>OY728157.1:1799282588-1801782588 GCA_963277665.1 Viscum album
ATAAAATATACATTTAAATCAAACCATTTCATATGGATATGAAATGGGAACTATGTTATAATCATGTATTCTTTAATCTGAACGTACGCATAATGAACGTTTCAATTCTTCCATGATCATTATGAAACGTATTTATATATAATATTATGTCACCATAATAATCATAATATCATTAATGTAATATTTTTCATTTATATATTAATAAATTTGTAATTTCCTTAATTTGGTGATTAAAAACGAATCACATCGCTTCGTGGGTGTGATATTTCACACGTTTGAACACACAACATTATCAATTTTATGTTAATGGAAATGAAGTAATATAAATGATATAATATTATTTCATAATGAATAATGTGACATTATATTA
Organism: Viscum album; assembly: GCA_963277665.1. NCBI lineage: Eukaryota > Viridiplantae > Streptophyta > Magnoliopsida > Santalales > Viscaceae > Viscum > Viscum album. The sequence continues at coordinate 1,799,282,959 of OY728157.1, forward strand.
TTTAAAAACATTAATTACATAATTATGAAAAGTCTGTCAATATGGTAATTGAAAATTCATTATATTTGTTCATAAGGTGGTAATCTTTCATACACAAGAACGCTTGATTATTTTCCTATTTGATTAGTGTGGAGATAGATTTATGTGATTATACTAACAAAATAACCTCTTAGTAAATTGAGGATTCTTTATTTATTATTTCATCGTGGATTATAATTATTTTATGGAATCCAAAAATTAAATTAAATAGAAATACGTTATTAAAATAATACAACATATTTGGACAATATCCTTTCCATAACACCTTAAGAATATAAAGGATAATGTTCTGCATAATGTTGGAGATATAGAACATGAGTAGGTATTCATGGAATGAATTTGATCATTTATATTCCGAATAATATAGGTTTTTATTTTATAGGAATGATGAGAACTGGTGACCTTTTATATGAGAGGGGAGGGTCAATATTGAAATTCATGAAAATATTGAATTAAAATAAATTATTTTTCAATTAAAAATGGCTCTTAACTATTTTATTTCAATGTTGTAATTTTTATGGGTAAAAATAAAGTCCTCCAATTTAATTTTGGTATGTTCTGATTATTTTTTAATCCTTATCTTTTTCTTTAACACATATTTAATGTCAATAACTCTTATCATGACAATATATATATTTACTATCCAAGGGTTTACAGAGTCAATATAAAATGCCAAACGTACCCTTAATAGATAATTGGTGAAATTTAAAATATAATCCTAAAAGTTTTTAGAAATTTATCATTTTTTGAATTTTATATCATTTAATAAAATATTATTTATATTAAAATACAATTAATTCTAATTTTGACACTATTCAATTTTTGAGTTTTTAGAAATAAAAAAATTCTCTTAAAATAAAAAATAATTTAAAACACATCTATAAGCTTCTTTTATGACATTAATTACTTAATATTATATTAATTTTATTTTTTTGTAATATAATTTATTTGATATTTATCGTAAATAAATAATTAATACCTCCTTATTGTGTAATATTTTATAGTAGTTATTTATTTACAAAAAATTGAAAATAAATTTTCATGATGAATACTATCAATTTCAATTTCCATTGAATATTTTATAGGTGAATATGTATTTTAGTTAATAATTTTTTTAAAAAATTTATTTTTGTTGAAACATAAGTATGAAATCGTTGACCTTTCTTTGAAATAAAATTATACTAAGGGATTAAATTCATTTGAGGGAATCCATGAGGTCATGCATTGGCGATGGATTATTTACACGATGCAATTTATGGGTAGAGATGAAGCCGATATTTGTTTGTGGTTACTTTTTCTTTGTTTGTTTGGTTGTAATGCTGGATGTGGTGGTTTCTCACTTTTTCCATAAAAGTGTTTCAATATTAATAAAACAATAGTGTGGTTCCCCTATGAAGTCAAAATTTCAGTCAAAAAATTATTTTCATCAAAATTGAATCATCCAATAAAATTTAGATTGTGTTAGGGTATTTTTATAAAATTTATTATATTATTGTGAACTGTAACTACCTGATTTTTCACATAACCATGGTAATAAAAAATTAGTAATGTCACAATTCATATTCTACAAAAATAGAAGTACCATATTTACTAAAGTTTGACCTTGTGGTTAAAAATGTGGAATCCATTTTTCCAAATTCAATTCACTGAAGTTACAGTAATTAATAGAGATATAATATCGTAGACTGAAAGAGAAAACATTTTTTTAAAGTGAAAATTTTTAATAGATTCAAATTTTTCTATATTCAAATAAAATTTGAAATTGACAACAATGACATGAATTGGATAAAATGATATTGAATTACTATAATTATAATTTAAAATTTATCAAAATTTAATTTAATTATATAATTTATTTACAAGGGAAAAAAATTTCAATTAAAATTCAAAAATATTAACTATTCATCAAAACATTAATCTAATCAAAAAATTAAAACAATTTAATAAAATTTAAATTTTGATATCCGAATTTCATAAAATTGTTTTATTTTGATTAATATAATTAATAAAAGTATAAAAATATTATTTTAAAACAATTATTCGAGTAAAAGGTGGTACAAATGCTTTTAGAAATATAAACCATTTATGAATAAAAACTGATTTATATCTATGTCATGCCTAGACAACAAATAGGATAAATGATAAACATTATATTTAATATATTTTAGATATATATATATAAATAATAAAATCCAAAAATATTTATTGTTTATTTATTTTTAGGAAATGAACATGTTCGCAATTAAATTGTTTTTTAGAAAATGATATACTTTTATTTTTATTTATAATTAATACATCAACCAATAATTAATTATTCATAAATATTAGACTATATATTCATAATTCAGTTATTCTTGTTCATAATCTCTATTCTAATATATATGTGACAATTTACATATTAAATAATAACATTTAGTTTTTCCTTTAATTATGATGTCTCATATCATATACGATATCAAACATTTGGATACTTTATAAAAAATATGGATGTTACATTAACCATCACATTTTATAAAACTCATACTCACAATTTGAAAACATTCATGGTTTTTAGTGTTTTACATTTCAAAGTACCTCAATGAAATCACACATTAGATCGTGGTTCAATATAAATTCCTCAATAATAGAATAAGATAGAAGTACACAAGTTATTTGAGATAACATATACTAGGATTCCATATAAGAAACAAGGTTATATAAGAGATTTATAACTCTAAAATATGAATAGATAGTTATAAAGAACATGATCATTAGAATGTTAGTTATCACTAATCCTTTAATTTATGATTGGTTAACAGTTTTTTGAATTCTTAGTAAGAAAATAAAATATATATCGTTGTTTTTCAGATTCTATTTAATGTGTTGAGGAATTATTTTACTCCATGGTCTAATAACATAAGAAAATATACTTACATTAAAATATAGTTTCATTATTTAATAAATTTCATCCCAAAACTCATCTTTTTCTCCAATTGATAAGTATTCAAGATGAATTTTCATACCTAGAAAATCAAAATGAACTTATAAAGATCGCAATATCCATAACGTATTACCTATATATTTCTCATATTGTGAAATATTATATGCCTCCATGACCCTAGAATCATAGTTTTAATACATTATTACATTTCATTGGCATGATTAAAAGAAATAAAATCCCAAATGACCATTCTATTTAGAAGTCTTAGAGTGCCATATTACAAACATGATGCCCATAATAAATTTGAAAATATAATTAAGCATTCTACCATATAAAATGAAATAAACTACATTAGTGAAAGATAATTCAATGTTATATTCTTTTTATTCTGGAAAAGAAACATGGTAAGGGTGAGGTCAAATTCTTAGTAAGGATGAATATACTTGATGTAATAATGAATCAATCAATATGTAAAGGCAAATATCTAAACACACATTCAGTTTACATACTAGATAAGGTATAAATACTATGGAATGTAAGAAACCGAAATGCATTCCATAAATCAATATTGGATTATAAACTTCATCTATATAAATTTTGATATATAAAGATTATGGATAAAAAAATTGAAACTAAATGTGGGAAATATTTCAATAAGGACATCATGTATGAGGCACTTGAAAACCTATTACCTTCAAGACCTTTCCCAAGATGGTTTAAAAATAAGGATATTAAACCATTTATCCAACCTCTTCTTCTCATGCTAACCCATTGATGCATTAAGGATCTATATAATGTCTGGGATCCACCCATCATTGGAAATCAAAATTATTTCTCATATTGAATAACCAAAATAAATAACATGTCCTATAAAACAACCATATTGAATGAGTAATGAGAATATATCAAAAATTATTATTAAGGAATTAATATAAAAACATGAAAATAATTGTATCCAGAATATATCAATATAAAATGTATAATGTAAAATGAATAGAAGGAACTTGGTGAATAAAATTACAAAATACATGAATAAAAATGAAATTAAGGCAAAATTGGTAACCTTTTGTTTTCGTTTAGGAAAACATACGTTAACCTCCTTTATAATTGTTTTAAAAATGTTACCAACTTATTCCATAAACATAATATCTTATAATAACTTCTTACTATATTTTATTACACATTTTTAAAAAAAATCATTAATTTTACTATTTTGGGTGTTATTTGCCTAGTTTTCTCAAGTACATTTGACATTTTATTTTGTGATGTTATTAAATATATAATAGTTTCATAATATATATAATGTAATCTAAAACTAAATAATATAATATATTTATTACATATATGTTGACTCAATAAGGTTTCCTTATGACTTTTCCTTTCCTCCTTGTTTTGAAAATCACAAACACTCTTTCTTAAATAAATTTATTCCATTGATGTTTTTCCTTAATAAGGAAAATATTCCATACCCAAGTAAATTTATCCTTACATCTTTTTCATTGTCCAAATATTAGTCTCTATAAATTTAAATATTTTTTTCTATGTGTAAAATTTAGTTTCATATCTAAAACCTCAGAATTATATAAATTCATAGATCTAGAGTATCCTATTTTTCAGATCCAAATTCATATTCCGAATCCTATGAAATTTAGACTCCAATTCACTAAAATTCAGATTATGAATTCTCTAAAATTCAGATTCCGAATACCTTAAAATTTTGACTCTGAATTCTCTGACCGTAAGACTATTAATTCTCCAAAATTTAGACTTTGAATTCTATGAAATTTTGGTTCTAAATTCCCTATAATTCAGGTTTTGAATTCCGTAAAATTTAAATCATGAATTCCTTAGATTTCAGAATCTGAATTCTTTAGAATTAAGAATCCTAATTAATTAAAATTCTGATTCTGAATTCCTTATAATTCAAACACCTAATTATTTATAATTCAGACTCTAAATTCTTTATAATTTAGGTTCTTAGTTCCTTGAAAACAAAATTTAAATATCCAAGTAATATAGACTCAGAATGTTTTCCACTTAGACTCTAAAATTTATTTTTCCTTAGACTCTGAAAAATAAATTTGGTTGAGCAACCAAATTTTACTAATCATTGTTATAGTTATAAAATGATGTCATGCATTTTGTTTCTAACCAATCGTTGTTTGAGTGACATGTGTAATGGTCCCTCTACAATTCAAGGAAAAATATGATCATTGATGGAGGGAGCTGTCCATTGGAAATGTGCCAATAAATAGGATCTCCTTTGAACAATCTCGACACTGTTCTATAACTCTAGAGATTACATTTTTCTGGAGTGATTTCTCGAGAGAGCGACTCTCATGCTTTGTTTGTACTGAACATCTTGTTCAGATTTCTTCATGCGAATACGATTGTTGTTGTGTAAAATTGAGGGGTTCCATGGACAGGAAGATAGAGTATCCAACCAACTTAATGTTCCAGGACTTCCATGATAAGGAATACGTATGTTCTAACTACATTGAAGTTCAAGGGCTTGTGGGTATAGCAAGACAGACTCCAATATTCTTATAGAGGGCTTAACCTAGTGTGTGTAAGTTAGAATTTCCTTAATATATATATCAAGGGACATTTATCAAAGGTTATTGGATACTATACTCTTTGAGTTAAAATATTTCATACTTGTTACTTGTATTGTTCCATGTCTATTTTCAGCGGCATTTGGATTATTTTGGAATGTATAACAATCTTATACTTTCTTATACATATACACTCCGATTAGTAAGATTCAATATGCTTTAAGGTAGAATATTTTTCCTTATCAAATTTTCTTATGTTTCATTTCTAGAACCATATTTCTGGAATCTAGCATGTTTGTATAACTATGTGGTCTTGTGAATCTACGTTTTTTTAAATTTGTTAAACAATAGAATGTTTTAACCAACATTAAAGGTTCGAAAGTAATTTATAAAGTATATAATTCACCGCATATTGTATATATTGCATGTACAACATAATTTCTATCCTAAAATTGGTATCAGAGAAGGTCTCTGAAATACATATATTAATATATACGTTTTCTTGCACAATTTTCACTGCTTTATATTTTTACTTGTATTTGAATTTTTCCCTTCTTTACAAAATTTTATTACTAACAAGATTATATGGAAAGATATTTTATTTTAGATGGCAAGAATAAATGTTGGTTCAATTGAAAATATTAATCATAAAGTCCACCTATATTTTATTTTATTGATTATGAATATTAGATAGATCATATGAATAATTTTTTTATTAATACTAGAGTAGAAGACTATTTAATTCTTACTGAATATTACATGATTTTTGATAAGGAAGTTAGAACATTTACTAATCAATAAAAGTGATAATATCAACTTAACTATAATGTAAAAAATATATTGTTGTGTTCTAAGAACATGAATATATATATCCATATTTCTTCTCATGAAGCATCAAATTGTATTTGGAAGATGGTGGAAGTAACTCACAATGGAACTTCCAATGTTATCGAAACTAGGAGAGCTATTCTTAGAGTTGTGTATCATGTTTTTTGATTTTCTTATAGATAACCAGTGTGCATGGTACAAAATAGGTTTGTGACCATTGTTAATAGTTTAAAATCTATGGGTGGAAAAGGTTTATATGATGAGGAACTTCTTGATACGATTATATATATCATGCCTAATAAGTGGGAGTCAAAGAGAATAGTTATTGACGAGAATAAGAAAGTCTCACAGGTTATACTTGATGAGGTTTTTGGTACTCTTATTCATCATTAGACATGAATGAAAATAGATTACAATCTAAATAAGAAGAATAATTGAAATTTATATGTTTCTTTTACAACTACATCATATCATATGAATGTCATGACTCTGGAGAGAGTTACAAGATCCAAATCTAAGAGGACTATTATTCAATCCGAATCTAGTGGAAGTGAATCTTTATAAAATGAGTTATCCAATCCTGCCCAAAGGATGAACAAGATTATTGGACAGATGAATTTTTAATCTTAATACATGAATAAAGAAATAAAAGGCAATAAAGACTCATAAGTTACAATATATGAATGCAAAAGAGAAGGAAATATATGGTCGGATTGTCGTCTTCTTATGAGAAATGACATAACGGAAAATCATTCTGAGTGGAATAGAAAGAAGTCAAACAATGCTAAATTTAAGAATGGTTTGGAAGCCAAAGACACATGGAGTTCCAGTGGTGGTGACTCTTCTGAATAATCCTCAAAGAATGAATCTTCTGGAAAGATGATTCTTAGTCAATTTACCAACATACCTATTGAAAATCATTGTTTAATATCTGAGGTACACAATGCCTAATCCATATACAATGTATCATTGATCTCTAATTATTGTGATAATAAATAATATGAATCACCATATAAAGAATATTTTTCTGATGACGATAATAAATTACCAACGTAAGGTAATGTCTCTATGTTTTCTAAACTCCATGAGAAAAAATTTATAATTTCTATGAAAATCATGATAAGTAAAATTCAAATATTTCTATTCTTAATAAGGATATATCATATCCTTCTAAAGATAATGATAAGAAAATTGATGATTTTTTATGTATTTCGAAAACCCTTCAAGAAGTTCATTCTGATAAGGATAAATATTTTAAGGATCTGGAAAAATTAATATCTACAGAAAATGTTTTCGAGATTAAATCTATTGGTAAAACTAACATTTTTTAGGATAAAAACCTATATATTAATCTAAAGTTATAAATATTTTTCCTATAGAAGTGTTTTTCAAACTATAACTCATGTAAGAAAAAAAATTGATGAGATGTATTCCCAAATTATATCTCTATGGAATAATTATACATTTGGTTATAGTCATTCAAAACCATTTTTTAGTAACAATTATTTTGTTCTTCAATGTGCTCCATTCTACACTAAATGTTAGTGTGGTGGGAATTGGGAAAAAATTTTCTTTAAACAGAACATAGACTTTAGGTTTTCATAAAGAATATTATTAATAGAAAATTGGAATTCGTGAAAATTTTCTTTCTGAAATTTCTGGATCCAATGATGTTTGGGATCAGAATGTATAACACTATTAATTTTTGGAATGTAAAGTAAGTATCCAAAAAAACATTTTACATGGGTAGTGGATGTTCCCGGCATATGACTGGTTACAAAAAATTCTTTGAATGGATTATCAAGACGATAAGAGGAAAAGTAACTTTTAGAGATAATGGTCCGGGAAAAATTATTTGTATAGGTAACAATGTTCTTCTTGAAAAAACATTTATTTCAAATGTTTTATTTGATAAGGGTATTAATCCCAACATTATAATTATAAGTCAATTATGTTATGATGGTTTCATAGATAATTTTAGGAATGATAAGTGTTAAGTACAGAATTCCAAGGAAGAGGTTATTCTTTCTGTCCATAGGCAAGAGAATGTCTACACACTAAACATAACAGTCCTTAGGAGCAAAGATTGACATAGTCTTACTGCAATGGAAGATCATTCTTGGTAATGAAATCGATGTTTAAGAAACTGTAACCCTAAGAACATATGAAAAATCTCTATTAAAAGACTAGTTAAGGATCTATCAGTGCTTACATTTGATGCTTTAAAATATTGTGATCATTGACTATATGGAAAGAAACATAAATCACATTTTAAATCAGTCGGTGAAGTCTCAACCATTAATGCAATACAGTTAGGTCATATAGATCTTTTTGTTTCATCAAAAACTAGAAGCATTGGAGGCAAATATTATGTATTCATCTTAGTTGATGATTACACTAGATTTACATGGGACTATTTTCAAGAAATGAAATCTCAAGCTTTTTCTTATATCAATATTTGTAGATCCCAATATAAAAATGAGAAAAAACATTCATTAATAACTATTCATATTGATCATGGATGATAATTTCAAAATTCTGATTTTGAAACATTTTTTAGTAGAAAAGGCAATACTCATAAGTTCTCATAAACAAGAACACCTCAACAAAATAGTGTTCTTGAAGGGAGAAATATAATTATCTAAGAGATAACAATAACCATGTTGAGTGAATATTTGGTAACTAATCATTTTTAGGCGGAAGTAGTTTGTAATCATTTCTATACTATAAATTGTGTTTTTATTAGAACATTTCTTAATAAAACTCGTTATGAGTTATGAAATTGTAGAAAACCTATAATTTTGTACTTCATGGTTTTTAGTTGCAAGGTATTCATTATGAATTATAAATATAATATACACAAATTCACACCAAAACCTGATGAAAGAATTTTCCTAGGCTACTCTATATGTTCTAAGGCTTTTAGAGTTTTCCATAAAAATAATTGTACTGATGATGAAATAATACATGTTAAATTAGATGAAACAGATCCTTTTGTTTTTAAATAACCTCAACCTACATCCTCAGATGTGTTTTCAAAAACTAATTATCAGCCCTTCATTGAAGATCCTTTTGATAAGGAAAATGTTCAAGAAAACGTTTATGAAGCATTTACCCTAGAGGAATTCCTACCATACCATGATGAACATGTTTTAAAAAACATTAATTAGTTGTTTGTAAAGAATCATCCCTGTTATAGTATCATTAGTGATGTAAATAAACCTGTAAGGACTATATGTTTCTTATGAAATGAAATAAAACATCTATATTTCCTTTAACAATTAGAACCAAAAAACATTGATAAAGCATTAGGTGATAATGATTGGATAAAAGCTAGGCAATATGAGATAAATGAATTCGAAAGGAATAATTTATAGACCTTTGTTGAAATACCTAAGGAAAATTTTGTTATTGGAATAAAATTTGGCTTCACAAATAAGTGTGATGAAAATGGAGTCATAGTAAGAAATAAATCTATATTTGTTGCTAAAGGCTATAATCCACAAAAAGGAATAGACTATGAAGAAAACATGTGCTCCAGTAGAAAGACTAGAATATATTCGTATTTTACTTTCCTTTGCAGCATTCTTTAATTTAAAACATTTTCAAATGGATGATCAATGTGCTTTCCATAATGGTTTTTTTCAAGAGAATGTTTTTTGAACAACCTCTTGGTTTTGAAGATACAAAACATCCTGAACATGTTTCTAAACATATCAAATCTTTATATGGACATAAACATGCCCCATGATCCTGGTATGATAGATATACATGATTTTTTGCATCTAAGTAATTTTGTTAAAGTAAATTATGATCAACCCTTTTTATAAAGAAATATATGAATTTTTTTATTATTCAAATTTATATTGATAACTTTATATATGGTTCATCTCAACAATCGTTAACTGATTCCTTTGAGTACGAAATAAAATCTAAATTCGAATAGAGTATGATTGTTGATTTATCATTTTCCATGCTTTTAAAATTTATCAAAAACCTGAAAGAATTTATATATCCAAACATAAGTATATTAAAGATCATCTTAAAATGTATGGATTTGATGATTATAAGAGTATAAGTACTCCCATTGGAACCCCAAATTTATATGATCTTGATGAATCTAGGAAATCTATAGATCAAACATCTTTTAGAGGAATGATATGAAGTTTTCTTTACATGAAATCTAGTCATCCAGACTTAATTTTTTCAGTATACTTATGTGAAAGATATCCATTCAATCCTATGGAATCTCATTTACAGGTAGTGAAAAGGATTTTTTTTACTTAAAGGGTACCATAGATCTAAGGCTCTTTTATACATCTGAAAATAATTTTTTTTTAAATTTTTTAGAGATACTGACTTTGGTGGATGTAGAATGTATAGGAAAAATACATCCGGAACTTGTCATTTCATAAGAGATTTATTAGTTTATTGGTAATGAAAAAAGACACACTTAGTAATACTTTCCTCTACTGAAGCAAAATATGTAGCAGTTTGATGTTGTTGTGCTCATGAATTGTTGATCCAACACACATTCACCTACTAGGGTATGATTTTTACAAAAACAAAAAAAATTTATGATAATACTAGTGCCATTTCCTTAAGAAAAAACCATGTACATCACTATTGTGAAAAAATAGATATTAGGCATCACTTTCTTAGGTATCACACACAAAAAGGAGATATCCTTATTCAATTTATCGGAACACAATATAAACTTTCTGATATTTTCACATTATCTTTACCTTACAAAATATTTGAATTCATTAAATAGAAGTTAGGAATGATAAATTTAAGGTACTCTTCCTTATTAACTTTTGGATAAAACCTATCTCCTTATAGTAGCAAAATCTTTTTCATAGGGGGAGTACATTTTCTTGGTAGTTAAAAATTTCATAGTCAAAATTTTTGTAATCAAATATTCATAGTCAGAATTTTTGTAATAAAAATTTGTGTAGTCTATGATTTTTCTCTAATCAGAATTATTAGAATCTAATTTTTTTCAAGATGTCTTTTACCTGATTAAGAATAATATTCCTAGAAATCCAAATGTTATGTTTCCTTTCCCAAATTATTATAATCGTCATTTACTTATTGGAATTTTGATTTTTTCAGAATTTTCAGATTCTCTTTTCATTAAATCCAAATGTTTTTCTTAAAATCCTCAAAAGATTGGAATCTATCAAAATAATTCTTCAGCTATCATCTCAACCGTCAAATCTTATAAAGAATATTTCAACCATTGTATAATCATATAAGCTGAGTTGTTTCTTTAATTTCCTATATAAAGGACCACTGATGGTCAACAAACATCGAACCCCAAGCTCTTACATACTGAAGCTCTACCATTCCCACAAAATCCCATTCCAAATTTCTTAGGTCTTGATTACTTCTATATTTCTACTGAAGCCTCTTATCAAAAATAAATGTCAACAATTAATGAAATCTCAATGTTATAGATCTACCGAGAATGGTTAGTAGATCTGAAGTTTTATTAAAAATGTGACCCTATCATATCTAATAATATCAATCTCAACAGCTAGGAGAGTGTTTTTATTTTGAAAAAAATAACAAGATCTGGTGTGTCAGGAGTTGTTAGTAGAGTTTTATGAGGTAGGAAATTTTATCAAGGAAGAAGGCAGATACATATTCTCTTTCAAGTGTTATGGAAAGGAATATTTTCATTTATATATCAAGGTTGTATGTTTTATTGGAATTACTTATGGTGGTGAATCTGAGTTCTGTACTCACAAAATACATGATGTTCAAGGATGTTTTGATAATGAGAAGTCTATAGCTTTCCCTAGTCTTTCAGAAGTAAATACACCGAAGACTCCTTATCTGTCTACAAACATAATGATTCTTGAACTATGGGTTCAATGTTTTATAATTTAGAGAAAAGGCGTTATGGATACCATAATGAAGAGTGACATCTACATTCAGGATTTCATGGTGAATTTCAAGATGATAAATTGTGTTAAGTACATTCTGTTTACGATTGAGAATATCAAAAATGAAAATTGGAAATCCCAAATTATCATGTTTCCAAAAATTGTGTCAATGGTTATTGTTCGTTGTTTAGAATCCTTCAAAATTCATTAATGTTCTAATTTTAGGAATTTAAAAGTAATGTTTGGAGTGATGATATATTTAGAAGGATGAATGTTGGTTTTTATAAAGAATCTGAAGAACTGTATTATTTTATTAAAGAGGAGGTAGAATCTGTATCAATAATATAGGAAGAGGCTGAGACTTCTAAATATAGAGGAAGGAAGAGGAAGGCGAAGGAACTAGAAAAGAAAGGAAAACCCCATGTTGTTAGGGAAACCCAGTCTGCACCTCCAAAGCCAAAGAATTAAAAATCCTATCATAATGAAGTTCTGGATAAATTGAGAGAGGATAAAAAATCGGAAGGAAGGGGAGCCTATGTTTTTCTTGGAAACTACTGAGGCAGAAACATAGAAGGAAAAAACATCTGAGAATATTGAAAAGGAAGAAAATTAAAAGAAACAAAGGAAGAAATTGTCGGAAGCTGAAGTCATTAAGTCTTATATCAAGGCTATTGAAAAAGACTCTGAACAAATTCTGGTACCCGAATCTGTTTTAGTCAAACTATTACCAGAGACTCTAGGAAAGAAGTTAGTAATTCTGGAATGAAAATAATAAGAATAAATAGTGCAGTAATAACAAGTTGAAGAAGATGAAGAATAAGGCAGTGGTGATACTAAGGATATGATAATGAAAGTAAAAGATTATAATGAGAAGGAAATTACTTCTGAGAAATTATCAATACCATATTCTGAATCCAAATCATCAAAACATTATACCCTAAGAAGAGATGATGAGGGTGAGGAATAAATGAATAAGTTATCTAATGTGGAATGTAGAAATCATGATTTTATACAGCCAGAGGATGTTGAGGTAGAATCTATGAAGAATAAAGTTGATGAAGTTAAAATAAATTAGCTATCAGATAGTGAAAATGAATATTATAATCAAGAAAAAATTATTCCAAAGGATGAAAATGTCAAATATTTGGTTGTGGATTCACCTAGAAAAATTTCGGTAATGAAGAAAGAAGTTGGTGCTTCATTGAAGAGAAATGTTGCTGAAATAGAAAAAGAATCTTCACCAAACGAAGTCTCGAATTCAGAATTATCCACACTTTGAGATGAATTTGTTCTCCATTATTTGAAAATGCTTGTTGGAACTATACCTGTATTTCCTAGTATAGACTCGAGATTCCATATGCTTCATAATACGGTAAATCAGAAATCAGATTTTGTTTCTTGGGAGATAGATAAATTTTTCAGTCTCGAGGCAGATTTCAATGATTTTCTCATTAGCTATGTGGATCAAAAATGATCTTTAAAGAAGATGAAAATTTGATCAAATAATACAATAGAATAGATAGGAATATTTTTTGAATTTCAAGATATTGTTAAGGATTCATTTAACGCCAAAGATGGGAAGATCATGTATCTCGTTAATAGTTTTAAGTAAAAAAAATTTCTTGAACAGACTTCTCGGAAGAAAAAAAATTAAGGATCTGAATGGGAAACTAAATTTTGTTGCTATTAATTGGAAGAGAGAAAGGGATCTAAGAATTGGGATAGAAGTGTAGCTTGTTAGTCATGAAGAAGTCTTGAAAGCCCATACCAAGAATCGTAAGTCTCAGGAAGAAAAGGTATAAGCCTTAGAAAAGAAAGATGAAGATGAAGATCAGCTTCTAAAGCATATATAAGATGATCACAGAGAGCTCAACAAGCAAAAAACAATTGTGAAGATACTAATATCGAAAGAGAAAGTGGGATAATATTTTCCGAAACCTATATTTTGTTGTGATTCCCAGATTGTACAATTTATTCTAATCATAATGAAATTCTTGTGCACTTCATATTTTTGGTTATTTAGAAATAATCCTTCTGGTAGAAACTTTATTTCCCATTACCTTTATTCCTTTATGAAAATCACAAAGGGGGAGAAAATAATGTCAAAAAGAATACTAAGTAAATAATAAATTTCTCAATGTTATGGGGAGTTCATCCAAGTGGGTTATTTATCATGATGATTTTGGTATGCAAGAAAATGTAAAATCTCATTCATGAAATCAATAAAAATATCCTTAGAGATTTCAAAGCCTAAGGAGGAGTAAGTTATATTCATTATTATCCGTAATTAAAGGGAGATAAGTTTTCTTCATGATCATAAAAATTTCAAAGTCCTTATATTATTTTTAGTAAGGTTGTTTTTTCTTTCCAAAAAGGGGGATATGTTTGAGTCGATAAGGTTTCCTTATAAATTTTCCATTACCTTATGTTTTGAAATTCACAAACACTCTATCTTAAGGGAAAAACATTTTCCCCCAAATTCTTTCCTTAAAAAAGGTAATTTTCCTTCCCCGAGTAAATTCATCTTTAACCATTTTTCATTGTTCAAATTTTATTCTCTCTAAATCTAACAATTTTTATTATTAATTGTAAAATTTATTTTCATCTTTAAAACCTCATAATCTTATAATACGTAGATATAGAGTATTCTATTTTTAAGATTCGAATTTAGATTCCGAATTCTCTAAAATTCATACTCTAAATTATCTCAAACCCATATTCTAAATTCCCAAAATTTTAGAATCCTAATTCTCTTAAATTTAGACTCTGAATTATCGGAAACACTAACTCTGAATTCTATGAAATTCAGACATTAAATTATCTAAAATTCGGGTTCATAATTTGTTATAATGAAGGTTATGAATTCCTTAGAATTCAGACACCAAATTCCATAAAATTCAGACCCCGAATTCGTTAGAATTCAATACTTGTATTCCGTAGAATTTAGAGTCTGAATTCCTTAGAATTAAGGTTCTAAATTCATTGAAAAATAGAATCTGAATATCCATGTTAGCCTCCGAATGTTTTCCACTTCTACTCTGAATATAATTTCTCATATAGAATCTGAAAAATAAATTTAGTTGAGAAACCACATTTTACATATCCTTGTTATAATTATACAACTATGTCGTGCATTCTGTTTCTAACCAACCGTTTTTTGAGTGACATGTGTATAGGTCCCTCTGAAATTCAAAGAAAAATATGACCATTATATGAGTGAGCCGGCCATTGGAAATGAGCTTATAAATAGAAGATCATTTGAACTAGCTCAATAGTATTCTACAACTCTAAAGATTACATGCTACTAACATGATTTCTAGAGAGAGAGAGTCTCTCATTCTTTGTGCATACTAAACACCTTTTTTAGCTTGCTTCGTGCCATAATGATTTTTACTTTGTACAATCGAGGGCCTTTGGGGATAGGAAGACAGAGGTTCTGACTACCTTAATGTTCGAAAAATTCCTTGATAAAGAGGATATATGTGCCGACTACTTTGAATTTTGATGGCTTGTAGGGATTGCAAGACAGACTACAATATTTCTATTGAGGGCTTACCATGGTGTGGGTGAGACAAACTTTATTGAATGTATAAATCAAGGGACCTTTATCCAAGTTTGTTGGATGCCCTACTCATTGGGTTAAAATATTTCATACATGTTACTCGTATTGTCAAAGAATGTTTTCGACTATATTTTTATTATTGACGAAACTATAACAATCTTATACATTCTTATACTTGTATACGCAGATTAATAAAATTCTATATGCATTATGTTAGAATCCTGTTACTTATTAACTTTTCTTATGTTTAATTTCTGGAACTATATTTCAAGAATCTATTATGTTTGTAGAACTAAGAGGTCTTGTGAATTTACCTTGTTTAGCTTGGTTAATCAATACAATGTTTTAGCCACCATTAAAGGTTCCCATGAAATTTTTAATGTGTAAAATTCACCCCTCCCCCCTCTTTTATATTGACGATCTACATCATTATTGTGATCCTACGATATATATGATGAATAGTACATAATATTGGGAGATTAGAAATGAAGTGAACCGTTCATGGAGACGACAGACCATACATACACACGAACACTACCTTTATTTCATGGTTGTATAAAATAAATTAAATTTAATTGATAAATATGTGTATTATAATTCTAGAATCATTTCTATATTATATATTATATATATTTTTATTACAACCATACTTTATATGTTCCACATAATGCATTAATGAGTCACATCACGTCACTAGTGCAGAAAACGATTTTTATAGCGGTTATTTTCTGTTTCTACGTCGGTTATTCTAAAACTGACATAAAAATAAAACATCCAATCATGTTTCATGTTGGTTCCCCAAAAACCGATGTGGAAGATGTATCAGGGTCATAATACACCACTTCAGTTATTTAAAAACTGATGTCATATATACATTATTATGCTGGTTATTATATAATTGACGTAATAAATAGTGCCTCCAAAGTGTTCATCATGTCAATTATTTATTAACTGATGTGAAAGAAAAGTTTAAAACATCAATTTTTTCATATCATACATGTTTAACTGGTCTTCCATTCATTTTTTCACATAATTTAACTAATAACCGACGTGAAAAACTATATACTACGCCAGTTATAAAATAGCCGATGTAAATAAACATCCATTATATTTATTATCATTGTTCATTAAAATCGATGTAAAAACCAATCATCTCATGCATTTTTTGTACGTCGATAATAAGATAAACAATGATAATGTCAATTTCCCAAGAATTTGTTAAGTGAGTTTTAAAATAATCGACGTAAAAACCAATTTTGTTTTATAAAACCATCCAACCAGTACAATGACCTCATAATGAAGACCTGGACAAGGCCAAAAACCAGCCAAATCCTAACCAAAATGACACTAGAATACGTACCATAAAAACACCAAAACTAGACCAATAAAAGAACTAAACAAAAATTCAACATTCACATGTAGAACATTCAAAACGTACAATGTCAACTAAAAAACCTAGAACCCCTTGGAATGCCCTCCAAATGGATATCCCCACCCCTAGACATCCCCCACCCCTTGGACAACCTCTCACCCCCTTGGACACCCTCCCACACCCATAGACAACCCCAAGGACAGCCCCCACCCTCATGGACAGTCCCCCCCCCCCCCCCGGGATGGCACCCCACCCACCTGGACACCCTCCCATACCCTTGGACACCCCTATATATCCCCTAGACACCCCCCAAACACGCACACACACACATACACACTCACTTCTAGATAACCCCCACCCCACTGGATAGCCCCCACCCCCTTGATAGCCACCAACCCCCTAGACACCCTCCCACGCCCTTGGAAAATTCCAACCCTCATGGAGATCCCCCACCCCCTAGACAACCCCACCCACCTAGACACCTAATAGACACCCTCCCACACCCCTAGAAATCCCCTAGAGAGACCCCAATCTCATAGACATACCCCACCCCTGGACACTCCCACCCCTGGACAACCCCCCCACCCCCCAAGACACCCACCCCCTAGACACCCTCACACACACCTTGACAGCCCCTGCACAGCCCCCAACCTTCCTAGACAACCCCCACCACACTAGATAGCCCCACCCACTAGACAACCCCCACCCCCTTAAAAACCATCCACTACCTGGACACCCTCCCACGCCATTGGACACTCTCCAACACCCCTGGACACCCCGGGACATCCCCCCACTCCACTGGACATCCCACACTCCCCTGGGCAACCCTCCTACCTTCCTAGACAGCCACCCATTCCCATGGACACCCTGGACACCCCCACCCCACTAGACAACCCGCCAACACCATTGGAAACAACCCCACTCGACTGGACACCCCCCCCCCCCACACCCCTGGACACCCCACTAGATAACCCCCTCCTGAATAACCCCCTATCCTAGATAGCCCATAACCCACGGGACAACCCCCACACCCTGGAAAACCATTCACCCCTTGGACACCCTCTCATCCCCTTGTACCACCTCCCACACCCTTGGACAACCCCTAGATATCCCCCCCCCCACTTCCATGGAAAGCCCCTACTCCCCATAGAACCCCAGGCCAACCCACCCCACTGGAACCCCCCTCCCACCCGTGGACACCCTCCGGATAACCCCCACCCCTAGGCAACCACTGCCTTCCCAGATAACCCCTCCCTCCTAGACACCCTCACGCACCTGGACACCCCCGGGGATGGCCCCCACACCCCTGGACAACCCTCCCACCCTCCTAAACACCCTCCCACCCCCATGGATATCCCCCACCTTCATGTACACCCCCACACTCTTAGACACCCCCACACCCCTTGACACCCCTTGGACAGCCCCCACACCACTGGAAAATTGTCCCACCATTCTGGACACCCTCCCACTTCCATGGATAGCCCCCCAACCTCCTGGATGGCCCAAACTCCCTTGGATATCCCCCATCCACCTAGATATCCCCCAACCCCAGGACATCCCTCCCACCACTGGACACCCCCTGCATACCCCCAAACCGAAATCCATACTAAAAAACCCATCTGATCTAAACCCAAACTAGAAGTAGAGAAAAATCAAATTTTCAGATATATAAAATTTCAAGCATATAATGTTAACTAATAATATAACCTATATCCAACCAAAATGAGTACCAAATAAAAAATTATAATAACAATTTTCAAAATTACATTTTACTATAAAATAACTAAAATTCAATCAAACCAGCATAATAATTTGACAATTCCACTTGTAAGTGTTTGACCTCTTGTGAGCTATATGGTTGAGGGTCATCAAATAGATACAAATTAAAAGGATAGTAGTCAACATGTATAATGAATAAATCAAATCAAATATTATGGAAATGTTTAAAATGAAATCTTACAAGGTCAAAGTCGACAAGTGTTCCAGTTGTAATTATTTCATACATAAATATTAAAATCTAATATCCACATTTGATGATACCTTGTTGTTCATGCAAATTTTGTTTAAATGACTAAAAATTAAAAATTTAATTTTTATGTAATAAATCAAAATTTATTAATTATAAATGGATATTTACCTTTACATTAACATATTTAATATTGAAACTCCTTTTGTTTGTGTTTTTTCGAAATTAGACCCATCCCCTATTAGAAAATAATAGGAATGGGATAAATTAAAAATTAATTAAAATACATACAACTATTAAGAAATTGATACATACTTTTCCAATATATTCTTTAAATTTCCATGCACATCACCATAGAGAAAGCATGCCTAATAAAGTGATTTCTCCCTTGGGAAAAAACAACTAACATCCAATGATCACTGATAAACAAAAATTTTAGGTTAGTTGTTTTTTATGTTAAAATATAATGAACTCTATGTTAAAGATATGTTTCATACTTCTCACAAAAGGCATCAGCCAAAAATATGTGATTATATTCTATTCAAATATTTCAAGAATATAAAGAATTATTTGTTCCTCTTCCAATTAATGTGCCTTAGCGGAAATCAAATGCATGTCTATGAATCCATCTATATCTACCCGCTCATTATTCTCTCACATTTTATAAATATTACTATAACAAAATAGACAAAATTATACATTTTTAATAAATATAATCCATGGAAAAGTTATTAAGACTTAAATGGAAAATATTTTAAACACATTGATCCCTAACTTATCTCTAATAACATGCTCCATGAAATCATTTTTCAGAATCCACACATATATTTCACTTCCACACACATGGGATTCAATTTTAAACCCATAATGATCGACCAAAAAATTTGAATATCATGAAAATCTGTCAAGACTACTATAATTTGTATCTGATGTCATAACCATTTGTCTTTGATGTTGTCTATATAGTATTTTATTACCTTGAATGTATTTCTATAAAAATAAATAGAAAAATAAATTAATTTTCAAATGTTAAAACAATATTAATAAAAAAATTAAATAAACAATATAAAATACATTCTTCTATGTTAATTAGTCATAGAAGTATGGATGTCCAAATTCAAAAATGGATGATACTTTGTCCAACTTTCATCACCTCATCTACATGTAATGGTACTCGAGCTGATATATCTATAATATAACGTACAATGAACCTATGATGCTATACCTCTAACTATTGATGATGAAATATATCTCAGCTACAATATAATAATCCATATGAAACTATATGATGTTGAGGATCATTAACATACAACTTGAAATAAGTAGGAAGCTGTGGCTAAATAGGAAAAAATGGAGTCTGGAGGCTGAGGTTGGGTAGTGGGAGAAACTAGTAGAGGTGGGGGATAAAAAATGGGGTCTATAGGGGGAGGGAGAGGAGTGGGAGCTATAGTCTGAAATTTCTTTTCTTGTCTTCAAACATAGATAATACTGATACTCTAATCTTTTCCTCCATCATCTAAAAAATATTGTAACATTATCCTCCAATGATTCATTTCATATAAAATCCCACAATGGAAAAGTTGTAGATAGTGGCAATGCGTTTTCTTACTGATACACCAATTAGATATCATCGTACATGAACAGGTTGTCTGGGATTTCCCAATGCTGCAGATAAAATATCATGCCTCCAGTAGCTGTAAATACCCTCTATGAGCTCTGCTCATAAATAGAATGCTATATTAAATAACTGAACATTTCAGTAATGTTTTAAATTATATAAATAGTATAGATAACTTAATTAAATAAAATAAATATCTTAAATCCTCTTAGCTACAATTCTCGAATCATCAAAAAGGTATTTCCCTTTTTTCCCATCCAATATCTCTTCCATTTTTCATGTCTAATGGAGGGGATAGAGGGGCTACCTCTAAAGATCTTGATGTCTCAGCTCTCAGTTTTTTCAATTATTTCGTGATCATTTTTTCTCCCAATAATGTATACCCACTCCAAGAGAATCTCTGAGGGTATAAATTTTTATATTGGATATTTTGATGAGATATCCTTGTTTGCTAAAAATTAAGAATAATAAATCATTATCAAAACATTAATAAGATTATTTATATAATAATGATTATAAAATTTTACATTTCCATTACCAAAAATGAATAATTTCTTCTAGTTTCAATAAAAAATATCAATGTGTCCTCAACTATTAAAGTATATATATGAAATAGATAGTCATGAATCCTATAACCAAAAATCAAATTATATGTGAGGGAATATTTGAAATCCCTCCATTTCCGGGCAGCCATCGATAAGAATTTCTTCTTGAATCCTTGAGTGTCAACAATATCAAATGTCATCGAATAGAGAAGTGGTAAAACATATTATACTAGAAACAATTAAATAATTTAAAAAGAATAAAAAATGATATTACCAAAATCCTCTCCCATAACAGAGATATTATCACTTTTTCCACAGGTCTCCAATCATCATACAAAATTCTTACTTGGGTCTTGCCCTGAGTTGATATAAAGCTCTTAAAATATTTTGCATTTGGACCTATAGGAATATCATTGTCATCAAACTCAATGAGTATCCTCTAGTCCTGGGTATGAGAAAGTGCTGATTTTGGTAAACATGTTCACCCACATTTACCAACTCTTGAACTGTTCATTATTGTAATAGGAGAATATAAAGAATATTGGGAAACATCAAGAGGAGAATGTGAATGTTCCTCCCAAGATGTATGATTATTATTCTCATCTCTAGAATCATGTGGATGATGAATCAATTTATGTGTTATTATCCTTCAAATAAAAAAACAAACATTAGTTCAAAAATAAAAAAAATCAAATATTACAATACTAAAGTAAGAAGAAAAAGGGAAATTAAACTAAGTTCCATAAAAGTCAACATGGTTAATATGGAAATCATGTTAAATAATTGTAAATATGGAAAACATGGTAGAGAAATTTTCATTAAAAAATAAATAAATATATAAGTTTTGTAATGGTAAACAATGTTAAACAATGATAAACATGGTAGACAAGGTAGACATGGTAGACATGGTATGCATGATAGAAATGGTATACCTGGTAAACATGGTAAACATGGTAGACATGATATACATGGTAGACAAGGTATAAGTGGTACACATGGTAAACATGGTAAAGTAATTGTATTTCGACAAAAATTAATAGATATATAATTTAACTAATGGTAAACTATAAAAAAACAAAAATATTAAAATAAAGAAAAACTTCTACTTATTTGTATCAATACACATTTAAATAAAGAAAATAATTACAATATTTGGCATTTTATGAATATAGTAAATGTACACATGAAATAAACATATGTTACATGTAACATTAGGAATGTACAAATAGATTTTTTTCCCAATTTCCTTCGTCATGATTGTTCCTTATGGCACAGACCATTTCTTCAACATTCTCATCATTATATTCTGCTAATCCTTCCATGGAAGAAGGGATCTCACATAAATCTACATCTTCATCAAGTTGATCCTCACCATCATATTGTTTTTCCCTTGTAAAATATCATACCACTGAATATTTGATTGATCCACTACATAAAAAATTAGTTTTGCATGTGTTTCCATTATATAAGAAACTTTTGTGTCTTCCGTTCTATTCAAATTAACAACTTTCATTCAAAATTCATCGGGTTTGTCCCTATTGTTACTGATAACCCATTTTCAGTTAAAAAATGCACTTTAATTTTATTATAATCAACCACCCTTATTTCTTCAGTGACTCCATAATATGCACTTGATGCAGAAATTGGGTTTTTATTCTTTAGAATTCAAAAAATGAATTCCTTCTACAAACAACAATACAACACTATTCTGAATTGAACATCTATTGTCCTGAGCTTTCGTATAAAATTTACAACCGTTAATGTCATACATGGAATATGTTATCCCATTTAAACATGGACCAAACACTAACTATCTTAATGACTATGATATATTTGATCTACCGGGAAAGGCCTTTTTAAACCATGTCAAAAATGTTTTGTTGTGCTCATTCAAAATCAAAATTTATAAATTATTTGGATGAAATTGTTTCAACTCATTAATTTGCAATGTAAAATATGGTTGATCATTAGTTATGTTATTCTGTATGTATATTTCTAACTTTTTCATTTGTTCAGTTGACAACGATCTAACTTTTAATCCATGTACCCCCTTCCCCTAATTGTTAACTCGTTCATGGCAAGATGGATGGAAAACTTTGTGCTCCGTTGAATCCATGTAGGTCGTGTAAAAATCCTCAACTTGGTGAGAAATATACCTTACAATAATACAGGATTCTGGTCGATATGTATTCATAACATTCCCCTTTAATATTTTCATACACCTTTCAAAATTATACATCCAACGAAGATATAAAGGTACAAAAAGCATTATTTCTCAAACCATTTTCATCATTAAATGCACCATTATATCAAAAAAATATGGAGGAAAATAAATTTCCAATTTTCAAATATAGAAATAGAATCCTTTTCCAAAATGTTCTCATAATTCACATCAAACACCTTATTACAAATTGAATTGAAAAAATAACACAACATTATTATAGTATTTCAGACACAAATGGGAGATATTCTACACAATGCTGCTGGAAGAAGATGTTGCATCATGACGTGACAATCATGATATTTTATACCTATCAACATAAAATCCTTCATGGAGAAATGTTTTCTATATTATAAGAATAACCTTCAGCCACCTTGATATCATGAAGACACTAAAGAAGACAATTTTCTCCCTCTGATAATGCAAGACAAGGCGTGGGAAGAAATTTTTGTCTTCTATTAAGAGTGGGAGATAACTCAAAATGTATTCCCATTGATAGTACGTCTAATCTTGAATTCAACACATCTTTTGTATTTCCTTTAATATCTAACAATGTTACAATTAAACTATCCCAGATATTCTTCTCCACGTGAATTACATCAATATTATGTTTCACTTCCTGATATATCCAATATGGTAGCTCAAAAAATATTGACATTTTCTTCCAAATATGTCTATCATTACAATATTTCTATGTCTTTCCCAATGACACAACATGGTTTCTAACCCTCTCAAAATACACATCAGGAGACATAGGTTTTAGATAAATATCAAATTATTGTAAACCATTGAATGCCTTTTTTATTCTTCCATATGAGTGATCAATAGGAAAAAACATTCAATGACCCTTGTATAATGTTTTCACCCCATGATGAAATTGAAAATATGAATTCTGTTTTTTACCAATTGAACATACTTTATACCCTTTAACATTGTATCCAGAAAATTTTTCATATGCTATAATGTCATTTATTGTAAACATAAGTAGTAAATGGAGTTAAAAATACACCATTTTTTAAGAATCATACACCCTAACACCATCCTCCCATAAATTATTCATATCATCAATCAATGGTGATAAGAAAACATAAATATCATTTATGGGTTTCTTCAGACAGATATCATTATACTCAATATGACTTATTTTCACTTCATACAAACATCCAAAGAGAGGTTGTGAAATAACAATAAAATAGGCCATGAACTATGTAGGTTATTGAGGTTTTTGTATGGATTCATTCCATATATGCACAACCCTAGTGTGTGATTTCTAATTTCATTTCCAAATTTACCATACAACTCATCAATTTTCTTCCGTTGTGAAAATTTTTTAGATGACATATTTTTCCACCACATATTCTCTCATCAGCATGCTATCATAACCTTTTTTTCATCATGGGAATTAGGAAATAATCGTTTCAAATGATTAATTATAGGAAGATACCAAAATACCTTGGAATGGATCTTTGTAATCTTTACATCAACCTATGATCTTTCTTTCAACTTATACTGTGGTGTCCCACATTTCAGACACTGAGATATAAATTCATATTCTTTCCAATATATCATACAGTAATTCAAACATGCATGTATTTTCATGTATCCCAATCCCATGAGCATAATATTTTTTTGTCCTTATAATATGAATCTATAAGATCATTTTCTTTTATAATAATGACTTTCAACAATTTTAGCAACTCTGTAAAACTTTTATCACTCCATCAATGTTTTGAATTCTAGTTAATCAATCTTAACACAGCTAAAAAACATGTAAAATCCATCGAACTAGGATTAAATTTTTTTTCAGCATCACCATGTAGACACCCAACTGTCAGTTATATCTCAATTGGATCTGCTACAATATGATGAAGCATTTCTTCACTTCCATCAGATTTACCATCTTGAAAATCATCATCATTGGTTGATCTGACATTCTGCCCAGTTTCACCATGCCAGATCCAAGGGTAGTAACTCAGATTAAAACCATGGAAAATTATATGATCTTTGATATATCTACTTTTAAACATCTTCATATTAAAAAATTTCGGGCATGGACAGAAAAAAATTGTCAATGCCTGGAATATTTTGTTTAGAAAATTCAAAAAATGCATCAACACCATTCTCATATTCATTACACATTCAATGTGCCGTAATAAAACTTCAACTCATTAATCCCTATAACAAATATATAAATGTTACATCTTCATAAGATAAGAATAACATATATTTATATGAAAAATATCATAATTGTAATGATAAATTTTTTTTGAAATATAAAACAAATTTATGGGTATAAAAAAATTCTTGAAAAATTATTTTAAAATGTTAATATAGTTATGTATAACAGTTTTAAATTCATCTTGGATCATTTCTTCTTAAGGTACACAGAGAATATGTCCTTGTGAAACTGGATTCCAAATTCACCCTTACGTAAAAAAGAAAAATGATGTATAAATATTAAAATATGTATACATTCACTACTAAATATTACACATATACCAAATATTTGAAAACATTACGATAGCCCGTGAACCCACTGGGATATAATTCCCCAATTTTTTCACACATATTTGGCATGATGGTTGTTGTAATACCCCTATACCAACACTTCTATAGGAACCGTTGGTATAGACTACCCGATGTTAAAATATTTTAATGGTTTTAATGAAACCATTGTGATATATATATTCCATGTGGGTGTTCAAGGCGGTTGGGGATGTCCAAGGGGTGGTGGGGGTTGTCCATAGGGGTAGGTGCTATCCCCTGGATACCCCCACCCCCTAGATATCCCCCTCACCCCCTGGACACCTCCCCCACCCCCCGGACACCTCCACCCCTTTAAAAATCACCATCACCCCCTGGACATAGCCCCTACCCCTATGGGCACTAATTGTACAACACCACCCCGTTGGACAACCCCCCTCCCCTGGATAGCCTCTCACCCCCTCTGGAAGGCCCCAACCCCCCTAGACACTCCTACCCCATGTACACCCCTACCCCTTGGACAGCTAACTATCCCACATGTACACCACCTCCACCCCCATACACACCACCCCCACCCCTAGGACACCACCCCAACCCCTACCCCCTTGGACACCCCCACCCTCTGGAAAGCCCCCCACCCCTAGACACCCCCACACCCTAGACACCCCTAGCCCCTTGGAAAGCCTCCTCAACCCTAGATACCACCCCCACCCCCTTGGACACCCCCGGGACACCACCACCCCTTGGAAAACCCCCACACCCTAGATAGCCCCCAACCCCTATAGACAACCCCCACCCCCACCCCCTAGACACCCCCACCCCCTAGACAACCCTACCCCCATCGATAACCCACTATCCTCATGGAAACCACCCCACCCCCCTTGAATATCCCACTAACCCGCCAAGACATCACCCCTCCCCCTTGGACACCCCCTGGACACCGCCACCCCCTTGGACAGCCACCCACCCTCGGGATTTCCCCCAACCCTATGGATAGCACCCCACCACCCCTATATACCCCCACCCCTTGCACACCACTACCCCTTTGGACATCACAATATCCCCCACTGGACCCCATCCCCACCCCTACCAACTTAGACACCCCCCCCCCCCCCTAGACATCACCCAACCCCCAAGACAACCCACCGCCTAGGTACCTCTATCCCCTTGGAAACCCCCTAACCCCCTAGACACCCCTCACCCCTTTGGACACCCCTTGGACACCACCACCCCTTGGAAAGCACCCCCCCCCCCCTGGACAGCCCGCCCTATAAAACACACCCAACACACCTCTGGATATCCCCCCAACCCTTGGATATCCCCCACACCTCTGGAAATCCTCCCCCTAGATTGCTTCCTCCCCCTGGACACCCCCACCCCCTGGTAACCCCACCACCTAGACACCCCCACACCCACCCCACCTTCTGGACACCCAACCCCCATGGAAGGCCCCCTCAGCCCCATAAACACCAACCCAACCACCTTGAATACCAACCATGACACAACAACCCCCATTGATAGCCCCCATATCCCACACCCCCTGGAATTCCCTCATCCACTTAGGACAGCCCCCCAACCCTCGGACAACCACACCCCCTGGACACCCCAACCCCCTTGGACAACCCACGAATCCCCCTAGACACTACCTCCACCCCCATAGACAACCCACAAACCCCCCTAGACCCCACCCCCACCCCCCTGGGACACGACCACCACCATGGACAGCCCCCCACCCCCTGGGCAACCCCCACCCCTGTGGACAACCCCCCTCCTCTTGGACACCCCCACCCTCTGGACACCACTTCCCCCCTCAGACATCCCATTAACCCACTTGGCCACTACCCCTACCCCCTTGACTCCCCCCATTCCCTGGACACCACCCCCACCACTAGCACCATGATCACCACCATCCCCTACACAACCCCCACCCCTTTGACACTCCCATCCCCTAGACACTTATACCCCCTTGGAAAGCGCCCTCACCCCTAGACACTACCCCAACCCCCTTATACACCCTCTGGGCACCACCACCCCCTTTGAAATCCCCCATACCACACCTCTAGACAACCCACACCCCCTGGACTACCCTCTCCCACACCTCTAGATAGCACCCCATCACATGGAATTCCCCCACCCCTCTAGAATTCCCCCCACCCCTAGACAGTACCCACCCCTAGACACCCCCTGGACACCCCCAACCCTTTGGAAAAACCCATCACCCCATTGACACCTCGACCCCCTTGACATCCACCTCACCATATAGGACACCGCCACCACCTTAGACACCCCCTAGACACCGCCACCCACTTCGAAAACACCCACCCCTCTGGATAGCCCCCACCCCTAGATACCCCCTACCCCCTTGGACAGTGGACTCACCCTCCTAGACACCACGCCCCCCTAGACAGCCCCTTACCCCCTGGTTAACCTAACTGCTTGGATAATAGCCCCACCTCCATGGACACCATCCCACATCTGCATGGACACCCCATGGACTCCCCCACCCACTGGGCAACCCCCCACCCCTGGACACCCCACACCAACATAGACAGGCCCACCCCCTTGGACACCCCCTCTACACACACACACATGATAGAACAAAAAAAATGTAAACATGCATGATATAACTTCCATGGTTTATATTAACACAAAATAATTTATCATGGTATAAATGAACACTATGAAACATACCATTATAGCTAGAAAAAAGGTTAAAAAATAACATCTGAAGAAATTAGTTTATGGACTCACACAGAATAAAAAATTAAACTGAGTAATGTGAAGCATACCTATGTGTTTCGAGTTGACATGATAGATCTGGTGATAAAAAAGATGATGAATGAAGTTGGATAAATGAGGATGGATGACAGAACTTTAAAAAATCCTTTCTATGTTTTTGGCGCGAGGGAGACGAGTTGCAGTCACCCAATCGAAGAAAACAGAATGACTAAATATGGGGCGCAATAAATTGTTTAAAAGATTTATCATGTTGTTTGTTTATAAACTGGTGTGATAAACTATATTTTTATGTTTATAACATCAGTTTTTTAATAAATGATGTAACAAAGTATTTAACACATCGGTTATTTTATAACCGACTTGATAAATGGTGATTTATAATGCCGATTCTAAAGGAACTGACGTTATAAATTACCCAAGATCCACTTTATAATGTCAGTTATTTTATAACCAATGTGATAAAGTGCCCATATTCGATATGTCACATTCGTTATAAAATAATCTATGTGATAAATTTGATCTCAGTTTTTATCACACCGGTTATAAAATAACCGAAAATAAAAACTGATTCTCATCAATTTATCACATTGATTATTGTATAAATGATGTGATAAATCAATTTTATAGCTTTTCTCATCAGTTATATAGAACTGACGTGAAAAATGAAAACATGTTAATGTTTTTTTCTACTATTTATTTCTAGGGGATGTAGTCTACACTTCCTCAAATGAAATAATTGTATTTACAGACCATGGAAATAATAATGTAATGTTATAAATAAGAATTTATAGAAGAATAGATAAAATATAATTATAATGTATATCAGATATAAATATATATTTGATTTTAATGGCTACCATGATTGATGGTAAAAAAAATGAACAACAATCATTTCGTGAAGCAGTAGTTCGACATAACCAGAAACATTATGTTCTATATCCATTAGATGGAGGTGAGTGTATGTATAAGTCAAGGAAATATAATATATAAAATATTATTATCTTCCGGATAATAGTGTTGTTATAAAATAATGGAATAAAGAGAGTGTATGTTGTGGAGAAGAAAAATAAATGAATAGAGCTTGAGAGAAGATGTTGCCTCTAAATCGGGTAACTCCTTTTAGTTTATACCAAAAGGAGTCCTTTAGTTTCTTTATACCAAAATTAAGTCTCCTAGGAGTAAGGTATAGATGATGGGATATTATAATATCATATTTTGGTCAATCCAAGGGGATTTATAGGTTTTTGGAAGAGGGTAGAAGTGTTTGACATTAATAAGAGAGATGAGGGTCACATTAAGAAAGTATTGAAATATTATTTTATTATAAATTTATTTTCAAATTATAATAGTTGCAATGTGATTTATAACGAGGATAAGACGTGAATGGGTCAAAATCCACTAAACCGATAGGTTTTATACATGTTTTGGTCATAATGGTAAATTTAACTTTTAGCTTCAACCCTTTTTTAAATAAATTAACTCTTACCATGTGATATTTTATTTAAGAAAATATAGTTATTTTATTTACAATAAAATGACAATAAAACCTCATAATGATCATTAATGAACATTTTTTCATTTTCTATGTCATTTGGATGAATCTAACATCTTTTGGATTTTTATATAATTTATTAAAATAGTAATTTTTTATAAACTCAATTATGTCCACATTGAGACTATTTAATTTTTTTTAAAGCCATAATAACTTTCTTATTTTAAAAAAATGATTTTATTCAAATATAACATGTCATATTCATCCGTAAAATTTTTTTATAGTAAAAAACATTCAATTTACATTAATTTTATTATTTATAATATAATTTATTTGATTATTTCATTAATAAGTCAAATATTTCATGATTATTGTGCCATAAATAAATTTAATTATATAAAATTTAAAAATAAAAATTAAAATACCATGATGAAAGAAATGTTTTTTATTTATAATTTAAATTTATTATTGAATATATAACTTATATAACTCAAATTTATATTTCTTTAGTAATAAGATACATGTTTTTTTTATATTTCTCTTTTTATTAAATTAATTTTTTTTAACATGACATTTTGACACCCATGAGGCTCTCAAAGGACAAATTGACATACCATGTGTTTTATTGGTCACATATGACTTATCAAATTATATTAAGATACATTTTTTGATAGTATTATATAATTATATTATTAGTTTTACCCTTATTTTACTTATTTACTCTTTAATAGTGTTAAATAAAAATAATTACTAAAGTTACTAATGAAAATGTCCAAAAATAAAATTGAACTTTTACATAATTTGGACCTTAAGATTCTAAATATGTATAACATTTTTAAAATTCAAAGCAAAAAATGGATAATAATTAATTTAAAATTAATTAACTTTGACAAAATGAGAATATGTGTTTTTTAAAAGGTAAAACCATCAAAAGATTGGCATGTGTTTAAATCAAATATCAATGTGAAAATACATTTAATAAAAAATATTGGATTATATTATATTATAATAATATAATTATACTTTAAAATAAATTAAATATATAATATATATAAATAAATATATTAGATGAAAATGTTGTTTTGAATTAAATTTAAATATTTTTCACTAGTCATTAAAATATAATAATTATCTGAAAAACACCAAAATATTTCCAAACTAAATTATTATGACCCCATTCTGATAGAAATGTTTTTTTCAAATTAAATATATAAAAGTGTCAAATAATTCATTCAAAAAATGGGTTTGTACTAAAATGAGGTAAAACATAATTTTTTGAAAAAATTTACTTTTTTTTGAAAATTATAATTTTTTCTTGTATTATGTCTAAGAAATACATTAAACGAATGTAAAAAGTTTATGGAAGATATAAAATTCAAAATTTGGTTAATATTATTCATAACTGGTTTTTAAATGACAATATTGATTGGTCGTGGGGAGCTCGAACTCAATGTTGCATATAGATCATTCAATTATTTAAAAAGGAGAGTACCATGGATGTTTCGGGTGTTACAATCTTCCATAATTAAATCAATTATTTCATCCATATTTTATACATTGTATTGAAAACTATATGTTTCATATTTCAAAATATCTTCGTTGAAATCCATCATCAATAAATGGATTAATGTGACAAACATTTTAAAATAAAAAACGGTCATTATGAAGGTCCCTAGAGAGAAAACATACTAAAGTTCCATGTAAGAAAACATGGAAATGTATGAGAATTTAACCATTAATTTATTATGGATAGTGATATAGAAAATTATTAGGAGTATTTTATCAATTAAAAAGTTATAAATCGTTGATGATCCATGTAAACATTATATTCATCGCAAAAGAATGTACTAAGAAATTATTTATGGTTTTATTATCATTTCCATAGTTTTGATGAATTATTTTACATCATTTAATTAGATCACAAGGAAGCATACTTAATTAATATGTAGAGTTTTACCCTTTAACTAATCCCTATAACAGAATCATCTTTCACTTCCACAGATAATAAAAATAAAAAATTTCAATTTATCATAATCGTATAAGGTCCAAAAAATAAATATAACAATTAGAAAAAGATAACTAAGTTATACTGAACATGGACTTATTATAAGTTAGTGGTAGGCATTGAATCCTTGCCACACTTTGGTTGTGGGTTTGATTCCCACAAAGTTGTCTAACACGATGGGTTATCGTAAGACCCGCATGTTGTCCTTTTTGTAATACTTATTTATTATAACATTCCATAAATAACATTATGAATTATTTTATCCTAAATTAATACTATCCAAATTAAAAATTAATACATTCAAACCTTTGGAATTATCCAAAATAATTCTGAACAGTTCAAAAATTTTCATGCAAGGTCACTAAATTTATCAAATCAATATAAAAAATGCAGACACCTTTTTGTCACATACCAAATATGCCAATACATTCATCTTGTATTCTCTTAAAACATGGTAATAACTATAATTACCATTAATCCTTATTTAATATGTTCATGCTTACATATTACTTATGTAAAATATAGAATATTAGAGATACTACTTAAGTAAAAAAATATTGTAATCTCTATCAATAATGTAATAAATAGACCATTAATCAGATCCATGGTCGTCAATAATATCCAATATAGTTTATCCAAATAAATCATCTCTTTATTCCAACATCATTATCTTAGTATTGAAACATATTAAGGGTTATATTTCTCTCAACCATATATTATCCAAATAAATTAACATGCAACTATGTCACTTTATTTCTTACAATACAATCTCAAATCATTAATTAAATAATATAGAAGTACACAAAATATATATTTCAATATTTTAATAACCAGTACATCACTGAAAAAATATTCAAATGTCATAATATATTTAAATGGATATTATTTATTCCTTATTATCTGGGGTAGTATCATAACTTCATCACTATCAAATAGAATCTTATGGGGTATATTCCTTTTAATCTTTGGGAATTGATTCATATAATGTTTCATCTCCTTTTAGAAGAATAATTGTACATTGTAAAACGATTTATTAACCTAGAAATCATGAACATGGTGTTCTTTTTCTACACACTTATAACAAAATCCCATTCCTTTCATGTATGTGACAATGTGTATCTTACCCAAATTATGAAATGTTGTAAAATAATTTTTCCCTTCATCTTCTTTGATTCATTTTCTTTTTTGATGGTGCTCATATGACCTCTTCTTATCTTGGATTCCTTCAAAGACATAGGTCTTAAATAATTTTTTTCTATATCATTATAACATGAATCTATATCCCTCTATGATGGGAACATTTGGGAGACTATTTCTCTATGAATTATTTCCCTAAGACCATGAAATATTTTAAATTTTTTACACTTTGTATCATGTGCATTGGTGAGGTTCACATTCCTTCTACTAAGAGCCATTTCTAAATAATGTAATATACTAGATTAGATTATAATGTTAAGAATATTGCATAACTATAAATATGTTACCAGAAACATTGGCTAAATTGCAGAAATCATTACTTATATTTCCTTCATAGTGATTGTTAAAGGAAATGTGAATTATCTTAAGTATATCCTGAGAGTATTTCAATTCATGTGCTCAGTAAGGACCGTTGTTAGGTATGAAGACACCTTGATTCTACCCCAGACACCTGTTATTGTTTTCACCCCTAGGTACTTATGGTCCAGAACCACTTCCACATGTAGTATCTATACATTGATTAATTCCCTATTAATACCCATGTAATCTCTATATTACCAAAATTCAAGGATGTTATTCAATAATTATCCTCAAAGTATATATTATTGTAATGTTCCCTAATCATGGTTTATTTTAAATCATGATTCCATAGTTGTTGATGAACATCCTTTAATACCAACTGTAACACCCAGACCCCAAAAGACTGGTGTCAGTGAATTATTACATTAAATTAGCATGATTTTGAGAAATCTACTCTTGAATGACAATTCAGTTTAGTACTCTGAGAAATCCATATTATAAACATGAAGCCCATAATAAATTTTGAAACACAATTTAACATGATATAAAATAAACTAAAATAAACATCATTCTTGAGTGCTAATTTAATGTTCACTTCTTCATAACATGGGGAACAAAACAGGATAACGGTGAGATCAAATACTCAGTGAGGTTAAATATAATAGCAGTAAAAATAAACCAATCTACATTGTAATGTAAATAACAAAACATACTTTCTATTTACATAACTACATAAGGTATAAATAATATGGTATATAAGAAATTGAAACAAATTCCATAAATATGTAAGTTATGATAAACCATATCCATAGATATTTCGATGAAAAGATATCATGGATAAATATAAATTTAAACTAAATGGTAGAAATACTTTTTTTAAGGACATCATGTATCAGGAATATGAAAACATATTACCATGAAGACCATTCACAAGATAGTGTAAAACTAAAGGCGGAAATCCATTTTTCAACTTATTAATCTAATTAGAACCTATTTATGCATCAAGAAGATATATATTTTATGACCCCCACCCGTCATTTCCAGTCCAAATTATTTCTCATATTGAATAACCAGAACAAATAGTATGCCATATCAAATTACAAAATTGAATAATTAATATGAATATATCAATAATTCCCATTAAGTAAATAATATAACATAATTAAAATAATTAGATTCATTATATAGAGAGTCAAATGTTAGAATATACACTGTATTAAAGGAACTGGGTGCATAATAATAAAATATGCCTTAATAAAAAGAAATTGATTCAAAATCCCTTACTTTTGTTTCCTTTTAGGTGAACTTATACTAACCTATTGATTAATGTTTTTAAAAAACTTACTAACTTATTAAATCACCATAATATCATATATTAACTAATTACAATATTTTATTACCCATTTCAAACACTTTTTTATTGTTTTACCTATTTATGTTGTTAATTTCCTAGTTTTCTCAAGTATATTTGACTTGTTATTTGACATTACCATTAAATATATCATGGTTTAATCCTCTCTATAATATAAAATTTAACTAAATCATCTTATATATTTTTTACATATGCATTTGGAATGGTCCATAATATTTTGATATTATAAATAAGGTGCACTGTTCATGAAGACGGTATGTCATAAGTACGCATGAAAACTACCTTTATTTATTTTCTTATATCAAAGGAATTAAAATTAATTGATAAATATTTATATTGTAATTTATGTATCATATATATGTTATATATGTTACATATGTTTATTGAAACCATCTTTTATACATTCTATGTAAGGCATTAATGAGCCACGTTGCTTTGAGTGGGTGGTAGTCCATACTTCCGCAAACGAAATTATCTTATTTACACAACATGGAAAGAATAAAGGTATTTTATAAAAACAAATTTACAAAAACATATAGAAATTATAAATATAACTTATAAATTATATAAATATGGGTTCCATCATAATTTAAACAATGATTAGTGGTAAATAAAAAATGAACAATCATCATTTCGTGATGAAGTCGTTCTCCAGACATAGAAATTGTATGTTCTATAACCATTAGATGGAGGTGGATATATGATTATGTTTAACAGTTATAATTAATAATATAGTACTATATTTAGGATAATTTTTGTTTTTTAAATTAGTTTAAAAACGATATTTTATGGGGTGAAGAATAAAATAAAAGAAAGAAGCTTGAGAGATTTTGTTGCTTCTAAATTGGGTAACTCCTTTTGGAATGTGCCAAAAGGGTTAATTAATTTTATTTCTGCCTAAATAATGTATTATTGATGGAAAATAAGGACATTGGGAACTTATTTGACAATATTTTGTTTGATCCAATGGGATTGAGAGGTTTGTGTGAGTTGGTTGAGGTGGTGGCCTTTTATAAGAGGAAGGATGTGCATTTTAGGATATTTTGAAATATTATTTTATTATAATTTTATTTTGGAATTATATTATCCCAAAGTGATTTATTTCAAGTAAAAAATGATTATGAGTCATAATACTCTCATCATATAGTTTTTATAGATGTTTCAGTCATAAAATTTACCCTATCATTTAACCTGAACCCTTAGTTATATAATCTAAATCCTACCATGTCTTCTTGAATTTGTTTCACCATATGGTTAATATAGTTATTATAAAATTCCACGGGAACCTCATGTGGATCATTGATGACATTTTTAACATTATATAATTTATTATGATAGATATTCTATTTTAATGATTTTTATATTATTTAATAAAATTGTATTTGATGGAAAAACTCATTTTTCTCAAATTTGACACATTTTATATATTAATATTTATAAAGTAAGAAAACCTGGTTCATTAGAAAAAAATATTAAATCAGAGATAAAATTTTATATTCATCAAAAAAAAATTTAATTTAAAGAATCACTAAATTACATTTTTTTAAATATTTATGATATCATTTATTTGATTAATTCATTAATAAGGAAAATCTTGAATCATTATTAAGTCCTAAATAAATTTTCATATTTATGTTTAGATATTAAAAATTAAATACCATGAATTATAATATATTTTTTAATTTATAATTACTATCTATATTTTAATATATAAATTATAAAACATAAATTAATTTTTTTGTAATAACATATATGTTTATGTTATATTTCAGTTTACATTAAATTAATTATTATAAAATGTCATTTTTATACCCATGTCGCTCCAAAAGGATATATTTATATCCCATGAGTTTTATTGGTCTCATATGACACATACAATATAATTTTTATACGTGTTAAGATATTTTTATATTATTATAAAATTATTTTTTAACCTTATTTACCTTATTTTCCATTTAACCATGGTAAATAAAAATAATTACTGAAATTACTATTCATAATGTTCAAAAATAAAATGGAACAATTTATATAATTTGGAACATAATATTCTAAATATTTAATTCATTTTTAAAAACATGAAACCCATAATTAGTAAAAATAAATTTAAAAAAAGTTTTTTTTAAAACATGAAAGCGGGTTTTTAAAAAAGTAAAAATCATCAACAAGATTAACATGTGTTCATATCAAATTTCAATATGAAAATACTTCTAATAACCTATATTTGATTCAATGATAAAAACATATTCTAATTATACATTAATATCAATTAAAAGGATAACATAACTGTGTAAATAAATTAGATGAAAAACTTGGTTTCAATTAAAATAAAATATTTTTCATTATTGATTAAAATATAAAAGTTATCAGAAAAATAGAAAAAATATGTCAAAAATAAATTGTTTTTATCCTTTTATAATGAAAAATATTATTCTGTAAAATGGAATATATAAATGTTTCAAAAATTAGATTTAAATATGGTTCTCCATTAAAATTTGTAAAAACTGCATTTTTTTTAAAATAATTCTTTTATCGATAAATTGAATTTTATTTTTATGTTAAAAAAACATATAATATGAATGTAAAAATTATATGGAATATATAATATTCAAAATGTGTTTATAATATTCATAACTACTTTTACGGCTATTTTTTTAGTTGTGGTGCACTCAAACTTGGTGTTGTGTGTATTGAACACTATTAATTAAGAAAATGTGCACCATTGAATCATATAGTGTCACATATTAACCATTACCAAAATTATTATCATAAGATAATATAATTATTTAAATTTAATAATCATATATATGTAAAAATTAATTCAATATCTATAATTCAAAAGCAATTCAAAAAGATCATTATAGAAAATTACATAAATAAATGTCCTTAAAATTCATAAAAATAATTTAGACCATCACTAAAGCTCAAAAATCAAAATGATTTGATCCAATAGTAATCCAAATACCATCAATTACTAATTAAGTATTAAACCAAAACGAAAATTCACAAATAATCTTAAAGATATGATATCTATTTCTATAAATAACATGTATCATCCAAAATTCATAACAAAATCATATATCCTACATAAATATAAACCAAACATTATTACATAAAAAACCAACATTATTCTATTTACATCATTTATAAAGGGTTCCCCAAATTGTAAACATCTTATGAAAAAATCATTAATCGCCAACTTTCTAAATCATTTTATTATCCCAATGTTACATATTTTATAAAACATATTTTAACCAAATAAAATTATTCTTAATACATTAAATATTTTAAATAAAAAGAAAATGTAATACTTACATGGATGTAACATAGGCGAGTGGTAGGCGATTTACCCTTGTTGTGGTATATTTGTGGTTTTAAATCATATGGCATTTCCAGAAGTGACAAGTTATCACCCATCCATTGGGATTTCCTTTTTCTAAAAATATAAAATGTTTATAACATTCTAGAAATATTATAAAATTTTCAAAAATAACCATAACATTTGTTATCCCCAAATGGTATTTAATGGCTTGAATCTTCCCTCCCAAAAATTAATAACCAAAAATTACCTCAAATGTGAATGTATTTAAAAAAAGATCATTACTCATGGTAATATTTCATAATTTAAATACTCAAAAGTGGTTCCCAAGATATTGGTTTAATTTTCAACTTTACAATTATAATCCCATGATGGTATCCCTAAATTTTAATATTAACTCACTTGAAGATATCCTAATATCTAAATTTTTCTAAAATATCATGTGATACCAACTATAAGGTTCCAATTTTAATTATTATATATTCAACTATTTTTAAACTAGAATTGACATATGAGGATCTTCTTAGTTTAGAGTTTTAGATTATTTGGAAAATATCATACAAAGTAAACCCAGACATTACAAGTGAATACTTTTATGGAGTATCATTTTTCCCACCAAAAAAATTCTAATATAAAATATTGTTTCTTTCTATGACATGACATCATAACTTCCATCTTATCCTCATGCATAAACCTAATCATCAATTATTCCTACAAAAACATTTTAAAAATTGGGTTGTCAACAAAATTATGAGTAAAGGAAATAAAAATGAAATAAAACTTTTTGTAATGAGAAAAAACAAAAATTGTTTATCTTTATTTGTTAGTATAAAACAAAACATTGTCACATGATTAAAAACATACGTTTATCACAAATAAATCCATTAAAACCAATACAAATAAATTAATAATACTTTAGGTTTCATAGAGAATGATATAAATCAAACAATTTAAAAAAAATCAAATCGAATAAACATAAGTCATATATCTGGTATTATTATTACCCAATGCATGGTAAATCTATTATGGGTGTCACCAATCATATATGTTATAACATGATCACTTATGAGCTACAATAGGGCTTGAACCTTCTTATCAGCTATATTGAGATCATCCATTTCTCAAGAGCAATAATTTCTATTGTATATTCTATATTGGGATCTCCCATTTCATATAATTCTAATGTAACATAATATGAATTAAATACATTCATCATAAAATCATTTGGAAATGTCTTTTAATCCTATGTGAAAACCATTTCATATAAAAATAACCATTTGATTTAAAAACAAATTTTCAATTCCAAAATACTCAAAAAATAAGGATTTTAATTTAATAAATCAGGACATATTTCAAAGGAATATATGAACTTGAAAATATTCATGGTGTTAGAAAATTCATTGTCATTGTGTATATTAAGAATAGAACATTTAATTAGACGTTTGTTAAAACATTGTGTATAAAAAAGTTAAAAATATTCATTTTAAAGCCTTTGAATGAAATTAAAAATATAAATAAACATTAATTTATAATAATTTAATATCCATATATATTAACATTTAATATAATATAAAAATATTTCCATGGAAAATTTGATTTAAATTTAATCTATAATAATTTTAAAAATATTTTTAAATCAATGTGTCCCATTCCTCATTGAAATATTTATATTATTTGAATAATTTGATTGTAAAATAAGAAAATCTATATCATCCAATTAGAAAAAATGAATGATAAAATATTTAATTGGGGTTTTATATACACCTTATAAGTGAATAATGGTTTATAACATAA
This sequence comes from Viscum album, assembly GCA_963277665.1. NCBI lineage: Eukaryota > Viridiplantae > Streptophyta > Magnoliopsida > Santalales > Viscaceae > Viscum > Viscum album. The sequence goes on from OY728157.1 coordinate 1,799,323,175, forward strand.
GAATATGTCAAAATTAAAAGAGTTTGAGATGAAGGCCCTTACGTTGTGTCGACTCATCGGGAATGTCCAATTTATTATTGAATAATAAACACATGTTAATTATTTACCTTCTAGAGAATTTTTTTATTTTATTATTTAATTTATATCATTTATTAACTTATTATAACTTCTACTTAATTATTTAAGAACATGTTGGATTTTTTGATAATATTCAGTACTTGTAACCCAATTGACATTGGTATGATGTAAATATTAAATGTTTTCTTCATTACATAATCTCTAAAATAATATTAATTACAAAATAATCACTTTAATACATAAATTATAATTTTAAATCCATATATTATATATTGATATGAATAATGAACTATGTTATAATAATAGATATGGTAAGTCATATGTACGCATGAGTTACATTTCAATTTGTCAATGATCATAATTAAAATAAGGTTAATATAATTTTATCGTTAAATAATGATAATAATATCATAAAAATAATATTAATAATTTAAATATAATTATTTATATCATATTTTAGATGTGGTGATGAGAAAAGAATCACATCACAGAGTGGAGGTGATAGTTCACACGTACACAGGAGTGGCGGTATCATTTTTATATGCATGGAATGTTAATAAAAATATGACAAAATTATTTTTTAGTAGTGAGAAATATGTCATTGATGTCATATATAAAAATTAATTACATCATTATGGCTATTATTGGGATTCATTGATGGATAATGAATTAAATATGTTTGTGAGGATGTAGTTTGTCGAAAATAGGAAAGATTATTTGTTTTCCCATTTGATTGAAGTGTATATTGATTTATGGGAAGATATTAACATAAAAATATATAAAAATATTTAAGATACTTTATTTATAATTGAATCGTGGTTTATAAAGTTTTTATTGAACAAGAAGATGAAATAAAATTGAAATACTTGATTAAAACAATCCATCTTCTTGAGACAGTCTGTTTTTCATAACTCCTTAAGACCAGTAAGGACGATGTTATGCCTAAAATAAAAGATTTATATTGTGTGTAGAAATTATAGAAAGTTATTTTAGTATATATTTTCTGAAATAAAAATTTCTTTATTTATTAGTGGAAGAGGATAAAAGGTACCCTTTTATATTAGAGGGGAGTGGCATAAATGGAATTTTGCAAAATATCAATTAAATAAATATTAATTATCAATTCCAAATGGAACCAAACTGATTTATTTAAAATATTAGATTATTATGGTTAAATATACACTAATAAAAATAACTTTATTCTTGTTTCAATTATTTATTAGTAATTATATTTGGACACTAACCCTTATTAAATCACATTAACTCTTACGGTGATAACATGTGTTTTTATACTTTATGGGTTGATATATTTTCTATAAAATAAATATTGAACAAAAAATTTATCATTTATGAAATTTTAATCATTATATAAATATATTTCCAAAATTTTATTTTTTTATTAATTTTATATAATTTTGTAAAACAAACATTATTTTAAATATCATCAATGTCAATTTTTACCCAATTAATTAATTGAATTTTAAAAATAATATATAAAGAAGATAAATTATAATAACTTATTCTAAAACCTCAATGAAAACTAAAAGTAATAAATAAAATTTTTGGATGATATTAATTGTTACAATTTGTAATTATTTTAATTTTTCATAACATTTATTTGATATTTTCATTAATTAATCAATTACTACATCATCAATGTGTATTCCTATAATGTAAATTATTCATTCCTAAACAAACATGTTGAATAAAAACATGTTATATTTCAAAATAAAATTAATAGTATAAGTTATTCTCTAAATTACCATATATTAAATATGATATAGTTATTAAAACACATGTGTGATTCCTTTGATTTTACATTAAATTAAAATACTATAAAGGGATTAAAGTCATTATAGTGGCTCCGCGAGATCATGAAATCTGAAAGAGGATGATCATGGTCAAAAATAACACCTATAATAAAATTATGAATAGTGTTAGGTTAATTTTATGATATTTAAAATATTATTTATACCATAAATTACATAATTTACCCTTAATTATGATAATTAAAAATAACAACTGTTACTATTCATACCATCCAAAAAAGGAACCTATTTAAAAATTTTGAATGATTTATTCCAAATATAGAATAAATTTTTCAAAAATCAATTCAAAAAATATGAAGTAATAATTTTTAAAATAATATAGTTTATAGAACAAGAAAAAATGTTTTTAATGTGAACATGTTTAACATTTTAAAATTATTTTATATCCAAATTCTATTTTTAATTGTTTGTACTGACCTAATTTGAATAAAACTAAATAAAATTTATCTAAATATAATTTAATAGCAATGAAAAATATAATTTAATACTATAAATCCATTAGGCGGAAAATATATTTTAAATTAATAGTAATTATTTTCACTATTCATTAAAACATGATACTTATAACACATTGAGTTTTTATGAACATTCATTTTGAATAAATTAATATTAATTGATGCGTTGAATTTCATAGTACACCAATTTATGATGTCATGATATATTTTTCTAAGATATGTTATCACTACATTCAACACCATCCTTATGCATTTAACGCAACACCAAGTCTCTAGGATACAACATTTCATTATTTTAAATTTTCAAATGAGATGGTTTAACCTAGATATTTAACAAATGAATATTAATAGAAATAAATAGTTTTTAGATATTATTTAAATTTTCATCATATAATAAAAAACATATAGATAATGAAATATACAATTATTACTTAATCCATTATATGTTTGTAAATATTATTTTCTCAAAAGAACAGACTTATCATCCAATATGTAAATAATAATAAAACTAATTTAAGATAATTTTAGAAATATAATTTTAGAAAATAAAAAATAATTTTTAATTCATTATTTATAAATTATATTAGAATTAAATTTGGATATTTTACTAAAAACATCATTTTTGAATGAATAATGGTAAATTCAGAATTTTAATAGAAAAATGTATTTTTAGATTAATTTAGTTATTATGATAAATTATATTTTAATTTTTTTAAATATTATTTATATCAATTTTTCATAAATTAATCCAATTTTTTAAATTGGAACCAATATCACAATGAAATTTTATTTAAAACCCTTTAAAATTTTCAACAAAATTTCCTAAAAACCCCACATTCATGACACGTTAACAAAATAAATTTTAAAAAAATCATCCACTTCTATTATTAAAATTTATAAAAAATGAAAACAATAATTTAATAAGAATAATTTATAATATATTTTTTGGTCAACAGAGTATTAATATAATATTTTATTGAAAATAATTATAATTAACAACAGTGATTAAAGAAAATGTGTGTTTTCATAATGTTTAAACTATAATTGAAAAAATCCCAATATCATACAAAAATGAATAGAATCATTTTTATGAACATACTTCTAGAAAGAAAACATATTTATTTAATATTGATAATTATTTGTGGTTGATTATGTTTTCGATACCCCTAAATAGTGTTTACATTTTTTATATTTAGAATAAATGTACTCCTCCTCCACTATAGAAGGGCTCTCACCCCCTTACAATCCTTAGAACTCTCATGTAATTTTTTTTATAAAAATGCATGCCCTAATTTACCAAAAACCCCTTTATTCTACCTATAATCCTCACTTTTGGGAGAAATCTAACCAATGAATCCCTTATGGGGGAACTATGTGGAGTGACTGAAAGAAGAGGTAACAACATTTCACAATAACCTTTCATTTATTTTCATTCTCCATCTCCTCAATTATTATTATTATATTTGTATATAATATTATAATTATCATTAAAATATTGATATTATTTGACTCTGAGGTTTGTACCTTCACTGACACACACTTACATCAATTGGGTAACAACCTTACCATTTATATGTACGACGTACTACCACCTTGTGAAACAATGTTGTTCGGTTTTTTCCTTTACCATGATTCATGGATTTTAATTATGATAAAAATAATATTTTTATGTGATATGTATGGTATTTAAGATATCTTTATTCTTATGTAATTTTTATATAATACTTTCTTTTATTCCTTTCCTGTTGTGTAAATACAATAACTTCATTTGTGGCCGTATGGACTACCAGCTCATCAAAATGACGTGATTTATTCAAACTGTACATGGAATGTATTAATGATGATTTAATTAAGCATATATTATAAATATGATAAAATAAATTAACATTAATTATATTACATATATATGTATACATTGATTTCATTTAATTACATTTTCTCAAATGAAAAAATAAAATTGAAACAATGTTCATGTGGATATAGAACCTTCCATCTCCATGAATGATGTATTTCATTTTATATTTCAACATTTTATAGATAATAATAAATATTTCTACAAATAATATATCTGTTATTAATAACATGGATTATATTATGGAAATAAGTAAATCATGATATATGTATGAGGATCCAAAATAATAAGTCCAATCATAGATGAAAAACAAAGAAGATATTAAAAAAATGTAACATTAACATAAGGTTATTGACAAACAGGTTATATAAGGTCATAATATTATCATATATGGAATTATGTATAATAATATGGTTATGTCATATATTTATATTAAACATATATGTATTATTCTGGAGTTTTGAATGAGTATGATGAGAGTTAAGACATAAGTTAAATGGTTTTCTAGTCTCACATTTATTATTTTGTTATATATGACTTATTCACCAATCATTTACATTGTGTGATGTATATAATTACCATGAATATATTATATGATTATAATAATTATATTTATGGGTATTTACATATCCATTTTATTATCCCTCTTTTATGTGGATTATGCTTTACATGTTACCAAATCGGTAAAGTAATTTTGTCTTAAATTTCCTTCTTTGAGACACATGCCATGTTATACACCAATATTATTCTATGAAGTGTATGAACTACTTATTGACGTGATATAACATAATAATAATTATTTTCATTGTATTTTTACATTAATTTAATTCTATTTTCTTACATGTTTACCATGATTCAATATTATTCAGTGATAACATTTTTTTTTCAAAAATATCTTAATTTATCTGGATTGTTTATGATTATGATTTCATTGATGAAATTATAAGAACCATATTTTAAGGACAATACAAAATTACGTATCCCTTACTTAGTAATGATATATTGACGTATCAGTACCATATTTCCACTATTTGGTACTTAAGACAATTAAGGAAATGTATTTAAGAAAATCTGAACATATTTCACACTTCGGTCAAAAATTTGTTTTACTCAAGAACCACGTTTTCAAAAATGTTTTCCAAAAAGGTTTTTAAAATTTTTATTTATTCTCATTTTCAATGAAAATTTATTTTAAATTTTTTAGGTCTCTCAAATATTAATTTATAACCACTCAAATATATTTTCATTAAAAATGTTTTTAAAAAATGTTTTATGTTTTAAAATGTTTTTTCCACTGGATAAATGATATTTTCCTCAGAAATGTTTTTAAATATTTGTTCCTAATTATCTTCATCCCTTATTAATCTATTTGTTTTACACATTATTTTCTTTTTAAATGATCCAAATGCATGGTTCATATTAATTCCTTGAATATATTATTCTTTTTGTGGAATAATATTTATTAACATGTTTCTCTTTCATGTTTTATATGATTATGAAAAACACATCTTCTCATGTGTTATTCTTGTTTAAATGATTATTAAACATATCTGTTTACCAGAGGTTATCATATTACTATGTGTTTATGATTCATATTTTATTTAATGGTTATTAGAAGATTAATTTTAACGGTTTAGTGGAACAAATATTTATGATTTCATGATGATATGTGTGGGACCAATATCTCTCTTCAATTCGTTGGGTAACTATTATTATCTGATGAGATAGAAATGGCTAGAATGAATAGAAAATTCAGTTATGTAAATGACTTTTTTACTAAGATGGTATTGGGAGTAATCCATGACTACAATAATGTTAATGGGAGTAAACCATGACTACCATGATAGTGTGATGAGTGAACCCATACAACTAATATGAACTTGTAAGTGATTTTGTGACTACAAAGAGAATCATTTTATATTCTTATGTGACACCCATAATTCAATGTCTTATTAAATTGTTATTAATTTAGGGATTATGATATTTTCTACCTTATTATTCATGTATTATGAACATCAAAAATTTATTACAAGATTCATGTTTTTGATTAATGATATGTATGATGGGATATTATAATGTTTTGATGACATTCTTATAACCATAAACTCTTGTGTATACTTACATATATCCCTTATTTCGCTTCTCTGGGTATATAAGCTCGTCACGTTTTATGTATCCTTTCCAAATTTTATAAATATATCTATAATGTTTTATGCGTCTTAGAAGTGTTATATTCATATAGAATAATGTGGTAGAAAATATAGACCAATTTTATACCAGTTTTTATGCATCCATGTTTCCAATATAACTAAACTAATATGCTATTCAAACATATATTTTTTAATGAATTACTTTTTAGTAATAAATGAAGAAATTTTAATGTATGAAAATTATGGGTCAGTATAGTAGATATGAGAGATAAATTTATGTTAAAATTTTGAAACTAGGATGGAAAAACATTAGTGATATCATTGAGATTTTTTAAGGACATGTCTAAGGATAATGAAAAGTGTACAAAACATTTCCTATAATTTTTTAAGGCATATACTGAGTGGATTTCAAGAAATAAATCCTTGTTCGGATATTACATCGGGTTTTCTATTAGAAAAAGATGTACATAGGTGTAATGACCTTGAAAAAATCGTATTGATCTAGACTCAGTTGGGAACTGCTGCACGACAATGTGCCTTATTGCACTCCTAGTTTGTCACTCCTGAGAGATATTATTTAGGATTTCACAAAATCTTCATAATATATCATGAAGTATTTAAAAAGATGTTGTCAATTAATAAAATAGGATAAACCTCATCTGTCATAAATTAAATAAGGTGTCAAAATTTGTACATAAAATAAGTGATCATTCTCCATGATTACGTGGTTCCAAACACTAATTTTTTTTCTTATTCTATACATTTTTCATTCAATGGATTGCACTTGAAGGGTCTGATTCAATTATTAATGTGGTGGGAAATAATATGAGTGTTCACATAAGAATCCATATTCTATGAATTTTGGAATAAAAAACCTTATTTCAATGTTCACACATCTTTCCCATGCTGCGAATCATGTTTTACATCAACATGATTTATGGTGGAAATAACATTCTACTGAGTTACTCGTGAGGAAACTTCCACCGTCTAACAATGATTCTTCTAATACTCATGTTTCTAAATAATGGATTAGTAACACTAAAATTAAAATCTCATTTATCTAGTGTTCAGAACATTTAAAGGAAATTGTGGATATTTATTGGTTAGAAGGACAAGCAGACCAGTGGTGGAATCCAATCATGAATATGATGAATAAATATGAAATTTTATCCATGGATTGGTTTGCATTCAAGAACCTATTTTTTAATAAGTACATTCCTTGTATAATTCATAAGAATGTGGAGAAAAAGGTACTTGATTTAAAACAAATATATGGTGAATCTTTTTGTACTTATAATTATATTTGATAAATACATTTTAGGTATAATTTTATTATTATCATACACCCCAAATGTAATGTTGATATGTTTTTTAGTGGATCAATGGAAAATCAAAATATGTAATTAGACATAAGAGTACATATTAGATATAACAATACCATGTTTTGTGCAATCATCGATGAAATTGAGGTTCGATGTACCTATCAATCTCATTGTATTGATAAGAAATAGAAGATGGATTTCAATGAAAAATTTAAAAACCAGGAAGATAATAAGTTCATAATTACATTATCATCTATGTGTTGTAAGCATCATAGTGGATATTGAATTAAGGGGTATAATAAATATTTATTGAGTGGAATGTAAGGTTATCATTCATTTCATTGTAAATGTGATGGTAAGAATCATGCTAGCAAAGTAAATAGAGATAAATCTAAACAAACTGCACCTCCCCCACTTCAGTGATGAATGTGTAAGGAGAATGGGAATTATTACAACTAGTTTCTAAACTAAAAGGTTAATGATGATGATCTATATATGTAACCTCTTATGCCATGGGATTGGGGGATATCTATTGTGATCGATGTTTCATATGAGGGTATGATAATGATGTAGTGAAAGGTACATTTACAATCCAATATAGAACTACTAAGGTCTAATTTCATTCCAGATCTACCCATTCCATCATATCTAAAGAATTATCTAAGGGAATTAATATTTGACAAAAATATTAGATGTTGAATTAGTAATGAAAACCTTAGGACCCTAAGGGTACAATGATTTCATCTCCTGTGTATAATCCAACTCTGGTTGATGCTTGTGGGAATATTCCTCATGAAAATATAGTTATTCTTCATCTGGCTTAATATCATGTCATATTAACAATGGGTTGGATTTATCTTTATAAATCACACATCAATTATCGATGAGAGGATTTTATATTTGATATTTCAAATCAATATATGCTCATATATCTATGTAAAAAATTGTTATGAACATTTTATTGAGATTACATATAGTGTATAGTTCATAATTCCCATTCAGAAGGGATTTTTATATCAAATGTTATGGGATAAAAATCATTGATTATATGTATATTTATATGGGAATATTTGTATTTCATTCTGTATCATTTTCCTAGCCTTCCTTGAGAACATGATGTGGAGTTCTCGATAGAGATCATGCTTGGTTCCAAACTAATTTAAAATACTCCCAATAAATTTATTTCAATTTAGTTTTAGGAATTAAAGAAGAAAGAAAAATAAGACATTGACAATGTATTAATTCATATATGTTTTTCACCTTGGGGTATAAAAAATTTTATTTTGAAAAAGAAATATTGATAAAAAAGACTCTACATTTGTTATAAGGAGTTGAACAAGATCATGATAATGAACATGCATCCTATTTAATGTATTAATGAATTGATTAATCAATTGTATGGATGTTAATACACTTCCATGATTGAAATTAATTGTGGATATCATTAATTATGGCTTGATAAGTTGGGTAAGAAAAAAATACATTATATATAAGGTTGGTAAGCATCTAATATATTGTGATTCGATTGCAATTTATAATTACCTCACTATCATTATGGATTTTATGATTAGAATATTCAGTGATTACCTTAAACAGATTTTAGTAGTCTTTATATATGATATTCTTAACTTTTTAAAAGAAAAAGTAAGATCATGAAGACAAATTGATAATTTTATTACATAACTTATAAAAGTAAAAAATATATTGAAAATTTAAAAAGGGTAAAAGTTTTCTGTAAAATAATTCATTTTTGGGTCATATAATCTAATGATAGGGTATTATAGTAGATCCATTGAAGATAAAGGCTATTGAATGTCCGTCTATACCAACCAAGGTTATAGAAATGTGATGTATTATAAATTTTACTATATATTATTGATAATTTGTGGTTGATTTCTCATGATTATAAAATCATCTAACAAATTTACCATAAAAGTATGTCAAGTTCTCCAGGACATATGATTGTGAAGAATATTTCAAGGATCTGAAGAGAAATTTTTTTATTACAATTGTTCATACATTACCCTATAGTAGATAAGGGTTTTTATTAACCAAATATTATTACAATAAGCGATAAGGATGTTATCTCATGAAAAATAAAATGGTTATAAGATATGCCTAATGGAAGTTAATGATTCATGTGAAACATTACCCAACTAATGATTTGTAGTTCATAATGGTAATGATTGAAATAAATATATAACAGAATTATCATTATAGATAAAATAATAATATGTATATCAATGATAAATGTGTGGAATATATATTCACATGGAAGAAATTGAAAAATCACCATATAATATTGTTAGATCTGATAATGTATTAAAAATGATCTATAAATTGTAACCCTAGGATAGTGAATAATATGTCTGATTCTTTGAGTCTAAAGGATCATGCTATTTTATCAATGATAAGGATTTTAAAACAACATTATTTTTTTATTTTGAAAGTATGGATCTAGAAAATTTTAATGATAGGGAAATCCATTACTTTTATAATTGAATGTTCAGCCATCTATTAAAGTGAATATTAAAGAGGTGAAAAAGGTTGATATATAACTAAATATAAAGGCTAGAAATGTTCCTTATTTTAACCTTAATCATATGGTTTAATGGTTTTGGAACCATGTAATTGTGTCCTCCATTATAGATTTGATGAATCTAATATTATATGAATATCGTATTTATCCATTATATAATCATCCATGAATTACAAAGATATTTTTAGGCATAAGAAACCCATATAGTAATATTGAATGAAGAGGGATATAATAGAGGATGTATCTCATTACATCGTATGTAAGCATGTTAATGATGAATGTCAAAAGTGTAAGGGGATGTTTAATCCATTATTCAAACCACTATAGAAATGGGAGAAAATCACTGTAAAATTTATCATTGGACTCCTCAAAACATTAAATGGTATAATACTATATGGGTTGTATTTGTTTCCCTTACTATAGTAGGAAACCTCATTTAAATTAGAGAATTCGTCTCCCATTATTATTTTTCCATGATATGCATTAAATAAGTGGTAAGGTTGCATTGAGTACCCCATTCCACAATATCTAATTAGGAATTAATATTTACCTTAATGATATATAATTTTTTTTAGTATTCACTTGATATGTAATTGAGTTTTATAACCTTTTATCATCCTTAGATAGATTATCCGTATGAAAGGAAAATCCTACCCTATAGGATTTTTTTGTGATCTTGTTCTCAATATTTCTATGGTAGTTTGGAGTAACACCTTCCTTTAGTTGAGTTTTCTTACACCAATATCATTAAATCAAGTATTTATATAGATCCTTTTGAATCACTATTTGGGATGAAATGTTGATCCCTAAAATTTTTAGGATGATAGTAGATAAGGAAAGCTTTTGGGACCTGATATTGCTGAAGAAATGGCCATGAATGTTAGAACAATTAAAAAACAAATTAATGAAGGTAAAAGTCAGTTGAAAAGTTATATTACTAAACATTGAAATTAATCACAATTTTATGTTGTTAATAATGTTTTTCTTCAAATCCCTTCCTATAAGAGGGTTATGATACTCAGGAAATAAGGGAATCTAAACCTAATGTATATCATTCCCCGTCAAATGATGGATCATATCAGGACGGTAACCCATCGAATGGATATTCTGTAAATATAACTCAACTCCATGATGTGTTCTATGTATATATAATGGTGAATGACATACCCGAACCATCACATGCATGGAACTCAAAGGACATACCGTTGGAGAGCATATCTCTTACATGGAACAACCAGTGTAAATTCTGGATTGCATCAAGAATATTTTACAAAAACAAGAAAACTAACATGGGAAAACATTTGTGGATAAATAAAAAGTTATTGGAACCTATGTGGTTACTTTAGGATATGATGAGTTATAATTATTATCATATTTCTGAATCAGAATGATGAATTTTGAGGGAGAAATCCATTTTATATGGGGTAGAATATAACACCCTATGTTTTTATGAACCTTTTTTTAAATAAATTAATTTCCATTATTGTTTTTCATTGCACAATACACTATATTTACCTCTACTTATAAATTAATCCAATATAATTATGCGCTATAGGCAAAGCCATCTTGTGTTTCATTACACGCAACAGTAATTTCTTATGAAATAATTTATTATTATTATTATTATTATTAAAATGATATAGTTACTAAATAGTTATTAAAAATAGTAATATAAATAGTAATAACTACTTATTAAATAATATTTAAATTGTTTTATTATAAATAAAAATCATTATAATGAGATATATAACTTTTTTTAAACTCTTTATATTTCTTAAAATAATATTTTCTCAAAATAAAAATTTATTATATTCATTTGTAAACAATAATAAAAATAATTTTTGGACTCTTTTAGAAATTTAATTTGTTAAAATAAACATTATTATTTAATTATTTCTATGAAAATTTTCTTACGATGAATTTTTTATATTTTTATGAAAAAAATCCTTTTGGTATAAATGATGAAAAATACTGAATTTTAATTCAAAAAATGTTTTTGAAATAATTTATTTAAATCATATAAATATATGTTAATTTTATTCAAAGTTTAGTTAATTAAAATATATATTAATTAATATTATTTTAGTTATTAGTACTAATTTCAAATTCAAATTTAATATAAAAAAATTTTAATCATTTAAAAATTTTCTCTTACAAAACCCTCTATCGTGACCCGTTTATGAGATTATTTTTTAATTAATTTATACAAATCCATCTGAATCTAATTATGAAATATGGGTTATATATTTTGAATTATCATAAAATATAATTATGAATATGTTCAAATTATTTTCATACAAAAATATTAGTGAATGTATTTAAAATTAAATATTTTGATTAAGGCATCAAAATGTTTACTTAATGGGTAAAATTTAATCATAAAAGTCCAAAAATTCAAGAAACGTGTACAAAATCTCTTTTATGGAATTATTTTTTCAAATTGAAATATTTATATATAAATTAAAATTATTTGATGCACATAATGTATGAGATACCTCTTAATAGTGTTTACCTTTTTATATTTACATAAAGACCACTCCCCTTCCATTATAAAATAAAACTCACTCCTCATTTCTACAAAAATATCAAGCCCCCTTGTTTAGTAAACATCTAACCAAATTTATTAAAATATCCCCTCTTTTAATACAAGAATCCTCCTTTGGTATGCAATTTATAAAATGAATCCCTTTGGTGCGAACTAACAGGAATTACCCAATAAAGAGGTAACACATATCCAGAAACACATTTATTTTAATATTCATTATCCACTACATAAATTATTATTATTATGTTCTTATATAATAACATAATTGTCTTAAATATAGATAAATTGTGTTATTTTATGTTTTTGTCCTATAATAACATGAACATTCATCAAATAAGTAATAAAATTAACATTCATGTATACGGTGGACTACTGCCTCACAAAACAATGTCATTGGTTTATTATTTACCACATCAATTTGTTGAGAATTATAATAAAAAAAATATTTTGATAAGTAATATATTTTAGTTATGATGTATTTATCTTCATGAAATTATTATATAACACTAACAATAATTATATCAATTTTTTGTAAATAGGGTATCTTTGTTTTTGACCATGTGGGCTACCTCTTCTTCAAAGTGATGTGATTCATTCCAACATTATATAGAATGTAATAAATATGGGTTTAGAAAAAATATATTATAAATATAAAATAATAATTATACTAGAATTATTTTACACACACACATATATTTCTATTAAATTATTTCTTTTAAAGTAACAATAAAATGGAAACATCGTTTATGCTGACGCATGACCTAATATCTTAATGAATGGTGTATTTAAATTTTATTTTATATAACTTATAAATTATTATAAATATTTATATACTGAGTATATATTATATTAATACACTTTTTTACATTCTCTAAATAATTAAATCATGATCTATGTAAGAATATAAATAATAATAAGTTAACACATATATGAAAAACAAAGTAGATAATATTTAAAACCTTATATTAAGATGGAATTGTTAATGAAAGGGTAATATAATGTCATTATAAAATAACATATGATATAATATATAATAATATGAATATATATGTTATTTATAAGAACATAAATTTAATATAATGGTTGTTTGAATGAGTACAGTGAGATAAAAGACATTAGGTAAGGGTTTTCTAGTCTCGGTTTTGTTTCAGTGAGAATGATGTCTTATTCAACACTTTTCTCTTTTATAAGGGAATTATATTCCCCATGAATATATTATATGATTATTATCCATAAAATTATGGATATTTACATATCCATTTGATGATATCTCTCTTATTGAGGTTATGATTCAAATGTTACCAAATTAGTAGGGTAATTTTCTCTTAATTTTTATTTATTTTAGACACAATCCATGTTATGCATCTATATTCTTATATTATTTGTTTAAAATTACATTTTACATTTAATTTAATGAAAATAATTATTTTATAGACATTTTCATATTTATTTATTGTCAATTTTATAAACTGGGAGTCTTATTAAAATTTTAAAATTGGTAAGGGTTTATTTCAACAATCTCATTGTTTATCATTATTGTTTTTTATAGGATTTTGTAGATGATATCTTCTGATCCATATTTAAAGAACGCACATGGATTTGTTTTTACTCTACTTATTATTAATATTTTATGTATAAGTTTCATTTTTTCACTCTTTGGTAATTCGGATAATTATGAAAATGTTTTTAATAAAATCTATCAACATTTATCTCTTTGCATAGAAATATGTTTTGTTCAAAAACATTATTCTAAAAAATATTTGAAAATGATATATTATGATAATTTCCAAAGAAAATGGAATTTAAAAATACATTATGGTTTTAATATATTCAATTTTATGTTTTCAAAACTATTTTCAGTTAAATTTATTTTTTTAAAAAATTATGTTTTAAAAATAGGTTTCCTAAAGAGTGGGGATATTTTCCTATGGAAATGAATTTTAAACAAACTAAAAAATGTTTTTCATAAAATATAGATTCTCTTGGTGTTAATCATGCCTTTATGTGGAAATTATTCAATGGATACATTCATATTATTTCACATTATAGTTTATGGTTTGAAAGAATGATTTTTGTGAAACCCATTTTTATTTTACGAGATATATTCTTATGAAACCTGTTTCTTTTCACAAATTATGATTTGATGAAAAGATTAGTAAAATTATCTCTTTTATATAGGTTATGATATGTTTAATTGATTATGACACCCATTTCATTTAATGGGTTTCTATTTGATAAATTTTAATTATATAGTAGAATGGATTTGTATGATTTAATTATGTGATGGTTGGGAAAAATTTATCCATCTAATGTATTGGGTAATGATTTATATCACATTTATAGAAATGGAACTAATGGGGATTGAAATCAGTTTAGTAAATGAATTTTCTGACTAAGACAGTCATGTGAGTGGACCATGACATCTAAGACTATCATGGTATTGAACCCTAACAACCAAGATTTGTATGGGGAGTGGACCCATACTATTATGTTGGACATTAGAGTGATTCCCTGACTACAATGGAAATAATTTTAAATGGTAATGCGTTTTTCCAAAACTCAATGTCTTATTCATATGATTTTATTTCGGGGCATTTTCTTCTATCTCCCATATGATCCATGTATTATTAACTGCCAATATTTATGACATGATTCATAATTATGATCTTTGAAATGCCTAGTATGATCTTATAATGTTATAATCACTTTATCAAAACCTTATTATCAAATCTTTTATTACATATATCCCTGGTTTACCCTTATTGTGCATTTATTCTCACCCATTTTTTATTCCATTACCTAGGTTATAAAGATATGTAATATGTATAATGTGTCTATAAAGGGTGTTATACATGAAGAAACTAGTGTGAGATAATTTAGTTCACTTATGTACCGGTGATTATGTTTTTAGGTTTTGTATGGAAGCAAACTAATATATTCTTTGGTTATCTATTTGTAAAATCTATTAAGTATTCGACAAAAATGATGGAATGTAAATGTTTGAAAATAAAGGGTATATATAAAAAATTTCATAAAAATACCAAAAATTCAACCAAATTAAACTAGTATATTCCAATTTTAAATAATCATTTTATTTTTTCAAATTTAATTTATAATGTTTTAAAAATACAATTTTAACACAAGTCTTCTATTAAAAGGTGGTAAAACAACTCTTCAAAAAGTACTTTTTTATGCTTAAAATTAGATATATTTGTTTACTATGTCGAAACAATATGGTAAATTTTAAATGTTATATTGAAAATATTATAGAAATATTTCATCAATATAAATAATAAATATATATCATTTTATTTATTTGTATAAAAACCCATTCTCACCATTAAATATTTTTCATGAAATTGATTTCCATTTATTTTCAAAAGAGTTTTTTTAATTATAATTATTTGGTCACAAAAAAATGAATTATATATGCATGTGTAAACCGTGATTTCATAGTTAATATAATATAGTTAATACCATCTTGTAACATCTTGAGAATTTATGAAATATATATTTTTCTAATTAATTAAACCATTTGGTATTTTTCATTTCACGTAGATTTGATAACACCATGCTTGACCAAAGACACCTAACAACGAAATGAATAAAAAACCTAATACTTTATTATATATTTTATATTTTAAGAAAATATGTTCTTATAATTCAGAAAACATATAGTTATCTTATGTCACATGGAATAATGACTTTCTTTTATGTCTTATGTTGAATGGAACAACAAGTTTTACCAAACAACAATATATTAATAACACATTATTATTTTTTATAATATGATATAACATTGACAATAAATTAGAGCATATGAATATTATTAGCTAACTAATAAAATATATGGTTTTATAAATATATGTTCAACTCATTAGTTACCAATAAATTAGAAATAAAATATAAAATTATTGAATATTAAATAAATATTTATATATTCCCATGGGGATGTTTCCATGAGAAATTAAATTAATTTAAGTTAAATTTTTATATTAACAAAATATATATGTTATATATTCAATAAAATATTATCTTTTTCTAATCCAATATATGTTATAGGTATAAGATAATAATAAAACTGATTTTGGAAATAATATTATTATTTTTTCAAAAAGGTAATTTTAGCACCTTTTAATTGAAATTCAATTTAAAATATGAGTTTAACACTTGTATCATTTTAATTTGAAAACTAAACTTTATTTTTGAAGGAATAATAGAAAAATTATATTAGTTTGATTTTTTTTAAGTTTCTTTTTATGATTAATAATGAATAATTGTGAATTAAAAAATGTTTTCTCATAAAATTTATTTATAAAAATATATTATTTAATTTTTTGTTTTAAAGTAAAATTTGATAAATTATATATATATATATATATATATATATATCTAATTGAGTACAAATTAATTACTTTCATAATGAAATTGGATATGAGAAGATTACCAAATATTTAACATTTTCCATAAAACCACACATTATAGTCTTATCTATGAGATTAAATTTCAATTAATTTATACACATTACGGATTGAAAAATTATCAAATATAATTGAAATTTAAAATAATAATAAAATGTAATTTTTATTAAGGAGAAGTGGTTTTTTAAATAAAATATTTTTGAATGTTATTAAAATAAATTACAATGATTAGTATAAAAACTAGCTTAAAAATGACAAAACCATAAACATAAATCCATAAATTTCTAATAAATGTGTCCAGAATCCATTTTATGTTCATATGTAACCCTATAATACCTTTTATAAGAATTGGTCCATTATCAATGACTAATATCTATAGTAATGATGATAGTGGAAGTCTCTTTTAAAAAATTTACAAGAAAATCACTCCTCCTCCAATATAAAAGGCACTCACCGCTCTGACTTATTCTCACAAATCAAGACCTTTCACAAAAAATCTACTAAAATAATCTCCCAATATACATCCTTTTATCAATTAATAATCCCTTTTGTCAGAAATAAAACCATGGAATCCCTTTTGTGAAAACCAAGAAGAGTTACCCAAAATATAGGTTGCATCATTCCTCAATACCAATTGTTTTATATTCATTATCCACCACCACAAATCATTATATTCAAGGATTATATAAAAAAATAATTACCCAAAGTATACTGAGGTATTTTTACTCTAATTTTGAGACCTACCTTCAAGCACATTACAATATAATTGTTAATGAACATACCATTCTTGTGTGTGGTGAACCAATGCCTTATGAAATGATGCAGTTCGTTTTTCCTTTACAACCTCTAATGGATGAGAATTGTTATGAAAAATATTTTTTATGATATATATGATATGTAAGGTTTATTTATTATTCTTATATTATTATATAAAAAATAAATTCATTCTTTCTATTTTTGGTAAATACGATAACATCATTTGTGGACGTACAGACTACCCCATCCAAAAAGTGATTTGATTCATTGAAACATTACATGGGATGTTTTAAATATGGTTTTATTAAATTTATATGAAATATATTAAATAATAACTCTATTTTATTGATAATATTTAAATAATTTACATTCATTCTATTAGTATGATAGTTAAAAAAACAACCATCATGCGCACATAAAATGTACTATCTCTATGAATATTGTATTCCATTTCATACTTAAATAATTTATAGATTATTATTTATATTTATATAATGAATATATATAAAATATATATTATTTAAAAAATTGTTTAATAAATTAAATCATGATATAATTTATACTATCAAGAATACTACGTGAAAAAATATTCAAAATCCAAATCAGATATTAGAAGAAACGTAACATTAACATAGAGTTGTTAATAAATAGGTAATATAAATTATTAAAAAATAGTATCTGTTAATAAATATAATAATATGGTAATGTGTATGAAATATATAAATAATATATTTTTTATGAAGGATGTTTTTACATTTACAAAGATACTCAAGATTTGGGGGACGAGTTTCCATGTCTCGCATATATTTTATATGATACACCAGACATGTTTTCCTCTCATTTCTTATATGTGGTGTGTATAATCACATTTATATATCATACAATTAATATGACTAATATTATGGGTATTTTCCTATAAAATTTATGATATTTCATTCATTTTATTTATACTTAAAAAGTTTCAAAATAGGTAGAGTAATTTTGTCTCAATTTTCCTTCATTGAGGCACATGAAATATTATTGACCAAAAATTGTCTATGAAGTGTATATATTACCATTGACATTATATAACAATAATATAATTATTTTCATGATATTTTAATCTTTATAAAATGTTATTATTTCAATTTTATTATGTTTTAATGTAACTATATTGGTCACAGTTTATTACTACAATCTCATCGTTTAGTGATATTTTTAATGATTATTCTACCATTGAAGTTATAAGATGATTCATATATCAAAAAATATCATGATTTTTATTAAACTCTGATTACTCATGTTATATCCAATTAATTGTTCAATTTTCAACTGTTTTTCCTATTGATAATTATTAAAATTTGATTATGAAAATAAAAATTTATTTTTCCCTTCGATCGGAAATCTACGTTCTTTCAGAGCTGTGTATTCTAAAAATATTTTCAACATTGTTTTAATATTAACATATGAATTATAAAGGTAATTTTATCCATGTATTACCTTTTTACCAATATTTGTAAATGTAATATTCTTATGATTTTAGGATTATTTAAATTTTATAAACATTTAAGGTTAAAATTGATTGTAAGGCATGTAAAAATTTATCGCTGTCATGTTTGTGATTTGCAATATGCTTCCATTTTATTTTTAAATTTTTATTTGTTTATATAATATATTTTACCTAATATTATATATATTTTTTTATTTTAAAATAGGTTTCAATGGAAAATGGGAGTCATAAATATTTTATGTCTAAAAAGTGCTTTCAAAAATTTCAAAAGCTTAATCTATGTGTTTTAAAATGTTTTTTTCAATGGAAATTATTTAAATTATATCAAATATTCTTTTATAATATTTCATTGTGTTTTAAAAGAAAAATGTTTTCAAAAAAATTTCATTAATATTTTATATGTTTTCAAGGAAAAATATTCAATTGTTTTTCATGAATCATTTAATTTTTTGCAAGGAAATTTTTTTTGAATTTCTTTGTCAATATTCTATGATAATTTTTCATGGAAAAATGTTTTGAAAATGTTTTAAACCATTATATATGTTATTAATGTTATATAAAACTAAACTTTTCTTTATTCTATTATATTCTTTTAAATGAAACCAAAATGTGAAGCACATTTTCCAGATGATGTGTTTTAAAAAGAGATATTTCAAAATTATTTTCTATATAAGATGACATATGTTGGTGTCACTCATGACAATTTCTGTGGAAATGATCAAATATTTCTATTAATATTATCTATCTGAATGGTTTATGGTTTTATAGAAATATTTTTATGAACTATGTTCCTCTTTCATGGGTTATATGTTTATGAAACCCAAATCATTTCACAGGATATAATTTGATGAAATGATTATAAAATATTTTACTTTATAACAATTTATGATATTATTACAAGTTTATGATACCCATTTAATTTCATATGTTATTATATGAATTCTTATGATCATGCCGAACACATATATATTATTTAATTATGAGATAGGTGGGACCTATATTTCCTTGAAACTCATTGTGTAAAGATTTATATCCCATGAGATAGAGATGGTGTAATAGAGAGTGAACTCAATTTAGTAAAGGAATTTTATCTCTAATATGGTTTTGGTAGTGAAACTAGACAACTAAAAAAGATATGTGAGTGAAACATGAATATGAATATAGTGTAGGGAGTGTACCCATACAACTAATATAGAATTGGAAATGATTCATTAGCTTCTATAGAAATGATTGTATATGATTTTGTGTCTACCGAAATTCCATTTCTTATTCATTTATTTTGATTCCATGGTTAATGAACTATAATCCATTATGATTAATGTATTATAATATTCTAATATATATTACATGACTCATGTATATGATCTTTAGTTGTTATTCACATATTCACATACCCTTATACTCTTGATATACTATGGTATCTCCTTTGATTACCCTTACTGGCCATATGAGATGACCCTTTTCCAATGTTTCATTTAATTATAACATGAATAATGATATTGAAGAGATGTACTGAGAGGGAATATATTTGTAGGAAACATCGATTGTATTTTACAATGTTAGTTTTTTTTATGGTTTCAAGAGACAATATAATATTATGGTCATTCTCTATGTATTTTGGTAATGTGATTAATATACATCTAAAATTATTTAATATCCATGTTTTCTAGGAATGAGTCACCATTTTTTCTATCAAATGAATGGTTTAGTTATAAATTTGAAACTAGGATGAAAAAAATAGTTATAACCCAAGGAATATTTCTAAGGATATTTCTAGGTATTTCCCTAAAGATATGTCTATATATGAGTTCATGTAAAAAAATATATTATTGAATAATGGTAAGGGAATGAGTGGGTGTATTCATATAATTACATTCCATAATTGATAAAATAGGTGGATGTGGTTTGTAAACGATATATATAGGGGTAACATCTCTGTAAGGATACATCAGACCCGACTCTAACAAAACCTAGTACATGACAACTTTCCTTATTACCAACATAGTTTGACACTATTTGGGGATATGGTTTTATAATTAAAAAATAAATATAAACCATTTTGAATGATTTAAATTGAGGATGAATATTATTAACCTAGAATAAACATATTTTCTTATTGATTAAAGAATTAGGTTTTATGATTTAGACATTTTATAAGTAATTTTTCAGGATTATAAGGTTTTTTCACTATAATAAGATATGCTCACACTATAATTTCTTATTTTAGTCAATAGAGGGAAGTAGATGGAACTAGAATAATGTTGAATGTGATGTAAAATTTTTTAATGAGTAATCAAATGGGATGGTTAATAAAGGAATGAATGTTGTTATAATTCCTTATCAGTTCTCATGGAAAATTATTAATAACATGTACATTAACCAACAATTTGAATCCCCAATGAATAAAAGGAATGAGATTTCAGAGCTATTGGGTAATTGATAAAATAGAAAAAGGAAGAATCATTTTACTTTGTTTCATTAATGTGGATGGAATAACCTAAGTGAATGTCAATGTGGTAGAAAAATATTTTTTTAATGTGGAAAATAATGGAATTAATTAAAATACTACAATGGAAAAATTAATGGTTTGGTTAATGAAATGGATGATGATATTAGCCTACTTAGTGTTTCAAAAGATTAAAATAAATTAGGTATATAATTAATGGTCATTATTAAAATCAAAGATCATAATTCAAAGCTCAAAATGATAATCAGAAAGGTGCTATGAATAATTTTTATATTTCTGACGATGATGAAAATAAATATTAAATTTGAAGGTAAATATATATTAAGTAATAGAATGAGTAAACATTTTTATGGAATAAGGTTACTGTGAAATAATAAATGTTTTATGTATTTGGATTCAAGAATTATGTTATAAAAATGTTTAAATATATAAGCAATTTTCATTTTATTTTTTCCCCACTATGGATTTACAAGAATGCGTTGAGTGGTGGTGATGGACTAGAAAAGTGATTTAATGGTAAGGTGATGTCCATGGAGAAGAATATATTAAATGAAAAGTAACTGTTAAAATATACCTTATGTTTAGATAATGTTGTTTGGATAATGATATACTGTATATGAATAATCAAATTGGATGACACTGATTACCTTAGAAATACTTACGGACATGTTGAGAGGTGATTTATTCAATCATTGATAATTATTAAAAAAAATTTATTTAATAAATATATCCAATAACTACATAATAAGAAAATATAGATGTTTTAAATAAGTATTTTTGGCAATTAAGGTTATTACCATGTTCAATGTGAATACATGATGGAGGTATTCAAATATTTTTTATGCAAAAATCAAGAGCTATATTATGATATACGATGGATCAATGGTAAACTATTTAGTGTCCTTATTTAAAAAAATGATTACTATCATATTCCGAAAGGTTTAGAAGGGTTAAAAGTTTTGGAAATATTTATGTTAAATTATTATATTTATATAAGATGATTTATACATATTTAGTTTCTTGAGAGAACCATTTTTGGGATAAATACAAATGGAATGAACTATCATTCTCTTAATGGATCTCAAAATCTATTAATTATTTAGGAATGAAAACATTACCATAATTTATTAGAATAAGTGATAATTTTAATATTTGTCAAGAAAGAAAAGGGTAATATTGTTCTGAAATCATATATAAATATATATATATATATATCTTTTCATGAAAATTATTTAACTTTTGGAAAAAGGATCATCAAAAAAAGTTTGTCATGGTACATTAATTTCTCATAAATCAAATAGAGATTTATATCATTTTAGATTTATAGTTTATTTATTACAAGATTTATTAACTCTATGTTTAATATCACTATACTTTAGAACACGAATATTATATTATCATTCCATTTACATATTTTGACTTCCCACTAATGTTTAATTATGTGGAATCATAACTTTGTGGTACTTTGGGTAACCGTTATGTTTCCATCTTTAGATTTTTGAAGGATGTTATAGTATTTATTTTTATGATGTGGGTTTCTAATAATAAAACATTAATGTTTGAAACATTTATATAACATATCAATTTGAGAAAAAAAATATTTTATGGGGGTTAGATTCTAAAAATATTCTATTTTTTGAATTATGTTTTTGATTTTATTTAATCTGTCTAATATTATTCATTTCATGCCACATTGTGAATAACATGATTTAGATGAAAGGAATCACATAGAAAGGAATATAATATATAGAAACATTACTATATATTTAATATTATTAATAAATATTTTCTTTAAACTCATGCAAAACTAACATGGTGTGATTCACATGCAACAACAACATTCATAAAGGACATGAATTACAAACAAGAACAAGTTTTTATCTAAAAATATTTTATTAACAAAATGTTATTATTTAGTATAATAAGATATAAACAAGCTGTTATATTTATGGGATTCAACTAAATTAACTATCCTATGAAAATATGGTAGATTTAAAAATAAAATTTGAATTCATTGTAAACAAATTAATTTGAAATGAAAATATAATCCAATTTAATATAATAGAATCATTTTTATGATCGCAAAGGCATCTTGTCTTATTAAATTAAATTATTTTAAATTATTAAATAATATTAATGAAATGTGTATTTTATATATTCAATATAATATATTTGAAACTGATCCAATATATTTTATAGGTATAAGATAAGAATACATATAATTTCATGAATTCATAGTTATATTTTTCTAATAGGCAACTTTACCACATTTTAATGGAGAACCCATTTTAAATCTGATTTTTGACAATTTGTTAATTTTTTACAGGAGAAGAAATTTTCTTTTTTAAATATAAACATATAAATTAAATTAGGATGAATTATTTTCTATGAAATTTCCTTTTTTGATTAATAATGAATAATAATGAATCTAATTCAACACTTTTGTTTCCCCTAATTAATTTATAAGGATAAAATATATTTTGGATTGGTTTTGAATTTAATTTATATTAATTATAAATCAATTAATCCAATTTATATCATTTCTTTAAATTTCATGTTTTTATTAGATATAAAAATATACAATAAATTTTGAAAATTTTACTTTAAAAACATGATTTTCTGTACCATCGACATGATATAATTTTATTTAATTTCATCAACTTCTTTTATTTGAATTTGAAAAAATGGATTACATACTTTAAATAATAATAATTTAAAATTTATAATAAGGTCACATTATTTCTTAACAAAAAATATTAACGAATTTGATTAAATTCCTTTTAGTGATGAAAATAACTAACATTACAAAGAACTAAACCTTTAAATTAACACCCAAAATGACTTATAAACTTTCCCAAAATCCATTTTATATTGATATTTAGGCCATATAATCCCTTTTATATTTATTAGAAAAATATTATAGCCACTTTTTATTGGGAAAATATTGGTGGAATAACCTTTTCAAAAATTAACAACAATTCCCGGCATCCTGAAATATAAAAACACACTCTCCAATCCAAAACATTCCCCGCGCTCAAGCCATTTCGATCACTGATTACAAGTACCAAAGATTAAACATTACAGAATCTTTAGATAAGCCAATAATTTGGCTTTGATTTACATTAAGGATATTTTCAAATTTAGAGCTCAAGAGAATTAAGTATGAATTCATACATAACAAATTAAATATTAGAAGTAGAAACTTGTACTTAATATAAATTTTATTTCATAAAACACGAAATTTTAATAAAAAAAATATGGTTTTTTTTCATGTTTAAACTACATTACTTTTCCTCGAACCAATCCTAGAATCTATTCTTCTTTATGTCCTATGATAAAAAAAATGAAAACATGGGATGAGGATGACAAGATAAGTGTCATGACCCCCTCACACCAAAGATTCCCCTCCTAAACTGTTAATGCGTAAAGGGAGATAATGACCCCTAGTACCAACTCCTGTAGGCCCCAGGGTGGCGACTAGGACCAAGGGTATGAGTTTTCACAAATATGGGAGGCATTACCCTTTTTATTATTTAATATCGAGAAATAGGACAAGTCAACCACCAAAAAGTAAAAGAACAAGTGTATAGAAATAAACCCAAATATATCCCACATGCATGTTTAAATAGTTCTGAAACAAAGTACAAGTTCAAGAAAGCTCAAAAGTACAATACCAAAAGAAACAAGAGTACAACAACTGCAACAACTCCAACTGTCCCGACTAGTAGGGTCCCACACGGCCCTGATAGTCCTTCTAGAAACCTGAAAATTAATATAGGGTGAGCATACAAGTATACTCAGTAGGGAAACCTAAATCTCTCATGCACAAGTTGGGAGACATCCTAATGGCCCGTGAGAACAAATGAGGAAACCTAGAAAGGAATTCAATCCACCCAACCTCCCCAGCCACACTCACCAAAAACACATTCTCAATCGGTAGTAGTATATAAGAACAGGAGTATTGGGTACCCCACACCATTTCTCACTAGTTAGATTCGCTTCTTAATGGCCAACATCCTGACGCTGCCACACTCTTCCCGCCCGCACACACCTGGGCCTTAAGAACCACACATCCAGCCCACACACACCTGGGCCTCACAACCACGTATCCCGGCGACACACACATGGTCCTCACAACCACGTATCCCACACGCACACACCTGGGCCTCACAACCACGTATCCCGCCCGCACACACCTGGGCCTCATCCCGAAGGTTCTTGGGACATATTAAAACCTGCCCGAAGAGTCATAGGCTAAACCACCCCAATCGAAACCTACCTGAAGAGTCTTGGTTGTAAGGTCTCCCCAAGCCATCACAGCCTAGGGAAGAAGGAGCAGGAAGGAGCGAGTAACTAAGGGGAAAACACCCTCTCCCATGAAATGGGAGTGTTCAGCACTATGTTCTCAACATGGGTGGGGTTCGATTAAACACAAAGGTATAGATATATATATATACATATACCAAACACTCAGCCCAACCTATGGCTTCTAATCCGAAAACTGATCACGTTCCCCGTCACTGCTACTTGAAGCATGCATACAACAAACAACCCCAACCCCATTTAGGTTTTTATGTTTCAACAGAATCAGTTTATTATTTCCTTAACTACTGGGAAACTATCCACAAACAACTACATCGATCATTCATAAAACACATCCCTACCATCCACAAATCTGGTTAGGAAAAACACATGCAAAACAACCAAGTCCTTCTTTTAAACCAATCGACCACATTAATTATTATTCCCATTGCACTATCATGCCCCACCATTCATTAACTCTTACACTTTTATTTATTAAGCACATACCATAGTTCATTCACATTCAACCCATCCCTGAAGACCCACTGCCGACCACCATAACCACAACAACACCGAACATCATCATCCCTTGATACCGTTAATCGTAGCCCCGATGCCCATCAGTAACATAGCATTCACACCAACCCACAACCAAGCCAACCACAACCCTACTACTCACCTGATCCACATCAACCCACAAAAACACCCCCTTCGCATAAATTAACTCCAACAGCACACACATGTTTATTATTTCAGTTTAGTTCAATATGGGTGATCACACAAGGGTTCCAGATTTTCATTTAATCAGCCAACCTTACGTGATTAACCAATTTCCACATTCCACAAAGTGCCATTCACAAAAACGATCTAAAGAGATAGGGTATCATTTAATTGCGTAAGCAAAGTCCCCTAATGACCGTGATTTTCAATAGGCATAAGCCTATTAAATCCACAACATAATATCACAGGATATAAATAATGTAACTACATTAACAAACACCCATTCCCTGTTATATAAACTAGTTATTATCTTTATTAAACCGGTTCAAATGTGTTTCACCTAAACAAGAGGGCACCCACCCTGCATGATTCACAATTTAGAGAGATGAAGGTAAGATCCCAACCTCAACAGGTTCTGATCATGATGCTCCCCCAGATCAACATTAGAAGATGTTCGTCCGTGTCCGTCACATCTGTCAAAACATGGAAAAACCTCCTAAGGTGGAAGCTGGGAAGGAGTGGTCGAAGGAAAGACAACATATTCAAGATCAGAAGTTCTGCCTCGTTGTTACGATCCCGAGGCCGCTAACGGATCATAAATCGGAGCCTGAAAGAAGAAGTTATGGAAGAAAAAGAGCCTTCGAGTCTCTTGGTTGAGCTATGCACAAAGGAATAGGGAATAGAGGGGTGAGTTGAAAAGGAGGAGGGGACCCCTCCTTTTATAGGCATGAAAAAAAGTACACAGTGTGTACTTTATGGTACATGGCGTGTACTCGGACATTTCACACTGTCACCACGCGGCTTCCAACATGGCCTTCAATGCGGCACACAGCCGTAGACTGGCCAACACACGGTTTAAGGTTAATGCATACGCGTGGAGTGACTACACGGCGTGTAGTATGGGGTAAACGTCGTGTACCC
Organism: Viscum album; assembly: GCA_963277665.1. Lineage (NCBI taxonomy): Eukaryota > Viridiplantae > Streptophyta > Magnoliopsida > Santalales > Viscaceae > Viscum > Viscum album. Next base: position 1,799,351,021 of record OY728157.1, read on the forward strand.
ATTTATTTCACACGGAAAGGACACAGATCCAACACGTCACATGGCCGTTGACTTGTCAACACACGGTTTAAGGGTAACGCGTATGTGGAGAGGGACTACACGGCGTGTAGTATGGGGTATAGGGCGTGTACCCATTTATTTCACACGGCAAAGACACGACATTCAACATGTGGTATACCCGTCGAGGGGGTAGAAGACGTGTACTCACACTACACGGCGTGTAGTTTCAAAATTCTAAAAAGTGTGGGAAAAGTCCATTTTACCCTCCATAACACTACGAGACCCACTTTTGACAAAGGAATGGGCCGGAGAGGTCTGGCCCATTACATCAGATACCTCTTAAAACATTCTCGTCCATCCGAATTCAAAATCCAACCCAGAAGAACCCAATAAGATACCTCTTAGGGCCCTCTTTATAACAGGAACCCATCCAACAACACTAATCATATGTGTTAGGAATTCATTCTATTATGTCGAGATATTATCCACTTTAGGCGGCACTGACTCAGCTGCACGGGTTTAATGGAATCCTCATTATTGCGTCTTGATTAAAAATTGGGTCTTCCCACTTTCATACATTAGGATTTTCAACTCGTACTGCCCCCAACACCGCATAACCCAAACACTACTCGCACACGTGGGTTGGGGAAAATTTCTCTTCCTATGTCGAGATATTATCCACTTTAGGCGACACTAACTCTCCTGCACGGTTTCAATCGCATCTGCAGTAATGCGTATCAATTAAGGATCAGGTTATTCTTTTATTTCCCACACATCTGGACATTCTACAAAATTACAAAAGACAAGGAAACAAAAAGGTCTCATAACTGACAAGCCAAGCATTACATATGTCAAAGGTACAAAGTATAACATCAAAAAAAAGCTCAGAAGAACAAAGAAAACACAAGTCAAAACAACACTGTGTACTGAGCGTGCATCTGGGTTTCCTGCTCCCAAGTGCTCTCCTCGAGGCTGCCATGCCTCCACAACACACAAACCATGGCGATGGTTCTTCCACAGAGCGCCTTCTATTTACGATATTCGATTCCGACAGGTTGTTCCTTGAAGGTCGCATCATCTCCCATATCTAAATCTCCCCGGTCGATAACATGAGAGTCATCGTGTAAGTATCGACGATGCTGGGAGACGTGGAAGACATCATGAACCTTCTTCAACTGAGGTGGCAGGGCCAGCTGATATTCCACCTCACTGACTCGCATCAGCACCTCAAAAGGTCTGATGAGCCTAGGGGAGAGCTTACTCCCCTTCCCAAATATCATCTACCCCTGTCAAGGGGAAACCTTCAAGAACACATGATCTCCCACCTCGTACTCCAAGGGCATCCTCCAACAATCAGCATAAGACTTTTGTCGGTCCTAAGCCGCCTTCATCCTCTCATGCACAAGCTGGATTTTCTCGATGGTGATCTGTACTACCACTGGCCCAAGAGCGCATGTCTCACCAAAATCTTCCCAACAAATGGTTTAAAGACATGGTATTCCATACAAAGCCTTGAACGGTTCCATGCTAATAGTAGATTAGAAGTTGTTGGTGTAGGAAAACTCTATTAAAGGCATGTGTCGTACCCATGATCCTCTGAAATCTAGAACACATGATTGTAGCATGTCCTGTAATGTCTAGATAGTCCGCTATGTCTACCCATCGGTCTCGGGGTGGAAAGTAGTGCTAAGGTGTAGCTGGGTTCCAAAAGCATGTCGTAACCCCCTCCAAACATGTGAGGTAAACTGAGTATCCCGGTCTGAGACGATATTCTTCGGAACTCCATGAAAACGCACCACCTCATCTACATACCTCTGTGCTAAGGTAATCATGTGGCCCGACTCCTTAATTTCTATGAAGTGAGCTGATTTCGTCTATCGATCCACCACTACCCAGATAACATCACAACCACCCTGAGCTCTGTGTATTCCTGTGACGAAGTCCATCGAGATGTCATCCCACTTCCACTCGGGGACATCTATAGGATACAACAAACCACTGGGAATACGGTGTTCAGCCTTCACTTGCTGACACACTAGGCATTTGTCCACAAACTCCTCCACATCCCGTTCCACCCTGGGCCACCAAAATTGTTCCCTCAATACTCAGTACATTTATGAAACTCTTGGATGTACCACCAAGGATGATCTATGGAACTGACGGAGAAATCCCTCACACATCGACTCTGGAATGAACAACCTCCCATGAATAAGAATCTGATGTTGGCTGTCCTCTTACCATCATTCAGGAGCGTTTCCCTAATCGACACGATCCCACATCACATCTGCCTCGGAGCCCCCCCACTGAGACTCTTCCACCTGCTGCAACAAGGAGGACTGCACCATCATCTAAAACAAACAGCCTCTAACACCCTCTACCCTAGCTTCCAAGTGAAAGGCAACCAACTCTCCCTCCGCTTTCCAAGAATCAGTGGGTTCTGAACCACTTCCTTTGTGACTTCTTGCTCAGGGCATCAGCCACAATGTTGCCCTTACATTCAGTGTAAGAGATCATGAAGTCATATTCTTGGAGGAACTCGACCAATCTTTGGTTCCATAAGTTCAGGTCACACTGAGAGAAGATATAACAGAATCTCTTGTGATCTGATAAGACTACAAAGCACTCCCCAAAAAGGTAATGTCGCCACAACTTCAGTGCAAACACCACTGTTGCAAGCTCCAGGTCATGGGTGGAATAGTTACACTCGTGAGGGCACAACTTCCTAGACCCATAACAGATCACTCCCATCTTCTACATCAGTACGCACCCCAATCCAAGGCCAAAAGTATCACAAAACACCTCATGCAACAACCCTTCTTCTGGAAACCTGAGCACAGAAGCACTGACCAACTTCTCATTCAGGTAATCGAAAGCTTTCTGGCACTGCTCGCTCTATAGTAAGACCTGGTTCTTCCCAGTCAAAGCTGCCAATGGAGAAGAAACTCGAGAGAAGTCCGAAACGAACCTCCGATAGTAACCTGCTAACCCCAAAAAACTACGAACGTCTGCCACTCTCTTGGGTGATTCCCAAGAAACAACTACCTACACCTTCGTCGGGTCCACTGACACTCCATGATGAGACACAACGTGCCCAAGGAAGTTTACTTCTTGTGTCATGAACCTACACTTCGACAATTTAAAATAAAGTTGGTGGTGTCGAAGGACTTCCAAGGCTGCCCTGAGATGCTCAACATGCTCCTCCTCGAATCTTGAGTATATTAGGATGTCATCGATAAGCACAACAACGAACCATTCCAGAAACTCTTGGAAGACAATGTTCATAAGTCCCATGAACACAATCGGTGCATTTGTAACTCCAAATGGAATCACTACAAACTCAAAGTTCCCATACATACACCTGAAATCCGTCTTTGAGATGTCACTGTCCTTTACCCTCAACTGAGGATATCTAGATCATAGATCAAACATAGAAAACCAACCTTCTCCACTTAGTTGGTCGAAGAGATCATCTATCCTTGGAAGGGGTAACGGATCTTGACCGTTACCTGATTCAACCTTCGGTAGTCTATGCATAACCTGATACAACCATCTACCTTCTTCATGAACAAAACTGAACTACCCAATTGTGACACGCTGGGTCGAACAAAACCCTTCACCATCAAATCTTCAATCGGAATCCACAACTCATGCAGCTCCGAAGGTGCCATCCAATAAGGGGTCATCGAAATCGTACGGGCACCAGGTTGTAAGTCTATCCCAAATTCATCGTCACGTCAGGGGGTAGAGTCACAACCTCCTCCGGAAAAACATCAAGGTACTCTCCAATAACCGTCGGGACATTCATCATTTCTGTATCAGCTGGAACCACTGATAACCTGCCTAACAAAGAAAAGAGAGGCTCCACACGCCGGCTTCCCACCTGATATCTCCTCTCGCCAACAAACGATACACGCTGCCCGTCTACATCGGAGAACATGATCCTTCTTTGGAAGCAGTCGATAACGACACTAACAGAAAACAACCAGTTTATGTTTAGGATGACATCGTATAGCTGCATCTGTAATAGAAGAAGATCCCCACTAGATCGATGTGGTCCCAACGTCAGCCCACATCCCCGGCAAACAGAAGATACACTGGTCTGGCCTCCAAGTGGTCTACTCAGCACCAAAGTTATAGAAAGTCTCTCTATGTCTAGTCCCAAATCATGGGCTAGACTAGGTGCAACAAAGGAGTGTGATGCTCCTGAATCGAACAAAGCAGAAACGTGAGTGCTGAACAAACAAATCGTACCTCTCACCACCTCTGGTCCCACTAGAGATGCCAATTCCACTGCGTGTAACTATCCACACCCACCTCCTCTACATCTCTGATGTCATCCACCTCCCCGACCACGCCCTGGTCGAGGTCCTTGAGGAGCACCCTGAGGTCAGCCTCCTCTTGCAAAGTCTGCCATCGGGGGAGTAGGGTCCCACTACTGGTGGATGGGCCTCGCCGACAACTAGTACTACTGAGGTGGGCGCTGAACCTACCCACCTCCACCGTAAAGAGCTTGGTTCGGGCACCGACTCTAAACATGCCCGAAAACTCCACAAGAAAAACACTTTGGTCATGAGCTCGTGAAAAAGGGACGAGGACCCGAAGATCTAAACTGGAACTACTGGGGCCTTCTCCCCACTGGCCTGAACATAGAAGGTCTCGTCGTAGGAGACCTACTGCTGACTGCCTTTCCCTTCGATGAACCTGGCTGGATCCCCTCTCATGGTGCACCTCCCAGCGAGTGCATCTTCTCTACAACCCCTGCCTTCTTATGTACCACCAAGTATGCCGAAAGGTTGAAGGGGGTGACATCATACTGGAGCGAAGGAGGAAGTGCCTCCTCTAAATGTATCACCCGATAATCCTCATCCGAAAAGAGATCTGGAGAAAATTGGGGGAAATCCTTTAACATGATCTCCAAATCTCGTACTGAAATACTCACATGCTGAAGGGAGAGTAACTCCTGCCGCTTATCTGCCTTCATCATGGAAGAAAGGAATTCCTCTCGGAATTCCTTCTCAAAGTCATCCCACAAACCTCTGCCTCTATCCTCTCTCCGAGGAAGAGCGTCCACCACTGTCATGCCGCACCTGTCAGTTGACTGACTGCTAGGGGTACCCAGTACTCCCTCGGAGTATGGATTAATGTAAAATAGATCCCTAGCTCCTCAAGCCACCCCTCTGTCTCCGTATCCTAAGTACTAGCCTCGTACTTCTTGAGGTTCTGCCACTGGAAGGAATGGAGAGTCTTCTACCACTGGCTATCTTCCTCCTCCCTATCAATCCTCAATGGATCGACCGCCTTAATCTACTGGGCCTCGGCTGTCTGAGCCAGCCAGGGATGACGTCCAGGTGGCATAGTTGTACGGTAAACAAGGATCACCTACGCCCAAGTAGTAAGGAAATTCTCAAGGTTTTATTTTATCACATTATTTCAATTTCCTTCCCAGAACACCCAAATCAAGTAAAACACAATCATGATGATGCATGTACATTTTTTATGGTCTCTACCCTATAATCAATGTAGCCTCACTTGGTCATTCAGTAGGCTCAGAGTCCTTGCATCGGATCACGGGGGTCCCTAAAATCTCGTATCCTAGCTGGTCTTCCCTGGCCTATGTCACGCACCAAGATTATCCAACAATGTTGTCCTACCATCCCATGCAATACTCACTGTGTCTAACTCTAGAATCCATCCTATCTCTCAATCATCACCTCTTATACCATTCTGTCACAACCCCCTCCCTCTAAAGATTCCCCTCCTGAGCTAGAAATGGTGAAAGGGATATAATGACCCTCGAGTCCCGCCTCCAGTAGGCCGCGGGGTGGCAACTAGAACCAAGGGTATGAGTTTTCACAAATATGGGAGGCATTACCCTTTTTAGTATTTAATATCGGGAAATAGGACAAGTAAGCCACCAAAAATGAAATGAACAAGTGTATATAAATAAACCCAAACAAATCCCACATGCATGTTTAAATAGTTCTGAAACAAGTTGAAAGTACAAGAAAGCTCAAAAGTACAATACCAAAAGAAACAAGAGTACAACAACTGCAACAACTCCAACTGTCCCGACTAGTAGGGCCCCACACGGCCCTGGTATCCCTCTTGTAAACCTGAGAGTAAATGTAGGGTGATCATACAAGTATACTCAGTAGGGAAACCCAATGATCTCGTGCACAAGTGGGGAGACATCCTAATGTCCCGTGAGAACAACAGAAGAAACCTATAATGGAATTCTATCCACCCAATGTCACCTGCCACACTCACCAAAAACACAATCTTAACATGTAGTATTATATAAGAACAAGATTATTGGGTACCCCACACCATTTCCCACTAGTTATATGCTCTTCCTAACAGCGAACATCCTGATGCTGCCACACTCTTCCCGCCCGCACACACCTGGGCCACAAGAACCACAAATCCCGCCCGCACACACCTGGGCCTCACAACCACGTATCCCACCCGCACACACCTAGGCCTCACAACCACGTATCCCGCCCGCACACACCCGGGCCTCACAACCACATATCCCGCCCGCACACACCTCGGCCTCACAACCACGTATCCCACCCACACACACCTAGGCCTCATCCTGAAGGTTCTTGAGAAATAGTAAAACCTACCCGAATAATCTTGGGCTAAACCACCCCAATCAAAACCTACCCGAAGAGTCTTGGGTGTAAGTCCGCCTCAAGCCATCAAAACCTATGGAAGAAGGAGCAGGAAGGAGCAAGTAACTAAGGGGAAAACACCCTCTCCCATGAAATGGGAGTGTTCGGCACTAAGTGCTCAACATGGGTGGGGTGCAATAAAACACAAAGATACAGATATATATATATACCAAACACTCATCCCAATCTATTTCTTCTAATCTGAAAACTGAGCATGTGCCTCGGAACTGCTACTACGAACCATGCATACAACAAACAACCCCAACCCCATTTAGGTTTTCATGTTTCAACAGAATCGGTTCATTAGTTCCGTAACTACTAGGAAATTATCCACAACCAACTACATTGATCATTCGTAAAACATATCCCTGCCATCCACACATCATGTTAGGAAAATCACAAGCAACACAACCAAGTCCTTATTATTAACCAACCAACCCCATTAATTATTATTCCCATTACACTATCATGCCCCACCATGCATTAACTCTACCACTTTTATTTATTACGAACATCCCATGGTTCGTTCAAATTCTACCCATCCCTACAACCCCACTGCTAACCACCATAACCACAACCACACCGAACATCCTCATCCCTTGATACCATTAATTTCAGCCCCGCTACGCATCACTAACATAACATTCACACCAACCCACAACTAAGCCAACCGTAGCCCCGGTACTCACCCAATCCACATAAACCCACAAAACACCCCCTTCACATAAATTAACCCCAAAAACACCCACATGTTTATTATTTCAATTTAGTTGAACCAGGTTTATCACACAATGGTTCCATATTTTCATATAATCAGCCAACATTACGTGATTAACCAATTTCCACATTCCACAAAGTTCCATTCACAAAAATGGTCTAAAAAGATAGGGCAGCATTTAATTTCCCAAGAAAAGGCACCCAACGACCGTGATTTTTAGTTCGCATAAGCCTATTCATTTCACAATATAATATCACAGGATATAAATAATGTAATTGCATTCACAAACATCCCATCCCTGTTATATAAACTAGTTATTATCTTTATTAAACCGGTTCAAATGTGTTTCATGTAAAAAAGAGGGCACCCACCCCGTATGATTCATAATTTAGAGATACTGAGGTAAGATCCCTACATCAACAGGTTCTGATCACAACGCTCCCCCAGATCATCTTTAGAAGACGTTCGTCGGCATCCATCGCATTTGTCAAAACTCAATAAAACCTCCTCGGGTGGAATATGGGAAGGAAAGATCAATGGAAAGTCAACAGAGCCAAGGTCAGAAGTTCCGCCTCATCGTTACAATCTTGTGGCCGCTGACTGATCGTAAATCGGAGCTCGGACGAAGAATTTATGGAAGAAAAAAAGCTTTCGAGTCTCTTGGGAGAGCTCTGCTCAGAGGAATGAGGAGGAGAGGGGTGAGATGAAAAGGAGGAGTGTACCACTCTTTTTATAGGCATGAAAAATCAAAGTATACGGCGTGTACTTTATAGTACACTTTGTGTACTCGACCATTTCACACGGTCGCCATGTGGCTTCAAACACGGCCTTCAATGTGGCACGCGGCCGTTGACTGGTCAACACAATGTTTGAGGGTAACACATACGTGGGGAGGGACTACACGGTGTGTAGTATGGTGTACATGGTGTGTACCCATTTATTTCACACGGCCAGGACACAGCTACAACATGGCACATGGCCATTGACTGGTCAACACATTGTTTGAGGGTAACGTGTATGCGGGGAGGGACTACACGTCGTATAGTATGGGGTACACGCCGTGTACCCATTTATTTCACACGGCAAGGACACGAACTTCAGCACAGGGTATACCCAGTGAGGGGGTACATGGCGTGTACTCACACTACATGGCGTGTAGTTTCAAAATTCTAAAAAGTGTGGGAAAAGTCCATTTTACCCTCCAGAACACTTCAAGACCCTCTTTTGACAATGTAATGGGCCGGAGAGATCCTAGCTATTACAATAAGTCAGGGATACACAAAAAATGAAAAAATTTAGTCTTGGGAAAACATGTAAACCAATAATTTTTTATCAATAAATAACACTTTCTACCATTAGGAAGTACTGAATACACTTCAATGAATATATGTTTATTTCTTACCTTTTTTTAATCAAATGTTTACAATAAAACAATATGAAATCTCACATAACATAGATTGGTATCATGGGACATAATAATACATAAATAGAATAATAATATGGTTGGATTACATACATATGACTAAATGGAAAATCCATACAACCGAATTCTATAACAATTCAGTGGAGTTTATAACATGACCACTCATCCTTGGTTTATCAAGAAACCACTCATATTTGGTTTATAACCTAAACACTAATCTTTGGTTTATCAAATAGCCAAAAATAAAATTTAAAACTACCATTATATAATTATAGCACATAATAGATTGATATTATAAAAAATTCACACATAAATTATTATTTTCAATTAAAATAAATCATTTAATGATACAAAAATAGTAAATCCACTGTCAAAACTATTTTAAATAAAAAATACCCAAAAGGGAATAAGAGAATTTTTTTACATTTTAAATATAGTAAGGTTTATATATGATGCTAAATATCATAAAATATTTATGATGGTAGAGAATTCATTGATGTCGTAATCGTTAAAAACAATCCATCTTTCGTTTCTTAAGAAAGTAAAACACATAATTTATAACATTTCTTTTCAAAAATGTAATATTTGAATTCAAAATATATAAAAATTTCATTTATAATCTATTTATATCCAAATAATAAATATTTAAATTAATATCATGTAATAAAGTTCTGATAATTAAATCTTTAAAAATTTAGGGTGACTCAAACCAATTTTAATATTTAAATATTAATCAACAAGAATTAATACATTTACCAAAATAATAAATAACATTAGGAGATAAAAAATATTGATATAAAATATCATAGGGGCTGTATATACAATATATATAAGTGTAAAGGTGCATATTATCATGAAATGCCTCAATGAAAAGATATTGAGACGAAGTCCCTTACCATGAGTCTGACTTGTCTCGTATGATCCGTATTTTCCTAAAAAATAAACATACTATAATTTATAATTTATTCAGAACCGTTCTATAGTTTATTTTTCTTCTATATAACTTTTACTATGTTATAAAAATTACATAACTATTTATGTTCATATTATACCTTTTTCGATATTTTGTAGTTGCGTCATAAATGAAGAATTTTTTGATGTAAATTGTTAATGTGGTAAAAATACCATCATCTACAGTATATTAATCATAAAATAAATATCATATTTATACAGTATATATGTATTTAGTTTGATCAGTAATATTTTTAGATAATAAAATAAATGCAACGTTCATAGACATTGTAGGTCGTACGTACGCATGAACACTACTTTCATTTATTTGTAATATGAAAGGAATTATAATTAAATGATATAAATGAATATAATAACACTGGTATTTTATTAATTTAATATACATTTCATAACATTAATTAAACAATCGTTTATAAATTCCATGTGTAGCGAGAACGATTCATATCACGTTGAGGGGTGGTAGTCCATACTTCCTCAAATGGAAATATTGTATTTACACAACATGTAAAAAATAAAGGTATATTCCAAATATAAATTAAAAAAGAATAGATAAAATATTAATATAATATTTATCATATTTAAAACAGTTTCAATTATAATGGATAACGTGACAGTTGGTAGGGTAAAATTTAACAATTATCGTTTCATGAGGTAGTAGTTCATTGTACACAAAAACAGTATATTTGTTACCAATTAAATAGAGGAGTGTTTAAGTTTATATCGAAACATTAGGAAAAAACAACCTAGTATATTTAGTATAATTTTTTTATTTAATCATATAATAATAAGACATTACGGAGTGGTTAATGGAAATTATACAAAAAAGGATGAGAGAAGGCATAACCTCTTTATCAAGTAACATATTTTGGATCATACAAAAAGGATTCCTTGGGAGGCTTTATTCCAAAATGGAGGCTCTTAGGATGAGTGGATTCATTATATAATGTGTTTTGGGTAGGTACTTTATTGAATAAATGTTTTCTTGAAGTGTTAGTAATATAGGAGAAAGCGTACCTTTTTATAATAGAGGAAAAGAGAACCCTTGAAAAATCATAAATTATTAAATAAATATAAATTGTGTTTATAATTAGAATGAACCCCACTTGTGATATGTTTAAGATAATATGAGTATGGTTCTTAATCATTTAAACCAATAAATTTTATACATGTATTTATTTTATTTTATACCATATATTTTTTATTTTCCCTTAACAATTCTTATTTAATTTTAATTGTGGTAACAAAATTTTAATTTTTAAGATACTATAAATTTTATATATATGGGTTCAATTTACCATAATGTTAATCTTAATGAACTTTTAGACCATATAATAGTAACTTTATAATTTAAAAAAAATTAAAAAAATTAAAAAATTATAATTTTTATAAAACATCAATTATGTCAATTTTTACAGTATTCATTTTATTGAATTTAACTAAAATATAAACATAATGATTACTTTATAGGAACACATTTATTAGTATTTTAACATGTCATATTTACCTATTAATATATTTTATGACCAAAATTATGTCAAATAATAATAATTTTAATATTTATAATATCATTTATTTTCTTCCTTCATTAATATAGTAATCACTACATCATCATTATGTCATAATTGAATAAAATTATTTAAAGTCTATCATTTATAAATACAGTACCATGATGTATAAAATATTTATTGGATTGTAGTTAATATTTATAGTAAAATATAACACTTATATAAACCCATGTTTAAATTTTTCTTGTAAAAATAAATTTGTTTATAACATATTTCCCTTATTATTAAATTTAAAGTTATAACTATCATAATATCCCCTAAGTGGAATCCAAAGGAAAATATTCATTCCACGGTTTTTAGTGGTTAGAAATATCTCATAATATAGGTTTAGAAAAATTTATTTGGTAGTTTTATATTATTATATTATTATTTTTACCCTTATTTACTAGATTTACCATTTAACCGTGGTAAATAAAAATAATTACTAATATTATTATTATTCATATCCAAAAATAAAGGGGAACTATTAACATAATTATAAATTATGAATCAAAATATGGAATCCATTTTTACATTTTAGAAAAATTTATTAATGAATTTAAAAATTATTCCCATTAGAAAAATGAGAAAACATGTTTTTTAAAATTAAAAATATCAAAATATTGACAATTGTTTATATGAAATTTCAATGTTAAATTAACTCAAATGTAAAAAATTGGATTAAATGATAAAATATTTATATAATTATACTTTCAAACAAATTAAATAGAAAATATATCTAAATAAAAAACTTAGACGAAAAAAAATTAATTAAAATATAGTATTTTTCACTATACCTTAAAATATGAATTTTATTAGAAAAATACAAAACTATTAACAGAAATACATTTTGATGTGCCAATTACAAATAATAATTTTATTTTGTAATATATAACTTTAAAAAGATTCAAAAATATATTAAACATGAGTTCTCCATCAAAAGGCGATAAAACTGTATTTTTATTTAAAATACTTCCATTATCCAAAAAATTAAAGTTTTTTATTCTATCATGTTTAGAAAACATATAAGATTAAATTCACACATTAAATTTAATATATTAAATATATAGTTAATTAATAATAATCATTTAATATTTATTTTATTATTTTATAGAGTCACTTATTTTCACATAAATAGTTTTTCGGAAAACATTTTCTTTTAATTAAAAAGTGTTTTATTTTCATTTATAAATTATTGATCACAAAAATAATAATAATTAAATACATGAATAATAAATATTTTTATAAATAAATTAATATTGTTCATTCATTCCATTTTTACATCTATAATATGAAGTAACATAGTAATATATAGTTGTTTTCTTATGTTCAATGTGGCATATTATGAACACTATTGAACATATTGTCTAATTTTAGAAAAATACAGATGTTACTCCCAAACTCATATATAAAAAACTCTAATAATTATCCATTAATCCTGGAAATATCATTTTGGGTTTAGATCCAACCATAAAATCCCTTTATTATAAACAAATAAGAGTTACTCAAAGAAGATGAAACATTATTCATCAAGATCCATTGTATTATTGTCATTATCGACCCCTAACTCTTATTATTCTATGATTATTAAATAATATATGTGTCTTAAATATAAATAAATGTATTTATTATAAGGGTTATTGTAATATCATGGACCAATCTGATCCATTAATTTTTTGAGATGATGGAGTGGGAAGGATTACTATTATAAATGATGATGGTAGTGGTTGGTGTGGGTAATTTGATGGAAGATTCTAAATTAGTATTATGAAGAATGCTTCAACCTATGTTTAGGGGTTGGTGATTGTTTCACTATTAATCAATTTTAATGGGAGATGTTGTGGCATGATGTGTTCCTTGGTTTTTCATGTGCAAAATAGTTTCTCTGGTAGTGATGGAATGAATGAATGCTTGATAATGTTTAGATGACATGTGGTTGTTTGGATACTGTGATAGGGTTTATTAAAAAATGCTAAATGATGGGTTTCAAGATAAAAAATGGTTATTGTTAAATTTTGAAATGAATGGTTGTTAAAATAATAATATTTATGAATCAAATTTAATTTATCAACGTATTAAGTGAATATTACTAATACAAATAAATACCTTTATAGGTGGTAGCAAGATGGAAGTTTCTTAATTTTGTGTTTTATGTAAGAACCCATATGTTGGTCTAGAGTGTTTGGTATCATATATGTATATACATTTATTTTTTCCATGTTATGTCTATATGCACATGACCCTGTGTTGAGAACTATATGAGATCACCCCCATTATCAACGGAGAGTTGGACATTCCAAAACATCTAGCTGGAATGATAGATGATGGGATACCCTCTCTTCCTTGATCCTTATTCTTGGTAGTGATATTCCAATATACTATGGTTAGCTTGAGGTTTATAGTGCCCATGTGTGTGTGGGTGAGTTTTTATTTCCCATGATTCTTCAGGATAATGAGCTTTGTTCTCACCCATGTGTCTTTAAGATGAGATTTGGTGTGGTTTGTGGCCCAAGTGTCAGAGGACAAGATGTGATGTGGCTTATGGACTAGGTGTCTGTGAGAGGGTTTCTGTGAGGTTTATGAGACCCAAGACGTAGTGGGTGGGTTGTAATGTGGTATGTTTGTAACAGGTGGGAGCGATAAGACGTTTTATATTATGTTTTGAATTATGATAATTTATGGAATGTTGGGTGGTTTAACCAACCATTTCTATGTGTTATATTTTACTACATAACATTAATTATTTCGTGAGAGTTCCTTGGTGATGATGGGGATGATAGTTTACCTGCCTAGGTCATATTTTGGAATTATTATTTTCTCACAGGACTGTTATTATGCTCTATTCAGGTGTGCATGAGGGACTTTGGATTTTCTATTGAGTATACCTATATGGTCAACATATATATATAAACTATATTTCATGTTTCTATGAGGATTTATAGGACTATTTTGGACCATACTAGCTCATATATTAATAGTTTTTGTGTTACATCTTAGATTTACAAGGGAGGATTTTGTACATGTTACAGTTATACATTATGCATTCATGTGGGATATATTTTTGTTTTATTTTATAGTATGTATGGTAGTATCAATATGGATTATTCATCTTGTCTTGTGATATTGTTTCTTAAAAATGGTTAATGCCTCCAAAATTTTGTGATTTTTATACCATTGTTTTCAGTCACCAACCCAGGGGGTACTGGAGGTTGGGCTTGAGGGGTAATTATATTCATTTCATGACTTCCAGCCTAAGAGGGAGTCTTTTGATGTAATGGGCCACTATAGTTATACATACACACACAAAATAATCTATATAATGGGTAATGAATATAATGTTCTTGTGTAAACTGAACTACCACATCATGAAATGATGTTGTTTGTTTTTTCCTTTACCACCTATCATAGTAAGGAATAATAATTGAAAATATTTTTTTATTTCAAATATATTTAATTTGTGTGGTATTAAATCATATAGTATTATTATATAAAACAGTCATTTATTCATTGCATTCTTTGTAAATAAGATAACTTCATTTTTGGATATTTAGACTAACACCTCTTCAATGTGATGTGATTCATTTACACAATACCTGGAACATTATAGTGGTGGGTTTGGTAAAATTATATACATTATATGAAATAATAATTCTAGTATAGTGATAATATATATATTTTTTGTTTATTCCTATTATATGATAAGAAAATAGATAGAAAATTAATGTGTACATACGACCTACTGTTTCCATGAAAAATCATTTCCATTTAATACTTATTTCGTTTATTTATTATTATAAATATTTATATTCATTATATATATGATATTTATATCATATTTAAATTTCTAGGATTTTTTTAATATTTCCCTATATAGGAGTACTATGAATAATAAGCCAAAACAACTACAAAAGATAAATTATATAATATCCAAGATGTAACGTTAATATTGTGTTGATATTAAACTATTAATATAAATTCATAAAAAATAAAATCTGGTATTACAAATAATACTTTGTTTCTATAGAAAATTTATAAATAATTAATATTCATTATACATGAGGTATTAACATGTAGAAATAAAGTCAAGACTAAAGTAAGTTTTTCCTTGTGATATATTTATTTCTCAAGAGACATAAGCCATGTTCTTCTCCTATTTCATATTTGTTTTTTGTGTAAATCCCATAGATTCAATCTATCATTCATGTAGTAAAAGTTAAATGTATTTACATATCCATTTCATGAACATTATTTCATTGGGATTATTTGTCAAAAGTTACCAAATATGCAAAGTAATTTTTTCTCAATTTTTCTTTTTTGAGACACATGCCTTGTTATGAACCAATGTTATATTAATAGGTGTACATACATCCATTTAAATGTTATACCATGAATATAGTTCATTTAATTGTATTCTTTCCATTTTTTTATTAATCAATATTACGACATTGGTAACTATTTATTGTTACAATCTCATTGTGTATCGAGATTGTTTATGATTATGCTTCCTTTGAAAAGATATTATGATCTATCTCCTAAGTACTCTCATTAATTTTACTACCATATATTTATTCATTCTATATCCGTGTAATTTTACTATTTCCATCCATTTATTATTTAATATAATTATGAATTTTTTTACAAAAAATCTGACATTATTTTTTATTCTTACGAAAATATTTATTATTTTGTAACTATGCAATCTAAAAAATATCAAATGATTTAGTATTATCCTAGGATGTATAAATAATATATTTCCACATGTATTCCATTATTAAAAATCATTTTAAAATTAATATTCTTATCATTTATTGATTAATTCACATTTCAAAACTGATTAGGAGAAAAATTAATATTCAACATTTATGGACTTACCTGACCTCATGATTTTCATTTCAATGATGCTTGCTTTTTATATTTAAAAGGATAGATTTATAAAATATATTTTTAATTATTGTAGAAATTTTATTATTTTAAAATGGTTTTCAAAGGATATTTTTCTATTTTTTTATTTAAATAGTGTTTAGATGCTTTTTAAAGCATGATTTATATGTTTTGAAAAGGTTTTTTGAAGGAAATGTATTTAAATTATATAAAAAAATCTATTATAAAAAATTGTTGTATTTTCACTAAAAAAAATCAAAATATTTTCTAGATTGTTTTATAATTTTTTACAGGAATGGGTTTTTAAAATGTTTTAAAAATTCTTAAACTAGTTCTCAATGAAAATGGGTTTGAAAAATGTTATCAAGATTCTTTTATTAGTTTTAAATGAATAATTTTTTCATAATTCTTGAAAGATTATATATATGTTTTAATGTATATTTTCACATAAAATGGTTTTTTAAATTAGTTATGATTTAGATAAATTGTTTCATAAATCCTAGAGTATATTTCGTTTATAAAATGTTTTTAAAAGTTATTTCAAAATTACCTTACATCTATAACGACATATGTTAGTATTAGTAATTACATTATGGGATAAAAATCCAATGGATCCACTACTATTATTTGTCTAAATGGTATATATTTTTTATTGAAGTATTTTTATGGATACTTTTTTTATTTCATTAGTTTCATGTTTATGAAACCCACTTCATTTTATAGGGTATTCTTTGATGAAACGATTATGTAACCATTATATTTTCAACAATATTCGATATTATTAGATGTTTATTTTTACCATTTCATTACATGGGTTATGATATTATTTCTTATGATCTTGTAAAAAACATATATATGAGTTCTTCTTGAGATGGGTGGTACCTGTATCTCCATCTAATGAAGTTAGTATGGATTTATATCTTATAAGATAAATATTGATGGAATTGAGAGTGAACTATATTCATATAGTGATCCAAACCTTTTACATGTATCACTACTTGATATTAAGCATACATAAATATCAAAATACAATATAAGGATCATAATGTATTGTCTCTTGGAATAGTAGGTATTTAAGGATGAAAACATGAAACTAAAAGAAAATTTTCATTATTTAATATTAATAAAGATATCCCACCATCTATTATGCTCATATTTTGAAATAGAATAACCTGGGGATAAAATGAAAAAAGGGATAATCTAAAAATCCCAGAAAGGGAATACACATAAGAATAAAGCATTTCCATAAGGGTAAGAATGCATGAAATGATTATATAAAAAGGTATGGAACATATAGAATCAAAACATATATACATGGGATCATATAAAATTGAGTCATAGTATTCTAGAAACAATAAAAATAATTAATTTAGAAAGATTTATGCCTCATTTAATATAGAGGATCACAAGTCAAGGTTAACCACCATGACTGTTGTACCCAAGATCACGATTCAAGGATAACGGCTAAGACTATTACAAAAAGCGTCTCATGGGAATCAACAATACCCAAATTTTTTGTATCTTTATCTAGGTGAACCCATCATAATATTTTCATTAATATTCTTACCACATAAATAATCATACAAAATCAATCATGCATAAACATAAGGGTACCCAATGAATGAAATGGGTATGATAATCATCTCATAAAGCATAATAAAAGGGAATATCAGTCAACTGTCCATGACATAAAAGAATTAAAACATATATGAACACTCATTTGGGATAATAGTCTGATATCATGGTATATGACGTCAAATAGAAGAAATTACACATAAAATGTTCATTTAATAAATTTTATCATTTAAACATTACAATGTGGTTTTAAGAAAAATACTGAAGAAAATATACAATAGAAAAGGGTTTAATAATTTATATAAAATTTTAAGTGAAGAAAAATGTTTTCATAATAAACATATGAGTAATAAAAAAAATACTTCTGGCTTGAAAAATATTATATTTTTCACTATAAATTTGTTATTAATTCTGGACGTTCCCTTAAATGAGTTTTCTTATCGAGAATAATTGAGGAAAAATCATTTAAAAACATGTATATACCTGGAAAGAGAATATATAGTGCATCGTAAAAAATTATATTTATATAATTTACACATAATTTATAATATTTTCATAAAATAATGGACAAATTCACTTGAGGATAAAGAAAAATAGAACAACATGAATGAATAAGTGAGGTTTGTGGAGAATCCCTTACCATAATTATGATGGTGTCTTTCACTAGATCGTAATGTCTTAGATACCCAAATTAAATTAAATTAATTACTATTAAAAAAAATATTCTATGTTAAATTTATTTATTACAGACTTATTATGTTTATTCATCACCATTTTTAAGGGTCAAGAGGTTCAATTTCATCGTTTAGGAGCGTTCTTTTAATTGGTTTTCATGAGTGGTTTTATTATATACATGTATGAAAAAAATCTATATGAAAATGGTGGTATAGAATTGAATTTTTATGATATTGGTGAATATATAAATGATTATATGGTTATAAAATTCATTCAGTTATTTGTACTGAAGATGACTCATTATATAAAACATAAATTATAACTTTACTGGTTAGTTGGAGGATTTTTCATCACGAAAAATATATTTTTCTTTATAAATTAATTCCATGAGTTCATAAGATTATATAACCTTAAATGAGACCTAATACATATATTATATTTTTTTCGACCAAAAAAGTAGTCTCATGACAAAAAATGAATAACCTAAAAGATATTTAAAACAAATAATCCTTGAATGTGATGAATTAACACATCTCGGATGGTGTTTTTATTTCATGTATAAATGGAGTTGAGAGTAGAAATGATGCTTAATTATTCCATTATCATAAAAAATTTATTGTACATGTAATTTAAGAGAGAAATCATAATATATGGATGAAAGGAGGGGAGGAAAGATAAAACAAGAAAGGATATTGAATGACGATAAAATAAATGAAATGAGGAATATACCTATTCAACATATCATCTTTGAGAACCTTAGTAAGGGAGAATATTTGTTATTTTTAATAGAAAATTGACTGATGTATGTGGGAGAGGGTATTGATAGGATAGTTTAGTGTAATTTTAAAAGGAAACAGGCTTTAGAAGAGTGAAGAGAATTTGTATAGAGTGGTTGTATTTATAATGGTGGGGGAGGAGGTTCCCATTATATTAATCATTTGTTTAATTTTTTTATCAAGACTATGTATAATATTGAATCATGTGGAAAAATGGTATATAGAGCATGTAAGTTTTAACCAATATCCTTTTAATACATCTATAACTGAAGCATAATGTATAAATTCATGTGTTTATCAATTATTTTAAATTATCATTTTTTTCTATTCTCAAATTTCATGTATTTTATAAAAATCCCAAACATTCATCCCATCCATTTTTCTATTTATAGAATAAAAAAATGAACTCTAATTATGTGAAATTTAATTTCTACTTAAAATCATGATTTACTAGAAAATTACAAATATTTAAATTAAAATTACTTTTCAAACACATTGAAAAATTAATTAAGGTCTCTAACATTTATCATTTAATATTAATTCATAAAAATAATTATTTATGAATACATTTTATGAACATAATTTGTTTTGATTATTAAAATAACCATAATTTTGTAATTAAATATACATGACATACAAAAATACCGACACATAATTAATAATAATTAAAATATTTAATTATGTATACTATGATATATTGATATCATATTTTCGCTTATAATATGGATATATTTTATTTATACTTTAATTATTGAAGTATCTATTGAACTTTCCAGTATAATATTCATATGTTCCACCTTACTATTCCAAAATATGATTTACTATTTCATCGGTATCTATTCCTTAACTTCTAGAGATACCTTTTATTTTACTTATTCCTCATTTATATGGTTTGTATTGTGTTCTATATTGACTCTTATGTTATTATACTATAATAAATTTTTAAAAGAATGAAATTTCAATAATAAAACATTGTGTCGTTACATTCTTCATCCTTATCAAATTTCACCCTCCAAATTTTGTTTTACACTATATTCCGTAAACAAGAGTGGGTAATTTTCCATCATTGCCTCCTCTTGTTCCCATGTTGCCTCTTCATACTTACGGTTCTGCACAATACTTTGAGCAGGAGAAAAGTCTTATTGCATATGACTTTATCTCTATGATCCAATATATTCAATAGCTATTTCTCATAAGAATTTTCATTCTCCACCTATACCACCTATGGAGAGGTTACGTGTGAATGATCAGGTATGTACTTCCTTAAGAGTGGTGTCTGGAATGCATCATGTTCTTTTGACATGGTAGTAATAAGTGCTATTTGAAAGGCCTCATCCCTATTGAAATGAAGGATATCAAAGGGGATGATTTACCTTGGAATTATCTTTCATTACTTCCCAAATCTCATAAACTTATTCCATAGAGATATGTGGAAGAATACCTTGTCTCCCACTTTGAACTCAAGGTCCCGTCGAAGATTGTCTACATAACTCTTCTATAACCTTTGGACATCCATTATGTGAGGTTGAATGGTTTCCTCCTTTTCCACCATTTAATTGACAATTTCAGGTCTAAACAACTTACACTCACTGAATTCATCCCATCATTCAGGTGTTATATTCCATTTACCATAAAGGGCTTCATATGGTTCAATTTAGATGCTCCATTGGAAGCTATTTTTTGAAAGAGAATTAGACCTATGGAAGTTGTTGGTCCCATCCTATACAGAAATCAATAGTACATGCTCCAAACATGTCTTTTAGTGTATGAATATTTCCCTCATATTTGCTATCAATATTAGGATGATAGGTCATAAAGAAGTCTAGTTCAGTATTGATAGCACATTGGAGAAATTTTCATAACCTTGAGATGAATCTAGGATCTCTATTGGATTCTAAATGACTGAAAAATTATTTTTTATTAAGTTAAATCCCATTTTAAAGGCTCATGGGGAACTTATAAGATTTAAAAGACATAGATGAAAATTAAACCCCGAGTCCAAAAATCATTGAAAAAACAATGAAAATCATGCTAAAAATAAACGTCCCTCCCTAGCATTAAAAACATAAAGAATATATACCACCATCACATCGCTGCTTGGAATGTTGTCCATTGCAAACAAGACCAATCCTAGAAACGATGGCAAACATTATAACCTCTTGAACATAAAATTCCTGTTACCCACGATCGGATGAAAGAACATGCACTAAACCTCTTCTAAAACCTTATTTGTAGATGAGATAAATGAAATAAACCCGAAAATTATGGACTGTGGAGACACACATAAAATAGATCAAACCAAAACCATTCGTACAGCTTCTACACCAATATGTTGTAAAACTTGCATAGCCGAATCAACACAAATTATCCCCCATGGTGAAAACTTCACCATTTCATTCACCTATAACATCGCACCAAAATACATAGTAAGAAATAGAATCTCTTAAACAACCACAAAATCAACAAAAGCCACCATAACCATAGACATAGAATTTTGCTAGAAAAAAATCACTGTAATACAACCAATCCAAGGACCCATAGCCACTATCGCTCGTAGATACCACACATCCAATCACAACCCCTATGATAAAGATCATTTGTAACCTCAAGAAATAATAGATTGGAATCTACTACTCACTGCAGAAGCATGGGAATGCAAAGCCAACGGGAGGGTAGGATCCTTTGAAGCCATAAAAGCCTACTGATGGCTACTACCAACACTACCGCTAGAGAGCCTGCAAACCCATGAAACCAAGCACCCAATCCTTGAAGACACAGAGAAAAGGATCCACAATATCATTGTTTCTAGATTATTTTTCTTGAAATTTTTGAGAATCTCAGAATGGAGTTACGGCTGACCGAGACAAGATGGTAGTGACGGGAAAACCCTAGCGTTGCGGAGGATCCCCTACAAGCACATTTCTCACATCCGAAGAGATTATTCCACCTATGAAACACTATTTACCTCTCTATTGGATATAGTAGATAGTATTATTCCATTATGTCTTACTATTCCTCTAATATATATCCATTCAATATTATCCAATGATAAGTCCTCTTGAATTGAAATAATGTGTGATGTCTTTGTAAGATGGTCTACAATGCCCCATATTGCATTGTTTTCCCCGAGATGTCATTAGAGGTTTAGAGACAACGTCTATAGTGATGGAATCCCACATTCTTGTTGGTATGGGTAGTGTATTCATCATCCCCATATACTTTTTTCTTTTCAACATCAATTTTTGACATACTAGTAACTTTGATGTATATTCAACAATCATAGTCTTCATATTTTCCATCCCAAATTTCTCTCAGTGATCTTGATACATAATTGTTCTACCTTGGTGGATATAATATCTTGATTAATGTAGATCATTCAAAATATCACTCTTTATCTCTAGATATGATGGTATGAATTATAATGACCCAAATCATAGAACTCCATCTTCATCAATCTAGAAATTAGAGGATTTCTTATTATTAATGGCTTCCACCCTTTCAAATTTCTTCATATTTTTTTTGAGTATCAATTATATTCTCAATGAGGAATGTTTTCACAAAAAATTTAGACACTGTTGATGATGTTATTACCTCAATGATTCACATGTCCATCCTCTACAAATATAATATGTTTTGATTCTTTTTAATTCACATCATCATTAAAAATGAAATATAATTTATACATGGAGCATTCACCATGTTATTTGTCTTACCATGATGATATTGGATTGAGCAGTCAAGATCAATGATTCTCTCTAAACATCTTCATTGTTTTATATTAATATTATAATTTGTTAACATATATTTGAGACTCGTGTGATCAGAATATATCGCACACTTCTCCCCGTAAATATAATGCCACTAGATTTTCAGAGAAATGATCAAAGCTACCAACTCCAGATCATTCATGGGATTGTATTTCAAAATTAATTTCATCATTATTAAGTAATTGAATATTTATTTATTATTTTTAATCAGTAAACAACCATTTCCTTTCTTTAAATAATAAGTATACACCAAAAAGAATTATCCACCTGTCGGTGGTGTGAGTATTGGCGTAGTGTTAAGCCCTTTTCTCAGCCCCTTAATGCTATCTTCACAACATTAATTCTAGATGACCTTAGCTACCTACATTGTCAGCTTATTCATTGGGTTTGTAAATCCTGATATGTTCTCCAAAAATCATTGGTAATACCCAACTAGACCGATAATGATATAGAACTCTGTTACAGATATTGGACTTAGCCATTATTCATTTACATTTGTCTTGGAAGGGTCCATAGATATTCCATTTCTATTGATTACATTCCCTAACAATGATACTTTCTCCGTCTAGAACACACATTTACTATACATTTCATAATATTTCTCCATTCTCAATGTCATCAACATTGTATTGAAATACTAACCATGTTCCTCCTAAATGTTGGAGTATATCAGATTATCAGGGATAAAGGCTACCAATAATTTATCTAGGTAATATATAAAGACAATATTCATTAAATCCATGAATATTTCTGGATCATTAGTCAGTTTTAAGGGAATCACTATGAACCCATAGTGTTCGTGCCTCATTCAAAAGGTGGTCTTGGAAATATATTCCTTCCCCAAACCTAATTTGTGATATCCCAACTGAAGTTCCACCTTAGAGGAATAATATGCTCCACAATGATAATAGAAAAATTAATCAACAAGAGGCATGGGATTAATTTTTTATCATGATTTTGTTATTCTCACAGTAATTAATTCAGTGGACCAATGATCCATCCTTATTCTTAATATAGATGATTGGCTCACCCAATGGTGAAGTACTAAATTATATAAACCCCTTATCCAGATTCTACTACAGCTACTTCTTTAGCTCTTTCACCTCTATAGTGGCCACTCTATAAGGTGTCTTCGATATGGGAAAAGATTGAGAAATAGATTCAATAAAGAACTAATCAAATTAATCATGATTAATACTGGACAAATCATTGAGAAATAACTTATGTAATCCCTAACGATGGGAATGTCTTCAAGCATTATTCTATCATCTATCTTAATCATTTGAGATAGATAATCTTACTGATAAGGTAGGAATATACCAACTTGATAGTGTTATTTTAAAGGTTATTTGTCTTCATCATTACATTTTTAATGAATTTTTGGATTCATCGAGATTAGAAGAGTCATCTCCCTTTCCCAATAGTAGATGTTGGCTTTGTATAAAGATATACAATACATGACAAAGATAAAATTGAACACCAATAAATGAATAATGATGATATTTTCTAGGTAGTTTACTCCATAAATGTTATCAGCATATGAGTTATATACTTTGGAAGCAACAATATCCCATTTTGTTGTCACAGATAACAAATTCACTAAATTTTGATATGGTGTTTGAATAGTTCTACTAAACATGCATGATATTAAATAAAGAGTAGCACTTGATTCAAATAGTATATTTGATATTCTTGAATGAATAACTAGAGTTTCTCTCACCACATCATTTTTCAGATCCACCTTAGTAGTAGTGAAAAAATAAGACCTTACTTGTTTACTACGAGGTTATTTTTGATTGAATCCAAAAACCCTTGTCTTAGGAAAATTGCCCACATAATGGCCATGTTCCTTACAGTAGAAACATTGCACTACTAACTGAGCATTTATTTGAACCTTCCTTTCTTCTTCCTCAATAGTGGGATTCATCATATCAATTCAGATGTTCTTGGAAAAATATTTCATCTTTCTATATTTGAAACAATTCATGCTTCTATTTAGCTGCCCCATCAAAAATACAGACATCTGTTAAGAATTTATCTTATTCTGAGAACTAGAGGACATATAATATCGTTTCCATGGAGTTAATCCACTGTTATGTGAGGAGGGGATCATAAGGTATACTAAACAATGGAGTCCTTTTCTGCATGAATAATTTTATGGAATCATGAAATTTCCATTGAGGTGTATGGTGTTCTACATGATTCATGTCAATATTCATAAAATGATATAGCTGAGAAAGTATTTTCATAATGTTTTTAGCACTCATTCTCATCATATTAAGAATATCATTACCAATACCATCAAATTGACTATCACATTAGTTGTTTCTACTTGTTCGTCTATTTCCCTCTATTACATAAGAAAAAGAAACGTATAAATAGAGGTATTCAATAAATAGGTAACAAGCATAAAAATGAAAAATTTAAGCATAAAAGAATAAATACTTAAAGGAAAGATATATCCTAACTTGTGATACCCAAGATTTAAATCCATTTTATCCATGATATATTTCATAAAATATATTCTTGTAGGATACTTTTCTTTCTTAGTAATGGTCACACTATTCTTATGAATTTACTAAAGCATGTCCTCTAGGAGTATCAAACTGGGATAGTAGCATAGCCCGTTGTTGTGAACAAGATCCTATTCAATTATAGATCAATGTGATGTCTTTAGTTTTTACCCTTAGATACATTTGTGCCAAATTCACAACCACGTATTCGTATCAAAACAGAGATGTATTTTCTAAATAAATAACATAATCTATATTTAGATAAATTTAGGGATTTTTTCTTATACATAGTCTCATCCTTAAGGATCTTATTAATGTTCCCCATACCAAATCTCCAAAAATAACTAGATCATAATTTGATATAGACTATAGAGACTCTAAACTTTGACACATATGATTAAATCATTTTTATAATATTTAAACTTTAAAATATAATCAATGAATTTTAAAGTCTAGTTTCATGGATGACATAGTACATAAGACCAAAAACAGGAAACTAAAATTAATATTTATTAATTTAATCTTACTAAAAAATTCATAAAATATGTTTTTCCCATACATCTTCATAAGATATCCAGTGGATTACATGAATAATGGGATGATCTAAAAATACCAATAATGGAATTAACAAAATAATAAACCTTTAGAACCTAGGTTAGAAGACACAACATAATGATATAAAATTGAATGGAAAACATAGAATCATAATATATAAATATCGGATCATATAAACATCGAGTCATAGAAATGTGGAAGAAACATAAAACATGAAATTTTCTTCATTCATGGATAATTTCACATAGAGGAGCACAAGTAATGGTTAACCACCAAGACTGTTGCACATGGTATCATGAGTCAAGGATAACTGCCCAGAACGTTGCACATAACATCTTTAGAGAATCAAATTTACCCAATGAATTGGAGTGATATATATGTTTACACATCCCCATATGTTCATTAATATTAATTCTACATAAATAATCATAAGTTAACATAAGGGTACCCATAAAAAAGGGGTATCATAATCAGGTCATAAAGCATAATAAAGGTGCATATCATTCAAGTGTCCATGAAAAAAAGGAAATAAAAAATACATGGACATTTATAAGGTAAAAGAGGAATTAACAATAGAAAGTGATGTAAAATTTAATTGATAACATGTAAAAAATTATATTTATAAAATTTTACCATTTAATCATTTCAATGCGGTTTCAAGAAATATACTTAAGATTACTTAAAATCGAAAATGGAATAATATTTTATATATACCCATAACTGAACCAATAAGGTTTTTATAATTAAACAAGTGGGTTTATAAAAATAATTTTGGATTAAAATATACTATATAGTGCATATTAAATTGGGTATGAATTTGGGAAGTCCTAGTAAATGGGTTTTCTTATCTAGAATGATTTAGGAGGGAATAATTTAAAAAGATGTAAATACATAAAAAATAATTATGAATGGATATTGATGCACGAGTTTGGATAACATATATATCATTTATTAAATGTTCATAAAAATAATATATAACATCATCTGGGTAAAAAAATGATTGAACAACACGTAAGAATAATGCAGGTTCAGGTAGAATCCCATACCTTATGTATGATGGTGTCCTTAACTAGATCTTAATTAGCTAGATACCCAAATTAAAATCAATAAATAATATTTCAAGAACCAATTATATATGTAACATATTCATTATACCCTTATAATGTTAATTCATGTCTTTTTTGATGGGTTATGATGATCGATTTCATTATTTGGGATCGTTTGTTTCTTAAGTTTCCATGATTGGTTTACTTATTTACATTTAAGGAAAAACATGTATGATTAAATTGGTTTACAAAATTGTAGTTGTATTTTATTTTTGATCATGTAGAATATTACATTGTTAAAAAACTAATTTGGTTATTTGGAGTGAGTATTAATCATCATATAAACAATTAATGATAATGGATTTGGTTAATTGGATGTTTTTAATCACAACAGACACAATTTTCATTATAAATAAATATCATGTGTTAAAATGGTTCCATAATATTACAAGGGACATATCGTATATATTATAGTTTTGTTAAACCCTAAAAATGGTCTCATGTCTATAATTGTAGATGGTAATAGAAAAATAAAACCGATCATCCTTGAATGTGATGAATGAACACATCTCAGAAGGTGTTTTTATTCATAGTATAAAAGGAGGAGAAAGGAGAGACGATGATGATTATTCCATCATAATAAAATCATTATAGTATCCGAATGGTACTAGAGTAATAATATCATTTGTATGAATGTATTTGAAAAAATAAAAAAATAACATAAATTGAAAGAAATAAATGATAAGTTGAACTTACCTCTTGAATATATATTCCTTGATAACCTCTTTTGGGGAGAAGACTTAGTCTTTTTAAGAGACCAAAGGATGTTTGATGTGGGAGAGGAGCTTGGAATAATGTTTATTATTGAATTTATATAAGGAACCAAGCTTGAGTTGATTGAAGAAAATAGGTAAAGAGTGGTGCTATTTATAGTGGAGGAGAAGAGGGGTTTCCATTATTGTAATCAATATATTAATATCGTTTATCAAGACTATTAATAGTCTTGATTTGGGTGACAAAATTCATTAAAGAGTGAATTTGTGTTCAAATCAATGGCCATTTACATCCTCATGAATTAAGTGTGATTCAAAAATTCAATTATTTTCAATTTATCATAAATTATCATTTATTAATATTCACAAAAATTCAAGTATTTTAGAAAAATACCAAAACATTACACCATCCATTGTTTTATATGTATAATTAAAAAATAGTCTCTACATATTATAAGTTTATTTTAATTTAAAATCATAATATACTTGAAAATTATTAATTTGAAAAATGAATCATTTTTATAACAAATTGAAAAATTAATTAAGGTATTTTAAATTTATCTAAAAATATTATTTAATCAAAATAAATATTTATAAATATATTTTATGAAAATATATTTTCTTCCAAATTATTAAATTAATCATTAAATTATAATTAAATATAAATGAATTAAAAAAATATCCACACTTAATTAATAATTTATAAAATATTTACTCACATACGCAATGATATAATTATATCATATTGTTATATATAAGATGGATATCTTTTAATTATACATTCATTAATGAGGTTTCTATTCTATTAGCCACTTTAATATTCATAAGGGTCACATTACTATTCTAAAAGTCATGTTACTATTTCATCAGTATAAATTCCTTAACATCTAGATATACATTTTATTTCACTCATTAACCATTTATTTTGTTTGTTTTGCCTCCAATATGTAATCTTATGAGAACATACTATAAGAAATAATTATAAGAAATGGATTTCATTTATAAAGCATTGTCTCATTACATTTTAGAAAAGGGATTTTTCTATTAATATGTTATTGGAAGTGAACATTCACTAAAAATATGGCCCCAAGATTGAACTATGACTTCCATGATGGGGTCAAGAGAGAACCAACACTACTAATCTGGAATTTTTAAATATTTCCTAACAGCTATGGAAATAATTTTAAAATTTTATGTGTCTATCATAATTGCATGTCTTATTCCGTTGTTTTTAATTAATGTATTTTGATCATGATTATCTTATGAATCTTGTCTTATGAAATACCAATATTTATTCATTGACTCAATTAAATGATATTTGATATACAGTGTATGATCTTCAAATGTTAGTCTCATATCAGATACACTTATTCATAATTTATTCATAGGTATTCCTTTTTTAAACTTACAGGGTATCTGAGGTATAAAATTTCTTTTGTTTCCTTTACATATGTTATTAAAAAGGTTATTAAGTAGAATTACTAATGGGTAATATCGTAGAGGGAAAACAGAAGATCATTTACCAATATAATATATTCTGTTACATGTTTCCAAAGACACTTAACTATACTGGTCCTCACAAATGTATTTTTTTAATGTGATGCATAATCATATAAAATGATGTAATAACCATGTATTCTAAATACGGGTTTCTATACCCTCATTTTAACATCTTTGTGATAACTACCATATTAAATAATATTATTTAATTTTTAATTTATGCTTGAGGTTGAATATCATATATGCTATCAAACTTAGTGTGTCCTTTTAAAAACTCAAGATGTTACATTTTATTTCCTATATCATAATATATGTAATGTTTTCTCTCTAGAAAAAATCATTCTTTTAACTCAATGAATGTTTATAAAGGAATTTGGATCTGTTAAATCTTGAATGTTTTTATGAAAAAATGATGCATACATTAAATATATTTTTTCCATCATCCCCATGTTCAATATTCCCAAAACAATTTCCTTGATTTCATTATATAAAAGTATTTGGTAACTAATGTGACATTTTTATTCCCCATTAACAATTTATAACATGAATTTTTTACATCCTTTTTACTATGGTGTTTTTTATAATTGAACATCATCATATTTGACAAAATATTTTATACATTCAAAATAAAAATTTTTATCATCCAATATGCATTCCTTTATTATAAACATTATTTATTTTAAATGTCTAGTTATTATAGAATACATTATATATATATATATATATATATATATATATATATTTTCCAATGATATCAATTAACAATTTAAAAAATATTTTTTACATTGAGATCATTAACAAACCCATTTATAATAATAGTAAAAAAACTAAAAACACCAATATGATTTCACTACCATTGTCATCAATATCTAAAAAGTATTTATATAATCAGATATTTTAATTCATGAACCACATACTAAATGTTATTATGAAATACTCTATTATTGTGATTGAATTTTCATTATTAATGTTTTACATTCTTAATGTTAATTTTGGTGATTCCATATATAAATATTATGATGAACCAAATTCATTGTAGGGTTCCTTATGATTATATGAATTATTGTTTTCCATTTTAAAACATAAGTAAAGATGACTATGGTTTTGGTACCTATATCAACCTCTAAAAAAAATTTATGATTTAATATCACTTAATTTAATGAGGTGTTTTGTTAACATAATGTAGGTAGTTTTGATTATATGATTTCATGTGAGAATGTGATGTGGGGATATTTTTTCAAGACAATGTGGTTTTCCCATGGTGAATGCATATATGATTAGAAGTTTGTTTTGAAATCAATATGTGATTCAATTTTTTCCAAAATAAAATCAATGAATTAAGTATATGTAGAAATTTTCACATGTTTTTTTATTAATGTGATGTAAAAATATTTTATCACATGTTTTTATTGAGAATGTTGTTTGGGGAGGTTTTTTGAGATGTTATTGTTTGAATGAGATGAGGTAATATTTGATCATAGGTTGGTTCTGTGTATATTATGGAGCTATCATTGATAATATATATTTTCATTAAGGTGATGTTATTTTCATGGTTCACATATTTTTTATTATTATTATTTCAATATAATTCCTTATTTTTATATTTCTCAATTCGATTCATTGTTTATATATTCCAATTGTTATGACCATTGGCTCATGATTTGTATCTCTCACACTTATTTCATCATACAATTTTTTTTTATTTTAAAATACAAGAAATTTTTCATGATTAATGCAAAATTTTTATTTCTGAATGATATATTTTTACCCTACTATGGTTTTATGATATGATCTTGATATAGAATTTAATGACTTTTTTATGAGATATCACTTAATTTTACATTGATGTCATCACTTTCTATGGATTAAATTACATAGGTAATAATGTTGATTAAAACCCTTAATATGTATAAAAGGGATTCTATTGTTGTTTATTTATTGATTAATGATCATAATCATAATTAAATATTTCTCTTATTTATGTGAACCTTGAATACAATAAGACTTCCAATTTTGGGTATGTTTTGACAAATGTGTGATGTATTAATTTGTAGATGGAAATGATGAAAAACAATTTTAATTTAATATCAAATTTTATGAAATATATTTTTTAATAAATTTATTTTTACACTTGATTGGGGAGTGTAGATTCTAGGGGCCTTAGATAATAATAATACCAGTAGTAGTAACCATGATATAGAGGACTCGATTAACCATTATTTATTATTCTTTATGTTGTTTATGTCACTATTCCCAATGAATTATTATTGGGGTCTGCCATTAAATTTTGTTGGGGATCAACATGACATGTATTCGATATCCAATTTTATTTTCCATCAATTAATCCAATTAAAGAATAATAATCATAATATGTGGAGTGAGCAATGGTTTTAATAGAACTGTATTTCAATCTTCTCACTCGTTCTGATTTTCAAAGCACATGACCAGTGTATTTCCCTTTTTCCATAAACTTATAATGATTTAGTTAACAATGAACTTACCATTTATAGTTAGTAAAATAAATACACCCCAATACGAAAGTCATAATATCATAATTCTAAATCATATATCAGGAAATATCACCATAAAAATAAATTCCACAACTTAGGTACCATTTCAAATGGATTATGTCTAACCCACATCTGATAATCCCATAGAAATGAGGTGATGAAAATTTTATAATCGTCTATCAACACTACTCCGAACCAAACTACCATGGTGACTTGATGTTCTATTTAATAATATCAGTTTTAATATTTTGTAAATAAATATAATTATTTAAAAATATTATCCCTAAGAATACCATTACCACTAATAGATTATTCCAAACTAATAACATTTGTAACACCCCAACATGGCCCATTAACATGTCCATGAATTAAAATCCATTGACCTTAAATTCTCCCCTTAAATAAAAATATATTGATATTATTGATGGTGTTATGTGTCAATATTGGGGGATCATTAATCATTAAAACTAACTATTTATAGAATAAAAACATATTAAAGGATGTTGCATAAAAGTGCGAAATGAATAAAATATCTTAATAAATATAAACACAACATCAACTAATTAGATGATATAAAAGTTAAAAATTAATTACAAAATATAAGTCAACGTGATCTAGAAAATGTCTTTGTTACCAACATGAAATTGGATTCACCACTTTAATATACATTACCATACTTCCTCAATGTTCTAGATTTTACAAACCATGACCATATTAAAGTGGTTCTCCACTAGTGTAGCCATAAATTTTCCCATACTAATATCATGATAAATAAAAATAACATACACCCCAAGGTGTACATGAAAGTGTTTTCATATATCCCATTATATAATCCATATACTTTCTAAAAACGTGAAAAAAGAAAGAACATATTAGATTTCATTATCATATATATAATTTATAAAATCATAATAACCAATCAATGTATGAAAATAATATTATAAGGGATTGAAATAAACCATGAAATGTACCATGTCCTCATTACTTATTGTACAATAAGAAACCCAAATAATACCCTTTCATGAAGTGTACCTCTAAAAAAATACCACTAATAATACCATTATAAAAACAAAAAATGAATCATTTAATTTCACCCCTACACATGCAGTTCCATTTACGCACACACCATACAATCTATTGAATGTCATTTAACAAAATGACTAATTTCAATAGAATTATTCTTGAATATTCATCAAATTAAAGATTTAAATTTACAAATTCAATAATTTATATTCTAGGTTGGACCAAGGTGCTATATAGGCTTACATCATCAAATATTATCATTTAACATAGATATATAATGATTAGTTCAATTCTTGAAAATTCATCAAAAATCGACTCTAAAATCATCTTGTTTGACCAACCTCTCTAGGTGAAGATAATAATAGTACATCAAATGGAAGTATAAAGTAGAAATTGATATAAAATATGTAAAAAATATTACACATATATTCAATAATGGTTGATAGGTCCCACATAAAAAATTGTCACCCATTACAACAATTTAAATGTACTAGATGACCTATACCA
This sequence comes from Viscum album, assembly GCA_963277665.1. Lineage (NCBI taxonomy): Eukaryota > Viridiplantae > Streptophyta > Magnoliopsida > Santalales > Viscaceae > Viscum > Viscum album. The sequence continues at coordinate 1,799,384,453 of OY728157.1, forward strand.
GGACATTGTGATTATATACATTATGGTTCCATTTACCACTTATACACCCATGCAGACCCACATTTAAGAGATTTACTACATGGTGAACCATTTTCCATCTTTTTCATTTTCCATGGATTCCTTCACAATATGTAGAATACAACGTAACAATTTTAAAACACATGTATAGAACACTAAAAGGATATACTCAATGCACCGCCATGTTTATAACCATGATCACAATTATCTCATTATTTCACAATGGTTTATTCCCAATTCACCATTCCCCCCAAAATAGTGGAAACTGTATAATTGTTATGAAATTAATCTAAATAATCTCTACAATCATGAAACCTAAATAAAAATAAACACAACAAGTGATTTGACCACAACCATGTGGATCACTGTGACATGGTGTGGCCCAATGATCCGAAAATCCCTTTTTTCAAAATCAAACCCTTCTAATAATTTTTGAAACCAACATGGGACACCTAAAAACATTAGAATACATTATATTATAAGAAAATAACTCAACTGGTTTGGGGTTACAATTATTGGAAATCATTTAAATAAAGGAGTAAAATAGAGGTTCGTCCATTATTGTTTTAGAAATACACCATGGAAATTTATTAAATTTGAATAATGTCAATATGGTTAAGTGAATGCGACAATGAAATATTGAAATATGAACAAATAAATAAATAATATTCGCATGGTGGATTTATTTTTAATGTATGAATCAGTCTTTTAAATGGGTACTAGATAACTATATCTTAACATATCTCTTTTAGAATTCCATTATTTAATCACATTTATATTTTCAAATAAATATGGAGAAGTGAATGACTTTTTAAATGGTGAATATAGGTAATAATATCATCCAAATTATATATGTATGTGATGTAAATAGTTATTAAATTTTAGATAAATAATTAAAAATTTCAAGAAATGTGTCAATGTACTGAAATAATAATTTTTTATACACTCGTTCTATAGGCATTAATAGAGGATTTAATGAAATATCTAATAGGGACACACCATATTTTTTACATTTTCTTTATAAAATATTTCTTATATTACTAAAAATTATGAGTTACATATGGTTGAATCATGTTTTTTTGGGTTTTGTTCCTCTATTGGAATATTTTATATTCCAAAATATTTAGTTTAATAGGGTGAGGGGAATTCACAAATTTCATGAGTAATTTTAATTTTGTATATTCCATTCCAAAATCCAAAGGTCATTAAAATATAGAAAGGTGAAATAAAAATCTGACATGCACTAAGCTAGACTTGTTTCTTGGGTTTATTAACATAATTGGTATTTAAATAATTTTTATAAATGAAAATTGATTAAAAATATTTTTTCTATATTATTAAGATAAATAAATAAAGAAAATATTCAAATTTTAAGTATGATTAGTTAGGATATAGTCACTAAACTATTCTATTCAATTAAATACATTTGTATGGACATTTTTTAATAATTTAATTAAATAATATTAGTTAATGATTTCATATAAATAATCAAATAATATTTTTGAGTATGTATATGTGGTATATTTTTTGGAAAATATCAAATTATTTACCATGATAATATTAATAAAATATAATGGTTATGATAAAAATATGAATAATTTATTTGAAATTTTATTTTTAATTATGGTTATGGTATACGTGATCTAACATTAAGTCTTGTTTCTTGAAAATATTGTTTACCTAGATTTCATAATACAGTGTGTGGGTTTTAAAATTAAACTATGAAAATGATTCTATTTTTTTAATACAGCTGAATATAGTTATATATATATTGATATATTTTAACTGACATTATTTTGATTAAAATTAATGGGTTATTACCAAAGCTATGTGAACTGCTTCTATACACATTTTTATATGGGTTTTTTTATTAAATTTAAATGGTGTGGGTTCATGAGGGGAGGATGAATTTACAATATTATTTACTAGGATAGAAATGGATAATGTTTTTGGTATAATATATATATATATCTAGTATACTAAAATATTGGTTTTGGGTATTGTAGCACATTTCGAGCTTTTAGAAATCATATTGTATATTTAATTTTTTTGTCGAATCCTCAAATATTTTCATACGTTAGATTTATGTTATTGAATTTTTCATTTTATACATTATTACCAATAATAATAGCATATCGTCATTTTCATTTGAATATAATATTATTGTTTTCTATCAGAATTTTATTTCAACTTATTTATTATTATCTAATGGATTTGTTTTATATTGATGTTTTTTGATAAATATTTTACTTATAAATGAAATATAATGTGTTCATAATTATAATTTTTTTTATTACTCATGTAATGGATTATAATGGTATAATTATGGAAATATTGTTTTGTTTATAATCACATCTAATGTGTACACTTTAGTGGACTTGTAAAATTTTTTACGTGATGAAGATAATGGAAGGTATCTTTCCTAATCATTGTTTAGTCAAATATCCTCGAAATAATTATGAAATAATACATTTGTTAGCTTTGTATGCGGAAATTTTTTTCCTTTTTATTGATATATTTTTATTATTTTGATTATTATTTTTTAAAACATTAACCATTATGATATCTTATCATATTAAAAAAAATTATTAAATTTTTTTGTATATACATTTTCTTTTACAATCATGTTATTTTATATATTTTTTGAGAAAGTAATTCTCTATAATTATATTTATATCTATTCTAACAATTATCTATCTATAAAACCATAAAAATTTAGATTAAAAGGATAATAATGCCTATATGATTATTAAAAAAATATTGTACAATAAAAAGATACAGATATATTATAAAAATATTATTTTTTATATATTGAAGTTATAACATAGTCATTAAATTAGAGGGTATGAATAGGAATAATTAAATTATCAAATACATATAATTTCCACATTAAATAGAAATAATTGATTTATCCTTAGGAAATAAGCATTCAATTTTTTTTAAATTATTCTTGTGCATCAAAAAAAGAATTTTATTCCAAAATTATTTTTATTGTGTTTGAATGTGTAAATTATAAATAATTTCTACTATAATTGGAATCATTATTTTCCATAATAAAAAAAATATTTAAAATTTATCATACCTAAAATCAATTATGGATAAATTTATGGACTTATATGAAATGATTGATTATTCAGTTAATATTGAATAATAAATATTTTCAAATATCGTCAATTGTTTCAGTTAAATAATTTTGTATCACCCCAACCCTAGAAACCTATATCTTGTTTAATACATTATAACATAATGATGATTACAAGAAATAAAATATAGAAGGATACCTTGGTTTATCTGCCTTGGAATTCTATATTATATAAATGATTTCCATAATACATTGGGTAACATTGAATACAAACCTGATACATAAAAAGAAAATAAATTACATCATTGAATGCTTATTCAATGATTTATTCATTATAACTTGGGTAAATGAAACATAATGAGGGTGAAATAAATTTCTCATTAAGGTTTCTTAATGTATAAGTAATAATAATTAAATGATAATAAGTCATCATGGCAAGGGTATTAACTAAAATCACATTCCATTCAATAACTAGATAAGGAAAAATCAATATGGAAAGGTAAGAAATGAAAACTAATGTCGTTTAATCAATGAATATAAACTGGAATGTATCCATATATATTTCGATGAATTATATCATTGATGAACAACAATTGGAACTAAATGAGGAAAATGATTTCTTAATGGATGTCTTGTATAATGTATAGTAAAACCTATACCATCAAGAACATTCACAAAATGGTTTAATACTATAAATAGAAACCCATTTAAATTAGAAAACTTATTTGTCTCATGAGAACCTTTTAAGGAATCAAGGTACTATATATAGTCTGGGATCCTCTTGTAATTTCCACTTCAAATCATTCTTCATAATGATTTTTCTTAATAAATAATATTCATTATAAAATATATTTATTGAATAATGAATACATAATTATCAAAATTTACCCAAATTAAACAAATATCTATCAAATTAGATATTGAATGTAAAATGGTGAAAGGTTTAGGTAATACTAATATCTATTTTATGATAATATGAATATTCAATGAAATTTTTTTACAATAATGTGATTGTTTCAATATATGGCTAATAATCAAAATAAGAAGTGTGGTTGCAAATTTAATCATTAAGAATAATCGTGAGAGGAATAATCATAAATCATTCTAATTTTTCCCATACCACATTGAAAACATTAAATTATAATATATAGATATGTTGGAAATTAAATGAAATATATAATATCAAGATAATAATGATATTAATAATATAGCATGAAAAAGACAATATATACACCAACTAAATGTGATTTGGTTCATAATAACTTATAAGTCTCAAGGAAATGTTACTTGAGACGAAATTTTGTTACATTCTATTTATTTTTTTCTAAAAATCATTTAACATAATGTATAAGTTTTTTATACGTGTAAATATATTATAATGTAACCATATTAATATATATTGTATCTTTTTTACCATATTATAATATTTAATTACCTATTTGTTAATAACCTTTCGTTATTTTAACTATTTCGGGGGTTAATTGCCTTGTATATTTTTTACATTTCAATTGTTATTACTATTAAATAGATAATTTTTTCATAATCTAAAGAATTTATAAAATGAATTCATTATCATATATATTCATTATTTATTTATTTATAATTATCTATTATATTTTGAGATAAGAAGTGAAATGTACCTTTTATGGAGATGGTAGGACGTAGGTATGCAGGAATGCTACTTACATTTCATTATCGTATTAAAAAATTGAAATTAAATGATATGTATATAAATTTTCATTATAATTAAGGTAAAATATTTATCTAATATGTGACAAATAATTTCATTAGTATTATCATTAATATGATAAATTTATAACATGATGGAATCACATAATAGTGCGGGGACATTAATCCCAACTTCCTTAAATAATGTTATTGTATTAACACAATATTGAAAATATTAGATTTATAAGTTATAAATGGATTAAATAAGTATAAGAGAGATAATAAATATCATATATAAAATATATAAATCATTTTTCCATTATAATGTCCAACCATGAATGTTGGTAAATGAAAAAAATGAACATTCCTCATTTCGTGAGACAGTAGTTCACTGTACATAAAAATAGTGTGTTTATTGCACATTAGAAGGATGTGTGTTTAAGGGTGGGTATTAAAAAGTAACATAAAAATATCATATTATTTCTATGATACTTGTTTTGTTATAAGATCATGTAATAATAAGGGTGTGGATAGAGTAAGTCGAACTAAAAAATATAAAGAAAGATGTTACCTCTTAATCAGTTAACACGTTTTGGTTTTATCCAAAGGATTTTGTGGATACCTTTATGAAAAATTGTAGGATTATAATATTAGGTGTGGGATTTAGGAGAGATATATTTTTAAATATTGTTTGATCCTATGTGTTTGGAGATGTTTAAGGAATCAGGAGAGGTGGGGGCCCTTAATAATGAATAACAAGACTCGCTTGATTTTGTTGAATAGAAGTTAGGTGTACCCACGTTTTTTCATAACAAAAGTGATAAAAAAATAAATTGAACTCAATAATTTAAGTTTAATGGCCGAATGTATTCCTTGAAATGAGTTTTTTACAAGTGGATAGGTTATTTCTGTCCTTTAGATAATGGTTTAGTCTTTTATTAATATTAATTTTCACTGAATCATTGCAGTTCATTATAATCACAATCACTAATATTTTTTCTAAAAATCCCAATTTAATATTATATAAATTATATATTATGTTGTATATAAATATCGAATTAGTTTTTATATATTCCAATAATAGAAGTGGAATAAATTAAATAAAATTTAATCTCATATTTTGGATGAAAATGTGGGTGTTGAAGGGAAAGATATCCAAATTTTTGCTAAGTTTTTACAGTCAATTTCAAATAAAAAATGACCACAATCACCTAAATTAAAATAATTGATAAAAATATAATGTAATTAAACATAATAAAATAAAAAAATAATTTCAAATTATAAATATATTAGATGAAAATATTGTTTTGAACGGAAATTAATTATTTTTAACTATTAATTATAAATAGAATATTCACAAAAAATAACAAAAATTAACCCAAATAATATTTTAAGGTTACTAATCAAAAGATGAAATTTAGTTTGACCAAATAAACATATAAAAGGGTAAAATTGTGGATTTAATATGGCTCTACAATCATATGGTGGAAAAAATAACTTTTAAAAAACAAGATAATTTTTCTGTAATATTTGGTTTCTTCTTTTCTTATTCTTATCTAATATATTGAATGAAATTAAAAAATATTATATCATAAATATATAATATATATATGAAATTAATATTACCCATTAATTTTTATCAATTAAATCTAATAGGGTAAAACAACTTTGTGAACATAAAAATAAAAATATTTTTCTTTATATTCAATATGTTTTCATATTCATTTTTAATTAAATTATAACCAATGAATTCATTTTAAAAGTGTGTAAAACAAATATTTTAATAAATTAGATACCCATTTTCGTGACCAATGATTTAAAATATAGGTTATAACTTATTATATTAAATAATATTGTAATAATATATTATTATTCAGTAAAACTCATTCTTTCATATAATGTACGGTTTTCAATAAAGACACACTTTCTTGTAATATAATGTAACTCTGTGTCTTGTGGATAATGAAATATAGAATATATAATATCTATTTAAAATAGAAAAAAATATTTTTATGTACCAGGTTATTATTATCCCTTGAATTCTGGTTGTCGTGTGTCTTGAACATTATCGAATACAAAGTTCATACGTTAGAATTTTGGGGTGTTACAAAAGTAAATTAAAAATCCCCTTATATTATGTAATTGGTATCAATGTGAAATAAGAACAATTTTATATGAAATATGCCTATTATTTCTATTTAAACTACTTATATTGTGGATTTTGATATATGTTAATTTTATGTTGGAAAAATACTTTTTCGGAATAATGATTTCTAGTGTTTCATGTGTTTATATTAAAATTGATTTCATCTAGTTATGAAGATTATGTTTTGATAAATTGACACAATATTTATAATAATAATGATCATATTTACTAAATGTTTCCCTTAAATATTTTTTATTATGTATATTAATAATTATAAATACCATAGTAAGGGTAAAATGGGTATATACTAGTTAAAACCAAAGATAGGGTCACCAAATCACCCTAAAACATGTACATATTACATTTTATTTATTAAATACCACCATAGTTATCCAAAACTAGAATATACTAAATTTTTTCCCATTTCCCTATGATTATGTCATTTATAATGTTTTAGGTAATAATTCATTCAAAATATTAGGCTCATAACATTAATTTGAAAAAAACAATTATGAGGATAAGAAGACAGAATAATAATTTAAAAATTATTATTTCAAATAAGAAATAATTTTTTATGTGACTTATTTATAATTATTAGTTATATAAATTATACATTAATTTATAATGAAACACATATAAAATATATATGTCATTAATAGATAAATAAAATATATATTTTTTAAAATATAAAAAAATTCTATTTTGGTGAATTATTATATTTTATATATTTTATACATAATTATAATATATTTGTTATTTTTTAAATGTATATATTTTTTTTCAATAACTGTATTAATTTTTTTAGAGTCAATGTGAATTAATTGTTTTATAAAATTAATTAATTACTTTATATGGAAAATATTATTATTTTTAAAAAAATAAAGAAAAAATCAATATTGAAATTATGATGAAAATGGTTTAAAATTAGGTATATTTCCATTCATTAGATAGTTATTAACTTATATATTAAATAATAAACCTTCAAAATTGGATTTTTTTGTTACTATAGTTATGGTTAAAATCTATTAATAAACATGTTAAACACATTATATGTTTAAATATGAAAAAAAACAATATAAATTTCAATTTATGAGGATTTATAAACTCTATCCACAATGGAATTGACTATATATCCATTTAGAATAATTTCTTTTGAAAATTAATTAATTATGATATAATGTTTTTATTTATTCTATTTCCATCCTTTCCCTCCCATAAAAAACCATACCCCTTCTCAATTTCATCACACTAATTTTTGCCTTATATCACAAATAAACATACAAATATCTTCTAAAATTACCTATTGATGATATATATGTACTTATCTTCATGAATTACCATTCCATTATATGTTTAGAATATATCTAATGGGGCCCACTAAAGAAGTTGTAATTTTCTTAAATAACATTTTTTAATTTATTTACCCTAGTCCTTCTCTAAATCAGTTGTATTGAAAAAAATGATTCATTATTTTTTTTTTTAAATTATCTTTGTGTAAACACTAATTTCCACCCTCTATTCAATTAAATTGGATATAAATGAATCTCTCATGTGTATATGTGGACTACCCCCATAGGTAGGGATAAATTTTATTTTTACATCACCGTAATTCATAGATGTTTATTTATATTTATTTTATTGTTAAAATTTATATTTAGTAAATAAATAATTTTTTATTATTATAATATCATATATAACTCTTTTCCTTCCTTTTTTTTAAAATGATATCCTCAATCTTGTGTTTATTTGGACTACGTCCTCTAGATGTGATGTGATTAATTTTTTGATTACTCATTAATATGAATATAAGTAGTATTTATTTAAGGAAAAATTTTTATTTATTTGATATAATAATTATTTTAAAATGTGAATTATTATTTATGAATAATTATTTCCAGTGATTGAATTGTGAGAACAATATTCATTTCTACATACGACCTATTATCTTCATGGATTCCCAAATTCATTTTTCTATCTCAACGTTTTACGACTGAATATATATATATATATATATATATATAATTTAGACATATTATTCTTATTTCATAGATTTTTTTTGAATATTTTAGAACCATTAACCATGTATATGGACAAAATCTAACGAACTGAAATTCTCATGAAAATGAAATGGTGAACAGCCGTAACTAATAAATTTAATAAAGAGTTATTAAAAAATAGTTCAAACTATTTTAAGTATATCATATGTGTTATTTAAAAAGGAAATTGATTTTAATAGAAAATTTTAGTAAAATTAAATTAATTATAGAAAATTTTAATACTATTTCAATGTATGTCTAACGATGGTAAGAGATTTTCATCTCACAATTATTTCATTGAGACACATTCCATATTCAACAATTATAAATATTATGGGTGTATATAATTATTGTGAATATAATTTATGATACATTTTATGATATTAATTGGTATTTAAATATCCTTTTACATATACATATTTTATTAGGTTTTGATTCAAAATTTTATAATGTGGTAATAAATTATTATCAGAATCATATTGTTTATTCAGGTAGATTAAGATCATGGTTCTTATGATTATAAATTATTAACAATATCTAAATATTCTATGATTTGTATTAAGAACATATTATTTCAAAGGATTAATTGATTTTCCTTCATTTCTTCAATATATAATCATATAATAATGAAATAAGTTATTCAATAAAGTAATCTTTAATTCTCTCTATGATTGAAAATCCATTGTTTTATATGTTAATTTATTTAGTAAAATTATTTAAAAAATGTTTATATATTAATTTATTATTTATTAAAATCATTTTACTATATATTATATTTTCAAAAATAAATTCAATTGATTTTTTTCATTTTCTATGCAAAATACCTTAGAAATTTTCTGAATAATAGGAATTAAATCATTGTATAAATGTACTTAGAATGGAAAAATTTTGTAAACATCATAAACAAAAAATATATTTCTGTGTAATTTTTATGTCTTTATTTATTTTTTCAAATTAAATATCTTCCATGTTAATTGTAATTTTTTAAATTTTTATGTGATTTAAAAATAAACCCGGTATTTTCCTCATCAAATATTCCACTAATCCTTTAAAGAAATTTTTCATCAAATATCGCATCTTTTTATGCTACATATGATTAACTAGGGTTATGATAAATTGATACTGACATTTTTCATTCTATGTATGTTTTATGACTATGATGAAAATATGACAGTGGAACCCATTTATTTTCCACGCATTATTCTATAATAGAGTGGTGAAATGTTTAAATTTTTATGAAACATGTTTCCTTTTGTCATGTTATGTTATGTAAGATGTTTTATGATATTATAGAACACATAAGTATTAATTAAATTTTTTAATGGGTTGTACCATAATTTTATAACCCCCCAATTCATTGTTTAATGATGTATATCCCATGAGATAATGAGGACATTACTGTAAAGCTAACATTTGTTTAGTAAGGGACATTATACACAATGAGATCCTTGAATGTAATCATTCAATAATTATATAATATACTTTGGAGTTAACCTAATACAATAATATAGACTTAGATGTTATTGTTGAATAAGTAATTGATTTTACATTCATATTAGTATATCAAATAACTTATATATTATGCCACTATTATACTGAAAGTTTTTATGTTATTTGATTCTCTTATGATTCTTGTATTATAAATTTATAGGCATTATTACATGACTCATGATTATGATATAAAATATATAGAGTTTAGTTTTAAAATTATATAGTCATTTTCACATGTAGTTATACTTAGATTATGAAAAAATTATAATTAATATCTCTCTTTTTTACCCTTCCTTTTTCAACATATCTCACCCATTACAATGTTTTCATTCCCTATGTCATGATGAATAGTTTAATGAATAATAATTTAATAACGGATCGATGTATGAGTAATTTAGTACGAGAAAATGTATATCTCTTATGAAAAAGTTATATATGTGTCCAAGATTTTAGATACACTAGACCTATTCAATTTTTTCATGGATCACGATGGAATATATTAAATATTCATATAATAATATGTAAAATTTATGTTTTAAATTTTTTGGTAACTATAGTTGGTATTAGATAATGGTTTAGTTAAAATTAGAAAACTATAATTACAAATAATCAGTACTAACCCTTAAGATAATCCTAATTATCAGATATTTTCAAATGTTATAGAAAGGAATAAATTGTGTCCTTCATTGAAAAACATACCCCTATACATAATACAAGTGTATTTTGTTTTGAAACATCTGAATCATTTTTAAACAAACCTAAAAATTGTTGGTCAATAATATTATCGACCATTATTTTGTTGGATTAGGAGTGTTCCCCTACTGTTCAACTAGTTTGAATCTCTTGTGGGGAATGAGTAATTTACAACATAGTATCATTATAAATAATAGTGATGTATTATATTATATTATGACCATAATTAACCATCGATACATATAGATTTCATATATTCAAAATAATTTTTAAGGAATCAGAAATTTAAAAACTATTTTCCATAAAACCTAACTTCTATTATTTTCTCAACAATATGTTTTTCAGTTTTATAAAATGGATGGAACCAGGATTATTCATGTGTATGGATAATGTTATAGTAATTGAATGATTATTCTCATAAAAAAATAAATTAAATTAGAATTGGAAGGATGAATAATGAGATTTTTCAAAATAGATTATGGAAATATATGATTAAAAATCTAGAAAAAAAGAATTTACCAAGTCTTATAATAAATAGATGAAAAGATTTTATGAAAGATCATGTGGTAATGAACATAGAGGAATGAAAGTTCAAATATTTCATGTCTTGAATATGGGAAGGGGAAGATATTATTCATGTGGAAATGACGGTCATGCAGAATTGATTTACCATTTAATTACATGTATTATGTTAGGGAACATATCCATTAATTAATTCATTGACCTAATTCATTGGTTATCTATTTGAATAAGGATATAAACATTCTAATTCTGTAATTTAAGTTAAATTATTGATTTTTTTATGAATGGATGTTCATTAATTTTGTTTCAGATGTGCTATATTAATGATATTATGTTTATAATAATCATTAATAATCTCAATATTTCTCCAGAATAGATATTCACTATTTATTTGAAAACATATGTTTAATGGTATCAATATCCAAAAAATTGTTATTTAGTGGTAATGTTATTTTTTCATAGAACACATGATTAAAGAAATAATAACCCTTAATAAATGTTAGATATTGAGTTAATAATCCTTAATTGGTATATATGATTTGTATTTATAAATTAAATTAGAGAATATTGGTAACCTTGAATTGGATTATTTATTTAATAGAAGAGTGATTTAGTAAAAAAAAATTCTTTTTATTATTTATTAGATTTAGGGAATATAATGAACTGTTTGGGGTTTACTTTTTGAAATATGGATAGTTTTAATTTTTAGTAAAAAAAGTATTCCATAGATTATTTATAGTGATTTAAGATATTAATTTTATTTATTAAAATCAAGGTATTCATATATTTTTAATTTTACATTAGATGGTACTTTATGTTTTAATGGGATAAAGGAAAAATTGATCATTAAAAAACAATCTTGTCAAAATATTTCATTTTTTGGGTATTAAATTTGGTCATATATTTGTTTGAGGAGTATTAAAGGAAATTATTTATAGAATGGATTATAATTAACATTGAATATTATCGATGAGATTTTAGAGATTAATGTGTCATATTAATCAATAATAAATAACATTTTCTAATCATTTTGGTATTGATGATAAAAATATATACAAAGAATGGTTTATATTTATTTTATGAATCTTCTGACCCACTAAATGTTAATTTTATTCCATCAAGAATGAAAATATCCATGTTGAATATTCATTTCTTGATGTAATAGAAAAAGTGGTAATTCATGAAAGCACAACCAATGGATTAAAAAAACACTCATAAAATTTAGTGAAATCGTGTATATTCATTTTATCTTGTTCCCAGTATTGATAGGAAAATAATATCATAAAATTATGAAAATTATCTTGAATTAAAAATATAAAACATTTTCCTTATTTTTTTATTAATCTATTTTTTTCATTGAACACATATTTATGGTTCAATGGTTATTAAAATTCTAAAGACTATGTTATTTATGACTCTATATTTGTATTTGGATTATATATTTTACATCCATGTCTATAATTTGAGTTCCAAATCTTTCTCTCCAATATGGGGACATTATTATTTCATAATTTAATGTTTTTGGTTTGTTTCTCACATTCTCTATTTACATGATGTTTCATAATCCATTTACACGATATGGGTTTTCAATAAATATATTTTAAGTAACAAAAATTTGATGAATGTTATAAAATTATGGGGGATCAATATTTTTGGGGGGTATACAATGTTACAATACAAAAATTTATTCTAAATTAATAATAAGTTTGATGGATTTTTAACAAGAAACATGTAACAGCCCGCCCCTACCTCATTTTCTTGAGGTTGCAGTGAGGGATACATGGCCTTAAGAGACGTTCCCAAGATGACAAAGGCTAACAATAAATATTGACGGCTTCAAGATCAAATTGGGGAATGCTTTTCTCTTATGAAAAAAACATAATAAACCCTCCATTAACCACCACTATATATTTCATTTCAATAAAACATTCCAACATAAATTCCTATAAGACAACCAATATTGCACCATAATACAACCCAAAACCAATTCCACCAGACGTGTCTACACCACATCAGAGTACAAGCAGAAACCAAAATCCAACCCTATGAGCTAGGACACCCCCACACCCCCACACCATGCTCCATGCTCCAAGCTCCACCAAGACATCACGATGCACCACTATAGAAGGGACATGCCTTACCATTTCCTACATCACAGTACTCAACATCTTCAAAGACACCAACATGCCCAAGCTGAGGGTGAGTACTAAAACATAGTAAGATTTCCCAAATGACATCCCTACATATGCCACTATGATAAAATCGTTAGCACATTTATATAAAATAGTTTATATAAATAATCACAAGTGCACTATTTACATTAGCCAATTATGCCTTTTCCAAGCCATCACACCCAAACCAAGCAACAGTGGGAAAGCCATCCTAACATGCCACAAGACATTCTATCATTTACACACAACACAAGAATCTCTAACTTGCAATGCAATGTTCAATAAAAAACCAAATGGTGGGACATATACCGAACACGATCACCCATGCACACCAAAACAACAAAAACGGTGGGACTTACGCCAAACCCGTTCACCCATTCACAACTAGCAGTACATACTGACCACTACCATATGATGGTTCCTCCGACCACCATCCAACAACTTTTATATCGAGACATCCCGCCCACTTCCACACAACATTTCAACCAATCACAACCATGCATATAACCCATCAGGATCACAACAACATCCAATCAACCATTCACAACCAAGCATACAAATCCACTTCAATAAATCACCCATTTATTGAAAATAAATTTCCATTACAAACAAAATTTCAATAAAACAACCACTTTATTGAAAACCATTTTTTCATCAATCATTTTCACAAATCAACCATAACATTCCAATATAAAATCTCCATTTTAAAATCCACAACCAAAAATCATTTCACCATAAAAACCCCCACTTTTCCCCAAAAATCCCCAAATGGATTTCCAACCAATTTATTCTAACAATTCACAATTAATTTTTAGAAAAATAATTAATTATAACAAATAACCACAAGTTCTACCCAAGTGGAGTTGAGAGAGAATCCAACTACCTATAGTGTTCTCGAGAAATTGACCCACAAACAACTGCACCTCAAATTCAGAGAACGCTCCACCGAAACCTCTCTAGATCCATTTCCCTGACATCCAAAAGCCTTAATATTAACATCCAAGGCAACCAAACAACAATATCTACAAGAAAAGCTGGTATATCTAGAAAACCAAGAAAGAGAGGGATGTAGATCTAGAGGAAAACACAATGAAACCAATGGGAGAGTCTTTCCTAGGAGAAACCACCATTAAACCACCAAGAAACCTCTTCAAAATTTTTCCAAACCGAGTTAGAGAGCACCTCCAACCCCTAAGAACCTGAAATACTGAGTGAGGGTCAAGTAGAAATAAGATTTGAGTGTTTTAGGTCAAGCCCGAGGGAGCCCTAACTTAAAAACACCAACTTTAAGTGGCTGCACAATTAACTTGCACAGTTTGAAAAACCGTACGCACACTAATGCCTAAAAAGAAAGTTTTTGCACAGTTTCCTCACACGGTTTGGAAAACCATGCATAGGTCGTGTGAATCCTAATGTCTCCCTTGCACAGTTTCTTGGAGAACCTGCACGGTTTCCATTAACTGTTCTCAAAACGTGCGCCCCTAGAGAATCCTCCAAACTTATCCAAAACCATTCCAAACTCTCCCAACCACTTCCCAACTCATCCCATGCACATTAAACACATAAAAATGAATAAAAAAGGACACATACCTCAAACTGGGGGTACTAAATTCTCCCCAACATTGGACATTATGTCCTCAGAATGAAGTGAACATGCCCATTGCCGAAAGACCTTGGGCCACTACTCGATCATCTATTTCTCCCGCTCCCATGTCTCCTCTTGAATCATACCATGCTTCCACCAAACACGTACTAAACTGATGCTTTTACCACGCAAGACATTCTCTTTCCTATCCACAACTCGCACTTGCACGTGCACCAATGAAGCATCTGGTTCTAGTTCAACATGATCCCATCGAATCACAAGGTCACAATCTGGATGATACTTTTTCAACTGTGACCCATGAAACACATTGTGCACCGCATTGAACCTGGGTGGAAAATCTAAACGATAAGCCACCTCACCAACCTATTCAATAATCTCAAAAGGCCCAAAATACCTTGGAGATAACTCTCCCTACTTCCTAAAATGAAACTGTCTGATCCTAGGAGAGATCCTCAAGAAAACATGATCACTCACATTGAACGACAATGGACGTCGATGATGATCCACATATGATTTCTGACGACTCTGATCCATCTCCATTGTCTTCATGATCAACTTGATCTTCTCCGTAGTCTTATGGATAAGGCTCGGTCCAACCATCAAGGACTCACTTGTTTCGACCCAACATAGTGGAGAACGACACGACCTCCCATACAATGCTTCAAACAGAGCCATATATCAGGAAGCCTAATAAATGTTATTATACGATAAATCAACCAACAACATGTTCTCCTCTTACAAGCCACCAATGTCTATGACACAAGCCTGCAACATATCCTCCATAGTTTGTATGGTCCTCTAGGATTGACCATCCGTCTGAGTGTGATACACCGTACTCAATATCATCTTAGTTCCGGGGGATTGCTGTAAGGATTTACAGAAACGAGATGCAATCCTCAGATCTTTATCGGATACGATAGAAACTGAAACACCATTCCTCTTTACCACCTCCCGGATATAGATTTTGGACAGATCCTCCACCGTATGATATTCACAAATCGGGATGAAATGGTCCAATTTCATTAGATGATCCACTATAACCAAAATGAAATCGTGGTTTCTGACCATTCTTTAGAGACCTATAAAACTCAATCACAATTTACTTCCACTACCAAACAGGGATTTATAAAGACTGCAACATTCCTGCTGGCCTCTGATGTTCTGCCTTGACCTACTGACAAGTCAACCATCTCAAAACAAACTTAGCCACTCTTCTTCTCATACCAGCCCACCAGAAATGCTCTTTCATCGCATTATACATTTTATGAATTTCAGGATGAATAGACCACTTGTAATGAATATACACCCTGAGAAGATCCTCCTGATAAGAAACTGGTACAACCATCTGATTCTGAAAACACAAAACTAAATCTCCATTCTGTTGCCAACCCTCAATGGTCTCCCCACCCTTGAGTCTCGACCCCATGGTCCAACACTCAAAATCAGATATTTGTGCCTCTCTAACTAGGAAAACAAAGTCAGGAATCAACAAAAACAGAATG
The DNA here is from genome assembly GCA_963277665.1 of Viscum album. NCBI lineage: Eukaryota > Viridiplantae > Streptophyta > Magnoliopsida > Santalales > Viscaceae > Viscum > Viscum album. Next base: position 1,799,401,388 of record OY728157.1, read on the forward strand.
AAGACCGCTCTATCACCCTGGTCCTCACATTCCAACCACATATCAGTTAAAACCAACATCAACATCCACTGGTCTGATGCCTGTTTCACCATCTGACCAAATGATTTTCCACTAAATGCATCTGCCACCAAATTTCCATTACCTAGTGTGTACATTAATTAAATATCAAACATTTGGAGATATTTTATCCATCTCATTTGCCTCATGTTCAAATCCCATTGTGGGAAAATATGCTTCAAGCACTTATGATCTATATATACCATGAATTACTCACCGAAGTGATAATGACGCCACACTTTCAAAGCATGGACCACTACGGCCAACTCCAAATCTTGATTTTGGTAGTTCTTCTCATGCACCCTCAACTTCCGTGATCTATATGAATCTACATTATTCCCTTGCTTGAGAACACACCCCAACCCAGATCATGATGCATCACAATACACCATGTACCCTTTTCCTAGTTTTGGAAAAACCATGATTGGTTCTGATATAAGACAACAAATTAGCTCTTCAAAACACTACTGACACTGTTCATTCCACTAGAATAGAACATTCTTCATTGTCAAAGCTATCATCAGTGAAGCCAATCATGAAAAATTGTGAACAAAATGTCGATAATACACAGATAGACCAAGGAAACACCATATCTCAAACACATTCTTTGGCGGCTGCCACAAGGTAATAGTCTCTATCTTTTATGGATCCACTAAAATTCCCCTTTCAAAAATCACATGGCTAAGAAAACGATCTTCTTGTATCCAAAAGACACACTTTGAGAATTTGGCATACAACCGATGATCCCTTAAGATCAACAACACTATCGCCAAGTGCTGCTCATGTTCCACCCTTATCATGGAATACACCAGAATATCATCGAAAAACACCACCACAAATGAATCCAGATATCTCTGAAATACCCAATTCATCAATTACATGAACATCGCTGGAACATTCTTTAGACCAAATGGCATAACCACATATTCAGAATGTCCATATCTACTTTTAAAAGCCTTTTTTGGAATATCTTCCTTCTTCACCCACAATTGATGATAACCTGACCCCAGGTCGATCTTGGAGAACCACTGGGCTCCCCTAAACTGGTCGAAAAATTCATCAATTCAGGGAAGTGGATACATATTATTTATTGTAACTTCGTTAAGTCTACGATAATCAACATAGAGTCTCAATGGTCAATCCATCTTTTTCACAAACAACACCGGCACTGCCCATGGAGACGTGCTAGACCAGATAAAACCTTTTCTTTCTAACTCTTCCAACTATACTTTCAATTCCCGAAATTTAGTTGGTTCCATCTAGTAAAAAAAATGTGATATAGGACTTATCCGGGACAGGATTTCAATCATAAACTCCACTTCTCTTACAAGAGGTAACCCAGAGAATTCATCAGCAAATACATCCATGAACTAATCTACCACTACTAGAAGAATGCTCTGCTCAACACCCTCTACTAATTCCAATGACAATACCACCAACTGACTTGATAACGTACCCACTTCTAGTTCCAACAAACTCATTACACCCAGCCTTTCATGCCTCTCTCCTCTAAAGAGATTTCTAACACCATAGTGTGTTGTAAAATCCACTATTCGCGCATCACAATCAATGTGGGCCTTAAATTCCACCAGCCAATCCATTCCCGTTATTATATCATACCCATCCATCTCTAGCATTGAAAATTTCCACACTAGCTCCACCTCTCCCACAACGATAACACACGCTCAAGACAGTAAGGCCCAACACTCTCTTCAACCAAGAGGAGTTTGATGTTTTATAACCGGGGGCATCCTTTCTACCCTTAAACCAAGCAAATCAACAACACGTGCGGAAATAAAATAGTGTGATGCACCCATATCAAACAGCACATGAATCAAGGTAGAATTTAAAATAATAGTACCTCTCACTGTTGATGGTCCTATGTAATCATCCACCACAACCTGCTTAGCTCCAATCACATGTTTTCTTGCCACGCTCTTCTCTTTATTGTAGTTCTGAGGTGTCATGGTATTCCTAGAATCACTATGACTAACTTTACCCTGCTGCTGAGGGGGTATGCTGCTTCCCTCATCCCATCAAAGCATACAACATCTGTGTTCCCTGAGAAGTATCACGCGCACCAGACCTCAGATCATTCCGACAATAACAATTCTGATGGCCCATCTACTTACAATTATTACATGCTCAAGGTTGTGATGTACAATATCTCTTGATGTGGCTCATTGAACTACAGAGAAAACATCCTTGCATGCTCTGGGGATTCCGAGGAAGATTCACCGATCCTGCTGTTGGATTATATGTCATACTCTCGCCCTGGGAATAAGTGTCCCTCCTCAACATGAACCCAGAGTTAGAGTTCCCACTACTCCTCACAGGTACCACCATGCTTCCTCCGCCCGAAGCGCCCAACAGATCATGCTCGGCCACCGAGGCTCTATTCACCATCTCTGTATAATAATCTATACACAGTAATGCTATCCTTGAACGGATTTCATACCTTAACCCCACTTCAATTATCCTTTATTTAAAAGACGTGTTACCCACCAATTTTGGTGCAAAACTCACTAAGATCATAAAATTTTCTACATACTTCGTTACAGATATAAGCTCTTGCTTCAAACTGAAGAAATCAGTCGTATGATGAATTCTGAACGTTTGTGGGTATAATTTTTTATTAAACAATTCATCAAAGCCTTCCCACATCATACCATGTTCCGTCCCCGCTTGGACGACCAACTCCCACCATTAAAGGGAATGATCTTCTAACATATGCATGGCCAACTTCACTTTTAACTATACTGGTGTTCCCAAGAACTCAAGGATCTTGTTCATTCTATTCAACCATGCTTCTTCCCTCTCTTGATCTAAATCACTCTAAAGATGGGTGGATTCTTCTTTTGAAATTGAACAGCCTGATCCACAGGCCTTGGTTCATCCAGTTTATTTACACATTCCACAGCCTGGAAAGCTTGCACTCTGCCATGCTCTAGCTGCTGGTTCACCTGAGGCTCAGGTACTACCACATTCTCAGCAGTCTCCTCCGATTGGTCTCTACGACGCCAACCCGGTGCCATTTCTATCTACATAAAACAAACAACCTTGAGTCTCACATCCATATACATCACTAAATCCCATTTCAAATCACATTACACAACACTATAGCATTGGGATTTCCACGAGTTCACATTTTCGATGTTTCACCATTTTAAAAACCAAATTATTTTCAAAATACCAATTTATTCAAATCACAATTTCACACAATAGTATCACATTATAAATAATTATACCCCAATGAAATATGAATATAAGAGGGAATTAATTTCTACCATGAATTCCATGATCATGTCATTGGATACACCCACAACAATGAGATTTCAAATGCATATAAGTTTCTCCAAACCACTTATGTACCCAACTCCCTGGTAACTCGAATTTCAGCACAAAAGGGTCAGCTACGTCCTTTTACGCTATACAATCTAAGCTCCGACATTTCTACGGCTTGATACCCTTCTAACTCAAGGAATATTCCACAATGAATGTCAACTCAAAAACCAATAATCAACTCCAAAGGACCGAACAAGATGATACCATTTGTAACACCCTTCCCCTAACTCATTGGCTTGAGGAGGAGGTGAGGGATACATGGCCTTAAGAAATGTTCCCAAGACGCCAAAGGCTGGTAATAAATGCTGAGGGCTTCAAGATCAAATTGGGGAACGATTTTCCCTTAAGGAAAAACTAACAAAACCATCCAATAACCACCACTATATGATGCATGTCAATAAAAAATTCCAATATAAATTCCAAAAAGATAACCAAAATTGCACCACAACACAACCCAAAACCAATTCAACTAGATATGTCTACACCACATCAGAGTAAAATGGGAATCAAACAATGAACTCTATGTGCCATGACACCCCCACAGCTCCACACCAAGCTCCATGCTCCAAGCTCCACAAAGACATCATGATGAACCAGCTCCACACCAAGCTCATGGTACAAAACATTTGCAAAGACACGAATGTGGAAAAAAAGGGGGTGAGTACTAAAACTCAGTAGGATTTTCCCAAATGACTTCCCTATACATGCCACTAGGATAAAACCATTAGCACATTTATATAAAACAATTAATATAAAATAATAACAAGTATAACCATTTCCATAAGCCAAACATGCACTTTCCAAGCCATCACACCCAATCCAAGAAACCATGGGAAATCCAACCCAACATGACACAAGCCATTTCATCATTTATAGACTAGCACAACAAGTTCCAACATCAAATGTAATGCACAAAAAACAACCAAACGGTGGGACTTCCGCCCAACCCGTTCACCCATGAACATCAAAGCAACCAAAATGGTGGGACTTTCGCCCAACCCATTCACCCATTCACAACTAGCGGTACTTCCGGACCCCATGCTATATAGTGGTTCTCCCAATCACTATCCATCACCTTTTATAGTGAGACTTCCCGACCACTTCCACACAACATTTCAACCAATCACAACCTAGAATATAACCCATCAAGGTTACAAAAACATGCAATCAACCAGTCAAAACCGAGCATACCAATCCACTTCAATAAATCACTCATTTATTAAAAATCATTTTCCATGCCAAACCACATTTCAATAAAAAAACACTTTATTGAAAACCATTTTGTCATCAATATTTATCACAAATCAACCATAGAATTCCATTTTAAAATCTCCATTTTAAAATCTCCATTTTAAAATCCACAACCAAAAATCATTTCACCCAAAAACCCCCTTTTTCACCCAAAAATCTTTAAATAGATTTCCATCCAATTTCACATTACAATTCACAATTAATATTTCGAAGAAAAATTAATTGTAACAAAGAAACACTAGTTCTAACCTAGTGGAGTTGAGAGAGAGAGGCCACCTACCTTTAGGGTTCCTGAGAAATCGACCCACGAACATCTGCTCCTCAAATCCGACGAATGCACCACGTTAAACTCTCTAGATCCCTTTCCCTAACATCTAGAAGCCTTAATATTAACATCTAAGGAAAAAACAACCCTAGATATTCAAAAAAACAGTGTAGATGTTGAAAATAAAGAAAGGGAGAGATGTATATCCCGAGGAAAGCACAAGGAAGCCAAGGGAAGAGTCTTACCTAGAAAAAACCACCTTAAACGACCAAAGAACCTCTTCAAAATCCTTCCAAATTGAGTGGGAAAGCCCCTCAAACCCCTGAGAACCTGAAAGACTGATTGAGGATCGATTGTGAGGATGATTTGAGTGTTAAAGGTCAAGCCTGAGGGAGCCCAAATGTAAAAACACCAACTTTATGTGGCCATATGGTTAACCTGCATGGTTTGAAAAATTGTGCGCTAACCATGTGCACGCTATTGCCTCAAGAGAAAGGATCCTCACGGTTTCCTCGCATGGTTTTGAAAACCGTGTGTATGCCATGCAAAGCCTACTGTCTCCCTTACACGAATTCCTAGAGAACCCACACGGTTTCCCTTAACCATGCTCAATTCGTGCTCCTTTAGAAAAGATTCCAAACTTATCCAAAACAATTATGAACTCTCCCAACCTCTTCCCAACTCATCCCATGCACATTAAACACATAATAATGCATAAAAAACATCCACATAACTCAAACTGGGGTTACAAAAAACACTTGGCATTAAGCTAATTTGGTTAAAATATAAAGATATAATTATTTAAATGTGACCATTATAACCTTGAAATTTATTTTTGGGTTATTAAAATGATTAATAATACAATGAAATATATGAATAATATTCATAATAAAAAAATGTATTTATTGATCATACAAAAATTTTAACTCGATTTTTAGTATAGTTATAATATGGTTTGAAATGAAACATTATTCTAAACTGAATTTTTTCATTATATTTGTGGAAATTATAATAATTTCATATCACTAAAAATAATTGAATTTAATAAAATAATTATTATTTTTAATATCAACATATCATAATTCCTATGGGGCAAAATTTTGGTATTTTTCTAAAATAATTGATTTTTTAATGAATATTAATGAATAAAAACTTATCAAATACAGACATTTAGTTTCGCTAAATAATGTAATTAATATATCGAAAGAAATTTTTTTACATAGTCTTAATTTTTCATATATTAAATTTAATTCATTAAATCTAATTAATTATAATTGATTTAGCAATATTATGTATTTTTATATAAGTTAATATTTATTATGGAAAATACATTTTTAGTAATATTTTTTCTTTGTTTTTAAAATTTTATATTGTCAGTATTATGTACAACATAATGATATTGAATATTAGAAAATAAACCCAAAATCATGGATTCAAGAGGATCATATTTTGTAAACAAATCACTTTTACTTTAAGTCATTCAAATCAATGAAATTAATACATTTTCTTCATCATGGAAATAGTGAAATGGGTAAAACATTGTTAAAACCATGAGGTCGGACATAAAATTACCCACAATAGTTTTTCATATTTTATTTTATGAGATAAATTTATCTATTACATTTTATCCAATTCAGGTATTTATATATGTTCTTTTCAAATACATTAGATTAATTAATGAAAATTAATGATTTGAAAATTTTAAGGTCTTGTTAAAAAGGATTCATATTTGTAATGGTATTTAGATATAAAAATGTTTTATTCACACTAAATGTATTTTATGAAAATAATTTAAGGGGAGTATTGGTCTTGAAATGAATTACGATATAAATAGCACATTTGGGATCTTTGGGTTCGTCTAAAATATACATTTCACTCTTTAGGTGCATAATACCACAAAATTTTGTTTTTCACATTAGTGTGTGTAATTCAACTGGTGGTTATGTTGGTTTTCTTGACCATAGTAATGGATTATGAAATTACTTTCACGTATAGTATGTATCGGAAAATTAATTTCCAATGTAGATGGTGCATCCAAAGTAAATCTGGGCCCTGTAGGCAATAGTTCCATCTTCAGGAACCATCTTATTCAGATCCTAAGTAGCTTTTATGGTATCTATGGATTTGATTCTTCGTTGGAGGTAGATATGATGAGTATGATTCAGGCTGTTTCTTTTCCCAAGCATCATGGTTGGAATAAACTGTGGATCGAGAGTGAATCGACCACTATCATGCAGGAGATATGGAAAGGTGTGATACACCCTGTGTGGCTGATATCCAAACATTGTATGGACTTCACTAACTCACTTATCAACGCCAACATCATCATCACTCATATTTATCGCGAAGCCAACATGGCAGTGGATGTACTTTCCAACAAGTGGATTAATCAAAAATTCATTAGACTGGAAGATATACCTTCTTATTTACTCCCCCTTTATAATAAGTATTGTAACATGTTTCCACCAATTATACTTTTCGTAATATCTTTATTTTATAATATTTTTCCCCAATTCTCTGGACAAGGCACCGTCCTTTTCAATAATATTATCTGAAAGTGTTGGAGCTCAGAATTGTGTGCATTTACATTAATTCTTAGCTAATCATATGATGGATTATTTGATTGTAATTTTCTAATATGATTAACTTATATTGTATGTATGGTTTTTTTATGTTATTGTCTACATTAATTTCTATTTTACATTTTATTATATTTGGTGAACTGTTTATGCATTTATAGAAAATATTGGCATTATTAAAAAATTGTTTTATTTTTGAAAAGGATTTATATATTGGATTTGTTAGCCTAAAACGTTTTAATTCTTGATTTTATAACTTGTATACACTCTTTTGTGTTATAAAAAAGGGTTATGTGCTCACACCATACGTTTTAAATTATGTGTTTATAGATTTTTAAGTACAATGGTAGAGGTAAGGAAATAATATTGAATTATGGGTTCTCTTATTGATCATCACCATCGTAATGGGGGGACTTAGTATTGAAAAATTCTCACAAATAAAATTTTTATCTCTAGTCTACATTATCATTATTTTTTGGCCAACTTATATTAAAATTCAACATTTCATTTACAATTATTACATTAATAATTATATTTATTTTATATTTATTCTATTATATATGACTCTTGTCATTATGTAATATACCATTCCATATAAAGGACCATTCATTGTGGCTTATCTAGTTGACTCAAGCTGATTTGTTACAAATGTGTATTAAATGGAATATCATTCATGACGTTTTCCAAGATTTGGATTGGGTTTTTTGTTAAACTAGAGTAGGTAAATTAGAATTCAGGTAGTATTTAAAAAAAATGGTGCTTAGCCAGCTCACATTTGTGTCCAAATCCATGTTACTAGTGGTGTTTAAGGATTTTATTCCAAAAATGTGACATGGTGATTGATATTATTTGAATAAAATTGATATGGGTTTTTTTTTAAATTGAAATATTCATTCTTTTTTCTCCATCACAATTTAATTTAGTACAAAATTAAATTAAAATCTCATTATTTAAAGTTATTTATATGTACACCTAATGTTAGTAAAATTATTTTCCAATATTCTCATGATAAATTACATTTTTTTGGAATTATCAATCAATTACTATATGAGATGTATTTAAAATATATGTGAATAATATATGAGATAGGCTTGGAGTTAAGTCATAAAGTGGACCAATCAATGGTAGGAGCTATAATATTCACTATTTATACTCTAGGAAAAGAAGGTTCTAGGAACCCAAGATGAGTAGTGGGTCACTACTAGAGATTTAATAAGTATTATCCACTTGTCTTGAATAGTAATAATGGACACTTGGAATATGAATAATGGCCTAATAATAATGAGAGGACCTTCATCTATCTGAAAATTCCAATTGACTCTAAGGTGGGTGTTGACATATATATATCCTTGAGGTAAAAGGAAAGGGATAATAGGATTGTATTGTGATTATTATGACTAATGAGGATCTCACCTAGCTATTAATCAAGAAAAACATCAACAATATATTTTAACCAAAGACATTATGAGATGAAAATATCTTGGGGTTTTTTAACTCTTAGAATGAATAACATACCATTCTGTATTACTCAATCAAATTTTTCTATGTTAGTGCACTTGGTAATAGGGATGGTCACCAGTGATTACCAATTAACATAAGATATAGTGTTGGGGATGATGGATGATATTTTGTGGATTTAGATTCTCATGTGACATATAAATATTAAATAAGTAGTCGATAAGTATGGCTTGTAAGAGGAAAATTTATATGGAAGAAAATGTTTGTATGAAATATATATTTTTACTGTTTTTATCCAAGATGTTTCATCTGACAATAAAATAACGCAAAAACGTAACAAATATTCATTAGGACCAGTTTTGAGTGCTTCATAAAGATAGTAGGAAGTCACTTACTATTAGTGTATAAGGACTAGATGTTCCAAGCCATGATTCATAGACACACTCAATAATGGTCACATTTGTAGAAAATTTGGCATTAAAAGGCATATTTGTGAAAGGATATCACAAGGCAGTATGTCTTGATTCACACCCACCATGGGTTTTATTGTTTCTTTTTTCTGATGACTCCAAAGGTTTTGGTTCTAATGCTTAGGATTAGGGGTGTTAATGTTTCTAATAAATCTCATGGAGGACCTAATATCAAAAATCATTATGAGGTGTCCTATTACATAGAATAATATAAATATTATCCAATTACTATTAGAGGTACAATAGTTATTTCATCTTCTATGGTATTTGAATTTTTTATTTACTTTGTACTCATTAATTTATATTGTAGATTATATTTTATGTGTTTTTATTTTGTTTATTGTCTATTTTGTTCATGTTGGATCTTTCCACACAATTGAGAATGATCTATAAACACTATTTAAATTGTCAATCATGTCGAGTGATGATAAAAGGCAGAATGCTGGACTGAGGGTTTTTGTGCTCGATACTTATATCTTCGACCGTATCATTTTTTTGGATAAGATGATCATTATTATAGAACTGATTTACCATTAGGATCAAATGGTTTAATAATTATATCTATTTAGAATCACTCATGTATTTTAGTGTAAGTGGGATTCTAGGTCTGGGAGAGTATAGATCATTGTTCCTTAATCTGGTGTGATCTCATGTTAGTTTATGGAAATTTTCATGGATTCAGATGAATCATATTTTTTAGTAAAATAAATGAATTGGTGTGTGTGTACCATGAGATATTTCAAGATGATTTTTCATGTCTATAACCAAATATATATGTTGAGTTTACTATATACTATCCACTTTTTATGATTCCTATTTCTATGAAATCTTAAAATATGGATCCTGTTTAGTTGGTTTTATATAAGGATAGTCATGAAGATCTCAAGGATAATATATTTAATTATCATATCTTATCACCAAGGAACGTTTATATCCCCTTTCATAAAAAGTTAATTGGGACACTCATATTAGGTATTGATTATCCAAAGGTTATTCAGGTGACCATCAAGAACAAATATCCATTGATCAGGCTTGGTGATCTCATTGATTATCTTAGATGAGATTATTAGTTTTAAAAGATTAACCTATTTTGGGGTACCATAAGTAATGAGTAAAAGAATGGGATAAAAAATAAAATTTTTAAGATACGGAAATGGACTTTTAATTTTATATTTATGAAATTTAATCTCACAAACACACCTACTGTAACACCCTGAGATTTTGAGAATTATTATTATTTTAATTAATTTATATTTTTCATATTTTACATTGTACATGACACTATAAATGGATATATATATATATATATATATATATGTTAAAAAACTAAGTAAAATATTCATTTCAAATGAAATAAAAACACGACTTGTCCAACATGCAATACCAACTTGGCATGCACTACAAGCAACACTGACTTGGCGTACGATGCACACAACACTGAGTTTCTATGAAACATATTTTTATTAATATTCAAATAATTATTTGTGATAATTATAACCAAAATATTAAACATAATTATAGTAAAATAATAAAATATTTAAAAATATTTTTTTATAATTGATTTATATAAATTATTTATATTTATAATGAATGATATGATTTTTTGGAAAAGTCATTTTATGGTAAAAATAATGTAATCTTGAATGAACCACCTTTGATAATTAAATTAATTTTAGAAAAGTTTATAAATTAATTTTGATTCAATAAACATAATTTTGTAATTCTAAATTTTTAATCTACCATAGGGATAATTTTTGTGATTTTTCTAAGAAACATTATTTTTTGATGAAAAGCGAAAAACAAGGCATTTTAGTTAAAAACCCATTGTTTTGCCTAAATAATTATTAATTTTAAATGAAATTATAATTATTGTTTAGGGTAACATTATATTAATATCACATATATTAATAAAATATAATTCATTTTAATAAATTTCAATTTGAAACTGAATATAAATTCTTAACATATGTTTGAACTTTTTCATAATTTAAAACCCCATTTTTTGTCTCATCTGTGGGATTAACACTAATCATAATTTTTACTATTCTATGATATTAATTTAAAAAATATGACATGCAACACTGTATTGAATTTAATGTTTGAAGTGTAATAATTAAATGTTAATTTTTTACATAAATGATTAGTAAATGTGAATAAAATTATTCCTAGAGGGTAAGGGAAAATTAAGCATAATTAGGGACTAAAACTTAAAATTAATGGATGAAATAACCTAGAAACTAGTCCAAATCCAATTTTCTATCCATATATTGTCCATATAATTTCTAATATTGATTTCATTATATTTTGTTATTCCTTTTATTAGGTGTTAACTTGGGCACACATAACTTGTTTATAAAAATTCCATTTGAGTCATTATCTTTCTTAATAAAAGCCCACCACCACTACCCATTCCTAACACATCTCATGACAGTTATGATCTACCTATAACAGCCCAAATTGCTTAACAAAATTCTTTCCATCATCCTTGATTCCTCAATTTGGACAAAAACCCTCTAAATGAAATATTTTGTCATAAACCAAAAGGAGTTACCCGATTTAGAGGTAACCTCTTCCTTCAAGCTCCTTTCTATTATATTCTTTCTCCACCCCTCCAATCTATTTATTACTTTGTTTTTTTGAGAAAAAAACAGTATCTTCTATATTATATGACTTTTTTATGAATATATTATGTCTTCACATAAAAAATCATCCCTTTAATGAATGTTGAACATACTATTTCTATATTCGGAGAACTATTGCCTCATAAAACGATGATTGTTCATTTCCTCTTTATAAAAAATCTTGGTGGACATTATGATGGACACTATATTTAATTATTTAATATATTATATTCATTATTTCCTTAATATTATTTATTTATTTTACAGATAACATATTTTTACCTTTCATTTTGTGTTAATACGATAATATCATTTGAGGAAGTGTTGACTACCTGCCCCTCAAAGCAATGTGATTCGTTTAGACACCACATCGAATGTATAAAATATTTATTTAATGAATTTATATGATATATATGTTATATTCCTGAAAAATTAAAAATGATATACATATATATTAATAAATATATATATTTAATTTACTACATTCATTCAATGTGATAATTAAAATAGAAAATAATGTTTATGCGTACGTACAACTGACCATCTCCATGAACTGTTTCTTCAACTACACAATTAAATATTATATAGATTATTATAATATAATTATAATGGATATAAAATATATTTTTATAATTATCTACATTCTGGAATCCTGATATAAGTATATGGATCAATGATATAACAAATTAAGACACCTGCGAAGAACAAACAGAATATTACACGAAGTGAAAACTAAATGCAGGATCATTAAAAATATGTAATATAAGGTTATAATCAAGAAATATATAATAATGGATATAAGAATATTATTATTTAAAATATTTAGATAAAGATTATATTTATTATAAATGATTCTTGTATTAGTACCGAGAGAGTCAAGACACATGCTAAGGGGATTTCATCTCACATTTAATTTCTATGAGATACAATCTATGTTCGCCACTCTATAATTTTGTGTGGTTTCTGTAATAATAGTTAATTTATTCTATATACATTTTAAATAAAATTATTGGTATTATCAATCCCATTTTATGTTCGTTATCTCATGCGATTTATGTTTCAAAAGTTATTATATTGATAAAAATGTTTTTGTCTGCATTTACCTTCTTTGAGAAGCATGATTTGTTATTCACATAATATATTTTTCAGGGTGCATATAAATATATATTAATTTTCATACCATGAATATAAATATATTAATTATATTATATGATTCATGTAATTAACTTTCCTTACATGGATATAATTATCCCATGATGTAAAGTTATAAGAGTTTAATAAGACAATCTCATTGCTTTTTGAGATTGTTTATGTTTATGTTCCATTGATAAAATTAGATGATCCAACTCTCAAGAATATTCTTGAGTTTTAACATACTATTATATTTCATGAAATACTCAAATATTAGTACCATTTTATACTTTATTATACATAAGATACCTAAGAATGGGTTTTTTTTGGAAATCTCGGCATTACCCTCTCTTCGGTTTAAAATATATGTTTTTGAAAAAGTGTTTTCAATTATAATATAAAATTTTCATAAAATATCTAAAAGCAATGTTAACCAATTTTTTATTTTACCAATACATCCATGTGATTATTCTTATCACTTTTTGAGCAATTCACTTTTCTATCATTTTTACTATGCCAAAAGAAATGTTCTTTTGTCCTCATCTGACATGTACGGATTTTCCTGCCATCATTTCTTAAAATATCCTAGTGCATTGTTAAATGGGTTAATCTTCAAGAAAATTTTTTAAGTAAATTTTAAGGATTTTTTTTCAAAATTGTTTCATACATCTTTTATATATTTTCATGGAAGTTTTTTTCAAAATGTTTTGGAGAATTTTTTTAATGTTTCAAATTGTTTTCAATGAAATAGTGTTCAAAAAATTTTCAATAATTCATTAAAAGTATTCATGTGTTTTAAAATAAAATGTATTTTAAATTTTTTGGAGATTATTTTACATTTATTCAAGGTAATTGTTTTTCTATATGATTTTATTTATTCATTATAATTTTCTAGTTATTTTCGTAGAAAATTATTTTCAAATGGAATTATGTATTAAATATATTTTTATGAAACTCGTTTCTCATTCATGGGATATTTGATTATGAAACCTACTTATTTTGATGGGTTAGGTTTATAATTAAATGATTACGAAACCTGTCTCTTTCCCTAGGTTATGAAATTTTTACATGTTTATGATAACCATTTCATTTCATGGGTTATGATATTTTATTTATGATCTTTTTGGAAATGTTTATATGATTTCATTATATGATGGGTGGGACCTATATCTCCCTATAATATACTAGGTAAATTTATATATTACATGAGATAGACAGGGCTGTATTGAGGAATTACTCAGTTTAGAAATACATGGATGGAATGAGGGATTACTGAGTTTAGAAATACAGGGTTAGAACAAGGGTTTACCCGATTTCGTAATACCTGAATAAACCAAGGGTTTACTAAGTTTAGTAATAGAGGGATGGAATGAGGGTTCCCTCAATTCAGTAATAAATGGATAGAATGGGGGTTCTACTAGTTTATTAAATGACTTTGTTCACTAATATGGTCTTGGCAGTGACGCCTTAGAAACTATGGATATCAATATATGCTTATGTGTTGCCAAAATTCAATGCCTTATTCCTATGATTCATATTCATTGATTATGAACATTATTTCATTATGATTCATGTCTTCTAAACTACCATTATTTATTACATGATCATAGATATGTATGGTATGAAGTTATATTTTCTTTATCACCTTCTCATACCCTTATGATCATGTTTATCCTTGAATATCTACATTGTTTACCCTTACTAAGTATTTGATCTCACCCATTTTTTGTGTACCCTTTTCCCCAGGTTATGATGATATGTAATGTATTTTATATGTCTAGGAAGGGTTTTAGTCTTGAATAACCTATTTGGAGATGATGCAGCTTATATATGTACCAGTGTTTATATTTCCATGTTTTCAAAGTCATCGTACCAACTACTGCCTTTTGAATAAATTGTGTATAATTTTTATGTATTCTAAAAAATTTATGCAATGTTTATGATTGTATTGTGATGGAAACTATATTTGGTATCATAGAAAATGTATAGTAATCCTATGGAAACTTGGATGTGAAAACATTAATTAGATCCCTAGGTATATTTCTAATAATATGTTTAGGGATATCTCCAAGGATAAGTATAAGGATGGGTTAATGTTTATGAAAATGTATTTGAAATTTGGTTAAGTATTTAGTGATTGGTTTATAAAAAATACACCCATTTCTGGATACTACATGTAGATGTGGCTCTGGAACATATGTTCTCAGGTGTAACAACTTTGACAAGATGTTCCGCCCTTGACTCGAGGTAATCTGTACATGAAAATGGGCCTTACTGCACCCCAGGTTTGACACTACTAGGGGATATTCTTTGGGAATTCATAAACTCTTCATAAACCATCATGAATGTTTTATATATTATTCAACTATTAATAAAATATGATAAACAAAATGTGTAATATATTATAGAATGTTTCATGATTTATACATCCAATGAGTAATTATTTTCTTAACTATGTGGTTTTATTTTATGATAAATAATTATCAAACTATACATATATTGTATTCAATGATAGGAAATGGACGGAACTAGATTAATTTTGAATGTGATTGAAGCTTTTCTTAGAAGCAGTCAAGTGGGATGATCATTGGAGTGAAATATGGTGTGATAATGCCCAATCAGATTTCATATAACATGATTAACAATGTTTACCTTAACTAACTCTTAGACTCACCCAAGAATAGAATGAAGGAGTTCACTGAGAGTTTAGGTAATAGAGACCATGGAGGAAAAAAGAATCAGTTTCTTTTGTGTCATGAATATTTAAAGAAACACTTGATTATATTTTTTAGAGGAATAATGAGGTGCTTGAACTGTGGATAATAGCACACAATGAAAGTGACTCTATGGAAAAAAGGAAGTGTTCAATTAACACATTGGGTGAAAATTTTGGACTCCCTAATTCATTATTAAAGGTTATGTGTTTTAAGTGTGGATAGAAAGGAAATTATGATACTAAATGTCCCAAGAGAAAATTTCCTAAAGATTATCAACAAGGTGGTGTGAGTAGTAGTTCCATTGAGGATGATGAAGAGACTAGGAATGGAATGTGAATGAAAAAATTTATTTATTAATATGATGAGTTAGCCGTACTAATGGAATAAGCATGGAGTTGAATAATAATTTTTTTTATGAATTTGGATTCAAATTGTATGAATAATGAAATATCCAAGGATTTCTTTACATACATTTTTCCCTTAGTATTTACAATATTATGTTGGAGTAGTGAAGTGATTTAATAAAAGAATGATATTTTGACTAAGGGAAGTTAACCTTCAATATGGTATTTATTTTAAGATAATTATATTTGGATAATGAAACAATTTTGATTACCTTATAACTAAGTAACGACTTTTTGAAGGGTATTTTATGCTACCATTGATGAATCATGCAATATTTTTGGATTTAATGTGTTAATCCAATATATTTTGGAATGAGGAAGCATGCATGTTTTCCAAAATTTTTTATGGTAATTCAAGTTGTTTCCATGTTTCAAGAGAATATATGATGAGGTTATAGCATTTTTTGGAATGTGAAAATGAAGAGATAATTTTTTATAGTGTGGAGTCAATATTGATCTGATTTTGTTACTCTCTTTCTATGGTTTTGGATTTTTAGCCTTCTAAAGGGTTATAAGATTAACCATTGGTGAAAAATTAAAGTTAATATTCAGAGGAAGTATTTGTTCACTAATTTTGTTTTTAAAACAATAGTTAATAAAATAATAATTTATTAAACTTATTTCAAGGATTTATATCTTATATATCATATTATTTTTGTTTACAAAAAAGGACATAATTTATATTGGGTGACAAACAATCATGTCTGGCAAGGGTCCAAGTCTTGAACCCATGACCAAAGGAAGATAAGGGTTTGATGCCTACCACTAGGATATATGATGTCCTGGTTAATGTATATATATTTGTAATGAATAAATATTTATGATGAACTATTAGTGTTACTTATTATAGATTAATGTATGTTTTTATTAGAGAAATAGTTATACTTTTTATTCTATTATGGACTTTAATACCCATTATATAATATTATAATACTTTATTCATTATAACAAATTACTAGAAATTCATTCTATGAGGTAATTTATGTATTTTTAATTTTTCAAAGAACAACCCAAGAATGGATTTTTTTTAATAGAAATTTATCAATAATTACTCATCATTCTGAATATCATACAAAAAAATTATCTCATAGTACCAAAACTTTTGTTTAGTTGATGTCCTTTTAAATAATTTTTTTATTTATGAACCTGAGGCCCTAACATTTACTTTGATCATTCACATGTTTATTATTTATGACCTCAATCACTCCATATGAATTTTTACACATTTCCTTCTTGTCCAATCTTCACTCCAAACCTATGTTCTCTTATGTCGAAATCTAGTTAAATGTTTCTTTGTGCATCCTTTATGGTTCAAATTTTCCTTTTTAAGGGACATTTTAGAATCCATTTTTACAATGTATTTTTCTATGAATGAATCATTCAATTATCAGACCTTCGATTACCTTGATGAATTTTAAGGGAAAAATTAATTTTATTGGGGGGTTGACTATAACACATAGAGATTTTGAGAATTTTGTTTTTCTAAATTAATTTATCATTTCAATATTTTTCATTCCACATGAGTCGAGAAATAGTTATATATATATATATATTAAAATAGTTATAAAAACATACCTTTTACATAAAATACTACCTTGGATTGCACTATATGCAATACCAACTTGGCTTGCACAACAAGCAACGCCGACTTGGCATATGATCCACACAACAATGAGTTTATATGAAACACATAATTATATATATAAGTAATTAAATGAGATAACTATAACCAAAACATTAAAAAAAAATTTTAATATAAATAACTTATTTCCAAATATTGGTTATAATTAATTATAATAAATAAAACATATTGATAATGAAAGATAATATTTTTGGTTAAGTGCATTTATTTTAAATTTTTTTTTCTTGAATAAGACACTATTAAAAATAAAATTATTTTTAGACAATATTATAAATTTAATTTGATAAAATAAAAATAATTTTTTAAATCATAACATCAAAATTATCCTATGATGAATTTTTTGGATCTTTCTGAGAAACATTACTTTCTTATAAATTTTAAAAAATACAGCTTTCTAGTTAAAAATTTCTTTTTGTCTAATTAAATATCAATGAAAATGATATTATTAACATTTTTTATGATAAATTTATATTAATATTTAATATATTAATACAATTTATTTCATTGGAATAAATTTCACTCTGAAATATTAAAAAAAATCTTAATAAACATTATAACTTTTTCCAACTTTAAAACCTTGGTACTTCGTCCCATGTGCATGATTAGCAATACTCAGAATTTTCATGCTTCTGTGACTAGAATTTAAAAAACTAAACCTGATCAATTGTATATATTCTCATGCTTAGTGTCTAATAATACCTTGTTACTTTTTAAACAATATTATTAGTTAAATTGATTGAAATTATTCACATCGGTTTACACCAAATTAAACTTAATTTTGGAATAAACTCTAAAAATAAGGGACAAAATGACCTATAAACATGTCCAACACCCATTTTATCTTAACACATCTACCATAAAACTTTTATTTTTGAGTGTTTTTGGTGTTTTAGTGATATTTTTAGGAAATAACATTGTCACACCTAATTATTTTCTAAAAATTCGATGTTATTCTTTTTCATTCCCTATAAAAGGCCACCGACTCTACCCCTTCCTCACACCTCTCAAGCCTCTTAAGATCTTTAATGACCACCCCAAATTGTCTCCCAACAATCCAAAACATGACCTTTAATCTTTCATTTGGGTAGAAACACTCTCAAATAATCTTTTTGGAACAAACCAAAAGGAGATATCTGATTTAGAGGCAATACATTCTTTTAATCCCATTTCATTTATTTTCCTTCTCCACACCCTACACTCACTTTATTCCCTATATTATGTGAAAAAATCAATACCATAAATATTATATGATTGTTTTTTGAAAGGTGACTTACTAATACTCACACTAACCTTGATCTATTGGGTGTTGAAAATACTATTTTTGTTGTATTACGTACTAATGCCTCAAGAAATGATGATTTTTCATTTCTACTATACCACCAATAATAGTGGTCATTATGATGGTAAATATATTTTTATATGTAATATATTATATTAATTATGAATTTATGCTTCATTAATAATTTCAAAATGTACATATTTTTTATATTCCATTCGGTGTTTATATGATAATCCCGTTTGAGGAAGTGTGGACTACCTCCCCCTCAAAGTGATGTTATTCGTTCACACACAACATAGAATGTATTAATTATGGGCTTAATGGACTTATATGATATATATGATATGTTCATGATAATTTATTAAATATATATATATATACACACACACAGATATATATATATATTTCATTTACGAACATTCTTTTAATACGACATTAAAAATGAAAAGCATCTTTCATGCGTACATACAACATACCATATCTATAAATGGTGTATTCCATTACGTAGGTAATTATGAGATATATTGTTATAATATACATATAAATTACATAACTAATATATTTATCATGTTCTACATTCTAGAATCATTATATAGGTATAAATATCAATGATATTATCAATTAAGACACATGCGAAGAATAAAGAAAATATTACATGAAGTGAAACATTAATATAGATTCATTAAAAAGCATGCAATATATATTTTAGTAAAACCATATAGAGTAATAAATATAAGAATATTATTCTATTAAATATTTATTATAAAAATATATTTATTATATAGGAATCTTGTATGATTACTGAGAGAGTCAAGACACAAGGTAAGGGTATTTCTTCACATTTTTACTTTATATGAGATACAAACTATGTATTCCACACATACCGTTTGTGTGGTGTATATACTACCCATGAATGTATTATTTTTATAATTTAAATAATGTTATGGGTAATCACATTCCCCTTTTTTATCCTTATTTCATTGGGGTTTTGTTTTAAAAGTTACCAAATTCGTAAAAATGTTTTTGTCTAAATTTTCCTTCATTGGGGCTCATGTTTTTTTTACACCTAAAATAATTTTTAGGGTACGTATAAGTACATTTTAAATTGCATATTATAAATATAAATATTTTTTTGATATTATATTATTAATTTAATTAACATTACTTACATGTAGAGCATGATCCTAATATACCAAGTTATAAGTGTTTATTGAGAGAATGGCATTACTTTTCAAGATTGTTTATGATTATACTTAATTTAATAATATATAGTGATCCATATCTCATTAATATTCATGAGTATCCATATACAATTTTATTTCAGGGTATAATAATGTATTGGTACCATTTTTTACAGTCTGTTTAATAATATATTTTACGAAATAGTTTTTAGGAAATCCCGAATTTACCCTCTCTTCAGTCAGATATATATGATTTATAATGTTTTACCAAGAAAATTATACCATACTGATATAATATATAAATATAAATATTACCATATTTATCCTTTATCAATATCTTCAAGGGAATATTCTTTTTTTCGTTACAGATAAGGCACATTGTCTCTCCTTTTTATAGTGAAAAACAAATTTTCTTTGGACCTCATACAACTTGTACGGATTTACCTGCCGTCATATATTCAAAGCTATTATTTCTATTTTAAAAAGTGAAATATTTAAGATAATATTTTTAAAAAGTAGATTTCTGGTAATTTTTAGTTTAGAATGGTTTCAAACTTCTTTTAGATATTTTTATGTTAAAAATTTATCTAAATGAATTCATTTATTATTTTCACGTTTTCCATATATTTTCAACGAAATGGTCTTCCAAACATTTTCAAGCCTTATTTAAAAGTTTTAATGTGTTTTAAATGATTAAAATTGTTAAAAATTTTTGTATCTAATCTGAAATGTTTTCATCAAAAAAAGATTCCAAAATGATTTCTTGTCTTCTATATAAATTTTCAAGGTATTTTCTATGAAAAACTTCTTCAAATGGTTTTCTGTATTAAAAAACCTTTTCAACAAATGAAATGATATTTTCCTCAAGAATTATATTTAGAGTAAATTTAAAAATTATTTTACATATAATATGAAATTTTTTTATGTTAGTAATTCCATTATATGAAATTATCTAAAGACTACATTAATATCATCTTTATGAATGAGTTATGATTTATTCCATGGTCTTTATGAAACCCATTCTCATTCCTGGGTAATATTTTTATGAGTCCTATTTCTCTTTCATGGGTTATATATTTTTTATACTCACTTATTTTGATAGGTTATCTTTATGATGAAATTATTATAAAACCGTCATCTTTCTACATGTTATGTTTTCTTTAAATGGTTATGATACCCATTTAATTTCATGGGATATGACACGTCATTTATGATTTTATAGTAAATGTATGTAAGATTTCATTTTGTGATGGAAGGGACCTATATCTCTATCCAACTCATTGGTAAAAATGAATATCTTATGATATAGACAAGGATAGAATTATGATTTTATTACTTTGGTAATATGGGGCTGGAATGATGTTTTACTCAGTTAGTTAATTAGGGTTGGAAGGAGGTTCTTTTCGGTTCCAAAATACATGGATGGAATGATGGTTTTCTCAGTTTAGTAATACAAGGATATAATGAGGGTTCACTTAGTTTTGTAATATAGGGATAGGATTGGGGTTCACCCAATTCAGTAAAGGACATTTTCCACTAATATTTCCTTTCTATTGAAGCCTTGGCTACTATAGAAATCAGTACATGCTTATGTGTTTCCACAATTCCATGTATTATTCATATGTTATGAATTCATGGATTATACTATTTATTATAGTATTATTCATGTATTATGAACTTCCAATATTTGTACCATGACATATTATATGCATGGTATGATCTTATATTTTCCTGATCACATTAGAATACCCTTATTATCATTTATATTATTACATTTCTTTCTTGTTTACCCTTATTATGAATTTGAACTCACCCTTTTTAAATTTACATTCCCCTTGTTTTTGATGATATGCACTATATTTTATATTTATAAGTAGGGTTATATTCACTATGAACATAGTGGGAGATGATATATCTGGCATATGTACCAGGGTATATTTTTTCATCCTTCCAAAGGCATTATACCAATTACGGTCTTTGGGAGTCATTTTTTATAAATGATACATTTTACATAAAGGTTATTTAATTTTTATGATCATAAATAGAGGTTCCATATACCTATGGTGTTTCAAATATATTGGAACAAGATATTTCATCTGATCTTGGACTCTATTATAGTTGTGATTATGGATGATATTTAATATTACTCTAATTCAAATAATGAGCACACAAACCATGTAGATATTATTTTTAAAAAGATATAGAAAAATTTAATTCATGGTATTAATAAAAAATATCTGTTTTTGGATTAAATAAGGAAGGATTCAATAGAATATATTTTTAAGGGGTTATATTAGTGGATCATAAAATGGTATATGTCAGAGTGGCCAAAAAATATCTTTCACATATTATGCCTCTTGGGGTTTATTGATTATAATAGTCATTTGGTTTAATACTTCTCTAATCATGCATATCTAATGATATCTTTATCCCAAAAGGGTGTGAGGTTTAATTGTAATTACAAATTACATAGTGTTTTTGATGAAATGGAATCCAGATTAAAATAATAATGAATTTTAATTCTTATAGAACTTGTTTTTGGTTATAATGTTTTATTTAATTAATATGGAACATTTTTTGGGTGGTTCATAATATAAAAGAAAGAGTGTTGGAAGCCTATGGCTCTCACAAGTAATTCCATCATAAGAAAAACTCCATACCAGTAGTCCTGAGATCGAATAAGTTTTTCATGAACTTAAAACATGGTGTCCCAAACACTATTCTATTTAGGTATAAATATATTATAATCCTTAGATCATAAGGTATATTCTTACTAAGAGGGATCAAAACATATAATTAATACACTGGGTGGATTATATATGGATTTTTGATTTTGATATTTATAATGCTATCAGAAATCAAATATATTTTCTAATTCACTGATTAGAAAATTACTAAAACAAGGATTGATGGAATCAGTGGATGAAAAGTCTATGTAGAGTTTTTTTGAGGTTGTATTTTTTTTGAATGTGGATATGGGGAATATATATTTGGATTTGATTAATGGTGAATTTATTTATGAGAGGGCTCAGTTCAAGAAGGTATCTGACATTGAGTGCTAGTAATTTAGTGGAATTTTTTATGGTTTGGATTTATCTATTAGTGGTCTCAGTATTCGATTGGAGATTTACATTTCTAATGTAGGTTAATTATGCTTTTTTCTTTGATGAATGTGTAAATGTACAGTGGTATCCATTCTTGTTAGTCACTGAACACAATTATAACCATGATGTATCATAATTATAATCATAAATTTAGGTGTACATAGCTAATAAAGAAGATTATAATTTTTTATCATGGATTTTTACTTGTAATTGAATTTAGATGATATACTATATACATAACAGTTTTTTTCATCCCTTAAATATTAAATTATGGAACAAAGTTGATATTTTCATGTACATGATCATTATTTTACCATAAATTCCTAATGGGAAGGATCCAATTTGGGTTATCATAAACAAGTCAAAAAATTGCTGCATTTTCTCAATATTAAATAATAGTATAATTTTTACTGGATTATTTTTCTGTATGTCTGAGAGATAGTTGAAACATTATGGGTTTCCCTATATGGTTGATTTTGAATGGATCCTAAGATTCACAACATGGTTTCAGAATTGTTTAAAAGAGGAGTTGAGTGACCTGTTGAAATTAAACATGGTATATGATCCTCTTATGGATCGGAAGATAGATATGTATGTCCATGTTTTTATGTATATATTCTGAGCCTGTGTTCTTGATTTTAGTCGTTCTTGAGAAAATTTTTTAACATTATTTGACTTTTCAAAGATAAATAGTTTTTTTTACTTGATCAAAATGGATCCCTTTGTAGTTTTTATATGTGTCCACATAGATCTCCATTATATGGGGAAGAGTTGGGAGTATATTCCTTAGATTTACAAAATCTTGTTTGGAAAATAATGATAATGGAGTAGTTGATCAGAAAGATATTGATCATTCCAAAGAGTCATCAAAAGTCTTATCCATACCATCATCATCATCAACATGAGTATGAGGTTGGTGATTGAATTTTATTATATTTTCACCTCATTTTGGATAAAATTAGTTACTTATGGAGGTTAACATGGATAAATGGATTGTGGGGATCTTTTATGTTATTGGATCACTATATATAGTGTCCAACCATTAATACATACAACCTTATTTTTAATCCATTCAAGATGTGTTTTTGGTTTCCATGTCAATGAGTTATCATATGAATCATTCCCAAGTGAATGAACAAGATGATGTTAACATGAATCATGATATATAATTAGTTGAAAAACAATTTTCAATTATATATAAATGGGGAAATATACATTTTGTTACAATGAATCATTTTTCCATTTTTTATATTAGTGTAGAATAGATACCCTTGAAATGGGGGATTAGAAATTTTGGATGAGTTAGTAGTGGAATCCTCATTTTTTTAATCAAGGATATTAAGGATTTTAAGGTGATAGAATGTGTTTATAATAGGGATACTTTAAAAATAATCACGTTATTTTTTGTATGATTTGACTCTTATTTTAGTTCTCCCATTTATTAGGGTGTTTTGCAGACATATCGGGGATGATGTGATTTTTCTAAGGAAAATGACATAATTTCCAAGTTTGGAATTCTATTTTTATTAATGGATTTTCGGAATAAATGTGTGAAAGGATTTAGACGGATCTCCTTCGTTTCAAACAATAGAAAAGTTGGCTTTTGTGTTTTTCGTGGAATAATGGATTGTGAACTACCTTCTAAACATATTAACATGATTAATGTGTTATATTAAGTGAACCAAATTCCAATAAAATTCCATCTATAATTTTTTAGAGGATGAAAATTTTCATTCCCTGAAACCATTACATGACATAAATAGCTTAAATTCTGTTAAAATTTAGCTCATGGAGACAAATTATTTAGAGTACTTGATATTTAGGGAATTTATTTCATAAAAGTCGTCCATGATGTAAATTTTTCATGTTCAACCAATGTTACCATGATGCGTCAAAAGGTTCTTTGATATCCATTGAGAAAATTCCCTACAATGAATTAGGGTGATTTTGGAATAATTTACATTATCAATATCCTCCAATATAATTCGGTTTGGTCTTTGACTCCCATGGTAGTGGCATCACAAATACCTATTATCATACTTTCTGCTTATTATTTTCCATTTTTCATTGAAGGCACATTTACTGTGTTTGTTGCAAATATTGTGATCATATGGTGTTTCATATTGACACTTTATATATTTCCATCATACTTTATATTTCTATTTTTTATTAATTGTTTTTTAGTGCCTGTTATTTATGATGGAATGGTATCCATTATTCATGAGTTATGTGTGTCTATGAAACATGTTATAATTCATAGATTTCTATTTTTTGGTCAATTAATAAGGATTACTTATTGAATATTAATGATGCGAAATTTGAATGAATTTATTATTAATTATTCAAAAATCTAATGGGATGTGGATTTAAAAATATTTTTTCTCCCACCAACTATTTGAAAAAACACTTTAAAGGGTTGTTTTTGTTTTGAAATTACTTTTATCCTGCTTTGCACATTGGATAACCTTGGCTGTATCATGAATATACTTTTTAATATTGTTCTATGAAAAAAAATATTTCACAATGTTGTTTATAATTACACTTGTGGATATTATGGTTTGATATATGAAAGTATTTGATTAGGGATTTTCATTCACGTATAGTATGTATACATATAGGATAGAACCCAAAATTATGTGATTTTTAATTTATACATCATTAATGAAATGATGGATTATTTCATGGTGATCCTATCATTTTATTATATAATAGTCCAATATGGGTTTCATTTTTTATGCTCTTACATTCATTCATTTTTATTTTACAAATTCTTGATTTTGGGGAATATGGAATTAAATTATAGATACTAAAAGAATATTTAGAAAATGTTTTAATATGTTAAATTTTTTATAAAATAAATTTCATATTTATATAAATTTTGAATTATTTATATTATAATATTTGTAAATTCATTTATAGTAGCCTTTTAGCCTCAATTCTAACACCATACATATTCCTTCTATTGGTTGTAGATATTTTTTTATAAGATTTAGGTAAAGGGAAAGGGAGAAATGATACATATAGAGTTAGGTTATCATTAATCACCTTAATAGTGGGTTGTATAGAAGTTGAAAGAGGTTTATATAGAGACCTTTTTTAGTCTCAAATGCTTTATCATTCTATTTTGGCTTATTTTTTGTTGACATTGTATGTCTCGTGAACTTGTATTCCTTTCTTTTGCACAATAATTTGATGTTCCATCAGTTATAAATGAGAAATGTTATTTTTTTCAATATGTCACAATGTTAAAACACATTCAGGGTTTCTTGTCTAGATTACCAGGGTGGTTTAAATACAATTCACTCTATATTCCACGAAATTGGGAGTGAATGTATTGTTTTGAATACGTGTAGACTAACATATCCAAATTTGGATAAAAATAATTTTTCCATCACTGTATTGGATAGAAGTTCATTATAATAATTTTAATGTATATACATGATAATCATTAAATTATTACACTTATTGATATAGGTTATCATGTATACCATCTTTAATTCCAATCAATTGTAAAATGAAAACATCAATTGTGCATACATGTTGACTACCACCCCCTCATATAGATGTGATTTTTTTTTTGATGACTCATTTAATGGATTTTAATAATGATGGATTTTAGGAATAAATATGACATATATTCCATAATAATGATTATATAAAACTAAATTATTTTTTACCATTATTCACTTACATCCATTAAATAGTTAAAATAAATTTCAATCGTACATGCAACATGTTGTATCCCTGAATGGAGTAATTAAATTTTCTATCTATAACAATAATTAATGATTATAAATTAATTAAATAATAAATAATAAATATATATGATATTTATAAAATTGTAGATGTTATTGAGATGATGTAACCAAGATCCATGTTAAAAGGACCCATATTACCAAGACCAAATTCTCATAAAATACAAAATTTATAAGACACAAGAAATGATGATTTCATTAAAGAGTTATTTATAAATGGGTGTGAAAATTTTATAAGAGGATAATATTTAATATTATAAGTATTTAAATGTATATAGTAAAACATTATAATAAATTTGAAATTATTATTCATGTTGTTAAGGTGATTTTAAATAATATTTGAATTGTGTTAAGGGATTGTCGCCTCCCATTTAATTATGTGAGACACATACCATATTAACCAATTATTTATTTTTTGTGGTGTATTTAATACCAATGAATTTTATTTTTATAATTCATTTAATTTTTTAGGTGGATTTACATATCCCTATATTTTTATCTCTATATGATGATTTTTTTAAAATGAGGACAAAGTGTAAAGGAATATATAGTACAATATCTTTATTTATTTGGATGGAATATAATAATATTTCTATTGATTAATTTTTATAACCAAAATATTTGTAATCTCTTGAGTTATCTTATCTACATGTTTTTATAGATATTACATATTTTTCATGCATTAGGTGTGGTGAATTATATTTCCACATATGATAATTGATGATTCTCTCTATGTGTTTGGATTATGGAATGGTGGATTTGGAACTAATTTGGGAAGCATGGCGAGTGATTATATAGTGTTTTTGAAGGATGTGTGTTTGGAATATCTTTTATGAATCATTAAATATAGAATAATATTATGTGATAAAAGTTCATATATTTGGGGGAAAACTTATAAGGTTATACCCTTGCACTTTTTTTCAAGTAATTTCATTGTTTGAGTGAGAATGTTCCGAAAATAAATGTTGTGATAATCACAACATTCATGGATTTCATAATATTATTTTTAGATAATGCAATCAGATGGTGTTATAGACAATACCTATATTAATTCATTGGAAAGGAGTGAAATCAAATTGTATAGAATATTTGAATATATGACCTGGTAAAGCAGGGTTCAACATGAGTAATATCATGGATGAGAGAAGATAAATTATAGACTCTTTTATATAGGATAATTTGAATATGGGGGTCATCCATGAGTTTGAATATCTCAGTTGAAGTTCAAAACAACTATGTTAGAGAAGATACCATATATATAGTGAGTATTTCAATCAATATTAGTTGATTTAAAAGAGTTAATCATAACAATTTTTATGTTCATAGGCTTGATAGTGCATTGGGATTTCCAAAGGTTTGTGGTAGTGAACAATGAGGGTAGTTAAGATCACTCCAAGTATATAAATTTTTTTTGAGATGAGACTTTATTGTAATTTCTGAAAATAAAAATGTCCATACATGATCTTTAGAAATTTCTTAATGTGTGTGATCGATATAAAATCATATGTTTTATTTATTGATATATTCCTTAAATAAAGAATGGTAGGGATTGATGTTTTTTTTCAAGATGAGACAAAATATTTAAATATGAGGACAATACAACAATTCACTAATTCTTGTCCCATTTTAGGGTATTTTTCATTATAAGGGTCTAATGAGTGGTTTAAATGTGTTTATTTTTGGGAAAATATTTTTTTTGTTCTGTGGAATGGAGAAAATATTGAGTGCCATAATAAATCCAATCATTTAGGGTAATGATTTTTCTTTTATTATGGAGATGTATTCAAAACATTTCTACAGTTATAAATGGTATTTTTATGTGGAAACATTTTATTTTATTTATATAAAAATGTTAGTTTATTTTTATCAAAAAATGACCAATGAGAATTGGATACATGTAAAAAATTCATTAATAAAATTTTAAAGTCACTCACTAGCCCCATATACAAAAGGGTAATTTATTGAAAAACACTCATTTTAATTAAGGAAAATATCTAAATATCAATGAAGTATATTCAAGTGTTTTCATGTATCAGTAAAATTTTATACATAAAATATTTAGGACATTATATTGATTCCATGTGATATGGTCGGTGCCTTTATTGATCAACTACATTCCCTTTTTAGATTCATTCATGGACTTAGAGTGGATCATAAATATGAGAAAATTTTATGAAAATTTAGAGAAATATTCCTGATCAATTCTAATAAAATCTATCTGTAATAAAAGATAATGTAGCTAAAAAAATATATTAGGATAGTTTCTATAAGATTCTCATTTAATATGATATAAGAAATTAAAACAATGCGTTTAAAAAAATAAGAAGCTCACATGAATTAGATTTTAATTTTTAAAAAAAACACAAAGAAAATAATTTTTTGGATGAAGTTGAAAGAGATGATATGAATACCAATATATCCTCTATACATATAAGTAAAAGGAATGTTTAATGGTTTTTATTATAATTTATTATTATATATTTTTCATCTTTTAATATATTGTATCAATATTCCAAATACATTTCTAATGGGTGGTGGTGAAGTTGTAAAGGTTTGGAATAGTGTTTTTAAAAATAAATATATTTTTCTCACAAGAATTTGTAAACTATAATGAATTCGATGTTAATGAGGATAAATATTGAAAATATTTTTTATAATATTTTCTTGTAGTTGTTTACCAGTAAAATAAATTTTATATCATAAATGATGTGAAGGATAATGTTGCTCTTCATTTCAAAATTAGGGTATCCCATGATGAAATTAATGTTTTATGGGACAAGATATTAAAGGCCAATGTTTTTGTTTATAGAAATACATTAAATATAAAATAATAATATGAAGACATGATAAAATTAAAATATTAAATTGAAAATATAAAATATGGAAATTTATGAATATACAAGAAAGAGGTTGTGTTTGAACTCAATTATGAAGAGTTAGAGATAAACCATGATGGAATATCTTTATAAATTAAAGTAAAAGTTTAAGATTATTGATGATATTAAAGAAAAATTCATGAAATAAAATTGTATATATGAGGATCATGAAATTAATTTAACACCTTGTATAAATATTAGTATCTCAAAAAATTTCACTAAAATCATGGAAAAATTGTTTTATATTTAATTAATGAAAACATTTATCTCCATTCTTCATGAAAACACCCTAAACTATAAAGGGAAATATGTTGTGAAACATGATGGATCAAATAAGATTGTTGCGTCCATTTATAAATATTAAGAAAAAAAACTACGGAAGAATTTTGATCCTCATAATACTCAATCAAATAATTTTTGGGGGATATTTTTGAAAAATAGATTCCAGGAATCTATTGTAAATATTATTGAATCGTGCCACACTTAAAAAAATATGTATTATTTTTCAATGTTTTTTTCAATAAATAATATTGAAAAAATTTTATAATGTTTTTACATTAAAATATGACATAAAAGAATATATTTTATTGTTTTTAATTTACATAGAATAATGAAATCTATTATTCATCGATAATAAATGAGAGAGACCCAAATGATATACTAAATTTTGGAAAACAATATATAGAATGATAATATGATAGAAAAAAATATCCAAAAAGTAAAATACTTCATTTTATGAAAATAAAAATTCGCTTGAAAAAAAACATTTATTAATCATCAATAGATAATTCATATAAATATTACGCAAGTAGAAGAAATTCTGAGAGGATAATGTAGGATGTATTTTTTGAGAAAATTAAACAAACAATATTTGTTTAATTTATGTATAATGTGAATAACTCACATAACATGAACTAATTATGAAATCATGGGAATAAAATATAATAAATATGGTGTAATTAATTTTGTAAATTAATTTGGTATTAGGATCACACGACATATGAAAGATAATATTTTTATAAAAATAAAATTTAAAATAATGTGATCTTTGTTGTTGTACTCCAACATATATTTTTTTATGTTTAGTAAATTATATTGCATATGTAATGTTGTGGTATTGAATAATATGGTATGAAGGATAGGATAAAGACATAATTTATTCATTATACAAGAAAGAAAAAATAGTAATCCTTACACTGTTGGTAATGAGAATTGTTTTATGATGTCTCGGAAATATGAAAAAAGAATCTTGAAATAAATGACTTTGTTTAATTAACCAAATAATACTGGAATATATTTAGATGTATAATTTTTCTTAAGATATCCCAATATATACATATTTTTACACTCACACATGTGATTCGTATCAAAACAGGGTTATTAGTCAAATTACTGACATCAAAAAATAAGTAGA
Source organism: Viscum album (assembly GCA_963277665.1). Classification (NCBI taxonomy): domain Eukaryota; kingdom Viridiplantae; phylum Streptophyta; class Magnoliopsida; order Santalales; family Viscaceae; genus Viscum; species Viscum album. Next base: position 1,799,432,937 of record OY728157.1, read on the forward strand.
GGTCATAATGACTCATTGAGCTCTTTTATGTGGATTTAAGGATTGCAATTACATCAAAAAACATAGATGAAAAAACAAAATATGTATTGTTTGTAAATTATTTTAGAATTATTTTATGGCCCATGGATATATCTCACTAATATTAATTATATAATTTTATCACAATATATTGAATTATATAAGAATATATTAATGGGTTATAAGGGAAAATGTTTTACCCCAAAAGGGTTAAAAAATTATTAATCACCCATTTGGAAAAATATATTTATAGAAGAAGGAATTAGTAGTAAAAATCACACAATAGGAATGATTAGTTGAAATAATGAAACCCATTATAAACAGCATTGATTAGACTATAGTTATTATCAATGTGTTAAATTAGAATTATTGGAATGATGAATTATATATATTGATATACATCTCCAACAGAGAGTTATTGTATTCAAATGAACAAAAAACACTATATGAATTTTCTTTATTGAAATAATCATACACTATTGTGTGTTTGGATATAAGTGTTTCATTCCCAATGAAGAAGATATGAAAATTTTTAATTTTAATTTTGATTAAAGAATATTTCATAATTATTTTTCATAAATTATATATTCTTGGTTCTTCAATTAAAAATATGGGTATGTGTTTGAATGTAATAATGATTTTGTTGACTAAAATGAGATGGTTATAATGAGATTTTAACATTGTTCAAATTCAGGTTATATCGTTTTCAATATGTAACATAAAATAATAATATAAAAGAAGTGATGAACTTTATGGATCATGGTGAGTTTTAAGGCACTTATACAACTCTTATAAAAACTCAATTGATTATGAAATCAAAAAAAATAATACGATGACGATAATGATCGAAAAGGGATGATGTAACACCCTATGATTTTTGGAAATATTGATTTCTTAATGAATTTAATATTTTCAATACTTTTTTCATGCACGCGATAGTGAATATTGCTTTTTTGAAATAACTATGTTTTGTATTCATTACATGAAACACAATTTTAATAGTACACTCTATGAAAAAATTAGATTATATGTATGTATATGTTACAATTTGTTTGTATTTTGTTTCCCACAATCCCGAATTTCGTTCAATAGATTCAGTAACATGCATGACAAAGTTTTAGATAATTGAAATATAATATTAATTTTATTATTAAAATATTATTATATTTATTACCTATTAGTTGGAATATTTGTTATGAATAATATTAACTAAATTATTGAAATTGGTTTTACATAATTATGAAAATAAATCCTTTGGTTATCATTTAGTCAGAAATGAGTGTATATACTATTTGAAAATCATGGAATTGATTTTCTATGAAATAAATTTTTTTATGTATAAGCATGTTTTACCTCAATAAATTATAAAAACTACTTTTCATGATTTTTTCTTATAAAATATATATATTTTATATTCAATAATCATTTTTTATAGTCATACAATTGATTTTATAGGTATAAGATATTAATAAATCCAATTTTTTGAATAAAAACATGTATTTCTCAAAAAAGAAATTTTTCCACCATATAAAGTCACATATATTTTAAATATAATATTTGAATTTTATATATTTTTTATTTAGGGAAATAAAAATATTTTTTTAAATAATAAAATAAAAATTTACATTGAGTTAAATTTTTAATTTTTTTTGACAACATTCATTTTTTAAAGAATAGTGAAAAGACAAAGAATTTTTATTCAAAATGGCATTTAAATATAGTTTATTTTTTTAGTAAAAATATATTTTAAATTACTTTTAATATTTAATAATTTTAATAATAAAATATAAATTCAATTTAGTTCTTTTAAATAATTTTTTTATTGAAATTGGATATAATAAATTTCAACCATTTCAACATTTTCTCCTTAAAAAACACCCTTTCGCGACACATTTATGAGATTCATTTTCAATTAATTTATGATACATGTATTATTATAATATATAAAAATGAATTAAATAATTTTAATAAGAATAATTTATAATGACTAATATGATTATAATTTTTTTACAAATAATACCTCTTAAATTAATTAAAATTAATTCTACTGTATAAGGAGAAAATGAGTTTACATAGTGGTTAAAATTTTTTGAAGGGTCTATATAACCTGTAAAAATTTTCCAACAGGGATTTTCTTGAAATTTTATACCATATAATAACTTTTATGTAATATGTTTCATTATTTTAATCCCATGATGTAAGAGATACCTCACTATAATGTTTAGATTTTTTATTTAGAATAATGCCACTTCTCCTCCACTATAAAAGGGAACTCACCCCTCTTGTAATAACAACTCTCCTGACCATTGAAACATTAAAAACCTAACTATGTTATCTCCCAAAATCATGAATTTTATCCTAATTTCCTCAATATGGGAGTAATTAAATCCAGGTATCTCCTATGGTGAAATCAAAAAGGAGTTACCCAAAGAAGAGGTAACATTATTCGTTGAGAACTCTTATATTATTTCTTTCTAAACCCATTAAATATTCTCATTACATGATAACATAATAATAAATATATAATAAATAATATTTTATGTTTTTATGTTTTCCAATTTTGTATTACCTGCACTCACACACACTTCCATTAAAATGTGTCATGAAATCATCATTTGTGTGTACAGAACGCCACCACGTCGTGAACCAATGTTGTTAGTTATTCCATTACCACCTCTTTAGATTTGTAATAATAATGGATCAATTTTTTTGTATTATACATATGATACTTATTATTTATTTATTATTATTTAACTATTTTATAACATATATCATCATACTTTTTATTTTTTGTGAATAAATTATCTTTGTACGTGGATCTATGTACTACTGCATTCTTAATGTGATTTGATTCATTCACACATTAAATGTACTGTATTTTGGATTGGTGTAGTGTATGTATGTGATATATACGACACAATAATTGTAACTCCCTAACCCCAGTTACCATGAGTCGATGCATTCTTCTATAATATTGGCATGATACAAGGAATAATGTGTGAAAAGACCGGTCCGTTTAGTATTCATGGAAGTACTAGATACATTCATAAGTTTTACATTACATCATGAAATAAAAACATCAAAAACAATTGTACAATTTTGAACAAACATATATCCTTAGCCTATCTGTACAGGTCAACCATAAAATGAATCTTTATATCCTTGTAAAAATAAAACATAGAAAGTGGTGAGTTCAGATGCTCAGTAATGATAGAAATATAGAAAAAACTTTTAATAATAAGAATAAACATTTAAGCCAATGTAAATGAATAAAACAAAATCCATTTAAACTTAAAAATCAGTATAATATGTAGAATATAATATCAAATAACTTCATTTAATTATTCACAAGAATATTTAATAGTCAAATAATCACATGCAATAACAATATCAAATTTCATAATGATAAAATGAATAATGTAAGACTTCATAACCACATTGTAAAGGCCTTGTTCCAAGACAAAAAAATTGATTTTGTCAAGCCTTATGCCAAAATACTATTTTGTCTCATGAGACCAACTGATACATCGAGGAGATATAGCAGGCTCCACCCGTCACTTACTAAGACCAATGCATACCTCATATGAAAGTGTTTTAACCTAACATAAACCTTTATATTTAAACAAGCATACGAAATATCAATAATTTATCTATAAACCATGAATGGTGTAAAAATAAAACATCCATAGTCAAACATATCACATAACATTCAATACAATATAGATGGTTTGTAAGATAATACATCAACTTCGAACAAGCTTAAAATCCATCCAAGGATGTTGACATAGATGAAATCATATATTTTTTTAATGAAATATAACTTTTTGTTTTAATATCAATTAAAAGTCATATAATTATAAAATAGAACATTTATTTTCAAACATTTCTTATAAGCTTGTATGGGATTCTTCGATGATTTTATAATGGCGGAAAATAGCCTCACCCACCGTATATGTTAAAATAAAGACATTCTTACCTTAATCTTGTAGAAAAGGACATAAATTACCTTGTTTGGAAAATGAAAGAAAGATTCCTTTCATAACATATATCATCAAATAAGGGTATAAATTAAATAAACCATAATCTAGTAAATAAAAAAATGTTTCAAATTAAATTTTTCAGAAAACACAGATGTAGTTGATAAAGAGGTGTGAGTAGATACATGCATATTAACAACCTCAGAAAAGTAAAGAGATTGTAGAATTAACCCTTACCTTGTACTTCTCTTAGGTATAGGGTACATTAACCTCTTTTATAAGACTTAAAAATTTTTTATAAATAATAAAATAACTTTATAAAAAAAATTTATCATATATGATCCGCTAATATTGCTTTTTTAATAATATTTTAGTAGTATCATCGTTTCTGTTGTTAACAGATCCATTTTCTTTTATATGTTCAGTTATGTAAGACATTTTTGTTCTAGATAGGATTTATTTTATTCATATCTATTATGATATAAAGTTCTTAAAAATTATTTTTAATAAAAAAATAAAAATTCTTCTTGACTGATGACGATGTGGAATGAATCTCATCGTGTTCATAGAGACGGTAATCTGTACGTACGCACGAGAAAAAATATCATTACATTAATGGTGAAATCACATGTAATATGATGGTATATCATATATAAACAATCATTAACATGTTATATTTATTATTTACTTCAGTTATACTCATTATTATACCAATCCAAATAATTAATTGTTTTAATAATAAGCTACCCCACAACGTGGAGACGGTAAGTCGTATGTACGCATGTACGGTGACATTCTCAATCAGATGATGGATAGAATAATTAATATGGTTGCACAATTTTTATAATAATAACACAATATATAGGAGATACATGAGTTATTATTTTATAATGAAATAAAAAATAAATATGTAGTGGATGAAAAAAAGACGAATGTGGTGATGAAATATTTACCTCTTATTCGAGTTCTTCCTTTTGATTTGATTAAAATAACTCCATAGAATGGATTTCTGACTAATGGAAGGACTCTCAGATGAAGGGAGGAAAGTTGGGAAGTTATTCATGCTAGTTTTACCCATGAAAAATGTATTTGGAGGTGTGATATTATCATAAGGGGAAGTACCCTTTTATAAGAGAGGTGAGGGTCACTTTATGAAAATCTTGAAATATTATTTTATACTAAAATAATTTTCAGTTTATAATGTATCCAAAATGATTTAATTTGATGATAAGGTGGGTATGAGTTGAAAAAATCTCAACCAATAGGTTTTAGACATGTTTAGGTCACCATATTAACCGTATCTTTTATATTTAACTTTTAGATAAATAGATTGACAATTACCATGTCTCTTTGTATTTTTATATTATATGGTTAATAAAATTACTATAATAATCTAAGATAACCCCATGTGGTTCAATATTAATATATATAATATTATTTATGTCCTTTAGTCAATACATTTATTTTTAGGAATATTTTATACATTAATAATATATTATTTGTTTTAAAAACTCAATTATGTCAATTTTGACACAATTTAGTATTTGGTTTTTTTGAAAATAATAATAGCATGATTACTTCGAGGAAAAAATATTTCACCAACCATAGTTTATTACATTAACCTATAAAATTAGTTTAAATTCTTAAATTTTTCAAATTAAATTTATTTGGATATTTATAATATCAATTATTTTAATCATTTGTTAATAAGGTAATTACTGTATCATCATTGAGTCATAAATATATTTAATTATTTAATGTATAAAAATTATAAGTCAAATACCATTATGTAGGTAATATTTTGATCTTTCTGATTAATATTAATATTATAACTTATGTTACGTATAACCATATATTAAAAAAGGTTTAGTTATTAAACATTGGACATAATAATTTTAACTATTCATTAAATAAAATACTAATAAATGTCATAATCTAATACAAGTGGTCCAAAAGGGGGTCATATTTTATTTTTAATGTTTTTTTCTATTTAAAATTATCAAATAGATTTTGGACATGTGTTAGGGCAATAATAATATAATTTTTACTTTTAATAAACCTATTTAATTTTAACCATGGAAAATAAACGTTAAAAGTTACTATTCACAAAAAATTATTTTCATCTTATTGACCCACATTTTACTCACTGACATCCACCGTGTCTCTTGGATTTTTGAAAATCAATTCATATAAGTGGAAAAATTATGTTTTATGAAAATTTACAAATGATCCTTGAAGGTCGGTAAAAGACGGTAAAAAGTTCATTAAAATTTTATATATCTAATATTATTACTAAAATGACTCCAATGAATTACATTGAACATATATAGGTATTATGTATCTATTTTGACCTAAATTAAATTAAATTAATATAAATATTTATTTAAATAAAAAAAATTTATTTAAAAAATAATACAATGTTTTTCACTATTCATAAACAATTGAATGTTCTCAGAAAAATACCAAAAACTCCAAATAAGATAATTTTGATATTTAGAATAAAAAAATGAAGAAAATTTTTGAATTTAAAGTTTATAAATTTTCAAAAAGTGGGTATTACTATTCATAAAATCTAGTTTTATTGGTCGTGGGTTGGTAAAACTTCAAGTTTGTACAACACAAGCTACTGCATTATTTCAAGGGAAACGTACCGTGGAAGCATGGGGTGTTATATTTCCCCTCCTAAAAATAATTTCTTCCTAAAAGTTTCTAGAATATTACTACATAAAAATATTTTGGTGTCTCTTCATCATACGTTCCTCATGTTCCCATCTTGCCTCTTCCATATTATGGTTTCTCTATAGAACTTTTACCAGATGAGTTGTTTGGTTTCTTCACACTTTTTCTCTTGTATCAAAACTTTTGATAGGATCTTCACAATATGATAGATTAGGTTACAGTTCAATTTTCTCATAGGTGAGTACAAGCGTGGGGTCCAACGTTTATTTTCTCAACAGTGATATGTGGAACACATCATGAATTTGGAGATACTTAGAGGCATTTCCAAATGATATGATACAATGCCAATTGTTTTAGAATTTTAAAAGGTCCGATGTACCTGGGACTAATTTTAAGCATCATACCAAATCGTATAACCCCCTTTCATGGAGATTCCTTTGTTAAAACTTGGTCTCCTAGTTGAAATTCTCAATTTTTCCTTTAGTTATCATCATATATGTTTTTCCTACTTTGGGTTGCTTTGATGTGCGTTTGGATAACCTTCAACTTATCCATTCATTCCTCAACATGTTCTGGGCCTACAAGTTTTCTTTCCCCAACATCATCCCAACAAGTTGCAGCGTGACATCTTTTTCCATATAACGCATCATACGGTGCCATTTGAATACCTGAATGAAAACTATTTTTATAAGAAAATTCTACCCAAGGTAAATATTGATCCCACATTACATGAATGTAAGGTGAGAAAGATCTCATCATATATTATAAGGTTTGAATAGTCTGTACTGATTTTCTATCCATTTTATGGTGGAAGGCAGTTCTTAAATGATGTTCAGTATCCAGGGCCTTTTAAATAATTTTCATGAATTTTGATGTAAAATGAAGATCATGATCATAAACAATCGATAGGGGTACTCTATGAAGTCTTACTACTTCATTAATATATAGTTTTCCATACGTTCAAGTGGTAAATATTCTGTTATAGCAAGAAAATGTTCTTAATTTGTAAGATGATCTATAATTACCCGTATTGAATAACTTCTTCTAGGAATATTTGGTATCCCCATGACAATGTCCATCGTAATTTTATCAAATTTCCACTCAAGTATGGGATAAGGTTGCATGACTCCTCCAGTCTTTTTCCTTCCAGTTTTCACTTGTTCACAAAACATACATCATGACACAAAATCTGCAATCTCGCTCTTCATGTTTTCCCCTAAAAAATGTTCATTAAAATTTCTATACATCTTGGAGCTCCTAGAGTGGATAGAGAAATTGTAGCTATGAGTGTCATCCAACAATTCCATTTTTAGATTAGGTATATCGAGAAGACAATGTGTCTTCCAAAATTTCAAAATTCCATCTTCTTATACAAAGTCGATAAATCCCCCATCCTTCATAGATTTAATTTTCTTTTGAAATTCCTAATCATCAGTCTATGTACTTTTTACCATTTCTAATAATGATGGTTTGGAAACCATTTGAAAAATAATTTATGTTTCACCTTCTATGGTTATTCCCATATCCATCATTACTATATCCATGAATATAGGATCATTTTCAGCTCTCAAATTGATCAAAACTCAATGATTCTTTCTACTCAAAGCATCTTACACCTTATTTTCCATTCCCAGGTTGTAGTGTGTAGTGAAATCATTTTCCATGAGTTGTTCAAGCCATCTCCTTTTCCTCAGGATGAATTCATTTTGTGAGAAACTATACCTAAAAATATTGTGATCATTATAAATATCACATTTTCACCATAGTGATTGTGTATCTATATTTTCTGAGGAAATATTACAACTTCTTACTCAAGATCATGAGTGGGATATTTTTGTTCATGAATATTTATCTATCGTGATTCATATATAATAACTCTATCATTCTTCTTAAGGAAACAACCAAGTCCTTTCTTTGACGCATCACTAAAAATAACAAACCCATCATTCCCTGATGGTAGAGTCAATATAAGATAATTAACTAATATTCTCTTCAGTTCATCAAAAAATTATTTAAAATATTTTTTCCAAAAAAAAAAGTTATCACCTTTAAATTTAAGCATGGTTAATGGGTTATCCAATTGGGATAAATTCTTGACAAAACACCGATAATAACCTATTAAAAAATAAAACTGCATACCTTAGTTATACTCGTCGGTGCTGGACATTCATGGAATGCATTGGTCTTTGAAGGACCAACAATCATTCCATCCATAGAGAAAATATGGCTAAGAAAATAAATCTCCCAAAGCCTGAATTCAGACATTCTAAATTTCCCATTTAATCTGTTTCATTTATGAGTCCTTAGGATAATGCACAAGTGATTTCAGGATCTACATAGATTTTGAAGTATACCAAGATATCTTCAATAAATACCACTACCAAGTTATTATAATATTTCTTTAAAAATATATTTAATATATCCATGAAAAAATAGGGTGAATTAGTCATCCTAGAAGTCAATATAATAAACTCATAATGCTCGTACCTGGTCCAAAATGTTGTTTTCGGAATGTCTTCCTTTTTCACACACAAGTGATGAAATCTAGATCACAGGTCAATATTTAAAAAATATTGAGCTCTAGGAAGTTGGTAAAATAAATAATCAATGTGAGGTTGGGGATAGTTTTTCATTATTATTATAGCATAGATCTTCATGTAGTCAATGCACAGCCTCATAGATCTATTGTTCTTCTTCTCAAAATGAATAGGTAACCCCATGGGGATACACTTGGGGTGAATAAATCCCTTATTAATCAATTTATTTAGATTTTTATTTAGTTCTACTAATTCCACAATGGTCGTTCTATAAGTTCTCATCGATATGGTCCTTGAACCTAGGATTAATTCAATGGAAAACTCAATTTATCATTCTTGAGGATGTCATGGTGAATCTGTTGAAAACACATAAATATAATCTTGCAAAATATGTACATCCTCAATGTGAACATTTTGTTCCTCACACAAAATTATTTCATTCTCTTTGTCCCCAAGAATAGAATTTAGTAGTGCTATTGGGGGTGGATCTAATTAGGAATTAGGTGGTGACGATTCTGCTCTAATGATAAATTTACTCCTTATCATCATCGAAAATTGTAACATCCTTCTTCTTACAAATATTTTTCACATCATGGTCTGAAACCAATCCTTTTTTAGGATAATATTAAATTCAAAAATGTGTATGATGATGAGATCAGTAGATAAAGAACATGTATATGACCTAATGGGAACTAGTTCACTAAAAATTATTGTGATGATACTTCCATTATGAGTTTTTACTGACAAATCCCTTATTAACTGACACTGAAAATATCAAAATTTCTTTGATAACTGGGAAAATATGAATCAATGTGAAGATCCAGAATCAATTAAAGCATTGGCTAAACATGAGGAAACCATTAAATTACCTACCACCATGTCTTTTAGACTTTCAACCTCACCAGTACCGATCACATAAACCTGAACTTGCTCCCATGGAATATTCTGAGGTATGTTCCCCGGGTGATTAAGACATTTAATTTCTTAATTCCCCTTTTCTCTAATATTTTAGCTTTCAATATTAACAACCTCTTTCTTCCCCATGAATTCACGATCATGGTTTCCTTTTTCACCACTCTTGTAATTGACTCCCATTCCATTTAGGAAAGTACTGGGGTGTTTCATCCCACATTTATCGCAGGACGAATATTCAACTTCTACCTTCGTCCCCGTATTTCCATTTCCAGAGGTTTCAACAGATCTCTTTTTCTCTTTCATTGTTTTAAAGTCATAAGACATATGCAATTCCTTTTCTTTCTTAATAGAACATGAGACAATATATTCATATGATGAGATGAATTGAGAGACTAATACTCAAGGGAGGAATAGTTTTAACCCAAAAAATAATAGATAAATCAAACGCCATGGGTTACCTATACAATCTGCTACATGCCTTGATAACTTTGTATTGTTATCCCCATACACTGCGATATTCTCATCCTCCATTTACCTCAGACTGATAAATTTCCTTTCCATATCTGAACGATGATCATGATGAAATTATTTTTCTATGAAAATATCTTTAAAATCCATCAATTCCATGTCCAATACTTCTTCATCTTCCATTGTTTTTTGGATTAATGACCACCATTGATCTTCATCTCCTGTGAGGCGATAAACTTCCATGACATATTTTTCCCTTTCACTACTCCCTAAAGCATGAAATATTTTCTCTAATTAACTAATCCATTGTTCATCAACTAATGGATTTGTACTCCCATTGAATGTTGGTGGTTTATTCCAAATGAAGCTATTTATCATGGATCCACCGCAATGTGGATCAGGGTGCTCCATACAGGAAATGTTATTATTTATAACAAAAGTGAGTCATTCCAGAATGGTGATAAGATTACCAACACCAATTACATCAGCAGCTCCACTATAATTATCTTGAGTATGAGGGATATCCCTACAAGGATTACATGGGTTTATATGGTTTCTATTCCTTCCAGAGGTCATAGTTTCTAAACAATAAAATATGCTAGATTAGTTTATGAATCGCGATACATAATTCCAAACTTGTAAAACAGTTAACATAAATTGAACAGTTTAAGGATATTATCCATAATGATAAAAAACAATTATTTGAAGAATTGTATACTCATAAACACTTTATATTGTTTTCTAATGAAAATGAGAAATATACAAAGCATATCCCTTGGGAGTGTCGTAACTAACAGTGCAGCAAGGCCCATTCTCGTGGACCGGTTCAAGTTCGAGTATAGCTCAAAGCCGTGTTTTCGAGTTTTACACCTAGGTACATTTGTGGCAGAGCCGCCTCTACCTGCTCGAATCTAGTTTGGTATGTATTTCATGTAAAACTCAAAAACTCTCTATAGTACCAAAATTTTAGGATGTTCTTCTATACTAATCCTCAAAATCTCTCTTAGGGTAAAGTTCTCTAATCATAGTTTTTATAAATCTTTCATCCAATCATTGTAATAAACTTCCTCTAACACCAATTGTAATTCCATGAACCCAGTTAGACAATGTTGGTGCATTGTTACATAGTATAGGCATAATAAAATGAATCTTGTCCTGAAAGACTGGTCAGTTTAGGAGCCTTGGATGTACAAGATACATTTATAAGTTTTACATTAAATCATGAAATAAATACATAAACAACATTTTTTCCTCATTTGAAAAAACTAATATCCTTATCCTATCCCTACATCTCAACCAATAAAATACATATTTACTTCCTATAAATATAAAAAATAGAAAATGGTGAGCTCAAATTATCAGAAAGGATAACAATATAGTGGAAACATTCATAAGTAAACATAAACATTTAAGGCAATGTAGAAGACTAAAATAAAAGTCTTTTATACTTAAACGTACGCATATTATGGTAAATATAAAATCAAATAATTCAATTTAATTATTCACATGAATGTTTTACTAGTTGAATAACCACACGAAATATGAACACCGAGATTCATAATGATGGAATGTATAATTCCAGACTTCATAACCACATAGTCAAGGCCTTATGCCAAGACTACAAATAAGATTTTGTCAAGGCCTTGTGTGATGACAGAAGTTTGTCTAATGAGATCTACCAATTCTTCACGGAGCTATGGTGGGCTCCACCCATCACTTACTATGTAAAATAAATTCTTCATTTTAAAAGGTTTAAAAATAAAATAACCATTAATATTAAAACAAGCATATGAAATGTCTATACTTTATCCATAAAAATGAATGGTGTAAAAATAACGCATCCACAATCAGACATATCACAAATCCTTCAATACAATATGTACGTTTTGTATCATTATAAATCAACTTCAAAGAAGCTTAAAATCTATCAAATGAGGATGAAATAGATGAATTCAATCCATTTTTAGAGAAATATCTCTTTTTATTTTGATATCATATTAACGTAATATAATTATAAAAGAATTAATTTATTTTTTAAAATATTATTATATACTTGTATGGGAATCATTGACAATGTTATAATGGAAAAAAATAGTGCCACCTGTCACATAAGTTAAAAAAGGACATTCGTACCTTAATTTTGTCGAATAGGTCATAAAGTACTTTGTTTGGAAAATGATGGAAAGATTACTTTGATAACATATACAGTAATTTAATGGTATAAACAACATTAACCCATAGTCTAGAAAATAGTAAATATGTTTCAAATTAAATTTGTAAGAAAACACGATTGTGGATGATAAGGTTGTCCTAGTATATACCTTTATATTAACAACCTCATATATGTAAAGAGATTGTAGAATTAACCCTTAGATTGTACATTTCCTTTTTTGAGGGTACATTAACATCTTATATAATAGTTAAATAATTTTTATTAAATTAATCAATAATTATACACATAAATATGATTTCATATATTATCCTCTAATATTGTTTTGTTAATAATATTTTAGTAGTATCGTCGTTTCAGGGGTTTACAGATCTGTTTTCCTTTATAAGATCGGTTACATAAGCAATGTTTGTTATTTATAGGATGTATTTTTTTATATGATGAATGATATTAAGTTCTTAAATATTATTTTTAATGATAAAATTAAAATTATTCTTGAATGATTATGATGGGGAATGAATCTCATCGTGTTCATGGAGATAGTAATCTGTACGTACGTACGAGCGAAAATATCATTATATTGATGGTGAAAGAATATATAATTGCATAATATATCATATATAAAAAATTATTAAAATGTTATATTCATTATTTACATCAGATATACTTATTATTATACACATCCAAATAATGAAATGTCTGAATAACAAACTACACCATGGCCTGGAGATGTAAGTCGTATGTATGCATGTAAGGTGGAATTTTCATTCATATGATGGATAGAATAATGAAAATGGTTTTATCATTTTTATAATAACATCATAGTATATATAAGATGATAGAGTTATCATTTTATAATGGAACAACAAAGAGAGAGGAAGTGGAAGAAGAATATAACTTGAAAGAGGCGATGAAATATCTACCTCTTCTTTGGCTTCTTCCTATTAATATTATAAAAGGGGCTCCATATATTGGATTTATGACCAAATTAAAGACAATCAGATAAATTAGGGAAAGTTGGGAGAATATTTGGGCAGGGGTTGGCCGAGCCAAATGGCTTTGGAGGTGCGAAATTAAGAGAAAGGAATGTACACTTTAATAAGAGAGGTGACTGTCCCATTAGGAAAATATTTAAATTTCTTTTTGAATAAAATCATTTTCATATTTAATGGATCCAAAATTATTTATTTTGAGGCTAAAGTGGGGATGGGTTAAAAACCTCTCAACCAATAGATTTTAGACAGGTTTAGGTCACCATATTAACCTTATCATTTAGTTTTAACACTTAGTTAAATAGTTTGACATTTAACATGTCTCTTTATATTTTTATATTATATGGTTAATTAACATACTATAACATGCCAATAGAACCCCTAGTGGTTCATTATTAACATATATATACTTATATAATTCCTTTGGCCGAACTATAGATTTTTAAAAATATTATATCAATTAACAATATAATATTTGTTTTAAATACTCAATTATGTAAATTTTGATACTATTTAGTATTACATTTTTGTGAAAATCATAACAACATGATTAATTTGAAAAAAATTATTTATTCAACCCTAACATGTCTTATTAACCTATAAAATTAGTGTAATTCATTAAAAGTCTAAAATTAAATTTATTTGGATATTTATAAAATCAATTACTTAAATATCTAATTAATAAGGTAATTACTGCATCAACATAGTGTTATAAATAAATTTAATTATTTAATGTCTAAAAATTATAAATAAAACACCATTACGTAGAAAATCATTTCATATTTCAAATTAATATTTATAGTCATATTTATGTTTTTTATAACTCAATATTAAAAAATTTCTAGTTATTAAACATTGAATTTAACACTTTTGGACAAATTACACTTATCCAATAGAATTAGGACATGTGTTAGGGTAATAATAATATCATTTTAACCTTTAATTACCCTATTTACATTAAACCATGGTAAAAAAATTTAAAAGTTACTATTCACAAATATTATTTTCATCTTATTGAAAAACATTTTACTTACTGATATACACTGTGTCTCTCGAATTTTTGTAATTCAATTCACATAATATGTAAAATTATGTTTTATGTAAATTTGCAAATTGTGCATGAAGGTCGGTAAAAGTTGGTAAAATGTTCTTTAAAATGGTATATATTTAAACTTACTATTAAATGACTCCACTGAATTAATTTGAACATATATAGTTATTATGTATCTATTTTGACCTAAAATAAATATAAATAAAATAAATAATAATTTAAATAATAATTTTGGTTCTAAACAATAACAAATTATCTTTCAATATTCATAAAAAATTAAAAGTTATCCGAAAAATATATAAAATTATTCCTAATCTAATTTTGATATTCCAAATCCAAAAATGAAATCCCTTTTTAAAATTAAAATTTATAAAATTTTATAAAGTGGGTATTACTATTCATAATTGCTAGTTTCATTGGTCGTGGTGTTTTAAAACTCTGTGTGGTGTACAACGCAAGCTACTGCATTATTCAAAGGGAAACATATTGCGGAAGCATGGGGTGTTAAAAAAATTATATCATAATAATAATATATAAATATATAAAAAAATATATCATTTACTATATTTATTTTAGTACAAATTTTGTATAGAAACAATATTCATGAGTTTAAATGGCCAACCATATCCATAAAAGATATATTTGATTACATGTTTCTATCAATAATAGATTATAATAAATACATATATACTATAAATATGAGGAATTTATATAATTTTTTATACTATATAAATAATTAAATCATGATCCAAGTAAAATTATCAAAAATAGAAGTCAAAAGATATATGAAAATCAGAGCTGATATTACCTAAAACATACCAATAACATAGAATTTTTAATTAAAAGATAATATAATGTCGTAATGAAATCATATATGGAATGATATATAAGAATATTTTCCATGGTGTATTTATAATAAATACATATTTATTTTACATGAGGTTTGAACATGTATGAATAATGTCAAACCATAATGTAAGGATTTTCACATCTCACTTTTATTTCTGTGAGATATATGATATATTCACCACTTATTATTATTGTTTTGTGTATATAGAACCACCTTTGAAATGTAAAATATGGAATTTTTTTTTATTTAATGATATTAAAAGTATAAAATTTTGTTATTCTTTTATATGGATCCCTATTCAAATGATACTCAAGTATTATGGGGATTTTTAGTCTCACATTTATTTTTGTGACATATATGCCTTATTCACCACTCATTTATTTTTCATGGTTTTTATAATATATAAAAATTTATTCTATGGATATTATTCTTAAATTTATGGGTATTTACATATCTATTTTAGTATATATATTTCATTGGTTTTATGGTTCTAAATTTGCTAAATCAGTAATGTAATTTGGTCTCAATTTCCCTTTATTGAGAAACATTCCATGGTATGCATCTATATTCTTCTATGAGGGGTATATAAATCCTATTAAAATGTTTTATCATGAATATATTATTTTTTAATATAAATTAAAATTTATTTGATCTTATTCTTTCAAGGGGTTATGATTCAATTTTTCCTATGTTGTAATAATTTATTACTACATTCTCATTATTTATGGGAATTTTTTATGATTATGAATCTATTAATGAAATAGTAGGATCTATAACTAAATTAATATAATGAATATTATTCTCTCATTATTATTCATGATATATCCACATAATGTTACAATTTTTTCATTTGTTGTAACATACTATAATTAGAATAATATTTTTAATAAAATCCAACAATATTTCTCCCTTAGGTCAAAAATATATTTTATTCACAAACAATGTATTCAAAAAAAATTAATGATATATTAATATAATTTTCGTGGGAAATTATTTTAAATAATTTTTTTATGCTTCAAAGTGTTTAAATTGGTTTTCAAATATTCCATTAATTGTTTTCATGTTTATTTTCAATGAAAAAGTTTTTTTTTAATATTTTCTAAATTTAAATACTATTCTTAATAGGGGAAAGGATATTTTTATAAAGATATGTTTTAAATAATTTATAATTATTTCTTCATATGTTTGCATTGTTTTTATCAATGATAATGGTTTTGAAAATGTTTTATTGTTTTTAATGAAATGCTATTTTTCTTAAGAACCCTTCCATATTATCATACCAAAAATTTATCCCTTTAGATTACATCCATTGATATGGTTATTCATTACTATTGATATGATCATGGGATACCATTCATTTTATTTTTCTTCAAGGTTTATTTTTTTTATGTCATACTATTTTTGGAACATGTTTCATTTCCATATGAAAAAAATGCTTTAAATTGACTATTAAGAAACTGCTTTCCCTTTCATGGGTTAATGTCATTTCTAAGATATTGACATTAAACCCATTTCCAATACAATTTTTAATCATGTTATGTATTAAAAATTGTTTTGTATTGTTTTTTATGATGATATAATATTTATTTT
The DNA here is from genome assembly GCA_963277665.1 of Viscum album. NCBI lineage: Eukaryota > Viridiplantae > Streptophyta > Magnoliopsida > Santalales > Viscaceae > Viscum > Viscum album. The sequence continues at coordinate 1,799,450,184 of OY728157.1, forward strand.
ATAATTTCATCATTTTGTGGTTCACTAACAAGGATTATATTACGGGGTTAATTAGATAGTGTTGGGTAGGCATGTTTTACATTATATAGTGGGATGTCCCATAATGAACCATGTATGAATATTTTTTCTTATATGATGTCTAGACTAGATAGTGGTGGATAACCCAAATATAGCATATATGATGGGGTGGACCATATAGTTCCAGGTATTCCTGTTATAGATTATATGCTGGGGTGTCCCAGAAAGCACTTGGTGATCATTTTATAGAACTTAAATTAATTGGGTGAAGATTTATATATAATGAGAAAATGTGAACTATTTCGAGAGTTTGGCCCAATTTTTGAAGGTGTTACTGGATCCACTATAATGAAATGGATTCCACAATGGTGGTCAGTGTGTACCACCCATGAGGTATAGTCTTCCTTTCTTGGAGTGGATTATTTGAACACATTATTTTGAGTGTACCTTATTAAAAGTTAAAAATGTTATGATCAGACCTGATTACATTTTCAAAATGTTATGCATGGATGTGGTTGAATGTCCATATGATTATGCATGTACATGATTTGGTGTTTAAAATGTTAAGATTGAAATCTAATTTCTGTTCAAAATATTATTCATCGACGTGGTTTGTTATCTATATGTTTATGGGAGGGTATTATTTCATGTCCTTAACTTAATGAGTGGACGATTTTCTATTTTCACACGCTCACATTGTACCAAAAGTTTTTTATTACAGAACACTATGTTATATGCCTATGTTAGGCTCTCATGGATCATTCTTATTGATTTCATTATGATTTATGTATTATCAATAACCAATTATTATTAAATGACATAATATTATGATATTTTTTATATAAGTTATGATCTTGAAATTTTACTCTAATATTCTCATATATATATGCACATATCATGCTTACATATATTCATTATTTTTTTCTCTTTTTAGCATCTGATCTCCCTATTTATTATGTTTTATTTCCCTAGGTTTCAGAGACATGTTTTATGTTCTAGTAATAATTGGGAATATCTTTACAATAGTTGGTGAAGATCAATAACTAAATTATAAGAAAGGGTACCCAATTTTCAGATAATCTAAAATATAATGGTAAATAAGCATGTACTTTTTTATATGTGATGAATATTCATTTAAATGATGTAATATCAATGTAGGATTATCTTGGTTCATTATAGTTGGTATCAATGAAAAGTATTAGTCAACCATAAAATCTAGGATAATAAAACATAATAGAAACACCTAGGGATATTTCTAATGATATTTTTAGTGAACTATTATTTTTATAATCTAAAATTAAATAACTTTTGTGTAATTATTAATAAATTAAAAGAATAGAGATGCAAAGACTATATTATTTTAGTGTCTTTGGAATCTAAGAATCATAAAAACCGGAACATATGTTAACTAAATTATTTTCCACTGGGATCATCTTGAGTATATACCTTCTTTAGGAACAACATACTTAATAAATATCTTCATAAACTGGGAAATGAATCATAAAAATTGGAAATTTGAATTCTTTTTAAGGGTAAATATGGGAGATATGTCTGTATAAAAATGAGTATAGGGGATTGATATCATGGTCATAAAATTAGATGATCATAACCTTAATATAATAATATTATAAACATGAATAATGACATAAATATTGATATATAATAAGACAGTAATCGTAAAAAATAAAAAACATAAGTCATTAAAGAATAACATCGGAATGAAACATAGAATTGATGTAGATACATAAGAATATAATATGACTTCCATAATATCCAATTCATCCATAAAATGAAAATACTGGTAGTATGGGTTCACTCCCCTACCATCTTGGTATTCATGGTTTACCCCCAAGACCATATTAGTAGCATGTGTTCACTCCTCATACCATCGTGGTAGTCTTGGATTATTCACATGGCCATCTTAGTAGTAAAGGTTAATTCCCATGAAAATAACATTCAATATCAAGAGATAAATATCATTACCCAATGAGTTAAAGTTATATATTGGCCCCACCCATTTCAGAATGAAATTATAAAAATATGTTCCAAAAGGTCATTAAAAATCATATCATAACCCATGAAATGAAATGGGTATCGTAAACATATAATTATATCATAAATTATGGAAAAAGATACAAGTTTTATAATCATTTAATCATAAGAAAAACCACAGAAAGAGAATTGAATTTTATAAAAATATAACTGATGAAACATAAATGAGTCATAAAAATTATATGTCATTAATAATAAAAAATTAAAAAAATGATATGAATTTAACCTTTAGATCAATTACTATAAATGCATGAGTAACATAAATAGATGTAATCTTAGATGCAAAATATTTTTCAAAATATTTTTCAAGATACATTAATGAGGAAAATATCTTTTCTTTTTTTATAAAAAAAATTTAATGCATAAATCCATTTTCAAGTAATTTTCTCAAAAAATACCCTGAAAATATATAAATAAATTTTCAAACATTTTTTAAAACATTTTTCATTGAAAACATTTAATGTAAGCTTGAAAAAATTTTAAAATCTCCTTTCTATGAAATCAAATTGAAAACATTAAAATAGAGATAGAAAATGGTTTGGAAAACATTTAATTGAAAATAATTTGAAAACATATATATAAATCATGATAATTATTTAATAACCATTTTATTTGAAATATATTTAATAACTTATAATGAAATAATAATTTTTTTTGAAATTAATATCAATGAAAATGAAAATAAAATTTATAATTAAATATTCAAATATATAGAAAACCATTTATTTGAAAATAACTTTTAAAACATATGAATAAAGCATGAAAATGTTTTGGAAATAATTTTACATGAAAAAATATGAATTAATAAAGAATTTTTTTTGAAATACATTTTATTTGAAAATATTTAAAATAAGTATGAAAACATTTCATTATAACCTTTTTGCATTAAAAATACTTTGAAAAAACATAATAAAATAAGGAAAATGTTTTGAAAACCATTTCATTAAAAATATATTTTAAATTTTTTTCATAAAAAATATCCCTACAAACATTCATTTCAATCTTTATAGAAATGACTATGGGTAAATCCATACATGTCATATGTGGCAATAAGAAAACCCATTTTTAATGGTAAAATGGTCTGAAAAATGCCTTGTTCTGAAAATAAAACGATTATACTATTGAAACAATTGTTAAAATACAAATAGGTTAAAAAATTACTATTAAATATTATAAGATAAATGTTGAATATTATTTTAAACCCACTTTTAAAAAAATTATTTTGAAGGAACATATATTTATGACCAAAGAGAGGGTAAAGTCAGGCATTCTCAAAAACACTTTCATAAATATCATTTGTACAAAAGATTAAAAAGTGGTACCAAAAGATGAATTTATCATGGATAAATACAGGATAATAAAATTAATTAGAGTTCATAAAATATTTTTCATAATATTTCATCAATGGAATCATTATGAGTAACAATAACAATATACAATGAGAGTGTTTTAACAAACATCTTATCAATTAGTAACATGGAATGACACTCATTGTGTGTGAATATGAGTTTACATTATTATTTAAATATCACTAATTAATTGATAATCATGATATACCATTTCATATACCGTATATACACCTTATATAAATATATTGGTGCATAACATGGCATGTGTCTCAAAGAACGAAAATTATGACTAAATTATATTACCATTATGGTGACATTTGGAACATAAATCCCATGTAATAAAGATCATATAATAGATATATAAATAAATATAAATTTAATAATTATTTTCAAAAAATAAATTTATTGGCAGTATATACACCACACATGGGAAAAGGGTGGTGAACATGGCATGTATCTCAATAATATAAAAATATAAATGAAATTGCATTACCTTGTGTCTTAATTAACTTCATACTCATTCAAAAATCATGTATAATAAATATAAGTTTATTTAAAAAATACAATTGAACTATATTATTATAACTAATACCATTTATAGTTTTATCATGACATTATATTACACACTTGTTAACAATCCCATGTTAATTTAATACTTCAGTGAATATTCTCTTTCTTTCTTGCATGTTTCATAATTTGTTATATACCTGTTCCTTATACATACATTACGATTTGAAGATTATAAAAAATTATATAAATATACATTTTATTAAGTATGTGTTTATTATAATAATATATACGATATAAAATTATGAAATGGAATACATTGGTCATATATGTGATAGGTTGTATGCTTGCATGAACGTTGTTTCTGTTTAATAGTCGTATTGAATGAACAAAATAAAATTACATATATATATATATAAATATTTAATTATATAATTATAAAAGTATTATTACTATATCTCATATATCATAGTTCTTCAATTAAACCATCCTCAGTACATTCCATGTAATGTGTGAATGAATCACATCTCTTTGAGTGGGTAGTAGTCCAGACTTCCTCGAATGTAAACATCATATTTACATGAAATAGATAGTACAATGATATGTCTGTTAAGATAATAGATATGATTAAAAAACAATAAAATAATTTATAAAATATATAAATATAGTGTCCATCATAATTTCCCCCACGATAGGTTGTAAAAGAGAAATGAACTATCATTGATTTGTGAGGTTGTAGTTCGCCGTACATGTAAAATTTTGTTCATTACCATTAGATGAAAGAGTGTATAAGGGTATGTAAAAACCTTAGGATAAAAAGAAACTCGTATATTTAAGATGCATTTTTTTCAACCATGTAATTAAGAGATTATAGGGGGATGAAAAAGAAAATAAACTAATGAAGATTGAGAGAAGTCGTTGCCTCATAATCGTCTAACTCCTTTTGGTTTATGGAAAAAATGATTTCATAAATTTCATTATTCCCAAGTGGAGTCTTATGGATTTTAGTGAGGAATGTTTGGAAGTATATTTTACTGATCTTGGTAAAAGCTAATTGGTATGATAGGTGAGAAGAATTGGGAAATATTGTGGCCATTTATAGCGAAGGGAAAGGGATCACTTGGTATTTTTTAAAACATTTTTTGTGTACCAACGTTTTTACCTAAAAAAATTCATATCAAACAAAAAAAAAGTCATCAATGTAAGTTTAATAGACTAATAATGGCCATTAAATGAGTGTTATAAATGTTTCAAGGTTTTTTTTCTATAAATATAAGGCTTAGTATTTTGTTAACCTATTTTTTCTCTTAATATTTGTAGTTAATTTTTATAACATTCCCAAAACATTTTTGTTAAAAATTTTGACCATATTAGACATTAAAAATTATTAGGATTGAAAATATTGAATCAATTTCTCAAAATTATATTCAAATAAGAGTCATATATTAATTTCCAAATAATACTCCGGACAAGATGACACTATAGGTTATTAAACAAATAACATCCAAATGTTTTTTAGGTTTTATACCCAATTTCCAAGTGAAATTGATCCCAAATATTTAAATTTTATTAACTACTAAAATTATTATCCAATTAAAATTTATATTCAATTTAAAATAAAACTTATAATTATACTTTAACAAGATGAAAAATCAGTTTTGGATTAAAATCCTGTATTTTTAGTTATTCATTAAAATACTAATCCTTATTGAAAAATCCCACAAATGAAACAAAACATATTATTTATGTTTCTATATAAAATATTATGTCAATATTGACAAATTAATTAAATAAAATGGTTAATAAAATATTTAAAATTGGCTCACCATTAAACATCTAAAAAATTGGTCTTATTCTTATTTTATATTTATAAAATCTTTTGTATGATTAACAAAAAATATTTATTTTAATACATAATGTATATAGTTAATTAATAAGGTTCACTATTATTATTTTATTTAACATATTAATATCAATAATTTTTTTAAATATTAATTGACTTTTAAAAAATTAGTCCATTTATATTCATTTGTTTTCTATATTATTTTCCAATATTTGATAACAAATGAACTAAACTATATTTATATAAATAAGTTATTTAGTTAAATATTCATCATTTAAATGGTCATGAAATATAATATTAAATAATAATACATTAATAATGAATTATTGTATGGTAACATTCTATCATTCATGTTACACAATCCATAGAGAAAATTTAATATTGTGTGTAACATTAGATAACCTTGGAATTCCTTGTAGAGAAATATAAAACATATATTGAATGTGGTGCATGATTAACTTTTTTTTGTATAACATAATACATACATTTTTATATAACATAAAATAAATTATTTTTTGTGTTTTTTGAAATTAAAAATAATAATAAAAATATATTTATTCAAAGAAATATATTCCACAAAAATTTTGGTTGGCACATTCTACCCCCAGTAAAATGATTTTCCTCCTCAAAATTCAAAAGGTTTTTCAAATGGTTAATATTTTAATGTTTCATAAATATAAAAAAAATATAGTAAGAATGAATACAACACCACTCATAAAAAGGTAATGTTGGAACTACAATGATTACCCAATGTAATATATAACTTGGTTTCCACATGGGAGAGCATAGTTTGGGAGTCGATAATTGACATCGAGGAAAAACAAAAATATTTATATGGAGTGATTGAGGCCATGAATCAAAAACAAGTGAATTATCAAAAAAACTTTTTTTCCTCAAAGTCATAAAATTTTGATGATTAATAAGTTAATCGGTCCAAAAAATGTATATGACAACATTTTTTTGGATCAATATCATATCATTATGTTATTATATTACTGACCAATAATATAAAGAACTAAACATACTTGATATATTCTTATAAACAAAACATCATTATTTGGTTTTTCTTTTTACTATTTCTAATTCATTCTATACATTAATAAATATATTTCGCATAAATTAACTTTGATTCCTGAAGCACTAAACTACACATTTATCAAATATTATGTCCCATAAAAGAATTAAAAAAACTATTTCTCTATAAAAATTCTTAAAAATTAATACAGTTAATACATTATTCACTAACACTATAATGTAACACTATTTCATCATCATAAATAATTATTATTATAAAATTCAAATACATTAACCAGTACATTGCATAAGCTAGTGGTAGACATGAAACCCTTATCTTTTTTTAGTCATGGGTTCAAGTCTCACAACCTTATTGGAATTGATTGGTTATCACCTGAAAAATATTTTGTCCTTCCCTAAAACTCAAATAATATCATTTTAAAATTAATATGATTGAAATAATTTAAAGAAGTTTTATTACTAAATTGCCTTTTATGAAGGTTTTCAACACAATCTCAATACATAAATACTTTCTCCAATGTTTAACATAAAATTTTCATTAACGGTTATCCTTATACCCCTTATAAACTATAAAAATAAAAAAAATGAATAAATCCTGTCCCAAAATCAACTTAACATTGATCCCCCATATAACACAAAGTAACTATCGTTTTTCACATTCCAAACATGTGAACACCCTCATGGTAAATTCTCTTGGAAGATGTTAACCACATGAATTACCATAAATCATTTATGAAGACATGAATGTTTCTTTATTAAATAGATTGTTGGATATATTCAATAAATCCAGAAACTTTTTAAATTCATCCATGATAACAGAGAATTCTTGTCAAAAAGACCATAATTATTTCCAAGGTAATTAGTATTGACAAATTTACTTATGTCCAAAATATGAGCATCTAAAAAAATTATCATTACATAAGGAAAATGTTAAGGGTTAAATTTACCTTAATCATGTGTTTTTATTGAAATCACTATCCCATTAATTCACTTTTCTATTCAATTTTATCTATTAAATGTATTCTTTTAAATAATTAGCGAAAAAACATAAACTAGACAATACATGTTTATTTCAAAATTTATATAACATGTTTTATAAATCCTAAATTCATAAATAATTCAATTATTCCCATTAATCCACAATCCATAATCCATAATATGGCCAGCTCATCCTATTACATAATACAATTTTCCTTTCACATTTAATCTATAGTCATGAAATCCTTAAAAATATAAACATTACTCAAACCACCTAGCCCACTCTCTTTATGATATTTCCTCTTAGGACATTGAGTTCATTAATAACATTTCATTCCAAACATAAAATGTTTAACCTTCTATGAAGTCTTAGGGAGTCCATCATTCTCATCCATTTCATTAATGAATCTCTTAATTTTTTCATTATAGTCACCTAATTCATGTCATGTTGTCCATAGTTAAAAAATCTTCTTGTTCATATAAGAAACTAACATTGATGATTATTTTTACATTCATTACAGAATATAAACCATATCGTTTTTCCTTCATGGTATCCATTACCCGAGACCTCAGTGAAATCCTTCCATCTTTTCCTCTATGAGACTTAGATTTGGTTAAGGAACATTTTTTTAATCATGATCCATCAAATTTTATTTGGTATGATCACTATTGAGAAAGTGTTTTTTTCAACAATACATAATTTTATTACTAAAAAGGGGGATACTGATTGAACAATACATTAACCCCTTATGATGATTTTGATGCTCACAAATACCGTTTTTTTCTAATGATTTTACATTATGTATATTTTAGGAATTTTATATTTGTTATATTCATATTTTTGGAAGAGAATTTTATGTACTTGAATATCATGAATTAATTTCTAAAGTATTTTGAATTATTTTTTAGTGTGTTCTGGAAACACTTTTCATACCCTATGTTCGAAAGTGTTACGTAAGGATGGAATGTAGTGTTTTCCCAATGAGATATTAGAAAAGTATGGTTAAACAATCATACATTATTGGTTATTTTTGGGAGTAACCTTATGTTTGGAATGAACATTATGTTTTGAAGGAACCATAACTTTGGAAGAAACATTATGTTTGGAAGGAATCTTACGTTTGCAAGGAACCATACATTTGGAAGGCACCTTATATTTGGAAGGAACCATACATTTTGGAAATCAGTTAAGTATGAAAGAAGATCATAACGTAAGTTTGAAATGATAAGTTTGTTTTTAAAAGTATGGTTCATCAACCTTAATATGTAAACAACCATATATTTTAATGCCAAAGATTAAATTATGGTCCATCAACCATAATTTTATGATCAACTGTCTGTTTGGTTGAAAAGTGTGGATTTTATATCGTACGTTTGAGATTTGATGAGAAACATTTGAGATCAAACTTAAATTTGAGATCAAACTTATGATATGATCATTACGTTCATAGAATTTATTCTATACTGTTCAACCCTAAGTTTGACATCAAATATTTAAATTTCAACTTTATTAAAGAAATGGTATTTATGTGGATTATCAGGCTGATTCCAAGCCAGATTAAAAGCCAGAATCTAAACCACGTCATTGAAGAATTCAACACCATTTATTTATGATTCAAAAGGTAAATTTAATAGGAGCCTTTCATGATGAATTTTCATGGTAGTTATGATTTATTTGTTAATTCAGATTTTTTATATTATGATTCTAAAGGAATGTTTTTTGGATCTAAATTTATATAAGAATTTCTCATAGTTTTTCTATATATTTTATGATATTTTGAATTTCAAAATATTGATGTGATCTACAGAGTTAAAATATACTTGAACTTCTGAACGATAATGAAAAATATATAGAAGGGAAAAATAGAGACAATCAAGATCTACCGATCTGTTGTTATGAAGAGAAGAAAAGCTCTATTTTATAATGGAGATGAAACACGACTAAATATTTACTAATCTACATTGAATATCTTTTGTGAATAAAATTATTTTAATGTTGAGAATGACATTTCCAAATCTAATACAATTGAATAGTTTCAAAATAAATTTTACCCAAATATCATAATTTCTAAAGACGATGATCCATCTACTGTCAATTGCATTCTGTTTCAATTGCAAAGAACAACTGGGAAAGTATATTTAGTGAAAAAAATAATCATTTATCTTGAGTGATCACCTTCTCATACAAATCTATATAGCTTATGTTTATAAACCATAAGGATTTTTTTAGCATCAAAATTGTAAAGCTGTCAATTGCATGTACTCAGTTGTATAACGAAATGTTGATAAGAGGACCATATAGTGAAAATCACCAAGCTCATGGAATAGAGCATTGGTGGAGTGGACAAAAGGATTTCTATACCCTGAACCACTATACATTGTGCATCCTATGCTATTTATTTTCCACTATTAAATCCTTGATATAATAATAAAAGAAAATATTATGATCATTTGAAGAAATTAAAAAGTCATAATTTACCCCCTCTTGTGCATATCTTGAATAACTCGATCCAACAGTTGGTATCAGAGCAAGGTTCTTTTGTTAAAGCTATAACAAGATAAATGTTTTAAAGGATTATAATTAGATTAGGATGGATGATACAAGAGAAATAATATCTATGATAAAAGCTCTGTACATCAATGGTGAGAATTATGGTTGCTAGAAAACATGAATGATAATCTATTTGAAAACCCTTGGATATATGGTATACTCAAAGATACTAACTTCTAATGAGATCTTAGAGAAACTTGAATCATGGAGTGAAGTTGTAGAATCTGATTATGACATATATATGAAAGCTAAGAATGAAATCATATGTGGTCTAGGACCAGATGAGTTTAATATATAATCCAAGTTCCCAATAGTGTATGAAATGTGACATACAATTGAGGATTCTTAGGAAAGAACTGATAATTTCAGACATATGAGGTATGCTACTACGAAATTTGAAATTTGATACATTCAAGATGTGTGAAGGAAAAATCATCACCCTAATTAATGGATGATTGAAAATGATTTTCAACTATATAACTGCTTTGGGAGATCCAATCAAACAAGCTAAACATGCCTTGAAAGTTATAAGAGTACTTCCAAGTCAATGGAATGCAATTTTTGTTGATATCATACAATCAACACCTGTCAATGACTAAACATTGAGATAGTTAATTGAAACACTCATGATGTATGAAGCTAAGATGAAGGATGAATCCAATGAGTATAAGGTTATAATCAATAGAGAAGACACTGCCTTAATTGTTTCATCTCAAAGAAAAAGAAGAAAGCTGATGAAGAAATATACAGGTGAAATCAGAATGTTCTGATTCATCCAATTTAGATGTGGTACTGGCTCAGCAGGACAGAAAATTTATGAAGTTTTACAAAATGAAGAGAAGTTTTAATTTTTTTTTTAAATGAATAGGAAGTCAGCTGATATGTGTGCAAAAATATGGGTCATATCAGACCAAACTGTCCACAATTAAAGGAAGGCAATAATAATAATGTCATTAAGAGAAATTATTATGATCCAAAAGACAAGAAAGCAATAAAGGCTACATGGAGTGTATCTAAGGACTCTACCATCTCTTCAATGTTTGACTCAAGAAAGGCGAAATCAAATTTGAAATCCAATATGTGCTTTATGGTAGAAACAAATGAGGAAGAATTCTATTACTCTTCTGACTCCAGTTCCGACTCAAGTTATTCAAATGAAAAACATGCAGACTACTACAACATTCTTGAAGAAAAATGTGATTCTTTATTTATGAAACAGAAATCTTTAAAAAATATTCCTAATTATATTTTAGGAGAGATATATACTTATCTAAAACAACATCAGGGATTACAAAAAAAATATAACTCAATAAATTCAAACAATAAAGATCAGGAAGCTAAAAAATAATAATAAAAACTGGAGTAGAAACATATAAAAGTTCAACTCTTATTTTTACAAAAGTACAAAATACACTAAATAAAATTCATGGAAAGTATGTGATTAAACAAAGAAGATATTGAATAGACAGTAAAGGTAAAAATCTAAACCTATAAAATAATTACTTTTTGCCAAGAACTAGAAAATTAATTTGTAACTGTTGTGGTGCAACAAGACATCTATCTGAGAATTGTTTTTTAAGGCAACCCCACATAATTTGAATAAATAATTTCATTGTCTCAAAAAATTTATATCATTATGTTGATATTGAAAAAAAAAGCAATTATGGATTCTCATATCTTTGCTAGCTAACACACCTGGACCTAATAGAATATGGGTACCAAAACAATTGGATTGAATTCCTTTTTAGAAAGATGGTCCTAGGAGGAAAAAGATAATATTGTATATGGACAATGGATTCTCTAGGAATATAAGTGGAAACTCATTTAATTTTAAATATTTAACACAAAAAGATGGAGGACTAGTCACATTTGGTGATAATGTTAAAGGCAAGATTATTGGACTTGGAATAGTTGGAGATCTTAAAATTGTCTCAATCAATAAAGTACTCTATGTACATGGATTTAAATTGAATCTAATAAATATCTCTAAACTCTTTGATGATGGTTATATTGTTTATTTTTCTAAAAACTGTTCTTCTGTTTTCAAAGATAAATTTCTTAAATTATGATCATCCAGAACTGATAATGTGTATACCCTAGATATAAATTTCTTTTGTAGACAACAAGAAAACTGCTTAACTACTAAGATAAAAGAATTATGTATCTGGCATAGGAGACATGGACATTTCATGGAATATTCTATATATAAGATATCTAAAAAAAATTATTTTCTTATTTAACTATTATCAAGTTTTAATGTGATATATTTTGTGATGCATATCAACTTATCAAGAAGAATAAATCCACCGTCAAATCAGTTAACAAAATTGTTACATTTAAACCACTAGAACTTGTCTATATGGATTTATTTTGACCATTAATGGTATCATGATTAGATGTTAAATTATATTTATATCTTTTTATTTATGACTATTCTGATTTACATGGATTTACATTCTAAAATATAAAAATGAATATTTTACAATATATCAACGATTTCTCAAAGCTATTAGAAATGAAAAAGGTTTTATAATAATTTCATTAAAAAGTGATCATGGTAGCGAATTTGTGAATCAAGATTTCAATTAAATTTTCTCAAATATGGATATTAAAAACACCTCCTATGCATGAAGAACACCTCAAAAAATGGATTTTTTGAAAGAAAAAATATTATTATTCAAGAAATGTCTAGGCCTGTGCTAAATGAATACTGTCTTCCTACCTATTTTTTTGGCAGAAACTATAATCACAACCTGCTATATAATTAATAGAGTTTTAATTAGACCAATTTTCAATAAGACATCCTATCATCTCTGGAATAACAAAAATCCTTTAGTAAAACACTTTAATGTTTTTGGATGCTAGGTTTACATTTTAAACACAACGGAAATTCTTGATAAGTTTGATCCAAAATCATAAGAAGGAAATTTAATATAACATTCTACTACATACAAAGCTTATAGATTTTTTAATAAAAACTGAAGGATTTTTGAAGAATCGGTTCATGTGAAATTTGATGAATTTGATCCAATTGAGAAAAGAAAAGAACAAATTGATGAATCTAACATTAATGATAACATGAGAATTGAGAACATGAAAAATGATTTTGAAAAAGATATAAATGAAATTCAGTCCAGTCTAGAAGAACATGATACTGAAGAACCTATAAGTATACTACCTAGAAATTCAAGAAACATAATAAATCACCCTTTAGAAACTATTCTAGGAGACTAAGACACATGAATAAAAACTAGAATGAACCTAGGAAATATTGATGTGTTTTGCGCATTTCATTCCCAATTAGAACCTATGACTATAGAGGAAGCCTTAGTTGATGAATGTTGGATGATAGCAATGAAAGAAGATCTAAACCAGTTCAAAATAAATGATGTTTGGAATTTAGTTGAAAGACCTCAGAACTTATAGTTGTAGGAATGAAATGGGTCTCTAGAAATAAACAAGATGATCAAGTAATAATAACTAGAAATTAAGAAAGGCTATTAGTAAAAGGATATAATCAGAATGAAGTTATAGATTATGATGAGACCTTTTCACCTGTAGCTAGATTAGAAGCCACCAGAACACTATTATGCTATGCATCTCATATGAACATTAAATTATTTCTGATGGATGTTAAGTCTTCCTTTTTAAATGGTTATTTTTATAGAATGTTTATGATAATAAAACTCTTGGTTTTGAATATTCACCAAAACTAGATACTATTTTTAAACATACTAAGGATCTTTATGGTCTTAAACATGCACCTATAGCTTGGTTTGAAATATTATATTCTTTTACTTTGTACAATTTTTTTACTATTGGTGTTGTAGATCCAACACTATTTAATAAAGTTGTAAAATATAATATTTTATTAGTTCAAATTTATGTTTATGATGTAATTTTGGGTTCAAAAATTAAAACTCTTTGTCATGTGCTTTGAAACTTAATGAAAAAATAATTTGAAATGAGTATGATCGGTGTATTAATTTTTTTTGACATAAAACTTTTCAAAATGATTTTGGAAATGGTTTGAATAAAAGAAAATACATTAATGATTTATTAAATAAATATGGACATGAAATCAGCAAGACATATATAAATATTATGTTTAATAATATAAAACATTATTTGGATGAAATAGGAAATTCAGTTGACAAAAATTTATATAACGGTATGATTGGTAGATTGTTATATCATACTGGGAGCATTCCAAATATAATGAATTCAATATTTCATTGTGAAATATTTCTATCAAATCTATAAGAGTCCCATTTAAATGTTGTTAAAATAATTTTTAGATATTTAAATGGAAATATTTTTTAATCTCTACATTATCCCAAATCACCTGTTTTTAATTTAATTTCATATTTAGATGAATAATTTGTATTTTGTAGATTAGATAGTATAATCACCTCAAGAACACGTCACATTTTCTTAAAATCCGTCGTATCATGGTTTAGAAAGCAAGAGCAATAAGTTTCTCTGTCAACAGACAAGGTAGAATATCAATCTACAGAATATTGTTGTTCACATGTTTTGTGGATGAAAAACACTCTTATGTATTTTGGAATAACTTTTAATAATACACCTATTTAGGTGATAATAAAATTGTAAACAAAAAATCATATAAATCATTTTAGTACTATGAATATTGATATTAGACATCAATTTTTAAGAGATCAGGTTCTTTAAATGGACATATTTTTAGAATTTGTGAATACAGAAATTCAATTAGGTGATATTTTTACTAAACCACGTCCCATTGCAAGGTTTGATTTTTTTAAGGGGAGTTTGGTTTATTTAATTTTAAGTATTTTTTAATTCATATGATTATCATTTGTTTTAAATTATTTATGTTGTTTGTTTTTAATATAGTAAAAAATTATTTATTTATTTTACGTTTAAATAATGTAATAATTGCTTTCTGTGTAATGACACGAGAATCACAAATGCCAAAAACTGTTATGAATTCAAATCCTGTTAATTTTCTAAAAACCCGTATAAACCTTAAAGAATTTTACCGCTCTTCTCTATCGCACATAATCATTAGAAACCATAGTCCTTATCGAACCATCAGAAATTTATAACAGAAATGGACAAAACCAAGAGAACCGATGAGCCAGAGACCTACACTATAAAGAGGCAGTGCTCATCTGGGAGAATGATTTTAATAGAAAAGGTCATAGATCTGGAATAGATCTATCAGACGAACCTAATTCTAAATCAAGCACTACCTTTTCAGAGCATAGAACTGACATTTAATTGATATTATATGGTGTTTCTATATGAGTTAGAACTTCGTTATTTATTTAAGTCGGTATAGTTTAGTCTGGGAAATTATGAGAATTTGGTAATCGCTAAAAATGAGGATCATAATTTTTTAGTCTCATCTATGGATGTCGCAAAAATTAATAACTACCTTCATGAGGGATTTTATTAATTTGATTTGAATTATAGTTTTGATAGTGTAAATAAATTTGAAGATATTATGTCGTTTGTATTTGGATCAACTAATATTAGGAAGGTGTTTTTAAAGGATTTGGAATATGACGAGAATATATTGGTTATGTTTGTGAAAAATGGTATTGCACCTAGGATATCAAAACTGGAAAATGTTTATTAGCCATATATGTATTTAATGTTTTTTTGATAAGGGATATCAAATTGATATTTCTATGATATATTAATAGGTATATCAGTTATTTTTTCCATCCCGAGGTAAGAATAAATTTTTATCCATTTGGAAGGTTCATCTCAAAGATTCTATTTAAAAAGATATCATAAGACTGGAGGACTCATGGGTGGGATTCCACAATAATAAAATCTTCAATTCCGGTACATTGAAAAAAATTGGATATTTATAGAGAACAATCAAAGGAAAGATACTACTTTTTGGTGCTGAAGAGGATGAAGAAAGTGCTCAGTCCCAACTAGAACAATCCAAAGAAGGACAAGGTATATTAGGAGTCGGTTTTTTATTAACAAGTATCAGGTTTGGGGAAGCGGAAGCATCTGAAGAAGAAATATATAAAGGAAATTATTTCAAAATGACCAGAGATCATAATCCTATTGAAGAGCCTACAATAACATCGAATGTTTTGACATCTGGAGATCTATTAATCTATAAGTTTGTTAGAGAAGCTATAGATGAATAGATGCTTCATTGAGCAGTTGCTCTGGAAAAGGTGACTCCTCTAGTGGAGCAAGAGGAATTAGGTCAAGATGACCCTGTTTTGATGAAGCCAATGATAGAGGAGGAACATGAATATGATGCAGATGATGAGAAACCTACAGCACCTAAGAACTAGGAAGAGGATTTTTCTGAGATTCATACTGATGTATTGAATATAGTTTTTTCTATGGATGATTCTGGGAAAGACACAGATAAAAAATCATTATGGAAACCCATATAGAGAAGTAATGAAGACAAATAAGATGTTGAATCCTTTCCAATAGTGTTGTTGCATCATGTTGATGTTGAAAATGAGAATCAAGAATAGGGTGCCTCTAATTTTGTAAATACAGATAGGGAACAACTGTACAAAAATTTGACTAAAGATGATAAGGAGAATGCGTATCTATGGAGAGCATTAGAAAATTAACATTTAAATTTTAAAACACTAAAAGAAATTACTGTTTATAAACAATAAGTTTAAATTTTTAAGAAGTTATTGTAAAATGTAGTTTCAATGTTGAAATTGGAGATGTTTATAAAGAAAATTTAATAGAATTTAGATCTTTAATGGAGCAACAATTTGCATCTGTCAGAACCAGTGAGGCCAATACATCAGGTACTTCACCTGATTTAATCAAAATATTTCAGGCAATTATAGTGGTCAGTGGGAATATGAATTCTAGACTACAAGAATTATAGTGCAACAATTCTCATTTGTTACTGATGTTAGATAATCATATGTATCTAGTTGATCAGTTTTCTTCAAATAAACCAGGAATTAGGACTATGTTGAATCAGTTCAAAAAAACATGAATCTTTTTATGGAGAATGAATAAATGCTTCATGAGTTTTTCAGAGTGAATATGATTGAAGATATTCATTTGACTTAGGAAATCAGTGATCTAATTATCCAGTTGGGACATGGATTGATGAGATGATTTAGGGAGCAATTAACCAAGATCAAGGAAAGAATTAAGAGGAGATGGACCCTATCTCACACCCTTACCCATCTTTGATTCTTGTTGTTTTTCATTACTATAGTTGTAATTATATTTTCAATAAAATATGATTATATATCATTTTCATGTGTATTAATTTTTTTTAATGTACTGTCTATGATAGAATTCCAGTAATCCAGATTCAGGTATTGATAAACAATTTTCTGTATCATTTACCTAAGTTTAGTGCTACATTGAACTGTGTTATATTCTTTCTTCTATCATTCTTTTTTATATCACAAAAAAGGGGGAGAAATTTGGACTAACACAACAATTTATTTTTATATATTTTATTTTTTAGAAATTTTCATTATTCTTTTTAACCAAAAATGAGAGAAATGTTATTTATTATCATAATACATTAATCGGTAGAAATTAAGTTAAACCTAACATTGTATTTTAAGTTATTTTAAAATTTTAAAAATGTTATTTTAAGAATATATATAGATAACCACAATCATTTATTGGGGGACAATCCTTTTTACTTTTTATGAAATTGGATAATACAATTTTTATTTTTGAAAAAATAATTTTTTTCAAATTAAATATTGTATTTATCTTTGGAAAATTCAAAATGATATGTAATTAATTTTTTAAGTTAATTTTATTTGTTGTTTTATTGTTTCGTGTTATTTAAAATGTGGGATATTGTTGAGCAAGTGTTTTTTTCAAGAATACATTATTTTATTATTAAAAATGGGGATACTGTTGAGAACAATAATCTTTTTTTAGGCGTATTTTGAGGCTCAAAAATACCATTATTTGTTATTCTAGTGATTTTAATTTATGTATATTTTAGGAATTTAAAATTAATTATATTCTTATTTCTGGAAGAAATATTTATGTATTTCAACAGCAATAATTAATTGCTGATTTATTTGGAATTCTTTTTGAGCGTGTTCTGCAATCACTGTTCATAACCTACTTTTGAAATAGTAGCATAAGAATGGAATGCAGTGTTTTCTCTATGATATATCAGAAAAATATGGTTAAATAACCATACGTTATTAGTTACATTTGGAAGGAACCTTACTTTTGGAAGGAACCTTATGTTTGGAAAGAACCTTACGATTGGAATGAACCTTACGTTTGGAAGGAACCATACCATTTGGAAATCAATAATGTATAGAGAAATATCATTATATAAGTATGAAATGATATTTTGTTTTCTTAAAATTATGGTTCATCTACCTTACTTTTTTAAAAAACTGGACTCTTGAAAGATAAAGAAAAAATTATGGTTCATCAACCATACTTTTATGAAATATTTTTCTTTGATTGAAAATTATTGATTTTGTACCGTATGTTTGAGAGTTGAAGATAAACCTTTGAGGTCAACCTTACTGTTGATATAAAACTTATGTTATGATCCTTACATTTAGAGAATGTATGCTATGCAGTTCAACCCTATGTTTGATGTTATATTATAATATTTGGACTTTATTAAAGCAACTATATTTATGGGAATTATCAGGATGATTTCAAGCCCTTTTAAAAGCCAGGATCTAATGAAAATATTTGACGAATTCAAATCCATTTATGCATGATTCAGAAGATCAATTTATGTGGATCTTTTCAAGCCGAATTTTCAGAGGATTTACAAATACTCTATTAATTCAAATGTTTGAATATTTGCGATTCTAAAGGTGACTTTTATGGATCTAAATTTATAGAAGAATTGATCGACATTTATATATATTTTAAGATATTTTTATTTTCAAAATATAGATGTGATCTACAGAGATACAATATAAAAGAACTGTTGAACGTCAACGACAAATATACATAATAGAAAAATAGAGACAATCCAGATCTGTATATATGTTGTTACGAGGAGTGACAAAGCTTTGTTTTCTGAAGGAGATGAAACACGAATTCAGATTTACTGATATACATTTAATATCTTTTCTAAATAAACTATTGTTAATATTGCGAATGAAATTTCAAGAACTATTGTAATTGTATTGACTCAAAAATACTTTTACCTGAATATCATAATTTCAAAAGACTATCATCCATCTACTATCAATTTAATTATCTTGCAATTGTGAAGAACAACATGGAAAAAAATTTCAACAAACAAAATTTTCTTTTATCTTGAGTCGTCAGCTTCTCGTACTGAGCTATGTAGGTTTTCTGTATAAACCAGAAGGCTCTATTTAGCCATAATCTTATAAAGGTGTCAACTATCTGTACTTAGTTGTGGGATGGTCTGTAGATAAGAGGACCCGATTGTTAAAATCACTAAAATCGTGGAATAGATCATTGGTAGAGTGGACTAAGGACTTTCTATTCCCCAAAACACTATACATCATGCATCCTATTCTATTTATTTGGGGCTGATTAATCATTGATATGAAGATAAATGGATAGATCACAATTATTCGAACAAATTGAAAAAGGTGCAATTCACCCCACTCTTGTGCATATCTAGTATAAGACAATCCAACAATCACAACATAATTCACCCCATTGATTATCCCACAAGACATGTTATCAACAAATCACCCATCTCATTTAATTTTAATCCCTTTCATTCTAGTTCCCTCCATTGAATAAAATAATAAATATAATGTGAGTATTACTTATAACAGAATAAAACCAAATAGCCATTAAACAAATTACTTATAGTATGTCCACATCATGAAACCTTCTCTAATATATGAAACCATATGTAAATACTAAGTTTTTAATATCCAACATATATTTAAATCCTTTGTGATATTTTGGGTTGTGTTGGTGTACTCTGAATGAATATCACATGGGAGTGTCTAATAAGTAACACAACAGTCATTGTTTTCCTAAACTAGATTACCTCAAGTGAGGCCTAGAACATCATGGCATAGTTGTTACACAAAGGTACATCTATACTTGATTCAAATCAACTTGTAGTATCCAAACATGTATATGTTACTAAGAAACCACTCACTATATCCTTTAACAAAATTCAAGGAAATTTTCTTATACTTTTCCTTATCCTTATACATAACCCTATACATGTCCTCTAGGTTCACATTAAATATTTTTTATCCTAGATTAAAAAGGTGAACTAAACCATTTCATCAGATACAAACTATATTAACCCTATATTTTCCTTAAGTAACATTAAATACCTTTTTTAAAATAAATAAAAAATTACAAAAATATAAAACCAAATTCCATATTTGTTTTTTTAACTTTGGAATTGTGGAAACCTAAAAACAAGTTCATATGTAAACTAAATTACCTCCCACAGCGTTATTCTTAAATAGAACACATCATAGAAACACCATACATAATAAATATGTTCATAACCTGTGAAGGGAAACATAAAAAGGGGTGATCTCAGATACTTGGTAATGGTAAAAACTGTGTCATGTAAGTTTAAACATGATCATAATGGAATGAGAATGAGATCATAATAGTATATTATTGTATCATATATTTAAAAATATTATAAATATGAATAATTATTTAAATCATAGATGTACATAAGAAATTAATCATAAGGAAATAAGGAACATAAACCATGAATGTATACCATTGAAATATAACATGGAATTATGATAGAAACATAATCATGTAATATGATTCCCGTAATAGAGAAGACATCACATCCAAGACCATATTGGTATTATGGGTTCACTCTCTATACCATCATGGTATTTATGGATCACCCCCATAGCAATCTTAGTATCATGAGTTCACTCCTCACACAACCTTGGTAGCCATGGTTCACTCCAATGTCCTTCATAGTAGTCAAGGTTCATTCCCAAGACCATGTTAGTATAAATTATGAGATATAAATCATTACACAATGAATTGGGCGGGATATATAGGTCCCACCTATCTAATAATGGAATTAAATATATTTTCTTCATAGGCTCACTAAAAATAATATCATAATTCATGAAATAAAATGGGTAGCATAAAAATGTAATCATATCATAACATATGGAAATAAATATATGATTCCTAATAATTTCATTAATATCGTATCCTATGAATGTGAAACATATTTTATAACCATATAGCTTGTGAAATAGAAATAGGTCTCATAATGACCATGAAATTAAGAATAACCCATTCAGGGAAAGAATACGAATGAAACCATTATATCATTTCCATGAAAGGCATGATTAACATCAACAGATGTCATCTTTGATGGAAATTAATTTGGAAATGGATTTTTAAAAAGTATCTATAGAGGAAAATATCCTTTCATAATTGAAAAAAAATTTAATACATAAAACAATCTGAAAATAATTTTTTTAGTAAATACCATAAAAAATTATAAATAAGACATGAAATCATTTCGAAATACGTTTTCTATTAAAAGTTATAGAAAAATATTCAAAACATTTTAGGAACATTTTTCCAATAAATAACCTAGAAAAAAATTAAATGACAGAATACAAATATTTCTAAAACCATTGCATTGATAATAATTTTAAAACATATAATGAAATATTGAAAACGTTTTGAAATATTTTTTTGATAATAACTTTAAAAACTTTGAAATAGATCTTGAAAATGCTTTGAAAATTATTTCATTGATAATAACAATTAAAAAAATATATAAATCATGAAATATTTTTATAAATCGTACTTTTGAAATCAACATTTAAAAATTATTAATAAATCATTAAAATGTTTTGAAAACATTTTTACTTGAAATCATATAAAGGAATCATTAAATTGGTTCGAAACTATTTTCCCTGAGAAAATATAAAATATATTTCATAATAATATGAAAATATTTTTCCTAGAAAATATATTTAAATATTGTAAATAATTCTTTAAAATTATTTTAATATGATTTCATTGACAATATATATTAAAAAATTTATAAAAATTAGCCTTGTAAATATGAAATGGAATCTTCACATAAATTAAGGCGTGTAAATCTATACATGCAGTATGAGGTAAAAATAAAATTCTTTTTTAATGGTAAAATAGTTAAAAAAATTCCTTGTTTGCAAAACAAGAATATTATTTTTAAAAAATTGGTAATTTGAAAAAATGGTAAAAATTATATTTTAAATCATTTATATGAATTGTATAATATTGTTGGAAACTTTTTTTTGAAAGACAATTTAAGGGAACATAGAATTCCAACCTATGTGAGAATAAAGTATGGATTTTCTAAAAACACTTTCTTAAATATAATATGTACAAAAGTGTGAGTAAAATGTTACGAACACATTAATATATCTTGATTAAACAGTAGAGAAGAAGAGATATGATTGTTCTTGTAATATTTATCAAAGGATTTATTAAATGAAACATAACTCATAAAAAATCTCAGTAAGAAATGAAATTATTTCAATAAACAACTTATCTCTGGGTAACATTTAATCACAATCACCATTTAAGAAAATTAATTTACATTAATCTTACAATATCCTTAAATCTTGGACATTCATGACATAATTTGTTAAATAAAGTAAATACATATTATATAAAAATATTAATGCATTATACAACATGGGTCTCGATGAATGAAAATTGAGACGAAATTACTTTACTTATATGATGAATTTTAGAACATAAATCCAATGAAATAAATATCATATAATGGATATTTAAATAACCATAAAATCAATAAACATAATCATTTAATACCTTTATAGACAATATATACACCATGCAAGAGAAATGTGTAGTGAACATGGCACAAATCTCATGAATATAAAAATTGATATTTAATTCCATTACCTTGTGCCATGAATCTCTTATTACTCTTTAAAAAAATTATATAACAAATATAGGATTATTGTATATAAATAAAGGAACTATTCTTTTAAATCTAATAAAATAAATTCTTTGATTTTGAATTTATATTATGTGCATGTGGTTTTATAAAAAGTGGAATATCTCTTAAACATATTTGTAGATCAAAAATCAAAGGGTTCTATTGTTTTCATAGTGAATGATTTACCATAAGTGTGACCTAACATTCATCGGAAAGGGTTATATCTGAAAACATTATCTTGGGTGTGATTAAAAAAATATTAATTTAATAAAAAATTATATTGTTTCCATAATTGATGTAGTTATAAGTGAATAATTAAATAAGTACTATTTTTGATATCTAGAGATAGTCTCATAACCCTATATTCGTCTCGAGACCTTTGAGAAATACCCAATAGAGAATCCTTTTCATGGATAATGATAAAAAAATGTATTGATGATCGACACACACTGATCATTATGTATGACACCAAATGACAACGGCTTATCATATATTCTTCCTCATCAACCAATCTGAATCAACTTAGGGCATTTCATTTAATTTATCTATTCCCTATTAATGATTCGTATGTATAAAATGTAAGACTCCATAAATAAATTGGTCGGGAAAAAAATCATATTTTGGTGATAGGGTTTTTTGAGGGGTTTATCAGGAGTTAAATATTGAAATTAATTTTGATTCATTAATCGTTCTAATGGATACAAACCAAGATCGACATAAACATCGATCTAGGTTCATTCCCCAATATTTGTTGGGTGCTTTTCCTCCCTAATTTACATGTTCTTTTTTCATGTTTCTCATTTTTCTCCATGATTTGAAAACCCTCTGAATAATCAATTGTTTCACCTTAGATTCATGGTGTAATGACCAATAAATGTAGATACAACATCAGTACAAGTTGTTGGATGTGAGATGGTGGTTGAGGCAATGGATCATATGATTGTGGGTGCCAATTTTGTGTTCTTTGGTGTTAAAAAATAATGACTACAATCAAATTTTTAGCTATTTGAAGGCCTGAATCACATCAGTTCGGTGTTAAGATGACATAATGACATCGAATATGGATTTTCATGTATAACTAAACACCACAACAGAACATAGAATATTGAATTCATGATCAGGATGAATAAGATATGTTTTTAGAAAACTAGATC
Source organism: Viscum album (assembly GCA_963277665.1). Taxonomy (NCBI): domain Eukaryota; kingdom Viridiplantae; phylum Streptophyta; class Magnoliopsida; order Santalales; family Viscaceae; genus Viscum; species Viscum album. Next base: position 1,799,474,578 of record OY728157.1, read on the forward strand.
AACACACCGTGTAGTCCATAACTACAAGGCATATACACTATTTGGAATATCTCAGCATGTACATAAAGGATTACATGGACATGGGGTGGAATACACAGGTTTCCAACATGGTGGGTACTCTCCCAAATGACATTTCATGGACCATGTACTTGAAAAACCATGTGTATTGAAACTCGGGTAGGGAAACACATATTGACACTATGTACGGTATTACAACTGGAGTACATGGGGGGACCTAGAATGTAAGAACATGATGAGTATACCCTTATGCATGGCATGTACCCATATTCTACCTGAAATGGGTTGAATGAAATGTTTCCTTTTACATTGGCAGTACCCAAGGTCAATAGACATAGTGTGTACCCTTTCTAAATGTCTTGTATCCCTTTATACATGGCTTGATTCCATGGTCCCCCATCTAATGGACAAGTTACGTTGTATTTTGTTTCCATTATCATTTCCCCATTGGTTGTTATGAATCCTTTAATACCACTAGGTCAATGATCCCATCAATAGAACATCCTTAATAGAGTTTTTAGAATCCCCTTATAGGCTCAATGTTATATCCTACATTCATCTATGTTCCCAATTTGGATTTCATGGTATAAACGTGAACAACACAACACGGGCATCGATCCTCTACCTAGATGGTTATTCCAGATGGAATAGTTTTTACCACAAATATACCTAACTATGATCCTTATTATATCATATTCTCTTGAGATCTATCAGCACATACTCTCAACATAGTACCCGATGACAAGTACCTATCGGAGATACGTCATCAATTGTATCAGACATAAGAGTGTGTTATCCAAGATGAGTGATTCAGGAAATCTCTGAACATAATCCTAGGTTTGGTTTACTATTGATGTGGAATACCTATCGATTGTGTGTCTTGGATAGAGTATATGTGGATATTCATGTTATCTACGCTATAGGCATATATATGAGTACAGCTGATTGTGTTTCCCTTATTGTATTTCATTGTGTTTTCGAGGTGTCTTTATAATTATTGGTATACTCACCCTTGCATGGGATTTTCTTACACATGTCATGTCTTTTTTAGATGACCAACCATATTATGGAGTTCTAGGGAGACCAAGAACAAATGGTGATTTGTGAGACGAGACATACCATGGTGTGTTCATGTGGATTTCACATACCAATCCCAGTACCATTACATTCAGGTTGGACTAATGCTATCTAATCATTATGGTGGGATTGTATTTGGCAATATTTACTTTATTTTACTTCCATTCATAATATGGTTGTAAGATATAGTTTTATACCCAAAATGGTATCTTAGTGTTTTATTAATATTAGTATTTTAGGATCTTTTAGACGTTTTTGTGTATAAAATTACATAGGAAATTCCTCCCATGTAAATTATATTCCACATCAGTTCTAGTCACCAACCCCATGCCTATTGGTGGTAGGAATGGGGAGTCACAATATGGACCCCACTACGATGGTTCCAGACAATGTGGTATCAGAGGGGTTCATTTATATATTTGGAATAGGAACCTAAGATATTGGTTTGGGTAATTATTGTTATGTGTTTCATTTTCAGATTTCATGATAGGGACTCCAATTTTGGTGTGGCCATCGATGTATCAATACACCAAGACACTAATAATGTTCACTTAGACATGGTACATGAGAATGTTGGTATCAGTTAAAATAATGGTACATGAATCATATATGAATGGGTTGTGGTTTTTATGTCCTTCTTGAGTCAGATCTCAAGATATACTCATTGACCATGGTATATCATATTTACTTACAAGATTCCTCAATGGTGAATACTAGTTAGAATTTATAAGTTTGATCATGCGAATGAACCCCTCGGTGATGATAAACCTATATAGGGGCATGTTTCCTAGATGATACATCCAGGTGGTCCACTAGCCACACCACCACCTCTAGATCAGCACATGGTACTCGAACTACCAGTAGTTGAGAGGCCCAAGCTGATCATGATTCATGAGTTTTAGTGACCGAGACTACTCAGGTTCTAAGGTGAGCCTGATCAATAGGTGGTTGTGGACTGGATTTATTGAATGAATTGAGTTTTTCATCTTGTTAGGACACTATTTTATCATATGGTGATCATTGTGGCAAGCTTTCTTCATGGATAAATAAGAAGAAGGTGGGGTTTGGTTAGCTATACATACCATGAGGGGACTCTCTCATGGACTTAGTTTGATCACATCTTTATAGATGAGTTATGTCTATCCATGATGAGGGTTTTTCACATCCAATAGATTCTTCATCTCTAGTAGGGTATCATTTGTGTGGTTGATTATTCATCCACGTTTAGAAAACTCTCCACGTACTCGATTGATATAGTTTGAGATCATTACACCAAGGGTCATACATTAGAGTGAGTTTTACATAAAGAAATTTGAGATTCATTATCACTCGATGCATTCCTACATACGATGGGGTTATCGAGAGAGCATTGGGGGTTTAACACTTGTTATATGAGTAGATACAGCTCATGACAATCATTAGTGGGAAAGTAGAATAAGTGACCTCAGTAGTAGGGAGTCGACATCAGTCTCATTGAAAGGAATGTGGGAGACATTTCATATAGAGGTATCAAGTCATTGGACCTCCAGTTTATGTCTCACATACTTGGTCCACCGACGTAGAGAGAAGAATTTATATTCATTTGATGGTATGGGACATCGCGATCAAGATTTTATGGCATGTCTTACTACTGATAGGGAGTCTTTGGATGGACTATTGAGGCTGAGACATTGACCGGAGTTGGAAAATAGACAGGTTGGATGACATGTCTAATGTTCTGGGAGAGAAATTAGCGGTTTTTTATATTTATAATTTTTACCACCACCCTCATGTAGTCCACACCATGCTCAAGGAGTTGGATGATTGGTGAAGGGATGTTTGTAGCTGGTCAAGTAGTATGACCATGATGCTTCAATAATAATTCAAGGTACGTTATTTGTATCTTATACATTATCTACAATACAGAATGACACATGATCTTTTCATTACATTTTTTCCACATACCATATATGATAACTAGACATTCTATTTGAACGATTGACTTGATCCTTAAGTACGGAGACTCCTAGTAGAGAAGGTTCGGTAATGATGCACTTGTTTCAAATTTGTTACCTAACTTTTGGAGGAGAGATTTTATATTTGAATATTTTGGAAGAATCATTGAGGCCTAACGACATCAATCCCTATATGGATTGGTTATCTAGAGTTCATTCCGAGATAAGTTATTTTAGGTGAAGGATGTTGTGTGTCCGTAGTGACAGAACATGGTGTTCGTTTTTCTGGGAAAAGAAAACCCATGTAGTGTCGGAGACACTCAATTGTAGGAGTGCGCATCCAATTACTCCTCAGTTGGATAGCTTGACCGTTAGTGTAGTGGATTTTGTGAGTTTAGAGTTTCTTATAGTGGAGTTGTAGAATAAAGAAATTTTTAATGATTATGTTCTAGGTTTACCATCCCACAGAGAGAAAGACTTATATATTTATCTACACCCCAGGATACCACCAATATCTACAGATTCATATCAGATGGATTCTATAGATATTTGGGGGATGAGGGTGAATATGGAGGACTAGTAGAGAAAGGTATTTGTGAGAGCCAATGTTTTTCCATTGGCCTCCATCGTTATTATTTTCAAGAAGGTAGATATAGCATAGAGGTTGTGTGTTGAATACCATTCCTTTAACTAGGTGATCATGAAGAACAGTTACCCACTACCAAGTATGTATGGGCTATATGATTAGTTTAAAGGGGGGATGCTGGTTCCTGAAGCATTACCTCTGGTGGTGCAATCACCAGCTATGAGTAGGGGGTAAGTATATACTGAATGCGACATTATGATGTCACTATGGTCACTATGTTAATATAGATATTCCCTTTGGAATGATGAATGCACTAGAATTAATCAAGGGATGCATGAACTAGATTATTCAACCTTATATAGACTGTTTTGTGGTTGTATTCATCGAAAATAACATTGTAAACTTAGTTTCTAAGGAGGAGAATGCGACCCACCAAAGGATCATTCTAGACATACTCTGAGAACAACATCATTATATAAATCTCTCAATGTGTTATTTCTGGTTTCAATTCATCAATGTTCTGGGACATGTTATCTCTACATATAGAGTGGTACTTATCCTATCCACGATTGATGCAGGGATATCATGGAATCCACCTATGAGAATAATTGATGTTTAAGGATTCCTTAGATGAATAAGATATCATTAGAGATTCATACAATATTTCTCAATGATATCAACACCCATGAAATCTTGGAATAAAAGGCAAATAATTTTGAATGGACAGAGAGGACCCAATAAGCCATTCAGTATTTGAGGAAGGGTTTTATGTGTGCTCTAATAATGATATTTTTAGTGAATAGTGTCATGTAAATAGTGTTCCTTGATGCATTAAGAACTAGTCATGGATTTTTGTTGATTCCGGTGCAAGTGGTGATTTTCTATGGTACAAACCAGTTGAGAACACCGGAGTAGAACTATGAAACCAAGGATCTTGAGTAACTTGTGTTAGTATATCCTTTGATGACGTGGTGATACAACCTGATGGGTGAGTGGTTTATCATTTACACTGATAACAAGAGTCTAATGTATATATTCACTCATAAGGATGTCAAATTGAGGCATTGTATATGGATATAGTTCCTCAAGGATAGTAACTTTCCTATTTTCAACAATCCTAGGATGGGGAATATGGTGGAAGATTCTCTCAGGAGGAGATCTAATTCACAATTGCTGGACGAGGCGTCAGAGCACTTAGAATCACTATAGTGTTCCATTGGGGGTGGATATAGAGCATCTTACCTCCAGTCAATGGTTGTCACTGCTCCACTCATACTAGTATTCAAGGAGTAATAACTTGGGGATATTGACCGCTAGACCCTACGTACTTAGATATCTAGAGGGCATGCCCAGTTAAATTTTCCAATGGTGGGGATCACATCATTCTATCCAGAGGATGCATGATGGTACACATGATATAGCAAGAGGAAGTTCTAAGGGGGTTTCATACATCCTATTTATCATTACATCGTGGTGTGTAAAAGATATACAAGGAACACTAATGCTATTTTTGGTGTATATGGATGAATAAAGGTGTTGCATAGTTTGTTGATATATGTCATACTTTCTAGAAATTAATTGCTAAGAACCATGTTCCAATGAGTTTGGCACAACAACATGATGTTCCAACATGAATGTGTGATGGGTTATATATAGACCTCGTGGTGGTCTTAACATGTATATCTAGGGGAGATGATGCAATCATTAGTATCATTGAATGACTCACCAAGTTATCCCACTTCGTAGATATTTGAGAGTAAGGCCTAGAAGATAATTTGGGACACCACTATATTTAGTAGTTAGCTTTAATCCGAATAGTTAAATCAAAAATTATTTAAGATAACTATGATAATTTACATCCTTGTTGTAGAATAGATTCAAGGGGGAATTTGGTACCCATTTATGATTGAGCATAGAATTCCTCCCATGAATTGATGGCCATATAGTGAATAAAATTTGGGGTCTGTAGAACATATTGTGATATTGCATGTTAAACTTTGTATGTAGTTGGCAGTATCACCTACCATGGATGTTTTTTTCATACAATAACATCTACCATTCCACGATAAGTTTGGAACTATTTGAGGATTTGAATAACTGACCTTACATGTCATGAATTTACTAGATTGAATATAGAGATTCATCACTCCTAGGCCGATAGTTGGTGTTGTCTATAACTATGAAAATAAAAATAATATAGGAGTAGATGAAGACTACACAGATCCATCAGAATTCTTATTTTAAAATATGGTCGAGGCCTTTGGATATCTTGGAAAGAGTCCATTTGTTCCAATAGGTTACACCTCGATAGGGAATATAGATATTTTTCTGGTGTGTAAATATATCTCTATGGATAATAGGACCATTCTAGATATTGAGTAGAGTTGGAGAGAAGGCTTACCACTTAACTCTTATCCCACATTTTGACTAGGTACACAATGTCTTCCAATTATTTCAGTTTAGGTGGTACAGGCATGAATCATAACAAATAATCAATTAGGGACATCTCGAAATTGAGGAAGGGGCCACTTTAGATGATTGCCTAGTATAGATCAATGTTCATTAAGGGAGGATAAATTGTGGGTGATCTATTCCATTGGATAATTTCTAGTGCTAGCACGAGCATTTCCAAGAGAGCACATGGGAGTGGGAGTCTCAAATTCATTCTCTGTACCATTATTTGTTTTTGTAGCCCTTCTTTTGGATTTATGGGGATATAAAGCCCCAGGTTGGGGAGAATTTAATGACTCATATTTTATTTTATTTATTTATAAATTTTTAATTGATGAATTTTGATTGAAGGCACTAAGATGATGTGTGAATCTATGACTCGATGTGTTCAGAATAAATATATTAAAGTATTAAATTATGAAATAGAACCCTCACATGGGTTTCATGAAAAAGTTGAATATCTCTTAAACAGCTACCCATATCCACAATCTTAGTGCGCAATTGAGTTTGTAATTTTGGATTTACATTAGTAATGAACTAATATTGGTTATAACATGGTTTTTTTGATAAACTTATCATGGGAACCAAATGAATAAAAAATGTTTATACAATTTATTTAATTTATTTTTTGGATGTACAGGCTAGTGAATAATTAAATAAGTCCTTTTTTAGAAATCAAGGGTTAGCCCCATAATCCTAGAATCCTGTAAATATATTGGAAAAATAATGATTGGAGAACCATTCTAATAGACAATTATGAAATATTGTATCAATTATTAGTTCACATTTATGATGATGGATCTCACCACGGACAATGACATGGTGATAATTCTTCATTAGAGACTATTCAAAATCGAGGTATGGAGTTTTATTTACTTCATCTATTACCTGTTATTTATTCCTATAATAAATTATGACCAATCCATGTATAGATTATCCCATAGATCGACTATATATGTGTGATGGTTCTTTTAGAGTTTTATGAGTAGATAAATCATGAAATTTATTTTAAACCGTTTATCATTATAATGGCGATGAACCAAGATAGACATGAACATCGATCGAGGTTTATCCCACTCAATTGTTTTTTCTCCGTTCACCCCTGATTCACGTGTTCTATGCCGTTTTCATTATTCTTCTTTTTCCTTTCAAATATGTTTGAACAATCGATCATTGTGCCTTCTATTATTGCCACAACAATTAGAGATTGTAGATATGTCATCGATAAGACATAATAGAGGTGGAATGGATGTTGCGGTAGGGGATAAAATGGGGATGGGTACCCATTTAACATTATATGGTGGAAACAATGACAAACTACAATCACATTTCTAAGCTGATTGAAAGGGAAAATCTCATCATTTTAGGGTTAATAGGAAGAGATGACCTCAGATCTAGAGTGTTAGGGTTAATCAACCACAAAAATGGAACTCAAAAGATTGATAGTGTGAGAAGGTTGAAGAAAATAGGTTTCTAGAAAATCCCAATCCACATATTGTTTAGTCCATAACTACATAGTGTGTCCCCCCATTGAAAGAACACGGAATGCACCTGAAAGAGTACATTGAAATGGGGTGGATTACACAACATTCCGACATAGAATATACTCCCCGCATGACATTTCCTAGACAAGGTATAGCGGTTACCCCAGGTATTGGTAAAAAGGTAGGGAAACACATGTTGACTCTATGTATGGTAAAATGGTCAGAGTACATAGGCGGACCCCATAGGAATGGACACATTGTGTAAAAAATTCTTCACATTGTTTTCCCATCTTATACATGAACTAGTTTGAATGTCATAGGTCATTTTACATAATTATTAATGAGGGTCAAGAAACATAATGGGTACCCTTGAAAAATTCCATGTAACACCTTCTACATAGACTCATCCCCATGTCCTATATGTCGTTGATAAGTTTGTTTGGGATTAATTCGATTTATCATTTCCCTAAAAGATGGTATAAATTATTTATTACTCCTCTTACAATGATAACACTAATAGAACTTATAGGATATGGTTGTCATAATCCTTCCAGAGGCTTGGAGTAAGTTCCATTATTCATATTCATGCCCTAGGTGGAGTTTTTGGAATCATCATAACCCACACTAAATGCGATATGATCTTATACATAGAAGGATAATCCAGATGGAGTTTTTGGTATCATCCCATGGCCCTAGTTCTGACCCTTATTTGTTGAATCATATTATTTTAAGAGTTATCAATGTATCTCTCTCAAAATAATACCCGATGAGAAGTACCTCCCAAATAGATGTAATCAGTACTATCATACAGATGAGGGTGTTCCCCCAAATGATTACTTTGTTGAACCACTGAACATAATCATAGGGTTTGAATACTATGGTTGAGGTTTAACTCAGGACCTTGTGTCCAGTATTGAGTATATCTAAATATTCTTATTATATGTGTTGTAGAAATATACCTTTGTTGAGATGACTATAATTTCCATTTTTGTTCTGTTTTTTGGTTTCAATGTGTCCTAATGACTACTATTATACTCACCCATGCTTGGTATTTTCTGAAAAATTTTATGTCTTGTGAAGATGATCGACCTTTTGACAGTGTCCAATGTTAACTAGGACTATATGGTTCTTAGTGGGAATGTAAATACTGAGGTGTGTTCTTGTGTAATTAAAAAATCAATTCTAGTACCTTTTCATTATGTTTGGACTTATGTTATAGACATTATTTGGTGGTATTATAATTTTTATTTTTTACTTTAATTTAATTCTATTCGTACTCCGGTTGTGTGATATTGTTGTATTCATGCATTGATTACATAGTGTTTTTCTTTTCATTTCAGTATTTTTTTGTCCTTGAATAATGTTTTTGTGTGTGTGTATGTCTGAATAAAAGTAAATAAAAAAATCCTCCCATGTTATTGTTTTTTCTACTATGTGCAACTCACTTTCCAATGGCCTATTTGTCGTGGGCTTGGGGAGTCATGGCATGTGCCCCACTCAAACTGGTCATGACATAAGGATTAATTAATCTATATGTATTCATAATATTTTTTAATCCAATAATATTCAATTTAATGGTTATGTCATATTCTATTAAATAATAATATTTTAATAATGAAATATAGTTCAGTAACACTAGGTATTGTCTGTTATGTAAGCTTTCAAGGAAAGTCATTCATGAATGTAATGTAAGATAAACATGGTGTTTCATGTAGATAAAACTATTTTTTTTGTGTTGTGCATGATAACATTATGTTGTGAATAAAATAAGGAAAACATAGTGATATAATATAAAATAAACTATTTTTGCTATTTCATAAAATAAAAAATATTAAAAATATTAAATTAATTTGAACAAAAGAATTTAAAATATTTTATTGTGTCATAATATGTCAATGGATATCTCTGAAGATAAGTATATGGATGAGTTATAGTATTTGAAATTGTCCAAGACTTTTGGTAAACGATATAGTTTGTGGTTTAATAGAAATACATCCATGTCTAGATACTAGAAGTGGATGTGGCTCTAGAACAACTTGTTGAATCAAATATGTAGATGTATGTTTATATTAGATGGAACAATAAAAGAGGGGGGGGCAGAATTGTAGGTTTAAAATCTTTGCATTTAAACACTTAAGTAATTAGTTTAAATGATCTTAAACTAATACAATTCACAACAAAAACAAACAACCACAATTGTATTGTATATAAAGGTATGATATAATGTAATACTATAAGAAATGTAAAGAAATTGTATTCAAGATGAATACAATAATCTAAGTAGTACAATAGTGAATGATTCCACCATAAAGAGTATAGAATCAATCAATACAATAGGTACCAGTATGACTGTAATTGAAAAAATTACAAATGAATATGTAATAAAGAATGGAAAAAAATACAATTCCCTTTCTTAAAACAAACAACAGCGGAAATGTAAAAGTATTACAATTATTTTGACCCAAAGAGAAGGGTTATCCTTTCACCTAGGATAAGAGGTCTCTCTTACCACCACCTTAGTAATCCCTCGATATGATGTTCGGTACGTCTGTCTTGTTATCCCCGCAAGCCCTCGATTTTGCAGGTAATCGACACCTATGTATTTCAAACACATGAAAGCCCTCCATACGATGATCGGTAGCAGCGTCTGCTTATCCCCAGAAGCCCTCGATCGTTATCACCTGATCTATCTCTTAGTTGTTCTTTTCGGATTCAAATGACCTCCTATTTATAGGCCTCAGGTTCCAATGGTCATATTTCCTCCAACGGTCATATTTCTCAGGAAAACTCGGATGGACTTGGACACCTGGCATTATAACGGTCATATTGAAACAGAAAACACTACATCGTTTTGATTAGTTTATAACTAATTACACAACATCATTTTGGTTAAGACTAACAATATATGAAGATGATAAGCATGAGTACTATTAAAATAAATCATGTCTTTTTGATAAAGGACCAAAACAATCATGTAATGGAAGTGAAATATGAGAACTATAAGTATTACTTAGTGTAAAGTATTGATACGATACAAATAGAGTATAGTGTACAAAAGTTAGTAGGATTGACAGAGTCAGTACGATTGAGAGAGTGAATACGATTGAAAGAGTTAGTAAGATTAAATATGTCAATAAAATTGACAGAGTCAATACGATTGATAGAGTCATTGTGATTGACAGAGTCAGTGCGATTAACAGAGTCAGTACAATTGAAAGAGTCAATACGATTGATATAGTCAGTAAGATAGACAGAGTCACTATGAATGATAGAGTCAGTATGATTGACAGAGTCAGTATGATAAGCATTGTCATTACGATCAGCATAGTCAAATACATTTGTGATTTCCAAAACAAGATATAAAAATAAAACTTTTGACTCAACAATCTCCCTCTTTTTGGAAGGCACAAAACATAATGTAAAAACAAAAATAAATACTTATCACCCACTGAGTTATTGGAAACTCTTTTGAATATGAAATTGAATAAAACTAACATCCCATTAGGAATGTACTTTAGTAAGGATTGTATTCCTATATTTTCCTTGATTTAGAAGTATTTGATTAAAAAACTCTCCCCTTATAAAACATTCTCCCCCTTTGTGATTTACAAAAATACTGGGGTAATTTGAGTTCCCTGAAAGAGTTAGAGAAAATAAATGCAAGGCAAAGGTAAAGGTAACATAAATCTCACTAAGATAGAAAAGTCTATAGAATTCTGGAAATGAGTAAAGAAAGATACAACAAACCTCAATTGTTTTCTCATTCCTTTTCTTTCTTGATCAACTCATGAAGAACTGCTATCATCTTTTCGATTTCGTTCTTGTCTTCAGAAATAGAATCACCCTGGTATCTGAGAAGCTCTTGTTGATCTGTAAAGAGATGATCCTAATTCTTGATGGTCTCTTCTTGGACTCTAATTACTTCTTCAAGAGTATCAATTCTATCTTGAAAGTTCTTGTTGTCTTTAGATAACACGGAATTTTCCTTTTTCAGAAAAAGTATTTAATCATTGAAAGATGAAACCATCAAAAACTCAGGCTGAAAAGCATTAATTCTCTCTTGCAACTGTTTTATTGAATAAATATCGGCTTCATGAGTGTTTGACAAAAGATTCATCCTTTCAATAGTTTCGTTGTCAAACATGTTGAAAGCAATTGAATGGTCATTTGAAATTATCCTATTGTATTCAATTGATATTTCATGATCAGTCACTGAGATCTTTGTTTTTTATGACCACTTAGTCATTCTATTGCAAGCCTTCATATGAGCAGTCGAACTTTCTGACAGAACATTCACATTGGCTTCAATTGACAAAAATCTCTTCCATAGTTCTCTTACAGAACCAAACTTTTTCCTCTGATTGTTAGTGATAAAATCAATTTTTCCATAGAGTCTAGTAAAATAAGGGATTTTTTCCTCAATCCATCTCAAAACATGAACAATATAGTCACTCCTCTTGAGAGAGATTGTTTCAAATGAATCGGTATTTTCATCATACCAATCCAGTTCATTTGATTAGATTGAGTCTTCAACTGGCTGTTTTTATTTTTCTTTTTCTTTCTACCTTCTTTCTTCTTCTACATTGTCACTGATGACAATTAATTTTTCATTCTGAGAGGATTGAGAACCATGCTTTTCATGAGAAGAAACTTAATCTGGAGATTCAAAAGGTTGAGCTTGAGCTTGATCGTCATGAAGAGTTTGTTGAATACCTTCACTTTTCTTTTGAAAAGGTTCCTCTCTACATTTCTTTGAACTCTGAAGAATTCCAAAATAAAATCTCCTTCCTCTTCTTCAACTTCCTGTATTTCTTCAACATTTTTTCCCTTTCCCTTTTTGTGGGAGAATTTGTACAACAGACTCTTGATATACTTCTTCTATTATTTTATTACTAGAATCCTCAACCAATTTCATGACTTTAGAAACCTCAATGTCCGGAGCTTTTCTTTTCAAAAGAGTCTTCTTTTTTCTTTTCAGCATGAAGGGTATCCTCAACCCTTATCCTATCAGTAAAATATTCAGCTGGGTCAAGACCAAACATCGGATCACCTTCCTTTCTCTGTTCTCCTTCTTTTCTCCACCTGGCCACAACCTCCTTACTGTACTTAGGTTTATTCTTTGTCTTTGAACTAGTTTGCGGATATGACTTTTGATGAGCAAGATCAGTTGTATTTTCTTTTACTAGTTAAGGTGTTGATTGATTCAGTGCTGATTCATCTTCTATATCTCTGATGGAAAGTTGTGAATTCTGATCAGAACAAACATTCAACATCTTCCACATACCCTTACTTATCCAAGAAGGTTTCAGCTCTATCAATTGTCCTTTCGATGGAATATTACAAAACCTCATGCTCTCGAGAACGAACTTTGTAAGAATAGCGGGATTCATAATAAAATGAGATTTGATCACCCCTGAATTGACATTATTGACTGTTTCAAGGATGTATCCCATGAGATTTACATTTCTCATATTGACAAGATATTCTAGCATGAAGATATTAGAGACTTTCAGAGTTTCTTTATCCCAGTTCAATGGGATAATAAAACCTTGCACCCAAAGTGTCAAGAATCTGTTATCTGGTGAAAGATGAGCCACATTCCTATTCTCTTCATTTATCAAAAAAAAGAATTTTAATCACTTTCTTTATTAAACGTACCAACCACCTCTGGTAGATTATGAGATGGACTGAAAGAATCACCTTCTGTTGGAACATTCAGAAAGTGGGCTGCTGGTTTTAAAGACATTGATATCTTTCTATCGTACACAACAATGTTGATAGTCATATTCATGTCAAAAGAAACAGTTTTGTAGAATTGGTTATCCTCTTCAATAAGAACTGGATATTGAGACACATGTTTTTCATCACACAGATGCTCCCAGCCTTGAAACATAATAACTCTTCTGATTGTAGAATCGTATGAATCAATTAAATCCCAAGAAACTAAACTTTCTCTAAAAAATTATTACTCTGAATAATTCTTTGAATACATATCAGTAGGAATGTTGGAAGAAGACTGAGACATAAAGGTGAAGCCAGAGGAAGATCATTCAGAGTTTAAAAAACAAAGGGGCAGGGTTTCGCCACAAAATTTGAAAAACGGCTGTGGGTTTTGGACGGGGGGTCTATCTATAGGAAAAAATATGATGAACATTGATCTTCTATGGTTTCTATTTGTAGAAAAAAAAATAAACCGATAATATTAAAAGGGTTCTTTTTTTAAAAAACAAGAAATAATAAAACGTAAAATCAAATCAAAGGAAAGAATGTACCTGCCTGATATTTTAAGGAAACTGTTGCTTTAATAATATTAACATAGTAAAAGAAAATACAAGCGTACGAGGAGAAACAATATGATCAGTTGTAATGCCGGTGGAATACAATGTCATTACCATAGGTTGTCAAGCTGATGGAAAACATAGTCATTACCATAGTTTGTCAAGCTGATGGAAAAACAAAGTCATTATCATAGGTTGTCAAGCCAATGGAAAAAAAATCATTACCCTAGGTTCACGTGATGATGGAAAAAAAATTCATTAACATAGGTTGACGTGCTGTTGGAAAACAATGTCATTACCATTGGTTGATTTGATGATGGAAAACAAAGTCATTACCATAGGTTGTCAAGACGATGGAAAACAATGTCATTACCATAGGTTGTCAAGCCGATGAAAAAAACAAATTTGTTACCATTGGGTGACGTGTCGATGGAAAAAAAACATGTTACCATTGGGTGACTTGCCGATGGAAAACAAACATGTTCCCATTGGGTGACGTGCCGATAGAAAACAAACTTGTTACCATTGGGTGACGTGTTGAGGGAAAACAAACTTGTTACCATTGGGTGACGTGTTGATAGAAAATAAACATTAATATGGTAATCGGGCAAACAAGTCAACCAACAAAAGATAAAAAACTATAACTAAACATTCAATACGATAGACAGAATAATAAACCAATAGAATATACAAATAAATATCATAAGAAAATAAGGAATACAATAAGTAATATGTTCTCCCCTTTCTAAGAGGGCTTTATTTAATGTAAGGAGAAGTTTAAAACAAGAAGTAGATATGGATGATTACTTTAATGTAATCATTCCTAGCTTCTGTATTATAAAATCAAATATATCGTAAGGTAATTGTTTTGTAAAATTATCATCAAGTTGTTCTTGCATTAAGATGAATTGTAAAATAGTATCTCCTTTTTTTGTGTTATCCCTAAGAAAGTGATGACTAATATCTATTTGTTTTTCACGAGATTGATGTGTTGGGTTATTACTAAGAGCTAATGCACTAGTATTATCACAAAGAATATGTGTTTTGGAAAAAGTCAATCTATAGTCAGTGAGTGTGTGTTGGATCCACAACACATGGGCACAACAACTTCCTGGTGCTACATATTTAGCTTCAGTAGTGGAAAGTGCTACTGAGTGTTGCTTCTTACAGGACCAAGAATCCAGGTAATCTCCTAAGAAATGACATGTTCTAGATGTACTCTATCTATCCATTCTACAACCACCATATTCAGCATCTGAAAAACTTTTTAAAACAAAATCATTTCCAGAAGAGTAAAAAAGACCTAAAGCCATAGTGCCTTTTAAATACCGAAAGATTCACTTCACTACTTTTAAATGAGACTCTTTTGGATTATCTTGTTATCTTGCGCATAATCATATATAAAACATTAAGTCCAGTCTACTAGCTTTCAAGTATAAAAAACTTCCTATCATACCTCTAAAAGTTGTTTGATCTACTGGTTTCCCAGTTTCATCATGATCAAATGTATTTGAGGTACACATTGGAGTGCTAATACTTTTAGTTTTGTCGTATCCATAATCTTTGAGTAATTATTTAATATACTTATGTTGAGATATAAATTTTATTTCTGTTTTTTGAGAAATTTGAAAACCTAAAATGATTGTTAACTCACCCATCATACTGATTTCAAACTCAAACTTCATAAATTTAGCAAAAGAATTGGTTAAAGACTGCTGAGTTGATCCAAATATGATGTCATCAACATAAATTTGAACAATCAAAACATTTTTATTTTCCTCTTTTATAAAAAGGGTTGGACCCGCTATTCCTTTTGCATAATTTGTTTGCAAAAGAAATCATGTAAGTCTATCATACAATGCTCTAGGATCTTGTTTAAGGCCATATGAAGCATTGGTATGTTTAGAAACATGATTAGGATGTTTTGAGTCAATAAAACCAGGGGTTGTTCGACAAACACTTCATCTTGAACAAAACCAATTAGAAAAGAACATTTAACATCCATTTGAAATAATTTGATATTAAAGTATGCTAAAATGGCTAATAGAATATAAATAGATTCATGTCTAGCTATAAGAGCATATGTTTCATCATAGTTTATTCCCTCTTTTTTATTATAGCCCTTAGCAAAAAGTCTTTCTTTATTTCTTACAATGATTCCATTTTCATCACATTTTTTTTAAAAACCCACATCACAACAAGTACAGTCATTAATTTAGGTCATTCAAGTAAATTCCAGATTTATTCCTTTCAAATTCATTTAGTTCATCATGCATTACTTTAATCCTATCTTCATCACCTAAGGCCTCACTTGGAATTTTAGGTTCAAATTGTGAAAGAAAGGAATGATGTTTTATTTCATTTCTCAAGGAATTTCTAGTCGTTACAGGTTGATTTACATCACCAATGATGTTATCATTGGTATGATTCCTAAGGAACAATTGACTTGAGTTTTGTAAAACCTATTCATCAACATATGGTATAATATCTTCTGGGGTAAATGTTTCAAGAAGACTTTCTTGATAATTTTACTTATCATAAGAATATTCTAATAGAGGTTGATAAACATTTTTAGAAAACACATCCGAGGATGTAGGTTGGGGTTGGTTGAAAACAAAATTATTAGTTTCATCAAATTTAACATGCACTGTTTCTTCAACAGTACAAGTGTTTTTATTGAAAACTCTATATGCCTTAGAAGTTGTAGAATATCCTAGAAGTATTCCTTCATCAGATTTTGGTGTGAATTTGTATAGATTATGTTTAGTATTCAGAATGTATACTTTGAACACAAAAACATTGAAGTATGAAACTTTATGTTTTCGGCCAGTCCACAATTCATAAGGTGTTTTATTAAGAAATGTTCTGGTTAAACCACGATTTATAGTATAACAAACAGTACGTACAGCTTCAGCCCAAAATTGATTAGTAATTTAGTATTTACTCAACATGGTTCTTGTCATTTCCTGAATAATACGATTTCTTCTCTCAACAACACCATTTCTTGGAGGAGTTATTGGAGATGAGAAATTGTGAGTAATACCATTCTTAATACAAAAAGATTCAAAATCAGAATTTTTAAATTCACCACCATGATCACTATGAATAGTTATCTGTGGTAGGTTTTTCTCATTTTTAACTTGGGCACTAAATGTTTTGAATTAGAAAAAGGCTTCAGATTTTTTTTGTTAGAAAATAAACCCATGTAAATATTTTAAAGTCATTAACTAAAACAAATACATAGTATTTTTCTCCAATATTTCCAATTTGTGAAAGAACGAAAAGATCCATATGCACTACCTGTAATTCATTAGAAGTTGAAACGTTGTTAATTGATTTAAAGATAGTTTTATGTTTCTTGCCAAATTGACAAGGATCACAGACTTTTGAAGAATCATATATAAGATCTGGTAGTCTATTTACAAGTCTTTTCTGTGAAAGAATACAAAAGTTTCTTAGGTTGCAGTTTCCTAGTAATCTATTCCATATCCATGACTGGTCTTCTATTGGGCTTAAGTAAGGTAATGTTTGGCTCATAAGGTCTTATAAGTTAATAGTGTATACATTCTCTTACCTATGGGCAGAAAGAATGAAGTCATCCTTGGAATTGTGAACTAAGAATTTATCATTTCTAAAATTAACAAGGTATCCTTCATCACATAATTGGCTTAGGCTGAAGATATTGTGATCATGGCCTTAAACAAACAAAACATTTGAAATAACAACTTTACTAGGAAACACAATATTACATATTCCAATAATTTTCCCTTGAGCATTATCTATGAAGGTAACCTTTCCACCCTTTGTTTCGATGATCTTTTTAAATAAATCTCTGTTTTCAGTCATGTGTTGAGAACAACAACTATCCATGTACCAAATATTCTTATGGGTACACATATTATTTTCCTAAAAAAGAAAAAATTAGTTTTTTGGAATCCAAATTTGTTTGGATCTCGAAGGGTTAGATAAAAGAATTTTAGGAATCCACATTTGTTTTGAAAAATGATCTTTATAAAATCCTAAAGATTGTGTTCAATAAAGAAAACAATCTCTTTTCCAGTGTCCTCTACATTGACACTTAAGGAAAAAGGGGTATTTTGAGGAACACAATAGTTATTACTAAAAATAGGTTTAGAATGAGTATAACCAATACCAGAATGATTCCTCAAAGGTCTAATTTGAGATTACATTTTATCAATGGTTTCCTTACCATAAGTAAAGTTTGACAAAAAAAATCAAGTAAAAACTTTCAGACATTAGTTTTAAAACAAGGTTCATATCCTCCAAAACATGTTATTTTTTACAAGAGTTAGGCTAGAAAACATTTTTCTTAGAAATTAAATTTTCTAGATCCTTATAATGTTTATCCTTATCAAATTTGACATTCTCAAGGGTTTTTAAAATACAGTAAAAATCAGATGTTTTCATATCAATATCATTAGAATGATCTAATACTTCTTTGGATAATATTGAAATTCTAGAATTTTCCTTATCAAGTTTATTTTTGAGTTTAGAATTTTCATTCTAAGGTAATTTAGAAAACCAAGATTCTTCTTCAAAAGAAGGTAAATTATTATCTTTTGATGACAGAGACTCGTCATTTGAAGATTCATAATATTTATTATTAGTGTAATTTGCATTCAGGGAAACATTTGTAATAGCTTCATCATTGTGTACCTTATCCATGAGACAATGATCTTCAATGGGTAATCTGGCCAGAAGTCCAATATTCCTTTGTCCTTGGGATTCATATTATGAATATTTATCTCATGAATCACTACAATTTGCACTCCAAGTATCATTTTCCTGCAATACTTTCTTTGTATTTGTCTTGTAATACTTTTTCTTATTCCTTTCAGAAAGTTTCTCCTTTCTGCCTTTTTTTCATTAAAGTATAATCAGGCCTTATATGACCTACTTTATTACATTCATAACAAGTTACTTCTGAATCATTCTTATACTTCCTATCATTCTTTTTGAATCTGTATTAGAAGTCTTTCGTTCCCAAAATCATGTTTATCCTTAAAGCAAGATTGGCTAACTCATTATCTGAATGATTACAATCACAAGAATCAGACATAATAACTTTCAAGGATTTGGATGTTGTTAACCTTTCAGGTGTTTTTGCATTAGATGTAGTAGTAAAAGATACACATCCATTTCCATTTTTCTTCTTATTGAAATCATCATCTCACTACATTCTGGTCTCGTGCTGTAGAATAGTTCCAAAGAGTTTATCATGTGTAATCTGAGAAACTTTTCTGTTTTCGTCAATAACTGTCCTTTTTTACTCCCATTTGTTTTGCATTATATCAATAATTTTTTCTATAAGAAAATCATCATCATGAACTTTTTCACCCATTGATTGTAAACTATTAACGATTGTCATAAATCTCTATTGCACTTTGCTTACTGTCTCTCCATAAGGAAAAATGAAATCTATGATACTATCCTAGAAGCATTTCTCATCTTGTTTCTATAACCATGGATGTACCAAAATGTGTGACATCCAATTTCTTACAAATACAGTTTGATGAATCACAATAAGATATCTAGTTGTATATATTTTTGGTCATAGAACATAGTAAGGTATTAAGTTCCTTGTAATTCAGTTGATATTCTTGCTTCTTTTGGTTGGTGAAAGTACTGACTTCTTTGTCATGAATTTTGTAACCTCCAATAAGCATAATAAAATTGTCTACCCCAGTATTGAAAACGAATGTCTTTAATCAACATCTCTAGTACTCATAGTCGTTCCCATCAAAGATATGTGGTATAGTTGGATTTAGATTTTCAATTGACCCAATATTCATTCCATCCATCTAATAAAACAAAATCTTTTCCACCTCACACGTTAGTGCAATAAATAGTTGAAATAGAAATTTGGAAGAAATAGAACTAGTAATACTGTTCAGTGGAAACCTCCTTTGATACCAATTGTTGGATCGAATATGTAGATGTGTATGTATATTAGATGGAATAATACAAGAGGGGGGTGAATTATAGGTTTAAAAACATTGTGTTTAAACACATAAGAAATTAGTTTAAATGATCTTAAACAAATACAATTCACAATAATAAAAAACAACCAAAATTGTATTGTATATAATGGTATGATATAATGTAATACTATAAGAAATGTAAATCAATTTTATTCAAGATGAATACAATTATCAGAGTAGTACAATAGTGAAAGATTCTACCATATAGCATATAGAATCAATCAATACAATATGTAAAAGTATGAATGTAATTGACACAATTACAAATGAATATGGAATGAAGAAAGGAAAACAATACACTTCCCTTTCTTAAAACAAACAGCAGCAGAAATGTAAAAGTATTACAATTCTTTTGACCAATATAGAAGGGTTATCCTTTCACCTAGGATAAGAGGTCTGTCTTACCACCACCTTGGTAATCCCTCGATACGATGATCGGTATGTCTATCTTGTTATCCCTGCAAGCCCTCGATTTTGCAGGCAATCGGCACCTCTGCCTTTCAATGACTTGAAAGCCATCAATATGATGATCAGTAGCACCGTCTACCGATCCATAGAATCCCTCAATCACTATCACCTAATCTATTGCACAAAGAAAAACAAAGAACTTATTGAAATAAAAACACTAAGAACGTTCCATTCACGTTTTGAAGTTTCAAGGCTTTCGCACAAAGTAGTAGAGAAGTCACAATGTCTATCTCTAGAACTTGGTAGCACATAATGATCAGTCTCTCAATTATTCTTCTCAGCTTAAAATGACCATTTATTTATAGTCCTTAGGTTCTAATGGTCATATTTCCTCAAATGATCATTTTTCAACGGAATGCTCGGATGGACTTCGAAACCTGGCATTGTAACGGACATATTGAAACAGATAACATTACATCGTTTTGATTAGTTTATAACTAATTCCATGACATTATTTTGGTTAAAACAAAAGATATATGAAGATGAAAAACATGAGTACGATTAATATAAAGCATGTGTTTTTGATAATGGACCAAAACAAGAATGTAATGAAAGTGAAATAATAGAACTATAAATATTACTCAGTATAAAGTATTGATATGATACAAAGTGAGTATGATGCACAAAAGTTAGTACGATTGACAAAGTCAGTACGATTGACAAAGTGAATATGATTGACAGAGTCAGTACGATTGACGGAGTAACTACGATTGACAAAGTCAATACGATTGATAGAGTCAGGACGATTGATAGAGTCAGTATGATTGACAGAGTTAGTATGATTTACAGAGTCAGTACGATTGACAGAGTTAGTACGATTGACAGAGTCAGTACGATCGACAGAGTCACTACGATTGACAGAGTCAGTATGATGAGCCTGGTCAGTATGATCAGCATAGTCAAATACATTTGTGATTTCCAAAACAATACATAAAAATAAATGTTTTGACTCAACACAACCATACATAGAGATAAAATCCCTAAAAACACCATATTAAGCTACATTCAACAGATAATCGGTGCACGATAATGGGAAATGCTACACACCTAGTTTGACACTCCTAGGGGTGTTATTTTGGAATTACCAAGCACATTATGAACCATCAGAAATTATTTAAACAAATGTTGAATATTAATAACCTTTGATAAAATCATGGTGTTATTGGTAAAAGATTTAGGTGTCCCAATTTAAGAATTTTATGAGATATTTATCATGATTATGTTATTCTCATCTATGTTAAGTTCTGATAATAATATAGTTTGATTTTTTATTCAATGGTAGGAACCAAAAGTAACTAGGTAAACATTTCATGTGTCATATTTGTAAATTATGGAAAGTATGCATATCTATGTCTTATATGGAAAATTGATGAACAATATTAGTAAGGTTGAACGAGTATAGTTTAAACTACTAAAGATAAAGAGACCATGAATGAAATGTGATATGTATGGGAAGTTATAATAGTATTGTTTACATTAAATGTAAGAATAATTTTTAAATTTAGGTTGGTTATCCTTAAAGAATGATTCATATTTTACAATTTTTGAATGGGCTATTAAGGAATAGAATGATGAAGACTGAGTAATGGATTATGAATAATTTTAGATGATTAATGATTATATATATTATAATTCATGAATTATGTTATAATAATCATGTTTTTTATGTTTTTCATTATGGAATTGTAAAAGTATAATTACGAGTTTTAATAGACTAGAAAAAAAATGGAAATCTGGTATGCAAATGAAACAGATGATTAAGGGAGAGATAACCCTTAAAATGTTATTGATGTTTAGAAATTCATGTTTGGATGAAAATATGTAGGATATGAATAAATAAATTGTATGTCCATGATTATGTTGGAATAAATCAAATATTTGGTGAAATATTGTTTCATGATATCATGAATGGTTTTTATGACATTCTTTAATTTACGGAATATATTCAATAACCATTCAAATAAAGAAGAATGCATGGTTTCCTATGTGATTTAAATTAATTCAGGTTGTTACCATGATTCAATAAAATATAAGACGATGGTATTCACATGTTTGTAATGTGAAAACAAATAACTACTATTTGATATATGGTGGGATCAATGTTAAGCTTATTTTGAGATATTTCGTTACCTTTTTTGATGTTTTATATTATCACTTATTTTAGTGGTTCTAAGGTAAACCATTTATTAACTGATTTAATTTAATTTTATGATGAGTTTTTATTGATTAAATAACAATATTGAAATATATGAATTTATATAAATTGAATAACCTATAATAATAATATTTCTATAAAGACATATAAAGGCATATGAAATGAATTATCATTCTACTAATGGATCTATTGATCTGTTAGTGATTCAGTAATAAAAAAATCACCCTTATTTTTTTCTATAACAGATAAAGTGTAAGTTATCCAATTTAGAACCAAATGGTAAAATTTCCTATATGAAAAAATGATATAATGTAATTATGGTTATATATGTTCGTAGATAGTAAAAGTATTCCTAAACACAAGAAAGATGATATTGATAAATATTTTTCATAATATATTGGTTTCATTTGAACTGATGGTCTTAGGAATCATTACAAATTTATGGTTTTTTGGCCCTTAAATTTTAATTTTTCATTTGATTCATTGTGATCAAGGAACTCAATCATGATATGTAAATATGTATTCTTTTTTTATGTCTATTATTCACATTCCACCTTTTTTCTCATATGGGAAACCATGTGATGAGATTTTTTTGATAACATTTATGATAAATAAAATATTCCGTAAAATAATTTTTTGTATTAATTTTTATGATGTGGGTTTTTATAAAATGAACATTCTTGTATTAATCATTTAACGAACCAAACAAATTTTTAATGTGAAATTAATATTATGGGGGTTAGAACATAACACATCTTTATTTTGTGAAAAATTTTATACTAAATAAATTAAATCATTTCAATATTTTTAATTTAATGAAACTTTAAATATAACATGTATTATATGGATGGACTATTTTACTATCATTACACATAACCCCATGTTATGATTTCCCTAAACAAACTAATATTTTATTTTATTACACTCAAATCAATTTTTAATTATGTTACACAAAATACCTAGTTCCTTCAACAACATATGTTACTCGCCAAACCATGTTATACAGAAATAAAATATAAATTTAATGTTACTATTAAACTATTATTTTACTTATCTCATATCAGGTATAATGGTTGTTAAAAATAAAATTTCCAAAATATTTAAAATATGCTTTACAAATTTACATTAAATGAGTAATTTGGTTATTAATTATTTATAAATAAATATAAGAACTATTTTAAATCAAAGAAATTACTTTTCTAAGAAAACAATTTTTTGTTTAAATTTTTTTTATCTCAATAAATTAAAAAACACTTCAAAAATAGTTTCAACAAAATTTATTTATCATAAATTCAGTTAGATATTTTTTACACTCATCCAGTATTTATTATAATCATTAGATAAGAATTAATCAATTTATATATATATAAATATATATTTTCGTAAGAGGTAATATTACAACATTTTAATGGAGAACCAATATTGAATATAAATTTTTATAATTTTATAATTATAATTTTAAAAAATGGGCTTATTTATGAATATAGTATTTTAAAAATTTACATGGGGTGAATTTTTCATATTTTAATTAGATGATTCCTTTTTTGATGAATAGGAAGAAACACATAATTTTTAATCAATAAATCAATTAAATATTGTGTATTTATATAGTTAAATTATATTTATAATTTCTTATAATGTATAATTAGTTCAATTATACAACAATATTTCCAAATTGAATCATTTATACCCATTTTAAATTGATATTGGATTCGAAAACATTATAAACATTTAAACATTTTATCATGAAATAATATGATTCCACAACACATCTACAAGATTAATTATAAATTAATTTGTGGCACATGAGAGATTATAATTTGATAAAATTGATTCATTAATGGGAATAAGAATATGTTTTAGTTTAAAATATTTTAATAATTTTTTTATCCAAAATTTCAACGAAATTAATAAAAATTAATTACAACAATGAATGAAAATAATGTGTTTACCTATTGTTTAAATTATTACTAAAGGTG
This sequence comes from Viscum album, assembly GCA_963277665.1. NCBI lineage: Eukaryota > Viridiplantae > Streptophyta > Magnoliopsida > Santalales > Viscaceae > Viscum > Viscum album. The sequence continues at coordinate 1,799,499,010 of OY728157.1, forward strand.
AAAAAGAACCTATAAAAATGACCCAACGAATATTTTAGTACATATTTTTACCATATACTATAATTTATATTATTAATTACATTATTTCAAGCATATGATTTATGGTATGCCACTAAAAAGTGATTATACTTTTTTATTTAAAAGAATGCCACTTCTTCTCAACTACAAACGGGAACTCACCCCCCTCACTTATACACACCACTCATGAATATTTTATCATCCAAAAAATACCAAATTAATGTCCTAAAACCCCTAATATGTTTATATATTACCCAATAGGGTAAGAAATTAATCTAATAATGTTCTATGGTAAATACGAAAAGGATTACCTGAAGAAGAGGTAATATTATTCAAGAACAACTCTTTTTTGATTTCATTCTCTACAAAACAATTATTCTCATTCCTTGTTTATATAATAATGTCAATATTCTAAATATTATAAGATGTTTTTATGTTATGATTAAAACATACACTCACAATCACTTCCATCAAATGGGATGAAAAATATTCATTTGTGTGTACGAAAGATTATCACCTTGAAAATCGTTGTCCTTCGTTCCTCCATTTCCACATATAAATTATAGTAATAATGACGAAATTAATATTTTTATATTTTGAATTTGATATTTATGATTTAATTATTCTTATATAAATAATATATAACACATAATAGTTGGTTTTTTATTTTTGGGGAATATGATAAATTTGATTATGGACGTGTGGACTACTACCTTATAAGAGCGATCTGATTCCTACACACATTATGTTGAATTTATTAATTATTTTTTTAATGAAAATATATTAAATTTATTAAATAATAATTCTAATCTAATTATATGTATATATATATATTCATTTTTTAATAGGATAAGGACACAAAAACATCATTAATGTGTATATACAACTTATCTTCTCCATTAACAGTGTATTTCATTAATATTTATATTTTTTAAATATTATTATAAATAAGGATATATATAATATATATAATTTTTATGCCATGTTATTATTTCTTTAAATAAATAAATAATGATATACGTAAGAGTATTATGAATAATAGTTCAACACAAATGATAAAAAAATAGATATTAACCAAAACAAAACATTAAAATAGAATTATTAATAATTTGGTAATTTAATAACCAAATAAAGTAATATATGATATGATATATAATAATATATTTATGTGGTATATTTATAAGAAACTTAAATTTAATATATATTAGGTGTGAATTTGTATGAATGAAGTCCATACTTATGGTGAGGGTTTTCTCCTCTCATTTTTTTATCTAATATATATGCTAAATTCACCACATATTATTGTATTGTGGTATTTATAATTACCTATGAAATGTTATATAAATAATTAGTGTTATTTTATGATATTAAATTTCCCAATTTATGTTACTATATCATGGGTACCACGATTAAAAATGTAATCATGTAGTAAGGGGATTTCATATCACAATTTTATTTTTGAAACACTTATGCCTTGTTCACAACTAATTTAATTCGTGTTGTATTTATACTGACCATAAATGTATTATATAATTATTATCCTTAATATTATGGGGATTTTCATATCCATTTTATGATATATCTTTAATGTGTTATAAGGTTCCAAAGATACCAATTGGTAAAGAATTGTTGTCCTAATTTTTCTTCTTTGAGACACATCCCATTTTATGCACCAATATTCTTCTAATAGGAATATATATTACCCCATGAAATGTAATATCATGAAGATATTTATTTTAATTATATTATTAACATAATTTAATTTTATTCTTTCATGGTCATTATGACTCACTGCGGCCATAGTGGTAACTATTTATTGCGAAAATCTCTTCGTTTATCCGGATTTTTTATAATTATGATTATTATGATGAATTTATATGATCTATCTCCCAATTAATACATTGAAATTTATCCTCATATGATTATTCATGATATCATGATTTAATGGTAAAATTTAACATACCTTTTTACATACTATAATTAGAAAACATTTTTAAGAAAATATGACTTTTTTTCTCTCTTTGTAAGGAATTACGTTTCATTTACACACCATGTGTCTAAATTTATTTTAAATTTTTTTTTAAAATCACTCGTAATAATGTTTCTGTGGTAAAAGGATTTTAAAGATTTATTTATGGTTCAATATGTTTAAAATGGTTTTCATTTATTACATTATTTGTTTTTAAGGACATTTTCAAATATATCTTTTTCAAAGTATTTTATGTTTCAAAAATTATTTTTTCAAATTAGAGTGGATATTGTACTCCATAAGTATTTTAGAATTTTGGAATTATCAGTACATAATTTTTCAATGTGGTTTTAGAAGATAATTTTTTCATAGAGTTATATGAACTTCAATGAAATGTAATTTCCCTTATGAACTATTCAATGTGATCTTGAGAAATATTTTCACATCTAGGATAAAATCATTTGATATAGTTATGTGTTACTGGGGATATGACACTACTAGAAAAACAGGTATTTGCGACGGGCTATTTGCGACGGGATCCCGTCGCAAATGGCTTTTTGCGACGGGGTCCCGTCGCAAATAGCCCGTTGCTGAAAACGCCGTCGCAACTACACTTATTTGCGACGGGCCCGTCGCTATAGCCTTTTTTTGCGACGGGAATTCTCCCCGTCGCAAATAGTATTCCGTATTTTTGTAAAAAACTTTTGAAACAGTATTTGCGACGGGACCCGTCGCAAATCTCTTTTGCGACGGTCCCGTCGCAAAAACTGTTTTTTAAAAAAATAAAAAAAATTAATAATACTAGTATTTGCGACGGGAGTAGTATCCCGTCGCAAATACTAAAAAATAGTATTTGCGACGGGACCCGTCGCAAATACTTTTTTAAAAAAAAATAAAAAACTATTAATAATACTAGTATTTGCGACGGGTATAGTATCCCGTCGCAAATACTATAAAAAAAATAAAAAATAAATAAATTATTAATAAATTATTTTAATTAATATAATAATAGAATTATAATTTACAAATGAAAATAATAAATTATTTTAATTACTATAATAATAGTAGAATTATAATTCAAAAATAAAAAATAATAGAATATTAATAAATAATTTAATTAATTTAATAATATTACAATTATAATTCATAAATAAAAAAATATTAATAAGTTATTTTAATTAATATAAAAATAATAGAATTATTTTACATTCAAATATTAAAATAATTCATGTATTACAAAAAAAATAATTAAATATTAATATTATAAAATTTTAATATATATATAAAATTTAATATTATAAAATATAAATAATATTATTATTCATATTAATATTGTTATTTAAAAATATAATATTATTAATATTTTATAATGAGACAGAAACTACGAATAGAAAAAAAAATATTTTGATTTCTCAAATTTTATAACTGAAATACAAAATCTAATCTGAAGAAGGGGGGGAGGTGGGGGATCTGCAGATGGTGGTGGAGGAAACTCCACCCCTAAAGCATGAGTGAGTCAGCGCATGTACTCCATCTGCTCCTGATGTTGCTGCTGCCACCAACTCGTCTGCTCCTCGTACAGCTGCTGCTGGCGTCGACGCTCCTCCTCATGCTGCTGACGCATCTGCTCCTGCTCCTGTCGGAGACTCTCTATCTGTGCAGTCTGAGATCGCAACTGATCCTCATACTGTGTAGAAAAAGATGCACGAGCTCCTCTCGAGATGGACGCCGACATCGCAGCACTGCCATAATAATCTCCGGGAGTCAGTCGAGAGCCGATACCAACTACCCGGCCCTTCTCGAAGGCATACTGGGTGGCCTGCATCCATGCCGCCTCATCAAACTGACGGGCAGTGGTCTGATCTGATGACTCGGCCTGACTCTCAGGCCGGGTCTGTGACGCTGCGGCCTCATATGACTCCTATAGTTGCAATTTAAAATTAAAATTGTGAATATATTATATGCAGTTAATTTTTAAACTTGAAAACAAATAATACTGACCACGATGTGATGCTGATGATCATCTCTGAGCTCCCCAGTAGCAGGATCACTATACATCCTCCGATATACGTCGTACTCTGTAATATCGGGGTGCTCGACAGCCTATAAGAATAAAAAATAAACTGTTAATATTTATAGTTATATAAAATATTTATAAATAATGTACGTACCAGATGCTGTCTATGAGTACTGAAAGAACGACTCCCAGCTCGATGAGTCACCTCCTGTCTCCCCCGATTCTGCCTCCCCAGCGATGACCTCCTCTGAAAGGCACCACTCAACCAGTGCGCACATAATCCATCCCATACATGGGATGAAATATACTCTGGTCGGTGTGCTCTACATGACTCCTCAAAATCTGACACTCCTGCTTTCTTCATCGCAGCTTTTCTTAAATTGTGCAAAAACTGACGAAGGCGATCACGCATGGCCACCTCCCATGCCTCGTGGATGGCGTCACGCATGGTATCCTCGATCGGATACCATAAACCCTACAAAAAAATCAAAATATCAAGTTAGAAATGAAATAATTTTCAAAATAAAAATTATTTATTTACGTACGTACCAACCAATGGTCGAACATGGCCTGCTGCACATCAATGGGAATCTGCTCCCATGTGGTCCACGGCTGAGAGAAATAGTTGCGCAAAATAGCGCTGCCCTGTCCGACTGCTATATGCGGAAAACTGAAAAAAAAAATAATAAACATTTATTATGTGAATAGATTAATGAAATCTTAGTCAAATCCACGGGTTATCACACAGGTTATCACACCTCCGGGTGCGCGGATCAAACCCAAGACGTGGACGTCGCTCGGGGACGGGGTCAGGAATCATCAATCGTGCAAGACCGCGCCCCCTCCGCGTACTCCCTGAAGCGCCTGCAGGCTGAGGGTCATCTGCCAGCAACTCATCCGCATCGAAAGGCAGGTCAGCATCCGTCAACTCACAAAATGTGGCCTCGTCCATCTGAAACAGAAAATGTTAATGTTAGCAAATAATTGATAATTACTATTATATATACATATATACATATTATGATTGTATATAAATACCATGGAATTCTATAAGTGTTCATCTTCATCATCATCTTCATATATGTCAATTTCATCTTCATATTCCTCCTCAACATCATCGATATCCATTCGAGTTGCAGTTGCTTCATCTCTTACCATTTCAAATTCATGTGTGACATCATTAACATCATCGTCATCACCGACTCTTAAATATGGGGTGTCGTCATCGATACTCATGTCTCTTTGTAAAAAAGATTGATTTTGAGTACTCTCTTGAAAAACTTCAATTCTTTGCACATCAGTGAAAGCAAATTCACTTTGACTAAACTGATTGTCTCGAATTTTGATTTTTATTACACTCCACCAATCAGTCAAGTCTCTTGATGTTGCACAGTACTTTGCATAATAAACTTGATATGCCTGTTGAGCCAATAAGAATGGTTCATTTACTGCGAGAACACTTTTACATTTAATATCGATGATTCCATGAGTCGGATGAACACGCACAGCTCTCTCTGTATCCAACCACCGACATTTGAACATGGTTATGTAATGTTGTCCAAGATAACAGAGTTCAATGATTTCATCAAGTATGCCATAAAAGTCAACTTCATTTTCTCGATGATGAGATCCTCTCAAGCTAACTCCACTGTTCATTGTTTTTTTTTTGATTCCCCATATGCATGTGTGTGGAATTGAAATCCATTCACCACATATGCATTATAAGTTTTAACAAGTTTGGACGGTGGGTTACTCAATACACACAGCCGTTTGTCAATTTTATCAGCATGTCGAGACACCTGAAAATTTGTGAAATAATTATCAATATAGTAAACTATACATTGAATGAGTTGCTAAAAGATAAAGAATTTATGTTACCAGTTTTTGAAACCACTGAGAGAAATTTTTCAGTCGACGTTCTTCGAGAGCAGCTGCTGTAATTTGTGGAATTTGTTTCTTGATAGGATTATCATACAACCTATAAAAACCAAAGTTATTTACTGTAACATAAATGATAGAATAAGTGATATAAACACTTATAGTACAACTGATGTCATCTCTTCACAGTTGAGCAGAACATACGTATGAGCTATATGATGTTCATCATCTGAAAGCCAGCGTTCAGAAACTCCACCAAAACCAAGCTCTGACTGGTTGAAAACAGATAATTGATTGTCGATTTCATCAATATTTCTCTCATTCCGTCACATTTGGTTGTGTTTTGAAGGATAATCAGATTCAAAATAATGGGAGCAGAAAAAAGATATTTCCTCTTGCAAATAAGCTTCTGCAATAGATCCTTCAACAGATGCTTTGTTGCGTACTTTTCTTTTCAATTTTTGCATGCATCTCTCAAATGGGTACATCCATCGAAACTGTACCGGACCTCCACATTTGGCTTCATATGGCAAATGTAACATCAAATGTTCCATTGAGTCGAAGAAAGACGGCGGAAATATTTTTTCCAGTTTACATATAATTACAACAACATCTTTTTCAAGTTTGCCTAGAGCATCATAATCTGCCGTAGCCGCACAAATTTCCCGAAAAAAATGAGACATGTCTGTTATGGAATCCCAAATCACAGAATTCAACAGACCTCTTAATCCAATGGGTAGAAGTCTCTCCATTATAACATGACAATCATGACTTTTTAATCCATTAATATGACCATTCTTTACACATCTACCCAAATTGGAAGCACAACCATCTGGAAGTCTCAAATCTGCAATCCACTGACAAAATAATAAACGGTTTTCTTTAGACAGTGTATAAGCTGCTTTTGGTTTCAGTAACCTTTCTGTTCTGACATTCTCAAATAGTTCCAATTCTGGACGCCTGCAAATTTGGGCAAGATCTAAACGTGCATTTACATTGTCTTTGCTCTTTCCTGGCGTATCCAAAACTGTATGAAACAAATTATCAAAACAGTTCTTCTCAATATGCATGACATCTAACATGTGTCGGACCAACAAATCAGACCAATATGGCAAATCCCAAAATATGCTACATTTAATCCAATTGTGTTCTTTCCCAAAACCAGAAATTTTCTGTTGGTTTATTGTGGGACCAAAAGTGATGGGAGGTAATGAAAATACAACCGATTTTAACTCTGAACCTGATAGCATTTTTTGAGGTCCATCCCTTTCAGCTGTTCCTTTTCTGAAATGAGATCTGTTTCTGCGAAAAGGATGATCAGCTGGAAGAAATCTGCGATGACAGTCAAAATAACAAGGTTTCTTTCCATGAATGAGCATAAATGCTTTGTTCTCTCCCATACAGTAAGGACATGATTTCTGACCATGTGTACTCCAGCCAGATAACATCCCATAAGCCGGGAAGTCACTTATTGTCCACATCAATGCTGCTCTCAGTATGAAATTCTGTTTCGTTGCAACATCATATGTACTGACACCAGTACTCCACAGTAAATTTAATTCATCAATCAATGGCTTCAAATAAATATCATTATTTTTCTTCGGATGTCCTGGAATTAGTAAAGTCAAAAAGATATATGGCTCCTTCATCAACATCCATGGAGGTAAATTGTACGGAGTTAAAAAAAACAGGCCAACATGAATATTGACTACCATAAGATCCAAACGGACAGAAACCATCAGTGGAAAGGCCCAGCCGAACATTTCTAGCTTCTAAAGCAAAGGATGGATGCACTCTATCAAAATGTTTCCATGAATCACCATCGGCTGGATGATTCAAGCTTTTATCGGTTGAACTATTCTCTTTATGCCATGACATCATTGTCGCTGTATTCTTAGACATGAATAAACGCTGAAGTCTGGATGTAAGCGGAAAATATCTCAACTGTTTTACAGGAATCAAACCAGACTTCCCGTGTTGTCCTTCTTTATATCTCAGTTGCCCACATGTGGGACAACTATCCAACGACTCATTTTCCCCTGAATATAAAATGCAGTCATTTGAACATGCATGAATCTTCTGACAAGTAAGTCCCAAATTTCGAACCAACCTCTTACTTTCATAGTAATTTGCAGGTAAAACATTTCCTTCGGGTAACAGTGTTTTCAGCAAAGAAAATATTTGGTCAAAACAGGTGTTTGACATTCCGTTATCTGATTTGATAGCCATAAATTTTGCAACTGCTTCTAATTTGCTCATCTTGCAGCCAGGATATAATGCATCCTCAGCAGGCTTCAACAACTCATAAAATTCAGACGGTCTCAACTCAGGATTTGAAGCTATATCAGCTGGAGTTTCTGTATGTTGAACAGATGAACCTGCAACATCATGTACTAAATCTTGAAACTGGGATGGATCCGGAATCAAGTTGGTATCACCTGCTCTGGAACTGCGTTCACCGTGTTGATACCAAAAAACATAATCTGCTTGAAAACCAAAACGCAAGACATGTTCCCCCACTTTTTTAAATGTGTCAAACGTTCTCAATGCACATTTTCTACAAGGGCATTTTATCTTTCCTTCTGAAACAAATTCTGTATTTGATGCCGCAAATGATAAAAAACTCTCCACACCCTCTATATATACTGGATTTAAACCAGAACCATTTGGATTTCTACGTTGATTTATCCATATGCGGTCATCTAATAATGACTGTTGACAACCTCGTTGTTCCATATTTTTCTATAAAATATAAAAGCATTACTGGTTTTGAATAATTTGTTAGAAAAAACACAAGCAAGGATTGAATATATTGAGAATAAAGCAAAACCTGTTACAAATATTGATAATTTTAATATTATATTGACTTTTTATTTTTTTAATAATACTAATATAATTTTTTTCATAAATATTAATTATATAATAATAACATCATTACATTATTAGTATATTTTATTATTAATATTAAAATAATATAATTTTATATATTATATACAATTCTCCTTTCATCTGTGTGTTTCACATTCTGTCTCCACATGTAATATTGGCATTCACTTTCACCTCTCCATTGGCGAGTAGGTTGATAATTTTGAAAAAGAATGCCAATATTACATGTGGAGACAGAAGAAACACAGAAGAAAAGAGAATTGCATATAATATAGAAAATTATATTATTTTAATATTAATAATAAAATATACAAATAATGTAATATGGTAATTATTCCAAATTATAGGTAAGTATTTCAAATTATTGGTAATTATTCCAAATTATTGGTAATTATTCCAAATTATTGGTAGTTATTCCAAATTATTGGTAGTTATTCCAAATTATTGGCAGTTATTCCTAATTATTGGTAATTATTGGTAATTATTGGTAAATATTGGTAATTATTGGAAAATATTGGTAATTATTGGTAATTATTGGTCATTATTGGTAATTATTGGTGATTATTGGTAATTATTGGTGATTATTGGTAATTATTGGTGATTATTGGTAATTATTGGTGATTATTGGTAATTAATACTAATTATTGATAATTAATACTAATTATTGGTAATTAATACTAATTATTAGTAATTAATACTAATTATTGGTAATTAATAATCATTATTACTAATTATTGGTAAATATTACTAATTATTCCTAATTAATACTAATTATTCCTAATTATTCCTAATTATTACTAATTATTGTTAATTAATACTAATTATTGCTAATTATTGCTAATTATTACTAATTATTTCTAATTATTACTAATTATTGCTAATTATTACTAATTATTGCTAATTATTAGTAATTATTGGTAATTATTACTAATTATTGCTAATTATTACTAATTATTACTAATTATTACTAATTATTGCTAATTATTAGTAATTATTCCTAATTAAAACTAATTATTGGTAATTATTACTAATTATTCCTAATTATTACTAATTATTCCTAATTATTCCTAATTATTACTAATTATTGTAAATTATTCCTAATTATTAATAATTATTGTTAATTATTCCTAATTATTACTAATTATTGGTAATTAATACTAATTATTGGTAATTAATACTAATTATTGGTAATTAATACTAATTATTGGTAATTAATACTAATTATTGGTAATTAATACTAATTATTGGTAATTATTACTAATTATTCCTAATTAATACTAATTATTCCTAATTAATCCTAATTATTACTAATTATTCCTAATTATTACTAATTATTGTTAATTAATACTAATTATTACTAATTATTTCTAATTATTACTAATTATTTCTAATTAATACTAATTATTTCTAATTATTACTAATTATTTCTAATTATTACTAATTATTGCTAATTATTACTAATTATTGCTAATTATTATTAATTATTGATAATTATTAGTAATTATTGATAATTATTGATAATTATTACTAATTATTGGTAATTATTACTAATTATTGGTAATTATTCCTAATTATTGGTAATTATTGGCAATTATTGTTAATTATTACTAAATATTGATAATTATTGGTAATTATTCCTAATTAATACTAATTATTGGTAATTAATACTAATTATTGGTAATTAATACTAATTATTGGTAATTAATACTAATTATTGGTAATTAATACTAATTATTGGTAATTAATACTAATTATTGGTAATTAATACTAATTATTGGTAATTAATACTAATTATTGGTAATTAATACTAATTATTCCTAATTAATACTAATTATTCCTAATTATTCCTAATTATTCCTAATTATTCCTAATTATTACTAATTATTGTTAATTATTCCTAATTATTACTAATTATTGTTAATTATTCCTAATTATTACTAATTATTGTTAATTATTCCTAATTATTACTAATTATTGGTAATTAATACTAATTATTGGTAATTAATACTAATTATTGGTAATTAATACTAATTATTGGTAATTAATACTAATTATTCCTAATTAATACTAATTATTGGTAATTATTACTAATTATTCCTAATTAATACTAATTATTCCTAATTATTCCTAATTATTACTAATTATTGTAAATTATTCCTAATTATTACTAATTATTGTTAATTATTCCTAATTATTACTAATTATTGTTAATTATTCCTAATTATTACTAATTATTGGTAATTAATACTAATTATTGGTAATTAATACTAATTATTGGTAATTAATACTAATTATAGGTAATTATTACTAATTATTGTTAATTATTGGTAATTATTACGAATTATTGGTAATTAATACTAATTATTGGTAATTAATACTAATTATTGGTAATTAATACTAATTATAGGTAATTAATACTAATTATTGGTAATTATTACTAATTATTACTAATTATTCTTAATTATTGATAATTATTGATAATTGTTCCTAATTATTAGTAATTAAATGAATAATTATCAATAATTAGAAATAATTACCAATAATTACAAATAATAACATTATTAATATATTTTATTATTAATATTAAAATAATATAATTTTCTAATTTATATACAATTCTTCTTTCATCTGTGCGTTTTCTCTCTCCACATACAAATAATACATGTGAAGACAACAAACACACAGATGAAAAAATAATTGTATATATATAAAAAATTATATTATTTTAATATTAATAATAAAATAAACTAATAATGTAATAATGTTCTTATTCCTAATTATTGGTATTTATTACTAATTATTAATATTTATTCTTAATTATTAAAAATTATTACTAATTATTCCTAATTACCATATAAACAATACTAATAATTTAAATTTATTAAGTCATAAAACAATGTAAACATAATTAAATTACAACTAATTAATAATAATTGAAACTAATAAAAATTAAAAATAAATAAAAAATTAAAATGAAGATAAATACCTTGAAAATTGATCTGTTCTGATCGTTCTTCAAAACTTTAATATCAGCTCCGGAGAAAAAAATTAAACTGGAGAAAAACTCAACTCTAGAAATATAATTTTGAGAGAAGGAGAAGATAAGGAATGAGAATGAAATGAAAAAAACGGATGGGGGTATTTATAGGTTAGATTATTTGCGACGGGCCCATTTGCGACGGGAATCCCGTCGCAAATAGTATTATTTGCGACGGGACCCGTCGCAAATACCTTAGCCAACATTTATTACGGTCAACCGGTAAATAGTTATTTGCGACGGGTCCCGACGCAAATAACCCTCTGCCGACATAGTATTTGCGACGGGGGAATATTCCCGTCGCAAATACCTTTTACCGCCGCTGGTTATTTGCGACGGGAATATTTCCCCGTCGCAAATAAGTTTCCCGCGATTTGGCGCGCATCGCGGGAAAACTATTTGCGACGGGGAAAGCAGTCCCGTCGCAAAAGCCTCCTTATTTGCGACGGGGAAATACCCCCGTCGCAAATAAGTTTTTAACATGACTATTTGCGACGGGAATAAATCCCGTCGCAAATAACTCGTCGCAATTGCTCATTTTTCCCGTAGTGTGATCCAAGGACACAATTAATATTTTTTATTGGAATGGTTTATGATTAATGGTATTTTTGTTGTGGAACATGTTTCTTTTCAACAAGTATAACATGTTTTAAATATATTATTATTAAACCCAATTCTTTTTCACAGGCTAATCCCAATTGTAATAGATTAACATGCAATATATTTATTTTCCATGGGTTAATCAAGTTATGAAAGAATAATTTTTTAAATATTTTATGACAATATGCATGATATTTTAATTTTATAAAAGTTGCATCAAATAGTAATGGCTTATATGATTGGGTGCCATGAATAACACCAGGTATTCTTTTTACAGCTTCATTGATGGGGTGGTCGAGATAACACAGTGTAATCTCATTAAAACATATATTATGGGGAGAAAAATCTAGTGTCATCCTATCCCATTATAGCTTATATAATGGGGTATCCAAGATTGTGTCTGGTGTTCTTATTTTTTCTTATATGATAAAGCATCCTAAACAGTGTTTGATGAACCCATTTTAGCCACTAATGCATTTGGTAAAGATTTTTATCTCATAAGATAATGATGGGAACAAGTAGATTGTCTTGATACACTATGGGAAGAATGTGTAACCTAATAAAAATAATATGATGTGTTTAAAAAGGGGAAGGTGGTGTGTCCCACCCAAGAGTTATAGCCGCCTATGCACGATGCTGCTTAAATGTTCACTATGTTATGTGTGAACCGTATTACAAGTTCACATGCCTATGTGTGAAACTTATTACATGATCATAATTCTATGAATGGACATGGTTTCATGCCCATATGTTTATGAATGAACCTAATTTAATTACCTAAATTTTTTGAGTGAGCCATATTATGTGTTCATAGTATTATGTGTGGACCTATTTGCATGTATATAAATTTATGTGAGAGTATCTTTTCATGTCATTAACAAATTGATTAAACATGTTTCAATTTATACATGTTAACATTATTATAAGTATATATTAATTGGAAAATATAGTTTTTGATGGCTATGTAATACTATAATGGATTATTCTCATGGATTTCCATATTATTCATGTCCCATGAATCTCCAATCATTATATAAAAACATAATATTATGATATTTGATATACATGGTTAGCACGTAAAATGTTATTCTATTGTTCTTATGGACATATGACCATGTTATGCTAATATACTTTATCAATTTTATCCCATACTGTGTATATGATCTAACCCTTTCTAATTTTTCTTTTCCCCAGGTTATGAAGGATAATTTTGAGTATGAGTACTAACAGGGAAGATCTTTATAGGATATGTTGAATACCTTTAACCAAATTAGAATAATTTGATCTTATTTTCAAAAGACACTATCCTTTTATCATCCCTGATCTTATACATATTTAATGAGATGAATATTAATCTAAAATTATTTAATATCCATGTATGTTAGGAGTGGGCATTATAGACGAAATAAATGAAAACAACATTATAAGAGATATGTTATCCCCTATTCAATGAATAATGATGGATTCCTAATAAAAGTTATCTATATTATCTCTTTTGAGAACAAAATAATTTGAATAATATTCTAAGGATGAAGAATATTTCAAATATAAGAATGCAGATCTTGACTAAATAGATTAAATTTGGACATGGGATATTGTTTTGAGGCCACATGATAATGACATGCTCAAAGAAAATTAAGGGTAATACAAAATAAATTGAATGATGATGGGAATTTTTTAAGGAATAAATAATCAAATGTATGAAAATGTTATTCACAAATTAATAGGATTAATATGGATGAAGAATTCAAGTAAGATATATCATATGAAAGTAAAAGATTATTCCTGACCAAGACAATAATTATAGTATTCATGGTGTGAAAAATGAATAAAAAATTACCCTTTCATAATGGGATACATGATTATGAATTGAACATAGATAAACTAGGTGGATTTAATATTTTAATGATGAGAATAAAGTATTCTAGTTTCATAATGACTTTTATAGGATAACACAACTAAAAAAACTCTTCGTAGTCAAAGTCATTTTAATAAATCTGGATGAATATATTTAAAATTATATGGGACAATAATGAACATTATATTAGGAAATAAAATATAATTTTACTTATGGAGTTTGTATTTTTAGGGGAAATTTTCATTGAACACTTGAATGGTATCCAATATAATAAATTTTAAGATCTTTTGAGGATATAATTTGAGATTCCTATTACTAGTGTTTTTTTTTATTTTATACATGGATTATTAGTTATTTATGTAAATGATAAGGCCATTTTATATCTAAATAAATATTCTATAGATGTATCAAAAAAATTAATTGGTAATTCAGGACCACTGTTATTTCTAGGTGATTCCCTTTTTTATAATTATAAGGAAAAAAAGACAATGACACACATTACCAATATATTACATGATTCATACTCTACATTAGTACCACTGAAGATGATATTATGTTTTATATATCTCAATTAAAAATACATTATATTTTTTACAAAGAAGTCCAAATGATAGTTTTAAACATGAGACGTTTATATATCGATCATATTGAGGAAAATGGGGAGTTTTACTATAATAGAACATAATAGTTGTGGTTGGTAAATTCATACATTCATTTCTTTGGTTTTGTTACTAGAAAAATATCATGTACTGGTGGTTTGTTTTATCATATACATTATCACGTTTCATGGTTTAGTATTAATCATTAATTTCAATCATTAAACACTTTAGATGATGAGTATATTTTAAAAAATAAATTTTACTCTAAATAACAATAGATGAAACAACGTCATGAAGATTTTTGGATTATAAATTTAATTGAATATTCCAATTCCATGTAATAAGCGTGCTCTATTAAATAGAAAAAATTAAACACAACATTTAAGGAAAACCATAATGACATTGTCCATCATTTCAAAATGGGGAATGTTGAGAAATGTTTTTTAGAAATTTCAGTTTATGTAAACTTAATAGGGAATTTAAGAAAAAAATATTTATGGTCATAACAATGGTGGAATGTAAAAAGAATCAGTTGGATCATGGATTCCATCAAAATCCACATATATAAATAGAACAATAATATTAAATTATTCTCTTATGTGTTTTCTATCAAAATAAATGCCTTTTACCCCTTAACAATTCATTTTTTTATTTATATCCATCTCATATAACCATTAATGGAAGTGATTTTTCTAACTAAATTAAAAAATATGGATATAAATCATCACGAAAATCCATGAGATTATATTTGAAATGTAGAGGGTTTTTTCTGTTGAATAATACAGAGAAGTAGTTTAGATTGTGTCATTATAATAATATAAATCATGGTCCATTCTCATCATATTAATTTCATTCAAATATCGTTTATCACACCATTTATTTTCTCACATGGTTATAGATATAGTGATTAATTAATCATTGATTAATGGAACTAAAGGATAAATGTTGAATATTTTGTGTTTTATCATTGTAATTTAATGATATTGTATTTTTGTAAAAAACAAACGAAACTGGGGATATTTTTGAAAAAAAACCTAAATTATGAAATTGTTAGAAATTGGTTTGTTGAAAAATATGATGGAATAAGTTTTCTTAGAGTATAATATTGATTGAAAGAAGATACATTTGAGAGTCATTTAATATTTTTTTGTATGTTTCCACCAATATATTAAAAATTATTGTGTGAATTGATATATATTTTTGTGGATGTTGGTAACAACATGACTTGGTGACCACACTATAGTACAGTGAGTTTGGATCTCAAAAGTCATTTGTAAAAAATTCCCATGTACTATACAGGTGCATAAATGTTAATGGTGAGTGAAAAACATTTTCCAAAAATGAACATCAACGATTCACATGGTGATGTAAATTAGGAATAAATATACAAGAGATAGGGATTCCGGCTATGGATGTGGAGATAGGATTTGTAGATTAGATGTCTATCTATTATTTATGAGGCGTCTTTATATGGCCTTATCTAAAGTTATGTTTTAGAGGAAGTATAAAATTTAATATTACTATGATGAAAAATAATACATGTGTGGTACTCAATGTATTGTGGAAAAAAGGGAATGTTTCTTCTACCACATCCTCATTTAATCTATTTAAGTGATCCTGTTTTTAAATCAGAAGAATATTCATTGTGGATATTATGTATTTTTTGTATTTTAACTACAAAATTATATGTGGTATTCAGTGTGATTCAATTGACATACAATTTTATATATAGTTATCATAAGCACATATATTATATAGTTACATTTTTAAGGCCATAAAATAATATATATATATGTATGTATGTATATATATAACTAACCATGAACACAAAATCAATACAATTGTTTCAACTCTTTCATCAAATTTAATTTCTTTTGTATATAAAATTGTAGAGTTAGAACATAATATAAAAGGATAAAATACATTTTTTTTATACAATGGAAAATTTCAATATAATATATGAAACAAAATAATTCATGAATTGTACATATGTCTCCAAAAAATTCATTAAAAATTGTTATCCATCTATAATATCACATTTAAAACATTTCTCAATAACATAAGGGTGAGCTCAAATACTAAGTATGGGAAATGAATGACTAAAGAAATCAAGGTATTAATATTATTGTAAGAATTTTTAAGAAACATGAATCCATAATCAACATGAAACCGAAATAATTACATATTCATCACAATAACTGTATACATAGATATACAATATAAAAATTTCATACTGATGGAATTCATAGTATTAGGGATAATAACATGTGGTCAATCAGTTTTTCTATGGAACATTACAAGTTGTCAATATACATAATAATAAATTATTTTTTCAAGGATTTATTCCATGACACTATTCAATTATTCATAGATGAATACACCCAGACCCATATTTTATCTCATGATACATATCGATGCATCGAGGGCCTATATAATGTCATTCCCCATCAATAACATGATTAAGTACAATGCATTCTCTAAAAGAGACATCAATAAATTTCATACCATTACCCATGGAACAACTAACATAATATCACATGGATATCCATATTATAAAGAATATGGAATATAAAAAATTTCTCAACCAGTTTTTATATACAATAGTACTTAATAATGAATATAATTTTTCCCGTGAAATTAAAATGGTATATAGGATCATAACTCATTTAGAGGAATAAGATGTAATATTATATAATGAATTAGAAACATTCAAATGATCATGTTTTTTACATTAATAATATAAATAATTTCCATATATTCCCAATAATAACATAAAAAAATTCATTATAAAAAAAATTACAATACAAATTATGTAAAATATGATGTTAATTACATACAAATAAATGACTATAAGGAAAATTCAATACATCAATAACATGATAATAATCAATCCATGGGAAGGAGGTGGATTTTTTCTATGATTTCCCAGGCCTAGATGACACACAATTGTTCCCTGATCCCAATTGACCACATAGCCTCAAGCACATCTCCCTATATTCGTGAGGCTGCCTAATAATAGTGTGGGGATATGTAAGTTTTGGGAGAGACTATTCCCTCTTCATAAATGTTTAGAATATAGGAATGTTAATAATATATATTTATAATAAGCAATAAATCATAGATACAATAGATCAATAACATGTATAGATAAAAATACCAAAAGGAAACTCATATATAATTAGTATGATACATTTCATGTGTCTAATACAATATATGAATCTTGTAACTAAAAATACAATTCAATACATATTTCAAAAGTAAAAAATCTCTATATTTATACTAGCTAGAATCATGGCCCTCAACTTCATCCCTTACTGCAATTATCTGATGTTGGTATCAAGAACATATTATGTGGTGCATTCCATTTTCCATACCAAGAATCATATAATATTATCAGGTACCAAAGGAGGCCAAAAAAGTGTGAGATATAATCCCATAAAATTCCAAAACCAAGGTCTAGTTCCATCAAATCATTAAATTTATAATATTAATAGTCTATGAGAAGTAATACAATATGATGAGGTTTTATTGAAAGTAGAAATATAATAATGTCTAGGTTATTATTTACAATCAAATTCCCTTAAATAAATTTCATTTTATAAAAAAGTCTCATAACCCATCATTATTCCCATTATCCAAAATGAAAATATATGACTAATTGATGCCTAACAGAACATCCTTATGGTATGAGGAAAATACCATATCCATTATTGTAATTTTACTTGGCAGGCATGCATATAAAACATTTCATTCATTATTCATTTCATTCCTAGAGCACATACTTTTTATTCCTCATATGAATTCAAGTTTCTCTCCATATATAGTATAAATGAACTGCCTACAAGCCCATCCATGTTGATCCTCAATAGAACCCAATAACCGCTCTTTGTTTGGTATAACATCAATTTCATTAGAGTCCTTCATTTTATGTCAACTAATGAGGCCAATGTATTACCCATGGAATATATAATCAAATACCATCTATGTCGACCCGTGAAAATCCATATGGAATTACTATTATATCATAGCATATAATAGTGATCCCCTATGATTTTATCCTTGTTAGTCCAAGTATCACTCATGCATATAACCATCAATCCTCTAATTTGACCCATAGTATTCTTCAATAGAGTTCATGTATCACTAGGTCATGGGAAGGGTATAATACAATTGGGTCTATCCTTGGCATTCTTCTATGAACCCATTTTTTCACCCAATGAATTTATGCATTCATTCTATTAAAACCTATTAATTAATATCATTTAATTAAATTTATTTAATCTTTTCAATGTCATCAATAAGAACATTTCAATTGTATCTCACCGTAAAAGTTAACTCATGTCATGGGATAGGATTTGAAGGATTGCCTATCAATTACTAACATGGGAAATCCATTATATGGGAGACTAAATATTTAATAATATATTACATAAAAAAGTTCTAATCCATGGTCATCCATCCCATCCCATTAATCAATTAAATTCCAATTTAATCTAAATTTCAAATTTAATTTCAATTGAAAATTCAATTCACATTTTACATCCCAAATCTATGGTTAAAAGTGTACACCCTAAGGCATGCATTTTGAAAATCCACCCATAGAAGTCTGAAATCATTATCAACCCACCCATGGTGTGGGTCTAAATCATCTTTTATATCCTATATTAATTCAGAAATGAAAAATATAATTATTTAGTCCATATTTATTTATTTAAATGAATCATTTAAATTCTTTCCAAGCCAGTGCTTGAGAATTGGGCTCATGACCCAAATGAATATATATGAAGACCTTGACATTAAATTAATGGAACAAGATTACATGCTGTAAATTCATAGTTGATATCTCTTATAGGATAAAATCATTATTTGACTCATATTATGTCAAAATTGATCAACATATGAAGAACTTATTAATAGGGTATATTAGCTTTCACCTAAATAGTGCAGCCAATACCAAACAAAAGAAGAAACATCAAAATAAAAACAATTATTTTACTAAAACAAATCTAACATGATGAAATATTCTTGATTCTGATTCCGTACAATCGAAACAACCATATTACTACTCTAGTATCTAAAGAGGCTTCCCGCAGATTGAGTTTGGTGTATGGGAGATGGAGTGAACATTATGTTAGACTTAATAATTTAATTAGGGGAAAATAACAATTTCACGGAAAATATAGGATCACATTGTTTGGTCCCACGGTTTTCCAGACCATTCTCCAACCATGCACCTATTATTTTCATAAAAATAATTCTACATGGTCATTGTAAAACGTTTGTCTAACTGTTTAAAACTCATGAAAATATCCACTATCAAAATTGTAGAAAGGCCCAGACAAATATGCTCCCCATAATGCATGGTTTGACATATCGTTTGGATATTATCCTTTCTCAGTCTTTCCTAGAATATCTTGGAGTAAATTTGTGTTCATCCTTGAAAATTTTGTACTAACTATGAACCATGTCATTTTCACCATAAAATATGGGTTGTGGTCTCCAAACCAGCCTCTAACACCCATGACATCGATATAACCTCAAAAGGAATTCATATTCGGACATATTTAAACATTAATACTAAAAATTGATTGATGTAAATTGATCCAAAACAAATCAATTGAATTGGTTTAATACAAAATACCCCCATAAATCAATTTATACCCAAATTCCCCTCACAATGTTTGTCAAAAATGATTGAAAATAACTCCATCCAATGCGATTGTATATCAGCCTCTAGCACTTAGGTCACATCTAGTACTATGATGGGCTATCACAGTACCAGTACTAAAGGAACTTATCTTTCTCATAGAACCTTTTTTCAACAATACAATATAAGTATAATATGATCCAAAAATAAGGCATCTACCTATAAGTAATCCTCCTCAATAATAAAGGTTTGACAAGGGTGTATAATTTAATGTTGCAACTGATATAAAAGGATGTTGACATATACAGCTCGATAACTCTATGGAAAATACAATAAATTTTATATTAGTATGAATGTGTGAATAATGTTTAATGGCTTAATATACCGTGGTTAAATATAAAGATTTATTATGATTCACCTGTTTCCAATCCTAGATGAAACACATAAAATGATCCAATCCCCAACCTCGAACTCTATAGGTCATTTTTAGGGATTAACATATTATTTATATCATGAATATATAGTAGCCATCCAATTTTAAATCATCCTAACATAATCTGTGGTCTCCTAAATATGATGTGGCCCAAGCATAGCTTCTTCTCGTATCTCTATCCAACGTAATGGTGATTGACATGAAATTTTGTACAATGACTCATAAGGCACAATATAAATAATACCCTTAAATATATTTTCATTCATGAATTAAAACAGGGTAATATGCCTCTCCCAAGTGCCCCTAAAATATTGTATGCATGCTCGTATCATGTTCTCAAGCACCTTAATGATTTTCTCATACTAAACATCATATTGAGTGTGGTATGTTTCACTTAGAAGCACATGTGTACCAAGTTCCATCTACAATCACTTCTAGAAAAAAGACGTAAACATGGCATTCATATCTAAAATGATATTTTGAGAGACCCCATGAGGTAATAATATATCAAAGATGTAAAACATTATAGTTTTATCTACCAAAATTCTCTTCTTGATATATAAGAAGCGTGTGTCCTTTTTGAGACTTTAAAAGACAACCTATATGTCATCATTACTATGATGAGACCCCACTAAAACTATCATTAAACACCTCATAATGTTATCCCACTTCCACTTCAGAATAGTTAGAAATTATAAATGTCTATATTGTTTATAGTGTTCCACAATCACCTACCAAAAAGTGGAAAATTTCATGACATAACTAATTAAATCTATTTTCATAACTTCCCACTTATATTTTAAATTTAAATAATGATACATCTTATAGATGATAATGAGCACTACTAAATCTAAAGAATGAAATTCATGTATTAGATCCTCATGAATGTCTACAAAAACCTATACATAACCATCAATGTGGAGAATCTCATCTTGAAATATGGTGCAACTAAGAGGATGGTACTCAAATGTTGCACACTCTAATAGGGTTATGCCCTTAAAATCTAATAGGTGCCTCATCATCACCCTCTCAATTGTGGAAGAGGTCACGTAAAAAAAGGAAATAAACCCCTTCCCCTAACTATATTTCACCACTATGTGCATCTCATATAATAGAGCCATGGTATTCCAATCGATATTGTCCTACTCAACTGCCTATATTTGAGTCAATATATTTATTGCATCAGCCACTACATTTACATTACAAAGCATGTTAGAGATCTTTAATTAAAAAAAACTATTGGTTTTCAACACATCATTGCTTCCTCGGATTTTGATAATGATGTGTAAAAATTTAGTCCTGGAATTTATAGTCTCTATACACCACACAATGATATCCAAGTTTATAATGTATCCAATAGGACAATGTGTGAACAACAATATCTAACTCAAGATCGTTTGATGGGTAATTTATATAATGTGGAATCAAATATAGAGACCTGTATTCCATGACACTACCCCCTACATGAGAACTAATCCTAGTCTGCTACCCTAGTAGTCATCATAAATAGTGCAACTATGGTTTAGAACTAGAAAAATTAGTATTAGTGATGAATCTAATCACCCTATTAGCTTCTGAAAGATTATTTCACATAACTCAATCCATACAAACATCACACACTTAATAGTCATGTGCATTACTCGAACTACAAGCCATCATAAGTCTTGTAAGAAATACATGTAATGACCTTTTAGCCCCATGAAAAATTGTACCTCAAATACATTTAAGGGATACTCCAAGGAAACTATAGTTTTTTCCTTATCTAGATCAAATTATGCTCATGTATCTGAGATAATGTGACTTAGGATTTAAAATTGATCCATCTGTAAGTGGAGATTTGTGACTGTATAATATAAATTATTCCCTATTAGTGTATTCTATATGATCTCATGATTTTTGGCATGCTCATGTCTATTATGAGAATAGACTAAGATAACATCCATCAATACCACAAAACATGACTCCGCATAAGGATGGATACCTTAGTTCATCAGTGCCAAAATGACTACAATCACATTCATGATACCACACCACATAACTAAATACTCATATAAACCATACCAATTAAATAATATGTTCATAGGTACCTATGATGGTATAACACACAAATAATGATAACTGGATCTAAAATAAATTTTCTAGAATACCCATGCTCTTAACAGTTAGTCGAAGACATCTAATATCCAAGGAAGAGAATACTGTTTCTTTACCATTAGCTGGCTTAATTTTTAGTAATATTCACATAACAAGAGGGCACCATCAATATTTTTCATAAAGAGAAATAGAGAACCCCAAGGAGATGTATTGTTTTGAATAAATCCATTTTAATCTAAATCCTCTAGCTCTATATTGATCTCTATAATCTCATTAGTAGCCTCTTGTAAGGAGAAATGGATAATCATTCATCTCTTAACACTAACTTGATAGAGATCTTTACACCTCTAACTACAGGTAATCAAAAAAATAATATAGGAAACATCTATAAAATGATCAATCACTGGAGGTAAATATACTAGTTGTGTTTCTTAATCTTCTACATGCATACTCCTAATTAGGGTTGTCATCCTGGCCATCCCACGATGGTTAGTTCCGGCTAGGCTAGTTTGTAAATATAATTAACCCTCAGGAATAAACATCCTGCCCTCTAAGGATGTAAATTTCACCCTTCAGTGATATCATTCAATTATATCATGAATGGGAACCAACCCATCCAACCATATAATGATGTAAAAACCTATCACATCATGGAAATATAGGTCTTATATAATGTGGCAACCATCAATGTCTGAGGTCATTCCTCGGACTGATATACGTCCTCAGTTATAATTCTTATAGGAGTGTGTGGCGTCATAAAAAAATCAATGATCTAAAAATTTATCCTAAGGTTCTCCACAATAAGAAATAATATAATGTTATGCGAATCAAATGTATCAAGTGTGCATAACCTAATTTAGTGGATACTAGAATAGTACATCTAACAGTAAATGAAGTGGGATCCTTCACCTCAATGGTCTATTGAATTTTGTATATCTGGAATTAACCACAACCCTATGAATATTTTTGAATACCCTAGGATGATAAAACCTAATTTTCATTTTAAAGACATGGTATAACTACCACAATAATGAACACCACATCATCCTGATCAACCACTACTACTCCAGCTCTTTGCCTAATAAGAAGCTACTATCCCCACTTCTGAACAGGAATTTTGTCTATACCCACTCTCAATATATTTTACAGGAATTTTTAGAAAAAATAATGATATTTAACCCATCTTTCTATATTATTAGAACACAACTGGGTTTCATGTACACTATGGCCATGTATTGTTGTGCCTGACCACATTGGTAGCTCCTCACCTAGATACCATAATAGGTTGAACTTCTCATTCTCTCATCCCTCGTCCTATTTAAGGTTACACTATTTTATAATCTCATGATACATTATTTTTGAAATAGTCTTCAACCAAAATACATTTACCTGCCATTGGATATCATATCTAAGGCTATCCATGAATATCCTTTCTTTTGAAAACTCATCACCCATCAGAATAAGTGTGAGGAATTGGAGCTTGATAAAATAGGCTGAGTAATAAATAACTCATAACGTTCTCTACTCCATGCGCATAAATTACAAGGCTCTATCAGCCCTAAATGTCTTAGGATATAAACACTAATAAGAGTCCATATGAAAATCCCTCTAAGGTATATCCCGATGATGATAGGTTTGATTAATAACATCCCACCATCTATTTTTAGAATCATTCAGTATATACATAGTGAAATTTACCCTCAACTGAAGAGGATATCTAAATGGTCAATGATAGATAACATTGACACTACCATTGAATCTAAATCCTAGGGTATTCTATACCCCAAAAATGATGTATGATTATACAATTACAACCTAGATATAAAATATTCCATAGATATTTTAGATAATGAGTCTCAGAGAATGATCTGCATGATTCAAATAAAACATTCAAGGAACTGTTACACAACTCATGTGTCCTATATTACTACTAATTGTTTAGCTGGAACTATTGGATTATACACTAGTAACACATGCCACACCATATCTGCTATGTGGTCATCCCCGCCATCCTATCATACAACTAGAGGATGTTATAGTGGCAATCCTCTATAATTCCAAACACATTTCTTAAGTCCATATCTTTATGAAATTTCACATCACAAAATATATAAACCTAATTATGATAGGTAAAATCTTTGAAATATAAGAACACACCACACCACCTCCTCATTGAGTTATATTTGGGTGATGTACTTATAAAATATAAGAATGATGTACTAAATACATTCCAATATCATGGTCTGTTCTGGGATATGTTCTCAACTATAAACAGTTTCAGTTTGAATTTCATTTCCTCATGAATGCATATATTCATTTCACATTTATATCAAAATTTATTTCAAAATGTTTATACGTTAGTTAATACAATTACTATAACTTTGTGCCCATAAACCTCATAAATCAATATGTTGTTCCCATATAAACCACACAATAAAAAATTTGGTATTTCTATCACAGTTGAAGGTATATCTATCAAATCACCAATAACAACAACATCAAAAAAGTAATTAATACTAAATAGAATGGAATAATTCATGGAATATGATTCCTGTAAAGATCCTAAAATAATGCATGATATGAAATTCCATCATCTAATTAGGATACAAAAAAATGATCATGTAATCATATCATTAATAACAATACAATTAAAAATATTTACCCAAATCTCGATTTAAATCTACTGTACTAGTCAACATTTTGAAAAGTGCAATTTTATTTTTGAAATTTTGGATTTTTCCTAAATTTATGTTAGTTATGCCTAATCGGAACTCATTAACTAATTACTATGCATCTATATACTTTTTTATTTCCACCAAATAATAAAGAAAAATAGAAAATATCCCACTAATACCACATTGTAACATCTCATAATCAGATGCCACTCAATAGTGCCTTGAGCCTAGTAGTCCACATGGCCTCATTCTCATCTTTTCAAATTTCAATGGATTACAAATTATAGTGAGGACCTAGGTTTTTTATTTTGGGAGACTATTCCCTAATCCCCATAGCGTTGCATAGTGTAATTCTCATAACATATTAGTTTCGTATGACGTAAATCATACTAGAAATAGATCAATAATATGGATACATAAATATTCCAAAATGAAACTCATATACAATGATGATGAAAAATTTCAGGTCTAATAAAAATCTTAAATTGGTACAAAATAGCACAGTAGAATACATGTGTCAAAAGTACATAAAGGCTAAATGTATACAATCTTGAATCATGATCCCCAACTCAGTCCATTACTCCCTTATCTTAAGAACCAATCAAGAAACTATATTATGGATCTTTCCATTTTCCATACCATTAATAATATAATCTGTTCGGGTACACAAGGTAGCTCGAGTAGGGTGTGAGAGATAATCCCAATAAGAAACCACACAATGTCTAAATTAAACCGAACAGTGATTATATAATAGTCACATTGTGTTTGGTTTAATACAATAGGGAATGGATGTACTGAATGTAAAGTTATATAAAGTCCAATTTACCATTTATAAACACATTTTATATGATCAGTTTCATTGGATTACAATGTATCAAGACATATAATAATTTCCATCATCCCCTTTGAAAAGATATGATTAAATAATGCATAACTGGACAAACTTATAGTATAGGGAAATCTGGAACCCTATATAATGCTTTTCCTAGGATGATGAGTCATATAAAACATTCCATTATTTATTCAATTCATAATATAATCCCATCCATGTATTTACTCTTTTGGAATCTAGGTGTCGCTTAGGTATAATATAAACCAACACCCTAAAAGCCCATCAACAATAATCTTCAAAAGATTCTTGATATTGTTCTTGTTTTTGTTTAACATCACTTTTATTCAAGGCTATCCTTGGTGGTCCCCTAAGGGATCCCCTGTATCACAATGGAATATATCATCAAACAACCACATAGTATATCCTTGTAAATCCTTATATATTTCTATGAATCACTTGTATTATAATAGTCAACACAATGAGTATGTCCTTGGAATTCTAATATCACTCAGGTATATAAACATCAATCAACGAATTTGTTCTTTAGTATCCCATTAGTTAGTCAACATATCACATAGGCATAATAATGATATATGAGAATTGAGTCTATCCATAGAGTTTCTATTTGAGCACATGTCTCACACAAGTCATTTAGGCATACATTCAATCCATACCAATTAATGAATTCCATTAATTAATTTCATTTAATAAGTTTCATTTAATGATTTCAAGTTCATGACAAAGAACATTTCAATTCAATACCACCAAAAAATGGGACTCACATAAAGGTACATGATTATAAGGATTCCTCTATATTACTATTATGGGAAAACCATTCTATGTGAATCTATGTAAATAACAATCTATTATATACCCAATGTCATAGGCCTGGTAATCCATCCCTTCCCATTAATTTAATCATATAAAATTAGAATAAAAATTTATATTATATTGCAAGACACAATTCAATTCATATTTTACATCCCAATGAAATTAGTAAAATGGAAACCCTGTGGAGTCCATTTTCAAAATAAACCCATATTGGTCAAAAATATTTATGAACTCAACCATGGAGTGGTTCTAAATCAAGTTCCATAACCTATATGAATTAATGGGTGGCCTCATTAATTATATTGTCCATTAATATCATTTTAATTCCAGGATATACATTCATTTAGTGGTGCATCCTGAGAATAGGGAGAGCCGAATAAAAGAATCTTTATAATCACGTTGATGTTAAATGAAAATACTGAGACCACGTAATGTTGGCATGTAGTGGGTATCTTATCTTGTATCACCTCCTGATTCACATAAAATCTGAAGAAACCCAATGAACGGATGAAGAACCTATAAATAAAGGATATTACAAATCACCTAAATAATGTATCCAATACCAATCAAAATGTTAAATATCAAAAAATAATGATAATAATACTGACGTAGATCCATCGTTATGAATGTCTATTGATTCTGAGTCCAAAGGAAGAAGACCTCCCAATTCCAACTTTAGTCACCATAGAGGGATCTAAAGGTTTTATTTTTATGTTTATGAAAATGAGTGCATTTTTTGATAATTTAATAAGGGGAAAATTTAGAAATTCACCTAAAAATTTAAGGGATAATGTATTTCCAGCATAGTTGGATAGCCTATGAACCAACCATGAACCTTCTATTATTGGAAGGGACAACCTACATGGTTTGTTCAAACAATTTTACTAACCCTATCCAAAATTTTCAAATCATGACTATTAAATTTATAGATCAACCTGTATGGCCATACGCCACATATCACATTGTTTGATAAAATGTTCAACCTATAGAATTCAACTATATTTCCCAGCAATGTTAGGAGTAACCATTTGGCGTACTCCACGTGATTTATTCTAACTATGTTACAAACAATTTTCACTTCAAAAAGGTAGGTTTCAGGATCCAAATCAACCCCTAAAATCATTATAAACAAAATGGGAATTCATATTTGGCAAGATTTAGAATTTTAAAATATAAAGTTACTTAATTAAAAAGATTAATACATTTAATAATAACCAGGTTCTTATAATAACAAAATAAAAAATACCATATATATCAAATAAAACTTTTAATAATGTTGAAAAATATAAAAAAAAACATTTTAAAATCATGCTCTGATGATACTATCAATGAAAAGATAAATAATTGTTTTTTTTTGTTCCATGATTTTATTTTCCTTAAATACAATATATATATACATATATATTAATCTATGATTCCTAAAACATAAACCCTACTATGGAAAAATACATTCAAAATTTAAAGGGAAATAGATGTGAAAAAAATATTTCTTATAAGTTGTGTTTAACATCAAGTTAAATGAAGATTTTATAGGTTAAACCACAAAGTATTTTTCAAAACATGATGTGAAAAATCAATGAATACCATTACATTTTAAATAATAAAAAACAAAGTATCCATGATAATCAAATAAATATATCTATTGGAAATGGAGACCAAAATAAATTATTAATGAAGGAATGTTGATATTACTTGAAATTCCCATTGTTTAAAAGCAAAATTATAAGAAGTGTAACAAATTTTTTTTTATAAAAACTAATTTCCAAAAATAGGATTCTAAAATAATATATAATATAATATTATCCTGAGAAACACATGATTGTAAAAACAATGATCATACCAGAACATTATAAATCATATAATTTGTTTTGAGATAAAAAAAATCCTCACTACTCAATAAATGACATTATTAATAGACACTTGAAAAAGGTTACACAATTTAGATTGTTAATAGCATTAAAAATTATATACTATAAATGTATCCATGGAACTTTATATATCAAATAAAGGCTTCATGGTGTTTAATATTAATAATTTATCAATGAATATGATTTGAGACCATAAAAAACATATGACTTAACTCTGAACTCAAAAACTTAAGAAATGATGACATGTAATTGATCATAAAAAAATATAAAAAGGTTTCTTATGATATGATTTATCCCATAACATGTATATATATATATATTATAATGTAAAGTAGGTGAAACAATAATATCACAACATAATGATTTTTGTTTGAAAACCCCTTACAGCTTTAGATTATTTATGATAAGAAATACCTAAGACTCAAAAACTGAAATATATATTTATATAGAATAATGTAAAACATTATTAAAAAAAATTCTATAATTAATATATTTTAAAAAAATTTAAATGAACATATGATCATAAATTGAACACTTGTCTAAATAATGGGAAAAGGAGGAGAAAAACCATAACTTTTGTTCCACACATCTACAGACATACATAAACATTATATATTATAAGGAAATATATATATAAGGTAATTATAAAAACTAATGACCTTTAATTTCTTTCGTACTCTTCATATATATTTATTCTAAATATGAATTCTCCCTATTTTTCGCACCTGGTGTTTACAGTTTTGGTCATTTTTACTAATTTTACGATAGTGGTCTTAGTGTTCTTTATTTTTCAAAAACATTAATTTCAATAAGTCGGGAGATATAAATTTATTTTTTAATTATGATAATTTTTTATTCTTATATCCTTTTAAAAATTATTTTAGTCTATATCATTCAATATGAAATCAAGGATAAAAATAATTCAATCATTAATAATGATCAACGTCTGTTTTTTATATTAATAAATTAAAAATTTATTTTAAATATCCAAAATTATACAATATATATTTACAAAAAAAACAAAATATTATTAATTTAATTATGATCCCATTGTAATTGGTGGTATAAATTCATATTATGGTTTTGATTGTTAGATAATCTGACCGAAGAATAAGCATACCTTAATTTAATAATGGATTATAAGGTGGTTCTATTGAAATATCATGTTAATAATATCATAATGATATTGCTTAGATTTAATCTCTGATCTAAATATGTATTATATAGATACTATAAAATAGATAATGTATATGTAAAAATTAAATGATTTGATTAAATGATTATATTCATACAACACTCATTTTAAACAATTAAACAATAATATCATTAATAGTTTATATAATTTTTGGTTAAAAAGCCTTAATAATATCCCAAAAAACAAATTTACTATTTAATACACTCCTATAATCTAACCATGTATTTTAATGAAAGAAATTTGAAAATCGTTCTGCCATGCTTATGATTGTCGTCACATTACATATAAGATGGACTTTTCAAATTGGATATGATATATTGATATATACTTATAAAACCCTAAATTTAGAATCATTAAATTATGTACATTATATAAATTTAATTATATTAGTGTTTTAATGTAAAATTTGGTGGAATATTAATATGATGAAATCCATGCAGTTGATAATACTCACAATCAATACAGTGAGTTCCATAAGATGTATAAATTAATTTGAAGGGTGTAGGGTTACTATGAGTGATCAATGGATTATGTGAATGATATATGGATGTATAGATAATAATAATATATATTAATTTATAAATTAGTTTTTTTGGTAATCCATGATTTGTTAATGATGTCATCCATTCATATTTGATTGAAAGGCTAGTTTTCGGTGTAACTATAATTTTTTAAACGATTTCATTTTACATGTCATGTTTAAGAGGGTGAATCGTAGAAAATATAGGATACTATGAAGATTTTGGGTCTAATCCCACCTCAAACACCCTTTTTATAGTGATTGATGCATTGATGTCTTAATTTTTTTCTTTTAAAAGACATTATCTTTTTATTTGTAGTTGTTTTCCTTCTATTTTAATAAATTTTAAGGAAAAATATATTGTATAAAATTTTTATATATTTTTAATAATATAAATTTAAATTATAAAACCATTTAATTAAATTAAATTTCTTCTTGTGTGGAATGTTAATTTGAAACTAAACACATATATTTTCAAATAATTCATTTTTTACAAAAATAGTATTTATAATCAATAAATCTATATATAAATAAAAATTGTCTAAATAACACATTATAATTATATAGATAGTTTTATCATAAAAAAGTTATATTATTAATTAAATAAATATAGAAATATAATCCAGCAAGAAAAATTCGTGATTTTTGGAAAAGAACAAAAATTGATTTTAAATTAATGGAAGATATTAATTAATTATAGAAAATAGTTTTCCATATGTTTTCAAATTTCAAAAAAAATTAAAATGATTACTTTTACTCCCCATGTTGTTATTTTTTGCATATTATTTTTTATACATTTAGATGTCATTCTTATATAGCTATTAAGTAACAAAAACAACTCGTTTTGTGAAAATCATTGTTTTTTACTATAAGATATCCTTTTGACCAATAAATTTAAAATTCATACTATGTCAATTTTGATATTGGTAATTATAAAATAATGATTAATTTTATAATTTTCAAATTTATAAATTTGTAAATATTTCCTTTTAATAAAATAATAAAATAAAATTGAAAAACTACATTTATTTGAAAATTAAATTTTAAAATATCAGTTAGTTTTTATTACGATCAAAATGTGGGCTAACATATTATTTATATCAAACATAATTTATAAAAAATAAATGATATTATTATTAATTTAATTTAATATAATTTAATATAATTCATATAAAAATTAGCATTTATTTTCTTTATACATATATTTTAAAAGCTGTTATTCTTATTCAATACCAAAAATTCAATTTATAGGTTTTGATGTAAATATATAATCATTTATTATTTATCTAAATAAATTATTTTTGAATTTATGTTAAGAGTTATGTGTGGATAAACCTATTGAAAACATTGTCTTATTTAATTGTGACCATATATTATTATTTTTGGGGGATACATTCTCCACCTATTAAATAAGTCCTTCCCCTCCATTTTTACTCATAAAAATATCTTCACAAAACTCATAATTATCCATATACAACAATATGGTTGTGGATTTATTTAAGATGTTGGATTATATTTATCTATATGAATTATAATATGTTATTATTTATAAAAAGAGATAAAAAATCCAAATATTATACAAAATTCGTATATGAGATATATATCTTGATCCATATTGTATAACATCCAAAAAATGTAGAAAATTATTTATATCATAATCATAACATTTGAGGAATCTTTTTATAAATCAATATAATATAGTTTTTTGAAACATATAATAGATATGCCACTAGAAAATCTTATTTGAAAAAATCACCATATGATTCCTTAGTAGACGTTGAATATGATTTTCTTTGTATTAATGTTTTTGATAATTATTTTCCTTGTTTTCCATTAGAATCATATGTGGAGTCACACAAGGATTAGAACACATAAAATTATGGAAATATATATTAAAATATTCTCTATTTTCCTTAATCTTAAGATTATTATGGCCATTATCAACTTCACCATTTGTGATTTTATGATATTCTATATGTCTATTTTTTGGTGTGTTTGGGAATTTCACTATGTTAACATTCAAAATAAAATTTTGTGATAGATGCTTTGGCATAATCATATGGTTTCTCACCCCATAAACCATTATAATGGGGTTTTCAATGTGGTACTCCCTATAAATTCTATCACACCAATGGTTCCATCTATTTTCATCCGTTATTAAAACCAAGAAGGAGTTATATGAGTGATAAAGAATTAAAAATATAGGAGAATTGTTTTAATCAATAACATAAAAAGGATTCATGATTAAAAAACTATATTCTTTTTTCATTTAAACCTATAATTCATTTAGTATAACATACATCAATATTTTAAAAAAAATATCATTATTGGTTAATCCTAGGATATATTGAGTGGGTTTACCTCATAATTATTATCATAATCATTAAAATAGAGATCTCATATAACCATGATTAATCATTAAATATTATAAACCAATATAAATTCAACTGAATTCTCTCATAATCCTTCTTATCCTTCCTCCAAAAACACTAATCTATCACCCAATCATATACACATGTATGTATTTACCCTAGTCATATTTTGTCAATATCATTCCTTTCCCAATACCCATTTTAATTTCAAACCAATTAAACCATAAAGAGATTATATATTCCTCTAAAAATACATATATCATTAACTCTCATAGGGTATTAACCACTAAATCATACATTATTTAAAAAAATATCATACATCTAAAATTTATATGATATTTTTTATAAAAATACCATAAATAAATTATCAGTCGAAAGTATACCAATATCTATATAAATTAATTATTCAAAATAAAATTACCCTTATTAATCTTAATATCATATATATATTAGATATAAGAGTTATACATGCCTCAATAATTCATTCTACCAAAATTATATAAAATAATTCCATTAATAAAATCTCTATTCTATGTTATTCATAAAATTTAATATATATTTTTGTTATTTTAATGTAAAATAAATGATAATAACTCTATGTAGATCCACCCAATCTTCATAAATTTTAAAATAAGTTGAAGAATGTTGATATATTTTTCTCTATAATGAAATTTACTAAGAGTTCCAAGGTGATATAAATTTCACTAATTTAGTTATAGCAATGATATTATCTTTTTCCATCATAATTGGAATACAATGAATATCGAACTATTTAAGTATGATACTTTATTCATTAATAATATATAGTAGTACATAGTTCAATTCATCTCTCAGCTTAATTTCCATGATCCTATTTCAATAAAATAATAAAACTAATATGTGTATCATAATATCGGAAATATGAATAGTAAAACATCAATCTAAATATTTTCCACTATAGAAACAATGTTTTATCATATAATACATTCAGATAAACCTGGGGATATTTTTAGTTCAACTAATATTTATCTATTTAAATTTCTCTATAAGACTGAATAGCCAAATTAAATATAAACATTCTAAAATTCTTTATAGTGTTTCATAAATTGAATGGGATCTACTAATCATACCTCTACGAGTATCTTGGAATGTGTAGAGTCTTCATCCCACTATCCATGCATCATTGTGGTGATTAAGTCAACTTTCAACCAACCCTTTTTGGGGAGATTACCCCAAGGATCATCTTTTCCTCAACTATATTCACATGTCAGTATCCATACATGATTCTATTTATATTAAAATTTACATAATATGTAATTTTCACAAATATAATGTTAATATACAATATAGAGACTCATTCCTAGGGTTTTAATGTGGGATTATTAGTATTAATCTATACAATAATCTAAATCGTTCATCTTATTCCATATATGAAGCCAAGGACCCTCACTACCATATTAGGTAATCCTAAGCAGTTACATTATATACTTCCATTTTTATAAGTGGTCTAATTATATATATATGCATCCATAATCACAAGATCAAAATGATTTTTGTATTTATTTCATATAATAGATGTATTTAGGTTTTTAGATTTAGAAAATTATAAGACATAACAAACCAATAAACTCCATGTCGTGTTTATCAGATATAAAATTCTCAAATAATATATACTAAAAACCATAATATAATAAAGTCTTTAAAATATCATACTACAGGAAATTTTTAGATAAATGGAAACTTATGTGTGTTTTCTCTTATTTAGGTGTATCAGACTCTCTGTTTATGTGTCTTGGCATTGTTTTATTACACAACCGTGTGTTTTCATAATGAAATCCCAATCCATTTCCCATGATCACATTGTTTAAGGCAATATATGGCGTGAAACACCCATAAACAGTGTGTAGTTTCAATTATCCATATTCCCCAAATAAGAAGAGATACGTGTCATGTGTCGCTAAACTTCATACTATGTAAATGGTTGATCTATTCATGAATCACCTAAAAACTGTTGGATTCAACCCGGTTTACCCCAAAACCAATATATATTTATAGAATGATCTATAGAAATTTTATATGGGATATAGAACCGAAAATCAATGAATGAACATTTTAATAGGTACAAAAACACAAATAATCATACCTCATGGTAGAAACATCATTGATTTTGAACAAGAACAATGCATGGATCATTCTGTTTCATGATTTGATGGTGATCTATGTTAGAAACCAAGATAATGAAAACCTCATTACATATATTAGATGTTAGATTAATTTTTTTCCAAATGGATGGAGATAGAGGATGAGATGTTAGGTTATTCTTATAAATAATTTTTAAATTAATTAATATATTTTTCCTCAGGACGCCCCATCTCCAAAACAGAGAATGAGAAACACTCATAATAAAGAAGACCTTTGGTCATGCCTATGGTAAACAAGATATTTTGGCCTCAAAGGTGGTCTCATATATCCAATATGAGACTCAAAATGGGGGATCTCTATTCTTCAAGTGATAGTTCACATGGAAGGAAAAATTTATTTTACATTTTAAATATCACAACAATGAGGGTGTTTGTACCCTAGAATCCTACGCCAACTCAGCACCTATCCCCTGAAATATTTTCCAAAATATTTTAATGTTATTTAGGTCAAAACTGAGGTTATTAAATTATCTCAACCATAAAAAACTTCAACCTCAAAAAGTGAATTTCTATGAAAAATGGAAGAAACTAATCTCACTAGTGGGCCCCCATGTGAGGAAGCTCGAACAGGGTTCTCATGCTATGTACAAGCACACACATAATGGAAAAACCATGATAAAACAACTCTTATGTCCATATTTTACTAGGTAATATTTGTAAAACAACTGGAACATGTCTTCGATGGTGTGATTAGTGGGAAAGCACCGAGCACCATGGTCCATTTTTAGTCATGGGTCTTGTGGTACCCCACCTCACTATCATAACATAGACACTAATGGAACCCCATCTTTCTCATCCAAACCTTCCTGGATTATAAAAAAACTCTTCAAATGTTTTTCATTAAAGGTAAATTCTGAACATGTGAGGGTATTCATGATCGAAATTGGGTTTCCCAAGAGTAACACTAGGTCTTACTAGGCCCTTAATCTGCAAAACTCCTACTATAACCATATCATCAAAACTAAAACACAACCACAACCACTAGTGGAATACCATCTGATTATAGATTGTAGCGAACAAATCCACACTATAGAAACATCATATGGTCTAACCCTATCACTGTGGAATGATTTTAGGTATGTATATTCTTCTCCCAGAGCTTCAAATATAAATGTGTTGAGTTGGAAAACCCCACTGGCAAGGCCAGGATCAGCTCTGACACATCATTGCATAACCTCGCCCTGAAGAGGAAAATATAAGGGAATCATCCACCTCACCATATTATTGTCTTCTTTGAGCGGAACTGATTCTCAGTCACAGTGGTGATCACCTCACAAAAACATGTCTCGATGGGGAATGTTTCCCCTTTTTTATTGAGTTCAAAACTACAAAAAACTACACCACATATTCCTCAATAATTTAAAGTACAATGATGATTCCAAACACACAAGGGTACTTAGGAAAAAACAAATGACTGGATGAACGTGAACAAGAAATTATTGTGTCCTCATTCGCAACTACTAACATAGGGTTCTACAGACCCTATACATCACCCTATTTGAACCTTTACCATTTGAATAATGAAAAGAGAGCCCACTATAGTTCCTAAAAATTAATAACGTTGTAAGTAGAAATGATACATTTAGTACCTATTTTCATCCTTAGAGATTCTGATTTTAAGGCCTCTATGGCCTAGACCAGTACTCAACCATGACCTATCGCTCTCTGAGCCTACCATAGAACACATTGGGGCGGTGGTGGAAACACCTTAAACTACATGCCACCTCCTTCTACACTTCATGTTTCTCTACCTCATATACCAAATCATGGAACGCTTAACTCCATGAACTGTATCTACCAAGGAAGATAATTATCTAGATCCCTCTCAGTTACACATTGGGACCATCGATATCTAGTGATATGTCCCCAGCCATTTGAAGTATAACACCACCAATCCCCTGGCTGATCTGATCCTCGACGCTGGTCATGCACTATAGACCCATGCATATGTGGTTTGGCATGGGTATTCCTCATGTATCATGACCATATTTCCTATCTTCTGCTAGCTCCAATAGATTCCTCATCCTTGTGACCACTGCTATATGTCACCTCCATATATTCCTCAACTAGGAAACATTATACTGCAAGAGATTGATCGATCAATCCTGTGTATGTTGGAATGCATATTGGAATCATAGATTCCTTAATAACCCAATGTAATCCCTGCTCGAAGGAATATTCTGTAAAAATGGATCCAGAACCAAATCCATGGATTATAATGGAATATATGTGAACCTCACTGAAAACTCTTACACTACCATGCTACCCTACCAAACCTGTAGAAGATCCAAGATACACACTGATCACAACATGTCTGTGTGAAAATATTACATAAAAGTCACTCGAACTACTCCTAAGTGAGTGACACCTCTTCATGAGTCACTATCACTAGACTCTACCATCTACCAATAGAACCTTCTAGAAGGATATCTTCTAGGACCATCCTATGATCAGAAGGTGTCCTTACTAAGAGGAAAACTCGTATGACTGCCTCGATCCAGTCATCTTCTTCTTGAGGGTATTGATCAACCCGACACGTCATAGCTCACTACCTATGGAACTCATATAGAACACATAGTTGATGCACATCCTCATTAAGAGCATTCAGATAAAACTACTACTCTATGGGTAGTGGAATCACAAGTAGACCACCCCAATGTAACACATCATAGTCAATGCCCTGTAATGAAGCCTCCTCATTAGGATGATCATCATCAAAATATCACTGAAGAATCTTGTCTGGATATCATTAAAAAGGAATCCTAAAATAAAATAATGACATCCCCCAATCAAAAATTATATCTGGGGAGCTGACTAATGAAGGATATGGAAAAACAAATCGCACTCTTATATGATGCATGTACCATTTATTTCATAGAAACCAGTATCTAAATGTATGGAATCAAAAATAGGGTCATCAGTGTCCTGGATAATGGATACATCATCCACTGCAAAACAATAGAACATATTTCATGAGAGACAAACTCAAAACATCCTAACATTTTCCATATGAAACACAAACCAAGATAAGGACACTATGGTCCCAATGTAGAACTAACCCCCTCTAATACCACTATATCACTACCCGGCCCAATGGGGAATATGATGTAACTACCCATGCCCACCTCCAATAAGCTAGGGGGTGGTGACTAGCATCGAGAAGGTATATTAATAATATTGGAGGCATTGGATATGTACAAGTACACACACACAGATTTCGAACTAAAACATTCGAAAATATCATCATCTATGCTCTGGTAACAGCTCGTTCTATCTATCTCACTAAGCTCTGCATTCCTGGGGTCCTTTTTAGACTCCATTGAAAGGCTTGTGGCCTACACAAGATTCAAAAAATGTGTAGTCAAATCTCGTAAATGGATGAGTATAGGAAATACAATGAATGCACCAAAAAACCAATGGAAAATGGGATAAATTGATTGGAAATAGTCTGCATGAACCAGCTAGTGGGAAACCCAATCAAGGGAGATAATTAATATTAAGCAATCTGAGGTTATACATGAAAATTAATCTATTCAACGAGGGGTTTCAAAACTAACATATGAAAAAACCACAAGGACTCCAAAAAAATCACAAAGTTATAATCATCATTGACCATAAGTCTCATTATGTTCCAACCACATAGCTAAAAACATGATTCTATTCGTAGGCTCTAACTGTAACCCAAAACCTAGAGAACAAAATTCCCAAACATATCCCTCCAATATGGAACCCTTCAGAGATATTCACTCCATCATGAACAACTATACCCTACTTAATGGTATGTCTAAGATTACTACTCCCTCAAGAATATCTTATTATGTCCTGCTCTTGTGACTAGCACCAAAGGTCTTGTCATTGCTACCACAAACCCATCACAAGATAAAGAAACCCAAGTGATGTGGCTTACCCCTAACCACTACACACTTTTGAGGTATCACTACTCCATACAATGCACAGTGTAAATACTATAAAAAAAGAGAGAATTTAGGGACTCGCTCCTTGCCACTGCCCCACATTCAGGGTAGTAATACTCCTAACTAACCCGAGAAAACATTCTCACTCATGTAAGGAGTGTCCCAAACTTTAGTCCATTAATGTTGAACTAACCCAATCAAGGTATTGTTTAAATTAAGTGGAAGATCCCACTCTACATAAATGTATCCAATAGCAAAGGGATCTCCAACTCTAATTGATGACCCAGTCGCTACTAAAACTTAGAAATGGGGGAACACTAATCCATAAGATAGGACTCGTACCATTATTCAATAGGGGTGTACAACTCATAAATTACCCATTAACTCATATGATTGGGGATTACCACTTTTTTGAGGAAATTCACCCTTTCCCAGTATATGAGTACTACTGAGTGGATAAAGAACCCACACCGTGGAAAGATAAGGGAGTGATGACTCTACCAACTCATTCACTATGAGAGAGATGCATGCTAACACTGCAAGGGAGTATTGACTTTTGGATTGAGGTCCCACTCCCTGACATGGTAGTGTAGTATCGACTCAGTTAAAACAACATGTATGGTCGACAGTCAACCTGGAACAAAAGGGGAACATCTGACTCAAAAAATAGAGGACCCACACGATTCCTGGTAGGGGAGATACCACTCTATCTACAAATCAACTATATATGACCTTTACCCTAATCCAAAACGGGATTTTGACTCCATGGATAGATGACCAGCTGCCTAGTTCAATATGTTAGTACCTACTCTATCATCAAGAACATCATGGGGAAACTGACACTGAAGTCCATTAGGGGAGTAACACCCCTTTAAGAAACTTCTTAATGGAAATAATCATGTACCAACTATGTAGGGATTCATGTGTCTACATAAGAAGATATGTAAGGAAAAACTCGCACACATGTCCATCTAGGGATTAATAGTCTTAGTATCTCCCTATTCAAACCACACTAATCTATAACCTTGGCTATGTACCACTCCATAAGTTAATTAATCGATTCAAAACACATCATATCTCTTAATCCATAACAAAGGATTCCTTCTCATTGTATGTGGAGAACTACTCATGATAGATTAGTCACAAAACTGAATCTGGGTCCCAGAGAAAGATATATAAAAGTAAAAATATCCCAAAAGGATATCCTAGTAGTACAG
Source organism: Viscum album (assembly GCA_963277665.1). Taxonomy (NCBI): domain Eukaryota; kingdom Viridiplantae; phylum Streptophyta; class Magnoliopsida; order Santalales; family Viscaceae; genus Viscum; species Viscum album. The sequence continues at coordinate 1,799,539,650 of OY728157.1, forward strand.
GGCATGCACTGAGGTAGACAAAGTGTTTGTGCCCACCCAAGCTCATGAACATGTTTCAATAAAATAGGGGTTCTAACCCATTTAGGGGTACATGAAATGTATAGTAAGTATACACCATGTCCCCCATCAATCAGACCATGTTCGTGGTTCTATTCAACACATATTAACCAGCCGTGTCACTCACACATCGTGTAACCCATTCTACATGATGTTTCTGGGTAAACATACTTTTTCCCATATAGTTTTCAAGATTCCATATATTGGACCTCATATACATGTATCATAGCTATGTTTTAGTACATGGATATGTGTTTTCACGTGACTATACTAATCCAGGTGGTGTGATCACATTGTTTAAGGAACTTTACATCATTTAATTCCTGTAAACGGTGTGTAGTCCCAAATGTTCATCTTCAATGAACATGAAGAGATACATGACATGTTTCACTAAACTGAACACCGTTTAGATGGTGTTTAGTATTAAATCCCTTGTAAAACACCATAATTCACCTCAAATAACCCTGAAACATGTTGATCTACATGGAAGGGATCTATTGAAATTGTATATATTCTCTATAACCTTAAAACCATTCATAGAAAATGTAATCGTGACCATAAATGGAATATACATACTTCATTGGAGAATGTATGATGAATTTGATCAAGAATGATGGCCAAATAATTTTGGTTCTTTATTTTATCATGAACTATGTAAAAAACTATGATTAGAAAAACCTATTTGTGTGGATTTAACAGTGGTTGGGGTTTTCCCCAATGGGAATAAGAGAGAGGAGGATATTTTTCCTACTTTTTGAGGAACTCTCACCAATTTAAGGGATGAGATTGGATATGATTTTTTAGTTATTTTTTAAATAAATGAATTTAATCTACCTCATGAAGCCCTGTTCCAAAAACGACCCCTGAAAAAATATCCCAAATGAAACTATCCTTTGCTCATTCTTAGGGTATACTCAGTGTTACAGACTCATCCATGGTATTTGAATTATGATCTAAGACTCCAAATGGGAGTTATTCAAATTTAAAGTGAAACTCTATGTGAAAAAAATGATATAACTAATAGTTTTTATATTGCTGCACCGAGGCTTCCCTAGTCTCGTCATCCCACACCGAATCTACTGCCAAATCCAGAAATAATCTCTAATGTGTTTTAAAGTGTATTGGTTCAAAACTCGGTTCATTACATTCCTCCCACCTTAGAGATATTCTTCCCAAAAAATAGAATGAATATGTAAGTTGGATGAAATTTATCTCACCACAAGGCACCCATGCCAGCAATCTCACAAATGGTTATTGTGGTTATTAAAATCAAGCACACAAAGGAAAATGTTAAGTCAATAAATATCATTATAAATTTTCCATTCCTTAATGTTTTAAAATTCAAAAACACATTTTATATAGAATATTTTCTTTCACTATGGAATTAGATTCTTAAGAAAAAATTTCATTCACTTAGAAAAGTTTTACCCTATCCCTTGGCTTTAAATGTATTATTTGATGTCTTCTCAAACCTCATCATGCCTTTTTTAAAAACCAAACAATGGGTTTATTACCTATCCATGAGCCTTAATGCTTCCTAGAATTTGATTTACCTAAAATTATTATTTTAAATTCAATGAAATTCAGTCTCAAAAATCACTGAAAATTCAGACTCCAAATTCTCTAAAATTAATACTCCAAATTTATTTAAATTCATATTCCAAATTCTGTGAAACTTCGAATCTAAATTCTATAAAATTTAGAATCCAAATTCTAAGAAATTCCAACTTCAAATTCATTTAAATTCAAACTCGTAGTTCTTTAAAATTCAGTCTGTGAATTCTTTGAAATTCTTACTTCAATTTCATGGAAATTCAGAATCTAAATTCATTAAAATTCAGACTCATAATTCATCAAAATTTAGACACTGCAAATCTATTTTTCAATAATCCTATTGTTCATATTTTTTATACTCGTATTTATAATTTTCCTAGATTATAATTATTCATATTTTTTAATATTTCATTACTTTCTTATCATATTGTTTCATGTTTAATGGATACTAAATTCTTGAACATGATATTGTTTCCCATACATATTATTATTTCATAATCAAGATAATATTTCCCATACTTTTTTTACGGGAAACGATTTCATACAATCTATTAATAACTAACTGTTGGGTGAGTGACACATGTAAAGGTACCTCTATAATAAAAGGAAAAATATGATTGTTGGAGGAGGGAGATGATCATTGGAACCTTTGATTATAAATAACCTATCCATTATAAGAGTTTAAAAATATAGATATTCTATGTTATGATTATGTGAAGTGATTTCTATAGAGAGAGACTCTCATTCCTTGTCCACTCTGTGAATATCTTGTTCAACCAACTTAGCGTGACTTCGATTGGTGTTGTGTACAGTCAAGGCCATATGGGGATAGGAATGTTGAAACCATGGTCTTCTATGAACGATTTGGATTATGTTTTGTTTTTGTTGACAATCATCAATGGAAGTTGGGATCGTGTACCAGCAAAGAGATCATATCGTTCAAGCAGACAATAGTATTGAAGGTGGCATCGTTTCCCAATATTTGCCAATTTTTTTGGGGTCCAAAATTTGGAGGTTTGTGAGCATCGTGAAAAGTCAATTTCCATGAAGATCATAATTTAATATGGAAAAGGCATGAGTTTCGTGAAGATTGGATGTATGGATTGGATTTCACGAAGACAAGAAGAATGGAGGTGGGGTGTCTTCGTGATTACATCAAGCTTCGCGAACGGCAGAGGCTGGAGAGCTTCGCAGCGATGAAGGGATTTGCGAGGGAGCTTCGCGGCGAAGGCACGAAGGAATGATGACGGTGATACTCCGCGATTACGACGAGCTCTGCGAATGGAAAATTGTCGTTGTGCTTCGCGATTTTTAGAGATTTTCGGTGGGAACTTCGGGGCTTCGCGATTTGAGCTGACGTGGCACTGATTTCGCGTGGAAGGGTCGAGGGTCGGTGGAATCGCCAATAAATACAGGTCGACCCCCTCAATAGAAGTAGAGAGAATTTCAGAGAAATTCCTTTGCTCTCGGTTCTCAAAGATCTCTCACAAAGGAAGTGTGCTTCGTGAAAGAGGAGCTTCGCGGCGGCTATTCTAGCTCCGCGAAAGTCATGCGCCCCGCGTTGGCTCAGTGAGCTTCATGAAGAGGCAGGAGCTCCGCGATAGCTAAGCATTGCGAAGGCTGGAGCATCGCGAGAGTGCTTCGCGATTGAGCTTCGCGAAAAGGCATGGACTCCGCGAAGGATTGTTTGAGCTTTGCAAAATTCAGAGCCTTGCAAAGTAGGTTACTTATTGAAGGCCTTTTTCCAAAGGTTGTTTGCCCAGTGGACAAGGGAAAAGGGGGTATTCATCAGTGGTTGAAATATGGACTTTAACATAGCATTAACATAGGAATATTATTCAAGCAAAGTCTCATGCTGAACAGGAGACAATGAAATTCATGTCTATCAATTGAAGACACCTTCACATCTATAAACTGAGTGTGACTTCACCAATGGCAGCGAGATAGGGGGAGTCAACGGGAGTGACCCAATGGAAGCAGTGAGCTATCCCTCATCCTTTGTAAAGGCAGTGAGCCTGGGACAGAGTGATTGTGCCCGAACAATTGTAATCAACAGCTAGTGAGGCATAGTGGATTTTGGTACGACCTGATACTTGTCGGCGTATGGTCCTTGGACGTAGCCCTTAGTGGTGAACCAAGTAAAAAGGGTTGTGTCTTATCTGTGCATGTGCATGTTTGATTTCTGATAATTTTAATCTTACATGTTCAACAAGTTCCTACCAACGTGGGAACAAGATCCATCACATTAAAATAAAAAGTTGTCACCCTGATTCACCCCTCCCCTCTCTGGGTGTCCCAGGGTCGTTCAAGTGGTATCAAAGGGTAAAGGTTGCTGGTGTTGAATATGACCTTTTTCGTCATGGAAAATGTGGTCAATTTCAGGGGAGTCCCTCACTTCGATTGAAGCAATTTCCAGATCTGGAAGAATAGAATGAGATCTCATCTAAGATCTCTTGGAATGGAAGTTCTCTTTTATACTATGCAAGGAATACAAGTCACTGATCCAACAGGCCATGCTATGACTGAAACATACAAGAAACTTCTTGATGCAGATGCTAAAGCACAGAATGCACTCACTATATCCCTTTCTAATCAGATCTACCTAAATGTGATGAATTGTACCTCTGCAAAATCCATGTGGGATAAACTTGAAAATATTTATGAATGAGATAGAAAAGTGAAAGAGGCGAAACTAAAAGTGATGCACAATCGGTTTGATGATCTGAAGATGCATCCATACGAGAATGCAGACTCTTTCTTAAATCGAATTACTGAAGTGCTTGGAGTAATTCGGGGCCTAGGCGAAGAAATCAAAGACATTGATATTGTAAAGAAAATATTAATAAGACTTCCAACTCTGTATAATGTGAAGGTGTCATCCCTTGAGGAAAAAGATCATTCCAAACTCTCTCTAGATGATCTACTGAGCAGCTTGGTGGCATATAAAATGAGAGTCAAACTAGAAGATGCTACTAATCGGGTGAGCAAGGAAATGGCATTCAAGGCCATGGATAAACTGAAAATCTCAAATGATAGTAGTGGTGAAGATGTCGAAGAAAAAGAAATTCTTTCTCTCATTGCAATGAAGTTCCATAAGGGGAAAGGGAAATTCAAAGGGAAGTTACCTCTCGTATGTTTCCATTGTGGAAAAGTTGGGCACATTGCCTCTCAGTGCTTAGGAAAGATCAATGATGATGATAGTGAAGATGAATGCATTGAGAAGCCTCAGAGAAGGTTCTTCAAAAAGAGAGACTTCAAATATGGAAAGAAAATGCAAATGAAGAGTTTTGTCTATGAAGAGGAAGAAGATGATAATGAATTCGGTGATGAAGAAGAACAAAAATTCAAAACTGGGAACCAAGCATCCATGGTGGCCACTATTGAAAAGTCATAAGATACTGGTGGGGAAAAACAACTGAGAAATTGTGTTGATCCTGAGATGTAACATAATGATGCAGTTAATAAGCTTAAGATTAAATGCAAGAGTTGCAATAAGTGGAAATCTATGGTAGAAGAATCACCAGAATATGTTGATCAACATGAGGCTGAAATTGAACAACTGGAAGAATTTGTAAAGGTACCGTCTAAAATAATTTAAAGCAATGATGATATAGTGGATCTAAAGCTGAGAATTGAAGAGAAGGCAAAAGTCATCAATGACCTCACCTCCAGACTAGATGAAAAATCCAAGACTGCTGAGGGTCTTGAGGAGGAAGTTGTTACTCTAAGGAGTAAACTTGAGAATGAATCAATTCCAAAAGAATCTAAGAAGAAAATACAGTTTGGAAGACTCTCAGATGCAGAATTACTAGCAAGAGCCAAGTGCGGTTCAGATGGGGTTGGAAAAATCTTGAGTAATCAAAGACCCTCTTGCATGGGAAAGAGTGGAATTGGCTGTGAGGCTGAGACATCAACTGCTGGAAGTGAAAAGATCCAAAATAAAGATAAGATTAAAGTTGAACATGTTGAAACGTTGCCTAAAGTGCTGAAAAAGGAACCCTCAACCAAAACTAAAAGAAGAACTGAAAATTATCCTCAAACATTTAGAAATGACAGACAATATAACTTTTCTCCCAGGGAAGAAGGTATTAGGAGAAATTCATGTGAGAAGTCATTTCCTCTCATGAAGTTTCAGTTCTGTGGCTATCTGGGCCATACCATGTCTTACTATGATGAGGCAAGAAGCTATCTGAATGGAGAAGATATAGAAGTTCAACAAAGGAGAACAAATTCATACAGTAATTATTATAGAAGAAACAATTTCTATGGATTTTGTTTTCATTGTTCTATATTTGGTCATAAGGTTTCTAATTGCAGGAAAATAAGGGACATGGACACCTCATACCGAAGTTCAAGACAAGTCAAGTCTCGTCAGCAAGATAGTGTTGCTCTTTCAAACAGGTTTTCTCCCCTCAAAAAGATTTTGACTATGAAGAACCTGGGTATGCAGAAGAGATAATTGAAAGGACATCAGTTCTATATACTCAATCCAATGACTCATGGAAGGAAAGGAAGAAGATTGAGAAATCCAACCTTGCAGAAGTGGCCCTCAATGCTACAAAGAACAACAATACCTGGATTCTGGATAGCGGTTGTTCATCTCATATGATGGGTAATGCGGGCCTGCTAATGGGTATCAAAAGGACGGTTGATGATACAGTACTATTTGGTAATGATGGGGCTCTGAAAATCAAAGGGAGTGGAAGTACCAAGTTAGCTAATAGAGAACTAAAGAAGACTGAAATCCTTTACGTTGATGGCCTACGACATAATCTCCTCAGCGTGTGTCAACTTTGTGATGCAGGAATTATTGTTACTTTTAATCAGAAAGGTTGCACTATCAAGGGAAAGATGGGCAATTCACTTATGAAGGGATGCAGAACAGAAGGCAACTTGTATCAGGTTGATAGTGAAGAAAATGTATGTTACATGACTGTTGAAGAATAATACAATTTTTTGCATCGTAGACTGGGACACATCAATCAACAAGACTTGGAGAAAATTTCAAAATTGAGAATTGTTATGGACATTCCCAACCTGAAGCGTGAGCGTGAAAAATCTTGTGATGCTTGCATTCGTGGGAAGCTGGTCTACAGTTTATATTGGCCAAAGAAGAAAAGGGCAACTCACCTTCTTGATCGGATTCATACTGATGTATGTGGGACGATAAATGTTGCTGGAAGTCATGGAGAAAGGTACTTTTCCCTTTTCATATATGATTGTAGTAGAATGGCATGTGGGATGGTCATCCACAGGAAACGACAAGTCCTTGACTGCATTAAAACATATTGGCGAATCGCTGAGAATGATACTGGACGAACAATCAAAGTGTTGCGATCTGACAATGAAGGAGAATACACAACCATTGAATTTGAAAATTATCTGGAGAAGCATGGGATAAAACATGAGGTAGCTGCTATGAGAACTCCACAAAAAATGGAGTTGTTTAACGTAGGAATTGATAGGTGAACAACATGGCACAAACTATGCTGATTGAGAGTCGTATTCCATGACATTACTGGAAAGAGGTTGTTCAATCTGCAGTGTACATTCAGAATTGAACGAGACTTTATATGGGTGAGACGAAGACACCATATGAATTGTGTCATGGACGAAAGCCCTATTTAAAATACTTTCGTGTATTTGGAAGTAAATGCTTCATCAGGAACAAAGAAGGAAATCAAGGGAAATATGTCGACAATGCAGATGAAGGAATTTTCCTCGTTTACTCAATGAACAGAAAGCCTACAAGTGTTTCAACAAGCATTTAGGAAGAATTGTGGAAAGCAGTGATGTTAAGATAATTGAAGAGAAAAGTACAAATGCTTCAAGGACTTCATATGCTGATGTTATAGAAAGTCAGAAAGAAAGTGAACGGGAAGAAAATACAAATGTAGAAATAGAGGAAGTTGTTCAAAACACTCAGTAGACACATCATGATGTTAACTCAGACAGATAATTTAAAGAGAAAATCTTTGATGGTGAGAATGCGACTGAACCTCACAGAAGAAATTGAAGAGCATATATTGATCCATCTAACATAATTCGAGATAGGAAAGCAACCACACAGACAAGGAGGATGAGGAAAAACACACCTTCTGCATTTCTATCAGTTTTGGAGCCATCCTCATTTGAAGAAGCTGCAATGGATGAATCATGGGTGAAAGCCATGAATGAAGAGTTAGATCAGATTGACAAGAATCAGACATGGGATCTTGTTCAGAGACCAAAAGGTCACAATGTTATTTGAACAAAATGGATATTCAAGAACAAGTTTGATGAGCATGGAAGTTTTATCAGAAAGAAGGCTCGACTTGTTTGTAAAGAGTATTCTCTGATATAAGGTGTTGATGTTGAAGAGACCTTTCCTCCAGTGGCTAGACTGGAGTCAATCAGGCTGTTTCTTGCCATGGCTCTACAAAGAGGATATAAATTATATCAAATGGATGTCAAGACAGCATTCTTAAATGGTGTACTCGAAGAAGAAGTCTACATTGAACAACCCGTGGGTTTTCTTCTTGGTGCTGATGAATCAAATGTCTGAAAGCTAAATAAAGCACTTTATGGCCTGAAACATGCACCATGGGCTTGGTACTCCAGACTGGATTCTTACCTCAAGAAGATGGAATTCAAAAGAGGAGGAGTAGATCACAATCTCTATGTGAAGAATTTTTCGAAAGATCAGTTCATGGTTCTAGTCTACGTCGATGACATTATATTTGGTGGCAGCAGGCAGAAATCAGTGGATGAATTTGCCAATCATATGAAATCAGAATTTGAAATGTCAATGATTGGGGAGCTCACATATTTCCTGGGACTGCAAGTGACTCAAAGGAAAGACTTCACTTTTATCTCTCAGGAAAAGTATGCCAGAGAGCTGCTAAAGAAGTGTAATATGCAAGACTGCAAACCAATGTCAACTTCGATTGTAGTTGGAACCAAACTTGGAAAGCATGAGGAAGGGAAATATGTAGATCCCACCACGTACAGAAGAATCATTGGGGGCCTACTGTACCCAACAACGACACGACCAGATATTGCCTTTGCCACATGTCTTGCAGCCCGCTTTCAGATTAGTCCAAAGAAGGAACATATGGTGGTAGTCAAAAGAATCATGTGGTACATTCAAGGTACACACAACTTTGGATTACATTTTCTTGCTGGTAGGGACAGTGTATTATCTGCGTTTTCTGATGCTGACTAGGCTGGTGATGTAGTAGATAGAAAGTCCACCAGTGGTGGAGCTTTCTATATGGGGCAGAAATGTGTTGGCTGGTTGAGAAAGAAACAAGAAAGTATTTCTCTTAGTACTACTGACACTGAGTATATCTCCTCCACAAAGGCATGCACTCAACTGCTATGGATGAAGAAGTAATTAACTAATATTGGCGATGAGGTGAAGAAACCAATGGTGATTTACTGTGACAATAAGAGCGCAATTGATCTTACGAAGAATCATGTTCAGCATTCTCGTACAAAACACATTGAAATCAGGTATCGCTTTATCGAAGATAAAGTTGAGCAAAGAATTATTATAATGGATCATGTGGGAACAGATGAGAAAGTGGCTGATATCCTGACAAAGCCACTGTCATCGGCTGTGTTTTAGAAGAATCGGTTGAACCTCGGTGTTCAGCCACCTCCTAGTGCATAAGAAGGTTACGGAATTCCCCTCTCCCCATTTTTTATAACTGTTTTAATCTGTTTATGGATGTAATGCAGGTTTATGGGCGAGATACTATCCAGGGGGATTATGGTTTGAGCTGAACATGAAAAATTTACTACTCTTTGGATTTATTGTCAATGGGGGAGAAAGGAGAATGGAATAAATTCCGGAAACTTTTGTGATGATAAGAATGAGAAGGAAAACAGTGGAACCCAATTCAATCCTCCTCTCTTTTTTTCTACACCGAGCTTTGCTCACGTAGACTTAGAGTGTTGGCTAAGTTGATTCCTACGTTTTTGATAGAGATCTATTGAATTTATTTTCTGATTGCCAACAAACCCAAAGGGGGAGATTGTTGGAGCCATGTTCTTCTATACACGATTTGGAGTATGGTTTGTGTTTGTTTTCAATCATCAATGGAAGTTTGGATCGTGTACCAGCAAATAGATCATTTAGTTCAAATAGACAACAGTATTGAAGGTGGAATTGTTTCCCAGTGTTTGTCAATTTTTTTGGGGTCTGAAATATGGAGGTTGGTGAGCATCACGAAAAGTGGATTTCCATGAAGATCATAATTTAATATGTCAAAGGCATGAGTTTCACGAAGATGGGATGCATGGATTTGATTTCATGAAGACCGGAAGAATGGAGGTGGTGAGTCTTTTCGATTACGTCAAGCTTCGCGAACGACAGAGGTTGGAGAGCTTCGCGGCAATGAAGGGATTTGTGAGGGAGCTTCGCAGTGAAGGCGCGAAGGAATGATGACGGTGATACTCCGTGATTACGACGAGCTCCGCGAACGTAAAATTGCCGTTGTGCTTCGCGATTTTGAGAGATTTTCGGCGGGATCTTCGGAGCTTATCGATTTGAGCTGACGTGGTGCTGACTTCGCATGGAAGGGTCAAGGGTCGGTGGAATCGCCTATAAATACAGGTTGATCCCCTCAAGAGAAGTAGAGAGAATTTTAGAGAAATTCCTTTGCTCTCGGTTCGTAAAGGTCTCTCGTGAAGGAGTGTGATTCACGAAAGAGGAGCTTCACGGCGGCTATTCTAGCTCTGCGAAAGTCATGCGCCCCACGTTGGCTCAGTGAGCTTCACGAAGAGGCAGGAGCTCCGCGATAGCCAAGCATTGCGAAGGCTGGATCATTGTGAGAGTTCTTCGCGATTGAGCTTCGCGAAAAGGCAGGGACTCCGTGAAGGCTTGTTTCAGCTTTGTGAAATTGGGAGCCTTGGGAAGTACGGTACTTTGTCAAGGCCTTTTTCCAAAGATGATTGCCCAGTGGACAAGGGAAAAGGGGGTATTCATCAGTGGTTGGAATTTGGACTTTAACATAGCATTAAATCAGGACTCTGATTCAAGAAAGTCTCATTCTGAACAGGAGACAATGAACTTCATGTCTATCAATTGAAGAGACCTTCACGTCTATAAACTGAGTGTGACTTCACCAACGGAAGCGAGCCATGGGGAGTCAACGGGGAGTGACCCGAGGGAAGCAGTGAGCTATCCCTAAACCTTTGTAAAGGCAGTGAGCCTGAGACAGAGTGACTATGCCCGAACAATTGTAATCTATAGCTAGTGAGGCATAGTGGATTTTGGTACGGTCGACAACTTGTCGGCGTATGCTCCATGGACGTAGCCCTTAGTGGTGAACCATGTAAAAAGGGTTGTGTCTTCTCTATGCATGTGCATGTTTGCTTTCTGATCATTTTCATTTTATAGGTTCAACAAGTTCCTACCAACGTGGGAACAAGATCCATCACATTAAAAGAAAAACTTGTCACCCTAATTCCCCCATCCCCTCTTAGGGTGTCCTGGGGTCCTTCAAGGAAGACATATGTTCTGACTAACTTAATGTTAGAGGGATTTCAAGGATAGGAATATAGACTCTGATATTCTTATCAAGGTATTACCCTGGTGTGGGTAAAAGAGAAGTTTGGGAATGTATAAATCAAGGGACCTTTATACAAGTTTTTTGGATACTCTTCTCCATAGGTTTAACAATTTCCTTCTTGTTCACATGTTCTTGTTATGGCTTTTATTAACAATATATTTTTTAAATGACGGAATGTATAAAATTATTATACATTATTATATTTCTATCCTCTATTAAATATGAATCTCTATGCTTTATGGTTTAATATTTCCTTAAGATAAACCTGTTTACGATTAAGTCATATATAATTGGACTTGGGACCTTCCAGTTATTTATTTGTTTAAAAACCAAATAGGGTTAGTTAATTTACATTTTCAAACATTTTTAAACATTTTTTTCCTTTTAGGCTTAAAATCAATCGTTTTTAAACCTAAATTCACCCCGACTCTTTTAATTGAGAATATATATATTCAATTTCAATCCAACAATTAGTATAAGAGGAGGTCTCTAAAATAACTATATATACATATATGTTTTCTTTCTCAACTTAACTTGCTTAATTTTTTATTTACATGTGTTTCTTAATTACATTCTTTATAAAATATTTTCATAATAATTATTTTTCTGGAAAAGTATATTTCTCATAGAATTGGAGGAATGAAATTCATTATTATAAAAAATTTAAATCGTAAAATCCCATAAATAATTGATGGTAATGATTATGAGTACTGGAGAGACCCAATGAAGAGTTTTTTATAGACAAAGGAGTAGAAAAATTTGTCATACTCAATAGAGATTACAAAATCCTAGACAAAGAAGTCGGAACACTCACCAACCATGAAAAACACAAATATTTACTAAATTAGATGTTATAAAATACTTTATTATATTCTATGAAAAGGAATATAAGTTTTCAGATATCATCATTTGATGTAGAAGATTTCATTTTTGTGAAACCAGAAGTCACACACTTTGGAACTCCAAAATTGATAGAAACTAGAAGAGTAATGTTAATAGATAAATATCATGGATTTATATTTATGTATAGAGAATCTATATGAAATGGGGAATAATGTTTTTTGACTGCCATCAATAGTCTTATATCTAAGGGAGATAAGTGAATTGATGATGATTTGTGTGTGTGGAAAAGATAATATATATCATGACCATAGAGTGGGAATATAAAAGGACATATATGGATGAATGAATTAATGTGTCTTATATTAATCTTGTTTGGTAAATTTGGAAGTCTTCTTCAACATGAAATAATAATTAAGAGAGATGCTAATTTTAATAAGAATAAAAATTGTAATAGAAGTATTTATTTCACTAAAACATCTATATACAATACTCTAGAAAGGGTAAATAGATATAATTTTAAGAAACCTATTGTTATTTATGAATATACTTAAGGTTAATATTTTGAAAATGAACTATCCAATATTTCTCGATGGATGAAAAAGATTATAGGAAAGAAATATTTTCAATATATATATAAGAAGAAAGATAGAGAAGATAATAAATATTATATTATTACTTTTTATGACTACAAAAAGGATAGATATATTAGTCTTACGTGTCTTATGATCAAGATAAAATAAAAAAATAAAAATCATTATGAAAGGAACAAAAATAAGTAAAAAAATATTAGGCTAAGAATGTATTGAAATCTAATGAAATCCGGAGTCCTAGTGGGTGCGATTCATCATATGAATCCTCGAATATGAATCTTCAGGTTATAGGAATATTGGTCTTATAACCAGATTACCTAATGAAAATCATTATCTTATTGATAAGGTACACAATGCTGAATAGTTAACAAATATTTATTTAAATTCTAATTTTCCTAATGATAAATATTATGAATCTCAAGATGAAGAATCTTACTCATTAAAATATAATACCTTACCTTCATTTTAAGAAGTCTCTAGACATTATAAATTAATTGAGAATGAACATTATAAGATAAAAAAGAATTTATGGAAAAAATATAGAATTTTAGTTTTAATAAAACAATTATCAGATCTTATAAAAGGTATTGATAAAAAAAACTCTCTATTTTGAAAATGACTCAAAACCCATATGGAACTTAATTATGAGAAGGATAAATTTTTTCAGATTTTGAAAATCCCATTTCCAAGAAAAATATCTTATAGGACAACATGAACTCTATGAATAATTACAATATGGATATGAATTTAGTCATATGATAAAAATCCAAAAAACAATTACCTAAAGAATGTATTATCAAATCTTACTTCAAGAATAAATTAATTTGCTAAAATGTATTCAAAACTTCATACTCTTAGGAATATTTTTGGATTTGGTTATACTCATCCAAAACCTATTATTGGCAATAACTATTTTGTTCCACAAAGTTTCCATTTTTTTAATAATTTCATGGTTTTAGACATTGGGATAAATTTTATTCATGAACTAAAACCCAATACTAAGGTTTTAAAAATGCTTAATTTTTAGGAAAATGTGGATAACCAAGATTTTACTCTATAACATTTCGGGATCCAAGAAAACATGGATTCTAAAAGTCTAAATATTTTTGTTTCTATAAAATAATGGATGTACTAAAAAATATATATGTTATATGGATTATCGATGTTTATATCACATAAATGGCAACCAAAATGTTATTGAAAATATTATCAAGATGAATGGAGTAAAAGTTACATTCAGAGATAATGCTCAGTGACAAATTGTTGGTATAAGTATCTTTGTTCTTCCTGTAAAATCATTAATTTTAAATGTTTTATTTGATAAAGGTCTTAAGAAAAAACTTATATGCATAATAAAATTATGTGATGGAGGTTACATTGTGAATTTTTGGAATGATAAATTCATAGTACATAATTACAAAGAAGAATTCATTCTGTCTACCCATAGGTATTAAAATGGTTAGACACATAACATTAAAAAAAAGAGCCAAGATCAACCATACATTAGTGCAATATAGAATCAATCGTGGTTATGAAATAGAATAATAGGACACTATAAACATAAGAACCCAATAAACTTTCAATAAAATGACTTTTTATAAATCTACGGAGGCATTGATTTTGTTCTTCAAAAGTATGTGATCCTTATCAATATGGGAAGCAACATAAATTAATATTTAAATCAATCAGTGATTTTTTTCTCTTCTGGTTCATTATAACATGTTCCTATGGATATTTTTAGTCCAACACAAACTGGAAGTATTGGATTAAAATTTAATTATTTTGATTTAGTTTATGATTACCCTAGATTTACATGTGTCTATTTTCTAGGATGAAAACCTGAAGCTTTTTCTTATTTTACAGGACATTACTCCTATGAAAAAATAAAAAAAACCATACATTGATAACTATTCATAGTGACCAAGGGGGAGAATTTAAAAATTTATATTTTGAAACTTTTTGAAGGAAGAAATATATTACTCATATTTTCTCATCTCCCAGAACTCTTCATCCAAATGGTGTTTTTGAATGAACAAATAAAATTATTTAAGAGATAACTAGATATATGTTTAATGAATATTATATTTCAATGTTCTTTTGGGATGAAGTCATATGTACATATTTTTATACAATAAATTGAGTTTTAATCAGAACATTTCATAATAAAACACATTATTAATTGCACACTACTAGAAAACCCAAACATTATTACTTCAATGTTATTGGATGCAATGTATTCATCTTGAATAGTAAGGATAACTTAGATAAATTTGCACCCAAATATGATGATGGAATTTTCTTAGGATGATCCACTACTTTTAAGGCTTGTAGAGATTTTAACAAAAACACATACACTATTGAATAAATAGTTCATGTTAACTTTGATGAAACAGATCATTTTGTTTTCAAACAACCCCAACAAACATCATCGAATGTATTTTAAAAAAATGATTATTTAACTTCTATGGAGGACACTTCTAATAAATAAAATAACTTTAAAAAGGTTTCTAAATTATATACCCCAAAATATTTTTTTACCTTAGGTTTATGAATAGAATTTACAAACCCAATGTTATTTGATTCATAAGAATCATCCCAGCAATGGTATCATTAGTGATATAAATCAAGTTGTATGGACTAGAATTAATTTAATAAATTAATTAAATCTAATAGCTTATCATTTTTAAGTACAACCTAATATAATTGATGAAGCTTTATGTGATGATGTCTGGATTAAAGCTATGTAAGATGAAATAAATGAATTTGAAAGGAACAAAGTTTGGAACATGGTTGAAAGACCTAAGAAAACTTCTGTAGTTGCAGTAAAATGGATCTTTAGAATTAAATGTGATGAATATGTAATCATCATAAGAAATAAGGAAATATGAGTTGAAAAAGGTTGTAATCAACAAAACGGAAAATACTATGAAGAAACCTATACTCTAATATCTAGACTAGAATCTATCCATACACAACTATCATTTTTTATCGTTCATTAAATTTAATCATTTTCCAATGGACATGAAGTGTGCTCTACATAACAGATACTTTCAAGAGGAAGTTTAGGTTGTAAAACCTCAAATATTTGAAGATGAAAAAAATCCTTAACATGTTTTCAAACTTACCAAAGCTTCATATAGACATACACAAGATCCTATAGCTTTGTATGATAGACATACAAAATTTGTGTTACAAAAAAATTATGTGAATAGAAATGATAATCAAACCATTTATATAAATAAAGATACAAAAAATGATTTGATTGTAAAAAATTATGTACATGACATTATATTTGGATCAACTTAGAAATCTATAAATGATTCATTTATGAATCATATCTGAGTTTGAAAAGAGTATGATAGGTGAGTTATCATTTTTTCTTTACTTTTAAAATTCCTCCAATAAAACTGTTGATGCATAATATATATAGAAGCTAGAAGTTTCTTTTCTCCAGTGTTTTTGATACCAAACCCACTCATAGATTATGCCATGAGTTTTACAAAAACATTTATATTGTTTGATAATAGAATTTCCATTGACATAATAAAAAACCCTACGCATCCTCTCATGAAAAAACACAAATATATTAGGAATAAAATTCTTAGGGATCACACCCTTATAGTATATATCAATTTTCATTTTATAAAAACACAAGATCAAGTTTCTGATATTTTAACAAAATCATTACCTGTTGATAGATTAGAATGCATTAAATAAAAGTTAGGAATGATAACCAGAAGTTAATCATCCATATTAAAATATTCTAAAACTATATCTTTACAAAAAAATACTCATTTTCATAGGGTGGAGGGTAAATATTTTTTTCTTAATAATTTTTTCCGGAACCTGAAATCTTTACATTTTGTAAAATATTTTTTTGTAACCTTAATTTTTTCCCATTATTAGAAATTTCTAGAACCAATGATCATTAATAAAAACCTTATCAATACCAAAAATTCATTCTATGAAATCCAAAAGGTATTTTTACTTAATTAAATCATTATAATTATATTTTTTAATTTTTTGGTATTCTTATTTTGGTTTAAGAAAACTCTTGGTTTCACTTTCTTTTAATATGATTTTCCCATAAAACCTAAAAAGATATATACCTTCAAATCATTCATTGGAATTGATATAAATCGTCAGATAATATCAAGCTTATATTGAATATTTTATTGATTCAAGAATTCAAACTGTCACTGAAAATCTTACATAGGGGACCCTCATATTCGCGTCCCACGTCGAATATTCTAATATTTTTTACAAAATCTCTACCACTCTTCATTTCAGTTATTTAATTTTATTAGTTTCCTTATTTTCCAGATGTCTCTTGACGTTTCCTAACAAAACTAGATGGCTGTAAACAAGGATCTCATATTTTTTCACATTTATAGTCAAAGGTTGGTCAAAATAGTTTTTTTTTGTTTGATTCATTGATTTTGAATGTTATAAAGAAGAATAGTTGGGGAAGAATTTTTGTTGAAAAAATGAAACATCTGAATCTGGTTTATCCAAATCCCCTTATAGAATTCTATGATACAGTCAGTTTTTTATGAACATGGAGGAAGTGAATGATATTTTTTCAAGATCTATGGGATGACTTACTCCTTTTCTTTTATCAAAGCTACATGTATTCTAGATATGAATTATAAAAAATAATCTATCATTTTTCTAATATGTTTCCAAACAAGGGAAGATTTTTTGAGAAGGTTAATTCAATTTAGTTCCCAGTTCATTAAAGAGTTTTGTCAATAAAGATCAATCACCTTACAACAAACTGACATTTTTTGGCTTTGAAATGCACGGCTTTCTCATTCTGAGAAAGGGAGGTAAGGATTCCCCCATGAAGTGTGATATATTTTATGATTCATTTCTGGGTGAATATAGAAAAGTTAAACCTTATCAATTATATTCTCCAAACCATCAATAATATCATGAATGCTACCCTAATGTCTCAGATAATTATGTATCCTGTAATCTTGTCAAATATCATTATTATCTACATAGAATCGTTCAAAATTCCTTATAGTTAAAGCACAATTCTTTTAAGATTATATTTTTTTGTGATGAAAATTTGATGAGGATGAAAGTTGGTTTTAGTATTAAGTCAGGAGATGTCAATTATATTCCAAAAAGTGAGGTTTAAGATATCTATAAGTAAGGGGAAGTATGTGATGCTTCCAAAAAAAACCTATAAAAATAAAAGAGAAAGAGTCAGAATCAAAATAAAAAACACACTTTTTAGAAACCGTGTCATCTCCACCCAAACCAAAAAATGAAAATAACATTTCTGATGAAGTGGAAGATAAGTGGAGAGAGAAGAAGTATAAATATGAGGGAGATGAATGTTTTGTTTTAGACACTTATAAGGATAAGATATTTATGATCTAGGTGGTAGAAGATCATGAGAAGCAAGAAAAAGAGAAAAAGATGAAGAATGAAATGTCAGAAGCCAAATTTGTCCAATCCTTTCTTAAACATACGTAGAAAGCCTCTGAAAAAATCCACATACTAGAATCATTGATGAATAAATTAGTGCCAACAGGAACTCCAGAAAATAAAGTTTCAATTTTCAATCCTAATGCGGAAGAAGAAGTACAACAACAAGAAGAACAAGAAGAAGAAGATGATGATGATGAATGAAAAAAATGTAATGAAAATGGTAGATGAATGCTAGGAGAATGGATGTCCTTTTGACAAAGTTTTGATCAGAACATCCCATGTTGAATCAACCAAAATAATCACATAAGGGAAAGATGATGACAAATAGGATGTGGTTGATAAACCAAATAAATATGAAACCATCCATAATGATTTTATTCTTCCTGAAGATGATGTGGAAGGTGCTCAAAAAGATGACATTGGCGATGATAAGATAATTCAATTGTATGATAGCAAGAACGTGACTCTGAAAGTCGAGAAGAAAATATCTACAGCTAACCACGAGAAAAAAGTGGTTGATGATTATCCTATAAAATTTGTAGCTACAAAATCTATGAAATATTTTTATTGAAACATACAGAAGGAAAGTTGGAGATAAAGATAATTGTTCATCACCTAAAAAATTTTGTTTACGAATCTTCATAATCTTTGGGACAAAATTTTGTTATTCAATATTTAAAAAATCTGTTGAACACCATTCCATTATTTCAATGTATTGATTCTAGATCTCATTTTATTAAGAATACAATCAATAAAAAATTGGATTTCCTAATCATGATGATGGAAAATTATATCAAGCTTGAAGCATAATTTAAATCTTTTCACACTGGTTAAGATGCTCATAAAAGATCATTAAAAGAAATAACCAAATGCTCTAAGTCAAAAATTGGTGATCTGATAATCATGGATGACATTCATGATTGAGTAATAGATTATTTTGATTAGTCAGATGACACCATCAAGAACATTAAAAAATGTTTTTCAGAAAAGCTGAATCAATATAATGATTCACAGATCCAGAAGGATAAAGTCCTGAATGGAAATCTCAAATCAGTTGATATAAATTTTAAAAGGGAAAGGGAACCCAAGGATGAGTTAAAAGAAAAATTAAAATATAAAGAAGAGTTAGTAAAGTCTTAATCATAAATCCATACATCACAAGAAGAAAGGATAAATGTTATTGAAAAGAAAAATGTGGATCAAGAACAGTTGCCCAAGAGATTTGAAGATGATCATAATGAGTTTAAGAAGCTAAAGGCCACTGTAAAAATTATTATGCCAATGTAATGGATGAATGAATAATTTCTTTAAATCTGATATATTTTAAAAAATTTACCTTCTAAAATGTTTTTTCAATAATAATTAAACTATTTGTTCTATCTTGTATACTCCTTAGATTTTAGTTACAATTTTTTCCTCCATTATATTAGGAAAATAGAAAAGGGTAGAAAAGAATAATCAAAATAATATTAAGTCAAAAGAAGATACTTCCCCGAGAAAAGAGGATAACATGTAAGGGGAGATTACACAATCGAGATATTCTTAAGAAAGAAGAATAAAATTATATAATAATGACAAGAATATGAGACATATGGATTTTAAAACCTAAGGGGGAGTTGGTCATATTCGCCATGGGTCATAAGTAAAGGGATATAAGTATTCCTTTTAATGTTTAAGAATAAAAAAACATGTTCCTTATATTCTTTTTAAAAAATTCGTTTGTGTTTTCCAATAAGTGGGAGATTGATAAGTCAATAAATATCCTTATAAATTTTCTATTGAATAATTTTTGGAATATAAAAAAAAATTTCTTAAGGAAAATTATCTTTCTCAATGAATTATTTTCGTAAGGAATTTTTTATCTATGAAATGAATCATCATTACCCATTGTTTTCAAAGTATTATTTTATGTCTTCACAAATAAAATCAATCCTTTTTTAAATCAAGAAAATAATATCCTTATCTTTATTATGGTCTTATAGTTTCCTTGAATATGATTTCCCTATAATTATGTTTCCAAATTAACTGAAATTCAGACTCTAAATTCTATGAAACTCTGAGGCTTAATTCTCTGATATTCAGACTCTGAATTATATAAAATTCAGACTCTAAAATCATTGAAATATGACTCTATATTTTTTGAAATTAATACCCAAATTATCTGAAATTTTTAAATTGAATTATCTAAATTTCAGCCTTCGAGTTCTCTGAAATAAAAACTCAAAAAAATCTAAAATTCAGACTCCGAATTCTCTGAAATTCAGACTATAAATTTTCTGAAATCCATAATATCGAATCACTAGAATTCAGACTCTGAATTCATCGTAATTAATACTCTAAGATCAACATAATTTAGACTGTAAATTCATAAGAATTTAGACTCTAGATTCATCATAATTCAGATACTGGACTCATCCAAGTTTTGAATCCAAACATCCATTTTTTCATTATGTGATTGTTCATATTTTTTAGAACCCAATTTTATAATTTTCTTATATTCTGATTATTCATATTTGTTAATATTACTTTAAATTCTTATCATGTTGTATCAAGATTATCATATTTTAGTTTCTTAAAATAAATTTTGTTTTACTCAAATATTATTATTTTTTAAAAATGACAATGTTTCCCATGTATTTATTACATAAAATAATGTCATACAATCTTTTTCTAACTAACTTTTGGTTGAGTGACATGTGTACAAGTACCACTATAATTCAAGGAAAAATATATTCATTGGAGGATGGGTTTGACCATTCGAAGATTTGACTATAAATACCCCATCTATTTGAAGAGTTGAAACATCTACAGATTATATGTTTAGATGTTGTGATTTGATTTCAAGAGAGAGAGGCTCTCATGCCTTGTGTGATCTGTGAACATCTTGTTCAAATGTGAACAACTTGTTCAGAGGTGAGCAACTTGTTCATCCTGCACAGTGAGATTTCATTTGTTGTTGTATACAATTGAGGGCTTTCTGGGATAATAATATTAAGGTGCTAACTACCTTAATGTTTTAGGGCTTTTGGGGATTACCAGAAATAATTCGATATTCTTATTTAGGGAATACCATGGTGTTGGTCATACCATCTTTCTTGTATCTATAAATCAAGGGTCATTTATCCAAGGTTGATTGATACCCTTCTCTTTGTGTTAAAATATTTCCTAGATGTTTAAAATTTTTTATTACATGATTTATTTCTACAATATTTTTTTAATAAATAATGTATAATATTCTTATACATTCTGATATCTCTATACTCTGATAAATAAGATTCTATATGAATTAATGTATAATATTTCCTTAACAAAAACATGTTTATTATTAAGTCCTTTATAATTGGACTTGGGCCATTCCAATTATTCATTTTCCTAAGAAACAAATACGGTTTGTGAATTTACCTTGTTTAACTTTTTTAATCATAGATTTTCATTTAGGATTAAAAGTGGAATGTTTGTAAACCTTCAATTCACCCCCTCATGTAATTGGGCATCTACATATTCTATTTCGATACTATAGAACCAACAAGAACCAACAACACTTATTCCTAGCTTATATCAAGTAATCATTTTTTTAAAAATGGCACATGTCTCCGAAGCTATGATATTAAGAAAATATCCATGAATTGTGGACATTCTCTAATCCTGGGGTCTAATGGTACACCACCTCACAAACCTGACACATACAAAGATGAAACCCCACAATTCACATCCACACCGGGATGGACTATACAACAAACTCTTCAAGCATTTATTGTTCAAGGATAAAACTTATAATGTGAGGGTATTCACAAAAATAACATGACATCCAATGTGTAACACTGGGTCTAACCTAAAACTTCATCTAAAAACCTCCAACTATAAAACAACTCATCAAAACAAAAACATTACCACAACAACTAGTGGAATCCTCTATGAGTATGGATTGTAAGAAACGAATCCACACTATGGAAATATAATAAGGACTATTCCAACTTCTACAAATGATTCTAATCAAGCATATCCCACTCATAGAGTATCCAATCTAAAGGATTGTACTAGGAAAACTCAGCTAGAAATGCGTGGGCCTACTCGAAATTCTTTTTATAACCTCACCCTTAACATACATGTATAAGAGACTCTTCAACAGATCATTGATAATGTTTTCTTTGGGTGGGACATACTCACCCACATGGTTCTAATAGTTTCAATAGTATGCACCTATGGGGGGAAAGCATCCCACTTTCTCATGATTTCAAAGCTATATCATACTGCACAACATCCTCCTTGACCATGTCACATTCAATGATGATTCCAACCATACGAGGGTACTCTTAAAAAGGGACTTCCTAATCATGCAATGGGTTTTACTAGGCCCTCTATCACAACTACAACAATGGTGTTCTACCTATGACCTACATCAAAAGATTTATACCATAGAATATAAAAAGGATACAAGGTGTACCTCTATTCATCCTCAGATATTTCAAGTCAAAGGACTTGATGGCATGCATCTATCCTCATCCATGTCCTCCAACTCCCTGAGCTTGGAATGTACCTTCTAAGGGTGGTGGTGGTAACTCCAAGAAATTCTTGCCGCCTTCTATCTCTCTTCCAACTCCTCCACCTAATCTTCCATGTCATGGAATTACTAGATCCAAGAGATTTCTCTTCAAATAATGATTTCTAGCTGACTTCCTCTCAACAACATAGCTAGTTAGAATATCTCTAAAGTTACATCCTCAGCCATCACAAGCATAACTCCA
Organism: Viscum album; assembly: GCA_963277665.1. Taxonomy (NCBI): domain Eukaryota; kingdom Viridiplantae; phylum Streptophyta; class Magnoliopsida; order Santalales; family Viscaceae; genus Viscum; species Viscum album. The sequence continues at coordinate 1,799,562,438 of OY728157.1, forward strand.
CCTCTCATGCGGCCAATATAATCCTCAATGTGTCTCCCACAACACAAACCAATGAATTTGTGTTTGGTAATAGGTATGCAACTTATGCTCTGACCCTATTACTTATTATCTTCTATCTCTTGTAGATTCAACAACCTCATGACCAAAGATGTTTGTATGGTCCTCCTATTTATCCGCCTTGAAAATTTACACCACTAGAGCTCACTCAGCACTATAGCGTAGGTGGGAATGCAGAACATAATCCCAAATGCCCCGATCTCCCAACACAAGACCTTCTCAAAATATTGTGCTCTAGAGAGAAGATCCCAAACACTTTCTAAAGATTATAACGACAAGTATGTGAACCTTACCAAAATCTATATCATTGTCATGCTACCCTATCTATGATGTAAAAGATACTATATAGGAACTGATCACAACTTGGTTAGGTAAAAATCCACCACTAAAGAGCCACTGAACACCTTTCGAGTGAGGTTTTTTAATTCATGAGTCATTATCTCTTTATTATACCATTGTCCGGTTGAAATCAATAGAAGGATCACCACTAGGAACACTATATAATCAAAAGGTTTCCTTAATATGTGTAAAACTCATGTGACTATATAAAGATAGTCATATACTGCTTGGGGGTCTAGTTCACCCCAGTATCTCAACGGTCGCTACATTTGGAAATCATTTAGCACACTCAAAATATTAACATCCTCAGCCAGAACACATTCTGAATGCACCATAGTCAAAGAGTATATCTAAAGAGTTTACTCGAGAGGGTAGAGAAAACCAAAACTCAAAACTATATGATGCATGTACAATTTATTTACTTTCATCAAGTATCTTAATGTACAAAGTCAAAAATCTGGTTATCCGAGTCTAGGTGAATGGATACGTTAGTCACTGAACCAACACATGAACCATTGGTTTGAGAGATGAACTCAAACAATCGTAACACTATTTTTATGAAACCAAATCCAATCTCATGACACTCTATTCCCAATGGGGAACTGACCACCTTTGAAACAACTCTTTCACAACTCGTCCAAATGGAACCCCGACCACAACTACCCAATACCTTCTCCAATATGATAGGGTCTAGTGACTAGTACAAATAACGAATATCACTAACATGGGAGGATTTTCTTATGTACTAGTACACACACAGACATCTCTAAGATCAAAAAATGCAGAAATGTAAAAACCCAAGGCCATCAATGGATGATAACATACATATCCCATAACAACAGCACAATATAAGAACTGAAAGTGTAAAAGAGAAAAAAATCACCATGAAAGAATATCATAAAAGTGTCCAACCTATTCAATATAACTGTATCATTATAAACTGCAACAATTGGAATGCTCAATGAACAAGATTCTCTAAACATCTTGATCATTGAAGCTCACCAATCCCTACATAACATGGGTCCTCCACATACTCCATTTAAAGGAATGTTGTCTTCACAAGACACAAAACATGTGTGGGAAAATACTGTGTATGGGAGAGTATAAAAAAATCAATAGGCACCACAAAAACACAAAATGAAAATGAGAGGAACTGAAAGGCAATAGTCTGATCGACATAGTCACAGGGAAACCGAATCAAAAGGGAAACTACATATCGAACCATTATTGACTATACATGACTTTTCATCTCAATCAATAGGGGGTTTCAACCCCTCAGCGTGAAAACACCACATGTACTCCCAGAAAATCACCCAGATATACTCATCTCAGACAGTACATATCATGAGGTCCCATCCTCATATATAGACACATGATTCTATTCATTGGAACTAACCATAACACAAAACCTAGAGAACAAACTCACTGATATCATCAATCCTATATAAAACTCATCTGAGAGATTTACTCCATCTGGAGAAACACTACACTTCCTAATGGAATGTCCAAGAGAATGTTGTCTATTGGGAACATCTAACTAGGTCCCGCTCTGGTGCCCAGTTACAGAGGTCCTCGAATCGCTACCTCACACCCAATCCATGCTAAAGAAACCCATTTGATGATTCTCACCCCTCACTAATGCAGATAGTTGAGGGAACACTACTACCGACTATTCAGTACTTTCATCCTCTGTAATAAGAGAGAACAGAGGGAATTGTGCCCCACCACTACCCTGCAGACGAGGGAGTAATGATCCTAACAAACCAGTGAAACCACTATCTCTCTTGTATGGAGTGTCCCACACCTCTTTAACTATGAGATTTCTAACGCCACTCTATGTATAATTAAAATTATGTTGTTGGGCTTGATCCATAAAATTTAATCCAATAGCCTTGGGGGCTATAACTCTAATGGAGTACCCCCTTTTTGCTGCTTCTTGGAAATGGGGGAGTATTACTCTATAAGGGAGGACCCTAATCATAAAACAATAGGGGTTTATTACTCATGAAAGACCCATAACCTGATATGCCAGAGAGTTACACTTCGTAAATTGAGGTCCCAAATCCTAGCCTGGTACGGGAGTACTACTTAGTGACTTGAGGACCTACACCCTGGAACCACAAGGGAGTACAATCTCTGCAATCACATTAATTATAGGAGACCTCCACCCAAAAACAATAGTGGAGTACCAACCCTAGGAATGGGGACATTCTCCCCCGCATGGTAGTGGAATTCTTACATATCCTGAATAATAATTATGGAGGGCACATGCCTTGGAGTGACAGGGGAGTACTGACTCCTAAAATAAAGGACCCCTACCCTACATGGTAGAGAATACCCACTCTATCAACCGGCCATCTATGGAGGGCATGCACCCTAATCCAAAAATGGAGTACTAACTCTATAGTTAGAGGCTTCTCCATGGTCCAACATATGTGTACATAATCTTCTATCACAAATTTCATAAGGAAACATACAACAAAGTCCATCTAGGGAGTGACAACCATGAATGAAACTACCCAACATAAACAAACCTTTTCCCATTAAATGGGGATTCTTGTTTATATCTAAGAAGAAAATAAATAAAAAACCTATTCCATTGACCATCAAGGAATTAACTATCCTATCATCCCTCTATACGAACGACACTGAGCTACAACATCGGCTTAGTACCACACCCCATGTGTCTTGAATGTTTAACACCACCTCGTATCTTGTATTCCATAATGGTGGCAACAGTCACATCTTATTTTTAATACCATATAGTATAGTCTAATCGAAATCATGCATCCAATTTCTAGAGAAGGGGATAATGAAGGTAGAAGATCCTCATAGGATATCATAGTAGTACACGTCGTGCACCAGGGAGATGCATGTGTTTCTGGTCAACATGGGTTACAACCCATGTAGGGTTTCATGGACTATAGAGGAGGTAAATTCCATTTTCCACATCTATCATCCGCTTTACTGGTTCCTCTTCTACAAATACTGATCTACCATGTCCTTACATGCCGTCTATCACGTACAACACAACATGTTTAGATAAATGGTCACCTTCCCATGTCGTCTAACTGTGTCCATGTACCAGACCCCATACCCATGTAACAGACCAAATTTTCATCTATCTTGTATATTATTTAGTATAAGGACATGTGTTTTCACATGGCTATCCTAGTCCATGTCCCATGGTCACAAAGTTTAAACCACTACATGGCGTGTAACACCCATACTTGGTATGAATTCACAAATGATCCTCTTCTTCAAATAAGAATGGATACATGGCTTGGGTAACTAAACTACATGATTTCATGAGGGTTATTATAGTCAGGATTCACCTTCAAAATTATCCAATTTTCCTCAGTTTACCCCAAAACCTACAGATCAACCTATAAGGGATCTATAGTAATTTTAATTGGGATATAGAATCTTAAAACAATGAATAAAATATGGAATTATAACCAAAACTCATATATTCTTACCTTAGGGGTGAAACACTGAATCTTTGGAGGAAGAAAGATTCCTTGGAATTATATTTCTCGATTTGATGAAGATCTATGTCAGAAACCAAGATCTGTAACACCTCGTCTCATGGATTCAACGTCAGTTTCATTTTTCACAAATGGGAAGGACTGGGAGGAGGATATATTTCATCCTATTTGAGTAATTCTCACTAATTTAGATCTGGGGGAGAGGCTAGGATAGATATTTAATTAATTTAATCCATCGTGTAGAGATTCATCCCAAAAATGACCCTGGATCAAATCTCCCGGCGTAGAGGAACTTAGGATACACCTCAGGTAAACATGATGTTTCGGACTCAACTGTGATCTCAGAAATCAAATTTGACAGTCTAAATGCGAGTTATTTATGATTCATGTGAAACTATCCATGTGTGAAAAAATATATTAAATAGTTTTAATATCATTTCACCGGGGCTCACTAGGCATTGACTTCCCAAATTAACTTAGCACCATACACAAAAATATTTTACCAAATATTCTGAAGTCCTTTAGGTAAATAATAGGTTTATTACAAAGTGTTTGTCTCTCGATTCATTACGTGTTCGTAAGTGATGTCTGAGCACTAGGTTCCAGTAGGTTTGGATCAACCCATTGAGGTTCTATAATAGAAGTGGGATGGAATATCGTTGGAATTAGTGATGGGTTTACCACATACATCTAGGGGACAATATTCTATCTAGGTGTTCATTGACCAACTCACCATGCAATCCCACATCATAGATTTTTGAGAGTTGAATTCATTAAATAATGTGATATACCTCAATGATTAATATATAGAAAAAATCCATGGAGTTCCATTGATAAATAGTATATGATCATGATTCTCTCTTTACATCCAGGCTGTGTAAGGGATTATAAGATGCATTTGGGAACTAGTTATGATAGAGAACATAATTCAACCAATTGAAGAATGGCATTACCAAGTGAGCCTTTCATGTTATATTGGACATTATGTGGGATTGTTTATTAAACTTTGGTAATAGTTGGAATGATCACCTACCACTGTTAAAATGTTCATATAATAATACTTAACTTTCCACTATTTTTATGGAACCATTTTTGGCCTTGAATGAGAGAACCTCTAGGTCATCCCATTACTGGATAGACTTATGAGTGTCAGAATTTAAGAGAAAAACGATTTTAATCTAATATAGATAATGTTTAGATCATTTAATATAAGAATAATAATACAAAGAGATTTCATACGTCTTATCCAGACATGCAACGAAGGCCTTTTTAGTTAGAAGATGAAGGCCTTGTGTTCATTCCAGTTTCTCCTCAGTAGGATTTATGAGATGTGGCCAGGGTGAAAGGCTATCTCTAAGGTTCATCGACCCTTTCTAGATACTACATAGGATTGGAAAGGTGGAGTGACCCATAGATCTACCTCTATAATTAAAGCAGGTACACAATGTCTTTCATGTGATGAAGCTGAGGATGTACGGGCATGACCCAGCATATGTTATCAACCTGGGAAAGCTAGACATTGATGATGGAGCACAATTTTCTTATTACACATTGTAGATCTAAGATCGGTAGGAGTGGATCCTTCCTGGGTGAGCTGTTCCTTTAGTTTCTGTTTGGTGGTAGCATGTGAATCTCTAGGAATTGACATGGGAGTAGGAGGCTCACATTTTTTCTCAGTACCACTATCTATTTGAGTTACCCTTTTTTTCCTTTTAGGTACATAAATCCCCATGGTGGGGAGAATATTACATATCAGATTTTCAATGAATTATTTTTAGGTATATGGGGACTGGTTTTGAGACATGAAAAAGTGAAAAATTGATATTTCATGCACCAGATTTCCCAGAGTAATTGTTTTAAAAAAATATACTTTTTAATAGAAAGTGCATGTGGTTTTCCTAAAAAAATAAACAACTCTTAAAATGGTGCCAAAATTAGAAATATGAGGGAACCATTGATATTAAAATGGTTGGTTTAACTAATGAATGACTTAACTTTTATTGGTATGGGTCGTTTGAAGAAAAATTTGAAGAGTACATAACAGTAAAAATAATTAAATAATAAATTATATTGATGAATCAACTTCGGTTTTATTATGTATTTGTCATAAATTTAGTTTTATCATGATACTGATAGAATATATCTAGAGGTATAGAGAAAGAACCACTAAAGAAACCATTAGAATATAATGAAATTTTGATCCAATGATGCACCTTAGGTTTAAAGAACCATTACAATGACAACAAGGATGCTTCATTATTCATTTGAAATATAATCAAATTGAGGATAGGAAAGTTGTTAAGAGTTTTTTTCCATATTATTTTATTCTATGATGAACATGGACTAATCAAAAAATAGATTATCCCATGGATTGATCTTTTTTGCAGGATGAAATATTATCTGTGGGACTTTTAAGAGATTCTTATTTGTTCCCAATCATTTATCATTCTAATGGAAAATAACTGAGGCCAATATGAACAAAGGTATAGGTTCATTCATCAATTTTTAACATTTTTATTTTATCCCTCTATTCATCACGTTATTGAAATTGGATCCCATTAGTCACAGATTGACCTTTTAGGGTGGCCCCAATGCGATTAGACCCCATATTGGAGAAAAATCGACAATATAGGATAGATATGTTTTGATCGGGAAAAACAAGTTTGAATCTATTACTGTTTAAAGATTAGGGAATTGAAGGAGGCACGATGATCCTGGAAGGGAAAACCGACATGGAATCGATGGTAGCCAACGTGGCCAGCCAAGGATGACCTATGGGATGTGGTAATTGACTGAGTGAATCATAGTACACAGAAGAATAAGGATTGATGTGGTGGCCCAGGTGTCCAGAAAGCGAGTAGACCAAGCTATGTGAATGGGTGGGGCCAAGTGGGTCAGGATGATAAAATTGGTCGGGCTAGGTGAGTCATGTAGAGACCCAATGCTTGACGTACATGGACATTACATTATTTTGCGGAATAATTAGTACATAACAAAAACACACACACAAGGACCGTAATATTTTAGTGTCTTTGGAAACTCGGAATATAATCTTCTAATCATGGTGAAAGATCTTCAACATCTCCCATAAAGATCATCCTTTTTTTATACCTAAAACCTTTTTATATATCCTGGGGAAAAGAAAAAATAAAAGGGTGAGCACAAATTCTTAGTAAGGGTAAACAAAACAAATATCAATCAAATAATATACATAAGAACATAACTTTTGGAAATCTTAACCTGCAAAAGAGATCATAATTTCATAACATGGGATAAATCATAGTAGTGAAATGTAATCCCAATAATCATAACTTAAAACATGAAACGTTTTGGCATATACACATAATCATAGATAATCATTTCTTATTTGTCAAGACTCATTGCCATGACTATCTTAGTGTACAAATTCCGTTTCTGAACTGAGTTCATTCCTCATTTTAGTCCTATTTAACTGAACCAGTTTAACCTACCGTTCCAGCCATGTCTATCTCATGAGATATAAAATCTTTACCCAATGCATTGTAGGGATATATAGGTCCCACCCATCTCAACATTATACCATTATTATTTGTGCCACAAAATCATAAATCATACATCATTGCATAACCCATGTAATAAAAATGGGAATCTTAAACATCGTGACATCATAAAACAATTCATACAAGATAATGGAATTCATAAAAATAATTCCATCAAAACATATTCAAATCAATGTAAAAATAGGGATAGAAACAGAACACTTTATTATCATAGATGGAAAATAATTTTGATAAAACACTTGAACTCCATTCTTGAGGAAAATATCCTTTCTACTTCTAAAACATTTTCCTTTCTTAACATGTCATACAATTTTAAACTCAAGGAAGTTGATTAAAAATAATCTTGAAAACTTTTAAATTAAGCTTCTTGGAAATAATTTTTAAAAAATCCATTCATGTCGTATAAGTTAAAAAAACATTCTTCTCATACTTTTGTCGGAAAAGTCAAAAAGTACCTCATATGAAAAACGACAAAAGATTCCTTTCATATCTTTTACTATAAACCAACCAAAGGGTAAAAATGGATTTAAACAATTTTAGGTGGATGGAAATAATATTACATATTGAGGAAACATGGATGTGGACGATAAAATACACCCTAGTAAATTTCAAAGTATAAACAATCTCGGATAAAAATGAGATTGTGATATTTCCCTTACCTTAGGTCTGATTTGCTTCGTAAGTGTCCGAACCTCCAGTATAATGATTTAAATAATGTTATTGACTTATTACAGAATCATACTAATTGTTATGATATCATATATTGTCATATTCTTAGCTTCTTATTAGTAATATTTTACTACCTGTTATTTGGGTGTTTATTACCTTTTGTTCTTATGTGTGTTTGTCGAATAAATTCTTATTCTTCTCTTTAGGTTATAAATAATTCATTTACAGAATTGTATTAGTGTAATATATATCATATTCATTCATTCAATTAATTTATATAATAATTATGCAATGAAGATCATGTAGAACCAATCACATCACATCGTGGAGACGGTATTCCATACGTACGCACGAGCGATGATATCGTTCCCATGATCATGGAATTGTATTGGAGTGTATGAATACTATTTCAGAATCAATACCACTTTACAATAATCATATATATTCATTACATTCACCCTTCTACCCATCCAAGAAAGGTGGTGGTTGAAAATAGATTACACCACGGCGTGGAGACGGTATTCCGTACGTACGCACGTGCGGTGATTTCGTTTTCCGTAGGATGGATAAGAGGTGAAATAGGGTTGTTTCATATTTATAATAACATATCAGTATATAAGTGATACTGATTTTATTATCTCATAATTAAACAACTAAAGAAGAGGTATTATAAGAAGAATGGAACTTGAAGAAAACGGTAGAAGGTATTACCTCTTTCTCGAAGTGACTCGTTTAAACTTTCACTTAAGGCACTAGAGTTGGTCTTTTGATAAGACCAGTACCTCTAGTTGGTTTCTAAGGAAGTGGGGAAGTGAAATGGGCACGGGTTGTCCGAGCTTGAAGGCTCAAATTGGTGTGAGTAAGAGAGGGAGGAGGTTCCCTTTTAGAAGGGAGGAGAGGGGCACCTTTGTAAATATAAAAAATATTAGTTTATATTAAATCCCAACCCCACTTAAAAACATCAAAAATGACTCATATCCAAAGCATAGATGAGATAGGGTTTTAATATCATCAGAAAATAAAATTTAGACATGTTAGGAATTTATTTTAAACATTATCAACTTGATTTATCTTTATTTTTCAATTTAATTTTATTAGTGGTAATAATATTCTAAATTTTAAATTATTATAAATAATTACATATGTGTTGTGAATTTTCCATAATTTGACGATTTATGACATTTTAGACCATATAAATTTTAATTTATAATTTTTAAACATTTTTGTGATTTTTAAACAATTTTATAATATGTTATTTTTATAAAATAACAATACTGTCAATTTTGACACTATTCATTTATTTGAATTTAAATAAAATATATACAGAAGATATGTTCAGAATAAAATCTTTAATATATTTATAAAATGTCATATGTATCTAGAAAATTAGTATATCACATTAAATAGTTCATATAATATTTATTTTAATATTTTTACAACAATTTATTTAATATTTTAATTAATAAAATAATTTCAACATCACAATTGTGTCATAATTAATGATACTTATTTAATCCCTAAAAATTATAAATAAATTCATATGATGTATATAATTGTATTAGATTTGTGGATATTATTCATGTTAGAAGTTTCATTAATTGTATCATCAAAATAAAATTTTTATACTTACAAGATTTAAGAAAGTGACATGTTGTCACATTCTTTGATTTTAATAATAATTAAATTCTTATCATGAAAAAAAGTCTATTAAATGAATCTAATATGACCCTTAGGTGATATGGGTCGATGTTTAGTCATCCAATAGGATTTTGGAAGGAGTTAGGGTAATTTTATAATCTTATATTTACCCTTAATTACCCGATTTACCTTTAACTATGGTAAATAAAATTTACCGTAGTTACTATTCATAATGCCCAAAAATAAAACGTAGTCTATTAATATAATTTGGACCCACTGATTCCACATATGGAATCAATTTTTCCAAATTCTATACACAGAAGTTATAGAAATTAAATTAAAATTAATCTCATTGTCAAAAGAAAACGGGTTTCTGTTTAAAACATTTCAAAAGATTGAATTGATTTAACCTACGAATTCAAGGTAAGATCAATGCTAATGACATTAATTATATTAAATGGTAAAAATATATTCTATTTATACTTTAAAACCATTCAATATTATAATTTAACTATATTAATTATTGCGATGATAAAAGTTGTTTTTAATTAAAATATAGTGTGTGTTTACTATTCATCAAAATATGAAAGTTACCAGAATAATATGAAAAATTTATCCAAAGTAAATTTTTATTTCTTGATTACAAAGAAGAATTTTATTTTTTCAAATTGAACTTATAAAGATGTCAAAAACTATATTTAATGTGGGTGCGCCATCAAAAGGCGGCAAAACTGCATTTTTGGAAAAATAATAATTTTACCCGAAAAAATTATTTTGTTCTTATACCATGTTATAGAAAATGTGTAAGATGAATAATAATGTTATAACATTCAAAATTTAGTTAATACTATTCATAACGGCTAGTTCATAATAATAATATATCGTTGTTTAGTAAAACCCGGTATTGCGTACAACACACGTTATCAAAGAAAGGTCGCGATTGCGTGTAATGCAAGCCAAGTCAGGGTTGCGTGTTTTGCAAGAATACTTCATTGTTTCATATAAAATAATCCAACCATATTTAATTTATACATTGAATATATATATATATATATATATATATATACTCAATGTTGTGTAGAATAACTATTATCAAAATTGTGTGTAACACGATCCAAAAATAGTGTTGCGTATACTGCAAGCAAATACGGTATTGTGTATAGCGCAAGGTAATCTTGGTGTAGCATACAACACAAGACATTAATGAAATTAAAAGAATATAAAATCTCGGGGTGTTACATTCTACCCCCCTTAAAATGAATTTCTCCCTCGAAATTCGTCGGGTTTATAAATGGTTTACTACTCGAAAGTTTCTTTAATAGAAACTCACATTGTAAAAAAGAATACCAAAACCAATCTTTAAAAACAAAAGTATTAAATGTAATGGTTACCCAAATAAACTAATTACTTTGTTTCCATATAGGTGAAAATATGGATATGGAAGAAAATCTAATCATCATGTTCTAATGGAGAGTGGTAGAGAACATGGCTATGAAAAAACCATCAATCATAAATCCATAGATTTGTGATGATCTAAGGTACTATCTGATTAATTGGATATAAGAGAACTAGGACAAAATTTTTAGTTTTCAAGATCATTTCCCTAAAGTTGATGAATTTGAATTAGAATAAATACTTACTTAATTGTGGTACAGTATCACTGTTGTTCGTGCCTTGAAAAATTTCCACTTAATCTCTTAAAGAAATGATGTTGAATTTGTTATTCGTGAAGTGTTAGCAGATCATGTGATAGAATGACGGGTCATTCCATCTGTCTCAAACAAAAGGTTAGAAAAAGTTATTAAATATAAATAAGTCGATCTATAGTTAAATTAATCATATATAGTTACTAAAATGGACTTATATATCATATATCATACTTTTTAATATAATAAAACTAGTTTCTACTAAACTGGGACTTCCTGTAGGCCAGTGGTAGGCAATAAAGGCAATTCGCACTTCGGTTGTGGGTTCGATTCCCACAGCCTTGTCCGACGCAATGGACTGTTGCTCGTCCTGCATGTTGTCCTTTTTCTAAATCTACATTATAACATCCCATCAATAATATTGAAAAAAAGTTCTATCCATAAACAATACTAACTTATGTCCAACATAATCCATTCCAATCTTTGGGCTTATCTAAAATACTTCGGTCCAAGCTCATAGTATAATGAAAATGATTACTTGAAATATCACATTACAATCACGTGAATGCCATCATTTATCCCCAATATATCATAAGATATATCTTGTTAGTAAAATTACCAACATGTGAACACCCTAATCGTGTATTCTCTAGAAGAATGAATACCCATTGAACCTTAGTGAAAACATAAATGCTGTCAAAAGTTAACTCTTTCCACATACCAAAATCCAAAAATTTCTATATAATCAAACCACAATATCACTTAATCCTTATATCAGTCATGAGCTCATGAATACTGTCAGACATTTCATTTTATCCTTATCCCTTCATTATGAAAATATCATCTTTTTTCCAAAAATATCTCAATCACTTTCCATGGATACCGGTACCATAAAATTATTGAAAACCACAATATACCAATACATAAATATTCCAATATTCCACGATATTATATACAACATTATCTTGGAATCCCATTACATAAACACTTAATCATTCCACCACATCGTTGTCATATTCAACATCGCCAATAGTGATCACATGTGACTTCCCTTTGTCATTTTCCTTAAGTGGTTGCTCATGCCGATCATCACTAACCCTTGGATTAGGGCATTTATTAGCATAATACCCCATTTCCTTGCACTTGAAGCATTGAAGTGTTGGTGGTGCGTTCTCTGCAGTCTTTTATTTATTCACATCATTAGAAACCCTTTTTCCATTACTTCAACACTCTGCTGCTCGATGACCTTATTTTCCACACTTAAAACATTTTCTAGTCCCTTTAAGACAATCTCCACCATGCTTCTTTCCACACTTTGAGCATAAGGAAATATTCATCATCTTTTCACCATTATTCTGAGATTTCTCTTTAAAATCCATCTTTCTTTTCTTGTCAAAACTATAATATTGATAAGTAACACCAACTTCCATTTCAACCTTGATAGCACAATGCACAATTTCTTCATAGCTTCTGAAGTCTCTTATAGCTAATTCCCTTGGAAGATTTGGTTTTAAGACACTGAAGAATCGATCAACTTTACTTTCAGTTTGGATGATAAAGACAGATGAATACCATGCAATCCTTGTCAAATTCGCTTCGTATACACCAACAGATTCATCATCCTTTTGCTTTAGTTCAAGAAACTCCTTCTCCATCTTTGTTCGAAGAATATGAGGGAAGTAATTATTGAAAAATAAGATATTGAACTCGTCCCATTCCATGGACTCAATTTCATCCCATCGCCTCGTATTCTTGATAAGATTCCACCATTGATCAGCTTCACCTTCTAAACGATATACTACTAAGATGACTTTATCATGTTCAGAACATTGATGAACTGAAAATATCTTTTTAGTGATATTGATCCATTGTTCAGCAACAAGTGGATCAGAAGACCCACTGAAAGAAGGTGGATGTGGCCTCATGAAGGACTCAATAGAATATTGTTCCTTTCTCTGCTCATTTGGAAGTCCAGAATGATTCATAGCTTGTGTAAGTATAGCAATAAGATTTTTCACTCCATCTCCCATAACATTTGTTTGTTCAGGAGGACAATCATTGCATTGTCCACTGCATTGATCAACACAGTTCCTTCAGGTTCCAGCCATCGTCTAAAACCCAAAAAGTATAGTGTGAGAGGCACAAATCATGCTAGGGAAAACAACATAATAAAGGGGGAGTACCTTCAATATCTAACATCTAAGGTTTAATTCTAAGATCTTTACCGTACTTATAGTACTATAACCTATACTTATACTTAACCTTAGGGACTTCCCTAGACATACCTTAGAAATATCTCTAGGGATCTCTCTAAAGTTCTCACATCCTAGTTTCCAAAGGTTGACTAAACCATTCCTCCGATACCAACTGTAGAGGCCCAATGCTTGACGTACATGGACATTACATTACTTTTGCGGAATACTTAGTACATAACAAAAAACACACACAAGGACCATAATAGTTTATTGTCTTTGGAAACTCAGAATATAATCTTCTAATCGTGGTGAAAGATCTTCAACATCTCTCATTAAAATCATCCTTTTTTTTATTCTTAAAACCTTTATTTTTATCTTAGGGAAAATAAAACATAAAAGGGTGAGCTCAAATGCTCATTAAGGGTAATCAAAAGAAATATCAATCACATCATATACATAACAACATGACTTTTGGAAATCTTAACCTGCAAAAGAGATCATAATTTCATAACATTGGATAAATCATAGTAGTGAAATGTAATCCCAATAATAATAACACAGAACATAAAACTTTTTGGCATACACACATAATCATAGATAATCATTTCTTATTCATCAATACTCATTGCCAAGACTATCTTAGTGGACAACGTCCATTTCTGAACCGAATTCATTCCTCGTTTCAGTCCTGTTTCACTGAACCGGTTTAACCTGCCATTCAAGCCATGTCTATCTCATGAGATATAAAATCTTTACCCAATGCATTGGAGGGATATATAGGTCCCACCAATCTCATAATGATACCATTCTTATGTGTGCCACAAAATCGTAAATCATACATCACTGCATAACCCATGTAATAAAAATGGGAATCTTAAACATCGTGACATCATAAAACAATTCATATAAGATAAAGGAATTCATAAAAATAATTCCATCAAAACATAGTAAAATCAATGTAAAAATAGGGATAGAAACAAAACCCTTTATTATCTTATATGGAAAATAATTTCGATAAAACACTTGAACTCCATTCTTGAGGCAAATATCCTTTCTACATAAAAAACATTTTCCTTTCTTAACATGTCATACAATTTTAATCTAAAAAAGTTGATTAAAAATAAAATTGAAAACTTGTAAAGTAAGCTTCTTGGAAATAATGTTTCAAAAATCCATTCATTCCGTATAAGTTAAAAAATACATTCTTCTCGTACTTTTGTCGGAAAAGTCAAAAAGTACCTCGTACGAAAAACGACAAAAGATTCCTTTCATATATTTTTCTATAAACTCACCAAAGGGTAAAAATGGATTTAAACAATTTTAGGTGGATGGAAATAATATTACATATTGAGGAAACATGGATGTGGATGATAAAATACACCCCAGTAAATTCCATAGTATAAACAATCTTGGATAAAAATGAGATTGTGATATTTCCCTTACCTTAGGTCTGATTTGCTTCATAAGTGTCCGAACCTCCTGTATAATTATTTAAATAATGTTATTGACTTATTAAAAAATCATACATATTTTTATTATATCATATATTGTCATATTCCTAGCTTCTTATTAGTAATATTTTACTACTTGTTATTCGAGTGTTTATTACTTTTTGTTCTTATGCGTCTTTGTCGAATAAATTCTTATTATTCTCTTTTGGTTATAGATACCTAATTTCCAGAATGGTATTAGTGTAATATATATCATATTCATTCATTCAAATCATTTATATAATCATTATGCAATGAAGATCATGTAGAATGAATCACATCACATCGTGGAGACGGTATTCCATACGTACGCACGAGCGATGATATCTTTCCCATGATCGTGGAATTGTAATGGAGTGTATGTATACTATTTAAGAATCAATACCACTTTAAAATAATCATATATATTCATGAAATTCACCCTTATACCCATCCAAGTATGGTGGTGGTGGAAAATAGATTACACCACGGCATGGAGACGGTATTCCATACGTACGCACGCGCGGTGATTTCATTTTCCGTAGGATGGATAAGAGGTGAAATAGGGTTGTTTCATATTTATAATAACATATTAGTATATAATTGATATTTATGTTATTACCTCATAATGAAACAACTTAAGAAGAGGTAGTAGAAGAAGAATGGAACTTGAAGAAAACGGTAGAAGGTATTACCTCTTTCTTGACGTGCCTCCTATAAACTTTGTCTTAAGGCACTAAAGTTGGTCTTTTGATAAGACAAGTACCTCTAGTAGGTTTCTAAGGAAGTGGGGAAGTGAAATGGGCAGGGTTTGGCCGAGCTTGAAGGCTCAAATTTATGTGAGGAAGAGAGGGATGAGGTGCCCTTTTATAAGGGAGGAGAGGGGCACCTTTGGAAATATAAGAAATATTAGTTTATATTAAATCCCAAACCCACTTAAAAACTTCCAAAATGACTCATATCCGAATATTAGATGAGATAGGGTTGTAATCACATCATCTAATATTTTTATACATGTTAGGAATTTATTTTAAACATTATCAACTTGATTTATCCTTATTTATCAATTTAATTTCATTTGTCGTAATAATATTCTAAATTTTAAATTATTATTAATAATTACATATGTGTTGTTAATTTTCCATAATTTGACACTTTATGATATTGTAGACCATATAAATTTTAAGTTATAATTTTTAAACATTTTTGTGATTTTTAAACAATTTTATAATATGTTATTTTTATAAAATAACAATAGTGTCAATTTTGACACTATTCATTGATTTGAATTTAAATAAAATATATACAGAATATATGTTCAAACTAAAAGCATTAATAGATTCATAAAATGTCATATGTATCTATAAAATTAGTATATCACATTAAATAGTTCATGTAATATTTATTTTAATATTTTTAAAACAATTTATTTGATATTCTAATTAATAAAATAATTTCAACATCACTATTGTGTCATAATTAATGATAATTATTTAATCCCTAAAAATTATAAATAAATATCTATGATGTAGATAATTGTATTATCTTTCTAGAGACTATTCATGTTCGATGTTTCATTGAGTTTATCAACAATGTAAAATTATTATACATATAAGATTTAAGAAAGTGACATATTGTCACATTCTTTGGTTTTAATAATAATTAAATTATTTTCATGGAAAAAAGTCCATTAAATGAATCTAATCAGACCCTTAGGTGATATGGGTCGCCATTTAGTCATCCAATAGGATTTTGGCAGGTGTTAGGATAATTTTATAATCTTATATTTACCATTAATTACCCGATTTACCTTTAACTATGGTAAATAAAATTTACCATAGTTACTATTCATAATTCCCAAAAATAAAAAGTAGTATATTAATATAATTTTGACCCACTTATTCCAAATATGGAATCCATTTTTCCAAATTCTATACAAATAAGTTGCAGAAATTAAAATAAAATTAATCCCTTTCTGGAAAGAAAACAGGTTTTTGTTTAAAACATTTCAAAAGATTGAATTGATTTAACCTACGAATTCAAGGTAAAATAAATGCTAATGACATAAATTATATTAAATGGTAAAAATATATTCTATTTATACTTTAAAACCATTCAATATTATAATTTAACCATATAAATTATTGCGATGAAAAAAATTGTTTTTAATTAAAATATAGCGTGTTTTTACTATTCATCAAAATATAAAAGTTACCAGAATAATATGAAAACTTTATCCGAAGTAAATTTTTATTTATTGATTAAAAATAAGAATTTTATTTTGTCAAATTTAACTTATAAAGATGTCAAAAAATATATTTAATGTGGGTGCGCCATCAAAAGGTGGCAAAACCGCATTTTTTTAAAAATACTTATTTTACCCGAAACATTTATTTTGTTCTTATACCATGTTCTAGAAAAAGTGTAAGATGAATAATAATGTTATAAAATTAAAAATGTAGTTAATATTATTCATAACGTCTAGTTCATAATAATAATATATCGTTGTTTAGTAAAACCCGGTATTGCGTACAACACACGCTATCGAGGAAGGTCGCGATTGTGTGTAATGCAAGTCAAGTCAGGGTTCCGTGTTGTGCAATAATCATTCATTATTTCGTATAACATAATCCAACCAGATTTCATTTATACGTTGAATATATATATATATATACTCAATGTTGCGTAGAATAACTATTATCAAAATTGTGTGTAACACGATCCAAGAATAGTGTTGCGTATACTGCAAGCTAATACGGTGTTGCGTATAGCGCAAGGTAATCTTGGTGTAGTATAAAACAGAAGACATTAATGAAATTAAAAGAATATAAAATCTCAGGGTGTTACAAGTCAGACTCAGCTCGATCCTAGGATGATCGGGTCGGTGACTGGCCTAGCTCAAACACTTCAGTTGACTATGATACACAACACCTTCAGGTGCTACTGTCACATGGAAGCTGCGAGCAATAAACCACCCAGGTGAGTCCACATTCTTAGTGAGCCCCTTTAAAACGTCAAATTACCATAAATTCTTAATAGAGCATCCATCCAATGTGTCTTATGTAGAGTTGAGAGCTTAACATTGGTATGGTCCTTTTTAAAATTTAAGGGAGTTTTTATTTTTGACGAGTATAGGATTAGTGTGTTCTGTTGATCCTTTCCTTGATGGTTCAGTATGGAATTATGTCCACCTCATTGGATTGTAATCCCTTAAAGATTCGGATTCCTATAAAGAGTAATGTATCCCTCTATTGTAATGGAGTGTGATCCTCTATCACCCCTGGTGATGTTTTGTGGATTTGAAAAAACCACCAATAGAAAGGAGTTGATCCTCCATCTAGCGGGCCACATTAGTAGGGTCAGTGGTATTCACCAGTTTGTCTATGAAAGATCCTCTACATTTCAAGTTGATCTATATTTCTTTTGTGGTTTTACCTAGTTTTTTTGGGTAGGATCCCATGTTTTTGTATCATATCCATCCTATTGTGTTCTCCATGGGAGGTGACCAAGTAAGATAGACCTATTCGTGAGTGTCTATGATCTTTTCATGGCTCGAGGAGCAAGTTCTCCTAAAATGAATTTTCTTTGAGTATAATCTTATGGATGGTAATTGTTAATGTATTACCTATATACATTTTTTCATGGATAGAGTATATCTTGATATTATATTTAGATGTGTTTTAGTCATATTCCAGTGTATATATGACTTTACTTTTGGTTATGATATTTCATTGTGGTATTATTTTGTGGTTTTGGGGTGTCATTGTGAGTATTGTTATATGCACCCCTGCAATATCATTTCATGAAAATGTTATTTCTTTTGTAGATGATCAACTGTTTCACAGTTTCATAGGCAGACTAGGACCGTGTGGTGCTCTCTGATACTGGACTGACAAAAGTATGTTTCTACAAATTTTCATAAAGTAGTCTCAGTACCTCATTTCATACTTGATAGTTTTTCGGTTATAGAATATTTTTTGTGGACTTGTATTTGGACATGTTTACATTCCAATACATTCAATATTTTAATATGGTTGTAGGATATAGTAGTTTTCATGCATTGTTACATAGTGTTTTTATATTTCATAATTTTTGGCTTGGATATCGGTGTCGACATTCTAGTACTTTAGTATAGTACCTCCTATTTTTGGGATATTCATACTCGGCTCTACTCACCATACCATAGCCTATTAGAGGTGGCATTGGGCTATTTACAACATTGTCCCAACTGGGATGGGTCATGAAAAATATAAATTAATATGTAACATATCTCAAATATTCATAATTGTGACAAAAAATAAACATGGGGCTTAATGAACACTATTCCAGAAAACACTTAATGGTTAGAAAATTAATTTAAAAAAATGACATTATTACATGATAATTCATGATAGAATAGTTCACATAGTATTGATATATTCACCAAATAATTAAAATTGGGTGACTAATACAAAACATGCCCCAAATTACTAAATTAGTGAAGAAAACCACATAAAGCTTCAATGACATTTGGATTAAAATCCCATAAGAGTAAAAAAATTAAATTTATATTATTAAACAATTCTATAAAAGTGATTAAACATACAATATCTAATATGTTTAGTATATAATACATCAAATTAATTTATATTGATTAATAAAGTATATATTTCAATGAAAGAGAATTAATATAAAAATCTATCCATGTTTAAATATTTTATAAAAGGTTTATCGAGAATACAGTTAGATTCATGAAATTCTATGACATTGTTATCCTCAAACCATGTATGAGACTTCTGATCTTGACTAGTTATAAAACATATTCCTCTTATTCCCAACTTCAACATAATTTATTCAACCACTTATATTATAGACATAGAAATATTAATCACATTATTTTTTAACATTACATAAATGTTTTTTTCTAAAAAATCTTCATAAATACTCATTCTATAAATTAATTCTCCCAATTTTCCACAAAGGATGTTTATTGTTTGGATTTGTTATAGTTGTTTCATAATAGTTGTTTATATTTTAATTATTCTAGAAATGTTTATATTCATATGTAACTAATGATACATTTATGGATTAATTTTATTAATTTAATACACCTTAAATCACATTCAATAGCGGTCTATTATTCATCCATGACAATAAAATTAATTAATCATGTTTTGGTAATTTAGGATGATTAGATACTGTTTTCAAAATTAATAAACTATAAATTTATTTGACATATCCATAAAAACCCATTTTTTAATTTTCATAATATAATATAGTATTTATTTTTATTTCATTGTTTTTTATACAAATTCCTAGTATTATTCATGTAGGTGGTTAAACTAACCCACAGTTGATCAAATTATATTTTATTAAATGATTATGTGGTAGTTTTGTTGTAATATCATTAAACCATGAACATAATGATATTATTTAGTGTTTAGTACTGTGTTAAATAATATTTATAAACAATTTGTGTATGAATTATATAATATTAATTTCAAAACATATTTTGAAAGAATGATTATCTTTATTGAATGCTTATTTTAAATAAATAAACTGTGTATATATTCTTGTTACTCATATAATTAATAGTTTGTCCAATTATTCATACCATTGTCTTAATGATATGATAAATATTTTATTTATCCATAAATACCATATATATATTCATAATTAATATGTTGTGAAATAAACAGAATCATGTTACATCATGGTGGTGGTAGTTCACAGAACAGACAAATAATAGTTTTTTTTCATAATAGATGGTGTATATAAATAAATAATAAAAATAACATTAATATTATATTTTGATTTAGTCAAAATTATACTAATATCAATATATTAGTGTGTCTAGGTTAAATTTTCAATAAAATAATTTTTATGAACACTATGTTGTTGATAATAGTCACATCACTGGCATGAACACTATTTTGAAGTCTACTTAAATTTAAAGGGGAATGGATAAATATTAGGGAAGATATGATTATGTAAATGGGAGAGGGTTATTGAGATAAGGAAATGAGTTTATAAAAATTATTACTTTTAATGGGAGTGTTTTAATGAATGGGAGAAGGCTTTACCCTTTTATAATTGAATAAAATTGGTGGCTTATATACTATTATTGATGGCCAAAATTTTCAAAATAGTGTATAAGAGAATTTGTTTTGTTAAAAAATCAACTAAACAACACCTTCTTAATATAAATTTTACTAACATATATAGTTTTGTTAACACAATACATTTAAATTATAAAAATGTTTCTATTTGTAAATAATCTATAACCTTAGTAATTATTTTTAGGGAAATGTTTATAGTTGAATTTATTAAAAAATTTGATACATATACATTGAAATTTGAAAATAAATTTATCAAATAAAATTTATAATAGTGAGAAACCATAATTATAAATTATAAACAATAAATTCCATAAAATAACTTTTGAGTAATTATTATTTTATTCATTAAAAATATATATAACATAAAATTATAATCAATACGTTTATAAGTAAATATATCGATTTATTTTAGAAAATATTGATGGGTTGAGTCTCTCAATGGATGAAAAAACAGAATCTCCATTGAAAAAACCTATTTATCTTAAAAGATCAATTTCTATACAATTATAACATTTTAATTAGTTATAAAATTTATTTCTATAGGTTTTATGAGTTCAAAAATATTTGAAAAATAATAATTTTATTACGGAAATTCATGTTTTATTAACTAAAATTATTTATGAATTTCCATGACATTATTATATAACGGTATGTCCTTACAAATTATGTGATTCTTAAAAATATAATTTTTATACAAAAAGACAGACTAATTGAGGAAAATACTTCAAAATTCCGATTATGATAGTAATTATATAATTATTTCAAAAATTAGTTTATTTTTTTAAATTTTGTTAGTATTAAATCATAAAATATAATTGGAAATAAATTTTAATTATAAAATAACATTTTAAATATTATGTATGATTCTTTTTGTTATTAAAAAATTGGTGTTAGCCAATTATTAATATCAAACACAATATTTTATTTTTTTATAGTATAAATATTGAAATAAAAACTAATATTTGAAAAAAAAGAAAATTTTGAGAAGAATATTTTTGAGTCAATAAATTATCATACTAGACATTTAAGGTTAACTAATAAAATTTAATTTTTATTGAAAGTAGACTTTAGTTTCATTATATGAAAATTTCAAAAATTGGTAATTATTTTTCATTCTTTCTAGTCCAATGAGTATTTTTTAAATGTCATAATTAATTATTTATATTTTATATAAATGTGTCAAGGTATATTGTATGATCTATTTTGTGTGATGATAAAGTCACGAACACATTTAAATTTTTAATGTCAATCATATATTATACTTTCAAAGAATTGCATTCACCCCAACATAATAATATAATATCCCCACTATTTTACTCACAAATATATATAAATAAAAATCATAAATGTCCATATATC
Source organism: Viscum album (assembly GCA_963277665.1). Taxonomy (NCBI): domain Eukaryota; kingdom Viridiplantae; phylum Streptophyta; class Magnoliopsida; order Santalales; family Viscaceae; genus Viscum; species Viscum album. Next base: position 1,799,584,935 of record OY728157.1, read on the forward strand.
ATTTGCTGATTATGGGATTATTTATGTTTTATTATAATATTTATATATACTAATTATTATTATAAGATATCTATAAATAGAGGTAATCCATTTCTTATTTTTTACATAACTACACTAATGCATGTAGATATTTATATATAATATATTACTTCCATGAAAACACCAAAAATGGTATATATGATATTCATTTCACTATAGGTTTTTTAATTTATAACATAATGTCTAGTAATTAGTGAAGACATTGATGTCATAGGACACTAAAATGTATATAGTGAAAATGTAGTTTTTGATTTATTAGTAAAATATTCATAGGATTTTCCTTCACCGTATGGTTAATTGTGACAGTGTATTTTGATGGTCCTTATGTTGTGAAATTGACTTTCATAATTCCTAAATATATTTCTATTGAGGAAACATGATTTTGTAGAATCTTTATTTCCATTTAACTTATGATTTTAAAGAACTCATTAGTATTATCTCTTGATATGTAATGGGAATCCACATTTCTCTTTTTTTTTTGTGCTTGGGAGATCAACATAATCCAAAATGATAATCATATTTCAAGAAATCTTGTTTGGTGTAATAAATATGTTTCTTACAACATCCACCATTTTCATGTGTTGATCATTGATGTAATCTCTATATTTTCTTACACACCCTTGTTTATTTATAAATTCATCCACTACTAAAATGAAAATTACTAACATGAATTTTGTTGCATTATCAATATAGGAGAATTATTATAATAAATAATATAAAAGGGATTATACATTGAAACTGTTTACCCATATCATCACAATAACATGAAATTCCATTAGTTCAACCTTTATAAATACTATTTTAACATATTTGATTCTGTTTTAGTCTAAGGAAACATTATTTTTCGTTCTATGATATATATATTCACCTAATCCTTAATATAATGTTCCAAAAAACAATAAAAATTCATAGTAGATTGTAAACATGAAAATCTTTTAAATTCTATATCTTAGTGTCATGAAAAAATCATGGATGTCATCCAACCAGACACATGTCCGTAATTCTTAGAATATCCAAAATGGAATTCCTGATCCCCATGGACTAGAAAACAGATATTGGGTATCAACAATTTTCTTTGGGAATGTTTTCACAAATTTTTTAAAGCATAAAAAATAAACAAAAATGAATATCACAATAAATCATATGCATAAACAAATGAGTAACATCAATTTTTCATATACAATGTTTACAATCATAAACAACACCCAAATAGGGTATATAAATAATGTAACAACAAAACTATCCCAAATACCTTAATGTGGAATAAGATGAATCATACTCAATCCACCACCACTAATTCTTTCATGTTGTGGAACTCTAGAAACCATATCCAACAACATTATGATACAACTAATCATTGCATGGGGAAGTAAAAAAATGTCTACATACACCCAAATGTGTTTAAAGTGTGTGATCCAGATCCTAGTAGGATTCCCCCAAAAAGTAATTATTCTATAGTATAAAATTATAAGAGGAACTAACAATCACGTTTTCATAAGATCATTTGAAACATTATGGATAATACATTTTAATAAAAAAATTCTCTATATATACATTTCAAGGAATTTTTTAAATAATGCACTTGATTTTAAAAAAAAATATACACATGCTATACAGTATACAAAGTGATATCACCATATCACACAAGAGTCGTGTAATGATTGAGAACCATGGGGTAATCCTTATAGGTTACTACCTCCAGTGGGACCCTAGGAAACATGCACCTTGGTGATCAAAATACTCAATCTTACCTAACAACAATGTTCTCATGCACAAACCACTAGAGAGGATCTCATCCAAGGTTCTAGTGGTCTAATAAAATTCTCATGAACAAGCCACTAGTGAGGATTGAATCCAATGTTCTATTGGTATCGAATAACATAACATGTTTTTTTAGTGTTTAAATCATCAATCATACTAGATGAATTTTTGACGCAACCACATCTAAATCAATTGGCACAATAGTTCTAGTTATCCCACCTAGATACATGCGATTCATTTTGTACTATATATGACTTCAAAATATAATATAAATCAACATAATCACAAAAAAAATTCCAAGATTCACATGCATTTAATAAAATCACCACAAACACATTTTATAAAATACATATGGAAACACCACAAGAAGAAAAAATTAGGAATCATACTGTTTTCTTTAGGAAATTACTCTTTCAAAATCATATTCCAATAACAATGATTTTTTTAACACGTTTCTCAATTTCATGGAATATTTAATGTTTACAACAAAGAAGTCAACAAAACACCCTGTTAACACATTTTCACATTTACAACTTTTTGAAAATCTATTTTGAACCATTTAGAATAGGTAAAGAACATGTTAAAGAAATAGCACAATGAAGCACACAATAGATATAACCACATTACTTTATAAATCCAATTTTCATCACATGTGAATCATAAAATCATTCTAAAACCTATTTTCACCACATAAACAGTTCATAGAACATATATAAAATTTTATGAAAATAAGCTAAACACAAACAATAATGTAAAATAATTGAACCACATTCATCACACATGGAATGATTCAGAAATTAGAGTGAAGCCACAAGTGAACCAAAAAATGATGCTAACATGAAATGATTCAACAATAATCATCAAGATCTCACTTACTAAAATAAGTATAAACCCTCCTTGGGTAAAAAAATAAACTGGTAAATAGAAACTGAAGAATGAAGTGAATAACTACGTTATATATAGGGAAAAATCAAGAGGGGAATTATATACATGACGATTCCTTGAAGATCCCACATAAAAACCACCCATGTAATGATTATCAATAGTTCCAATGATGCAAGGAGTAGTCTCCCATGGATAAAAATCCGGAATGGGGAGGAATGGGGGATAAATTAGGTTTAAATTTTAAAATAGAGTAAATGTATTTTTTTAATATTTAATATCACAGAAAGGATTAATGGTTATCCAAAATGGTTCTAAAAATCATTCAGAAGCCATATTTCCCTAATTTTTCAAGTACGAATAGGATACACCGTTATCCTATAGAACATGACAAACTATGTGGCCACTGTGCGGTTCTCCACAGTCCAAAAATTGAATTGGTTGTACGGTTTCCTAGGCAATGGTGATCAGTCTTCCCGAACCATGTGCCAACCTAGCACAACATGATGTATGAAAAAATTATAATTTTTCACAAAAAACTCAGGGGGAACCCAAATGGTAAATTTGAGAACACAATAAATATCTGACATATATTAAAATGAAAACACAAATGTAATAATTCTCCCAAAATGAAAACTGTCTTCCCTCGAATAGTCACCCCAAATCATGATTCGTGAATAAAAATGGTTATTCTTCATTAACCCATGATGTGATCTCCCACATCTCATGGACCTCATTGACATGATATTGATGATATAATTCAAATAGAATTGGCATCCCACAAATCACATTCTCGTGGGTATCCACATTCATCTTTTGTCATTCAAACATAGAAAAATTGGGTTAAAACTCCATATCTTCCCAATTCAACACTTGAAACAGATCTAGGTAGTGAATTTTAATCTGTGTTACATGGATCATTTCATTAATTTACGTTTACTATGTTTGAAAATCTGACATGTATGACACCTTAACAATCCACAAATTAATATCAAATGGTCTGACATAACATGAGGTTATATTCCCCTGTTTACCCAAATGATGATGGTCTAAGAGAGGTTCCACATTCTGAAACACCTTATCCAACAAGGATACTAATAATAAAAATTGATTTTATTGATATTTGACTTATGAAAACACTTAGATATAAAAAACGATAGCTTCATTAACTTGATTGTATAATAAGTCTTCGGGACAAGGCCCATTCATAGTAACTTGGTCTCACCCAGTACATACTAACACCAGTGAAACCGATATGACTATCCATAATCACCACAAATGATCCATTCAAATCAATTATTGGTAAAAATTGTTATATGAAAATTCAGCCAAACCCAAATGGATATCTCAAAACCCTCCAAAATCATTGAAAATTTATCAAATCCTTTATTCCAAAATATGATTGGAACACTCCATCTAGCCATCTGGTTAAGAATGGTATGTCATTCTCAACTAGACCTACGACCCTAATTTCTTCTTATAGACATCAAAATCCCATGAGGTAAAACTATGATACCTATTAAAATCAATTGTTGATGTTACACCATGAATACTCATAACCTCATGATCATATAATCAGGCCAACATATCAACATAGAATGTATCTCTAGTTTGAAAGGAATGGTCTAATTTGTTAGGATGATCAATCATGAACCAAATATAATTCCTCCCTATAGGATTATGAGATATGTCAAAAATAAAGTCCATAGTGATATAATCATGATTTTAGGTAGGAATGGATAATGGATGAAGAAAACCAAAGGTACATTGGTTCTCTTCCTGATTACATTTATAACACCACATTTCAATGTTAGTTTCATCTCACCTCATACATGGAAACCATAATTGTGGATGCACATCATAATACATATTTAATGCACCAAGATGAAAACTCTACTGATAACAGTGGGTATCCTCCATTGCCACCTACCATAATTTAAATGGTGCCACGAATCAATCCTTGAAGTAAAAATATCCCTATAGAGACAATGACCACACAAATGGAACTTCCCAACCATGATGAAACTCCATATACTATCATCACAACTCATCACACAGATACACTTTCTAACTCAATTCCAAAATAGAATGTTCTAGATTCAAATTCGTTAGGATTACACCGCTACCATGCTCTATGGACTATAGGTACATCACAGAAATAAGTCTCGTCAATTTCCTATAATCAGAAGACATTCAAAAATCTCGCACTATCAATTTTATGCTCAAATCATTTTCCACAACATTACCCATACCTTGGGTATAAACAATATCAAAATCAATCACCAAAAGTTACTCAAACCAATGATGATGCCTCGAATTCAAAGAATTTTAGTGATAATTTAGACCATACTCTTTTGATATGAATAAAATACCATCATCTATTCCAAAAATGGCATAATGTATTCAAGGTGTGCATCATAGCATACAATTATGGTCCATGGATAGGATAATGCTTTTAATGTGGATTAATTTAGTGGGATACATAATACAACACATGATCATCCTTCTTCCTTATACACCCAAGACCCATACAAGATGGATTGTACTAAACAACGTATACACTTCATAGCTCCGATAAAATCAAAATAGGTGTTTTGGATAACCACAAGTTAAGGTCCTCAAAGAACTGTAGACACATTGGGGTCTATTCAAAATTCACCCCATTCTTGGTGAGTGTCATCATGGATGAGGAAATCTATGAGGAATCACTAAATATCCTCTGGTAATATCTTGAAAGGCCTAACACACTTCTAATTTTAAGCACATACCTTGTATACTTCCATAACATGGTATGACCTAAATAAGTCATATTTTTTATAAATTTAGTATAAAAAAGTGTTAAACTCACAAATTCCTCACCATACACATTGATTAGATAGAAAACATAATACAACATACATTCATTTACATTATCTAAAGGTGTTTTCAACAAAACACAATAACTATGAATTATGATTAATAATATCACCCAAAATTTAGAAAAAATGATTCAATTAAACTCTCTAATATAACATAGGATCCAACATTATCTATGTATGTGGGTTTTCACATCCTTAGTAATATTAGAGAATATATTTCTTATAAAAATTGAAAATAATAATAGATAAACACATTTGTTACACTGACTCTATAAGATAATTATTTAAAGTTTAATAATGTTATCATAGAGGTAATTTTTTATATATATATATATATATATATATTATATCTCTATGAAATAACTTGTTTATGGATAATTTCATAAAAAACCCCAATATTTATTTATTTTTTATATCATCTACATCAATTATATCTACCCCAATATGTTGTACTAGAAACCTCCCATTGATATAAAAAATGATTTATAAATCTCTCATTACACTTATCATGTTGTTATCTAATTCCATATTATAAATTCCTAATAAATTAAAGATATTTATTTTTTAAAATTTCTCATATTTTGATAATCATTCCAAAGGGTATCAACCCTCAATAAATAAATTTCAATTCTAAAAAATATGTTTATATGGGAATAATGATTACTCAAGATAGCCTCTAACATCGATAGATAATTTGACTATATAATTTCACCCATGTTTCTAAAATTCATGACTATTTTGTGAATTGTTTAATATATATATCCCTAATAATTTTGTAAAAATTTTTAGTATTTTGATAATTATATATTCCATAAACTATGTGATAAACATATACACTATCATAACGTTCATTTTAAATTATTACTCTAACATATTCTTCATTATCTCAGAAAAATTTGGTATCAATAAAATATTAACATATAAACTTTCACCTCATCACCATGTTCCTAAGATTATTGATTAATCATAATAAATTGACAGCATGCCTAAAGAAATGAAATATATTATTCATGTACTTAGATATGTTTTGTGCATTCTTTATTCATTTTAATCCATCAAATAAATAAAATTACATTCAATAATTCACACCTCCAATTTATTTTTAACCATTTACTATCATAGAAGATATATATTTGAATATATAAAAAACTATTGGTTTTTATGATTAAAAAAATCTACAATCAGGGGTAACATGGATAGAGATCATTGAAATTTTCACTATTTTGAGATATTATTCATTTTAGAAAACTTATTTTAGTTAATTTATTATAAAAATTATATTATCTAATTATATGGAAAAAATTAAATTAATTATTGATATAATTATAGATTTAATTATTTAAAATATTCATACATTATAATCATAGATCCAACACTTAATGGTTAATAATGATGTTTAAGCTTATCTTGTTCATATAACCCACATATCTAAATAAGTTAATTTGAATAATTGTTTTCTCAACATAGATTATCTCTACGAACATTAGTTATTAGTGGTGTTTTTAGAGGAATGGTTATTAGTTTTCAGATAGCAATCATTTATAAGAGTGGAATTTTTTGTGAAAAATGACAACATGTTCTTATTGGTCATCTGGAATATTAATATTGTTCCCAGTATAGCATATATTGTATCTTTAATTATAGAGGATGGATGGTAAGACCATGGTTAATATAATAAAAGTCACTAGAAAATTAGTGATATGTTTTTGTAACATCTTGTTACCTTGATCAGGTAATTTTTAAACCTTTTTGTATTTCCATTTCAGTTAAAAAGCCTTTTACGTGATTTTTATAGTTTTACAAAATACTGATGAATAGTTACACACTGTTTACCTAATGTACAATTTGTGTACTTGGTGATGGTTTCACGTCATGAATTGGAAGGTCATGCCATGAGCGACTAAATGTCATGTATCTAAAGTACATGTTTTGTATCAGATAAATATCCAATTATTAACCTGATGCATTGGTGTTTTCAGAATATGTATTCAACATGGCCTTCACATTATGACCAAGGTGTACACATCGTGACACGTCCCACAACCAGGATAAAACTATGAATTTGGAAATACTGATCAGTCTTTCATTCCTAGACCCATTGTCTCTTGACCCTAGACTCTTCCGTGGTGATTTTCAGAGTTTCCCTCCCTTTCGTAATGATCCTATTGGATTTGATCATCCTTTCACTTGCGGTGCGATTCTAAGGTTGGTGGTCTCCCTTATTCATCATGTTTCACTCTTCCTCATCTCATTGGGTTTTTTTGTATCATCTAGGAGTTTTATGGGTCTATTTCTTGTGGTGTTTGATCTTGCTTCTATGTTGTGTTTCGAGGTATTCTACAGATTTGTTTTTATTGATGGGTGTGATTGTGAGTGTTGTGTTTCTAGAAAAGGTTAGTCCTTCCATCCTGATTTTCAAAATTGATTACAATCAAATTTCTTGATTTATTACAAATGAGGATTAAAATAAAATTTCTTAATATTTCTTTCATTTTCATTGATAAAAACTCAATTATAATGTATCTTATTATTTGAAATTGTTTTGGCACGAATGTTTTTAATAAAACCAAATTCCATTGTATTGAGAGGTGTTTATAGAAATTGTCTAATTTAAACTATTGAAATAAAATTATGGACATATTTAAATTGATTTCAATTTAATGGTAGAATTTAAATGGGAAAAATAATGGTTACATGTATGGAATTAGTTTTTAATTATTTTAAAACAGGTGAATGGATTAAAATTATTTGATATAAACCTTGTTGTTTTATCTTGTGAAAGAGGCATGTTGTCTAATAAAACATTTTTCTTTAAATGGAATGAAATAAATAATTTTTAATTTAAATAATGGTATTGTTCATATTTTAAGAAGTCTTAAAATGGTCCACACATCATTTAAGAGTGCATTCAAGCCATAGGCTGTTAGTAAGTTATTTTTATACACTCTAAGCTATTATAACATTCTAAATTATACAGAAAACATGTCACATCCCTGATATGTTGGTGTGGAGTATCCTTTCGCCAGTGTCATAGGGGAATGTGTATACACATTTTGATGAATTCACTTAGAGAGTATTGAATCTTATAGATGGTCATACATTTTAGCATATGACCATGTTTATCTTGTATTTATTTATTTATTAGATATAAATGTATGCCAATTTTGTTTGAATTATTTTAAATTCCTACAGAATTTATATAAACTGTGTTATATAAATGTTTTACCTATACCATTGTTTTTGAAATATTCCATCTCATGTAATGTCAAGAATTTTATTTGAATGTATTTATTGTAATTTTAATAATTTATAGAATGTTTAGTTTAAATATTATTTTAAATTTATAAACCTATTTTTTCTGAAAAAAATCAATGATTTTCATTTGTTTATAAATATTTGGAATCTGTTATGAAATACTTTGTGGAATACAACTGGGCTAAGTTCTACACCCAACATTTTCCATTGGGTGTTTTTAGACATTATTCTTCCAGACCCGAGAAAAAGTAAAGGATCACCTGGTTGTGTATCCAGCTATTGAGCTTTAGGATTGGTGAGTTGTGTCCATGGTACAATGGGGATGTTTTCTTATTTTTTACTTTTGGTTGTCGTACTTCTTCTTCTATTCCTAACTATATTCTAGTAACTTTAATCCCTATGGATTTTTCTTATTGATAATTAAACTATATTTTATCATTCTTCACTGCATTCTTGTGGAAAAAATTTGTTCCCACTTATATGTTATAGAAATCCAGGTGCTAGTCGCTAGCCCGTGGGGATCGGGAATTCCCTTTAGGTTATGTTAGGACCAGATTGGTTATCGAGTAATCAGTGTTCCTGAGCTAGTTCATGAGAAATTGGTATTAAAGGAGGATGTACAACATCTGTCTTGAAGTCAGTATTCATTTTTGAAATATTTTGCAGACATGGGAGGTAGTTGTGATTGAGTTTCTGGCCAGCTCTCACTATAATGAACATTAATTCAATAGGGGTGGATTGGGAAAGATTTATTGTTGATTAGTTCTATAATTTCCTATATATATAATTGTATTGGTTGAAAGCTAAATCTTTTTTATCTCGTCATTTGTAAATATTTTCTCTTTCAACTAATTTTAAGTGTTAAACTAATGTCTTCCTTCTGTCTAATGATGTTTTGTCGAAACAATCCTCGGAGAAGATGTTTGATTCATATATAAAAAAATTCTCATTCTAAACTTTTGTAAGAAAATCCAATTATTTATCCAAGCCTGGTTTAGGTGATTGTGAACACTTTCTATGCTCTGGGATAAACACCACCTCTAGTTCCCTCTTATGATCCAACTATGGATATTCATGGATATGTTCTTTAAAATCATTCTCAAGAGTTCCTTCTATAGAAAAAACAATCATCCGAGGCTCCACTAATACTAAATAATGAAAATTAATGGTTGGTCAAGATATAATGTTTTTTTGTGTTCTTGGAGATGCCGAAAGTGATAAGGGTAAAGTCTGCCACCTTCATACTAGAGGTACAGAGCAAGAGATAGTGGGACATGATGGTGACAATAGGGAAACATGAGATACTTTAATGGAAATACACTGAGGTTATTTTCAATAATATGTTCTATATAGTTTTTATGGTGATGGATAAGGTTGTGGGGTTTTTCAGGATTGAGCAGGATAAAAAAACTGCAACTGAGTATTGAAATTTTTTTTTTCTGGGATGGTGTAGTTTTCTCCTACGATTTTATCCAATGAAAGGATTAAGGAACAATGGTTAGATTTAGGAATTAAATATGAAAATTTTACTCAATTTATGTTTCTAAATCTTCCCCCTTATGCTGATGTGCTGGATAGGGTGACTATGGTTGAGATGGACATGGCTGGCATGCCAGGGTTTACGGATGTTTCTTTTTCTCTAATTGGAATTGTCAGTTCCTTCAAAGGTAAATGATTTCATGGTGATTATCATAGAAGATCCTTATGGTTGAGTCATTTCATACCTCCAAAATCTCTAGGAGTATGTTCATTGACTTCATACCATTGTTCAATATAGTACATTCTAGGAGGGTTTCTATAAAGCACCCAAGAAATGGATCTCCGACCGAAATTCTAGGAACATGAAGAGGTCTTACAATCATAGCTATACTCCTCATAATGTGATAGGATATTCATCTACTCATAAAACTATATTAAAATCAAATTCATTAATGGTAAAAGGATTACAACCATAAGAATCTTTATTGAATCTTCCTCATGCAATGTAGGAGTCTCCAAATGAAGCTGACACGTGTCCAATGATAGTGGGAGGTACCATTACCATTGCTTCATCATTAGTGGATTTTATTTTTGATAATGGTGCATATCACTATTTTATTTCAACTCATATCATTAATATGATAAATCTCTCAATGAAGAAAATATTTTATGCAATGGATATTACTACACCCCATGGTATTAAGGGAGAGCATGGTCTCCGTAGTGCAGCATGTGTATCTCTCTATCACTTGTCAATATAGTTTGGATTCTTCTGGTTTTAGATATGAAATCCCATGAGTGTATATTTGTGATGTATTAGATCATTTCTGACAAATCCTCAATTGATTTTTATCTTTTACAGGTCTAATTTACCACACCAAGTGTTGTGGCTCATAATTTTCATAGAGAATGGGACCCATGGTTGAGCAGAGAAAACCATATTATCCCAAGCCAGACCTGGAACGAGATTCAATGTATAGTGATCTTAATCTAGTGGTTATCAGTTTTTCCTATGTATTTCTTTCATATTTCTTTAGTCTTCCACTAATGAGAGAGGTTGAGTTTTATATTGACTTAATGCCTAAACTCGTACATTCTCTATCCCCTCTTTCCACATGGATCTAGATAAGATGAATGAGTTGAAGTCCTAGCTAGATCGTCTTCTTGGGAAAGGAGTTATTCATCCAAGTGTGTCACCTTGGGAAGTGTCAGTTCTATTTTAAATGAACTTTTATATTTCTTTTCGTTTATGTGTTTATTATAGATAGATTCATCAAGTATTGATAAAGAAAAAATGGTCATTAACAGAGAATGACTATCTGTTTGATCCGCTAAAAGGGGGAAGTGATTTTTTAATATTGACATTCGATCTGGTTACAATCAGTTGAGGATAATAGAATCCTACATTCATGAAATTGTGTTTAGTGCATTTACAACTTCTATGAGTACCTTATTATGCCTAATGGTCAAACTGATGCACCTACAATTTTGATTCCCTTAAGTAACATGATTCTCCAAGAGTATCTGGATACATTTATTATTGTATTTTTGGACGACATTCTTATTTACTCCATATATAAGGATGATCATGTGCTACATCTGAGAGTGGTTATGAATCTGTAAAGAACACACCACTATTATGAAAAACATTAAATATTTGTTTTATGGATTTATTAGGTGATATTATTAGGACATGTGGTGCATGATCATGGTGTATCAATTGATCTAGAAATGTTAATGGATATTATGATGTTAGAGTAAACAAAAAATGATTCATGATTCAGAGCTTCTTGGGCTTAGCCAGTTACACCCCAAGTTAATGAAATAATTCTCGATGATGGTTTCTCTAATGACTGATCTGACTCGTAAGGGTGTAAAGTATTCATGGGATGATACATTTTAGAGTTATTGTTTTATCTGAAACATCATTTGACTTCTATGTCAGTGCTGACTCTTCCAGAATCCAGGCAGGGCTATTTGGTCTTTTGTGATTTATCAGCTTCAGGATTGGGTTGTGTTCTTATGTAGGGTTATCACGACCCCCTCCCCACAAAGTGTACCCCTCATGGGTTGGCAATGTGAGAAGGGAGATAATTACCCCCATTTCCCGCCCTTAGTAGGCCCCGGGTTGGCGACTAGCACCGAGGGTATTGTAAACACACAAATGGGAGGCATTACCCTCTAAGAGAGCACATACAGAAGAGAAGGATAAGATGTACACCAACCAAATCCAACTCAGAACTGAAATGTAAAAAAACCAAGTGCATATATGTAATGTCATGCAAAAAGTACAACAACTGAAAGGGGAAACATCATGTACCCAAAAGAAAGTAAAACAACAGTGATCAGAAGCCCGAACAACTCCTACATACACAAGCTAGTGGTAACCAGCCTGATCTCCAACCTGCTTCAAGTGACCTGAAAAACAATTTATATATATATAGGGTGATTATAACAGTATACTCATTAGGATCATTCCAGAAGCCTCTAGTGAAAAAGTAAAGAAAGCATGCTAAAGCACAATGAACAACAAGTGAAACTAACTCGTCAACTAAACAGGTTTACTATCTTCCCAACCTCACCATGGATACTCGCACCAAGTAACACATACAAGAATACAGTATAGAGTAATGTATATTATAGGTACCCCACTACTACTTATCCAATGGTTTTCTGCTTTTCCCCTATGACATTTGTCCTGTGCATATCTCTCCAAAGGATTACCCGCATATACCTGGGCTAAGCTCCACAATCTGAACCTCGTGCACCACAAAGGCTTCCCCGCAGACACTAGTGCTAAGCTCCACACCATCCTCACAACAAACAATAACCATGTAGGTTCCAAGATCCACCACAGCCTGCAAAACGTGTATCATACGTCAGGTATTGTACCTCAATCCATTACAGCCCATACACCATGTAAGGATCCTTAATCCATCACAACATATACATGTTACACCTATAGTAGTCCATATGATACTACATCCAGAATATATGTGTGGAAGTAACCACATGCCATTATATCCCTCTACAAACATATATAAGGAAAACTAACCACTGTTCCGATGACACTAGTATCTACCAAGAGAAGAGAGAGGGGTCAATTGGGGTAGTTATCCATTCACCCTCCCATTGGAATGATGGGGGAAACACCCCTCAGGGTTCAGAATCCTCAGGGTGTCAGTTTTCCTTACTGGCAGGGTGGTGTAGCCTATAGAAACACAAAAGTACTGAATATATATATAACTCACAACCACACTATGGGAATAACCTAGTCTTAGCCTCAACTGAAGCTAACGTCTCTCGGTCTCCGGGCTGATATTTCTAAGACTAGTTATCCTATAATCACACAACCAATTAAAGAACTTCATTATGTTACTTCATTCCATTTTTCATCAATTCCATTGTACGTTAATTAAGTCTTCCATTATTAATTAACCATCAACAACCCAAAATAACTTTCTTGGCATCACATTCAAAATTTATTGTTACTTTAAGGTTACACCATCACCATTAAATAACAGAATCTTCATCCCCATGGATTATAACCATTTAATCTAACATTCATTTTAGAATTACATTCCCATATTCCCAGGCATTCTAGAAAAGCATCCTATGCTACTAAACACAAGGGGACTCGACACAGTGAGTAGATATACTACCCGTTGAGTCTTTTCCGCCTATAGAAAGAGCATAGTCCCATTCTCTCTTGAGAGGATAATCACGGAATGCTCATAGAATATCCCGCGCATCTTATCCCCTTTCGAAAGAAGGGTAAGAAAAACCAGCCTCCTTGAGCAGTGGGGAAAAGTAAAGCAGATAACAACCAATCAAACCACCAAACATCTAGCCAGCACATCCATCCCATACCATCATCCCTGGTGTCCTCCCTGACACCCACATGCATAAACCAGTGCATCTCGCCACTCTAGGAGCCATCCTCTACCACAACCACATGGCCTCCATGCCTCCTAATATCACAACACCCATCCAGGGTCACATCACATCACAAGCAAAAGAAAAAACAACACACCACATCAATTGGGATCTCAACCCTAATTCACAACAATAGGGTAACCCAGAACCCTTCAGGGAATTCAATCAAACAATTTCATAAATCCATCATGAATTAACATATTCAATTCGTTGGTTCCAACATAATGAACCAAAACAGTAAGATTTCACAAAGATTAAACATGCTTACTCTGCCAACATAATCAACATCAAATTAAAACAAGAACCAGATTCGTTTTCATGCCTATTTATTTTTAGCCAATTAATTATTAATTAATCATGGCTTTATATTCTTTATCAATTTATCAAAAAAACATTCTAACAAGCAAGGCATAGATATCACACTATCTAGAAAACATGAGGCAACAACATGTGTTCAATTCAATTTCTTAATCCGGTTCAAATATTTAATTAGGTCAATTCCGTTGTGATCTAAATGGATAAATAATGCTAATTTTATGATTACACATAAACAATTAGAGAATCCAAAAATCCCCTACCTCAACGATTTTGACGGAAACCACAACGGTCGAAAAACGCCCAAGAAACTGGGTCGATTCTCCACGAATCCTCCATAGATCTTTTCTCTTAACACAACCATGACCAAACCTCATCACAATCAATATCCACACACCTAGATCGTCCCATAACATGTGGAGATCTATGATCCTGATAAAAGAGTGGGAGTATATCTATGTAGATATAATAAACCAATCAAAGGGATCACATACCTCGAGAAACCGGGTTCGATTCGCGAAGAGAAGCCTCTGGATCGCCTCCAAAACACTTGTGAGAGGTTCTTCGACCTCCAAGGAAGGGTAATCCCGAGTTATGGCCGATTAGAGGCTTAAACGAGGTGATTAAAGGAAAAACAAGTTAGATCCACAATTTTAGCATCCAAATTTATGTTCCCGCACAGTTAGTCTGCACAGTTTAACCAACTGTGCACTAACCGTGTGTTAGCTTCTACCTCTACAATCACTCCTCGCATGGTTAGTCCACACGGTTAGACAAACTGTGTGCTAGCCGTGTGTTAGCCGCTGCCTCCCAGACCAACCATGCACAGTTTGGCCGCACGGTTTAGGCAAACCATGCACCTCCCATGCAAAGGCCATAACCCTTTAGATTTCCTTAAAATACCACCCAAATGCACCCCAAGCCATCTTGACCTCCCAGAACACCTCTAACACCCCATTTTCACAAAGAAATGGACTAGAGAGGTCCATGCCATTACATCAAATACCTCTCAAAACATTCTCGTCCTCGAGAATCCAAAACCCACCTAAAGAGAAAACGAACAGGGCCTGACCAACCACACATCGAGATACCTCTCAAAAGAGAGCAAGCCACCATGAGAAACAAAGAGATCCATCTCATAAATATGAAAGTCTCATAACCACATAAGTTAAAACGATACATGAAAAGATTTAAACTTCAAATAGCTCTGGGTACTAGGAACGTATCTATGACTTACATTCCCAGGTACTCTCCTCCAAGCCACCATGTCGCCACAAGACATGAACTAAAGGAATTGAACGTCCACGCAACACCTTCTCCATGTGTTCGTGGATTTCCACAGGTCGCTCCTCAAAATTTGATTCATCATCAACATCGATATATCCCTAATCAATGATGTGAGAGTCGTCATAAAGATAACGACGGAGCTGTGAAACATGGGAAACATCATGGATCAGACTCATTTGTGGGGGAAGTGCTACTTGATACGCCACAACTCTAATACGAGCTAACACCTTGAAAGGCCCACAAAGCGGGGAGAAAGCTTACTCCCACGACCAACCCTTCTCTTCCCACAAAAGGTAGTCACCTACAGAAACACTTGATCCCCAACATCAAACTCTGAGGGTCTCCGTCTTTGATCGGCATATGATTTCTGATGATCTTGCACTGTCTTCATCCTCTCACGAATCACCTGAACCATCTCTGTTGTATCCTGCACTAGTTCTGGTCTGAGAATTGCTGACTCTCCAACCCCTGTCCAGCCCAACGGAGAATGGCATGGTCGGCTAGGCAATGATTCAAATGGCGCCATACCCATGGTGGAGTGAAAACTGTTATTGTAAGTGAACTCGACCAAGGTTAATTTCCTTATCAATGAGCCTCCAAAATCAAGAACACGGGAGAGTAACATGTCTTAATGAGTCTGGATGGTTTTCTCTGTCTGACCATCCGTTTGAGGATGAAATGTAGTGACAAGGCATAACTGAGAACTGAAAGCATGTTGGAGACCTTTCCACAACCTATAGGTAAAATGAGGATCATGATCATAACTAATCGTCCTTGGGACTCCATGAAGTCTCAACACCTCCTCCAGATACTGCCTCGATAGAACATCCACTGGGATCGACTCCTTGATCGCTATGAAGTGGGCCGATTTTGTTAAATGATCCACTACCACCCAAATAGAATCGTGTCATCCCTAAGCTCGAGGTAAACCGGTAACAAAGTCCGATGGGATATCCTCCCACTTCCACTGGGAAATCTCTAATTGCTGAAGAAGACCACCAGGAACACGGTGTTCGACCTTCACCTTCAGGAAAACTAAACATCAAGACACAACCTCTGAAACCGCGCGCTTCAGCCCAGGCCACCAAAACTGACTCCTCAATGCCTGGTACATCGTTGTCATGCTAGGATGTACTGCTAGAGGTGAACTATGGAACTCTCTGAGAACCGTCTCGTGCATCTTCAAGGGAACAAAAATCCTTCCTTGATACAAAAATCTGTGTTGTTCATCCTCAGACCAACCATCAAGGTCCTCACCACAAACAACTCGGTCTCTCCAGGCCTACACCTCAAGATCCCCCAACTGGGACTCTTCCAAAAGCTTCAGCAGGGATGACTGTACCATCATCTAGAAAAGACAAACTCTACCCCCAACATATCCCATGTCAATATTCAAAGCTGACAGTTCCTCCATTACTCTCTAGGAATCACCGCATTCACGCACATCATCACTACGTGTATTTCGGCTTAGCGCATCAGCTACAACAATCTCCTTCTAGGTGTATACAATATTTCAAAGTCGTATTCCTATAAGAACTCCATCCACAAACACCGCTGAATGTTCAAGTCATGCTGGGAGAAAACATACCTCAAACTCTTATTGCCGGTGAAGACCACAAAGAGCTCACCAATGAGGTAATGTATCCACAACATCAGAGAAAGCACCAGGGCCGCCAACTCAAGATCATGGGTGGAATATTTATGTTCATGGGGACGTAACTACCAAGACCCATAAGAAACAACTAACCTATGATGCATGAGAACACAACATTACCCTAGATGTGAAGCATCGCAGAAGACATAAAACTTGACTCCCTCAGCTGGATGACAAAGGACTGGAGCAGTTACTAACTTCTCTTTTAGGTACTCGAAGGCTTCCTGGAACTGATCAGTCCATTAAAAGGCATGATCCATCCTGGCCAATGCTGTTAGAGGAGTCACAACCCATGAGATATTGGCTATGAACCTCCTATAATAACCTATGGGACCATGTAAACTTCGCACCTCTGACACTATCTTGGGGGCTTCCAAAGAAACAAATGATTCTATCATCGCTGGATCCATAGAAACTCCTTGTTGGGACACCACATGCCCCACAAAACGGACTTCACGAGCCCAAAACTCAATATTCGACAACATCCCAAATAGCTGATGTTGGCGAAGAACTCCCAAAACGACTTGCAGATGGTCATCATGCTCCTCTTTAGACATAGAGTACCCAAGGATGTCATCTATGAAGACTACCACAATATTTCCCAGTAACTCATGGAACACAGCATACATCAATCCAATGAACAATGATGGAGCATTCATCACGCCGAACAGAATTACAACGAACTGAAAATGCCTATGATGACAACGGAAAGAAGTCTACGGAATATCCTCATCCGCATCTGATGATATCCCAACTACAAGTCGATATTTGAAAACCAACTTGCACCCCTCAATTGATTGAATAAGTCTTCAATCCATGTAATCGGATAATGATTCTTTATTGTCACTTTATTAAAGCGATGATAATCGACACACAACTGCAAACTGTCATCGGCCTTCTTCACGAACAAGACAGGTGTACCCCATGGTGACACACTTGGCCGAACAAAACCGCACTGCAATAGACCATCAAGGTGTATACGTATCTCTCATAACTCAGAAGGGGACGTCCTATATAGAGACAAATAGATAGGAGAAGCTTCTGGCTATAGCTCAATCCTAAATTCGATCTATCATCAATGGAGTAAGGCTACAACCTCTTCCGGAAAGACATCAGGGTACTCCTCTAGGACCCTTGGAAACGGAAACTGCTGAACCTATAAAGAACCAATCAACAACTCAGTCATCATGGATGATAAGGATGTAATGTGCCTATGACCCATCCAAGGATCTCACTCACCAAAAAACACCACCTGCTCTCCATCAGCACCATGGAAAACAACCTTCTTCCTGAAGCAATCCACAATAGCCTGCACCGAATACAACCAATCCATGCCTAGGATGAAATCATATGGTTGTATTCGTAAACATAGGAAATCTCCTAATGAGTGGTGTTTCCCCAACACTAGCTCACAATCTCTACATACTTCAAACAAGTTAGCTCGACCTACAACTAGTGTAGTCAACGCAAAGGTCATTGGAATCCTCTATACCTAAAGTCCCAAGGCATGGACAACGGTAGGTAATATGAAGGAGTGTGTCGCTCCTAAATCAAAAAAGGCATACACCAAGGTAGAAAAAAAGCAAAGGGTACCTCAAACGACATATGGCTCATCTGGTGCTAGCAGCATTAGAGCATGAAACTGATCACGACATCCTCCACGGCCACTCTGACCCTAATGATGACCACCACCATGGCCGCTCTCTGCTCTCGGAGGATGGGGGCATCATGGGGATGTCATCTGCCTGCCCCATCTACCCTATGGTGATCTAAAGGTGGTACAAACTGCTGCTATTGCCTCGGCTGGAACTGTCTCATAGGAGGATCCTGGAGCGGAGCTTTTGGTACACGGTGACTGCTCTGAAAGGTCAGGCACTCCCGCTGCTGATGGCCACGACCACCACAAGAAAAACATGCGTCTGATCACCTGGAATATGCCTGAGAGTTGCCGACTCCAGAGTAACGAGACGTGAAAGACAAGGACCTACCCCCGGCTGAATGGAAACTCATCTTCCCTAAAAACTAGGAACCCCAGACCACAACTCTTCTTCATGAGGAATCACGCTAATTCCCCTCTCGTAATGATCCGGTCCTGGCCAAAGTCCTCTCAACAACCTTCAACCTCTCTAGAACCTCAAGATATGTCTTTAGCATAAATGGGGTGACCTGGAGCTGGATCTCTGGATGCAAAGCCTCCTCAAAATGCCTCACACTGGCCACCTCATCTGGTAATAGGTCCAAAGCATATCGTTTAAGGTTCATGAAGTGGATTCCAAACTCTCAAACACTGGCGCTCCCCTGCCGAAGGGTAAGAAGCTCTTGACGACTGGACGCCTTCGAAGTCGAATAAAGGAACTTAACTCTAAAATTGTCTCAGAACTCCTCCCATGAGATCACTGATTCCTCACAATCCTCAAGGAACAAGAGCCACTACTACCTCGCTACTCCACACAGCATCGTCACAACCAAGGACACCAAGTGCTCCTTCTGAGCATGGATCAAACTGAAGCCTATCTCAACCTCCTCTAACCAGTATTCCATGACTGCATCTGAAACGGAGCCCTCATACTTCTACAGACTCTTGCACTGAAACTATCAGAGTGTCTTCCTCCATGTTTCTTCATCGTCAACCTGCACCCTGCAGCGATATGCTGGGACAACCTACTTGACATATTTTACGCAAACCTGACGAGGACGTTGACCGGGAGCCATACCTGTAAAATAAAAAACCATTAGAGCTCCTAAGCCTGGAACATGGAATACTCAACATTAATTAATTTATTATTTTCATTCATTCATTTTAGGTTAACCTATATCCAGGTCTACCCATTAAAACACAGGAACAAAGAAGAATGATGCATGATCCTTTCCTAGGACTCTACCCTACAACCAATATCACCTTGTTTAGTAGGCATTGTAAACTTATAGGTCCTTGAAACAGATCATAGGGGGCCCTAAACACCTATTTCTCTACCGGTCTCCAGTGTTTACCCAACTTTCTAAAAATTAATGGCATTGTTTCCCTACTAACCCATGCATCCTCACATGTTTTTAGCTCCAAACTCCATCCTATCCCTCAACCAGACCATTGATACCACTCTGTCATGACCCCCTCCCCACAAAGTTTACCCCTCCTGGGCCGGTAATTTGAGAAGGGAGATAATGTCCCCCGATTCCCACCTCTAGTAGGCCCCGGGTTAGAGACTAACAACAAGGGTATAGTAAACACACAAATGGGAGGCATTACTCTCTAAGAGAGCATATGTGGAAGAGAGAGATAAGACAGACACCAACCAACTCCAACTCAGAACTAAAATGTAAAACAAAACCCAAGTTCATATATGTAATTTCATGAAAAAATGACAACAACTGAAAGGGGAAACTACAAGTACCCAAAAGAAAGTAAAACAGTAGCGATCAAAATCCTGAAATGCTCCTGCAACCACAAGCTAGTAATAACCATCCTGATCTCCAACCTGCTCCAGGTGACCTGAAAAACATTTTATATATACCTATGGTGAGTATTACTGTATACTCAGTAGGATCATCCCTGAAGACTCTCTTGAAAAAGTAAATTAATCATGCTAAAGCACAGTGAACAACAAGTAAAACTAACTCGTCACATAAACAATTTTACTATGTTCCCAATCTCACCATGGATACTCTCACCAGGTAACGCATACAAGAATATAGTATTTGAAAAGAATATCAAGGGTACCCTACTACTACTTCCCCACTAGTTTTCCGCTTTTCCCCAACGACATATGTCCTCTACATCTCTCACCAAAGGCATACCCAGATATACCTGGGCTAAGATTCACAATCTGCTCCTGGTGCACCACAAAGGCTTGCCTGCAGACACCTGGTCTAAGCTCCACACCATCCTCACAACCAAAAATAACCAAGTAGGTTCCAGGTGCCACAACATCCCGCATAACGTGTATCATACGTCGGGTATTGTACCTCAATCCATTACAGCCCATACACTGCATAAGGATCCTCAAGCCATCACAACCTATACATGTTACACCTATAGTAGTCCATAGGATACAACATCCAAAACATATGTGTGGAAATAACCAAATGACATTACAGACCTCTACACACATATATGGGGAAAACTAACCGATCTTCCAATGGCACTAGTATCTACCAAGAAAAGAGAGTGGGGTCAAAGGGGGTAGTCATCCATTCACCCTCCCATCAGGATGTTGGGAAAAACACCCCCCAGGGCTCAGATTCACCAGGGTGTCAGTTTCCCTTACAGATAGGGTGGAGTAGCGTGTTGGTCGGAGTGGATACTCAAGAGGGGGGTGAATTGAAATCCAATTAAAATTTCTATTTTAAAACTTTATCTTAAAAACCCCAAAATAAAATACTGAATTAAACTGTAGTGAATTTATATTAAAGTAAAGGTTCTGTAGGGTTCTCAAGGGATTGATTATTTCCCAGTTAATCAAAATAGAAAGGTTGATTAACTTTTGAAACCAACTTGATGATTTACAACTAATATAAACACTTGCGAATTTAATTATCAAAGTGACTTTAAAAAAGTTTTGGTTTTAAGATAATTAGCAGCAGAATAAAAGAATAACTTTGAAAGATATAGCACAGTAGATATAACCAAGAGGTTCAGTCTCAATACAAGACTTAGTCCTCTCAATAATTTGTATAAAATTGATCCACACCATGGATCAGGGTTCATAACAGTTTACAACTGTCCAGGTCCAAGACCTCTACCACTGTTATTCGTGAGAAACAGAACAACAACAACTAGCTGTCCAGGTCACACACGACCTCTACCACTATCTCAGTGGGAAATAAAAGATGTAATAGTTTGAGTGAGGATTTACAGATCCTCCCATTAAAGTACAGGAGACAGTATGTATGTTAAATGCAGGAGATAACACACACTTCTCGAAATGTGAAATAATGAATCACAGAGAAGAGATGTAGAGTTTAGAAATGGGTCTAGTGATTGAAGTGAAGATTTGGACTCCTTGAGTTTGATCATAGATGATTTTGAGTCCTCTTCTGGTTTTTGTCTGAAAAACAGAGTGTCGTCTGCTTGGCATCCAGATTCAGAGATAGTGAGAAATGTAGTCGATGAAGTTCTTCAATGTCCTCATGAATGTACAGAACTCGTCTTGAGTAAGCTTGAGTGTGTATGAGGTTCTGTGTCTTCTTATTGTGAGGTCTTCTCTTGTCTTCCACGGTTATCTCATCCACCACTCTTTTTTCTCTTGTAATTGTTGTCATTGTTACATTATATTTGCACCATCAGGGACTTCATGTATTTATTGCACGAGCTCCAGTAGATGAAATGATTTCTTTTTGCAGGTACGAGGTACTATTCCCTGATATCCAAAAACCTTCATTAAATAAATGACAGAGCATTAAAATATTCCTAATATGACTGTTGGTTAGATTAAATAAAGATAAGGAAATTCAAACACCTGTTTATGACTATCGATGAGTCAAGTGATCGGTAGGTCATCAGCATCATCATCGGTGAGACATCTTCGGTGACTCAGATGATCAGCATCGGTGTGTCATGATCGGTGACTCATTTGATCTGGATCTGTGTGTCATCTTCGGTGACTCATTTTATCAGCATCGGTGTGTCATCTTCGGTGACTTAGATGATCAGCATCGGTGAGACAACTTCAGTGACTCAGATGATCAACATCAGTGTGTCATGATCGGTGACTCATTTGATCAGCATTGGTGTGTCATCTTCGGTGAGACCGTTGTCCTTCGATATGGATTAGTGTGACTGTTGTCCTTTGATATGGATCGGTTAGACCATTGTCCTTCGATATGGATCGGTGAGACCATTGTCCTTCGATATGGATTGATGCGACTGTTGTCCTTTGATATTGATCGGTGAGACTGTTGTCCTTTGATAGGGATCAGTGAGACCGTTGTCCTTCGATATGGATCGGTGCGACCGTTGTCCTTTGATATGGATCGGTGCGACTGTTGTCCTTTGATATGGATTGGTGAGATCGTTGTCCTTCGATATGGATCGGTGCGACCGTTGTCAGTTTGATCCAGAGGACTTCCAGAATACTTTTAAATCAATAACAACGAGATAAAAACATGATCCAACCAATATAAATAGATTCATTTAGATATTGTGATTATGTATATGAGAAATCCAACCGGATTAAGTAATCGATGATTTGTGATTTTTAAAACAGCAATCACATGAAGTATTCAACAATCTTCCAGAGGGCTCAACAATCTCCCCCTTTTTTATAATCACAAATCTTAGCCATAAATAAAGATAATATATCATCAATAATAAGGAATAATAAGAATAAAAACATAATGAGATATAAATCTCCCACTAGATTTACGCCTTTAAATACATATGCAAGCATTGCCATAGAAAGGTTCTCCCCCATGGATAAATAAAAAAATATCCTCCATATCCCCCATAGATCCATAGATATACAGATTTCTCCCCCTTTGGGATAATCAAAAAGGAGGGAAAACTGATAAAGAAGAGATTAAAAGAAGGCATCAGTGAGAATAAAAAGAAAAGAGAATGAAGTTTATAATACATCACAGTACAATCACAGCAGGGTTCACCCTATCAACAACAATGCACAACTATTTCTGGGGATGTAATGGGGCTTTTCCTTTGTCAGAAGGATCAATGGTTGGTAAGTTGGAAGGCATGGAGGCAGGTTGAACTGGGCGAATTTGAAAAGGTGGTAAGATGACTCAGGAGGGTGGAGTAGAGGATGCCACTGGGATTTGTTATAGAGCTGTAGGAGCTGGTTGTGAATATTGCTGAGGAACTAGTCGGAGTTGAGATTGAGCTTGAGCAATAGAGATCTGGTTTGGAGCAACATCAGAGGAACTGAGAGGGTCAGCAGTAGGAAGCACAATGGCAGTGGCTTGTGCATTCAGATAAGGCTTCAAAAGATTTATGAAATTCTGAATAACTTTTGCACCATACTGCATAGCCTTCCCAAAATCATCCTTATTCTCCATGAACCGTTCCAAGGTAGGAGTAAAATCTTGCAACTGAAGAACTTGAGTCTTGAACGCTTGAGTGACTAGAGGTAGTCTCAGATTGTTAGCTAACACTTTGAAATTTGCAGTCATCTCATGCTTGGTATTGATTTTTGAAATGTAGTGATCAACCTTTTCCTTGATCTCTCTCTGAGCTTTAGTGGCATCTACTGAATATACTGTTACCATCTTATGAATGTGATCATTGTGCTACTTCATCTTCCTCAACGAGTCTAAATCAAGAACTTGTCTAATGGCGGCCAATTCATCATGCACAATCTGTCTTAGAGCCTCTAGCTCATGAGTAGTGCTCTTGGTTACTTTTGATGTACTGGCTTGAGCAACTATCTGAGTTATCTCATCTTTCAACTTTCTCAGATCAGACTTCTTAAGATGTTCAATCAGATTCCTCAACACTTCCATCATACTAGAGATGGTGGATCAAAATTCGTTGGATAAAGAAACAAAGCCAGATTTTAGATCCTTCAGAATCTGATTTAGAGAGGCTATGTGCCTGCCAATAAACTCACCAGTATTGGCCAGGTCTGGTTTAATAGCATTTGAAATTTCTTCTCAGACTTTATGTCTCACAGTAGTAAGCAACTCACTTTTGAACTTATCAAAATGAGATTGAGAGACAGTAGAACTAGGTATATGAGCATCTGTAGCATCAAAAACATGAGCAAACCTTGCCTCAACTGGTTGGCCTTCCAACATAACCGCAGTAGATTCTGATTCTTCTTCTTCTTCTTCAGAATACTCTTAACCCAAAAAAAACAAAACCAGGGTAATCATCCCAGACAGAAGCACACAGAGTATATTTTGGTTTATCATAACTTGCTTTTCCACTGATTTCAAGAGAATCTCTCTTTCCATTGACATTTGATTCTGGTATAGTTTGATGTGTTTCTGTTGGAGGTACAACAAGACCATCCATTGGTCGGTTATCACCATCATCATCATTATCATCATCATCATCATCATCATCACCATTCCCATTTCCATTCTTCATAGAAACATCGATGTCAGATACTTTAGTGTCACTAGATTCTTCATCACCAAGAACTGGTTCTGATTCATGTAAGGGTCAAGGTGGACTGGCAGATCCAAAGTCTATTCTTCTCTTACGTCTCACAGTATCAGGATCACTCCTATCATCAGGAGGTGACATACTTCCTTCTTCTGTTTCAGCTTCTTCCATCCCTTGTTTACCAGACTCTTCAGTGTATTTATTCCTTTCAACATCTACTTCTTCCTCATAATCAGAATAAATTGGCTCCTCATCTGATTTCAAACCAGGGTCTCTCAAACCCTTCGGCCTCTTTCCATGATCAGTGGGATTGTAAGATTCATACAACTTGTCCTCATTAGCAACCCAGTATTTCTTCTATGGGTTCCAGTTTATTTTCATCCGTTTACAAATTTCTTTTTTAACACAAAAAGCACTATCAGATTCAGCTATCTCATCATCTTCATCAACACATTCTAGATTCTTTAACATAGCAGAGATCATTTTGATATAGAATAGGGAAATGGCTTTCTTAGAAGGTTTCACCATTCCAACTATGTGCACCATTAGATATCTACACAAATTGATCATATCCTGGGTCTTTAGTATAAACAACAGAAAAACATCCTGGTATCTTACAGTAGAAAAATCTCCTTTCCTGGGAAAAATTTGGTGCTCAATATACTTAAAGAGAAGTCTATATTCACCATCCAGCTCTGAGGCTGTGATTCTCCTTGACTCTATGTTTCCAGTAAAAATATCTAAATCTAACTCATAAGAGAAGTATTCAGTGGTTGGGGGAATGTTTCCAGCATAATCCTCATACCGACCCCCATGGGGTACATTCAAACATTCAGACCATTGTTTAGAAGAAAAATATATTTTCTTTACTTTCACTACAGAAGACATTCTGGCAGCCTCGACACCATCTAACGTAACTTGAAGATTTATATAAAACTCATGCACTAGCTTTGGTTAGTATACATGATTGTTATCTGAGAACCAGGCTTTCCATCCATACGAATCTAAAACTTGTAACAACAACGACTTACTTGTCAAAAGCCAGGAGGAGCTGACTTCCTTTTCTACAACAACAATCAGAGTTTCCAGGTTCAGATTTACTGATCTTTGAGTGGTACTACTCGACTCGCCTCGAGCATGCTTTGAAGGTACAAGAATTTCTGATCCTTTGCTCGGCCTCTTCTACTTAGCCATTTGACAATTCTGGGTAAAGCAGGAGTTCGATGGTTCGAAGTATTGAAGAAGAGAGGAAATAAGGTTTGGCTGGAAAGAAATGAAAGGTCGACGGTTTGGGGAATAGAAATAGTTGCGTATCATTTATTTCATCATTTAGGGTTCCCATAATAAATATAAAAGTATTTAATTAATTACAACATAATAAAAATAATAATAGAAGGAATGATCAGTTTGATAGATCAGTTTCGCAGATCGGTTTCACAGATCGATTTCACAGATCAGTATCACAGATCAGTTTCACAGATCCGTTTCAGAGATCAGTTTCACAGATCAGTTTCACAGATCTATCATACACAATTCCTGTTTAATAAAATTTATTCTTTCAGAACATAAAGGCTTTGTAAAAATATCAGCTAATTTATCTTCATAACTAATAAATTCTAGTGAAATATCACCTTTCTGATAATGATCTCTTAGAAAGTGATGTCTGATATCAATGTGCATAGTCCTAGAGTGAGACAGCGGGTTCTTAGATATGTTGATAGCACTAGTATTGTCACAGTTAATTGAAACCTATTTAAAATCAAATCCATAGTCCAATAAAGTGTGTTTCATCCACATAATCTATGCACAACAACTACCATGAGCATATATTCGGCTTCAGCAGTAGACAATGCAATTGAGTTCTGTTTCTTACTACACCATGATACTAGAGACTTTCCAAGTAAATGACATGTTCCATATGTGCTTTTCCTATCTAACTTACATCCAGCAAAGTCAGCATCTGAATAACTAGTTAGGTCAAATGATTTTCCTTTTGGATAAAACAAACATAAATTCACATTATACTTAAGATATTTAAAAATCCTTTTAACAGCCATTATGTGTGATTCTTTAGGGTTAGCTTGAAATCTAGCACACATACACACACTAAACATAATATCCGGTCGAGTAGTAGTAAGATAAAGTAAACTCCCAATCATGCCTCTGTAATAGGTTTGATAATCTGGTTTCCCAATTTCATCAACATCCAATTTACAAGTAGTACTCATAGGTATATCACTTTCCTTAATACTATCTAAACCAAAAAGTTTTAATAAATCTTTAGTATATTTAATTTGATTTAAAATAATACCATCTTTAGTTTGAAAGATTTGAAATCCAAGAAAGTTCTTATGCTCTCCCATAAAGCTCATTTCAAACTCATTTTGCATAATCTTTGAAATATCAGTACATAAAGAATTTTTAGAAGATCCAAAAATAATATCATCAATATAGATTTTTACGATTAACACATCTTTTGAAATCCTTCTTATAAAAAGAGTGGGATCAGCTATTCCTTTTGTAAATCCTTTTAAAATAAGATGTTTGAAAGTCTTTCATACCAAGCTCTTGGAGCTTGTTTTAAACCATATAAAGCTTTAGAAATTTAAAAACATGATTTTGAAAATGAGGATTTGAGAAACCAGGTGGTTGTTATACAAAAACATCTTCAACAATAAAACCATTTAAAAAAACACTTTTCACATCCATTTGATATAACTTGAAAATCAGAAGTGATGCATAGGAAAGTAAGATCCTAATAGCCTCTAATATAACTACAGGTGCAAAGGTTTCCTCATAGTCAATTCCTTCTTCTTGATTGTAACCTTTTGCAACTAGCCTAGCTTTGCCTCTAATGATGTTTCCAGATTCATCAACTTTGTTTCTAAACACCCATTTTGTGCCTATGGTTATATTGTTCTTAGGTATTTCTACTAATTTCTAGACTTTGTTTATTTGATATTGATTTAGTTCCTCTTGTATACTCATTACCCAAAATTCATCATTGATAGCATCATTGATATTTTTAGGTTCTAACTGTGAAAGAAAAGCTTGATGTTCAACCTGATTTCTTAGAGAAGCTCTAGTCTGTGTTCCTATATCTAAATTACCTACAACAACATCTAATGGATGGTTCTTTAGAATCCTATTTGGTCTAGAAAAACTAGGACTCGAGATTTCAGGTTCATCTAGAGGTTGAGGTTCAACAGAAGCAGGTTCTGGAAAATTTCCAGAACTGGATGTTTTAACTACAGGTCCACTGTCTTTATCATTAAGGTTCAAACCAGAGAGATCATCTTCAAGATTTTCAAGAGAGTTCTTAGGTTCATGTGGACCAGTTTCATCAAATTTGATGTGAACTGATTCTTCCAAACATTTGGTTCTCTTATTGATAACTCAAAATGCTTTACTAGAAATAGAGTAACCTAGGAAAATTCCTTCATCACTCTTGGATGCAAACTTGTCAAGATTGTCTTTGGTGTAGAGAATAAAGACTTTGCTGCCAAAAACTCTGAAGTAGTTAACCATAGGTTTCCTATGGGTCCACAACTCATAAGGGGTCCTCTTAAGAACAGGTCTGATCAAAACTCTATTGATAACATAACAAGCTGTATTTACAGCTTCAGCCCAAAAATAAACAGGTAGGTCATATTCATTAAGCATAGTCCTAGAGATTTCTTGCAGGGTTCTATTCCTCCTTTCTACTACACCATTCTGTTGAGGTGTCCTTGGGGTAGAGAAATTTTGACTGTAGCCACTGTGTGAGCAGTAAGATTAACACTCATTATTTTCAAACTCACGGCCATGATCACTTCTCAGGGTTTTAATCTTAAGTCCACTAAGGATTTCTACAGACTTGGAATATTTTACAAAGTAAGAACAAGATTCACTTTTGTGAGCTAGAAAATATACCCAAGTATATCTAGAAAATTTATCTACAAGAACATAGACATAGTGCTTCACATTTAAACTAGAAACTCTATAAGGTCCAAATAAATCCATGTGAACCAACTCTAGAGGTTGAGATGTTGAAACTTCTTTCTTTGATTTAAAAGAAACTTTATGTTGCTTTCCCTTTTGGCAGGGATTACAAACTTTGTCTGCTAGAAATTCAAGTTTGGGTAGGTCTCTAACTAAGTTTTTTCTAGCAAGTTTTCTATGTGAATGCACATTCCAGTGTCCTAATCTTCTGTGCCAAAGCCAAGACTCTTTATGAAAATCATTTAAACAAGTAATATTTTTCTTAGCTAAAGAATTTAAATCAACAGCATAGACATTTTCATTTCTTAAAGAAGAAAACACTAAAGCATTTTAAGAATTAAAAACATTACAAGAATCATTTTCAAATTTAACATAAAAACCATCATCACATAACTGAGAAATACTTAAAAAAATTGTATTTAAGTCCATCAACAAATAAAACCTTAGAAATTAATATTGAGTCAGTGTTACCAATCTGTCCTAAGCCGACGATTTTTCCTTTTGAGTTATCACCAAAGGTGACAAAGCCTCCATCAACTCTGAATAAGCATTTAAAGCATGAGATGTCTCCGGACATATGTCTTGAACATCCACTGTCCAAATACCAAGGCTTTCTACAGGATCTCTTTAAGCTGGTTCCCTACAAAACAGATTTAGATAGTAAATGATTTTGGTACCCAGATCTTCTTGGGTCCAGGCAGGTTAGCAATCAAAGTTTTTGGTACCCAAATTTGTCTTATGGGTCTCATGAAAGTTGTAGAATCAACATACTTTGAAAGATAAACCTTATTAGATCCATAACTATGAATATAACTAGTTGAAGCATATGAAGTTTCAGAACTAGCTATATTCTGTCCAGATTTAGGATTGAATTTAGTTTTGGTAATTTTCCTTTGTCCAGGTTGGTATCCTATACCAGTAGTGTATCTAGGTGCTATTTTCTTACCTAGAATCTGAGTAAGAGTATCTTTACCATTTGTTAATTTCTATAAGTCTTTCTTGAGTTTCTCATTAGATAATTTCAGTTCAGTGTATTCTTTAATCAACTGAGCATTATTTTCCATTTCAAAATCAAGATTAGATTTATGTTTAACAGTTAAAGCATACTGTTTTTTTAACCTTTGTATTTGTCTTTCAACTCATTACAGGTTTCTTCTAACATATCACAGTATTCAAATAGTTCAAATTTTGACATGTTTTCTAAGTCAGAATCATCTTCAGAATAATATAAATTTAAAGAAGGAGTTTCAGATGTTACTTTAGAGATGTTTGTCATAAAACACATGTTTGCCTTATTTCTGTGTTCAGTTTCAGAAACATTAGATTTAGTGGAGCTATCCTCAGAATCACTCCAAGTATCCTTCATGGCATTCTTAAACCGATTGTCCTTGTATTCACACCTCTTCTTGTATTTCAACTTTGGACAGTCTGCTTTTATGTGTCCCTTTCTTTTGCACTCATAGCAGACATCATCATCTGATTTGTCAGATTTCTTTCAATTCTTTTTCCAATGTCCCTTACTATCATTATTACCTTTATAATTTGTTTTTATGAAAAAAAATATTCTTCCTATAAAACTTTTTAAATCTTCTAGCAGTGTGAGCCATCTCAGCATCACTATCAGAAGCACTTTCAGTGTCTTCAAAGCTTTAACTCTCATTTATAGCTTGAAGCTTCTCATTATCCTTGTTCTTTGAATTTGAAGTCTTGAACGTAATTGACTTCCTTCTAGGGTCATATTCTTCTTATTTGTTAACCTTGAGTTCCTCTTCATACATCATCAACTTGCCAATTAGTTCCTTGACTGATAGTTCACTAATATCACATGATTCTCTGATTGAGACAGAAGTTCCCCTCCATCTTTCAGGTAGACATCTCAGAATTCTCATTATTTGTTCATTTGATGGAACATCCTTTCCCAAAAAAGTCATTATGTTTACAATTCCATTAAACCTGAGATACATGTCATAAATGGGTTCATCAGGCTCCATCATAAAATTATCGTACATAATATTATAAATGTTCAATCTCATTTCCTTAACATTAGTTGTTCCTTCATGAGAAACAGCTAAGGTATCCCAAATTTCATAAGCAGTTTTACAGGAAGATATTCTATTAAATTCCTCATCCCCTAAATCACAGTACAAGGCATTCATAGCTTTACAATTATTATTATAGGCTGTCTTAGTAGATTCAACTCAAGTAGATCTAACAGTAGTAGGAATTTTATATTCTAATTCTATAGCAGTCCAAATATCAAAGCCCATGCTCTCTAAATGAATTTTCATCTTGATTTTCCACTGAGCATAGTTGGTTCCATTGAAAAATGGTGGTCTATTGGTAGAAACACCTTCAAGTCTATTATCCATGATAACTTACTAAAAGATACGATTTCAAAGAGATAAAAATTTAAAAATAACAGAAATTTTAAGAACGTTAAAATACAACTAAAATCACAGTTGAAAAACAGAGTACTTTTAGAAAATATTTAAACAACCTTTGATACCAATTGTTGGTCGGAGTGGATACTCAAGAGGGGGGTGAATTGAGTTCCAATTAAAATTTCTGTTTTAAAACTTTGTCTTAAAAACCACCAAATAAAATACCGAATTAAACTGTAGTGAATCTATATCAAAGTAATGGTTTTGTTAGGTTCTCAAAGGATTGATTATTTCCCAGTTAATCAAAACAGAAAGTTTGATTAACATTGGAAACCAACTTACTGATTTATAACTAATATAAACACTATAATTTTATATCAAAGTAACTTTAATAGAGTTTTGGGTTTAAAGTAATTAGCAGCGGAAAAAAAGAATAACTTTGAAAGATATTGCACAACAGATATAACCAAGAGGTTCAGTCTCAAGCTGAGACTTAGTCCTCTCAACAATTTGTATAAAATTGATCCACACCCGGGATCGGGGTTCACAACAGTTTACAACTGTCGAGGTCCAATAACTCTACCACTGTTATTCGTAGGAAACAGAACAACATCAACCTGCTGTCCAGGTCACACACGACCTCTACCACTATCTCAGTGGGAAATAAAAGATGTAAGAGTTTGAGTGAGGATTTATAGACCCTCTAGTTAAAGTATAGGAGACAATATGTATGTTATATGCAGGAGATAACACACACTGCTCGAAATGTGAAATAATGAATCACATAGCAGAGATGTAGAGTTTAGAAATGGATCTAGTGATTGTAGTAAAGCTTTGGACTCCTTGAGTTTGATCAGAGATGATTATGAGTCCTCTTCGGGTTTTAGTCTGAAAAACAGAGTGTCGTCTACTCAGCATCCAGATTCAGAGATAGTGAGAAATGTAGTCGATGAAGTTCTTCAATGTCCTCGTGAATGTATAGAACTCTTCTTGAGTAATCTTGACTGTGTATGAGGTTCTGTGTCTTCTTATTGTGAGGTCTTCTCTTTTCATCCACCATTATCTCATCCACCACTCTTTTTTCTCATGTAAGTCTTGTCGTTGTTACATTATATTTGCACCAGTAGGGACTTCTTGTATTTATGGCACGATCTACAGTAGAAGAAATGATTTCTTTTTGCAGGTATGAGGTACGGTTCCCTAACATCCAACAACTTTCATTAAATAAATGACAGAGCATTAAAATATTCCTAATATGACCATTGGTTAGATTAAATAAAGATAAAGAAATTCAAACAGTTGTTTATGACTATCGGTGAGTCAAGTGATCGGTAGGTCATCAGCATCAGCATCGGTGAGACATCTTCGGTGACTCAGATGATCAGCATCGGTGTGTCATGATCTGTGACTCATTTGATCTGGATCGGTGTGTCATCTTCAGTGACTCATTTGATCAGCATCGGTGTGTCATCTTCGGTGACTCAGATGATCAGCATCGGTTAGACATCTTAGGTGACTCAGATGATCAGCATCGTTGTGTCATGATCAGTGACTCATTTGTTCAGCATCAGTGTGTCATCTTCAGTGTGACCATTGTCCTTCGATATGGATTGGTGCGACCTTTGTCCTTTGATATGGATCAGTGAGACATTTGTCCTTCGATATGGATCAGTGAGACCGTTGTCCTTCGATATGGATCAATGTGACTGTTGTCCTTTGATATGGATCGGTGACACCATTGTCATTTGATATGGATCGGTGAGACCGTTGTCCTTCGATATGGATTGGTGCGACCATTGTCCTTCGATATGGATCGGTGTGACCGTTGTCCTTTGATATGGATCGGTGAGACAGTTGTCCTTTGATATGGATCGGTGAGACCATTGTCCGTTTGATCCAGAGGACTTCTAGAATACTTGTAAATCAATAACAAAGAGATAAAAACATGATCCAACCAATATACACAGAATCACTAAGAGATTGTGATTATGTATATGAGAAATCCAACCGGAATAAGTAATCGATGATTTGGGATTATTAAAACAGCAATCACAGGAAGCATTCAACAATCTTCCATAGGGCTCAACATAGCGTATAAAAACACAAAAACTAAAGAATATATATATAACTCACAAACACATTATGGGCATAACCTAGTCTTAGCCTCAACTCCAGCTAACGTGTCTCAGACTCTAGGCTTCTATTTCTAAGACTAGGTATCCTATAAGCACACAACCAATTAAAGAACTTCATTTGGTTAATTCATTCCCTTTTTCATCAATTCCACTATAAGTTAATTAAGTCTTCCATCATTAATTAACCATGAACAACCCACATTAACTTTCTTGGCATCAAATTCAAAATTTACTATTCCATTAAAGTTAAAAAATTACCATTAAATACCAGCACCTACATCCCCATGGATTATCACCATTTAATCAAAATTTGATTTTAGAATTACTTTCCCATATTCCCAGGCATTTTAGAAAAGCATCCTATGCTACTAAACTCAAGGTGGATCAACACAGTGATTAAATATACTATCCGTTGAGTCTTTTCCGCCTATATAAAGAGCATAGGCCCATTCTTCCTCGAGAGGCTAAACACGGAAAGAAAATGGCATATCCCCACATGTCTTCTCAGCTTTGTTGAGAAGGGTAAAAAACCATCCACCTTGAGCAGTGGGGAAATGTAAAGTAGGTAACAACCAATCAAACCACCAAACATCTAGCCAGCACATCCATCCCATACCATTATCTCCCGTGTCCTCCCTGACACCCACATGCAGAATCCGATGCATCTCACAACTCTAGGCATCATATGCTACAAAAACCACAAGGCCTCCCTGCCTCCTCATATCACAACACCCCTCCAGGGCCACATCACATCACAAGCTGAAAAAAAAACACCAAATCAATTGGTCTCTCAGCCCTAATTCACAACAAGAAGGTAACTCATAACCCTTATGGGAATTTAATCAAACAGGTTCATAAATCCATCTTGAATTAACATATTCAATTCGTTGGATCCAACATAATAAACCAAAATAGTATGCTATCACAAGGATTAAAGATCCTTATTATGCCAACATAATCAACATAAAATTACCACAACAACCAGATTATTTTTTTCATGCGTCATTATTTCTAGCCACTTAATTATCAATTAATTCCATCATTGCGTTCTTTATCAATTCATCAAGAACAAAATTCTAACAAGAAAGGCATAAATATCACATTATCTAGAAAACATGAGGCAACAACATGCGTTCAATGCAATTTCTTAATCCGGTTCAAATATTTAATTTGGTCAATTCCATTGTGATCCAAAGGGATAAATCATGCTAACTCTACAATTTCACATAAACAATTAGAGAAACCACAAATCCCTTACCTCAACAGTTTTGATGGATACCACAATGGTCGAAGAACGTTGAAAAAACCGGGTCGATTCTCCAAGAATCCTCCTTAGATCTCATCTCCTAATAGAACCAAGACCAAATCTCATCATAATCGACATCCAGGCACCTAGATCTACCCATAACATGTGTAGATCTAAGATTCCAAGAGAAGAGGAAGAGCATATCTAAGTAGATATGAGAAACCAAAAAAAAGGATCACATACCTTGAGAAACCAGCTTCGATTCACACATATAAGTCTTAGGATCGCCTCCAAAACGCTTGGGAGAGGATCTTCCACCTCAAAGGAAGGGTAATCACGAGTTATGGCCGATTAGGGGCTTAAACGAGGTGATTAAAGGCAAAACGAGTTAGATCCTCAATTTTAGGATATATCATTAAGTGCTTGCATGGTTGGTCCGCACAGTTTAACAAACCGTGAAAAGGCCATAACCCATTAGGTTTCCTTAAAAGTCCACTCAAATGCTCCCCAAGCCACCTTGACCTCCAAGAACACCTCTAACACCACATTTTCACAAAGGAATGGACTGGAGAGGCCTGATCCCTTACAAGGGTGATCATGTTGTAGCATAATGATCTCATTATCTTATGCTAGATGAGAAAACTTATCCTAACCATGAACTGGAACATCCAGTTGTTATGAATGTGCTTAAGAGTTAGCAGCACTACATTTTTGGAGAAAGACTTTTGGTGTATTCAGACCACAAAATCCCGAGTTATATCTTCTAAAAAAATATTAGAATCTTTTCCAGATGTGTTGGGTGGAGTACTTGTAGCCTTTAGACATTGACATTTCCTATAACCAGGGTGTAGGGGATTACGTTTCTGATGCATTGAGAATGAAATTTCTAACATAGCTAGTGAATGAATCATTGAAATTGTGAAACTTTATGGCTCTATTTGAACAGTTAGATATCAGGGTTCAGGAGGAAGGTGCTGATTTTTATTTATCCAGTGTGCACTTAATATCTTCCGTACATGAGATGATCCTTCTGAATCAAGAGCTTGTTGAAGAGTTCTGTAGATTTAGAAAATCCCAATATGATCAGGAGATAGTTTCCCCATGTTTGTTCCCCAAATGGGGTGTTTTATGGTATGAGGATCGCTTCATTTTTCTATTAACAACTTGAAAGAAAGTGATGGGGTGTTGCCATAATTCTTATAGGTATGTGCACCCAAGAACCTCTATGATTTTCCATGACATGATGCAATAGTTTTGGTGGCTAGGTATGATTTGGGACATCTCTAAGTTTGTTTCTCATTACAATACATGCCAATGGGTGATTGTCGAGCACCAAAAACATTCAAGTTTTCTTCAACCACAATCAGTTCCTAATTAGAAGAGGTGTGTGATATCTATAGTCTTGTTTGTTGGGTAGCCTCATACCCAGAGAATGAATAATGAAATATGGGTTCCGATGGATTGGATGACCAAGTCGGCTCACTTTATACTCAATCATGATTTGACCAAATATTTGGATTATATCGCCCTTTATGTGATTGAGATTATTTTCTTCCATAGAGTTCATTCTGGTATAGTCTATTATATGGATCCTCGATTTACTTATTTCTTTTGGAGAGGCCTTCCAGATGCACTAGGATCTTTGGTTTGTTTGATCACGTCCTACAATCCGTAGTCAGATTTCCAGACAGAAACATCTATACCGATTCTTGAGGATATGCTTTATTCTAGAGTTCTCGACATCTACGGGACTTGGGATGATCACATATGGATGGTTAAGTTCTCTTATAAAAAAAATTATAAGTCCTCTATTAGAATGTCACCTTTTGAGGCCTTGTATGGATTTCCTTGTAAATCATTGTTCTGTTGGTCCAAGGTTATTGATTGTTTCTTGGTTGGACCAAACATGGTGTAGGAGATGACAACAATGATTCAACTTATTTGTCAGGGGATTTTGACAGCACATATCTGATATAAGTATTTTTTTGATTCATGTCATATAACATTGGAGTTTACATTTGTTGACCAGGTGTTCTTTAATGTGTCACCCCAGATGGGTCATCGATATCTTGGGAATTAAGAGAATATTGCACCTCACTTTGTGGAAACTTTTGAGGTTGTTGATTTGGTGGGGAAGGTTGTGTACCATTATTCACTTCCAATATAGATAACATCGATACATAAAATGTTCCATATATCATAGTTGGGAATGTACATACTGATCCGTCTCATGTTTTGATTTGGAGTGATATTGAGATTGAGACTAATTTATCTTTGACTGAGAAACCAGTCAGTATAGTTGATTCTAAGACCAAGGTGCTTTATGGTAAGACAATAAATTTAGTTAATGTGCTATAGAAAAATGGATCAGATACTCCAGAGACCTTAGAACGCAAGGCACTGATGAGGTAGTAGTGGCCTCAAAAATTGGGCATAGAATCTTGTTCCTTGGTTTTCTAGGGGCATAATGTTTTTATGGTGGGGAGGTTGTAACATCCCATTACCATTAACAAGTATGTTTTCCACCATTTCCAAGTTCCCTTTAATTTAAAAATACTTTTATCTAATTTTTCTGGGTTTTCTATAGACTACTGACTAGGTACACACTATGTACCTAAAGTACGCGTTGTGTAATTGGTTCTAGTTTTAGTTCGTGAAT
The DNA here is from genome assembly GCA_963277665.1 of Viscum album. Lineage (NCBI taxonomy): Eukaryota > Viridiplantae > Streptophyta > Magnoliopsida > Santalales > Viscaceae > Viscum > Viscum album. The sequence goes on from OY728157.1 coordinate 1,799,622,859, forward strand.
AGGGATGCCATTCCATGAGCTGGTACATATAGTGTACCTAAAGTACATGTAATGTTAGGGTTAAATGTGGGATTTTTTACCTGAGGTGATGGGTCATTCGACATACTTATCCTGTGTGGCCTTCATGTTCTGACTAAGGGGTACAAGTCATGTCCTGACATGCACCTAGGTTTAAACCATAAATTTGGCAGTACCACTCAGACTATTATTCCCATACCTCATGGATCTCAACCCTAAAAGATCCCTAGGAAATTTTCAAAGTCATCCCACCTTCCAGAATGATCCTATTGGTTTTCGATCATCTTTTCTCTTGTGGTGGGAATCCCAGGTATGTGTTATCCCCTATTATTCATGTTTCTCTCATCCTCCTCTCTTGGTATTTTGTTGGATCATCTTGGAAATTGATGGATATTTTTCGTGTGGTGTTGGATCCTTCATCTAGGTTATGTTTTAAGGTCTTTTACACCTACATTCTTGTTAATGGGTTCCATTACGAGTATTTTGTTTTGGGGATAGGTAGGTTGTTTCATCATAATTTGACAAATTGATTTCCATCATATTAGTTTATTTATTTAAATTTTCAATTTAAATTCAATTAAATAATATTTAATTATTTTTTTTGATAAAAACCCAATTCTAATGAATTGGAGGATTTAAAATGGGTTGGTCATGAAAATTTTGAAAACCCCAAATTACATTGATTTAGAGTGGGATTTTGGAAATTTTTTTATTTCAATTGTTAAATATAAATTGTGGATTTGATTGAAATGTTTCCCATTAGATTTTTTATTTTAATTTTGAAAAATAATGGTATAAAGGATAGAATTAATTTTAAATAAATTTCAATCTTGCATATGGATTAAAATGATTTGATTTAATCCTAGTGGTTTTATCTTGTGAAAGAGTCATATTTTGGAATGTATCATATTTTTTTAAATTGGAAGGAAATTAGAATTTTTTAAATGGAAGAATGAGGATGATAATATGTTAAGATACCATAAATTATTTCTCACAACATGTTTGAGTGCCTGAAACCCTTAGGTAGTTAGTGATCTATTTGGATACACTCTATATTATATCAACATTCTAAAACATACATGCAGCAGGTGAAATTCTCAATGGGTTTTTGAAAAGTCTCATTTGGATAGTATCATAGGGATGTGGGTATACACATTTTATTGAGTTCACATAGGGAGTGAGAAATCCTATTTATGTTTGATATTATTGTACCTCTTGTCAGTTGACCATGTTGCACAATTATTTATATATATTTGAGATATAAATGTATTCCAATGTAGATTGATCTACTTTACATGTTTACTAAATATATATAAACTATTTTATATGAATGTTTCACATAATCCATTCTATTAGAAATATTCCATATCATTTAATATAAATCATTTTCATTGAATATATTTTCCATCAATTAGAAAATGTATAACATGTTTTGTTAAAATATTCATTTAATTGGAAACCATGTTTTTCTGATAAAATGGAAGGTTTTTATTGGATAATATATATTTGGAATCTGTTATGGAATATTTGGTGGTATCCTACTAGGTTTAGGCTCAAACCCTACTTTTAATTTTTAGCTTTTGTTGACATTCTTCATCCAGGATCAAGAAATGGAAAGGTATCGCTTTGAGGTAGATCCACCAGTTGATCTATGGGCTTGGTGAGATGTGCACGTAGAGACATTAGGTTTTTTTCTTCTTTAGTATATTAATATTTAGTAATTTTCCTTTTATGACTCCCTGTATTCATGTACCTTTATTAAATATTTAGTTTTCTTATTGATATTAAAATTGTATTTTATATTTCCCTTCTGCATTCGTGCGGAAAAAAATCATTCCCACTTTTATGTTGTATGATGCTAGATGTTAGTCACTGGCCCGTGACAAATGGGAACGACCTTCAGGTTATGGAAGGACTGACTTGGTTATTTGGTTTTCGGGGTTCCCTGACTGCATCATAATAGTTTGTGTAACCAATTATAAACTATGATATTTTTTTTAAAATATTATTTAGTTAAAAATATTTTCATATTAGATTTCCTTTATCTTACTCAATCATGTATTTATGAAAATGAGAGATCCCTCTCTATTTCTACCAATTAAAAATCATGATTTATCATCATTCTCTAACTAAATTGAGAGAAATAAATCCAAATAAACCTCTTATGGTATACAAATAACTCATATAACCTCTATTGTTGTTTTATATAATTAAATTATTATTAAATTATTATTTTTCCTTAATTTGAGGTTTTATGGAATGATATTTAATTTCTTATGTGAGAGGTTTATTAATTGGGGGAAATCATATAATAATTTAAGTATGTTTATGGGATAGATGTTATCTAAAATTTGATAATGTTTTGTAGTTTGTTTCATCCATTAGTTGATATTATGTGTCCTCAACTTTGCGAAACTAAACAAAAACAATTCAATCTTGTATTCCTTTATCTTGTATAAGTAAGATAAGTTTTTCTATGGGTATGATATACACTTAGATGATGATCTTTTAGTATTGTGGCCATTGAATTTCATATGATTAATATAACATGGGTTCATCCCAATTATATAAACCCAATTATGTATTCCTTATGTTATATTTTAATATATTGGATCTAGATAGGTGACAATTTATATCAATTGACTTTTTCTCTCATTGATATAATATTTGGTTGTCTCTTAGTGAGCATGTGAGGTTTTATATAGTATTTTATAGGTTATTATAATCTATATAAGGTATTTCATATACTCAATTAATAAATATGGACTCAATGGATGCTATAACAAGGGTTTATATATAGAATGGGGTTGAAATGTGATTAAATAGTGATTATATATTATATATATATATGGATTATACTCACAACCATAAATTGTTTTTATAATTTAAAAATTAATGTGGTTATATGAAGGGTCAAAAATCAATGCATTGAGATAAACCTAAAATATATGCACCATTCAAAATGTCTTCTAATTATTGTGATATAGATTGCAATTTTTATATACTAAGATTATTATATACTTGGGGTACATTTCCATATCTAATTTTTATGTATATATTACTAGATATTGATATTTTAATGGTTTGATCATTCTAAAACATGTAATATTTTTGAATTGGTCATCCTATTTTCATGGTCATTGGTCAATATTCCCAATCAGTAAGACCATATTGATTTTGGGACCGATTTTTTTGTTTGCATGATATTAATGTGTAATGACTAATGTATCATGGTTTGAGATAATTATATATATGGTCGGTTTTTTTTGTTCTTGGAATAATATATATTAGTCATAATATTATATAGTCATTGGAAATCATTCCATGTGTCCTTATATCATTTTATTGTGGATGCAATTACTATAATAAGATACTGAGGTAGTCATGGATCATGCCAACCATAATTTGTACCGTATCATGTCTTATAGGTAACATGTCTATGGATTGATATCAATATTCTCATTGTCCTTCCTATGTCATTTATTTTAAAACATCATATATTATAAAAAATATATCATATGTGATGATATCCCAACATGAATTGCAATGTAAATATATATTGACCATAGTGTTTAATAAAATATTCATTGAGTCACCACATCATTGGATGGAGAATTAATCATCACACTATTATAGGATTTTTTATAACTCAAGGGGATGAAATTATTTATGATTATGATTATTTATTATTATTATAATATATCACTACATAAATGAACCTATATCTTTTATAATTTATTTGTCTATAATTTATGGTGGAATATATATCTTTTATCACACCCTATATGTGTTCAACAATACCAGAAAAGACATTATGGTTTATAAACCTAGTAGAACCAAGTACCCAGTGTCATCTAATGGCACAAATTTTGAAAATGAGTGAAGTACTAGATGTAGGATTAAAATATTATATAGGGAATGATTTGTTTATATATGTATTCATAAATTTATTCCTACATGCTATTAAATATGATGAAACAATTGGTGGGATTAGTTATTATTCTATAACTAGTGGGATGTTATCGTAGTTCGTATTTTTATGACATGATTTTTTATTTATATAATTTTGTAATTTAAATATAACGTTTTATTTAATCCTTTTAATTTAATCTATTGTGTTTTTGTATAATTATTATCGTATAATTTAAATCAATCTATAAAATGGAGTGTATTTTCTCCCAATGATATACATAAACTCTCACAACAGATGCTCATTCAGAGGCACTATGGGAAGCATGCTTGTGTTAAGTGGGTTCTAATTTAGTCTTGTTGGAGTTGAGCATGTATAAGGTTGATGAAAAATGGAATTAGAGAATTTTTTTTCTTATAGATAGTATATTATATACTTGGGAATGGATATGGAGGGAATTTTAGGATATATATGTTTATATGTTTTTTATTGTTCCAATAATGGAATTTTTGGTTTAGAGGTTTGTATATGTTATTCTATTTTTAATGTTATAGTTACATGAAAATAATTAATATTATGTATGTTTTATTGATTCACTTTTTTCCATGGCTGGTAGGAGGCTTGGGATGATAAATATTTCATGGAACATAGTATTTACAAGAAATTCATGTAATTTCTTATGATTGAGAAACCATAAAATGATTTTTTTTCTTAGTTATTTGATGTGTAAAAAGAACATTATATTTAATATTCCTATAGAAAATTATGGTGAAATTCAATTTTATAGGGACCGTTTAATGGTCATGTTATGTATGTTTTATTGTTGATTATAAAATTCATATATGTATCATATTGATTTTTGCAACACAGGGGGATATCTGTTCTGAATATAATACATGAGTTATATATGACCATTTTATATAGGTTGTATATAAATAATTCATTCTTATTATTACATTATATCATATTTTTTACATAAAGACTTGTTATATAAATCTTTTGTGGAATTTGTTTGTAATTATACTCACATTCACCCATGAAAATGACCTTTTTAGTGTTTATAGATTTAGTATAAGCCTGCCACATCAGTTTGGGAGACAAATTGTTGAGAAATAGTCCCTCAAAGATTCCTCTTGGTGTTTTTGGGTTTATTATGTTTTTTTTCAAAGCTAGATTACCATGAATGAGTTAGTTTGATTTTTTGGAAAAATGTTTCTATGGTCGCATAGTTTCCATGTGTTTTAAAAGGTTCTAGCCCTCAAAATTTTCATGTTTATTGGGAAATGAAGGATTTATGAAAAGGATATAATAGTAAATTAAGCATGAAGCATTGTTCATGGACGGTATAAGAGGTATGCATAACGATGAAGAAAATTTTAAGAGTAATGATTCATGTAGAGCATTGCTATGAAAAACCTGAAGTGTGGTACACGACTAGCATAGAGGAAACCATTTTAGAGAGGATCACATTGTAATTGATGGAGGAGTTTCATGGGATGGAGAATTATTGTGGCTAATATTGAATTATTCATTTTCACAAGGAATTGGTTCGGCAAGGTAAAAATGGTGTTACCTGAACCACATAGGGGAAAATGGGGCATATGAGGAGCACAGTCTACGATGAATTCCTTACAATATAAAATATTTGAGTAAAATAGATTATTGGATTTTGAGGATTTATTTTTCTATATAAGGAGAACTAAACCATCATTTATAAGATCAATTTTCAAAATAAATCGTCTTTTCTAAATGAATAATTCAATGATGTCTGAATGCTTTCATGAAGAATAATTCCACAAAAGAGAATAGATTTGAGAGGGGGATTCCATGAAATTATAATTGGTCTATGAATATAATTTGTGGAAGGGGTATTGTAGGGTACTATATCCCATAAATGATAAATGTTCTGCAAAGGAGAGGTGTTCTTCATGATATCACTTGTCCATAGAGTATATATGGTATGTTAAAGAAGAATATGTCCACAATGTAAAGGTGTCCCATGGAAGATAAATGTGGTCTAGATGCACTCACACCACATGGTGCAAGTATGTTCACAAAAGAATTGAGGATGTTCATTAAGGGACTAAAATAGTTCATGAAATTAGTTTCCTCTAACTCAGAGTACATGGAAAAGTGTAGTTATTCTATGGGTGAAAATAAAGGGACATACAATTCCATAAACTGTGAGTGGATCCCTTCAAATAGAAGTGTGAAAAGGAATATGAAGACAATTATCCATCCAACCTATTGTGATCAAGGTAAAGGGACATAAAGAGTTACCCTTGGAAATACAACTAGGAGTCCCTAAATCTTGTAAAGGTAGTACTCCTAGGAATATAAGTAATCAAGAACGACCCTTGTAATTTGAAAATTAGCTTTATTGTATTTTGTACGTAGATGCGTTTCAGTATTATTTTGCTTAGATATATCATAGTTAGGGTGATCCAAGGGAAAATATTTGTGTGTTGTGCATGATTTCATTTCTCTTCATACATTTCTATATGAAGAAGAGAAGAGAGTGTCTTGTATAATGATTAAACAAGTTATGTAGAGGTATTTTTTTTATCTTCCATACCATGATTCACCAAATCTCAGGCCATTTAAACTAATTTGGATACTAATTGCAATCATAGAAAAATTATTAATGTTAAAGGATCTATATCATTAGAATAAATAAAGATTTTCAATCAAAAACGTATTTTGATATTTTATAGAAGCAATTTTAAATAATTGAATAATCAGATGTAACACTACTTCAGATCATTATGAATGGATGTATTTACAACAATTGTGCATGGAATATCTTCTAATATCGAAAGATATTATTTATCAGAATTTTATTGAATGAAATTGGTTTCGAATGCTAATGGGATTAATGATGTAGAATAGGGGAAGTATAAATAAGTTGAATTCCGAGTTGTGAAGCATATTACTATTGAATATATCTCAGAGGAATATAATTTGGTTGTTTTCATTTCATTTCTCTCTTCATATATTCAATTAGGTAGAGGAATGTTCATTGGTAATCTTCCAATAGCATGTTATCACCTTGGTAATATTTCACATTATGCAATAAAGTGTCCAAATATGTTTGAGGATTTGATGATGAAAATGATGAAATTCCCAAAAAGATGTATTTATCAAATATAAAAGGTAGGAAATAATTTAAGAGGAATATATTCATAATGATGTATCTTCCATCATAAAAAGAAAAATGTTCCAAATAATTTTAGGAAGAAGAGTTGGATGTCTATAAGGTCCATGAAGCCGATGATATAGAGGAAGTTGGGGGAAATTCCCATGAAATGGAAAATGCGTCAGTGATGAGGGAGAAGAAGAATGAATTGTTAAACATCAAGGTGAATTATTAAATTATCTTGAACATATTGGTTTTCGGAGATACCAAACAAAGAAACCCAAAAATTTAGTTATTGAGGAAAAAAATTATATCAATATTGAAGAATAAGATAAGTATGAGCTAGATAATGAAATTGAAATACTGAAGTCTTCAATTCCATAAATCTCAGAAATGGTGGTTGATTACAAACACAATATTAATGAAAAAAACATACATTTATAGGTAAAATAATAAATTAAAATATAAAATCAAATGTCTCAAATTCCATAAAGATGAATTTTTCATTTTGAAAAGAATAGCGAATGACCAGGAGAAATTATGGACTCTAACAATGAAGGACATGCATGAAATTGAAAAAGGACATGTATAATTCTAAGTTCTACTGAATAGATAACGTTGTTCCAGGATAAGAAAATGATTTTTCAGATTGATACACTTGGTATGGGGATTGATCACACACAAATGCAGTAATAGTTGATGTCAGACTATAAGCTCCCACTCATTATTTAAAGATTGATTTGGGTTTGAATCAGATTTAAAAGAACAAAATATCACAAGGGAGAACCGGTATTCCAATATTTCCACACTGTAATAATCCTCGCATTATATGATATTGTTATGTAATAATGAGTCACTCATAAAATGTCTCTTCCATAAAAAATAGGTATCAACGAGAATAAGTCCCTCAAAGTCATCAATAAAGGGTTCAATTTTCTAGAAAATTATATGAGGTTGCTAATTTAGGTGTGGAGGATTTGGGAATGTGGTAAGATACTACTCATTGAAAGTGTAGAGAAATTTGATGAAATAGAATTAATATATCCATAAGACCCATCTAAAGGTATCATGAAATTATCTTAAAATGAAAAATTTATTTTTTGTACAATAAGATGAACTAGACCATTATACTTTAAGGAATACCAAGATTAACCCTTTTTACTATGTATAACGTCAAAAAAATGTTTGATAAATAAAAATATAGTTGAACAATAAGTTGTTGATTATATTTCTTTTAAAACATTAAATCACACTAAAATATTGATTATTGATAGTGGATGCACCTCTAATATGGCAGGTAAAAAATATCTGGTGACTACATTCATGTATAATAAGATAGGTTTTATAAGATATGGAAATGATGAAGGCCTGAATATTTTTGGCTCAGGAGAATAAATGTTTTGGGGAAAAGGCATGAGACATGATGATGTCTTTGTGGTTAATGGTCAAAGTCACAGCTTTATTTGTGTCAATCAACTGTGTGGCTTAGGAAATTCCATGTTATTTTCAATGAAATTATGTGGAATTAGGAAAAGTGTTGGGTAGTTGTTTTTTAGGGAATGCATTGAAATGGAAACGTCTAACCTATGAGTGGAGGAGAATATATGCGATTTATGTGAATGGGAGAGTAAAACATGTTATAGAATAAACGTCTTGGCCACATGAGCCAATCATTTTTGGAAGACGTGGTGACTATTATGATGCTTGTGACCTCCCTAGGATATCATGTGAATGTACTAATATATGGAATGATTTTCCACAAGATAATATCTTTCGAAATACATATAAAAAACGTGAAAATTTCAGCAAGAGTTTATGAGATGGTTCATATTGATGTTTGTAAACCAATTTTACCAAGATTTATTGATGTGAAGAGATACTATATTATCTTAACTAATGATTTTAGTACAATTTCATGAGTATAAATCATAACCCACATTTCTGAGGTGTTCATTTTCATTTCATGATATCGATAATAAGGTAAAAAATTACTAGATAAGAAAATACTAATTAATTATAATATATAATGGATCTGAGATTACAAATATCCAAGTGGAAGGTTATCTTGAGAAACATGGGATAAAGAAACATGATTCATCAGTAAGAACTCTACAACCAAACAGATTATTTGAATGAAATATATAATTACAAAAAATATGGAAATTATAATGCACATTGATAAAGACATTCATGAGAAGTCTTGGAAATATAAAGTAATGAAATCATTCTACACATCAAATAATATATTTTTATTTCTGAAATAATAGAAGATTCTATATAAGCTATGGTATTTCAAAAATCCTTCATTTATGTACTTTTTATTATTCTAAAGTAAATTTGTCATTCTTAGAAAGGTTAAAAACAAGAATTTTAAATCACTTGGATATGAAGAGATATATATTGGGTACTCAATTTAATAAAAAGACAATAAGTGCATAAATAAGCTCCTCAGAAAGGTTTTTTAAATCCATGGTGTAACTATATTATTGAATGAGTATAATATTCATCAAATACCTGATCGGTATCTAGAGGATATTGATGAATAGAAAAGAATATCAGGGAATTATCCACTTCTAAAGGCTAATTCAGAAGAAGATTTAGAAAATGAAAAGGATGTGCACACTTTTGTATCAACACATATATGGACAAAAAGTGTTGATAATGGTAGACATATCATAATAGATTTTCAGACATCTCTAGTTCATTAAACAAGGATGAAGACTCTTCAACAAGAATAATTCACAAAAAATAAAATGAAAAAATGTTTTGATGAAGTAGTTTGGGTTAATAATTGAGTTCATCCAATTAATGAATAGTTGGAAAATAGAGAAGAATCATATAAGGGATATTATTATTAGGAAAATAGATAAGAATCTAATCGTGAATAAATGGGCCATTAGAAATAAGATAAATGAAGAAAAAACATTGATTCACAACAATGCATGTCTACTGCGCAAAGGGTACTCCCATATTGAAGGATTGATGTTGATTATATAATTTACCAGTTTTTAGGGTAGAGACAATCATATTATTTTTTGAAATTTTACTGAAAAGAAGGTTCAATGATTTCAAATAGACTTCAAGTTAGTAATAATGAATGGGTTTTGGAAATAAGAAGTGTATATTGATAATCTAACCATTTTTTATCATTAATGAATATGGGAACAAAGTGTGTTATTGGAAGATGGAACTATATGGGTTGATGTATGAACTAAATGTTTTGTATTCAATGCAATATATTTTTTTTAAGACGATTGGTTTTCAATGTGGTGGATTTGATTACAATCACTATGTTTACAATGATATTAGTAAAAGGAATATGGAGTTGGTGTCTTTCAATAAAATAATCATTAGTGGATTAGATGATGTGCAGTATAGATAGTGTTTCAAATTCATGAAAAGTGTGTTCAAAATGTCAACAATTGGTGAAAAATAGTTTTCCTTGGTTTGCATGTATCATAAGGAAAGTGTGCAACATTAATATATCAATCAAAATATTTCAAGGATATTTGGTGATGATTTGGAGTGAATAATTCCAAGGAGATGATGACTTCAATGGTTATTCGAATGAAGAGTCAAATGGATGATAAATATAAAGCGAATAATGTCACTGAATAAAGGAAGATTGTTTTAAGCTCATTCTACATGGCAAGAACATGTTGATATACTATCGTTTCCATATGTCGAGCTGTGCAGTATCAAATTAATCCCAATAAAATTAACATTCTTTCTATGAAAATCATACTTTGGTATATAAAGGGAATAATGGATTTTTTTATGTATAATGAAGAATCTATGAATGATTTATTGGGTTATACTGATACAGATTGTGCCAAATCATTAGAGGATAGGAAATCAACATTAGGTGGTGCATTAAATATTTTCAGTGTGATTATTTATTAGGTAATAAAGAAACAATATTTCCATTCATTGATCACATTAGAAGATGAATATATTACAAAAACTCAAGTGTGACTGATGTTATTATGGATGGATATGTATCTTTATGATGTGGAATTTTATGTGTTTTCTCTGATAATAATACATTGAAAAAATTTATGATCTGTAATTATTATAAAAAACTACAACCAATCACTCAAGGATAAAGAAAAAGTAAATTCAATATCATTTTATAAATTGAAGTATAGATCAATGGCTTTTGAAGTTGATATATGTTCCTACACAATAAGAAGATATTGAAATTCTGTCAATTATCTTAACCGAAGAAGCATTTGAAGAACATCGACTAGCACTAAGAATTCATTTGACACCCCAGACTTGATAATGTGTTGATGTAAGACCCCCTCAACCTGTGTTAAGGTCTTTTTTCCTTAATATTCTAATTTGTATTCATTTTCTTATGGTATACCATGAATACGTGACCTTTGGGTTTGTTGCAAAAGGTAGAGAAATTGTGTATATAAAATGGTAGAAAAGGACCTCATAAAGAAAAGTGGAGAAGATGATAGGTGGAGAAGTGATATATGGGGAGTATTAAATATGAATATACTAATGTTGATTGATCAATTAATATATATCCTAACAAATGAGTTTTTCGATGAATGTAAATGAGGGGTTTTGGAATGGAATGAAGTGATTCATTGATGAACTATGCATTACAATCTTATTTCCCACACTGAGAATGGATCATGTGAGCATAGGGTGTGTGTTTAGTAAATCCTTGATCCCCATCTTAATCACAAGAAGTGAATTCTGATTGAATATGTAAAGGGAATCAATGACAAATCAAAATATAAAGAGTTTTTAAAATACAAAATGGGAGATATCATGGGGAAAAATACATTAAGTATACATCTTAGTGTTTTATGGGTGGATTGTGTTTGTTGAAAAAGACAGATGACATCGAATGAGTTTTGTTCATGTTTTTAAGACATGTTTTTATGGTGGTTTAGTTTCCCAGTGTTTACCATATTTCTGGGCCTCAAAATAATGAGTTTGTTTTTGGAAAAGGAAATATTTCTGCAAAGGATAGAATAATATGTGGGCCAAAAAAAGAATAGTTCTTAGACCATATATGAGGTATGTAGAAAAGAGAAGGATAATGGGAATGTAATTATTTCTTTATAACATCTCTATAATGATCGCAAATTATGACATGCGTACCACGTATAGGATACAATTTGTGGGAGGATCATAGTTCTTTAGTGGGTTTTGGTTCACATTATTGTCATTGTTTGTGGTTGATATGTCGTTACTCAATTGTAGAATGAATTGGTTTCTACGAGTGAATAATGACACTAATTTGACGTTAGATAAAAAATGGTCCATAGGAGGACCACATTCCGTTGTGAAGGATATACCACATTTAAGGATTCAGTAAAACTAATTAGATGATTTTTTGGATCTATATGCCTATATAGGGACCACTAATCCCATAATTACAATTTTTGATTTCCATAACAACTCATATTTTCTCCAAGAATAATTAGGAGAAGACCAAAAGTTTTCAAGGGAAAGAATTCCAAAAAATAGAATAGATTAATGAGTGGGGTTCCAAGAAAGGTTATTTGGTCCACGAAGACTGTTTATAGATATGGTTTTGTGAGGCACAACAACTTAGAAAAAAGAAGGGTCTATAGTGGAGTGGTAGTCTATTACACATCATCTATCCACAAAAGAGTAGTGTTATGTGGAAGAAAAATATGTCCACAATGTAGGTAAAATCCATGGAAGAAAATGGTGGTCCATGTATCACTCTCACTATGTGGTGTAAGGATGTTCACAAATGGATTTAAGAAGATTGTGAAGGGTTTAAAATAGTTCCTCAATAAAATTTCAACAAACTAACATTATGTGGATAAGTGGATTTCATCAACAAGTGAAAAAAAGACTCCAACAGAAAATATAATTGCAGTTTAAGAGGCATGATTTCCTAAAATTTAAGGTACCTACTAGTCCATAAACTGTGAGTGGATCTCATCAATGGGAAATGTGATAAGTAAAAGGAAGACGATGATCCATTCCACTTGCATGGATCTAGAGAAAGTGAAATTGGGAGTGACCATTGTAAATAAAGTGAGTAGTCCCTTAATCTTATAAAGGCAGTGAGCCCAGTCATATAAATGATATATCGTGAACCACATAATTTGCAAAATGAAATTTAATATATTTGGTAAATCAACACATTGTCATTTTTTACACCTTAGACGTGTCCTCGTGATGGTGTACTGAGTAAAAATCATTGTGTCTAATGCCTGATTTCATTTGAATCCATATATTTCTATGTGAGGAAGGTATAATATTTTTTCTCTTAATAGATAATTAATATCCCAAGGTGTTGTTTTGTTAATCTACCATTCTCTGATTCACCCTCCATGTTTTTTGTATTTAAACTATTTTGGATAACACAAGTCCACTTGTTTCATATATAAATTATCTCAAAAAATTACATTCTTATTATGTATTCTATTATATTCAAACTAACAAATTATGAGATCAATTAATGGGAAATTATACAAAATATTTGAATGAGTAATGTTATTTTCAGTTTACCCCTATTTTAAAACAGATAGTGGATTATAGAATCTTATTATTTGGATCACTTATATCCCTAATATCCTTATCCATCACTAAAAGCTCCCAAAATAGTTAGTTAAGCCAATAATGTATATTAATATATAACCATTAATGTTAAATTTTTATTTTATAGTATGGGAAAACCATAGTGTCTGGATAACGTTGTTGTAATTTCAGGTACACTTCCTTGATAATTTCATTGATGAATAATTGATTATGAACACATCTTAAGTTATTATTCATTTGATTTAAGGTACCTACCTTGGAATGGAATATCCCAACCATTTTTCTATTTTCTAGTTTCCAAACTTGTTGGTGGGTGATTATTCTACTATGGATCATAATTTTGAAGGCCTTTTATATAATTCAATCTAATTTCCAATGAACAATATTCATAATATTTTTTTCATAATTTATATAACGAGACCTCATTATAATGTTAATTCGATAAAAATATTGACCTTTATTTTTGTTTGGTTCTTATGACAAATCTAAGAGTGTTCTCAATAAAATCCATAATTGATCATATATTGATTCTTATGGAATTATTGGTAGAAAGGATAGTTAGGACCATGACCCATCATTTTCATAGAATAGGACCACCACTACTATGTATTATTATTATTGTAGAATGGGTCATACTAGACCAAATTTCAATAAAATGAATTTTGTATATAGATATTCTTAATATATAGTGAATATAAAGGTATTTATTAGAGATATTTTTAGTCATCTATAGTATATTATGATATAAAAATATAGGTATCATTAATAATACCAATTTCTATATTATAGTGTTCCAGTTAGAGTTAATCTACCTATCCTGTGAGAAAAAGGGTTGGAGTATCTTATCATAAATGGATATAGGAGAGTGGTGTTTCTCATGATTTTCAGTGATATATAGGTTAGTGAAGAGGATCAGGGTTTGTAATGATTCAGGTTATATATCTAAAACATTATAATCATATTATGTGGGCCATTAAAAATTCATGTAATAACTTTTGAGGCCAGTTGAATATAATCTATTTTATTTGATATAAGTGTGCCACATTAATTTATATTTTGTATGTTTACTGAGAATAAAGGTATTATTATGATTCAACATTATTTTTATTTTCATATTTTTACACCCTTAGGGTTGAGATCTGTTATCAAAATTAGTGGTTATGAGATTCATTGGGATTACATCATGTTATTAATATATATTTTCGATGTCATCCATGAGTTGTTTTACTAGATTCTTATTGAGTGAACATCATAAAATTTAATTGATCGATATACATCATGTTTTCTTATGGTAAATTATATACCCATTTAGTTGAGTAATATTATCATGTGTGGTATTTGAGACACGACAATATGCTATAGGGGGTAGTTCTGACAATGTTTTTTATAGTTTTTGTATGAAATGTAAAAATATATCTGGATGTCTTCCCACATGTTGTGTAACAGATTGATAATATACTTCCAATCAAATTCTTGGTTATTCTACCTAATAGAGTGGCATAGTTATTTATTTTTTATATTACATTTATTAGTCCATTGTTCATAATGCCTTTAAATATAGATCCTATAAAAACAAAAGATTTAAATAGTGATAGAACTTATTCACCAAATATTTATCCCAGGGATTCTCCGTTGTTTATTAAACATTAACGAATTTAGTTATTTTCAATTATGAATGTATTGAATAAAATATAACGAGGTAATAATCACTAATTGATATCCCCTTCCATGTATAAATGAACGATTTGACATGTTTAAAAAGAGCTATGTGAATCTTCATGTTTTAATTGATTTTGGGATACTAATAGTTTTAAAGGAGGCCTTCATATATTCCTCATATTATTTAAAGAGTAGGTAGTACAATGATGATTATATTGGGATTACATTCATATTGATAACCATGATATTAATTTTTATAGATCATATCAATTGAATATTCCATTCAAATCTATATTGATTTATGTCTGAATTTACAATTTATATTATGGTATAATACTAGTAAAGGTTACATCACACATGATTTAAAAATATTATCTTGAGAACCATCAGGTAAAATAAATTATATTAAATGATTTGAAGGTTTAATTTTTTGTTATGAGTGGTTAAATTCATTGTAAATTAGATATTAGAGGCCAGAATGGTTGTCGACCATCCATTGTTAGCGACCATTGTTTCCTAGGAAATTATCAAGACTATTATTAACATCCACATACTTATGAAATTTTAAGGCCATTATAAGAGATTAATTTTAGTCATTCCATATATAGAAACATTTATTATTGACCTAAAAAATAATTATTTCATGTACAAAATATATTATAATTATGATAGAACATTTTAGGATATAGATGGTAGGTAGATATGGTCAGTAGTTTTTACAAGACCTAAATTTGTCAAAGAGAAACAATTATGTCTTGATGTATTATGGGTTGGTATAGGATCCATTCAGATGATGAAGTTTCTTGTAGTTTCCTATGAATACAGGTAGCTGACGCTGTATGAGGGTGATTACCATAGTCATTATCTGATGATAGAATTATGGAAAAACATGTTGATATGTTGGTGTCATATACTTTTATGTTAGAGTTTCATGAATTATATTGACTATAAGATACTAAAATTTACCATTTCATAATGTGAACATATCTATTTATATATATATGGTTAGTTTATAATACTCAGTATATTTACATAGATATGGAATATACCCAAGGAAAGTTGAATTTTTAATCTGATTATTTCAATATGGAGAACCTGTTGTAATGGGATCCCGAGCTTGGATATAGGTGTCAAATGAATATATTCTTCTCTATGAGACATATATATGTTATAGAGGGACATTTCAGGGAAGAAATGTTATTATATATTATTATTTAACTACTAAACAGTGGAAATGGTTGTTAGTTGTAAAATAAGGATTTTTTAGGTTATAATGGATAAAATATATTGTAAATATACCACATGATTGGTCCC
Source organism: Viscum album (assembly GCA_963277665.1). NCBI lineage: Eukaryota > Viridiplantae > Streptophyta > Magnoliopsida > Santalales > Viscaceae > Viscum > Viscum album. The sequence continues at coordinate 1,799,639,439 of OY728157.1, forward strand.
AAGATTCTGATAAGATCCTTTATGTGTTTTGTTGAGATGTGGTTCCCTCTAGAATATGTATGAAACAAATGTGATATTAAAAACCCTAATATGTGGTACTCCATTGGTTTTTACTAAAATGATGTATATTAATTTTAAACAGTTTAGTGGTTTGCTATGTAAATAGATATAATCAGATTCATTTCGTGATTTGATTCATGGAATCAGTTGAAGGGTGAGTATTAATGATATGGACAATAAATTTTTTCATTTAAAATTCATTAGTATAAATAGTATTATGTTCCAATGGATTTCATGAAGATAGTTCCAATTTTATCATTGGGAAGAAATATTGAATTGGTCATTATGAAATTATTGGTGATGTTCATTTATTTTGTTTAGAATATACTGACACCCTCTATCGATGACTAGGTTAGGATTAATTTTTAGGAAACTATAAATTTTTATGATGTTTCACAGGGTATTATTTATAATCTGGATTTTCAATTGAAAAGAAATATTTACATAGGAAATCAGGATACACATGGTACTCTAGTGAATTTTAGAACAACACACCATCCTCAAAGTGAGTTGAGGTTTGATAACACCATCTAATTTTTTTTCCATATTGTTGGAATATTTATTTGATTTGATCGATTCATGAGAGATTCATCTCATTCATAATGAGTTATCATATGTCAAAAATTTATTGGGTTTCTATCCACAAGGATCCTTTTGAGACTTGGGTATATGGTAATTCCGATCACTTTTGTGAAAGATAAAGGTAGTGGATTAAACTATTATTGGGTCATTCCCACTTACATAGATTACAAATCATAACTAGTTGATCATAAATTACTTTTTAGTTTTATAGTTCTGAAAACATTCATATAGAAACCAATAATTTAATTCATTGATATTTTATGTTGGTTGATCTATTGTTTTGGGTGTCAACTAATTTGGATCCCCATCTTATTCATATTTTGTGTAACAACTACTACACCAGTAACCTAGGGATAGTGTTTGTTATATTACCATAGTATAGGATAAATGAAATTTTCTCAATGAGACCTAAAATTTTAAAATTATTATGGAACTAGACAAATACATGCATTTTGTTTTAAATTTGTATCATTAAATAACATCATAAAAAATATGGAAGAGTGAATAATAAATATATAATCCATTTAACCTGTGATATGAGTAAGAAGTTAATCAATTGATAATTTTAATATAGTACTAACATGTATAATACTAATTGTGCTATCAGTGATATAATTCACAATTCCTTCCATTTGAATATTATCATCATGGAATTATCAAAGAGACATTCAATTAATGTTTACAAAATACAAATATAATACTAAATACACACAAAAAATATTGTGCTATGGGACCTAAAAATACTTCATGTGGTCATATAATTATGTAAAAATTATTCAATAATACATTAAAAATGCATTTTTATCATATCAAATGATAAAAAAATAAAATATCAATATATCGTAATAATAAATAATATTCTGTATTAAAATATGAATAAATATTATCAATATTCCATAGTAAATAGAATAAATTTTTAATGTTTTATCGATGTAATAATCTAGGTATAAATGGAATATAGTTAATAAAATATTAAAAAATATGTATATATGTGTTATACAATAATAGTAATACAATGTGAAAATAATAATGTAGAGTGTTAGAAAGAATAAATTATTTGAAATGTGAATATTCCATATAAACCAAATTATTTATAAAACAAATATAAATAATGTATTTATGATGACTATTAATTATTATAAAATAATGTTCTATAGTGAGCGTAAATCTTTTTAGAATATGGGATGAAACTATAAGTGAATATTAATAAATACTTTGTTTAATACATTTAGTTTATTAAGAAAATGACATTATAAACAACATTGAAAACTCTTATAAAATGGTATCATTGATACTTTTAAATATATTACTCAAATATTAAACAATATTATATTATTTAAAATAAAAAATTCTTATAAATAATATTCTTTAGTTCAAGATAATATATATAAATTAAATGAATCATGTTTTAAATTTTTTTTAAAAAATAACATCCATATGAATTGTATATATTTTAAATTTGAAAATGTATAGAATAATTAGTTAAGGATTATATATTAAAATATATTGAATCCATTATATGATGACCAATAAGGAATGAAAACTATTATTATATTAAATTTTAGTGAAGTCTAAAATTTTAAAATAAAACTTATTCTCACATATTTTTAACGAAAGTTCAAAATTACTTATAAGAAAATTATTAAAAATATTAATTCATAAAATTTAAATTTAAATAAATTATTTAAGGGAAATTATGTATTGAAATTATTTAATTATAAAAATGTGAATTATTTTTGAAAATGAATTATAATATGGATTGAGAGGAAAAAGATTCCTCACCAAAAGGAGAAAATTTTAAATTTTTCATAAAAATAGTCTTGACTTCATTCTGAGTACCATAGTGTTTAAAAATATAGATAATAATATTAAAACACATAAATATATATATTATAATGGAATAGATAGAGTAAAATAGGGATTGTATAAATGTTAACACTGATAGATATTTGTACCTAAATAATCTTTATTAAAAATTAAATTGTAAAATTAGTCGTTTCCTTGGATTCCTCATTCATTTGATGCACTTTAACAATATATATATTTAATTTATATTTACAATTATAATATATCGGAAACATATTCATTTATTAATTTATATATATATATATATAAATTTTATTCATTACTCTTTTTTACATATTGAATCATGAATCGTTATTAAAATAAACAATTTGTGTGATAATTGTACTATTCCGCAAGAATTGTTTGATTATCAGGATTAATTAAATTTACATTACTCATGATTCCAAATTTATTTAAAATTAAGTAGCTAATATTTATAACAGTTATATATTATATTCACTTTTAGAACTATCCAGCTAGTTTTTTCATCATAAATGAAATATATCATTCATGGAAGTGTTGTTCCAAACAAATAAATGACTGAAATTTTCATTTTCTAATGCAGACAAAGAATAAAAATATTACCACAATACATCATTAAATAATAAAAATTATTTAATAAATATCCTATTTAGTAATAAATTCCATCAATATGATTAAAAATTTGACGTGTCTATGAAAAATAAGTTGTGTCTTATTTTGGAGTTGGTAATCCACAAATAAAAAAGATTAACATTTAAATTTTCCAATAGATGGAATGAAACAAGTTAGATAATTAATTATTATTATATAAACCTAATTATTTCATAATTTTTATTTCTATTCATCGAATATATCATAATAACTATCCTTTTGAGGTGGTGATGAAACACTTAACACATTTCACCAAGGTGGTTGTATTCCACTGGTTTTCAAACACATAATTTTCATTCCAATAAAATTTAAAAGAGATAACAAATAGTTTATCAAGAAAAATAATAACATTCGAGTTTATTAAATGTGTTTATCTCAATATAGCGTATTTTTCTAATTGATTTTGAGGATGTATATGATGAAATGAACATGATATAATTTGATTAATACTTATACATTCTACTTGTATACCATCCGTTTTCATACATTACTGTCCATAATAGAATTGATATTTAGTGAGATGAGGTCTATTAGGATGTGGGGAAGATAGACACAGAGGTATTTTGGAAGGTCATTGTATATAATGGATTCTCTAATAGTGCAAATAAGTGAGGATATGTGGTTCCCTTTCATAAGTGAGAAGAGTGACACCTATAAAAATATTAAGTACATAAAAATATAATTAATGTATTTTTCATTAAATATGGATCTAATTTAGTCCAATATAAAATATTGGAGAACTGAAATTTAAAATCCACCCATCCAATCATATTTTCTAAATTTTAGTGATTTTTTAGTCTTATATCTCAATTTATATAATACTTTTACATTTTTAACCTTATTATTGTTAAAAATATCTAACATTGTAAATAATAAATATTAATAAATAATAAATTTTATCATAATAAATTTTATCACAATGATACTATTTTTCGAATCAATTTTAAATTATTCATTTTCATCATTAAAAATCAATTTTTTATTTGTCAGAAAAACTTAATGAGGACATTTTTAAGGAAATAACCTTATATAAATAATATATATTTTAAACAATATTGTGTAGTTCTGGCTCTTAATGTAATAATAGTATTATGTATAATTAATGTAGTATAAAATTAGTGTAAAAAATTACAAAAAACAAAAATTCATGATGTGAATACATAATTAAAATAAAAAAACATAAAATAATTTTTTTAATAAAATCCTTAATTAAATTTATGAAAAATTAAACCAAGATTTATAAATTTCGAAATATATTTCTAAATTTATTATATAATGATTTACTTAATAATTAAATGATAGTAATTTCATAAATGTAGAAATATTTGTAAATTCAATATTATTCACTAGTCACACAAAAATGAGTTTTTTAGAAAAAGCTAAAAAATTCAGCATTAATTTTTTTGACATGTTTAATACATATATGAATTTCATTTATTCAAATTAAATTTCTAAAATTCATAAAATTTTCAAATATAAATATAAATTGTTTTAGAAAATAAACCTTGTTATATTGTACCATTCAAATTTTCGTGTTAATTTATTAGTCTATACAATAAAATAATATAATTACAAGCATCTAAATCTGATCTATGTAATATTTTTTAAAATGAAATGTTGTATTTCCCATTGAATGGTATGAATCACACCATATCAACAAAATAATTGTTTGAATATTAATTGATTACATTATATTTATTTATAAGAGAATTATTTTTCTAAGTCACTCATAACTTATATTTTGTTTCACATGAATTACAAAATAATAAAAATATTTTTTATTTAAACTTAAATATGTAATAAAATTATTTGTTTTTTTATTATACCCTATTAAACAAATTCCACCCCCAGAATTTCATTTCTTACATAATTACAAATTTATCTAAGTTAATCCATAAGAATGATATGAAAAAAATATTCTTGCATATACGTAATCGTTAAAATGTATGATAAGACTAAGAATCATGTAATCCATTTTTATTAAACTTTTTTTATCTGTATAATACATATAAATATTAATTAGTTTCATAAATATCATAGTTGACCTATGTTTTATACATAATACATTTCTATTCCTATTTATTTTATGGAATATTAGAAAATTATATACCTGATTCATTTGTATCTATAATATAATTTTATTCACTGTTGTTACGTTTTTAGATAAATTTAAACTTCTGATTATAATAATGTATCGATAAGTGTAATTTTTAGGTCTGATCCCATAAAAAAATTAGTAATGGTTCACATTGTACCCAAAATAATGAGACATTTTTTCACTAAACTAAAATATAAATCATTATATAAGTTATGATATTTTACAATATTAATTAAATTTGATGATTTAATACAATAATGTATAAAACATAAGTAATAACAGACATAAAAATATCACAATACATTATCCAATAAATTCAACATTATAAAAAAACCACTAGTTTGACTACTTTTTAGGCTTCTTCTACTAATTCATAATTAAATAATTCCAAAAAAATATGATTATATCTAATTAAACCGTATGTATAAAAATCATGTTATTAAATGTAGATAGAGTATGGATCAGATTATGTATTACCTAAAATATTATGTTTATAACTAGATTACCATTAGTTATATTGATTATAATGTCATTTCTCATAGTATTAGGGGACTATTCAACATTATCAAATGTTATTAAGTAGTGCATAAATATAAAATCAATCAATTCATGAGTATGATATCAATGTACCCACACTCATAATATAAGTAAAATAATATTAAGTTATAGTAAATTCAAAATTTGTTCATTGATATCTTCAAATTATTTGATGAAAATTCTTCTACAGATAGGATAATTGGTATGAATAGTTCCTAATATAGTTATATTTAAAATATATGAGGTTGGTAGTTTCATTCATTCACAAGAATTAATGTGAAAGATATCCCATATCTCTATACATTTAATAGATTCACATTTCATTTTAGAAATTGATGTTGTTATTCTTGTCTCTATTATAAATTTTTTGATGTTTTATCAATCCATTATTTTATATAACGTAATTTAATTTTCCTTAGATCTCAAATTCTTATTCATCTCTTGATCTCCTTTGAAAATATAATTTCTGATGAATTTTTATACATTATGTTTTCTCTTATTATTATTAAATCATGTGATGTAAATGATTGATTTATTTATTCTATTAAATATATTGAATAAATACAATAAAAAGAATGGGAAATAATACTTTATATATAGTACAAAGGTTGTTCATAAAAACCCTTGATAATATGTTAAATCATTCCTTATACATACCAATGATTTCTTCTACCTTATATCTTAAATAATGGAATTTCATTTCCATATTTCCTCAATACTCGTGGGTAAAATATTTATCAATCAATACCTCATTAAAATTACTCCATTACTGTCTTTTTTCATCCCCTCCATCAATTATTTTTTATCTAAAACCATATATATCCCTCATAAAAAAGTACATAATATACTTCCAAAATAACTTTATCTTATACATTAAATATAATATATACAAATTCCTTTTAGAGGTACATTATTCATTTATCTTCTATTTTTTGATTAGTAGTTCCATTAAATAATGGACGTATATATCGCTTGATTCGTTCCAATATCATTAAACCATGATTTTATTCAACCAATAATTCCATTTATAAATTTTAATTGGCTATAACATGAGCCATATTCTCAAATATAGTCATAGTATACATTGATCCAGCATATGTATTGTTTACATGATCAGGAGGGAGTCCCTATATAGATTACATGTCTTCATATGATTTTCATTTCTTACACTAAGACATATCAAAATAATTATATAAAAATAATTACATAAAAAAAATATTAATATTGATAAATAATATAAAAATAAAAATAAAATTGTTTTAGAATATACAAGTGTTATATCACAATGAATTTCATATTTATATTATCTAAAATCTCATTCCTGAGGAGCATACTAAAAATTCTCTAATACCCAATATAACAAACCCTAATACATTAACTCAAGTCCATTATTTATTGAATTATATTTCTTCATGATACAGAAGATCACATTCAAATATTTTTATGTTTTTAATAGGTAGATACATGCATGAATTATATAAGAGGATAAACATATTTAATGAAGGCTGGGAAAGAAATTACTGTTTTAATACAATAAAATTTTAAAATAGTTTTTATTATGAATCAATTTTGACTGAATATTTTCATCAAAATTATCTTTAAAAGAACAACCTTTTTATTCTCCTATGTTTATAATAACTATTTTATAAGTCCTTTCTCAGATTAATTTCCCATTAAAAATAATAAAACTATTATTATGATTGTAAGTTAATCTGAACCCATTGCTTCATTTTAGTCATTAATATTCTTCCACTATTACTATATTGTTTTTTTAGGTGTCAATAACAATTATATAATAATTATATATTATAATTTTATAATATGTTTTAATTTACATAATGAAATATTTTAATGTTTTCCACATGTTTCATTTTAACAAAAGTATCCCATTTAACAATTTCCATAAGTTCACATTATTTCCCAATTATGTTCATTATTATATTTCAATTTATATTTCCATTTTATAAAATAGTTTTTCAAATGACAAAAAATAAAAAAAAATATAAAAATAAGGGGAATATTCAATTTCATTATCAATGAGAGTTATCAAAAATATTATAATGGTGTGTTTCATCAATGTAAACATCACTAGATGTTTATTGTCATATATGTTTTTATTCCTCCATCCTCCTCATTTTTAAATATGTTTTACTAAATTTTCAATGGGTTATTAATGAAACCATAATCTTTATCATTTTTTAATTATGATTTATTGAAATAGGAATTTTTTTATGTTATCATGGACACATATGTATGAATTTAATTATATATTGGATGGGATTGTTTATATAATGAATTGAAATTCATTATTTAAATAAAAAAATATCCTTAGATGATATAAAAGTGAATATAGATCTAATCCAATCATCTCTAGGACTCTTTATAATATATTTATATAAATGACCATTGAACAAAATACACCATGAAACATGACAAACTATGATTATCATGGTATTTATATCATACTAATAAAATGATTACATATTATTATTTTTATACCATAATATTATGTCTTATTCATATGGTGAAGATATTCCCATAGGGATCATAATCGATGAGTGAGGTTTTCATACTCATATGACTCATGTAATCTGTTCAAAAATTGTTTTCTTCTATAACATATTATTTTTTACATATGAATTGTTTGGAAAGATTTTTATAGGTTATGAACATATTCCAAACACTATATTAAAATATTTTTAATATATAGGATATTTTATTGTTATATCCCATTTTTACCATTACATCAGATCTGATCTCTCCTATTTTTATGTTCTATTTCACATTGTTATGAAAAAATAAATTATGTAAAACAATTCTAGAAGGTTACCATGTGATTAGACTATATAAGGAAATTTTTTAGGATTTAGTATAAATATATTTATTAAAATCATTTACTCTAATGAAAATAAATCATTATTGTCATATATTTGTACTATTGTGGGATATATGGATTATACCTCTAATATTATGTAATATTTTGTGTATGTGTTTTTATGTTTGGAATTAAAACATATATTTAAATATTTTATTTTTAACACCAAACTCGGGAGTGATGGTATCAGAATCCTCAGACCATACCCATATTATTCCAATCGTATAGAATTTTTTGTCTATATAGCCAATAGTTTTTATCATATTTAAAATAGTTACATTAAATATGGATTCAAAAAATATATTAAATATATGTGGTTTACATTTACAATAGTTATATAATATTTTACTTGAACAACATTCAATTACAAGAAAATCCGATGAAACTCTTTTTGAGATTATGTGTAATTTGTGTTTATGCGGCTGTAGAATATGTAATTAAAGTCAACAATAATAGTGTATTACAATTGAAATAATATCCTAATGATATATAAGTTAATTAAATTGGAATGAAGTATTAATTAACTATTTTTCATACTGAATGTACATGAATGTGATGGAAATTAATTCCTTACACCACACGATGGAAATGTATCCCAATATATATGATAGTGTGTGATGTGTACATTAATTTAAACTACAGTTTCTTTTAAGAGGTATGCATATTTAAATATGTTACGAAATGATTTTATTAATACAATCATTGATCTTTTTAATATGTTAAAGGAAGGAATACACGACCTTTGAAAGACCAATTATGATATTGATATTGTGATGTGTGTTGTGAAAATATTTCCACCTTCTTTCAATTAAAAATAATTTTTTCTCGAAGAATGTGATCCATTGTTTTTAACAGTGGATACTCCTTAAAATACATAGTATTAATATGATAAGAACACCAATTTTGATAATAAACAAGGTATTTATAAATCTAATAATTTTTATTTTATGTTAAAATTTCTATTATTAGTAGATGAAAACAATGAAAATTATTGGATGTTATGGTAATGTTATTCCACTATTCATATATAAAAATTGTAAAATGATAATTCATATGAAATAATGCACTCATATTTTTTCAATGTGATGTAATTGAGAACCACAATCATATATTTCTATTAAATTTCAGGATGTAAAATAATAGAATATACACAAAATTAAATATATTTTATATTTCAATGTTTGGGGAAAAACCTATAATATTATCATTAATATGAAAATAATTTTCTCACATGAAGACACACTCTTTGATAAAAAGGGAGATTGAGATATTTAGTGTATTAAATTCCAAATTGAGGATACTGTTATGTTGTTACACAAAAATGAAAATATAAAAGTAAATGTTATGAAGATGATGTACAAGTTAATATATTTTAATGAACAAAATTAGAAGTCATAGGATGGAAATTGTGATTTACATTATAAAAAATCTTAAATGAATAATTCTAATAGAGTTTTTTATGATCGAAATTGAAATATATATAATAAATAAAAGTATAATATTAGTGGATGTATATTATTGAAAATAATTTAGCTGACCTTATAGAAAAATCAATGAATCATTTTTAGATAGAGATAATGTTGTAAGAGCTGGCTGATATCATTGATGAATGGGAAAAAAGGCTAAATCATCGGAAAAATTAATCATGGTGATAGAAGGGGATGATATCAATATGGGGTGAATGATAAATTATAAATGAATTCTTAGATGAAAGAATTTTGTTGGTACATTATTTATAAATAAAATGTGAATTAGAATTATGGGTTAAAAAGTTAGTTATATGGTCAATATCTAAAATAAATTATGTATTCAATGAAAAATCAAGTGTTGTGCACGATCACATATAAAATTGGATCATGGTAGAGACTTATCCATATGAAATAAATTATATGAAGAACATTACATTTGGAGAGCACTAAAATCCTACTATAAAGTCTATGTAAACATATAAGTTTAATGAAATAATAAGTTGTTATTATTTTTTGGGAAAAGTTAATACAATAAAAATGGTTTCCTAATATATATGTTTTTTAATTGTATATAAGAAACAAATTTAGATTAAAAACATAGTACATTTTAATTGGTTTAATGGATATTATGTTTTAATAGAATGATACTTTTAGAAAGGTATGTATTTTTAATCATATATGTAAATAAATTTATTGATGATAGAATATATTGGTAGATTAACATCACACTTGCAGTCATTATGAACAAAAAAAATGGAAAGTTAATTTTTAACTTTTTATGATATGAAATTACCATAATATCCAACAGATAAACTTGAATATAAATCATTGTTAAATCTGAATCAATAATGATGGTTTAATAAAAAAATCATAGAATGAGGTTGTATAGGGTATTTCATTAAATTAAATAGAATATTTTGGGTTGTGGATTTTTTATATAGTATTTACATTCAGAATAATTTAATAAAATGATATAGTCGACTGAAATAAATATGATATTTATGTTTTTCATTATTCTCCAATTATGAGGTATTTAAAATAAATGGCCTATAATTTGATTTTTATTAAATATATAAAAATTATTATTGTTAAAATCATTGAAATACACTATTAAAAATTTCAATTTTTTATTCCATTTTATATCTTTACCCTTGAAATAAACATCACAAATAAGTATTGTTTATTTTACTGAAAATTGAGTTCAATAGTTATGTTGGGAATGTGAAAAAAGATTATTTTTATCTTATTAGTATGGAAGAATATTTTTTATTTAAATTAGTTCATGATATAAAAATTATTGAGAAAAAATCCCTCAAGGTAACATTGTAGCATTTTTGGGTTGGTTGTGTTTGTTGACAAAACATGTTTCCATGGTGAATTTTCATGTTCCAGAGATGTTGTTTATAATAAATGTTGAAAAAGAACAATGACAAAGTAATGGAAGATTTAGAGGCCATATAAAAGAGCAGAAACAAGGTGTCGCCATTTTCCTATGTTTTCCAAATTTTTGGGTTCTGAATTCTGGAGTTTGGTGAGCATCACAAAATATGGATTTTCTTGAATATCATATTTCAATATAGAAAAGGCGTGAATTTCACAAAGATATGACTCATGGTTTAGAATTCACAATGACCAGAAAAATGATAACGATGATTCTTTGCGATTACGATGAGCTTCACGAATGGAAGAGGTTGAAGTGTATCGTGGCAGTGATGGGCTTTGTGAGGGAGCTTCACAGCGAAGGCCAAAGGAATTGAAGGGATGCCCCGTGATTATGACAAGCTCACCGATGGAAAATTTTCCATGGTTCTTTGTGATTTTGAGATAATTTTGGCGGGAACTTTGGAGCTTCGCAATTTGATATGATGTGGATATGACTCCATGTGGAATGTTCGAGGGTCCGTGGATTCTCCTATAATGGTCATCGACCCCATCGGGAGAAAGGGAGTGTTTTCGAAGAAAATATTTTTCTCTTGTCTCGCTAAGGTAGTTTGTGAAGGTAGTGTGCTTTGCGAAAGGAATGTGCTTCGCGGTGGCTATTCTATCTCTACGAATTTTTGGTGCTTCGCGTTGGGTCAGTGAGCTTGGTGAAAGGAATTCGCTCTGTGACGATTTCAGCTCTGAGAAAACCTATGATTTGCGAATGCTTGAGCTCTGCGATGGTTTGAGATCCACAAAATCAATGTGATCCATGAGGCAGGTTCACTACAAAGGTGTGTTCTTCGTAAAAAGGTAGAGACATCACGAATTCTTGTTTGAGATTTGTGAAATTGGAAGCCTCACGACATAGGGTGCATTGTGAATGTATTCCCAATGGTTGTTGCCTAATGTTCAGAGGCAAAGGGGTATATATATGTGGAAGAATGTTGGACATCAACAGAGAATCTATCAAAATTTTAGGATGCACGTATTCATGGAAATAAAGAGTCCTACATGACTATAAACTCTGAGTGGTTCCCTTCCAAGAGCAGTTACCAAAGGAAGAGGAAGAAGGATATTCATTCTACTAGCAGTGAGCTAGAGATAGAGAAATAGGGAGTGACCCTTGGGAAAGCAGTGAGCTTTCCCTAATCATTTTAAAGGCAGTGATCTTGGGCATAGAAGTGATCAAGCCTGATCATTATTATCAGTGAGCTGTAGTGGATTTGGTATAGTGGCACATCGTTGTCATATGCTCCTTGGATGTAGCATAGTGAGGTTGAACCATGTAAAAATCTCTATGTCTTCCTAGTCACTTCCCTGCATTGCATTTAGATCATCGTCATCTGATAAAGATAAAAATCAGGGATCAAAATAAACACAAAAGTGAAATCAAAGTGACCCTAATAATAAAGAGGTCAAGATCTAGTGGGGTATGATGAATTTTAAAATATAATATCCATACCCTGATTCACCCCCCTTCGCAGTGTATTTATGCCCCTTTTGGTCCAAACAAACATGTAGCTTAAAAATGTAATAGAAAATTAAGAATCAATTCCTTCAGAAATATTAATGAATCATCATGGAACATGGGATAACCCTAATCTTACATGCTGTTATAATTTTATATGAGTCACTTTTAAAATAGAAATCATTATTCAGAAATATTACAACATGAAGGATAAAATATTGATGTGACTAATCAAATTTATATATGTTGATGTTTCTTGGAAACTATCATTGAGAAATATTAATAGTTATAGATTCTAGGTTATGTTCATTAACTATTATTTTGGGATTATGTCATTGATCATGATCACTAAATAATTTATTTTTATTAATTAAATAACATGTTTTTATTCGTTGGAAATTAATAAACATGGACACAAATTTCATTAATAGAAAAGTTTCTAATTATATGGTAATAATTATATATAGCTCAGAAATAATCATATAGTGGATTATGACATGATTTACGATATAAGGAATCATGTATCAGTGTAGAGACCCGAAGCTTGACGTACATGGGCTTTACATTAATTTTGCGGAATACTTAGTACATAACAAAAACACACACACAAGGACCGTAATAGTTTAGTGTCTTTGGAAACTCGAAACGTAATCTTCTAATCGTGGTGAAAGATCTTCAATATTTCCCATAAAGATCTTCCCTTTTTTTACCTAAAACCTTTCTTTATATCCTGGGGAAAAGAAAACATAAAAGGGTGAGCTCGAATGCTCAGTAAGGGTAAACAAAAGAAAAATCAATCACATCATATTCATAAGAACATAACTTTTAGAAATCTTAACCTGCAAAAGAGAGCATAATTTCATAACATGGGATAAATCATGGCAGTGAAATGTAATCACAATAATCATAACTTAAAACATGAAACTTTGTGGCATTCACACATAATCATAGAGAATCATTTCTTTTTAGTCAAGACTCATTGCCAAGACTATCTTAGTGGACAAAGTCCCTTTCTGAATCGAGTAACCCTCGTTTCAGTCCTGTTTCACTGAACCGGTATAACCTACCATTCCAGCCATGTCTATCTCATGAGATATAAAATCTTTACCCAATGCATTGGAGGGAGATATAGGTCCCACCCATCTTATAATGAATCCTTTCTTATGTGTGCCACATAATCATAAACCATACATCATAGCGTAACCCATGTAATAAAAATGGAATTCTTAAACAACATGACATCATAAAACAATTCATATAAGATAAAGGAATTCATAAAAATATTTCCATCACAACATAATCAAATCCATGTTATAATAGGGATAAAAACAGAACCCTTTTATTATCTTAGATGGAAGATAATTTTGATAAAATACTTGAACTCCATTCTTGAGGAAAATATCCTTTCTACTTCAAAAACATTTTTCCTTTCATAACATGTCATACGACTTTAAAACAAAAGAAGATGATTAAAAATAAACTTGAAAACTTGTAAAGGAAGCTTCTTGGAAATAATGTTTTAAAAATCCATTCATGCCGTATAAGTTAAAAAAACATTCTTCTTGTACTTTTGTCGGAAAAGTCAAAAAGTACCTCGTATAAAAAAAACGAGAAAAGATTCCTTTCATATTCTTTACTAAAAACACACCGAAGGGTAAAATTAGATTTAAACTATTGTAAGTGGATGGAAACAATATTACATATTGAGGGAACATGGATGTGGATGATAAAATACACCCCAGTAAATACTTACGAATAAACAATCTCGGATAAAAATGAGATTGTTATATTTCCCTTACCTTAGGTCCGATTTGCTTTGTATGTGTCCTAAGCTCCTGTATAATGGTTTAAATAATGTTATTGACTTATTCCAGAATCATACATATTGATATGATATCATATATGGTCATATTCTTAGCTTCTTGTTAGTAATATTTCATTGTTACTTGTTACTCGGGTCTTTATTGCCTTTTGTTCTTATGCGTGTTTTGCCGAATAAATTCTTATTCTTATTTTAAGGTTATAGATACCTTATATCCAGAATGGTATTAGTGTAACATATATCATATTTATTCATTTAATTCATTTATATAATTACTATGTAATGATGATCATGTAGAACGAGTCGCATCACATCGTGGAGACGGTATTCCGTACGTACGCACGAGTGATGATATCGTTCCTATGATCATGGAATTGTATTGGAGTATATGTATATTATTTCAGTATCAATATTACTTTATAATAATCATAAATAGTTACTCATTACACCATTATACCCATCCTTGTAAGGTGATGGTGGAAAATAGATTACACCACGGCGTGGAGACGGTATTCCGTACGTACGCACGCGCGGTGATTTCATTTTTCTGTAGGATGGATAGAAGGTGAATTAGGGTTGTTTAATATTTATAATAACATATCAGTATGTAAGTAATACTGATTTTATTACTTTATCATGAAACAACTAAATAAGAAGAAGTTGAAGAAGAAAGAAATTGAAAAGATCGGTAATGGATATTACCTCTTCTTTGAAACGCCTCTTTGAATCCTCCACTTAGGGAACTAAGATTGGTCTTTGAAGAAGACCAGGACCTCTAGGATTATTCTAGGGAAGTGGAGAAGGGATTTTGGCAGGGGTTGGCCGAGCTTGAGTGCTCAAATTGGTGTGAGGATGAGGGGGAGGAGGTACCCTTTTATAAGGGAGGAGAGGGGCACCTTAGGAATATCTCAAAATATTATTTTACATTAAAGTCAAAATCAGTTTATAATGGTTCCAAAGGGTCTTATTTCGAAGCTAAAGTGGGGATGGGTCGAAATCCTATCATCCAATAGGATTTAGACAAGTTTAGGGTATTATTTTAACCTTATCAATTAGATTTAACTCTAAGTTAAATAATTTAACTTTTACCGTGTCTTTTTGTTTTCTTTTACTATATGGTTAATAAACTTACTATAACATGCCAAACGAACCCCAATTTGTTTATTATTAATATATATATCCTTATCTAAGTCATTTGGCCGAACCTTAGATTTTTAGGAATAAAATAACAATTAAGAATATAATATTTTATTTAAAAACTATTTTGTCTCAATTTTGACACTATTTGATATATGATTTTTTTGAAAGTCATAACAGAATTATATGTTCGGTCCAAATTGATTAAATCAACACTAATATACCATAGTAACCTAGAAAATTAGTGGAATTCATAAAAAGTCTCAAATTACATTTATTTTGGTGTTTATAACATCAATTATGTCAATATTTCATTAATAAGATAATTATTGCATCATCATTGTGTCATAAATAAATTAAATTATTTAATGTCTAAAAATTATAAATAAAATATCATTATGTAGGAAATCTTTTTAGCTTTCTATTGAATATTTATAGTCTAATTTATCTTATGTATAACCCCATATTAAAAATGTTTTAGTTATTAAACTTTGATTTTAACTATTTTAACTATTCATTAAATAAAATAATATTAAATGTCATAATATAATCCAAGTGGACCTAAATGGTCATATTATATTCATAAGGTTGGTTTTGGTCGAATTACACTTATCCAATAGAATTAGGACATGTGTTAGGGTAATAGTAATATCATATTTACCCTTAGTTACCCTATTTACTTTTAACCGTGGTAAAAAAAGTAAAAAGTTACTATTCACCAAAAAATTATTTTCATCTCATTGAACCACATTTTAGCCCTTGATATTAACCGTGTCTCTCGGATTTTCGAAATTCCATTCACAGAAGCGGTAAAATTAAGTTTTATGCAAAATTCAGTTTTTAACCTACCACTTAGTGGTTTCACTATTCATCAAAAATTGAAAGTTTTTAGAAAAATACCAAAATTTCATCCTAAGCTATATTTCATATTCCGAATTCAAAAATGAAGTCTATTTTACCAAATTCATAACATAGAAGTTGCATTAATTAATTTTATAATTAAATCCCGCTGTTAAAACAAATAGCGTGTTTTTAAGA
This sequence comes from Viscum album, assembly GCA_963277665.1. Lineage (NCBI taxonomy): Eukaryota > Viridiplantae > Streptophyta > Magnoliopsida > Santalales > Viscaceae > Viscum > Viscum album. Next base: position 1,799,656,425 of record OY728157.1, read on the forward strand.
AACAATATCTACCAAAAGATTGACACTTGATTATGTCTGTTTTAAATGTGAAATTACATCCAATGACCAACATTGTATTAAATTGTAAAAATATATTCTAAATATACTTTAAAACCACTCAAATTAATGATTTATCACTATTAATTATTTCGATTAAAAAAAGTTGTTTTTAATTATAATTTAGTAATTTTCACTATTCATCAGAATATGAAAGTTATCCGAAAAGTACCAAATTTTCACCTTAGGCTAAATTCGATACTCCGAATCCAAAAATGAAGTCCATTTTGAGAGCTAAATTTTCTAAAATTTAAAAAGTGGTTATTACTATTCATAACGGCTAGTTTTAATAATATTTTAATAGCATATCGTTGTTTAGTGAAACTCAGTATTACGTACTACACACGCTATCGAGGAAGGTTGTGATTGCGTGTAATTCAAGGAAAGTCAAGGATGCGTGTTGTGCAAGCTCCTTTTGGTGTAGCGTACAACACAAGACATTAATAAAATTAAAAAGAATATTTTTCATAAAATCTTGGGCTGTTACATTCTACCCCCCTTAAAATGAATTTCGCCCTCGAAATTCATCGGGGTTATAAATGGTTTACTATTCGAAAGTTTCTTTAATAGAAACCCACATCGTAAAAAGGAATATCAAAACCAATCTTTAAAAAAAAGTATGAAATGTAACGGTTACCTAAATAAACTAATCACTGGGTTTCCACATAGGTGAAAATATGGATATGGAAGAAAAATCTAACCATCATGTTCTGATGGAGAGTGGTAGAGAACATGGCTATGGAAAAGCCAACAATCACAAATCCATAAATTTGTGACGATCTAAGGTACCATCTGATTCATCAGGTATAAGATCACTAGGAATACATTTTTGGTTTTCAAGATCATTTCCCTAAAGTTGAAAATTTGAATTAGAATAAATACTTTCTTTATTTTGGTACAATCTCACTGTTGTTCATGCCTTGAACAATTTCCACTTCATCTCTTAAATAAATGAAGTTGAATTTGTTATTCGTGAAGTGTTAGCAGATCATGTTATAGAATGACGGGTCATTCCATCTGTCTCAAACAAAAGGTTAGCAAAAGTTATTAAATATACATAAGTCATTCTATAGTGAGATTAATCATATATGGTTCCTAAAATGGACTTATACTTCATATATCATACTACTTAATATAATAAAACTAGTTTCTACTAAACATGGACTTCTTGTAAGCTAGTGGTAGGCGATAAAGGCCAGTCGCACTTCGGTTGTGGGTTCGATTCCCACAGCCTTGTCCGAAGCGATGGGCTGTCGCCCGTCCTGTAGGTTGTCCTTTTTCTAAAGCTATATTACTATAACATCCCATCAATAATATCGAAAAAACTTCTATCCTTAAACAATACTAACTTATGTCCAACATAATCCATTCTAATCTTTAGGCTTATCTAAAATACTTCGGTCCAAGCACATAGTATAAGAAAATGATTACTTGAAATGTCACAGAACAATCACGTGAATGCCATCATTTATCCCCCATATATCATAAGATATATCTTGTTGGTCAAATTACAAACATGTGAATACCTTAATCATGTATTCTCTTGAATACCTTAGTGAAAACATGAATGTAGTTTAAAGTTAACACTTTCCACATACCAAAATCCTCAAAATTCTATATACTCAAACCATGATATCACTTAGTCCTTATATCAATCATGAGCTCATGAATACTATTAAACATTTCATTTTCTCATTTTCCCTTCATTATGCGCATATCATCTTATTTCCAAAAAAAATTTCTCAATCACTTTGAATACCACATCAATAAATGTTGCAATACTCAATGATACAACATTATTTTGGAATCCCATTACATAAACACTTAATCATTCCACCACATCGTTGTCATATTCAACATTGCCAATAGTGATCGCATGTGACTTCCCTTTGTCCTTTGCCTTCAGTGGTTGCTCATGTTGATCATCACTAACCCTTGGATTAGGGCATTTATTAGCACAATGCCCCATTTCCTTGCACTTGAAGCATTGCAGTGTTGGTGGTGCGTTCTCTGCAGTGTTTGCTTTATTCACATCATTAGAAAACTTTTTTCCATTACTTCGACACTCAGCTGCTCGATGACCTTCTTTTCCACACTTAAAACATTTTCTAGTCCCTTTAAGACAATCTCCACCATGCTTCTTTCCACACTTTGTGCATAAGGAAACATTCATCTTCTTTTCACCATTATTCTGAGATTTCTCCTTGAACTCCATCTTCCATTTCTTGTCAAAACCATGAGATGGATATGTAACACCAACTTCCATTTCTACCTTGATAGCACAACGCACAATTTCTTCATAGCTACTGAAGTCTCTTATAGCTAATGCCCTTCTACGACTTGGTTTTAAGCCACTGAAAAATCGATCAACTTTACTTTCAGGTTGGATGATAATGCCAGATGCATACCTTGCAAGTCTTATAAAATTCGCTTCGTATATACCAACAGATTCATCATCCTTTTGCTTTAGTTCAAGAAACTCCTTCTCCATCTTTGTTCGAAGAATAAAAGGGAAGTACTTATTGAAAAATAAGTTCTTGAACTCGTCCCATTCCATGGACTCAATTTCATCTCTTTGCCTTGTATTCTTGATAAGATTCCACCATTGATCAGCTTCACCTTCCAAACGATATACTGCTAAGATGACTTTATCATGTTCAGAACATTGAAGAACTGAAAATATCTTTTCAGTGGTACTGATCCATTGTTCAGCAACAAGTGGATCAGAAGACCCACTGAAAGAATGTGGACGTTGCCTCATGAAGGAATCAATAGAATATTGTTCCCTTCTCTGCTCAGTTGGAAGTCCAGAATGATTCATAGCTTGTGTAAGTATAGCAATAAGATTTTGCACTCCATCTCCCATAACATTTGTTTGTTCAGGAGGACAATCATTGCATTGTCCATTGCATTGATCAACACGGTTCCTTCGGGTTCCAGCCATCGTCTAAAACCCAAAAAGAATAGTGTGAGAGGCAAAAATCATGCTAGGGAAAACAACATAATAAAGGGGGAGTACCTTCAATATCTAACATCTTAGGTTTAATTCTATGATCGTTAGCGTAGTTCTAGTACTATAACCTATACGTATACTTAACCTTAGGGACATACCTAGACATACCGTAGAAATATCTCTAGGGATCTCACTAACGTTTTCGCATCCTAGTTTCCAAAGGTTGACTAAACCTTTACTTTGATACCAACTGTAGAGACCCGAAGCTTGACGTACATGGGCTTTACATTAATTTTGCGGAATACTTAGAACATAACAAAAACACACACACAAGGACCGTAATAGTTTAGTGTCTTTGGAAACTCAGAACGTAATCTTCTAATCGTGGTGAAAGATCTTCAATATCTCCCATAAAGATCTTCCCTTTTTTTTACCTAAAACCTTTCTTTATATCCTGGGGAAACGAAAACATAAAAGGGTGAGCTCTAATGCTTAGTAAGGGTAAACAAAAGAAAAATCAATCACATCATATTCATAAGAACATAACTTTTAGAAATCTTAACCTGCAAAAGAGAGCATAATTTCATAACATGGGATAAATCATGGCAGTGAAATGTAATCACAATAATCATAACTTAAAACATGAAACTTTGTGGTATTCACACATAATCATAGAGAATCATTTATTTTTAGTCAAGACTCATTTCCAAGACTATCTTAGTGGACAAAGTCCCTTTCTGAATCGAGTAACCCTCGTTTCAGTCCTGTTTCACTGAACCGGTATAACCTACCATTCCAGCCATGTCTATCTCATGAGATATAAAATCTTTACCCAATTCATTGGAGGGATATATAGGTCCCACCCATCTTATAATTAATCCTTTCTTATGTGTGCCACATAATCATAAACCATACATCATAGCGTAACCCATGTAATAAAAATGGAATTCTTAAACAACATGACATCATAAAACAATTCATATAAGATAAAGGAATTTATAAAAATATTTCCATCACAACATAATCAAATCCATGTTATAATAGGGATAAAAACAGAACCCTTTTATTATCTTAGATGGAAGATAATTTTGATAAAATACTTGAACTCCATTCTTGAGGAAAATATCATTTCTACTTCAAAAACATTTTTCCTTTCATAACATGTCATACGACTTTAAAACAAAAGAATATGATTAAAAATAAACTTGAAAACTTGTAAAGGAAGCTTCTTGGAAATAATGTTTTAAAAATCCATTCATGCCGTATAAGTTAAAAAAAACATTCTTCTCGTACTTTTGTCGGAAAAGTCAAAAAGTACCTCGTATAAAAAAAACGACAAAAGATTCCTTTCATATTCTTTACTAAAAACTCACCGAAGGGTAAAATTGGATTTAAACTATTGTAAGTGGATGGAAACAATATTACATATTGAGGGAACATGGATGTGGATGATAAAATACACCCCAGTAAATACTTACGAATAAACAATCTCGGATAAAAATGAGATTGTGATATTTCCCTTACCTTAGGTCTGATTTGCTTTGTATGTGTCCGAAGCTCCTGTATAATGGTTTAAATAATGTTATTGACTTATTCCAGAATCATACATATTGATATGATATCATATATGGTCATATTCTTAGCTTCTTGTTATTAATATTTCATTGTTACTTGTTACTCGGGTCTTTATTGCCTTTTGTTCTTATGCGTGTTTTGCCGAATAAATTCTTATTCTTCTTTTAAGGTTATAGATACCTTATATCCAGAATGGTATTAGTGTAACATATATCATATTTATTCATTCAATTCATTTATATAATTACTATGTAATGATGATCATGTAGAACGAGTCGCATCACATCGTGGAGACGGTATTCTGTACTTACGCACGAGTGATGATATCGTTCCTATGATCATGGAATTGAATTGGAGTATATGTATATTATTTCAGTATCAATATTACTTTATAATAATCATAAATAGTTACTCATTACACCATTATACCCATCCTTGTAAGGTGATGGTGGAAAATAGATTACACCACGGCGTGGAGACGGTATTCCATACGTACGCACGCGCGGTGATTTCATTTTTCCGTAGGATGGATAGAAGGTGAATTAGGGTTGTTTAATATTTATAATAACATATCAGTATGTAATTAATACTGATGTTATTACTTTATCATGAAACAACTAAAGAAGAATATGTTGAAGAAGAAAGAAATTGAAAAGATCGGTAATGGATATTACCTCTTCTTTGAAACGCCTCTTTGAATCCTCCACTTAGGGAACTAAGATTGGTCTTTGAAGAAGACCAGGACCTCTAGGATTATTATAGGGAAGTGGAGAACGAATTTTGGCAGGGGTTGGCCGAGCTTGAGTGCTCAAATTGGTGTGAGGAGGAGGGGGAGGAGGTACCCTTTTATAAGGGAGGAGAGGGGCACCTTAGGAATATCTCAAAATATTATTTTACATTAAAGTCAAAATCAGTTTATAATGGTTCCAAAGGGTATTATTTCGAATCTAAAGTGGGGATGGGTCGAAATCCTATCATCCAATAGGATTTATACAAGTTTAGGGTATTATTTTAACCTTATCAATTAGATTTAACTCTAAGTTAAATAATTTAACTTTTACCGTGTCTTTTTGTTTTCTTTCACTATATGGTTAATACACTTACTATAACATGCCAAACGTACCCCAAATTGTTTATTATTAATATATATATCCTTATATAAGTCATTTGGCCGAACCTTAGATATTTATGAATAAAATAACAATTAATAATAAAATATTTTATTTAAAAACTATTTTGTCTCAATTTTGACACTATTTGATATATGATTTTTGTGAAAATCATAACAGAATTATATGTTAGATCCAAATTTATTAAATCAACACTAATATATCATAGTAACCTATAAAATTAGTGGAATTCATAAAAAGTTTCAAATTACATTTATTTTGGTGTTTATAACATCAATTATGTCAATATTTCATTAATAAGATAATTACTGCATCATCATTGTGTCATAAATAAATTAAATTATTTAATGTCTAAAAATTATAAATAAACTATCATTATGTAGGAAATCTTTTTAGCTTTCTATTGAATATTTATAGTAGAATTTATCTTATGTATAACCCCATATTAAAAATGTTTTAGTTATTAAACTTTGATTTTAACTATTTTAACTATTCATTAAATAAAATAATATTAAATGTCATAATCTAATCCAAGTGGACCTAAATGGTCATATTATATTCATAAGGTTGTTTTTGGTCGAATTACACTTATCCAATAGAATTAGGACATGTGATAGGGTAATAGTAATATCATATTTACTCTTAGTTACCCTATTTACTTTTAACCATGGTAAAAAAAGTAAAAAGTTATTATTCACCAAAAAATTATTTTCATCTCATTGAACCACATTTTAGTCCTTGATATTAACCGTGTCTCTCGGATTTTTGAAATTCCATTCACAGAAGCGGTAAAATTAAGTTTTATGCAAAATTCAGTTTTTAACCTACCACTTAGTGGTTTCACTATTCATCAAAAATTGAAAGTTTTCAGAAAAATACCAAAATTTCATCCTAAGCTATATTTCATATTCCGAATTCAAAAATGAAGTCTATTTTACCAAATTCATAACATAGAAGTTTCATTAATTAATTTTATAATTAAATCCTGCTGTTAAAACAAATAGCGTGTTTTTAAGAAACAATATCTACCAAAAGATTGACACTTGATTATGTCTGTTTTAAATGTGAAATTACATCCAATGACCAACATTGTATTAAATTGTAAAAATATATTCTAAATATACTTTAAAACCACTCAAATTAATGATTTATCACTATTAATTATTTCGATTAAAAAAAGTTGTTTTTAATTATAATTTAGTAATTTTCACTATTCATCAGAATATGAAAGTTATCCGAAAAGTACCAAATTTTCACCTTAGGCTAAATTCGATACTCCGAATCCAAAAATGAAGTCCATTTTGAGAGATAAATTTTCTAAAATTTAAAAAGTGGTTATTACTATTCATAACGGCTAGTTTAAATAATATTTTAATAGCATATCGTTGTTTAGTGAAACTCAGTATTACGTACTACACACGCTATCGAGGAAGGTTGCGATTGCGTGTAATGCAAGGCAAGTCAAGGATGCGTGTTGTGCAAGCTCCTTTTGGTGTAGCGTACAACACAAGACATTAATAAAATTAAAAAGAATATTTTTCATAAAATCTTGGGCTGTTACAATCAGTGTAAAAGAATATTAAAAAATTGTATAGTTGAGTTGATGGACTAGAAAATGAATACAAGGATTAAAATCATACATACTGAAAAAGAACTACCATATTTATTTTATAAGGATGTGGTTTAAAAAATGTTCTACATCATTCACAAATCATCAAGTTTATTTGTGATGAAATGAACACATTTGATATGTAGTGTGGGAAAAAACTAAAATTTATGTATATTTGAATATCTATAAGTAAATTAGTTATTATAATGAGAAAACCATAATCATTTTTAATATCTTACATGGAATTTCATTTTCCATGGAATAAAATTATTTATTTAATTGTAAAAATGTATCAAATAAATAACTAAAAATTTATTGATATTATATATGTTAATCAGGGGTAAATTTAAAGTTTTTTAATAAGAGGACATAATATTTATTATGAAATTGATGAAATTTTACCCACAGAAGGTATTATCAATGTGATAGAATCGATTCAGATGAATATAAAAATTATGATCCAAATGTAATTTGATTTCTATCTACATGGAATTAAAAATATAGGATATATATAAACATAATTCATTATGGGTGACCATTGAAATCCAATTCAAATTAGAATGATGACATATCTACAAAAAAATTCAAAAATATTAAATGTATATCCAATGATTTTTGTGGAGTTTATGAAGTATCATATCTAGATAAATTCAATGAAATATGATCCAAAATAAATTGAGAAAAAATGTAATTTTTTTATGATATTTGAGAATATTATTATCAGAAGGAAATGAGTTTTCCAAGATATGATCAGCGAATAAATATTGTCTATATTTAAAATGTAATTGATTTCCTAAATATGTACTCTTAAATCATGATGATTTAAAGTGATGAGATGTTTGATCCCATGTTTTACTATAAACTTGTGTAATGTTTTTGTTAGTCAAGTGAAATGAAAAATTATAGTTTTTTAAAATTGACATAATGATGATATTATTTAATTCATTACTTGAATAACAAGCCTATATAAATGGGTATAATGTTTTTTTATTTTTAAGGATGATAACAATTTTTTCTAAATGAATGAATTATTTTATAGTCTAAAAAATAACCAATAGTGTTGAATTTAATATCTTGATAAAAAAAATTAGAATTCTTGGTTTCTATATTGGAGAAGTGTATTATAATAAATATGTAAAAAATTATAATGTCCAAAAGGCAAGGTTCATTTATATTGGTGAAATAATCATAAGTGTTTTAATTGGAGTGGATTTATTTTAATTCTTGGTTAAAGAGTTTGAAACATTATTAGTCGGTAAGGTAATATTTATAGATAGTTTCTTTGTGATTGTGGGTAGGAATAAAATTTTTATTTCTCCCAAATAATATTTTAAAATTGATATAAAATACATTCAATGGAGGATTTGATGGTTTTAAGATATATAATTTCTATATTTATTAATATGTTAAGGGATTTCAATTATAAATAGGTTGATGTGAAGTTGTATGAGAAAATAATTGGGTACTTTTTACACATAAAATTTATATTTATTAACATTATTATATCGATATAAAATATCCTATGGTATCGATGTTGTTAAAAAAAATAAATTAAAATAATAAAATAATATGTTATATTAGAGACACAATATATATATATATATATTATAAAATATGATGAAACCGTTAGATTTATTTGGGTTTATATAAAATTATTCAGCATGTTCACATAATGTTTTTATATCACAAATGTTGGGTTAATTTTATCATGGAGAATTCACTATTACAGGGATCAAGATGAATTTATATTTCATTTTATTGAGGACTAAAAAAGTTGAATACATAATGGATACTAATGTTTTTATAAATCCCTTATATGTGATGAAATAATATGAGGATATTGGATTTTATGTGATCAATTACATTAGAATAAATTTTAATATCGAGAGATATTACATTCCTATATGGGTCTAGATAAGATCAATTTTAATTAATATGAAAAATTAAGTGACATAGAATGTTATTGAAAATAATTTCATTGTTCATAGTTCTTAACCATCTCTTTTAACCTTTATTAATTAGAATAGGGACATGTTTTCCCATATACATTATTACATTGCTTTAATAAAGACTAATTGTTTTACTCAAATGACCGAATAGTCATCACGTTGTTCATATAAATGATTAATATATCTAATGTTTTAATTAGAGGAGTTCTAAAAAAAGGGGAAAATGGAAAATGTGAAGAGTGAATGGCCTGATATGTATAAAAGCAAAAAATGGTGTAAGATTTCATGTACAAGTAATGTCATGGGTTTTATTGGTTGAAGAAGCGGAACAACAAAAAATATATTCTTCAACTGTATGAACTACCTAAGAATAATAAAATACAGGTAGAAACTAGTCTTTAACACTCTATGGGGGAGAACCGTGATGAATATTCACTATGTATTTCATTAAATATTATTTCCATTGTCTCCTCCTTGAAAATAGATTTATTATTTATTGATCTGTTTTCATAGTATATAGTATAATCCCATTCAATAGATGATTCTAGTTTAAATAAATTTGAACAGATGATGGAAAAAACATGACATATAAAATAATGAATGCTAGAAATGTTTTATCCACTCAATTGACTCTTAATTTTCATGATTAACATGAATAGAGGTTGGGCACTTATTAAGTGTTTGTGTTGTCACCTGAGCAGCCGAATAATGATCATACATCAAGAGAATCAGTTTTTAAAACTACATTTAAATGCAGTGAAACTGAATTAACTGGTGTAGGAGGAGGGACCACTAAATAGACATTTGTTCACCATTTGAATAAATATAACAGAAATTATAATAGAAATAAGAAAATGGTTGAAATTTAATGGGTTCTATGAACCTCAAATCATGGTCAAAAGGAAGATCATCTTCTATAACTCCCATGGCACAACGAACCCCTACACTGAAAGTTATTTAATACAGATTGTAGGTAAATATAATCCTAATATTCTTGTAGTGGAAAAACCAATGAAATTTCTAATAAATCATGATATGTTCATTGCTAATATTTGATATCATCTCTTGAAAAAAACTAAGAATTCCACTATTGATGATTGAATCATGCTTATGGTGCATTGCATGGTGGTATTTCCTACTATGGATTAGAAGGATGAGGAATGTATCACATTCTATTGTTCGAATGATAGTAAGTCAATGTTCTACACTATTGTTTATTCATTAAAAATTAAATTTTTAGAAGATCTCTTTGGGCACAATTAAAAGGACATTTTAGATCAACTAGAGTGTCGTGGGTAATATTAACATATTTCAACTCCATTCATCATGTTGATGACAATATGGGGCCTATTTGTGTTTTGGCCGCCATAAAATGATTCAATTATTGTATTGAATATTCCAACCTGTCAAAATCCAATCCCACTGGAGCCAAATTCACTCTGTATAGAAGACACCTCAATAGTGTAAGGGCAATCCTAATGTAATGATTCGTTGAAAATGATTCATCATTGGGATATTAGATATATGTATCATGTGCCAATTTATAAAATAAGCATTTGTATCATTACACCATTATCATTTATTTCTATTGTAATGATAAGAATATTTACATCCTTTTCAGGTTCATAAATTCCAAGATAGAATATCTATAATGCTACTGAATCATGTAGGATTTATGGTCTTGGTATGCATGAATTACTAATCCATTTGATAGAATCTCACAACTGAAAATTTTGAAATATATTATAATGGTTTGGAGGATAAAATTATTCAGCCATTTTGAAAAAGAAATTGATTATTTGGAAAAATCCCTCCACTCATTTCAATATGAAAACATCAAAAACAAAATTCCTAGAGGTGTTACTCAAGAGGAAGAAACATCTTCCAAACTCCAAAAACTCTTTAGGCATAACAAAAACATTCAAAAATTCATTTTAAAGCCAATGTATCTTAATTATGGGGATACAAATATAATTTTCTCAATGCCCTCTAGTGGGATATATGATCCAAACAACCACTTTCTCTTTTAATTGATAGAGATCATTTTCCTAATGAAAGGAAAACACTGGTAAATCATATTATTCCCCTATATGAGAACATTTTTAATAGTCCTTTAATAAATTGTTAGCTAAGGAGTGAATTATTACAAATCTAGTCAATAAGGTAGATATTATGCTCCTCACGTCTGTTCCACAAGACTGTGAAATTGAAAAATGGTATTATTTCTCAAAAAGGAAATATCACCAGGGTTGGATGGATTTACCAATTACTTTTTTTACATTTTGGGAGATTATCTTGGATTATGATTGCCAATTGGATAAGAATATTTTCAAGGGTGGGTACTTCTCTTAATGATACAATTAAAAATTAATTTCCCTCATCCCAAATGTGGATAATTATAATAAAATTATTAAATTAATGTCATTTTACCTAGTGAACACAATACAAAAAATTATTATCAAGATTTATTCCAATATAATTTCTCATATCTCAAATCAGATAATTTCATAGAATCTGTTTGGATTTCTGAATGGAATAAATATACATGACTTCATTATTTCTGTCTCATAATGTGTGCTCCTTCATAAGAAACAAACTATGGGAGACAACATCAACCTTAATCTTGATATAAAAATTCACATGACATTATGGGCTGGGGATTAATTAACAAAATTATTTTATGTTTTGAAATAAATAAAGATTTTATTAGAATAATTAAAACTATTATTATCTCTAATATCATATTTATCTTAATTAATAGTTTCTGGGAGGACTACATCAAGTGGTCAGGGGGGTTGAGGCCAGAAGAACCTCTCTATAATATCATTTTTGAAATTTCAGAAAATCATCTCAATAGACACTTCCATCACATGGTGAAAAATGTAGACCAAAAAACCATCAGGGTACTTAGAGATACTTTAACCCCTTCACATTTTATTTGGAGATATTATCATATTTTCCCAGGTAGACTAGGGGGATATCAAAAAAAATCAAGGACGCATTTTTTTGTTATGAATTTTTCTTAGGATAAAGAGTAATATAGTGAAAGTACATCACCTAATTTGGAAATAATATATCATCCCAATGAAAAATTGGCATGATGAATGAATTGGGAATAAGGTAAAAATCTCTACAATTTATTTAACATGTTGTTCCTATGTATTAGGTTAGGCCTCATGCTTCCAACATCATCAATTATATGATCCAGTCTTGAAGAACAATGGCTTCATCGAAGAAAAAATATCTTTCTTTGGATGGAAAAACCCTTCCTTGTCAAATATTTTATTGTCTAAAATATGGTATATTCCTTCATTATATAGACCAACCCAACCTCAGTAATTAAATCGATAAATTTTATGATGTGAAACATCAAGTGGAGTGGTAGTATTTTAAAAATAAGGATTATCAAAAACACATGGAAGAAATGTTGGATTACTTTTTCTTTTGGGTGACTATGATTCAAGATCCTTGCCCTTTTTAATCAATCATTAAAAGCACAATTCATTTCAAAACTGTTTAATAATAATTTAGGTGACATAATTTTCCCAAAATATATTTTTTAGATTAAAAATATGGAACATGTGCTACAAGAAATCCACTTTATGGATTGAGATTAAGGCTATGTTTCACAAAATCCTCATGAATTCTCAGTGGATATTCAGTGTCAACTCCTTCCATAACATTTATGATTCAAAATAGATTTATAGTCACCTGATTAATGAAATTTATCTCATATAAATTATCATTGGACATAATCTATCTATCCAATATCAAATGGAAAATATTAATTAAATTTTTTATAACATTAAATATGTTGACTCATTCTATGATTTCATAATCCATGAAGACATTAATATTTTAGAGCTGGAACAACTAGTAAAATTGATTCCAAATCCTTCTAAAAATATAATATTCTTTGATCTTTCAAATTTATTGTTGAATTTAACAAGACATAGCTCTCCCCATCTAGATTCACGATGTTATAGAAGTTATGTCTTTACAAAATGCCTATAGATTTCATCTTGCAGAAGGGTGGTATTAATCTATACTCTAGGTGTGTGTTTTGTCACCAACATTGCAAGGATTGTAATAATTATTTCATTAACTTAAAAATTACATCCTCACTGTTGTCAGGTATCGTTGAATTCTTTGACATTCAACCACATGATTTAAGTGCTATTGTGGAATTTCAACCTAGTATGTTTGATGTTTGGATATCTAATAAGATTAGTATTATTTTCAATGATGTTTATATGGAGTTGGTACATGATATTTGCAGAGCATGTAAAAATAATTACATGATGTGTCTCATGTCAATTTTTAAACTTCCCTCACTGAGGTGGTGTTAGAATCACATAATGCAAATAGGATGCACACCAATCACAGTAATAATTTAGTGAAAAAAACATCATGTTGAGGGAGAAACAAAACATTAGTGGAAACATTACTCTACACTACAACACAATTGAGGTCTTTTGAATCTATCCTTTAACTAGATGGATTAAATTTAATTCGGATAGTGGATCATATTGAATCCCTAGGCCTAATGGATAAGGGAATGTATTTTGAGACCATGATGGTGATGCCATTGAGTTACTGTATGAAACATATGGAAAATTTTCAGTCTTGGAAGCTAAATTTAATGGTCTCATAAATGATGTTCACTTTAAGAAGATTAAGAATATTAACAACATTTTTCTTGAGTCTTCTCCCATAGTACTCATCAAGTACGTATCAACTCAACATCTGCATCTATCTTATATATTCATAGAAAAGTGGATTGGGTGCCTACATCAGCTTTCAATAATGAGTTGCATCATCACACATGTATTTCATGAAGCTAATACACTGGTGTATTCACATTCAAACAAAATAGTTACTATTGTGGTTTTTATTTCCTCTATCACAATTTCCAACGATCCTATTCCAATATTTCAAAAGGACAAGTATACACTCCCAAAATTTCAATTGTTGTAAATATTTACTAATTAATGCAAGATCCTTGTGCTTAGCATATATAAAATTAAAATATATAAAATGAATGACGTGTCTATAATTTTTTTCTGCACCTCTATTTTGGAGACATTGGATTTTGAAAAGGTCATTAAACCATGCTGTATTGAAAAATTATAATGTATATAGGATATCATGGTCAAAATATAATATTTTGTGTTTTTTGACACATTAATTTTCATATGATTCATATTTAATACCATAATACCCACTATAAAGTTATGATGACAATGATCATTCATTTTTAATATATTTCAAAAAAATTGTACAATTCACCTATAAACATGGTAAAAACACATGGCTAATTCTTATAGCCATGTTATATCTTGGCATGGATCCTATTGATATGGAAATAGGTTGGAGCTACACCCATGGTATTAGAGGATATATCAACATACATCAACTATGGAAGTATACCTAGAGCCATGGGTTAAGAACCATATTAATAAGTGTAGTTCCATAAAGGAATAAATTTTAAATAGACCTATAAACATTATTTTCCTCTGTGGAAATAAACATATTACCATTGTTTAAAAACTATGGTAGTAGAAATATCTTTTTCTTACCAGACCAACATATCTATTTCCAAGGATGATATTAGTGGCTATATGTGTGGCCATTTCCATTGTTTTGAGACTATGGATATAATCTTATAAACAATTATGCACAGTGAATTTTAACCATAGGCCTCCTCTACCAAAAACTACCCGCATTAACACTACTCTAAATACTATTATTAGTACTTATATATATAGAGGGAATAGACATCATTTTTTTGAAGTAATTTTCTCAAATCCATCCCATTAAAATTATTTTGTTCACACATCGACGGGAAACCAATTACTACGGTTTAATGGAACCATGACAATTATTGTGATATATATTAGTCAATTTCAAAAACCATGTTTATATAATCAAAAAAAAATTGTCGCCACATTTTTTAAAAACCATGTCTATATATATAATGATATCCATTTTTTATACAATGTCAATAGTTGTGGCCTTTTCTAAAAATTTCTAAAAACAAATTATTATATTGTTGTTTTCTATTATATAGATCTAATATTTAATAAACTAATTTGGAATATTTAATAAATGGTGTTGAGGTAAAAGATGATGATACAGATCAATGATATATAAAAAGAAATTAAATTGTTATTAAGGGAATTAAAAATGGTATGAATGAATATTCTCTTTCAAAATAAGTGAATATATCCCCAAAAAAGAATAATGGTGTATAAGGTCACACATAAAAGGGAGAGAGAGGGTATTATTTAATTTACAAGATTAGAAATAGGGAGTTCAAGTGGTTTTTATTATGGGATATCATAGAGTTCATCAAGAGGATAGAGGAGGATACAACCAGTACACATATATTTCTATTATTTTCTATTGTTTATGGATCATATTGTATTTTATATTAGAGAAGATATGGTATTTATTATGGATAATATCAATGGTTTTTATAATATTTGGAGATTTTTTAAATAATGATGCATAGTGAATAAAATTTGAATTTATTAAAACATTAAATGTGTTTATTATATTTTTGTTCAAAAAAACATCTTGATGTGTCAAATTATATGATGTATCCTTGTGGGGATAATTGAAGAAAAATTTATTATCTCTCTTTTGTAATATTAATTAAATATATATATCATATATGGGAGATAAAATAGTACTTTTTTACCCATAAAATAATCAGTATGATGGGTTATTAGTTATTTGAAAACATAGTATCGTTATACTCAGAGGAAATATTATTTTGTTCAATTTTTATTGAAAAGTTACCACATGGGGTGGGGGAATTTGTGATTTTGTTTGATAGAAAATATTATATATTTCCAATCTATTCCCTATCAACTGTTTTGGATAATGGAACTCATATACCTTTCTATAACCACACTAATTCTCAATAGTTTGATATAAATACCAATGAAATACAAAAAGGAAACAATTATTTTGTGAAATTTTTGGAAAACTACATCCTTAATGAAATGTGGTTGTTATACCACAAAAACAAAACTCCATTTTTTTAATAATGTTCTATCATTGGAAATGGAATATCCTTAGATATAAAATCCATGTATTGACTTGGTATACTATTTCATCCCAGGTAAATGAAGAATAAGACATACTTCATATTTATTAATATTTGTGAATTAAATATTAATTTTACATTAAAGGGGATTCTATGTTTGATAGCGTATCTGATACGCAACTACGGGTTTCTTTGGAATCATACATTGTACACTAATAATATAATATTATTATTTTAATTTGTAGTTAACTCCAAGATGTTTTATTGGCAGTAATGAATGAAACTGACTAAAATATGATTATACATGTTTTTTAAATGTATTTACATTATCCAATAAAACTTTAGAGGCTTAAATGTGAATGAATCTAATTTTAAGCATAATTTACATTAAAAGGCTGATTTATTGCCTTGTAATGGTGAACCCTCATTAAATATATTTTTGGTCACTTTAATAAATTATAATTTACCAAATAAAATCATTCTTTATAATGGGGACATAAAATTTTACTTTGGGTATTATTTTGGAATTTTTCCGATAAAGTTCATTTTTAATGAGTAGTGAAAAATATTGTATTTTAATTCAAAAGTTCCTTTTAATCTAATTTATTTATATGGTTTGATTATCATTTTAATTGTTTTTAAAGTGAAATTAAAATATATTTTTACCATTTAATCCAATCTTTGTCATTGTAATTAATTTCTCTTTGAAATTTGACATAAACAAGTATCAATCTTTTGATAGTTATTATTTATTAAAAACACTATATTTCTTTTGATAACGGTAATTAATTTTACAATTAATTAATTCAACTTCTATGTTTTGAATTTGAAAAAATAGAAATGATTTTTTAATTCGGAATATCCAATATATCTTGGGCTGAATTGTTGGTATTCCTCAAAAACATCAATTTTTTATGAATAGTGACACCACTTAGTGGTAGTTAAAAAAACCGACTTTTTCATTTAAATGAAATTTTACCCCTTCTGTAAATTAAATTTTGAAAATCCAACATACATTGTGATTATCAAGATATTAAATTCAGTTTATTAAGATGAAATTTTTTTTGGTGAATAGTAACTTTTGACTTTTATTTACCACGGTTAAAGTTAAATAGGGTAATTTAATTTTAAAGGAATATTATAATAATTAAAAAATATCTTAACACTTGTCCTAACCATATTTCTTCAGTATTGGCCGACCATGGGCTTCCTTGGGTCGCTTTTGGGACCCCATGGAGCCACTTATGAAAGATAATGACACTTTAGATTAATTAATTTAATGTAAAGACAAAATTGACAATAACAAAAATCTTTTAGAAAATTAATTTTTATATGGTGTTTTAAAAGTCATATTTTCGACTATAAATATTCATTAGAAATCTAAAAATATTGATACATGATGGTATTTGTTTAATAATTTTTAGACATAGAATAAATTAAATTATTTATGACACAATAATGATGCAGTATTTACCTCATTAATAAATGATCTAAATAAATAAGATTATAATAATTAAAATATTATCCATAACATGTCCAATTCTGATTGGGTGATTTTCTTTCAACCATGAGTCATCTTATCTTCATCTTTAATTATTTTTGGACTATTATTAACCGAATATAATTATATAATAAAATAATAGTTTCACACTTTTCTAAAGAGCCACTCCTCCCACTTATAAAAGGATACCACTTCTATCCAATTCCTCACACCTGTCAAGCCATTTGGCTCATCCAAAATCTTCCCAATTCGGCTCCCTACATCCCTATACTCCCTCTAGAAGCCTCATCATTGGCATAACGCACATCAATAAGTCCTTTGGTTGAAACCAAAGAGAGTTACCAAAAATAAAGGTAACATAACCAGTATCATAAATATACTAGGATGTTGTTATGAGAATAATTCGAACTACACTTACACACACCTCCATCTAATGGATAAAGAACATAATGTTTCTATTGATGGAAAACTAAGGCCTCATGAAATGATGATTGTTCAATTACATCTTACCATCTCTCATGGTGGCCATTATGATGGAAATATATTTATATATGATATATATTATGTTTATTATTTCCTTATGCTTCTGTACTAAAAAATTTATATCACGCCTTTATGGTTTCCATAGTGGGTAAATACAATAATCTCATTTGAGGAAGTACGGACTACCGCCCCCTCAATGTGATGTGATTCGTTAATGCCTTATGTGGGATGTATAAAGGATTGATTTAATGATATTATACATGATTTTATACTATAATTATAATATACCTATGTATATTTATGCTTTAATCCCATAAAAATATGAAATAGAAATGAAAGTATCGTTCATGTGTATGTACGGCTTACCGTCTCCATGAACGGTGAATTTCATTTCTTACCTCCGAATGTTATGTAACTATTATAAATACATGTATATACTGGATATATATGATATATATGATATCTAAATCATGAATATCATTATGGATATAATGGAAAATTGACCACATGGACAACTTGTAAATATAAGGTTTTCATTTTTGACTCAAGTGTTAAATATCAACAAAACGAAAGTAATTAACATAAATGATTACATAATGTTTTTAACATGGTAATAAGTTATATAAAAGGAATAATAAACTTTAAAAATATTCTTAATAAAGTAGAAATTAACTTTATTTTATTATTCAGGATATTAAATAACGATCAACTCAAGTCGGACATGAGGTAAGGGACTTCATCTCAATCTCCTATCATTGAGGCATATTTTCATTTATAAACAACTTTCTTTTTTACGGTGTATAAACCCCTTTTACTTTTACATTTATTCAATAGGAATATTTTTCTATGAAACATTTTACTAAACAAAAAACATGTTCCTTTTAACGTACGCGGTGAAAACAACCTTTTCCACCTCTGTGAGTAATATTTGATCTTTGGCTTCCTCAACATTTCATACTATTTTTAAAAGAAAATAAATTCCTTATACTCTTTTACATATTTTTGGAATTGAAAATGGTTTTGGAAATGGATTTTTTATGTAAATATATTTATGATAAATATTGTGATTAAAATGTTGAAATGTTTTCATTCCGTTATATTTGTTGTATGTGTTATGATTTTATATTGGTACTTGGACATTTGACGGGTGGTTACGTGATAAACCGAATGACAGGTGGTGTTGTGAATAGCAGGAGGAGTGGTTACATTATAACCTCTAATTCATTAGGTATGTAAGTCGGTCATATGGCTCTTCCATTTTGTGATATGTCTGGAAGTCGATCATATGGTTATTCCATTTTATTATTATTATGTCCCAAGATACCTTTATTAAGTTATGTATTCTTTATAAGGGTTTTATGGTAATATTTTGGTTAAAAAATGGTATGTAATGATTTTTTATTCAGTGAAGAGTATTTACTAGTTCATAAATGTGAAAAGTATTAATTATGTTAAAGTATTCATGGTTTACTTGTTGTTTTGAAAAACTAACAGTTTTCCTTCTTTGAGTATCCCTTACTAAGCTTTTTATGATCATCCCAAGTTTTTGAAAAGTTTTTCACAGGTCAAGATGTGAAATATGATCATGGATGGGATCAAGGAAAAGTCATGTTGTCCGAAACATGGAACTAGACATGACTCTTTTTTCCAAGAGTTCATGTTTTGTAAAAAAAAATGGAAACTGTGTAGAAGTGTCTACTTTGTAATCTTTTGAGATGTAATAGTTATGTCCTAATTTTCTAAAACTCTAAATCTGAAAAGATCATCAATGTGAATTATTCATTTAATTCAATATTATCTATGGTTTAAGGCCAGGTCCTTATATTTGGTATCAGAGGTCGGTTTAGATAACTTTAGGAGTTAGGGTATTCTGAAATTAATATCCATAAAGTAATTAATGTTAGTATTAATATCATATAGCATTTATATATTACCATGTTGCTTCACCTAAGATTTTTCTATGTTCAGAATGGTTTTTCGTAGAGGAAACAAGGAAGCTATGTTGGAATGACATCATGAGGAAGACAACCTTCCAAATCAGCAACCTAAGATGGTCAGAATCAGAACTGAACAGTTCGTTACAGTGATGGCATAGTTGAATTAGGATATAAATGGTGGTGGTATCCATGTAAGAGATCAGCCAGATCAACCACGGAGGAACATGTCAGTAGTGGAGCATTTCATGAGGCAACATCTCCCATCATTTAGAGCATGATCTGACCCTATGCTAGATGAATGGTGGATTAAAGCACTAGAGAAGATTTTTGATGTCATGGGTTGTTCATTACATCAAAAGGTTAGTCTTTTTGTTTACCATTTTGAAGGTGATGCTGATCAGTGGTGGTCGATGATGAAAAATATAAGGGATGGTGAGGAGATTGATGCTCTCGATTGGGATGAATTCAAATGTATGTTTTTTGAGAAATATTTTCTTAAGGTGGTTCATATTAGGATGGAAAAACAATTCCTATAATGATGCAGGAGGATAACTCAGTGACTTATTATGAAGAAAAGTTCTCTCAACTGGAAAGATAATGTGGAAATGGAGTTTGCCAATGATCATGTGTTTTTTGACAAACAACAGAATAAGAGGTCCAGTTTCCTGACAAAGGGGAAGAATTCATCAAAGAAGCCTAGAGGTAAGAAAACTAAATATCCATATTGTGATAATTGTGGTAAAAAGAATCCCAGAGAATGTTTATCAAAGTCTGGAAAGTGATTCTGGTGTGGTAAGTCTGGTCATATTGCTCCTAACTGTAAGGAAGATGATCAGGAAGACAATAAAAAGCCATCGGTAAGATTTTCTATGTGTAATGAAATAGTTCATTATGAAAATGAGTGTCCAACAAAGAACTCAAATAAATGAAAGAAGCTATAATACAAGTAGAAATGGGTAGTGAAATCTTTTTCAACTACTTCAGTAGATGTTGGGCCGTCAAATGAAGTTGTATCAGCTCCAGGGAGATCAGTATTTTTCAAATATTGATTTGAGGTCGAGGTACCATAAGTTCAAAGTAAAGGGAGCAGACATTCTGAAGACCAAGTTATGTACTAGATATGGCCATTATGAATTTGTAGTTATGCCTTTTGGTTTAACTAATTCACATGTTGTATTCATTGATATTATGAATTGAATTTTCCATGAGTTCTTTGATAAGTGTGTGGTTGTGTTCTTTGATGATATTTTGGTTTATTATAAAAGTAAATAGGAGGAATAAAATTCATTTAAGGGTTGTCTTGAAAACCATAAAATAAAATAAACATTATGGGAAATTCAGAAAATGTGTGTTTTGGTTACAAAAAATTTCTTTCCTTGGTCACATTATTTCAAAATGACCAGTTATTACTCGAGGTTTGTTGAAAAGTTTTCACGGTTATCTAGTACAATGACTAAGTTAAATTGAAAAGGTGTTAAGTTTATCTGGACAAAATAATGTGATGATGGTTTTCAGGAATTGAAAAGAAAATTGGTGAATTCTCCAGTTTTGGATCTTCCTTCCAGATACGGTGAGTTTTCTATGTATAGTGATACTT
The DNA here is from genome assembly GCA_963277665.1 of Viscum album. Lineage (NCBI taxonomy): Eukaryota > Viridiplantae > Streptophyta > Magnoliopsida > Santalales > Viscaceae > Viscum > Viscum album. The sequence goes on from OY728157.1 coordinate 1,799,678,270, forward strand.
CATTGAAATGACTGGGTTGTGTCCTAATGAAAAATGATTAGGTAATTGCTTATGATTCATGTCATTTGAAACCACATGAGTTAAATTACCCTAAAAATGATTTGGAATTAGCTGCTGCTGTTTTTTGCTTTCAAATTTTGGAGTCATCATTTTTATAGAGTTAATTATGAAATATATACTGATCACAAAATATTGAAGTATATATTCACTCAGAAATAATTGAATATGAGACAGAGTAGATGGTTGGAATTAATCAAGGATTATAATTGCATGATCCTTTATCATCTAGGGAAAGAAAATAAAGTGGATGATGCTTTGAGTCGAAAAAGTAATACTTCATTAACCATGATACGTTTGGAATGACATCATTTGGTTTTTCATTTGATGAACATTGGCATAGAAGTTTTTGTTGTAGAAAATTTTTCTGATTTTTTTCAGGTGTCAGTGAAATCATCTCCTTTAGACAGAATTAAGCAAGCACAGAAGGAAGACAGCGAGTTATAGAAAAAGGTTGTGTTGTTTCAGAAGGGTATGTTGCTTGATTTTAACAATGATAATGATTGTGTTTTAGATTTGTAAATAGATTATCTGTGCCTTGTAATTCACAGTTGAAGATTGAGTTGTTATGTGAAGCTCATAGTTCTCCGTTTTCAGTTCATCCTGGCAGTACTAAGATGTACAAATATCTTCGAGAGTATTACTGTTGTGATGGAATGAAATGAGATATTGACGATTTTACTATGAAGTGTTTGACTTGTCAGTAGGTTAAAGAAGAGCGATAGTGACCGAAAGGAATGATTCGACCTTTACCGGTGCCAGAGTTGAAATGGGAAAATATATCAATGGACTTTGTTGTGGGATTAACAAAGACATCTCAAAGTAATAATGAAATATGGGTTATGGTTGACCGATGGACAAAATCTACTCATTTCCTTCCTATTAGAGATACTTTGTCTCTAGATCAACTTTCTCGGTTGAATGTTAAAGAGATAATCAGGTTGCATGGAGTTCTCATCTCCATTGTATCTGATCGTGATCCCAGGTTCACTTCTATCTTTTGGAAAGGCCTTCGGAAGTCATTGAGTACTGAATTAAATTTTTGTAAAGCTTTTCATCCTCAATCAAATGGGAAGTCAGAATGAACAATTCAGACCTTGGAGGATATGTTATGTTCTTGATAGATGGGTTACCAGGGAAGTTGGGACCAACATCTTTCTTTGGTTGAATTTTCTTATAATAACAGCTTTCATTCTCATATATATAAGGCTCCATTTGAAGAATTATATGGAAAGCATTATTTAACTCCCTCATTCTAGGATGAAGGAGGTGAAAGGAAACTGATGGGACCAGAATTGGTGTAAGAGATGGCAGAGAATGTTCAGTTGATTCAGAAGAACATGAGAACAGCTCAGAGCAGACAAAAAAGTTATGCAGAAAACCAGAGGAAGAAATATTTCTTTTGAAGTAGTTGATCGTGTCTTACTCAAAGTTTCTCCATGGAAAAGTGTGATGCATGTAACGCCCTGACCCTAGATATCCAGAGTCGGTGCATTATTACATAACATTGGCATGATCACAAAGTATCAATTCTCGAAAGACTGATTAGTTTAGTAGTCTTGGAAACACTAGATATATTCATAAGCCTTACATTATATCATAAGGTAAAAAAACAACAAAAAAATCTTGTCTTCATATCCCCTCATACTATCCCTGTAGGTCATTCATAAATTACTTCTTCACATCCTGGGAAAAGATAAAACATTGAAAGGGGTGAGCTCAGATTCTCAGTAAGGATAACAATATATCATAAACTTTCGTAGATAAGCATAAACACTTAAAGCAATTTATATCTAAAACAAAAGCCTTTTAAACTTGACCTTAATCATAATATGGCAAAGATTAAATGAAATAATTCCATTTACTTATTCACATGGATATTCTAATAGTTGAAAAATCACATGCAATATCAATAACCACTTTCATAATGATGGAATGCATAATGCCAGACTATCATAACCTCATAGCCAAGGCCTCGTGCCAAGACTACAAATATGATTTTGCCAAGGCCTTGTGCCAAGAAACTAGTTTTTCTTATGAGACCTACCGATGCATCGAGAAGCTATATCAGGCTCCACCCGTCACTTACTAATTCCAATGCATTCCTCACAAGAATGGGTTTAAACATAACATAAACATTCGTATGAAAACTAGCATACGAAATGTCAATAATTTAACCACAAACCATGAATGGTATAAAATAGCACATCGACAGTCAAACATAACTCATTCGATACAATATGGAAGATTTTATTTTATCAAATTATCCTCAATATATAATGATGAAGGATATTGACATAGATGAAAATAATCATCAAAACTATTGAGAGAAATATACCCCTTTTTCTAGAAAACATTTAAAAGTCACTCTATCTGTCAAGATACAATTTAAAATAGATTTTTGAATAAAAGTGTACCATACCACTTTGAAACTTTTAAAAGAAATTTTGATTTGAAAACAATAATTTCCATATAGAAAAAAATTCTTAAAATCATTTTTAAAACATGGACATTAATGAGAAAGATTTTGAATAATAAATCTTTAAAACAATTAAAAATGTATTTTAGTTAAAGTTTCTATCCAAAATATAGACACTTGAATAAAAATAATTTAGGTAATTAAAACATTGTAATATCATGAGAATAAAGGGATTCATGATATGCTATGTCAAAGTACATTATATACACCACATAAAAATGATTTGGTGTATAAAAACAAAGAAGTCTCAATGGAATGTAAATTGAGATGAAATCTCTCATAAAGGTTGTATCCCTATGCAAAGGATAAATCAAAGACATAATTATATGTGAAAAATATAAATACACACAATATGATTGGATATTCAGTGTAAAACAATCAAAGGACATTCACACATATTCTTTTAAAAACAACACCAATGAATTGGTTGTTTATCTCAACAAATCGAGATTGAGTAAAAATCACTCTTATCAAGTTCATACCGATGACTTGATAATTTATCAATGGAGTGAATATGTGTATAAAAATTATATCCACAGAAAGAGGAGTGGAAATTATGACATAATCAAATGAATAGTGATTCCACACATAATCTTGGAGTAAAATAATCAATGAAGTATGCGTAAAGCCGAATGAGTGGAAATTGAAATTTTAAATTCCCTTATTGATTTGGTAACTTATGAAACATGCACCCATTAAAGAAGGATAATAAAATATTGGTGTAAATATCCATAAATTAAATTATATTACACAATGAATACAATCATGGACAGTACACACACCACATGAAATAAATAAGTGGTGAACAATGAAATTTTCACGGAATTAAAAGTGAGATAAGAAACCCCTTACTTTGTACTTTTTCCTTGGTCGACATTAGGATAACCTCCTGTATTATGGTGAAATAATTGTTATTTAATTATACAAGAATCATTTACATTAATATGATATCATATATGATCTTTTAACATTGATTTGTTAATAATATCTTAGTATTATCGTTGTTTCAGGTGTTAACTTCTTCGTTTTATTTTATATGTTTTGTTACATAAGCCATGTTTTTCATTGATAGATTGTATCTTATACATATCCAGAATGATATCAAGTCCTTAAACCTTATTTTTAAATAATAAAATGATAATTATACTTTAATGGATACGATGGAGAATGAATCTCATCACGTTCGTGGAGACGGTAGTCCGTACGTACGCATGAGCGACAATATCATTATTTTGATGTTAAAATAATATATAATTGGATGGAATATCATATAGACAGAATAATTATCATGTTATATTTATTATTTACATGAATTACATATCATTATTATACCCATCCAAATAATAATTTATTGAATGACAATTACACAACGGCGAGGAGACGGTACGCCGTACGTACGCACGTATGGTGACATGTCATTCAAAGGATGGATAGAATACTGAGTATCGTTGTTATATATTTATAATAATATTAAATTATATATGAGATACTGGATTCATTAATATAAAATTGGAATAACAAATAAAGAATAAGTTGAAGAAGAAAAGAATTTGAAAAAGGGTGGTAAAAACATTACCTCTTCTTCGGGGTCTTCCTTTTGATTTGATCAAAATGGGCTTCTTAGGTTGGATTTCTGATAAAACTAAGGCCTATAGGTTGTAGTGGGGGATGTTTAAAGAGTATTTGGGCAGTGGTTGGACGAACCAAAAGGATTGGAAGGTTTGAAGTAATGAGAAGGTGGAGTTCACTTTTATAAGAGGGGTGAGGGGCACCATTGGAAAAGCTAAAAATATTATTATATAATAAATCCATATTCAGTTTCTAATGGCTCTAAAGTAAATTATTTAAAGGTTAAGGTGGGGATAGGTCTAAAAACACTCAACCAATAGAATTTAGACAGGTTTGGGTCATTATATTAACCTTATCTTTAAGTATTAACTCTTAGTTAATTAGTTTCACTTTTACAATGTATCTTTGTATTTTTATATTTTATGGTTAATAAACATACTATATACAACCAAGAGACACCCAAGTGGTCCATTAATGATACACCTATCATGGTATAAGTCTCTTGGCCGAACCTTAGATTTTGATTAATTTAATATCAATTAATAATATAATATTTGTTTTAAAAACTCTTTTATGTCAATTTTGACACTATTTGATAATTGATTTTTGTAAAAATAATAACTGAATGATTACTTAGAAAAAAGTTAAATACAGTATTCCTAACATTTCATATTAACCTATAAAATTAGTTTTATTAATAAAAAGTCTCAAATTATATTTATTTTGGTATCTACAATATCAATCATTCTAATTTTTTCACTATTATGGTAATTACTGCATCACCATTGTGTCATAAATAAATTAAATTATTTAATTTTTAAAATTTATAAATAAAATACCATTATGTAGAAAAAAAATTTAGATTTGAAATGAATATTTATAGTCAAATGTCCAACATATATAACCCTATGTAAAAAAAATTTTCTAAAAAATATATGCTCGTATCATTTTTGTATTCATTTTAACTTAATTAAAATAAAGTGTCCCTATCACTTACAAATGGCACTATGGGGTCCCAAAATTGACCCAAATATGACCATGGTCGGACATGTATCAACCAATATGGTTATGACACATATTTAGGTAATTTTGTATTATTATAATATTATTGTTTAACACTTATTTACCGGAGTTACCCTTTAACCATGGTAAATAAAATATTTACCGAAGTAATTATTCAAAATGACTAAAAATAAAAGTTACCTATTGAAACAATTTAAACATCATGATTCTAAATATTGAATAAATTTTTCCAAATTGCAAACCCAGAAGGGGAAGAAATTAATTTAAAATTAATTCCCGCTGTCAAAACAAAAAGCGTGTTTTTAAGAGATAATAACTATCAAAAGATTGGCACATGTTTATGTATGGTTTTATAGTGAAATTATGTTCAATGACAAAAATTGAATTAAATGGTAAAAATATATTCTAAATATATTTTAAAACCACTCAAATTCATAATTTATAAATATTAATTATTTCGATTACAAAGTTTTATTTAATTAAAATCTAGTAATTTTCACTATTCATCAAAATATGAAAGTTATCCGAAAAGTACCAAAACATCACCCTAGGATAATTTGGATATTAAGAATCCAAAAATTAAGTCCATTTTGAGAGATAAAATTTATAAAAATTTGAAAAGTAGGTACTACTATTCATAACGGCTAGTTTGATTGGTTGTGGTGTGTTAGAATCTCGAAGTTGCATACAATGCACGCAATTGCATTATTCAAAGGGAAACGTACCATGGAATCTTGGGCTGTTACATTATACCCTCCTTCAATAAATTGCGTACTCGCAATTTTTTTAAAATTGGGCTTGAGAATATAATGGAAAGTCCCACATTAGAAAAAGAGTGAATAAATCTATCCCTTTAAAAGAAAGGAAGAGAGGTATAAGGGTCACCCAAGATAACCCATACTAGGATTCCATGTAGGAAAACAGGGATATGGATGATAAACTATGTGTTCAGTTCTGATGTAGAGGGATAGAAAACATGATCAGGAGAAAGTTAACAATAAGAAAATCACCAACTTGTGTTGGGACAAACGGTCATTAGACTCCCAGTAGGAAAAGTAAACGGACAACAGTATTTGTTTTAAGTTACATTACATAAGGACAAGGAATTCATTTATGATATTGACTAAGAAAATAAAGAGATATACTTAATTTTTAAGTAGAGTTTCATTCTTTAATAAATTTTTACCACTAACTCATTTTTTTGAACAACGAGTATTCATGAAGACTTGGTCACAATGGAAGAGTTAGAATAAACTTCTATAAAAATACATGATCCACGTAGGATAAACTATATATTTACCTTGTCTTTATAGATTAATCAAAACCAAAATGGTTATTATAATATCTGATGATCCCACAAATGGATATTCCATTAGAGAAAAAAAAATAATCTTAATTTCTAAAATTAAACAATCAATACCCCAAAGTTGTATAAATACCATTCAATAATCAATTGTCCTTAAAATCCTTCAATATAATCCAAACTAATATTAAAACCGAAAACATATAAGAATGCAGTATTCCATGTTAAATTGTATCTCCAAATGACATTAACTACTCTTAAAGTCACATACTTAAAAGTAATTAACCTAATAATTTCCATAAATAACCCAAATCACTATAAATCCACAATGAAAACATAGATAAAAATCCACCATTACTCTTCAAATGAAATCCCATACTATTCTATTTTTCTTGGGCATAAAGTTTTCACAACAAAGTGAACAACTTCCAAAATAACATTTATCACTTAATCACCAAATCATTTTCCTATTATAAGGGTATTCATTTGATAAGACATAAGATCCCAAATCAAATTATTATTGATCAATAAAATCATTTAACTAAAAAAAATAGTCACACTAACCAGGGGATTCATGTATTCCAGTGGTAGGTGATAAATCCCAATCACACTTTGGTTATGGGTTCGATTCCCACATATTTTTTCGACGCGACGGGTTGTCACACGGTCTACGTGTTGTCCTTTTTCAAAAACTATATTTTATAACATTACCAAAATGAGATAAATTCCTCAAAATACCATAACATAATTTAACCACAAATTTTATATCATACCTTTCATTTTCATCCCAAATTATAATAACTTATAATTCTCTAAAACCCCAATGATCATATAAAACCAAATGGTTATTTATACCTATATCCACAAGAGAATAGATAATTCTTCCTCAAATATTATTCTCACATGGAAAATCGTGGGGTTACAAATACATGAGAAAATTATTCCAAAGTAAACCCATCAACAAGGAGCACTAATAATTTTTAAACATTTCCCCAACCATTTATTTCCACAGAGCTTCTTCTTGACCAAGAAAATATCCTATAGAATAGGGCATTCACTCGGGTAATGGCCAGGTCCCCTACATTTACGGCAAATGACTTTAAATGGACTATTGGGACAATTTTTATCTTCTTCCATAGTACTCTTCATTTTTTTCGTCAATTCTTCACTTTATGTCCTTCCTTCCCGCACGTAAAGAATGTCTTTGTCCCATTGAGACACTTTCCAAGATGTATACATCCACATTTCCTGCATGATGGAAATTGAGGATTCCATTCTCCATGGTCTCCACTGCTAGAGCTCTTATCATTCATCACCTTTCACTTCTTTGTTGGGTCCAGGGATTGGTTAATAAATATATCATTGATCATATTTTTGGAAAATCTATTTGGCATAAAGACTATATCTTTTACGCCTACCAAAATTCCATTTTGTTGCTCATTGCCACCACTGATCCTAACTTGTACATCATTCTCAAAGTCACTATGACTTCCTTGGAATCCCGCTATTGACTAAAACCAGAAATAATTGTGTGAGTAACATAGTCATAAAATCATTTAGAGATTAACATGTCACCATATTCTCAATTTGAAACACATTTGGATTAACCAGCGTCATTTACACTCATCTTATATATAATACTTCAAATCATTTTGTAATGAAAATGTAAATTATCCTAACCATAACCCCCAGGAGTGTCGTAACCAAGAGTGCAGCAAGGCCTGTTGTCGTGCACCAGTTCCCATTCGAGTCTATCTCAAAGCGGTGTTTTCGGGGTTTACCTCTAGGTACATCTGTGCCAAAGCCGCCTCTACCTGCTCGTATCTAGACAGGGATGTATTGCTCGGAAAACTGACAAATTTACTACAATACCAAAATTTTAGGATGTTCTTCTATACTAATCCTCAAAGTTCATCTTAGGTCTACGTGCTCTAATCAGAGTTTATCTAAATTTGACTTCACATGTTTGTACTAAACTTCCTCTGATACCAACTGTAACACCCCGACCCCAGATACCCAGAGTCGGTGCATTATTACATAACATTGGCATGATCACAAAGGATCAAGTCTTGAAAGACTGATTAGTTTAGTAGTATTGGAAACACTATATATATTCATAAGACTTACATTACATTATAAGGTAAAAAAACTACAACAACATCTTTTCTTCATATCCCCTCATACTATCCCTGTAGGTCATTCATAAATTACTTCTTTACATCCTAGGAAAAGATAAAACATTGCAAGGGGTGATCTCATATGCTTAGTGAGGATAACAATATAGCAGAAGCTTTCGTAGATAAGAATAAACACTTAAAACAATTTATAAATAAAACAAAAGCCTTTTAAACATGAACTTCAGCGTAATATGGAAAAGTTAATATGAAATAATTCCATTTACTTATTCACATGGATATTCTACTAGTCGACCAATCACATGCAATATCAATAACCACTTTCATAATGATGGAATGCATAATGCCAGACTATCATAACCACATAGCCAAGGCCTCGTGCCAAGACTACAAATAAGATTTTGCCAAGGCCTTGTTCCAAGACAATGGTTTGTCTCATGAGACCTACCAATGCATCGAGGAGATATAGCGGGCTCCACCCGTCACTTAATAAGTCCAATGCATTCCTCACATGAACAGGTTTAATCATAATATAAACATTCGTATTAAAACTAGCATACGAAATGTCAATAATTTAACTGCAAACCATGAATGGTATAAAATAGCACATCCACAGTCAAACATAACTCATTCGATAGAATATGGAAGATTGTATTGTATCAAATTATCCTCAATAGAGAATGATGAAGGATATTGACATAGATGAAAATAATCATCAAAACTATTGAGAGAAATATCACCCTTTTTCTTGAAAACATTTAAAAGTCACTCTATCTATCAAGATGCCATTTAAAATAGATTTTTGAATCAAAGTGTCCCATAACACTTTGAAACTTTTAAAAAGAATTTTTATTTGAAAACATTAATGTCCATTTTAAAAAAATTCTTAAAACCATTTTTTAAACATGGACATTAATGAGAAAGATTTTGAATAATAAATCTTTAAAACAATTAAAAATGTATTTTAAATAGAGTTTCTTACCAAAAGAGAGACACTTGAATACAAATAATTGAGGTAATTAAAACATTGTAATATCATGAGAATAAAGGGATTCATGATATAATATGTCATAGTACATTATATACACCACATAAAAGTGATTTGGTGTATAACAACAAAGAAGTCTCAATGGAATGTAAATTGAGATGAAATCTCTCATAAAGGTTGTATCCTTAGACTAAGGATAAATCAACGACATAATTTTGTGTGACAAATATATATACACTCAACATGATTGGATATTCAGTTTATAACAATCAAAGGACATTCACACATATTCTTGTAAAAACAACACCAATGAATTGGTTGTTTATCTCAACAAATCGAGATTGAGTAAAAATCACTCTTATTAAGTTCATACTGATGACTTGAGAATTTATAAATGGAGTGAATATGTGTATAAAAAGTATATCCACAGAAAGGGGAGTGGAAATTGTGACATAATCAAATGAATAGTGATTCCACATATAATCTTGGAGTAAAATAATCAATAAATTATACGTAAAGCCGAATGAGTGGAAATTGAAATTTCAAATTCCCTTATTGATTTGGTAACTTATGAAACATGCACCCATGAAAGAAGGATAATACAATATTGGTGTAAATATCCATAAATTAAATTATATTACACAATGAATAAAATAATGGGCAGTATACACACCACATGCAATAAATAAGTGGTGAACAATGAAATTCTCACTGAATTAAAAGTGAGATAAGAAACCCCTTACTTTGTACGTTTTCCTTGGTCGAAGGTAGGATAAAATCCATTATAATTGTGAAATAATTGTTCATTAATTATAAAAGAATCATTTACATTAATATGATATCATATATGATCTTTTATTATTGATTTGTTAATAATATCTTAGTATTGTCGTTGTTTCGGGTGTTAACTTACTCGTTTTCTTTTATATGTTTTGTTACGTAATCCATGTTTTTCATTGATAGGTTGTATATTATTCATATCCAAAATGATATCAAGTCCTTAAACAATATTTTTAAATAATAAAATGATAGTTATACTTGAATGGATACGATGGAGAATGAATCTCATCACGTTCGTGGAGACGGTAGTCCGTACGTACGCACGAGCGACAATATCATTATTTTGATGATAAAATAATATATAATTGGATGGAATATCATATAGACAGAATAATTATCATGTTATATTTATTATTTACATGAATGAAATATCATTATTATACCCATCCAATTAATAATTTATTGAATGACAATTACACCACGACGTGGAGACGGTAAGCCGTACGTACGCACGTATGGTGACATGTCATTCAAAGGATAGATAGAATACTGAATATGGTTGTACTATATTTATAATAATATTAATTTATATAGGAGATACTGTATTCATTAATTTAGAATGGGAATAACAAATAAATAAGAAGTTGATGAAGAAAAGAATTTGAAAAAGGGTGGTAACAACATTACCTCTTCTTCGGGTTCTTCCTTTTGATTTGATCAAAATGTCTCATTTTGTAGGCTTTCTGATCAAAATAAGGCCTCTAGGTTGTAGTTAGGGAATTTTAAAGAGTATTTGGGCAGGGGTTGTCCGAACCAAAAGGATTTGAAGGTTTGAAGTAATGAGAAGGGGGGGTTCCCTTTTATAAGAGGGGTGAGGGGCACCTTTGGAAAAGCTAAAAAAATTATTTTATAATAAATTAATATTCGGTTTGTAATGGCTCTAAAGTGGATTATTTGAAGGTTAAGGTGGGGATAGGTCTAAAACCACTCAACCAATAGAATTTAGGCAGATTTGGGTCAATATATTAAACTTATCTTTAAGTATTAACTCTTAGTTAATTAGTTTCACTCTTACAATGTCTCTTTGTATTTTTATATTATATGGTTAATAAACATAATATATACATCCAAGAGACCCCCAAGTGGTCCCTTAATGACACACCTGTCATGATATAAGTCTCCTGGCCGAACATTAGATTTTTGAGGAATTTAATATCAATTAATAATATAATATTTGTTTTAAAAACTCTTTTATGTCAATTTTAACACTATTCGATAATTGATTTTTGTAAAAATCATAACTGAATGATTACTTAGAAAAAAGATAATTAAAGTATTCCTAACATGTCATATTAAACTATAAAATTACTGTAATTCATTAATATTGTCAAATTATATTTATTTGGGTATCTACAATATCAATCATTTTAATTTTTTCACTATTATAGTAATTACTACATCACCATTGTGTCATAAATAAATTAAATTATTTAATTTCTAAAATTTATAAATAAAATACCATTATGTAGGAAATATTTTTATCTTTGAAATGAATATTTATAGTCTAAATTCCAACATATATAACCCTATGTAAAAATTGTTTTACTAAAAGATATATGCTTGTGTCATTTTTGTATTCATTTTAACTTAATTAAAATAAAGTGTCCCTATCACTTACAAGGGGCACTATGGGGTCCCAAAATCGACAAAAAGATGACCATGGTTGGACATGTATCAACCAATAAGGTTATGACACGTTTTTGGGTAATTTTGTATTATTATAATATTATTGTTTAACACTTATTTACCGGATTTACCTTTTAACCATGGTAAATAAAATATTTACCGAAGTAATTATTCAAAATGTCTAAAAATAAAAGTTACCTATTGACACAATTTGAACATAATGATTCCAAATATTGAATACATTTTTCCAAATTCAAAACACAGAAGGGGCTGAAATTAATTTAAAATTAATTCCCACTGTCAAAACAAAAAAACATGTTTTTAAGAGATAATAACTATCAAAAGATTGGCACATGATTATGTCTGGTTTTATTGTGAAATTATGTCCAATGAAAAAAATTGAATTTAATGGTAAAAATATATTCTAAATATACTTTAAATCCACTCAAATTCATAATTTATCAATATTAATTATTTTGATTAAAATGTTGTTTTTAATTAAAATCTACTAATTTTCACTATTCATCAAAATATGAATGTTATCCGAAAAGTACCAAAATTTAACCCTAGGCTAATTTGGATATTCTGAATCCAAAAATGAAGTCCATTTTGATAGATAGAATTTATAAAATTTTAAAAAGTAGGTATTACTATTCATAACGGCTAGTTTGATTGGTTGTGGTTTGTTAGAATCTCGAAGTTGCATACAATGCACGCCATTGCATTATTCAAAGGGAAACGTACCATGGAAGCTTGGGGTGTTAAATTCTCCCCTCCAATAAATTGTGTCCTCAAAATTTTTTTAAAATTGAGCTTGAGAATATAATGGAAAGTCCCACATCGGAAAAATAGTCAATAAAACTATCCCTTTAAAATAAAGGAAGAGAGTATAAGGGTCACCCAAGATAACCCATACTAGGATTCCATTTAGGAAAACATGGATATGAATGATAAACTAAGTGTTCAGTTCTGATGGAGAGGGATAGAAAACATGATCAGGAGAAAGTTAACAATAAGAAAATCACAAACTTGTGTTGGGACACATGGTCATTAGTCTCCCAGTAGGAAAAGTAAACGGACAACATTTTGTGTTTTAAGTTACATTACATAAGGACAAGGAATTCATTTATGATATCGACTAAGAAAATAAAGAGATATACTTAATTTTTATGTCGAGTTTCATTCTTTAATAAATTTTTACCACTAACTCGTTTTTTTACAATGGGTATTCATGAATACTTGGTCACAATGGACGAGCTAGAATAAACTTCAATAAAAATACTTGATCCACGTAAGATAAACTATAGATTTACCTTGTCTTTAGAGATTAATCAAAACCAAAATGGTTAGTATAATATATGATGATCCCACAAATGGATATTCCATTAGAGAAAAAAAACTAATCTTAATTTCTAAAATTAAACCATCAAAACCCCAAAGTTAAATAAATACCATTCAATAATCAATTTTCCTTAAAATCCATCAATATAATCAAAACTAATATTGAAACCGAAAAAATATAAGAATGAAGTATTCCACATTAAATTGTATCTCCAAATGACATTAATTACTCTTAAAGTCACATACTTAAAAATAATTAACCTAATCATTTCCATAAATAACCCAAATCACTATAAATCCACAATAAAAACATAGAAAAAAACCACCATTACTCCTCAAATGAAATCCCATACTATTCTATTTTTAATGGGCATAAAGTGTTCACAACAAAGCGAACAACTTCCAAAATAACATTTATCACTTAATCACCAAATCATTTTCCTATTCTAAGGGTATTAATTTGATAAGACATAAGATCCCAAATAAAATTATTATTGATCAATAAAATCATTTAACTAAAAATAATAGTCACACTAACCAGGGGCTTCATGTAGTCCAGTGGTAGGTGATAAATCCCAATCACACTTTGGTTGTGGGTTCGATTCCCAGAATTTTGTCCGATGCGACGGGTTGTCACACGGTCTATGTGTTTTCCTTTTTCAAAAAATATATTTTATAACATTACCATAATGAGATAAATTCCTCAAAAAACCATAACATAATTTAACAACAAATGTTATATCATACCTTGCATTTTCATCCCAAATTATAATAACTTATAATTCTCTCAAACCCCAATGATCATATAAAACCAAATGGTTATTTATACCTATATCCACAAGAGAAGAGATAATTCTTCCTCAAATAACATTCTCACATGGAAAACTGCGGGGTTACAAATACAAGAGAAAATTATTCCAAAGTAAACCCATCAAAAAGGAGCACTAATAATTTTTAAACATTTCTCCAACCATTTATTTCCATATAGTTTCTTATTTGACCAAGAAAATATCCTACAGAATAGAGCATTCACTCGGGTAATGTCTAGGTCCCCTATATTTACGACAAATGACTGTAAATGGACTCTTGAGACAATTTTTCTCTTCTTCCATAATACTCTACATTTTTTTCATCAATTCTTCACTTTATGTCCTTCCTTCCCACACATAAAGCATTTCTTTGTCCCATTGAGACACCTTCCTGGATATATCCTTCCACATTTACTGCATGATGGAAATTTAGGATTCCTTTCTCTATGGTCTCCACTACTGGAGCTCTTATCATTCATCACCTTTCTCTTCTTTGTTGAGTCTAGGGATTGGTTAATATATATATTGTTGAATATATTTTTGGAAAATCTTTTTGGCATAAAGACTATATCTTTTACACCTATCAACATTCCATTTTGTTGCTCATATCCACCACCGTTCCCAACTTGTACATGATTCTCAAAGTCACTATGACTTCCTTGGAATCCCACCATTGACTAAAACCAGAATGAATTGTGTGAGTAACATAGTCATAATATCATTTAGATATTAACATGTCACCATATTCTCAATTTGAAACACATTAGGATTAACCAAGGTAATTTAATCTCATCTTATATATAATACTTCAAATCATTTTGTAAAGAAAATGTAAATTATCATAAGCATATCCCCCGAGAGTGTCGTAACCAAGAGTGCAGAAAGGCCCGTTGTCGTGCACCAGTTCCCCTTCGAGTCTAGATCAAAGTGGTGTTTTCGGGGTTTACCCCTAGGTACATCTGTGCTAGAGCCGCCTCTACCTGCTCGTATCCGGACAGGGATTTATTTCTCAGAAAACTCACAAAATCTCTTCAATACCAAAATTTTAGGAAGTTCTTCTATACTAATCCTCAAAGTTCATCTTAGGTCTACATGCTCTAATCAGAGTTTATCTAAATTTGGATTCCTAGGTCTGTACTAAACTTCCTCTGATACCAACAGTAACACCCCGACCCCAGATACCCAGAGTCGGTGCATTATTACATAACATTGGCATGATCACAAAGGATCAAGTCTCGAAAGACCGATTAGTTTAGTAGTTTTGGAAACACCAGATATATTCATAAGCCTTACATTATATCATAAGGTAAAAAAACTACAACAACATCTTGTCTTCATATCCCCTCATACTATCCATGTAGGTCATTTATAAATTACTTCTTCACATCCTGGGAAAAGATAAAACATTGCAAGGGGTGAACTCATATGCTCAGTAAGGATAACAATATAACAGAAGGTTTCGTAGATAATCATAAACACTTGAAGCAATTTATAACTAAAACAAAAGCCTTTTAAACATGAACATCAGCATAATATGGCAAAGATAAAATGAAATAATTCCATTTACTTCTTCACATAGATATTCTACTAGTCAAACAATCACATGAAATATCAATAACCACTTTCATAACGATGGAATGCATAATGCGAGACTATCATAACCACATAGCCAAGGCCTCATGCCAAGACTACAAATAAGATTTTGCCAAGGCCTTGTGCCAAGACACTGGTTTGTCTCATGAGACCTACTGATGCATCGAGGAGCTATAGCGGGCTCCACCGGTCACTTAATAAGTCCAATGCATTCATCACATGAACAGGTTTAAACAAAACATAATCATTCGTATTAAAACTAGCATACGAAATGTCAATACTTTAACTGCAAACCATGAATGGTATAAAATAGCACGTCCACAGTCAAACATAACTCATTCGATACAATATGGAAGATTGTATTGTATCAAATTATCCTCAATAGAGAATGATGAAAGATATTGACATAGATGAAAATAATCATCAAAACTATTGAGAGAAATATCACCCTTTTTCTTGAAATCATTTAAAAGTCACTCTATCTATCAAGATGCCATTTAAAATAGATTTTTGAATCAAAGTGCCCCATAACACTTTGAAACTTTTAAAAGTAATTTTTATTTGAAAACATTAATATCCATATTAAAAAAATTCTTAAAACCATTTTTAAACATGGACATTAATGAGAATGATTTTGAATAATAAATCTTTAAAACAATTAAAAATGTATTTTAGTTAGAGTTTCTAACCAAAAGAGAGACACTTGAATAAAAATAATTGAGGTAATTAAAACTATGTAATGTCATGAGAATAAAGGGATTCATGATATACTATGTCACAGTACATTATATACAACACATAAAAGTGATTTGGTTTATAACAACAAAGTAGTCTCAATGGAATGTAAATTGAGATGAAATCTCTCATAATGGTTGTATCCTTAGGATAAGGATAAATCAACGACATAATTATATGTGAAAAATATAAATACACTCAATATGATTGGATATTTAGTGTAAAACAATCAAAGGACATTAACACATATTCCTGTAAAAACAACACCAATGAATTGGTTGTTTATCTCAACAAATCGAGATTGAGTAAAAATCACTCTTATCAAGATCATACCGATGACTTGAGAATTTATCAATGGTGTGAATATGTGTATGAAAATTATATCCACAGAAAGGGGAGTGGAAATTGTGACATAATCAAATGAATAGTGATTCCACACATAATCTTGGAGTAAAATAATCAATGAAGTATGCGTAAAGCCGAATGAGTGGAAATTGAAATTTCAAATTCCCTTATTGATTTGGTAACTTATGAAACATGCAGCCATGAAAGAAGGATAATAAAATATTGGTGTAAATATCCAAAAATTAAATTATATTACACAATGAATACAATCATGGGCAGTACACACACCACATGCAATAAATAAGTGGTGAACAATGAAATTCTCACGGAATTAAAAGTGAGATAAGAAACCCCTTACTTTGTACTTTTTCCTTGGTCAAAGGTAGGATAACCTCCTGTATAATGGTGGAATAATTGTTATTTAATTATACAAGAATCATTTACATGAATATGATATCATATATGATCTTTTAACATTGATTTGTTAATAATATCTTAGTATTATTGTTGTTTCGGGTGTTAACTTACTTGTTTTCTTTTATATGTTTTGTTATGTAATCCATGTTTTTCATTGATAGGTTATATATTATTAATATCCAGAATGATATCAAGTACTTAAAAAATATTTTTAAATAATAAAATGATAATTATACTTGAATGGATACGATGGAGAATTAATCTCATCACGTTCGTGGAGACGGTAGTCCGTACGTACGCACGGGTGACAATATCATTATTTTGATGTTAAAATAATATATAATTGGATGGAATATCATATAGACAGAAAAATTATCATGTTATATTTTTTATTTACATTAATTACATATCATTATTATACCCATCCAAAAAATAATTTATTGAATGACAATTACACCACGATGTGGAGACGGTAAGTCGTACGTACGCACGTATGGTGACATGTCATTCAAAGGATGGATAGAATACTGAATATGGTTGTACTATATTTATAATAATATTAAATTATATATGAGATACTGGATTCATTAATTTATAATGGTAATAACAAAGAAAGAAGAATTTGAAGAAGAAAATAATTTGAAAAAGGGTGGTAAAAACATTACCTCTTCTTCAGGTTCTTCCTTTTGATTTGATCAAAAGGGCTCATTATGTTGTCTTTATGATCACACTAATGCATCTAGGTTGTAGTGAGAGAAGTTGAAAGAGTATATGGTCAGGGGTTGACCGAACCAAAAGGATTTGAAGGTTTGATGTAACGAGAAGGGGGAGTGCCCTTTTATAAGAGGGGTGAGAGGCACATTTGGAAAAGCTAAAAATATTATTTTATAATAAATTAATATTCGGTTTCTAATTGATATAAAGTATATTATTTAAAGGTTAAGGTGGTTATAGGCCGAAAACCACTCAATAAATATAATTTAGACAGGTTTGGGTCATTATATTAACCTTATCTTTAAGTATTAACTCTTAGTTAATTAGTTTCACTTTTACAATGGCTCTTTGTATTTTTATATTATATGGTTAATAAACTTACTATATACATCCAAGAGACCCCCAAGTGTTCCATTTATGATAAAAATATCATTATATAAGTCTCTTGGCCTATCCTTATATTTTTAGGAATTTAATATCAATTAATAATATAATATTTGTTTTAAAAACTCTTTAATGTCAATTTTGACACTATTCGACAATTGATTTTTTTAAAAATCATAACTGAATTATTTCTTCAAAAATAGTTAATTAAATCATTACTAAAATTTCATATTAACCTATAAATTTAGTTTAATTAATAAAAAGTCTCAAATTATATTTATTTGGGTATCTAAAATATAAATCATATTAATTTTTTCACTATTATGGTAATTACAGCATCACCATTGTGTCATAAATAAATTAAATTATTTAATTTATAAAATTTATAAATAAAATACCATTATGTAGGAAATATTTTTAGCTTTGATATGAATATTTATAGTTGAAAATCCAACATATATAACCCTATGTAAAAATTGTTTTTTTAAAAGATATATGTTTGTGTCATTTTTCTATTCATTTTAACTTAATTAAAATAAAGTGTCCCTATCACTTACAAGTGGCACTATGGGGTCCCCAAATCGACCCAAAGATGCAAATGGTCGGACATGTATCAACCAATAATGTTAGGACACGTTTTTGGGTAATTTTATATTATTATAATATTATTGATTAATGCTTATTTACCGGATTTACCCTTTAACCATGGTTAATAAAATATTTACAGAAGTAATTATTCAAAATGTCTAAAAATAAAAGTTACCTATTTACACAATTTGAACATCTGATTCCAAATATGGAATCCATTTTTCCAAATTCCAAACACAGAAGTGTCAGAAAATAATTTAAAATTAATTATCGCTGTCAAAATAAAAAAGCGTGTTTTTAAGAGATAATAACTATCAAAAGATTGGCACTTGTTTATGTTTGGTTTAATTGTGAAATTATGTCCAATGACAAAAAATGAATTAAATGGTAAAAATATATTCTAAATATAATTTAAAACCACTCAAATTCATAATTTATCAATATTAATTATTTCGATTAAAAAATATGTTTTTAATTAAAATCTAGTAATTTTCACTACTCATCAAAATATGAAAGTTATCCAAAAAGTACCAAAATTTTACCCTAGGCTAATTTCGATATTCCAAATCAAAAAATGAAGTCCATTTTGAGAGATAGAATTTATAAAATTTTAAAAAGTAGGTATTACTATTCATAATAGCTAGTTTGATTGGTTGTGGTGTGTTAGAATCTCGAAGTTGTGTACAATTCACTCCATTGCATTATTTAAAGGGAAAAGTACCATGAAAGCTTGGGGTGTTATAATGCATTTTGGTAAAAAGGGAAAGTTGAGTCCGTAGTTCATTGGACCTTATGAAATTCTGGAGAATTTTGGATCTATTGCATATAGAGTGGATTTACCTCCATTTTTATCCCAGGTACACAATGTTTTTCATGTTTCGATGTTTAGAAAGTATATGCCAAATCCGTCTCTTGTTTTGAGCTAAGAGGTAGTTCAGTTGGAAATGAATATCTCTTATGATGATCAACTAGTTCAGATTCTTGACCGTAGAGAGCAGGTGTTGCAGAATAAGGTAATTCACCAGGTAATAATTTTTTGGAAAAAACATATGGTTGAAGAGGAAATGTGGGAATCTGAAAATGCTATGAGGGATAAATACCCCCACTAATTTTGATAAGTTAATAAAAATTGCGAGGACGCAATTCCCAAAAGGGTGGAAGGATGTAACATCCTAGGTAAATGAAGAATAAGACATATTACATATTTATTAATATTTTTGAATTAAATATTAATTTTACTTTAAAGGGGTTGCTATGTTCGATAGGGTACCCGATATGAAACAACATGTTTCTTTGAAATCTTACGTTGCACACTAATAATATAATGTTATTATTTTAATTGGTAGTTAACTCCTAGCCGTTTTATTGGTGGGAATGAATGAAACTAATTACAATATGATTATACATGTTTGTTAAATCTATTTACAACTATCCAATAAAAATTTTGAGGCTTAAAATGTGAATGAATCTAATTTTAAGCAAAATTTACATTAAAAGGCCGATTTATCGCCTTTTAATGGTGAACCCTATTTAAATATAGTTTTTGTCACTTTAATACATTTTAATTGACCAAATAAAATCCTTCTTTAGAATGGGGAAATCAAATTTTACTTTGGGTAATTTTTTGTATTTTTTTGATAAAGTTCATTTTTAATAAATATTGAAAAATATTGTATTTTAATACCCAAGTGCCTATTAGTATAATTTATTTATATGGTTAAAATATTTTATTAATTTGGTTTAAAGTGAAATTAAAATATATTATTACCATTTAATCCAATTATGGTCATTGGAATTAATTTCACATTGAAATTGGACATAAACAAGTATCAATCTTTTGATAGTTATTGTTTCTTAAAAAACGATATTTGTTTTGATAACGGTAATTAATTTTAAAATTTATTAATTCCACTTCTATGTTTGGAATTAGGAAAAATAGATATCATTTTTGAATTCGTAATATCAAATATTTCTTAGGCTGAGGTTTTGGTATTTTTCAGAAAAACATCAATTTTTGATGAATAGTGACACCACTTAGTGGTAGTTAAAATAACTGACTATTTCATTTAAATTACATTTTACCACTACTGTGAATTTAATTTTTAAAATATGACATACATTATTGTTATCAAGAAGTAAAATATTGTTCATTAAGATGAAAATAATTTTAGGTGAATAGTATCTTTTGACATTTATTTACCGCGGTTAAAGTTAAATAAGGTAATTCAAGGTTAAAAAAATATTATAATTATTCAAAAGTACCTTAACACTTGTCCTATTCTTATTGGTTGAGTAGTGTCCGAAAATGGTCATCCATGGGTCGATTTTGGGACCCCATGGAGGTTCTTATGATAGATAATGACACTTTATATTAATTAATTTAATGTAAAGACAAAATTGACAATAACAAAAATATTTTAGAAAATTAATTTTTATATGATGTTATATATGTCATATTTTCGACTATAAATATTCATTGGAAAGATACAATGATTTACTACATTATATTATTTTTTTTATAATTTTTATGCATTGAATAAATTAAATTATTTATGACACAATAATGATGCATTATTTTCCTCATTAATAGATGATTTACATAAATAAGATTTGTACTGATTAAAATATTATCCATAACATGTCCAATTCGGATTTAATGATTTTATTTCGACCATGAGTCATATTATATTCATCTTTAATTTTTTTTGGTCTATTATGAACTGAATATAATTATATAGTAAAATAAAAGTTTCACACTTTCCTAAAGAGACCCTCCTCCCCCTTATAATAAGATACAACTTCTAACCAATTCCTCACACCTCTCAAGCCATTTGGCTCGTCTAAAATCTGCCCAATTAAGCTCCCTACATCCCTATACTCCCCCTAGAAACCTTTACTTATATAGAAGTCACTTAAAGAAGTTATTTGGTTAAAACTAAAGGGAGTTACCCAAATTAAAGGTAACAGTTTCTCTTAAATTTTTTTCTTTTATTTTACTTCTCCAACCCCTATACTCTTTTTAGTCCTTTATTTTATAACAACACCAGTATAATAAATATACTAGTATGTTGTTATGAGAATAATTATAACTACACTTACACACACCTCCATCTAATGGATGAAGAACATAATGTTTCTGTGGATGGAAAACTAAGGCCTCACGAAACAATGATTATTCAATTACATCTTACCGCCTCTCATGGTGGCCATTATGATGGAACTATAATTATATATGATATATATTATTTTTATGATTTCATTATTCTTATATACTTCCCATTAATAGCACGTGTTTATGGTTTCCATAGTGGGAATATACAATAATCTCATTTGAGGAATTCCGGACTACCACCCCCTCAAAGTGATGTGATTCATTAATGCCTTATGTGGGATGTATAAATGATGGAGTTAATGATATTATAGATGTTATTATACTATAATTATAATATAAATATGTATAATTATGCTTTAATCTCATAAAAATAGGAAATAGAAACCAATGTACTGTTCATGCATACGTATGTTTTACCGTCTCCATGAACAGTGCATTTCATTTCATACCTCCAAATGTTATGTAACTATTATAAATACATGTATATACTGGATATATATGATATATATGATATATAAATCATGAATATCATTCTGGATATAATTGAATATTGACCACATGGACAACTTGTAAATATAAGGTGTTCATTTTTTACTCAAGTGTCAAACATCGACAAAATGAATGTTATTAACATAAATGATTACATAATGTTTATAACATGGTAATAAGTGATATAAAAGAAATAATAAACTTGAAAGATGTTTTTAATCAAGTATAAATTAACTATAGTTTTTTATTCAGGATATTAAAGAACGATCGAGACAAGTCGGATACGAGGTAAGGGACATCATCTCAATATCCTTTTATTGAGGCATATTTTCATTAATAAACAACTTTCTTTTATACGATGTAGATACCACTTTTACTTTTACTTTTATTAAAAAGGAATATTTTTCTACTAAGTGTTTTACTAAATGAAAAAAAATGTTCTTTTTAAAGTACGCAGTGATAATGACCTTTTCCGCCGCCGCGAGTATTATTTGATCATTGGCTTCCTCAACAAATCGTACTGTTTTTAAAAGAAAATAAATACCTTATATTCTTTTATGTATTTTTCGTATTGAAAATGGTTTTAAAAATGGATTTTTTATTTCAATATATTTATGTGAAATATTGTGATCTAAATGTGGAAATTTTTTATTTCCATTATATTTATTGCATGTGTTAATACTTTATATTGGTACTTGGACATTTGACAGGTGGTTATGTGATAAACCAAATGACGGGTGGTTCCGTGAATACCAGGATGGGTGGTTATGTTATAACCTCCAATGCATTTGGTATTTAAGTCGGCTGTAGGGCTATTATATAAGTGATATGTGTGGATCTAGACCGTATGGTTATTCCATTTACGTTTGATTATGTCCCATGTTTCCTTTATTATGTTATGTATCCTTTATATGGGTCTTATGGTAATCTTTTGGTTACAAAAGTGTATGTAATGATCTTCTATTCAGTTAAAAGTATTTATTAATTCATAAAGGTGAAAAGTATTTATTATGTTAAGGTATTCATGGTTTACTTGTTGTTTTGAAAAACGAACAGTTTTCTTTACTTGTGTATCCCTTACTGAGCTTTTTATTGTAATCCCATGTATTTGAAATATTTTTCACAGGACATAATGTGTAATAGAGTCAAGGATGGAATCAAGGAAAATTCATGTTGTCTTAAACATGGAATAGACATGAATCTTTTTTCCAAGAGTTCATGTTTTGTAAAAAAAATGGAAACTGTGTAGAAGTGGCTACTATGTAATCTTTTGATATGTAATAGTTATATCCTAATTCTCTAAAACTCTAAATCTAAAAAGATCCTCAATGTGAATTATTAATTTAATTCAATATTATGTACGGTTTAACGCTGGGTCCTAATATATACTCTAAGAATATTTTTTAAATCTTGTCCACTAATGATTCAAATATTTTTCTTATACATGTATTGGACTCAATATTTTAATGTAGTGCTATAGTAGAATATTATGTCACTTATATTTATAATTTAATTGTTCTCCTTCTATAGAGTTATTTAATATCATGTTATATCATACACAATAACCATACACATTAATCATTGATATGTATCTATATAGATCCTAATTATTTTAGACATAAATACAGCACTATATTAGTATAATAATTAATAGATATTACCATGATCTATTTTAGAACAATAAATTTTTATAGACTTATGAAACTATGATACTCAAACCATGTGTAATGAAAATTTATATATCATTTCCCATTATACTCATCACAAATATCTCTATTCTTAAAAATTTTATATTGAAAAACTATTCATTAAAACCCAAGGGAAGGAATTATAATAAATGGTGGGGTTGGAAGCTATGTAAGGCTAAAAATAATAGATATCAATTATTGATGGTAATTTAGAAATATATTATCATTAAGATATAAGAACATTATCATTATATACAATTATCACCCCCAATTATCCAAATATCTTTAAAACTGAATTACGGAAAAAAATCAGTGTCAATTAAAATACCTAATACAAAAGGAATAGTATTAAATAATCAAAAATTAGAAATCACGATTTGTGAAAAAATATAATAAAAATAAGAAATTATTTTTAGGAATTAATATAACAAAATTTAATTATATTATTATTATATGATGATTCCAAGTCTATCATAATGGATTAGATTTAGTCCCCATTTAAAAATTTATATTTTTATTGTTCTTTCCAATGATTATCTTATTCAAAAAAATTATCTACTAAAATACGATGATTTTACATTCTAGTACTTATTATATCATGTTATATCAATTATTACCTATTCTATTTTATTGATAAATCATTAAGAGGCAACCCATTCTTTAATTAAAATAAAACAAATGTATGACAGAACAAAAAAAAATTAATCATATTATCAATTCAGAACCTATTGGAAGAATATGAATCTTAAAAAAATTTCATTATCATAACCATAACACATCCCTGAATACAATAAATATTTCAACATTGGATCATATTCCAAATAAATCATAGGTAAACATTAATGGATGTTCTAATAGTGAAAAATTGCATTCAAATACCCATAGAACATTTCTTTAGGAATATAACATTTTCTATTTATATCACATAATTTGAATCATATTAATTTAAAATAATTCAACACAAGAATTTAACAAAATATATAAAACAATTATTATAAATAAACAGTTAATAAAAATAGTATTTATGATATCAAGGAACATTGTTAATGGGGTATATGCTAAATTTCCCCTTTCAAAATTTCTATAAATGAAAAAAATACAATGTTTTGAGAATGATAAGAATATTCATTTGAAAACATGGTAAATTTAGTGAAATATATTTGGAAAATATAAATTTAAATAATCCAATTAGAATTTAAAAAAAAATTAAACCAATTTTAATGAAATTAATGAATATGAAGAAAAGATTTCTGGTCAAAGATGAAAACAACATAAGTTTTCTATAAGAAACTTCATTTAGTATCTTGAGCACATAATGAGAGGAAAATCAAAGAATTTTTTTTATAAAACAATAAACATCGTATAATAAAATTCATAATAAATTTGATTGATAATTTATATGATTTAATCATCATAAATAATACTCCTAAATATTCTAGATAAAAATGTGATTGTAATATAAAACAATCACAATTGTGGTGACATTTGAATAATATCCCCATTAGTTAAATAAATAAAAATTAAATTTATTATACTATGAATATAATTATATTAATGATAAAACATAACAATATGAAAGTCAATTCATATCATAAATTAATATCTTTTTATATCATTAATCTTATCTCAATAGAAGAAAATTAGATAAAGAACCCTTAAGGGTTTAGTAAATTTTAAATCAAATTACATTAAAAGTTTGGAAATAATTTAGTTCTTTAAAAAATTTAAATAAATTCATATAATATTATAGAATACATAATGGGTATGTATATAAACTATAGTAATAAGTAATTGGAGCATAACATTAAAACATTCTTTAATGAAGATAAATTATAATGAAACCATTACGTTATATAAAACTTGTTTCATAATCCCTATATAACCCATTATAAAAAAATTATATTTATTATTATTCAATAATATAACTATATGAAGAATTTTAATTTAGTGTAGATATATGTATTAAATATTAGTGGGTGATTAAAATTTTTGTGCATTACTTTGTGTAGATGATAATTGTTAAGTTCATAGAACTGAGGTTTCCACTATTTAATGAATTGAATAAAGTAAATTTATATGTTAAATAAACATTAACTAATAAAAATTATATCTAAAATATCATATATTTTCATTAAATATATCTATTTTAATATCCATGTAAGAATAATTGATAATAAATAAAATAACCTTATATTGATTATCATCAATACGAGGTGATGAGAGATGATATTTTTTTCAAATGGAAAAAAATGTAAGTTGGTAGATGTTATAGTATAATTTAAAAAGAATGATTATTTCATATTCATCATATATAATTATTAAACCCATCCTAATCACCATTGATTATAAATATTTATTAAAAATGAAATTTATCACAACCTGGATGTTGTAGTCAACATGTACACTCGATGAATTATTTTAACTCTGGTTTGATTGAGAAAAAGGTGTAAATTGTGGTTCCATCATAAAAATAAAATCTTATTATATTTAAGATAATTAATTTGTCATGTTTTTATATATTCAAATATTATATAGAATGTGTATTAGGAAATAAAATTGGCTGATCTTAGTAAACATTTATTCCTCTACATTGAAAGACAACCTTTGGCATTCACCTTTAGACATGATGGATTGATCTTAAGAGATGACAAATACTATATGAATAATGTAAGAATTGTAGTAAGGATTTGTAGTTAGTACTATCTGGCCTAGAAGAATAAAATATGTTCAACAAGAGATTATGATAAGTATCCTTTTATATGTCAGATTAAGGGCATATATGGTGTTTATTAAATGATTTCAAACATATATGGTTATTTTAATTGGAAATAAACTTAATATAAATATTTATGTGAATTTATCATAATATAAGGTTTAAATAAATTCAATAAATATTAATTAGAATGGTTTATGTGGTAATCCAAGACATATATCTTTATTTAACTCCTTTGTTATGTTTGTTTTAACCTTAACTATGGAAACAATATTGTATTGTTTTTACAATTCCCGATGGAAAAAATTTTAGTAGAACCTATTATATTATATTAATTATTATAATTAAAAGTATATAATCTTTTTCAATATATTCATTTAAAATAATTTTGAGAATTTATTTTAAGTAATATTCCATCCTATAAAAAGCATTTTAAGAAAAATGATTATTTATGCATAAAATATATTTTTAATTGAATTAATTTTATTATAAAAACATTTAATATTAATGTAAAGTTATATTATTTATTAAAATACAATTTATTTTTTATTAAAAATACATATTAAAAATTTAATATTATTTATTTAGATCAAATCACTTTGCGACTTAAAACAATTTTATAAAAATCAATTTTTATGCACAAAAATATACTTATACGAAATTAATTATACTGATGAATATCTATTTAATAATTATAAAATTTATATTTAATGGTTATGTAATTTTTTTATGATAAAATTTAAAACATACTTTTCGTTTTTCATAGAATGGAAAGACTGTTTTTCTAAAATATATTTTTTGAACTATTTAAGGAAAAAAATATGTTTTTGAAATTTCCCAAAAAATTCACACTAATGTAGTGTTGAAAGTATAAATTTAAAAATTCTATTAGTATTAAAAAAATAAAATTTCAAAAAAAATTAAAATTTATTTTAATTTTTTTGGATATAATTTAATAAAAACTATTATTGATGAATAATTTTTTTTTAAAAAATCATTTTACGTAACATTTAATACTTATTACTTATGAATTAATAAATAATATTATGTTAAATACATACATTATAAATATTATACATAATTTAGTTAATAATATTTATATATTCTAGTTTAAAGGAAACAATATAATTTTTTTCTATTTAATGATTTATATAGAATGTGTGTTTCATGTAAAGTGTATTATCAAAAATATTCATTTTATTTAACAAGATATATATTCAAATTTATAGTGGTGTTATATTCCACCACCTAATATTAAATAAATTTCACCACCTCATTTTTACTTCATTAATCAAAGGATCAATGTTTGAGAATCATTTTATTGAAAAATCATAGTGTACAATGGGAAAATGAAATATCCTTCGGAAAGAAGAGGTTAAAAACATAATGGATACATGAAATAACACATTCTCGGGTCTCCAGATAGGACGATTACATCTATAATGTGAATATATTCACATATATGAGAAATATAATTTCAAAATAATAAAAAATGGTGATGGATAACATGTCCATTAAAATTAAAATGACCATAAGACCATAAATCAATGATGGGTGAAAGAAACCCTATAACACCTTGTATTTTTTAATCAAATGAAAAAAGATTCATTTTTAAGATATTTTTTTCCTAGATATGTGGAATAATTTTTCTATTGGTTTTGAAAAATTATACACATGTGGTTTAATAATGTATATAAAAAAAATTTAATCATTTTTTGTGGTGTTTAAGTGTAATTATACATATTTTTTCCTTCTTATTGGAATGAAAAAAAATCCACCTTCATTATACACTAAAAAATCGTTTAATGTATAACAAAATAAATAAATTAATGAAACGTACCTCTTTCTTTCCCTTAATATTTACCCAAACTAAATGTTTTATCAAAAGTCATCAAATATGGATACATCTTCTTATAATGAATTAATATATAAATTTTTTATTCTAGAATGATAACAACCAATGTAAAACATTTATAATTTTATATGTAATTAAACTAAAATATCTTCTAAATTTGGTATCACTATATTCAAAACCCTAAATTTTAGAAAAATATTAATATATTTTAAAAATAAATGTAAATTAAGTCACTAAATACCATAAAGTAACTATGAACATCACATAAACAACTTATCTATTCTCATCACAAAACATCATTACATATTAAATATATTCTTTCAATTAATGAATTAAACAAATTTCATCACAGATAACATAAATAAAATTTTTAATAAATTACTAATCAATTTCAAGGTCAACACTACTATTCAATTTAATTTATCAAAATAAATATTATCATTATCAAAATTTGAAATTATTATGTCCTTATTAAGGAAATATTAATTTTTATCTATCACTAAATAATGTGTTTTCCAAATATATTACTATTTCACTAAATCTATTTTCTAGGATATCACTATTATCTAACAAAAATATTGTAAATAAATAAAATAAAATTAAAATTTAACAATCCTAACATGTTTCATTATTCTTATAACAATTATATCAATAATTAGAAACAATATTTACATAATTCATCAGTCCCAATACATAAATACTTTAATCATTACACATCCATAGTAAACCATTATCTAAGACTCATCATCTCCCTCTTTATTATTTGAATTTATATTTCATCGAATGTTTATTAATAATTAATATTAAAATAATTAGTCATTTAATATTATTAATCTGATTCATGGATTTCTTCCTAGGAAATAAATTTTCAAAACTCTCATACATTACACATTTAAATCAATAAAACATGGTTTATACCATCGGGATACAATTATTCTTAACTATATCATTAATATATTTGTTATTTTTCAATGGAAATTATATTTCTATGAATTTATTTCCATCACCCAAAACGTCTTATTATTCCATGGATACTTTTATAGATTATTTTTTCCCACATTATCCAATTGATGTAAGTTGAATATTTAGTACACAATGTTATTAATAAAAAACTATTGTTCCATTATTTAATTTCTTTAGAAAATAATCTATGTTTAAGTTTTTAATTTTATAACATTATATATGGTCATTAATAATCACATTTCTTCTAATTATATCTCATAAATAATTTTGAATCATTTGATTATAATCATTCCATCATCAATTATTATTAACATGATTCCTTCAGGTTCCATCAATTAACAGAACTAAAAACCTTGGAGTTAAATTTAATAATGAGTAATCTTATAGTTATGTATAGACATTCATAATATATATAATACAATACATGTTATTTTCATCATATGAAATTTTATGTTTAAACTCGGACACTCGTGTACATTAAATATTAAAAAACTTAATAATGGTTCATTATGAAAATGGCATTTAACCAAAATATATCCACGTAATGTTTAAATCCAAAAGCATAATATTGAACCGTTCACCAAAAACCAAATAAATGGATGAGATATACCTAACCAACACTTTTATGGGTTATTGAAGAAAATTTGTGTTGTTTTATAATGTATTTTATATATTGAAAATAATTTTTTATTAAATAGTTGTTTTGAAAAACCGGTGACAGTTTCTATATGTTTGATCCTAAACACAATGCAGATAAACGTTTTTTTAATCTTGTTCTTTATACCAAGAGGAAATGACAGTGAAGAACCATACATAGAGTATCAGACTAAGAAACACTGTTCAAAGATGTTTTCATAAATATAATTTTTTTATCAGATGCTCTATTTGTCTTATATATATCAGCATGATGTTCTTGATCAATCAAACAAAATGCCTCTTAAATTTCATTTTCTATGATACAATGTTTGAGTGTTGATGAAGAAGATGAATGATGATAAAAATGTCATGAGTTATAAATTTCATAAACATTTTATACTCTAGTAAAACAATTGTATACTAAATTGTAATATTAAAATATCAGAAGTTTTAAATAAAAATATTGTTGAAAATTTTTTTAAAAAGGGGGAGAATTTATGCAGTCAAATGTATTGAGTTATGGATATAAATAAATATGGTGCTGAAATTAAGGGATGTTATAATACATTCCTATATAATTCACATGTTTCGTTTCCAATTGTGATGTTCTCATAAATCATTAAAATTCTCATGATAAATGATTTTGATGAAATGGAGGATTCATAAATATTTTATCAGTTCCATGAATCGTGAAAAAGTTTTCATTTGATCCAGTTGTTATTGTGAGAGATGTTTCTAAAAGTCCAAATGACTTATAGCTAATGGGGTTATAATGATTTCAAATTTTTAGAGTAAAGTTTTTATCATAATTAAGATTCCATCATTATGAGGATTCCATCAAACTAATGCTAAGGAAGATTCACTGGACTGACTATGAGGATAAAATTCAACATGACTGACTTTGAGAATTAAAGCTAATTGGTATGACTCTAATGTATAATGTCAATTAGACATACTATGAGGAGGATTATAAATGAGACTATATCTGACAAGGAAAGTATATTTACAATAATATAAGGTAATTTCATCTTATTGTGCTGAGGAAGTTCTATCATACAAACTATTGGATGATCCATCAGTATAATGTATTGTTAATAAGCTTTACAAGATTGGTTATGGTTAAGGTAAAAAAATATTCTTGAATATTTTTGGAGTGTTAAAGAGTTAAATATTAATATTAAAATATTCATATAAATGGATGTTTTTTTAATTTGAGTAAGAAGTGGAAGTTTTTTAATATCCTAACATCTCAATTTTTGTAATGAAATGAATATAATCACAATACATTCTAAAAATTTTACATTTCACATGAATGGAAAATGTGGAGAAATTTATAATATCTATTATAGTTTTCTTAAAAAATAGATATCTGGTTAGAAGATCAAGATAGATAAGTATTTTAATACTGGACATATGGAGATCACAATAAGAAAGATCTAACTCGATACTTATGAATACATTGAGTAATATATATTGAGAGTGGGTTCATTATATTGTGTCAATTGGACTGAATTCATCAAAGTAATATCATCGGACACAAAATCTTCTAATTGAGGGAATGAGACCCAACAACATTAGACTAAGGATTCTAGACAGAGCATTCGTGGATCAATTTGAACAAAGGATTATGTATATAGAGTTTCCTAAAATGTTTGTAATAACAGTATGTTAAATATTGGATGTTATAATAATAATTCATATCATGAGATATATTGTGTCCAATGGGAGTTTCACAAGTTTTATTCACTTATTCTGACTAGTGAATAATAATATACCCATTGGAGTGGCTATGTAAATGATGTATGATATCACAATTAGGAAGAACATTATAAATATCACAAGATATACATTGTTTCTTAAATAGGAATGATTTATAAATAACTAATATTGTATAAATATATACACTTTATTAGGTTTTTTTAGTAATGTTTCTAAACATTCTAAAACATAAAAAGTGATAAACTGATTAAATCCACCTTTTCAACTATTATTAGATCCTTTAAAAATTATTGTTAGAGTTATGTTTTTTCCTAGATGAATATTTATAATTTATAATCTCATTTTTTCCATCAGTAGTGGAATTCCTATAATTTAGGGATAAATTTATTATGGATAGAAAAATAGGATGATTCTTAATATCCTATATATTAGCCTTGTACTTTTTGAAATTTTGATGTAATGGATATATATTAAGTCCTTATAACCAAATTATATGAGGTTTATATGAAGGAGATGGGATTAAAAACATGAAACTATATATGGTACAATATGGAAAGAATATTCGAGGGAAAAACTTAAGTGAAGGTAGAAACGCTAATAATCAGGTGTACTAAGCATAAAGATATACTAATTATAGATAATGAATCTATTAATGAATAATTTACCAGATTAAATGATTCTTTTACAATATTAGAGGTTTTTCTGTTATCCTGGATGATTCTACAACATTAAAGAAACATATGAGAAATAATCTAAAAATGTTTGAATCTAATATTTATGCATTATAAGACAAAGACTAATTATATCTTGAATAATTTTATACATTTATTATTGCATATGAAATGAAAAAGGATTTAATGATAAAATATAATATGAAAGATGTAATGGATTTTAATGCTATGAGAAAAAAAATAAAAACTCAACATGAAAAATATGTTGATCTTCATTACTCCAAAGATATAGAGTATGATTAGTTGAAGGATAAAATAATTTTTCATATATCAGTGAACAATCAAAGAATAAAAGTAATGTATAGATATAAATTCCAATCTAAAATTTTGAGAGCAGTAGAATTAGACAATTTTATATGAGTTTCACGAAGATGATTCTTGTATAATCTTGAGATATTTATATTTGAAAAAAATGATGGAATCAGTGTAACAAAATATCAAAAATCGTAAAATTATTCTATAAAATGTACAGATAAGTTCAGTAGAGAATAAATAAGTGTGGTGAGTATGAATTATTGTATGTAATAAACTGAAAACAATTCATCAGTGGTTGAATGTTTAGAAAGGTATATAACAATAATTGAAAAAGTTTTTAAGTAAAATGATCCCTCATTTAGTGAAAAAGAATACATAGGTAAGGAATCTTATAGATAATACAATATCAGAATTGAATAAGTTACATGTGTTGAGTGAATAATATATCTCATGAAATAAATGAAAATTATAAAAAGGATAATTGGAATATTGTTTCTAGATAGAAGGATATAATAATATAAAAAGAATAATACATCCATTAAATAATAGGTTTCAAACATTGAATATCTTAATATGGAAATATATTTTCATAAATTAGTTAAAAGTTGGATGCCATGGAAGATGAATTGAAGAAGTCTTAATAAAAAACATTAGGGTGAAAATACTAGATGAATTTTGAATTAAAATTGGAAAACAGATTCACATGTAAAATAAGAGAATTGTAATATGGATGAGAAATCTAAAATCATTATTTAGGTGAAATCTACTCCAACTAAAAATAACACATCATTAATTTTTCCTATCATTTACATTTCCAGAATATTTTTTGGTAAACCATGGAAAAAAAATGGAATGTGGGAAACCAAGTTCATCAATAAGATATGAAAATAAACTATAGAGGAAATATATTCAATTCTCAGTGTATGTTAGAGTAGGAAGAAGTAATCAACCTCAACAAATTTTCAATAGAGAATGAACATACATCAATAAAATATTAATAGTTTTTGTTTTTGTGGTTTTATCAAATATATGTGTAACTAGAATATATTTTTTGGAATAACATATCACCTATTATTATAAATCATCAACAAAAATAATTAAATGCTAAAAAAATAATTATTAACTTTTTTAACCTATGGGATGTTAGAAATAAAAATATAGAAATGTGATAATATTTTCAATGAAACATCATTTGAATGTCTCATAATGTTTTCGTAATATGTGATAAAGCAGTTAATCATGAAGAAAAATTTATGAATCTCCATTTAGAACATTTTTAACATGGTATAATAGAAAATAATGTAGGAAGGAAGAATATTGATGAAAAATGATTTTGTTTTTTAGACAACATTGAAAGAAAGTAAAAAAAATACTAGGGCTACAAGATAGTGGATTTTCTTGGCACATTTCATGTGATTTGAAAATATTGATACATGTTTAAAATCATGGTGGATGTTTTCTTATAATTTGGAATTATTGTTCCATAAAAATTATTCGAAGTACAAAAGGTGAGAATGAAGTAGAGAAAATGAAATCTATTGAGGTTTAATTTTTTTATGGGAAAAAACATAACATTGATATTGTAATTATATATTTTGATTATGGAAAGAAGAAGTTATTTTTAGAAAATATTCATGATTTATCATAAAATTGGATGATCAAAATGTAATAACAAAAGAAAAAGGAAAATATTGAAATTATTTTGATGGTTTAGAACATTAAAAATAATTTTAGCTACGTAGTGATGGTGAAAATATGCTTTGGAACCATTGACATGGAAACTATGGGATGAAAAAAGAATAAACATTTTAAGAATAATGTTTTATGAAATTTTCTATAATTTAAAATTAGACAGGAGTATGTTTGTGATAATTTTTATAAAGGGACGATAATTAATAAATGTTACCATAAAGTAGAGATTCATTATACAATGTCTCCTAAACATATTCATTCAAATTTATGTGGGTTGATGATACATGAATCAACAAAGAAGATTTATAAATTATCACTATTATAGATAATTTAACTCAGATGACAAGGATCGGGTATATAAAACATATGAAATTGGTCTTGGAAATGTTTAGGTTTTTCAGAAAACATGTTAAGAATGAAATGAGGGGTGTATATAATGTTGCTGGGGGTAGATAATGTAATTGAATTAACAAAAAACATACATTTTAAATTTATGTAAGAAGAATTGGTATAATACATTAGTATAGTTTCTTTACACTACAAAAAAATAGAGTGCTAGAAAGAATGAATATATGTTTTATGGAAATGGGATGAAGTATGTTAACATAATACAAATAAATAATGTTCAAATATTGATATGTTGTTTGTAAAATTGGTAATATTTGGAATATATGTTTAGTAAAACCAAAATACAATATGATATATTATGAAATGTGTAATTACATAATCCCTTCACAAATTAGATCACGGTTTTAAGAAGTTCATGTTTACTAAAAATAAAAAATCTGTATCTAGGAATGATTGATGAAAAATGTGAGAATGGAACTTTTATGGGTCATTCAGCCAATAAAAGAAGTGAAAAATGATAGAATAATTTTTTAAATTTTTTTTTGGAATAATATAATGAAAAATTTATTGATAATCAAACATCCTTAATAAATGTTTCTAGAAATGTGGGGGAATAATTAATTAATGCTTCGAAAGAAAAGGAATTTGAGATAAGTAACGTCAATAAAGATTAAGTTGAATCATTTAGTGTGACATATGATGAACGATTGTGAAATATGAAATTTACTACTCAATAAAATCATTTTGAGATAGAAAATATTCTTTGGAATCAAAAATCTCTAGTTTAATGTAGAAGAAACATGATATTTGAAAATAAAACATCAGTAATTTGAAATGTTTTAACACAATATATTTTAGAAGTAAATAAACACAATATATAGGTGATTACTATGAATGATGAGTTGGAATGAAATGATAAAAATGAATATTTTTAAATTATTCCACATACTAAATGTATAGTTATTTTCATGGACAAATGGGTTTACAAAAAAATATTTAATGAACATGATGATTATTTAAGAAAAATAGAAGACATTATTTGTAAAGGATATTCCCAAGTGGATTTGGTGGATTTTGTTGCATCATTTTCCACTATTAAAAGTTCGAATACTATTTTAATGTTTCTAGGATTGTATTCTATCATGATTTACAATTTATATCATATGGATTTAAATTCATCATTTCTTAATAGAGAATTTGAAGAAGAATTTTATATAGAATAAATATACTGGTTTCGAATTGATGATGATGTAAAAAATTATTGATTGAAGAATGATTTTCTGCAATGAAACTAGCTAAAAATCAATGGTATTATAATCCTGAATGTTTATTGAGAAAGTTTATTTTTTATAAATGAGAAGTTGATATAAACTTATATGTGGAATATACTTAATAAAAAACTATAATTATAATTGTTTATGTGTTTGATATAATTTTTAGGGGGATGTAAATGATGTTTGTAAAATAAATCTCTGAAAATTTTATAATGAACAATGAGTTGTAAATTTTAGTAAAATTAATATTCAACTATGGTTTATGTGTTAAAAAACAAGATAAATACATATTCATATCTTGTGAAGAGTTTGTCAGGGAACTATTACAAAAATTTATCATGTAATAATTCAAAAACGATTCTAATATTATCTCATTTTGAATGAAGTTGAATAAATATGATTATAGAAAATTGTGAATTAGTGTGTATTTAGAACTATTTTATAGTCTTCATTTTCTTAAATCCTCAAAGACTAGTATTTTTTATGTTTCACTTTCTGTTCTAGGTATCAAAAAAATATGAAAGAATAACATATATTTATAGAAAAGAAAACTCTTATAGTTGTCAAAGGAATAACATCCCATGGGTTGTTAAAAAATTTAATTGTGACATGGTGGATCATCTGTATACTGATGCTGATTGTGGTGATGTTTTTTATTATAGAAAATCAACCATGGTGGAGAATTTTTTATGGCTGAATTTTTTATGAGTTGGAATTGTAAGAAACAATGTTTTGTATCTTTGATGACAACAGAATCAAAATATGTTGTGGCCAATAAAGAATGTACTAAAATAATGTGGAAAAATGATCTATTAGAATATTTTAATGTAAATTTTTCAAAATCATAGATTATAAATTGTGATAATCAAATTGAAATTGGTCTTTGAAAAAATGATGTCCAATATTCATGATCAATAATGATTTATATAGAGATTCATATTAAAAAATAAAAATATTCTTCTAGAGATGTATTGTAGGATTATATCTCAATGAAGTATCAAGTAGTTGATATCTTCATAATGTTAATTCCAAAATAAATGTTTGATGAGTTGACGAGTGTGGCTGGCCTTTTATATTTGGGGGAGCAGAAACAAAAGGATTTATTCAAAAGATAAATTTATACCCATGTTTTTATCAAATAATATGGCTGGAAAATATGTCAATATAAATCTTTAGGGGTTATAATGTTAAAATATGGCAATTAAGTTGTTTTTGGACATGTTTTAGGTCGTTTTAAACCATTATTTTTTTAGTTAACAAATGATAAAAACATTTGTACATTAAATATCATTGTAAATGTTTACCGTTTTCAAATTTCATTTGCGTAAAATATTAATTTATCCATATAAAAAAATATAAATTATTATGAATCCAATTAAATTTATATCCCTTATATGTTAACTTCGTGAGTGGATTCAATAGTTTTGGAAAATTATACATAAAAAAATAATATATATGTGACCCAAGAAAAAAAGGATATCAGTCAAATGGATTTGTCTTCACTGATGTTTAATAATTTTTTCCATTGCGGAGTCTATTGATATACCATCACATATGATTATATGACATAATAGTCAATGATTTTGACCCCATAATTAATATTTTGAAAATTATTCATAAATAATATCTTTTTATAAGGTCATTAGCATGATTCTAAAATGATCTTCTTGATCCTCCTTGATCTTTCAATAAATATGAATAACATTTATAAATACTACCAAAAATTGATCAAGGTAATATCTATAGAATATATTGATTAAATTCATAATGATAGTTTGGGGATTATTAAGAAAAAAATTCATAACTCTATATGCATAGTATCTATTACTTATATTGAATGATTCATTGGGTATATAATCTTTATTGATCCATAACCGATGAAATTCAAAATGAATATCATTCATTGAAAATAATTGATCTCCACACAAAAAATAAAAAATATCATCCCTAAAGAGTGGAGGATACATGTACAACATTGTGATCTTGTTGAGTTATCTATAATAAATCTAGAGTTTCATTGATCCATATTTATAATTAATAGATATTAACGGTCCACCCCATAGTGATGTTATTGAATGAATGAATACCTTCCCAAAATTTCCCTAACATTTCTTCTTTAATTCATTCATCTCAAATGAACACATTTTTAATGGAGACTTAGAAATAAGTATAGCATTGGGATTGAGTTATATTGAGTTATCACCTATTTGATTTCATGGAATGCCATGTAATTATTTTTTAAATAAATCCATAAACTCTCATTTAATATCCATATAATTTATATTGAGTTTCTCACAAACCATATGTGATAAAAATGTATTTTTTTTTAGAATCTTGATCGATATGATGGATGTAATTTCCATTTCATGTTAATTTTTGTCATTGCATTGATAGGAGATAAAATGATGTTTCATAATAGCAATAATAACATCCCTTAATACTCAATTGATGTAGAATTTTTTAATTAATTCCAATCCATATACAAAATAACAATGAATTTATTTATAAGAATAATTTGAAGATTGAAAATAAACACATTCCAATAAACATCAATGAATGACGATTCATAAAACTGGGATGAAATCATTACACCATTTTGGTTTTTTACTAAAAAATCAACAAATAATTTATAATGTAATATTGGGGTAAACATGAAAATGTATTTGGATATAATAGAGTGGGTAGATAATGAGAGAAATAAGACAATATGAGATTTAGAGTGGATGGAAAGTGTAGGTTTCACCATGTCATTATCATAACAATCAATAGAATATGATTCTTATTATGATTCACTTTTTATCTAGTATTATGAAGTTTTTGATATTAATCATCATCATTAATCATCAAATATTAGAAATGTTAAAAAAATTTCCCACACACCATTGATTAAAAATAATGTAGTGTTAGTGGTGAATTCTGTGCATCATTCCCTATATTCTCATAATTAGATAACATTTACCAATCAAATTGACATTCAATTTCTAAATAATGTTCCATTACACACTTGAAACATTTACCATTACCATTAATAAAATTTTCCCCATATTTCATTCCATGAATCAAGCCTAACGGATGGCTCCTCTTATTCCCTCGATAGCTCCTCTCCAAATATTGTATTCCTATTGTCGAATATAAATGAATTTTGTTTTGTGGTTCAATAATATGAATGGCCTATAAGAAGATACTCTAGGGGGAATGCTCACATTTATATGATATTGAACCATGTTTTATTGATACATCAGGTTATTCCATGACACATTGATCCATAACGCATGATATAAATATTTAAATATTTAATGAAAATAATTTTTTTCCATTACTAAGTTATGATATATATCTCATAAATACTTCTATAATAATTTGGTAGTATACCTTTTAAGATTAAATAAATATCATTGATTGAAACAATAAATCATTTAGGAAGGTATTTGGCCTAACAATATAACGATTTATTATCATTCTTCTAAAAAACCATTCCTTATCATGTGACCAATTATGTTACAGTGTGACATTACTAGATCCTAAATATTTAAAATATATTTCTTTTGAGGTGTGGTTTCCAAAAAAATCAACTTTCTTATAACTGAGGCCATTTTTTCGAGATCCTAAGTTTGGTTTCATGAAGCACATAATCTCCATTGAAAAAATAGTAATAAATCACTATTACATATTTCAATTGGAAAATATTTTCCCATTCATTTTTTGAAATATTCTACATTGGTTAATGGTTTTCCCGGGTGTATAGCATTCATATTTATGATTAATTTTTTTTAAGTGACATGATATATTCAGATTAAAACCCTTTGTTACACAATTTTATCCTAATTAAGAAAACATAATTACATTTCATCTTAATAGAATAAAGCATTATAATTTCAAATATTGAGTTTATTTTGAAAAAAAATTCAATATTAAAATATCATATTCCTATGAATGATCATCTAAACATTATGTCTAAATGTTAAATCAAATTATGGAAAAAATAAAACACCACATTACTGAATTTAAAATTAATGTTGAGTTCTCTCCAACCATTGGTCTAAATATCATTCAACAATGACTAATCTCAAATGAGGTATTTTTATAAAATCACTCAATCTTCTTATAATAAATTCACTATAAAATCTGAAACTCCCCTATGGATTTTTCTAACATCATATAATACACCTGATCTCTTATAAATAATAAATGAAAATTTATCATTTGTTACTATGAAAAAAATATCCCCCTTCATCTATGTTTAACATTACCAAAAAAAGCATTATTCTGAACCATTTCTCTAGAAGTGTATAATAAATAATCTTTTATATTAGAAAATATATATTGATAAACATGATTATGGAGACATGAAAATAAATTAATAGTTATGTTGGGATAAATATCAATTTGAAAACATTTTTCATAGTAAAAATATATCATATTGGGGTTTTTAATATATCTATCAATTTCACATTTTTAAAAATGTAATACCATATCAAAATAAAATATTCCACTGACACCTTGATGATAATATATTTTATTTAAAAAAATTAAAATTTAATATTATATGTAATTTTGTGGTATATTTTGGTGTTGTGTTTTTCAAAATAGATGCCTACTGGGTATGGAACATGAACCCACATGCCTTCAAGTTGTTAATTCATCTATATAATTTTTATTATTCCTTTAAAAGAAACAATGTGGATTGGATCAATCATTAATTATGTGGAATAATAATATATAATGTTATTTTATTCAAAACACCATCCTATGATAATGAATTTTCCTCCCAAATAATATATTTGGTCACTAATATCACATAAAAAGGCAATATCCAAAACATAAAAATGTACATACTATTATAGTTGTAAAACATAAATCTATTGATCATTTTTCATTAAAAATATATTTTGATTGATTTTCCCTCTATCATGTGTGAATAATTCTTTTATCCATAATATGTATAGTCTCAATCATTCTTAATGAGTAATAATAACACTTCATACAGTTTTATTCAAAACACCATTATCGGATAATAAATTTACCTTCCAATGTATTTGTTGGGTCTTTAATATCACATAAAAAGTCTATATCCGAAAAATATAAATGTGTAATAATTTGGGTTAATTTCTCTCCATATTGTGTGAATAATTTGGATATCCACAATGTGAATATGTTAAATCATTTTTAATGTGGAATAATAATACATAAAGAAGTTTTATTCAAAACATACTCCCCTGATAATGAATTTACCTCCCAAAGTATGTGTTTTCTCACTAATATCACATAAAAAGTAAATATAGAAATAATATAAATATAAATACTATAATATTTATGAAACATAAATCTATAAATCATATTTAATTTAACATATATTTTTTATTTATATTCACTCTATAATGTGTGAAACATTTAGAGAAAATTAATATCAAAAAAGAAGTGTATTATCAAAAACATTTTCTAGTATGGTTTTCATAAAGAATAATGAATATAAAATAATTAATATAAACACATTTTGAATTAATTTTATATCATCATATAATGAAAAAATAGTCCTTCATGTGATAGGAGTAATATAATATTTTCATTATTCATTTTCAAATTTGTTTATAATATCTTGGAAAAATTTAATTATAATAAAAATATAGAACCATATAATTTATTATTTATAAACCCAAAAAATACTCATCTCACCAATAATTTCAATTCAATAGTGTTCATTAATGATGGAATTAAATTCAACACATTCATTAATGAAAAACTAAAAATAGATTGTATACCATATTAAATCACAATAAATTAGTTGGTTTATTATACTATGACAAATATAATATAATATAACTATCACATTATGAATTATATATGTTATATATTTTATATATCATAGAATTATTATCTCATAGTGCTCATTTCAAATCAAAAAAGTAATTAATTATTCTAAAAACATGATATGTATCACTACCAAAAAAATCCATATGATTATTCTATGTAAACCAACCATTCAGGAACAATATTTTCGAAATATTATTTTCCAAAAATATATTAGAATTATTATTCTAAATGTTTCATATATTATGGAAAATACATATATATTTGGTGCTTAAAATTTGTTAATATGTCCTAATAAATTATTAAAATTAATGTTAGATTATAATTTTCATAAATGGTAATCCCAATTCCATGCCATATTACAATTATAATTCATCCTTTATTAGAAAAACATTGTCCTATTTAAATTATTATCTATAGGTTAGGTAATCAATAACTATGTACCTATTTTTGAAATTTATTTAGTAATTTATATAATTTGTAACACAATAATCATTCCATAAAGCATCATCAGTATCATTAGGCATGAACAATAAAATTTATATTTCTTATTGAAAATTTATTATCCTTTCATTGTTTTTATATTTTTTTCAGAAATATCGAAAAATAATATCAATGTAAGAATATTAAAAAAATAATTATAATTCTTCTCTATTTGATAAATGCTTTCCTTAAAAATTGATATTCCAATATATATTTAACAATATTGATGGATATCCTGTAAAGACCCATAAAATTCAAGGGAAATTTTTTTCTATTTTTTTTTTGGATTTTACAAGGATGCAGTTTCTGACGGCGCCTGATTCCGAGGCCCAGCGTGCCCGGAATCATTTTCCGAAGTTTGACTCGGGTATATTCAGTGAACGAACGAGCGAGTTTTTCTAACTTTTGAACCGGTGCTCAGAATCGAATTCCGAGGGCACCGATGGAATCGCAGCGCCGGTTTTTGCTTAGAAAAGCCTCTTTCGGAGTTACATTTGCTCTGTTGTGCTTTTTAATTTTTTGGGTTTAAGTTGAGAAATAAAATAAAGTTGTACGACAATTTTATTTCATTTCACTTAATGCCGCTTAAAGACCACTTTAAGCTACTTAAGCTGGGTTGAAGTGGATAGGGTGAAATTCAAAATATCCTACCCACTTGGTAGGATATTTGTGAGGTGGGACCCACACGAGCCCCACCATTTCTTTTCTTCTTAAGTAACGCACCCGCACCCCCCCCCCTATTAAACGAAATCAACCGACGCGTTTCCTTAATTTCTTAATGCCTCTATTTAATTGGGCAGTTAAGTTTACAATTAGTTCATTGAAATTAATTGTGAGGGTTATGTTGTTTGAATTTTGAAATCGTTGCCGGAAAACAATAAAATAAGGCCTTAACCTCATTTTATTTTGGGGTAGGGAAGCGTTGCACTGAGTTTTCCTCTCCTCCGCCTCCTTCGCGAAGAACACTAAGAACGCACCACCACTGACGAAGAACACTCGTTTTCCTTCCACAGAATTTCTCCCCTTCCACGGCGAGACTCTTCAACGGATCTTCTTCTTCCCCTTCATTGTCAACGGATCGACGAACAAGCTCAGAAGCGGAATCAGGTAACAAGCGATGATGGCTTCGCCTTCCCTCGAGTCGGACGAACGCCGACGTCCCCCTTCGACGTCGTCATCCTCGCGACGCCATACCGCGACGATCCTCGAACGACGATGCCTCCTTTCGATCATCTTATACCCAAGGTAGGGAATTGTTTATGAAATATTAATGAACCCCATGCTACTTCCTTATAAATCAAAGAACGTGGATCAAATAAATATAAATTTAATTCGCGAAGATTATTTTGCGTGTTGGGTTTTTATTTTTGGGTATTCTATTATCTTTTGAGAAAAGAATGACGAGCGCAGACCAACCAATTCCAGGTTGATCCGCGGATCGTTCGTTCATGCGGATTTATGTTGAGGATTATTATTTTATTTGTTCGTGATTATTACCTTGATGATATTCATGGATTTTAAAACCAATTTTTATCGAATAACGCCAGGGGGCTGGACCGCACAAACACGGCCGAACCTCCTCCTTTTTTTCATGTTGGTTCCATGTGGATTGAAAAGGGAAAGGCGTGGTGCCGTCGCACCATGCAGAATCATGCGACAAGAAAATGCACGGTGCCGTCGCGCCACGCCGTGAAAAGAAGAACAAGGACGTGACGCTGTCGCGCCGCGTCGAAGAAACCCGAAGACATCCGCGGATGGAGTCGGGCCGCGGTGAAGGGGCGTGGCGCCAACGCGCCGCGCCGGAGAACCACGAAGACGGCGCGTTTCGTTTTAAAGTGTGGATTGATGGGCGACGAAAAACGAGGCCGCAAGGTAATTTTGAGGCCTCCACAGTGAAAGTCGGGTCCCGGGAGGACCATAGGCGAAGACGACAGGAGAAACGGACC
Source organism: Viscum album (assembly GCA_963277665.1). NCBI lineage: Eukaryota > Viridiplantae > Streptophyta > Magnoliopsida > Santalales > Viscaceae > Viscum > Viscum album. Next base: position 1,799,722,928 of record OY728157.1, read on the forward strand.
ACCAGAGCGCGTCTGGTGGTCCGCGGATGGCGGCGGCGGCGCGCCGCCGGAAGGGAGGCGGCCGGAGGTTCGCCGCCGGCCTCAATTAGCGGAAAAGGGTGGCGGAGCCGCGCACCCCGCACGCAGTGTCCGCGCGGCCGCGCCGGCCGCGCCGGCCGGGCGGGGCCACGACCAGCCGGGTCGGACCCGGTTCGGGCTGACCCAGGGGGGTCGGGCCGGGTCGGCCCAGGCCCAGACCCCCCGTTTGCGGACCACTTTCGGTTAAATGCTCATAACTTGAGCTACGGGCCTCCAAACGACTTTCCGTCAGTGTCAACATGATCCTTTGATCGAGGCGATCGTTTTGGTATATCTCACCCAAGGTTTAAGATTACTTTGGGTTCGGCCGGGTTGGTTCGGATACGAAATCAACCGGGCCCTCAGAGCGGAAACGCTTATATCTTGAGCTCCGGACGTCCGATTGACGTGTCGTCGACTTTGATGGATTCCTCTAAGTGAGATGGATCTTTTGGATTACTCCGCTCGAGGTTTGATTTCCGTCGGATTGCGGTCAGGTTGGTTCGCTCACGAAACCAACCGGGCCCCTGGAACGAAAAAGCCAATAACTCACAGACCGGGAATCAGATTGACGCGTCGTCTGTCTCGTTGTTTTCCTCTTGATGAGACGGAAATTTTGGCATACTTAGCCCGTGTTTTGGTTTCTGTTGGATAGTGGCCGGGTTGGATTGTAACCGAAATCCAACCGGGCCCCTTGAATGGAAAAGCTGATATCATTCAGACCAGACGTCCATTTGACGAACCGTCAGCGGCGTTGGTGATCATGTTGAGAAACGGTCCCTATGAGTATACCCTATGAGTGTTCGGGGTATAGTTGAGTTACGGCTGGATTGGTTCACACATGAAACCAACCGGGCCCCTGGGACAAAAAGGCTAATAACTCACAGACCGGGCGTCCGATTGACGCGTCGTATGTTGCGTTGAGACCCCTATGACGAGGCGGTCCATTGAGATACTTCTTAGTGGGACTTTGAGATACTTGGAGTATCGACCAGTAGCTCGTGGAGCGGACCCTCCCAGAGACGAGCGTACGGAGTACGGAGACCGTGTAGCCGGCTGAGACCTGACGACTGCTTGACCGATCGACTAGGTGTGTTACGGATAGCCCAGTGGGGAGCGCATGGTTGTAGTGGCAGACCCACGACAGAGGTGCGCTTTGTTGTAGTGGCACAGGGGAGCGCTTGGTTGTAGAGGCAGACCCACGACATAGGTGCACATGGTTGTAGCGGCACATGGGTGCGCTTGGGTGTAGCGGCACATGGGAGCGCTTGGTTGTGGCGGCAGACCCATGGTGGGAAGTGGTTGGTTGTATCGGTAGACCCACAGTACTCGACAGGAGGAGTACCTCAGTAGTCTTAGGTTAGTGAGCAGTACCTCGGAGTCATGACAGGACCACTGTACACTCCAAGGACGAGGCTCTTCGGCAGTTACAGTTTCGATAATGAAAATCCTAGTTTGAGCTGAGTCAATGATCTCTGTGTTTCCTCATGATTGAGATGGGTTACTTGATAACATAGGTATATGTATAGGCATATACCTGGGTAGTGGTTATCCGTTGATTTCATAATCCTTGTGTTTCCTCATTAATGAGATGGGTTACTTGATAACTTAGGTATATGTATGGGCATATACCTAAGTAGAGGTTATCTGTTGAGATCTTCTTTGTGGTTATCCTTGTTGGATTTAGTGATACCTTAAGGGTCTTGGGGTCCCTACTGGGTATCGTTATACTCACCCATGCACGGGCTACGCCCGTACCACATTGTGTTGGTTGCAGATGACAGGCAGTGCTGACGGAGGCCAAGTGTTTGAGGACTGGACGGTACTCAGAGGTGGACTACACGACGAGTCAGTACCCGGAGGTGGACTACACGGCGAGTCAGTACCCGGAGGTGGACTACACGATGAGATGACACACGGAGGAGGTTGATGGACGAGAGCGTGGAGGAGGATATTTGTACCTACACTTCAGGTAGGATCTGTGGTGGACGACTAGGAGCTACGCCATCTGTACCTACCCTTCAGGTTGGATCTGAGGAGGACAACCCAGAAGCCGCTTCCGTCCTTCAAGCTGTTATCTTTTCTGTTGTACTTGTTCAGTTGTAATTGTATTTTCTTTTGGGTTTGTATTCTGGACCATTTACTTTTCAGCACTTCTCTTTTACTTAGTGTTTACTTTTTCCGCTTACTTACTCTGTGGTGCTTCTTTTCTTTTATAAAGGCAATGCCTTCCCAGTTATCGGGATTTACACCTTTGGTGCTAGTCGCCAGCCCCTGGCCTATGGAAGGTGGGCTTGGGGTAGTCATGGAACGGGCCCCGAGGAAGGTTCATGAAAAATTGGTATCAAAGGAGTCAGTTCTACCGTGGAACTTATAACTCTGATATTTTCTTCCTGTGAAGCAATTATGTTAAGAGTACCGAGTGTGGTTTTCAGTTCAGGGAGTCCAGTGTTGGTGCAGGCGGCCGACGTATCCATACACCAGGACCCCGAAAACTGATTTCCGACTATGTGCACGAGAACACTGATTGCGTGTGTGTTTCCATAAGTTTTTAAATGTCAGCTCAAACCAGGTCAGCTCACCAGGTATAAACGTTTGACCGTGTCACGATGTTTCTTTCAGGATGCCTTTTCACGGACGACCAGCTAGTTCCCGGAGGGATGTGCGTGCTGATAGCCTATCAAGTGACGAGGCTTCGGTATAGGGCCCTCTTTCAGTTGAGGCACCAGCAGAGGCACCAGCAGTACTACCATACGTTGGGCCACCGATGCCACCAGCCCCAGCAGTAGTCGATGCACGCTACTAGAGTGCGCTGCACGAGTTCCAGCGCTAGTGGCCACCCAGGTTCCGGGGAGAGACAGAACCGCAGGCGGTTGAGGATTGGCTGGAGGCTGTGGTGAGAGTCTTCAGGCTATTGGGGACGCCAACAGACTTCATGGTGATCTTTGTTGCCAGCCTCCTTCAGGCAGCAGCAGGCAGGTGGTGGAGCAACTTGTTCCAGTTTTGTGATGGGATGACCTTCGCATGGGAAGACTTCAAGACCTTCTTCAGGGTGGAGTTTGTGCTAGTAGCTCTACACCCCGAGCATGTACAGGAGCTTCTACCTTTTCTGCAGGGTTTTCGATCAGTAGCGGAGTCATCTGTGGGAAGTAGACAGATGATGCAGAGGTCCAGGAGGACCAGACCAGCAGTTGGACGATCTCGGGTTTTAGGACCGGTGGTGCGGGGCACCCGGGGTGGGAACAGATCTAGGCATGCCAGAAGCAGGTTGTGTTACTCATGCGGTAGAAAGGGTCACATGGCACGTGACTGTCCGAATCCTCATACAGTTGATTAGCGGGTGTTGGAGGAGCCACCGAGACAGAAGCAGCGGCTGGTGCTTGAGCAACTGTCGAGCAGTGGACAAGGCAGTAGAGCTCCGAGAGCAGGTGGACAGGAGCGGAACTAGTGGATACGTCTTTTTTACTTCTAGTTCCATGTTGATTTTGTATTCGTGTCTTTGTACTATGAGTTTCAATAATAAAAAGACACTTATCATATGATTTTTGCTTTCCTGTCATTTTTGTTTGGTTGATACTGAGTGGTCCTGGTTAAGACTGTTGACTTGACCCTCACATTCGAGATTTCTACTGGAGGAGACCCAGTGACCTCACACTGATGCCGATAGTGTGACTCGACCCTTGGATGTGAGAGTGATAGTTGGATCTCTTGGTAGTTACGTCGAGGCCTTACGGCGTTAGTTTAAGTATGGAATAGGCAATAACTATTCATACTCAAATTGACGGTTTTAGGAAAATGTCGGGATGGGTTTTCCTTGGTCGGCGAAAACGAAACCCCAAGCATATCGGGATAAACTCTTTCACAGGAGGGTGCGACCGATCACTCTTGAGTCATTCAACCATACCCTCGTGGAAACAGTCTTTTGAGTTTCAGTTCTAACAGAAAATGGAGACCTCTAGAGTTCGAGGATGATGATCATGTCCTTATACGTGTCTCACCTCGACGAGGTTACAGAGATGTGGCCAAGGCGGGAAGTTATCTCTGAGGTTCAACGGACCTTTCTAGGTCCTCAGCTGGGTAGGCGGGGTGGTTTACCGCTTGAACCATCCACCACAGTTGCACCAGGTGCACGACGACTTCCACGTTTCTCTACTGAGGAGATACGTGCTCGACCCTTCGTATATCATCGACCATGAGGAGCTGGACGATGGCGATGGAGTGACATTTACGGAGGTTCCAATGGTAATCAAGGATCGAAAGGAGCAGATCCTTCGAGGACGGCCTATTCCTTGGGTGCGCTTTCACAGGCAGTACAGGAACCTCTGGGTGAGCACATGGGAGCAGAAGGCTCAGATGCATGCTCAGTACCGTTTTTGTATCCCTAGTTTATGTTAAAGGTTTATGAGGACGTAAAGCCCTTAGCTATGAGTAATGTAAAGACCCGTAAAATTTAAGGAAAATTTTTTTCTAATTTTCTTTGGGATTTTACAAGGACGCAGTTTCTGACGTCGCCTGATTCTGAGGCCCGGTGTGCCCGGAATCAATTTCCGATTTTGGCTCGGGTACGTTCAGTGAACGAACGAGCGGGTTTTTCTATCTTTTGAACTGGTGCTCAGAATCGAATTCTGAGGGCACCGATGGAATCGCAGCACCGGTTTTTGCTTAGAAACGCCTCTTTCGGAGTTGCGTTTCCTCGGTTGTGATTTTTAATTTTTGGGGTTTAAGTTGAGAAATAAAATAAAGTTCTACGACAATTTTATTTCATTTCACTTAAAGCCGCTTAAAGACCACATTAAGCTACTTAAGCTGGGTTGAAGCGGATAGGGTGAAATTAAAAATATCCTACCCACATGGTAGGATATTTGGGACATGGGACCCACATGAGCACCACCATTTCTTTTCTTCTTATGTAATGCACCCACACCCCCCTATTAAACAAAGTCAACTGACGCATTTCCTTAATTTCTTAACGCCTCTATTTAATTGGGCAGTTATGTTTTACAATTAATTCTTTGAAATTAATTGTAAGGGTTATGTCATTTGAATTTTGAAATCATTGGCAGAAAACAATAAAATAAGGCCTTAGCCTCATTTTATTTTGGGGTTGGGAAGCGTTGCGCTGAGTTTTCCTCTCCTCCTCCTCCTTTGTGAAGAACACGAAGAATGCGCCACCACTGACGAAGAACACTAGTTTTCCTTCCATGGAATTTCTCCCCTTCCATGGCGAGACTCTTCAATGGATCTTCTTCTTCCCCTTCATCGTCAACGGATCTACGAACAAGCTCTGAAGTGGAATCGGGTAACAAGAGACGATGGCTTTGCCTTCCCTCGAGTCGGACGAACGCCGACGTCCCCCTTCGATGTCGTCATCCTCGCAACGCCATACCGCGACGAACCTCGAACGACGACGCCTCCTTCCGATCGGCTTATACCCAAGGTAGAGAATTGTTTATGAAATATTAATGAACCCAATGCTACTTCCTTCTAAATCAAAGAACGCGGATCAAAAAATGATTTATTTGATTCGCGAAGATTATGTTGCGAGTTGGGTTTTTATTTTTGGGTGTTCTATTATCTTTTGAGAAAAGAACGACGAGCGCGGACCAACCAATTCCAGGTTGATCCGCGGATCGTTCGTTCATGCGGATTTATGTTGAGGATTATTATTTGATTTGTTCGTGATTATTACCTTGACGATCTTCGTGGATTTTAAAACCAATTCTTATCGAATAACGCAAGGGGGCCGGACCGCACAAACATGGCCGACCCTCCTCCTTTTTTCATGTTGGTTCCTTGTGGATTGAAACGGGAAAGGCGTGGTGCCGTCGCACCACGCGGAATCATGCGACAAGAAAATGTGTGGTGCCGTCATGCCACGCCGTGAAAAGAAGAACAAGGACGTGAAACTGTCGCGCCGCATCGAAGAAACCCGAAGACATCCGCGAATGGAGTCGGGCCACGGCGAAGGGGCGCGACGCCAACGCGCCACGCTGAATAACCACGAATATGGCACGTTTCGTTTTGACGTGCGGATTGACGGGCGACGACAAACGAGGCCGCAAGTTAATTTTGAGGCCTCCGCAATGAAGGTTGGGTCCCTGGAGGACCATAGGCAAAGACGGCAGGAGAAACGGACCACCGGAGAGCATCCAGTGGTCCGCGGAAGGCGGCGGCAGCGCGCCGCCGGAAGGGAGACAGCCGGAGGTTCGTCGCCGACCTCAATTAGCGGCGAAGGGCGGGGGAGCCGCGCACCCCGCCCGCGGTGTCCACTCGGCCGCGCCGACCGAGCCGCGGCCGGCCGGTCGGGCCGGACCGAGCCAGCTGGGCCGGGCCGCGCCGACCAGACCGGGCCAGGCCCAGCCGGCCGGACTGGGCCAGGCCCCGCCAGGTCGGACTAGGTTCGGGCCGACCCAGGGGGGTCGGCTCGGGTCGGCCCGGGCCCAGACCCCCCGTTTTCAGACTACTTTCGGTCAAATTCCCGTAACTTGAGCTACGGGCCTCCAAACGACTCGCCGTCAGTGGTAACGTGATCCTTTGATCGAGATGGTCGTTTCGGTATATCGCACTCAAGGTTTCGGATTACTTTGGGTTCGGCCGGGTTGGTTCGGATACGAAACCAACCGGGCCCTCGGAGCGGAAACTCTTATATCTTGAGCTCCGGATGTCCGATTGACATGTCGTCGACTTTGATGGATTCCTCTATGTGAGACGGATCTTTTGGCTTACTCCGCTCGAGGTTTGGATGTCGTCGGAGTGCGGTCGGGTTGGTTTGCTCACGAAACCAACCGGGCCCCAGGAACGAAAAAGCCAATAACTCACAGACCGTGCATCAGATTGACGCGCCGTCTATCTCGTTGTTTTTCTCTTGATGAGACGGAAATTTTGGGATACATCGCCCGAGTTTTGGTTGCTCTTGGATAGTGGTCGGGTTGGATTGTACCCGAAATCCAACCGGGCCCCTGGAACGTAAAAGCTGATATCATTCAGACCAGACGTCCGTTTGACGAACCGTCAGCGGCGTTGGTGATCACGTTAAGAAACGGTCCCTATGAGTATACCCTATGAGTGTTCAGGGTATAGTTGAGTTACGACAGGATTGGTTTGCACATGAAACCAATCAGGCCCCTGGGACGAAAAGGCTAATAACTCACAGACCGGGCGTCCGATTGACGCGTCGTCTGTTGCGTTGAGACCCCTATGACGAGGCAGTCCTTTGAGATACTTATTCATGGGACTTTGAGATACTTGGAGTATCGACCAGTAGCTCAGGGAGCGGACCCTCCCAGAGACGTGCGTACGGAGTACGGAGACCGTGTAGGCGGCTGAGTCCTGATGACTGCTTGACCGATCGACTCGGTGTGTAACGGATAGCCCAGTGGGGAGCACTTAGTTGTAGCGGCAGACCCATGACATAGGTGAGCTTGGTTGTAGCTGCACAGGGGAGTGCTTGGTTGTAGCGGAAGACCCACGATAGAGGTGCACTTGGTTGTAGCGGCTCATGGGTGTGCTTGGGTGTAGCGGTACATGAGAGCGCTTGGTTGTTGCGGCAGACCCATGGTGGGAAGCACTTGGTTGTAGCGGAAGGCCCACAGTACTCGACAGGAGGAGTACCTCAGCAGTCTTAGGTCAGTGAGCAGTACCTCGGAGTCGTGACAGGACCACTGTACACTCCAGATACGGGGCTCTTCAGCAGTTACGGTTTCGATAATGAAAATCCTGGTTTGAGCTGAGTCAATGATCTTTGTGTTTCCTCATGATTGAGATGGGTTACATGATAACTTAGGTATATGTATGGTCATATACATGGGTAGTGGTTATCTGTTGATTTCATAATCCTTGTGTTTCTCATGAATGAGATGGGTTACTTGATAACTTATGTATATATGTATGGGAATATACCTAAGTAGAGGTTATCTGTTGAGATCTTCTTTGTGGTTATCCTTGTTGGATTTAGTGAGACCTTAAGGGTCTTGGGGTCCCTACTGAGTATCGTTATACTCACCCTTGCACGGGCTATGCTCGCACCTCGTTGTGTTGGTTGCAGACGACAGGCAGTGCTGACGGAGGCCGAGTGTTCGAGGACTGGACGGTACCCGGAGGTGGACTACACAACGAGTCATTACCCGGAGGTGGACTACATGACGAGTCAGTACCCGGAGGTGGACTACACGACGAGATGACACACGGAGGAGGGTGACGGACGAGAGCATGGAGGAGGCTATCTGTACCTACCTTTCAGGTAGGATCCGTGGTGGACAACCAGGAGCTATGCCATCTGTACCTACCCTTCAGGTAGGATCTGAGGAGGATGACCCAGGAGCCGCTTCCGTCCTTCCAGCTGTTATCTTTTCTGTTGTACTTGTTCAGTTGTAGTTGTATTTTCTTTTGGGTTTGTATTCTGGCCCATTTACTTTTCAACACTTCTCTTGTACTTAGTGTTTACTTTTTCCTCTTACTTACTCTGTGATGCTTGTTTTCTTTTATAAAGGCAATGCATTCCCAGTTATCGGGATTTACGCCTTTGGTGCTAGTTGCTAGCCCCTGGCCTATGGAAGGCGGGCTTGGGGTAGTCACGGCACGGGCCCCGAGGATGGGTAGTGACATATCCTTTTAATTTGAACATTTCATTGGATTGATTCCATACTCATCATTATGTTTAAAATAGTCCCTATATTTAATAAATAAAAATTTTAATTTTTCATGATCCTCCAATATTAAAATATCAAATATTTTCACCAAATTTATATAATTTTTATTGAATCAGAATATTTGTTTATCTTTAGAACTATATCCATGAAAGATACATGAATCAGTAAAAGTATCATATTTTCCCCCAATATCTTCTTCTTACCATGATTTAACATAGAATAAAAAAATTATTTATGCCCTATTAGATTAGATTTTATAGAGAATGAATATTATACCCTATATTAATTAAATTTTATTTATGAATAAATGATTATGTGTACTTATTCTGAATCACATAGAATGAATTTTTTATCCTTTCAATGATTTACAAGAACCATACGCCTCATATCAATAGAAAACATATTTTTTATTTCCATTATTCTATTTTCTAATGATTTTAATGTGAAAATAATTCATATAAAATAATTGTTTTTCATGATATACTTAAACAACATCATTTTTTGTGTTTAGAACCATTATCAATTTGAATCCAAAAAAAATTATATCCATTTTTATTTTTTGTAAATTTATTATATTCTAGAAAATAAGATGTTTTTTATCTGATCAGCATAATGTAATCATAAATAAAATTTATAATATAATATATAAATTTATTTAAATACTGCTCTCCATCTTGGGATTTCAATTTTGTAAGAACCAAACATATGAATCCATTGTCTCAAAAGGGATTTTAAGCATGACCTCTTTATTCATGAAATACTTCTTCACCACCTTCGTTCAATAAATAAAATCACAAGTGGTTATTATTTCAGGAAAATAAATATTATAATTCCTCACAGATAGATAATCGAAATATATTCACATATACACTATCCAAAATAACAATGTGTTCAGAGATATTATTCATCACATGCCTTCATTCTTAAATAACAACTATTAATATAATTTGAAATAATGAATGGATTTTAATTTTTTAGTTATCCCTTATAGAATATAGTGTCATAAATTTTTATTCCACAAAACATGGTTTTATATAAGTCATCAAATCATTATCACAATGTAAACAATATAATACACTTAATAGAATTTTTCTCACTGCATCAACTAAGAAAAAATCACTAAAATCACCCTCTTCAAAAATTTTATTCTTTTTACATCTATATTAATATTTATTAATAAATAAACTATTGAACAAGTTGATCCATAAATATTTATGTCATTTTATTTAGGTATATAATTATATTACATGAAAACCCATAATATTGCATTCAACGATTTTCTTCATTTCTTACATTGTATTCAATGCAAGCATAATGGAATTAAATTTTTTTATCCTCTAAACTAATGAATTATATGTCTCATAATTCATCACTTTCTCAATAATTAATGTGAGAAATTTTTTATTCGCGTTTCAAATATTACCTCACCTACAAATAATATCCTTAAAAGAATTTAATGAGTTTGAAAAGAAAGGATTTTTTGGGATATTAAATTTATTGAATCATTAATTAATCATAAAATTACACAATTATATATTTGATTTTTCTCAGTTTTGACACTTTTTTTCAGATCCTTTTTATAATTTTTTTGAAATTTTTATACTAAAATGATTTTTTATTAAATAATTTATAATTGTTATGATTTTGTACTTTGTTGTGTAAAATAATCAATTTTAGTTTAAGTCATGTGTTTTTATGTGCATTATTGTAATTTTAAATAATTGATTAATTTACTTAATTATTTTTAATTTGACTTTTAGTTTTTATTATTTTATTGTTAAAACTTTTCATTTTAGTTTGTTTAGTAAAACATTAATTTAATCAATTAATTATTTATTGGTAATTTGTAAATAAATAACACATTTTAGTTTTTAATTATTTTAACAATTTAATAACTTTTAACATTTTAATATTATTACATTAATAATTTTATTCTTTAATTTAATTTGTTTCTTAGTTAATTAATTGGTTAATTAATTAGTTGATTAATTTCAGTTAGTTACTTTAATAGTTTAAATTTGATCAATTTGTTGATAATATTTAATACAAATAAATTCATTCTTTTTTATTAAGCATAAATAATTTTATTATTTAACTTGGTTTATTTATTTATTTCTTGATTTTATTATTTTTAATTTAATAAATTAATTTATGAATATATTTTTGGGTATTATTAAGGTTTTAATTTGTTTCATTTATTTTATCTTGTTTGTTTTACTTGTAGGTGTTGCTATGTGTCATGGTTTCTTCACTGTCATGGGGCCACAGTATTGTCTCCAACCCATCTCACCATTTCAAAAACAGTAGCACGTCGCACTGTTCCATACCCATATAATCGTTTCACCGTTTCAAAATAGGTGGTGAAACATTTCTTCTCATCGTTTCTCGTAATCACCGCTTCCTCACATGTCTTCCCACCGTTTCCCGTAGCCAATGATGTTTCCCACATCAACTGCTTCCTCACGGAGCCACCTATGTATCCCCTCACTATCTCACTATTTCCTTCGCAACCAGTTCCATCATGGAGGCTATCACTCACCGCCCCAGCACATTGTTGTCTCACAACAACTGATACCAAATCCCTTTCTATATTCTACTTCCAACATCAATAACACAACAAAACCGAAAAATCCCACATCAATCATGCAGAAAAACAGAGTATTCAAAACAGTGGTAGAAAGAAACCTCATCCAAGAAAACAAATATCACTGCAGAACTTGCAGCAGAATAAGTAGCTAACAAATTCACCCAAAAAAAGTGAAAACTGCATAAAACACTTGGGAAACAAAAATTTCAATCATAATAGAAGAAATCAAAACTAAAACATCAAATTACAGATCTGGAACGAAATTTCTTTCTCGACCCCAAAGCCCTAAGCCTCGAACAACACCCCTACATATATCTCTCATATGCACCTACTTCGCGTCCTAAGAACCATATTGGGGAGAATCCTGATTCCAGACCGAAAATTGATTGCCACAAATATTGTGAGAAACCCGTCGAAATATGGAAGCGATATATGAAGAATAAATAAATCAACATGCATGTTTTTCTAACTTGGAAAAACCCTCCCAGGCAGAGGATTAAATAAACCACGGGGCAATTCCCAAAATATCCACTATGAATCAGATAATACAAGAATCCAAGTAATGCCCAAACATGAATTACAAAAAAGAGAGTGTATAAAACCTATGTGAAAACAACACCCTGATACGCCCCTGCCATGTCTCTCATAAACATCCTGCTGACGCCATGTATCAAAAGATCAATCTGTGACAAAATGTCACCCTTCTGTCGATGAAACGTCACTACCTCGGAGATCTTCACCCGATCATGAGTCAACCTCACAGTAGCTTGCGAAACATGAATGATCTCTCCATCATGATGTACCGCCGAACATCAATCGGGACACGCCACCTAATCACTGTTATCAGGAAGACTTTCGATACGTGGTCATGATCATCAATTTTGTAGTCACTACTATACACATGTCAAATGACGACACACCGCACACGCTACCACCGACACGATATCCCCCTTCTTGCTCCTAGTGGACGACATCTTTAACACCCTTCCAAGAACATCGTCACACATACAAGATAATTGTGTCGTCGTGGTTGTGTCACATGGGACACTGCAAACACAACAACCCCTTCACGCGTCTCTCTTGCTGGGTACATCTTGCTAGCACACCCTTGTTCTTCAAAATATGTTTCTTCATCCTCCTTATATAGAGACCAATTCCATAATAATCAATTATTGCAGTCAAAATCCATTATTTCATCCATTAATATTTAGAATTAAATAGACATTAATGTTGGGAGAAAATCATCAATTAATGTTGATATAAATATCCCCATTAATAATTTTCCTCTCTCATCAGTAAATGTGATGAATCCCTCCATTAATTATTTTCCTGTCTTATCAATAAATGTGATGAATCTCAAAAATCTCCCCCTTCATCAAATTAATGAATGGATCCATCCAAAAAACCTATTTGGAAAGAAAATATAACGATATCACACCAAGTATCATCAACCTCATAAAATATGACGATGTCCTTTTGCACTTCTGATAAAAAAATAAGCTCCCCCTGCAAAGAGAAAATCAAAAGCCGAAATCTTTAACACATTTTTATCTGCATAATCCCGCTCATCCTAGTCAAGAAGACAAGAACCAGAAACATCTGGCTCCCCAATAATAGTGATTACCACATAATCTGGAGAACCTGCAGGAATAAACTGCTCCCCCTACTCAACATCCTATGATCTGACATGTGTATCACCTCTCTTTACCTACTTTAATTTCTAATCTTTATTCTGCTCCACGCACACATCTTTGATCCTCTTCGAAGCTTCCAAAATATTCATGTTAAATTTCAAGCACAAACCAACCTCCTCTGATACCACTTGTTGGGGGATAATCCTGATTCTAGACCGAAAATTGCTTGCCAAAAATATCATGAGAAACCCGTCGAAATATGGAAGCGACATAAGCACAATAAATAAATCAACACGCGTGATTTTTTAACATGGAAAACCACTACCATACAAAGGATTAAAAAACAATGGATAAATTCCCAAAATATCCACTATGAATCATAGAATACAAGAATCCATGTGCTGCCTAAACTTGAATTACAAATAAGAGAGCGTAGACAGCCTGTGTGAAAACAACACCCTGATATGCCTCTACCATGCCTGTGATAAACATCCCGCTAACACCATGTATCAGAAGATCAATCTGTGAAAAAATGTCACCCTTCTATCGATTAAACATCAGTACCTCGAAGATCTTCACCCGAACATGCGTCAACCTCACACCAGCTTGCGACACCCAAATGATCTCTCCATCATGATGTACCGCTGATCTTAAATCTGGAAACGCAACCTAATCACCGCTATCAAGAAGAATTTTGATACGTGGTCTTGATCATCAATTTCGTAGTCGCTGCTCCGCATCTGTCAAATGTCGACGCGCCACACATGCTACTGCTGACACGACAACCCCCTTCTTACTCCTGGTGGACTGAATCTTGAACACCCTTCCAAGAACATCATCACGCATAGAAGATAATTTTGTCGTCATAACCATGTCACATGGGCCACCACAAACTCGGAAACCCCTTCCTGGAACTCTCTTGCTGGCTACATCTTTCTGGCACACCCTTGTTCTTCAAAATATGTTTCTACATCCTCTATATATATAGATATTGGCTATAATAATCAATTAATGCAGTCAACATCCATTATTTCATCCATTAATATTGATAATTAAATATCCAAAAATGTTTGGAGAAAATCCCCAATAAATGGTGATATAAATCTCCCCATTAATAATTTCCCTCTCTCATCAATAAATGTAAAGAATCACTCCATTAATAATTTTCCTCTCTCATCAATAAATATGAAAAATCTCAATAACACTCTCCTAGAACCCAGCTCCACAACATAGTCGGGTCGCAAGCCCACACCACCGGTGAACCACCTGAACCCCACGATCCCTTTGCCTCACCACCGATCCAACTCCATGTTTCACCACTATAGACTTCACCACTGCGGTTCGAGATCTCATGCTTCATGCTGGTGGAACCTCCCCTCTCCCCCCTCAATCTTGTCCCCTCCCCTTCTGGTTGAACTGACACCTCTCCCTCATCCACCTCTCCGCGCGCAGAAACCTCAGCCCTGTCGTAACCCACAGACTTCTTAATCTCCACCCCGCCACACAAACCCCTACTCGGCTATGCTCCACTCCATCCCCTATCCGCACCGGGCCCTCGCGACCCTCAAGCCTCGTCTTCCCCTTTTACCCCTACCCATGAACATAACCCACCCCCACATTAATTTTATTTTCCATTGTTTTATTCTATTTTTTATTATATAAGATAACATTTTTTATATATTATGTATTATTTATAACATTAATATAATATATCACATATTAAACATAATATAACATATATAATAACATATAATATATATAATAATTAATCTAATAATATAATATATATTATTATTATTAAATTAAATTAAATTTTAATAATTATGTTATATTTTATATATTTACATATAATAGTACTAATAATAATATATAGCATAAATTATATATATCAGTGCATCAGTAATTTTAAGTCGTGAAATAATATATGGTAGTTTTATTTTAAATTAATTTGACTCACGTGCATTTTTTGTGTATTCTATTGTTCTGTGCATGGGGAGCTTCTGGTAGAAGCGTGGATAAAGGAAATTATTCGTGGGAAAGGTGCAAGAATATTTGTGAGGTAGTTGCAGGATAATTGCATGCACATAGAAGGACTTCACTCGAATCTGGTGACATGAATGTTGAAGATGCGCCACATGGATTTAGTGCTTAAAAGAGGACCAAGGAACACCTCAGGTGAGATTCTAGAGACTTCACCTAGGTCATTAGCATTCAACACAGCAGATATTATAGGAATTCATCCAGGGAGGAGGGGGAATAGTGATGGGGAATTCCATAACATCATTCCATGGGGGAATTCATCCATTATTTCATTTGGATCAACCCTCGATCAATCTCATCACCAAAATAGAGGTAGACAGATACTGACCATGAGATAGACATCGTAGCACTTTCTGGAGAGAGGAGCATTCTCATGGGGGATGTTTCATAATTCATTATTTGTTTCTATCTATTTTACTCTATTAATATGTGGTTAAATAGATTATAGGAATTTTGATATAGAGAACTGATCATCAATCTATCTGTCATGTTTTCTTATTTTGATTTCTCAGTGCGATTTGATTTCACGGTTCTCTCTTCTGTTTATTATGAGTATCGTTTCACATTGCCTAACGACTGATGGGTTTGGTAGTGAATCATTTTACCATGGGCAATTGACCAAAGTACAACGAATTGGAAAATGTAAATGCATACCTTCTCTAATATAAGCAGGTTTATCGAAGGATCAATATTGAATGATCAAGACTCCTGGATGTTAATCGAGCTATGTTGATCTGATGAACTGAAAACTCAATGGATTAAAACCATTTTTCTATACACTATGTAATAGTGTTAGACCATGAAAAAGAAATGAATATATTTTTATGTTCTTCAAAGCTTTCTGAGGACCCTAAAATCATAATTACTGTTTGTTCCCTGTTCATGCAATATATTTCATCATTTCTCCTTTATTTTCACACCCACTCTCATTGTTTGTTTCATTGTTTGTGTTTAGTTTTTTTATCATTTTTTTATTGTTTTAGTTTTAATTTGGTCTGGACTATGTAAGTCCTTCTCTATGGTTCGGCACCCTTCTTACCACTATACTAGAAGTTTGTAGGGTTTATAAATTTTAAATATTTTCATACTCAATGACTGTGCTGCCATGTTTTACTACCATTTTAAGGGAGGTCATGAGTGAAAAAGTTAGAAAAACACAAAAAAAATTAATATAACACAAAAAATACAAATCGTACAAACTATTCAAATAAATATCAAGAAAATCTTGTTGTCGAAACTATATGCACAATAAAGCATCTATGTTATAACTTGATAATCCTATTCAATAACTCAACATTCACTATTCTACACATAGAAAACAAAAGAAACGTTAACTGGATAATTTGGATAACATTGCTGGAAATCAAAATATCAATGGGCCACATCCCTTAGTTCATTCCCCTGAGATACTTAATATTACGGAGTTTCAAATTCCTACTATGTCAAAAAGTCCCTCCCACATCAAATAGTCCCCAAGGTATTTGTTCTATGAGATCAAACAGTCTCATCTTTATCAACTTCCATCATTTAATGGTCTTCCAAGAGAGGACTCTTTAGTGTTTATCATAGATTATTATGTTTTTATTCACTAGTTGCCTCTGACAGATCTTAGTGAGTAGGAGTTGAGGTTGAGGTTGGTTCCATTTGGACTAAAGGGGAGGGCTAGTACATGGTTTCAAAATTTAAATAAGGAAATATTTGAAACCTAGGATGAGGTGTGCAATGCCTTTGTATCTAAATTACATCCCCAGAACACCACCATTGTTGTTAGGAATAAGATCATTGGCTTTGTCTAGTATGAGGGAGAACTCTTTAACGAAGCATGGGATATGTTCATTGGTCTTCTTAGATAGATCCACAACCATTAATTAGATCTCCATCTTCTCATTGATACTTTCTATAATGTGCGTACACCCTACTATCAGAACATATTTTATCAATCTTGTGGGGGTGATTTCTCTGATTCCACTACTGATGATCTGAGAAAATTGTTTGATAAGTTGGCTCAAAAATCATAACTTAAGTACAAAAAGAAGAGAGTTATCTATAAGGCTTATAAATATCCTCAAGATGTTCTTGTTAATGATAGGATCCTTAGGGAGCAGTGCTATAACAGTGTGATGTTTTTTCACACTCAGATATATTGACCAAACATTGGTCTCCGTGGTTCAAATTATGAGAGTGCCCAGTTTGTCGAATACATGACTGGGAATCAAGGATTCCATGTACAACTCTCAAATCCATACCAATTTGGATATCAAGGTCATCCTAATAAATCATTGAGTGAGAAAGGAATCATAAAGCATCCCACTTCCACAAATTTCCACCATCAGCCCAAACAAATTTTCTAGAATCAATATGAGGATAAATCTTATAATTCTCAAGGGGAGTAAAAGGGGATTCTTCAACAAGTGTTGAGTGAGATCAGCTCATTTATGAAGGATACTGATTCTATGATTCATAATTTAGAACTTCAAATGATTCAAAAGGAAAATAATCAAACTAGTAAGGAAAAGAGCAAGCTACCCATCACATCAACTCCCAATCTAAGAGAAAATGATATTATAGTAACAACCAGATCATTTCTGTAACATAAGGAACTAGTTATGAAACCAACATGGAAAGAGGAAAATTATTTTTATGATAAAATTGAAAATGAAAATATGAAAAATCTAAATTTTGGAAATATAGAAACAGAGTTCCAAACTGAATATATTATGAAAACCACACCTGATAAATCAAAGCAACTAGAGAAAATGAAGTGGGAATTGATTAATGAAGAGAAGAAAGTGGTGTCTCAGGAGAAGGTGAATAACCTACCTATTCTAAACCATTATACCATTCCCATTCCCTTCCCTGAAAGAGTGAAGAAATTTAAGAACCTGAGTACCTGAGATTTTCTAAAATTATTCAATGCTTCACCATCAACATTCATTTCATAGATCCCTTGGATAAAATACCTTCATATGTTTTATTCACAAAAATATTTCTATAGAACAAGAATGATTAGAAGAAGTTGGATAAAATTGTTCTCAATGCGGAGTGTAGTGCAATAGTATAAAAAAATATTCTACCCAAATTAATGGACCATGGTGGCTTTATAATTTAGTTCCTAATAAGTGAAGTGGGAAACTTAATTGTCTCTGTGAATTATGAGCAAGTATCAATCTTATGCCATTCTCCATATTTAAAAATAATGGTCTTCAGGATATACAACCATCATCTGTTTGTATTCAGCTTTCTAATAGGTCACTCACACACCCTTATGGGAGAGTAGATGACCTATTAGTAGGTATAGGAAAACTGACACTACCCACTGATTTCTTCATCCTTGATATGGAGTGTGATAAAAAGGATCCAATAATCATAGGTAGAACCTTCCTTTCTACTTGTGCACCATTCATTGATATCTCCAAATGTAAACTCACCCTCAAATCTGTAGATGATGTGGATAAAATTTTGGTGTTTGAATGGCCCTGTCATGAGGTTAGTTGTGATGTGATATATGTTATTTTGAAATAATGTTATAAAATTGAGGTTTGATCTGAGTATGGGTTTTTCCCACTTGAGTCACAGAGAAAATAATTCCCCAACCGACATAAAATTTTTCATGGGATGCTGCTCTTTCCCCACTCCCTACTATTGATGAGAAAATTTCTTCTTTGGAAAACATTCTCAAGAGAGATTAACAACATTATCTTTCATTGTATCATCCTATTTATGAATGATTCCCTTGAGAAGTTTATTGTCTAATAATTCCTGAAGCTGGAGAATTTTCTGGGTTAATCCCTGCATAAAAATATGTTGATTGCTATTATGAACAAGTTCATTTCTTAGATATCTTCATACCGGCCCAATTTCATGTTATGAGTGATGATTTCAAACCTAAACTCAAATGATTCACATCATTTGAGTCCTTTTTGGGAATTGAGAACAATATGTTGGAAGCTTAATTCGATAAATTTTTCTGGGAGATTTTTGTGTTGTCATAGTTTCATGCTCTTCTAGGACTTACAAAGGGTTTTGTCGATGTGTCATATTTTATTTTTGAGTTTGAACAATACTCTAAGTGGGGTGGAATATCTAAAGTATTCTTGATCAGATAAGTGCTTATCATGGGAAAATTTTGAACTTTGTAATTGCTAATGTACTGATTTTTAGAGACACAGTTGAGCTAGGAAACATGAATCCTTTTAGCAATCTGGATGAATTTTGGAGAGTTCTGATTGGGGAGGAAAATGAAAATGTCTCGAGTAGTCCATTTCTTGATTCCTTAGACAATTTTTAATTACACACCATTGTAAAATATTTCCCATTGAATGAGAATGCTTAGAAATATTTAGCGGAATAATGTCTATATAGGGTCTTTAAAACTAGCACTTCTTGGGAGGAAACCCATGGATTACATTTTTTATAATTTAAATTTTTAGTTAGAATAAATGCTTTTGCTCAGTTGTTTTATCTTTGTTTGGTGAAGAATAATGTCTTCATTTCCATATCATATTATGCAAGTGGTCTGGTTGTCCTGGGTTGCTAAGAGAATCATTTTTTAGTGTTAGCATCATTTGGAACATTCTTTGTGGAATGAGGCTATCATCAGAGAACAATTGATAACACTCCATAACTCATGCTCTTGGTTTCATTTTACAGAAGTTTAAATTCTTTAATACTAATTTTAAATTTATTTATAATTTATGTATTTAAAGTACACATCTAGAGTTTATTCAAAGGAGAATAAAGGGAGGCATTAAAAAATGATGTACGAAGGTGCACATTTAGGGGAGTAGTGTTTTTATACATCAATTTGTCTTAATCTGGCCAATTGTTTTTATGATTCTGTGAATTAAGTGTGCAGGAGCTGACACTTATTTTTGAAACTACTGAATATTTTCTCTTGCATGATTGTTTAGTTTGAAAATATCTACTTAGTTTTAAAATTATTTTGAGCTGATTTGTTAAAAATTCTTGCCCCATGGCTTTCAATTTAATTATATTGATGTTGCACATCACTAATAATCATGCTATTATTTGATGTATATTGAATAATCTTTTGTTTGCTAATAAAAATTCTAAGCATGAACTTTTTAAAATGAAAAACATTTTTTTCTGGTGATATTTGGTGGTCTTCGGTTCTTCTATAATGATTTTTATTTTCATTCCCTTTTTTTGGGGAAAAGATATTTTTTAACCTTATTGCTACTCCTCCTTATACTTTATCAACTGAAATCTCTATTTTTTTTAACATTAACTGTCTTTCACCTTATAAATCAATATTGGGGAAAATGTTGGGTTTTATGTGTGGGGAGAGGGGAAATTCTAGTGTAATGCCGAATTCCCCGTTTTTTTAACTTGAGTTTGTGTAAAAATTTGTCAATTGTTTTCAAAAAATATTCAGAATTCCATAAAATATTTTCAAATTTATTCATCACATTATGACCATTGTAGGTTCACTAGTACATAAATTATGTCATGTTTAGTAGATAACTACTTTTGGGATGTTGACAGTGACACATAGTCAGAAACTATTAATCATTGATGATTGTTGAGTGCAATAGATCATTGTTTCTATGTACCTTTCTGTTTAGGAACTGGGGATGGGAGTTTGACAGGTTAGGTTTTGTGGGATGATGCTCATGACATAGAGTGATTAGAAGTTCTCACAGGAACCTAGGGGACTCATAATTTTTGAAGTATAAAAATAATAAATCACTTAGGGAAGTCAACTCGATGGATTATTAATTAAGTCCATTGTAACTGGAGTAAAATAGGAAAAAGGGATCCCACATTGATTATTTGAGACAAGGTTCAATGGGTTCATTTCTGTGAATAAATAAATCCAATTTCAATTTTAATAATTTCTATGCACAGTGCTTTGTACATGGAATATGGATGGGAAAAATACAAATTATGTGCCCTTGTAAAAAATGATCTCATTATAGTTAGGGTAATTTTGAATCCAAATTAAGAAGGGAGTAATTGACTTGATTACTTTTCATTTGGGTTGAATCAATAATGTGATAAAATTGATGGACATTATTGTTTGTAACTTGGGAGAAGGTGAGAATGGAAGGAGCCCTTGGTCAAGTTTTGAGTTCCACTTTGTCTAAGCAGTCAACAATACTTGAACTAGAACTTGAATTAGAAGGTGATGTATGGAAGTTACTGAGTACACATAGGAGGCACGACATACTTGACAGTATATGAATTTGTGAGGCTATTGAAATCCAGTTAGTTTTTTATGCTAGATAGGATATCATTTTTGAACATCTTTGAAAAGCCTAACCCACTATTTGGTAGTGATCCTCTGGAAATTAATGTTTAATCATGCATTTTTGAGCTAAACATAAAAAATCCTCTTTTTCTTATAAATTTAAAGGCGTGTACTTGTTTGAGGAAAAATAATGTTTTTATTTTGGTGGCGTTTGATGTGGCTCGGTTTTAACACTCTTTTCCATATCCTTTTTATATTTTTATTGACTTTTTAATACCAACATTATTGTTTTTATTAAATAATTTATAATTGTTGTGATTTTGTACTTTTTTGTGCAAAATAATAAATTTTAGTTTATATCATGTGTTTTAATGTGTATTTTTTTCATTTTTTGAAATTCTATAATTTACTTAATTCTTTTGAATTTAAAGTTAATTTTTTTATATTATTTTTATAATTTTTCATTATTGTTAGTTTAGTAATTAATTAAATTTATAAATTAATTATTTATTACTAATTTTTAAATAAATAAATCATTTTAATTTTTTCTTATATTATGAATTTAATTACTTTTAACATTTTAATATTATTACATTAATAATTTTATTCATTAATTTACTGAGTTCTTTAGTTAATTAATTGGTTAATTAATTAGTTGATTAATTTAAGTTAGTCACATTAATTTTTTTAATTTGATAATTTTTTTATAATATTAAATACAAATAAATTCATTCTTGTAAATTAAGTATAATTAATTTTATTATTTATCATTTTATTATTTATTTAGTTTTTTGATTTTATTCTTTTTATTTTATTAAATTAATTTATGAATCTTTTTTGGGGTTTAATTAAAGATTTAATTTAATTTATTTGTTTTTTCTTGTTTGTTTTACCGGCATGTGTTGTTGCGTGTCGTGGTTTCTTAACGGTCACAGTGCCACCGTCGTCCCTCCAACCCATCTCACTGTTTCAAGAATGGTGGTACACCACACTGTTCCATACCCATATAACAGTGGCACCATTTTAGAACTAGTGGCATAACATGTCTTCTCACCGTTTCCCATAGCCAACGCTTCTGTACATGTCTTCTCACTGTTTCCTACAGTCACTACTATTTCCCATTGAAATTACTTCATCAAGGAGACACCACAATATCCCGTCACTGTCTCATTGTTTCCATTGCCACTAGTTCCAGCATGACGGCTATCACTGACCGATCCGGCACATTGTTGTCTCAAAACAACCGTGACCAAATCCCTACCTATATTTTCCTTTCAACATCAATAACACAACAAAATAGAAAAATACCACTGCAATCACGCAAAAACACAAAGTATTCTAAATAGTGGGAGAATGAAACCTCATAATAGAAAAAGATTCTTATAGAAGAAATTCCAGGATGATAAGTAGCAACCAAATTCACCAAACAAAAAATTAAAAACCGCATAAAACACCATTGAAGCACTCAATCGAAAGAGAAAAATTCAATCCTAACCCATCAAAATTGAGATATAGACCGAACAATATTTCTCGACCACGATGCCCTCATCCTTGAACCACTGCCTCACCTATATCCCTCATCTGTACCTACTTCGTGTCTCGCTACACTCTCCATGAACCCAGCTCTTCAACATAGTCGTGTCGCAAGCCCACACTACCAGAGAACCACCCGAACCCCGTGATCCCTTTGCCTCACCGCCAATGCGACTCCATATTTCAACACTCTGGAATTCAACATCGTGGTCTGGGATACCTTGCTTCATGTCGGTGGTGTAGGCCCTCTTCTTCCTCAATCTCATCACCTCCCCTTCCAGTTGAACCAACATCGCTCCCTCATCCACCTCTCTGTGTGCTGAAACCACAGCCCCATCATAACCCACAGACTTCCTTATCATCACCTCACCGCACGAACACCTGCATGGCTGCGCTCCACACCATCCATTGTCTGCACATTTCCCTCACGACCCACAAGCCTTGGCTTCCCCTTCTACCCCTACCCTCAAACAGAACCCACCTCTCACATTCCTTTTATTTTCCTTTATTGTATTCTTTATTTTATTATATAATATAACATTTATTATATATACTATATAATATATATCATAAGATATAATATAGAGTTTTTTTGTAATACATTTTTTTAAAAAAACTGTTAGGGAAAAACTTTTTTTCAAAATGCACTTTAAAGGCGGCATCGCGGATGCCCCCTTTGCATTTTGGGTGGAAGGCGGCATCGCGGCTGCCGCCTTCCCACTAGTTCTGAATGGCGGCACACGTGATGCTGCATTTCCCCTAAAAAAAATTGTTTAATTTTTTTTATGTTTTGTTTTGGTTATATATTTATTTATATTCATAATTCATAAAAAATGTTCAGGAAGATGCCGCCTTTCACCTATCAAAAAAATTATTAGTTTTTAAAATTTTGTTTCAAATCCGCCTAATTGAAAGTAAAAAATGATTCCATTACGTGAATTTGAAAGACTATAAAATATAAACCATAAGACCAATATAAACAAAACTATAAAAATTCATTAAACATATAAGCAATTGTTGTAAACAGAAATCGTTTCATAAAAATTGTTCATGAAAAATAATTTATAAGCTTTCAAAACCTCATACTTGAAAGTTAAAAATGTTTCAAGTACGTGGCTTTGAAATACTATAAAATATAAACCATAAGACCAATATAAACGAATCATTAAACATTCATTAAACCAATAATAAATTGTTGAAAATAAAAATCATTTCATAAAAATTGTTCATAAAAAATAATTTATAAGATTTCAAAATCACCTACTTTAATCTTCGAAATGTTTCAAGTACATGAATTTGAAATACTATAAAATATAAATCATATGACCAATCTTAACGAAACATTAAAAATTCTTTAAACATATAAGCAATTTTTGAAAACACAAATAATTTCATAAAAATTGTTCAAGAAAAATAATTTATAAGATTTCAAAACTGCCTACATGAAACATATAAATGTTTTAAGTACGTGATATTGAAATACTATAAAATATAAACCATAAGACCAATATAAATGAAACCTTAAACATTCAAGAAACATATTATAAATTGTTGAAAACCCAAATCATTTCATAAAAAATTTTCTTGAAAAATGATTTATTAGCTTTCAAAAGTACCTACATGAAACATAGAAATGTTTCAAGTATGTGAATTTAAAATACTATAAAATATAAACCAAAAAACCAATCTAAACGAAGATTTAATCATTCATTAGACATATAAAAAATTATCCTAAACACAAATCATTTCATAAAAAAATTTCATTAAAAATAATTTATTAGCTTTCAAAACTGCCAACATGAAACATAAAAATGTTTCAAGTATGTGACTTTAAAATACTATAAAATATAAAACATAAGACCCATATAAACAGAACTTTAAACATTCATTAAACATATAATAAATTTTTGAAAAAAATCATTTCATAAGAATTATTCATCAAAAATAATTTATAAGCTTTCATAACCGCCTACTTGAAACATAGAAATGTTTCAAGTACGTGACTTTGAGAGACTATAAAATAAAAAAATAAGACCAATCAAAATGATACGTTAAATATTCATTAAACATATAGAAGTAAGCCCTCCAACAATAAGATGCATTATGTCGCTAGTATCACATACATATATATTCTTTCATGCACAAAAACATTTTATATCTCTTTTCATGGGACAACCAAATCCAATCTTCTACCCACCATGTCCATATCCATATCAACATACGGTTGCATAAGGGTATGGTGAAAGATATGCCACATGAAATTCTCATTGGTTCCCATTCTTGCAAATATCAACCCATTCAACACAACCATGCATCCGACCATTATTATTTCTTCTAAAATTGTCACCCCATTTCCCCAGGCTCAGGTGATCAGATGAAAACACCAACGATTTCACATAGCCCATCGAACTCTTCATAACCAAATCTTTATCCTTTATCATCCTCAAAAGGCCACAGTAGGACCTCATTGATATATCCATTCCAAATACTCACATACAAGTATACTATAAACATAAAAACAAACAAATTTTCAGGTTTTTATGTTTATAGTATACTAGTATGTGAGTGTTTCGAATGGATAGATCAAGGAGGTCCTACAATGGCCTTTTGAAGATGATAAAGGATAAAGATTTGGTGATGAAGATTTCTATGGGATATGTGGAATAATTGGTGTTTTCATCTGATCAACTGGGCCTTGGGAAATGGGGTGACAATTTAAGAAGAAATTATAATGGTTGGATGCATGGTGGTGTTGAAGAGGTTGATATTTGCAGGAATAGGAACGTATGAGAATTTGATGTGGCATATATTTCACCATACCCTTATGAGGCCGGATGTTGATATGGATATGGACATGGTGGGTGGAAGATTGGATTTCTTTGTCACATGAAAAGAGATATAACATGTTTTCATGCATGAAATATTATAGATGTATGTGTTACTAGGGACACCGTGCATCCTATTGATGTAGGGTTGACTCCTATATGTTTAATGAATATTTAAAGGTTCAATTGTATTGGAAATATATCTATATTTTATAGTCTTTCAAAGTCACATACTTGAAAAAAAATTTAAGTTTCAAGTAGGTGGTTTTGAAAGCTTAGAAATTATTTTTCATGAACAGTTTTTATGAAATGATTTGTGTTTTCAACAATTGCTTATACTTTTAAGGCATGTTTAATGTTTCATTAATATTGGTCTTATGGTTTATATTTTATAGTATTTCAATGTCATGTACTTGAAACATTTTTAAGTTCAAGTAGGTGGTTTTGAAAGATAATAATTTATTTTTCATTTCCATAGACTTAAAACATATAAATAAACATAAAAAATCAATGTATATGTCTACGATGAGGAGATCATGTGCCACATGGTGGTCTAAAAAAATCATACCATAAAAAATAATTTTTCATTTACATTGACATTAAACATATAAATGAGACTAAATAATCAATTTATATTTTTATGGTGAGAAGATCATGTCCCACATGGTGGTCTAATAATAGGACGTCCGTGATGAGAACTCTGGGTAGTCTGATGACCTGGAGAGGGCTGGTACTTGTGCTCTGGAATGTCGATTGTCATATCCTCCACCTCTATTCCAGTGGGAGAAAATGTCAACTCCACCTCAATGGTAGAAGAACCTCGTATCATCATAGCGGGGAAAAAATAATTTGCTGGTGCTATACACCAACTTTTCGATGGGTCTGGACACCAAGGATGTGATGAATCTGGACCCAAAGGATGTGCTATATATGGACCCCATGATGGAGAAAACCGAGGATATCCTTTCAAAAAGTATGGATCCCATGGCGGCTGAGGATGATCCTGCATTAGATCAGACTAGACTACTAGAGGTTCGACCACTGCCTATGGAGCATGTGAGGCCTGACGTGCAGTACAATGCTGTCTATGTCACCATGGTCGTTGGTCCTTAGCACCAGCAGCTACTGCAGGATCTTCCTCCGTGGCAGGAACCTAGTGTCTCTGTGCCGGATCCTCGAAGAGGCTCTCAGGAAATGCATGGACAAATGACCTCATCTCCAACACTTGAGCATGAATGGATTCCGGACTAAATACTCTATCCACAGCCTCATCACTCATATGAAGAAGTTTGTCTGTGTGACTCTTCTATAAACATATTAAAAATGAATTACAAAATAACTCAATAAGCATAGTAATATAATTTAATTGAATTACAATCACATACATCTCTCTGCCAGCTCGGGTAAGATACAACATAGACTTTAGTCTATACCATGGCTCATACTCGTGCTGTGCTGAAAGAGAGAATTGCATCGTAGGAACTCACTGGATACAAAACTATGTGCGTCTGTGCCAACAGTCAATAAATACAGCATGTACTCGATGCCATTCGTCATCCTCCCTCCTTGTCAGCTTCATCCCATGAAGCTGATTGGTCTGCCTCGGCGGTAATGGAATCTGCTTAGTGCAGAGAAACTGGTGCATGACTCTATGAGGATGGTGACACTCAACAATATGAAAGGGAATGAGTGGCACTATAGTCGTAACATCGTCATGACCAACCGTGAAGCATCGAGGCAACTGGTCCATAACAGACCAGTATGGAACACATAAAATCTGAAATAACATATTACCCTTGTTAGAAAATCTGTTAACTAAAAAAAGTATGTTATTATTAAATTTGTTAGACAGTTATAGATTGTATATACATACCTGATGAGTTAAGAGATAGTCCATCTCGAGCCGATATACGGCCAAATCATGTCTCGAAACCGCATTTAAATTAGGTTGCTGACACCACCTATAAAATACAACATTGATAGTGATTAATAAGGAGAAATTAATGTCAATAACTTATAGTAGAATCAGAAAATGATTGAAATGAGTGATCATACCAGTGTCCACGTGGATCATCATAAAGCACCGCTATCTCAACTGGTGGACCAGCAAGATCGGGGCAGAATGCGGGGATGTACTCCCATGACAACATCTTTATAAGGATGACACATCCCCCGAGACATGTGCACCGCCTATCGGATATCCTGCATAATGCACTGTATGTGTATGCCAAGTAGGCGTAACCCCAACTATACGTCCATGCCCAATAAAAAATCCTATAGTAGGGGTAGATACATTATGTGCACGTGTATCCCTGAATGATCTAAACACATGGTCCCTCCAATAAGTCATAATATATATGCACGTGCATAACGCATCACCGTATGCTCTTCAGCATCACCAGCTAAAAGTGGAATATGTGACTTCAACCAAGGCATCGATATCGATGCTCCATCGGTAGCACTACGATCCGACAAAATGTCAATGCCTAACAAGCGCTGAGCAAGGTTGGGCCAAGCTGCCCGAGTGATCCAATAACGGGTGTCCCTTGGATAGGAAGACCAAGAAGCACAGCCACATCATTGAGGGTGATGGTCATCTCTACTTCAAAAAGGTGGAATGTCTGTGTCTCTGGTCTCCACCTCTCCAAGAGTGCAGCTAGTAGGTGATGTTCTACAAATGTAAAATCTGATACAGTAATACCACAAAATCCATCATGAAGCAAATATGGTATAATGGCAGGAGGAGGCTCTGTGTGATGAAAATAGTGTGCTCGATGCACCCTGATCAATCAATCTGGACCACCCTCTATCATAACCTGTGAACAATGGGTAGCCTTTGGACTGAGTAGTATGGTGTTAGTCATCTGCATATAAACAAATGAAGTTTTATCAAGGATTCTCATCATGTTTCATTTACAACCTATAAATGGTTCCGTCACTAATCTATATTGGATGAATCATTATTTCACTTTGTTTAATAAAATTTTTTATAAAATAAATGGCATGTTTTTTTTATGGAAAGGATTTTTGATAAAATACGATTTCCCCTAATTTTGGTAGAAAAAAGGGTGTTTTTAAATAATAGTGAAATGAAGTGTGAACTAGTTTTTAAAGAATGTTTTTATATCAAGAAAGGGTTTTTTGTTATTTTTGAATGTTATAATGCCCTTTCAAAATAATTTTATGTATATCTCAAAAGTGATCCTTGGGTATACAGTTGGAAGGTGTAGTATTGAGGCTCATATATTGATATTGTATGGGAATTCACTTTTTGGGGGTTATTCTATTACTAGATCAAGATTCATTTGTCTCTATGACTTCATTAACAATGTAAGTGGGTTCAATTTATAGGGATATTTTTTATTCCCTAGAACATTATGCATGGGTTTATGATTCATTTTTTCAATTTTAGGATTTAAAGATTAGGGTTTCACATTTTTATCTTTTGGATCTAGGATTTTGGATTTATTTTAACGTTTTACTATTTAGGTTAATTATTTGACAAAATATTTTCTGGATTATTGTTTAGATTGTTAGGATTACAGTATACAAAATATGTTTTTGGGTTTAGTATTATAATTTTCAGTTTTGGGGGTTAGAAAACCTAGGGAAAAGGAAGTGATGACAACATAAAATTTACAATATGAGAATCTCCCAATAACGACAATACATCATTGTGTCTTAGAGTGTGAACTCGACCCAACAATGTTAGGGAATCATTTCCGATTATGACCTTCCTGATGACATATGGTGCATCTCATACTCTGTCTTTGTTCTTGAGGCCAGTCCATCTCATTTCGCATCCTTCTGGCCTTTGGTCTACCATAGGGATGCAACCGATTCATATCAGGTACCTCTATCGGTTGACCTTAGAGCATTGGGAAATAACGAAACTCACCAATAGGTGTCCATGGTGTAGCATAACAGTTAGAAATGGTGTTCATCCTATACATTAGATCAAAATATTATTCCCATGATATGTTAACAGAGGCACATGCTTCGATGATGTGTGAGCATGGAAACAATAAAGCCTAAAATTTTCCACATTAACATTGCCTCGTTTTTATAAAACCACCATTTTTTCACTAATGCTATTTGTGGTGTGGTTCGACATCTCTTGAACTTCAAATCGAGAGTCTTCTCATCAAAATAGGCATACTTGATAACTAGAATCTTCATCAATATTCTTTTCAATCTCTCGTTAAAAATGTCTTTTGTACGTTATCATGTGATTTATTCCATCCGATGCTAGTTTTTGTCTTTCAACAAAGTACTTCATGCAACGATATAATGTCTCATGAACTAGGGACGTTATAGGTATCTTGATAATCCCTTTGAAGACACTATTGATGCACTCTACAATGTTGGTGGTCACGTGTATGTACCTCTTCCCCCCATTAAATTCCAATGTCCATTTTTCTTTTGGAATTCGCATCATAAAATCCTAAACTTCTTCATTAACCAGACAGATTTGTTCGAAATGTTCTTCAAATTGTCATTGATCGGACTCATATGCTACACAGAATAGATAATATTTCACATATTTTGAAATTATCTTTACGTTGATATACAAAAAAAATAACAAATATAATGCATACCAAGTCAGGTGATTGCCTTCTTCATTGGTTCGTTGTGTAATTTTTATGCAAGTTTCTAGCAGTGTGGCTAATTCGGAACGGATGATGTGCATTTGGGTAATCCATGTATCAGGATCCGCATTGATTTCTTCATTAAGAGCCTGATGCTAATCAGATATCAAACAAACACCCTGAATGTTGGGGAAATGGGTGTTGATACATGCCAAAAACCAACTCCATGATTCATTGTTTTCTTTATCTAAAATGAAAAAGGCAAGCGGAAGAGGTGAAAAGTTTCATCTTGGGTTGACACAATCAACAATACACCCTTGTATTTTCCATATAGAAATGTTCCATAAATCTGAATAAACTGTTTGCAGAAACGAAAGGCGGAGATACAGGGAAGGAATGCCCAGACCAACCGATGAAATTGAACACGAGATGGATCAAGTCGGTTATCATGAGATAGATGATCTTTTGTATCCAGATGGAAGACATCTTGGTTATAATGCCTCAGTATGGATAGAAATTGTGACAACATCTGATATGATTCATCCCAATCACCATAGACCTTCACAATTGCCTTATGTTTCACCTTTCATGCCTTATTATAGGATATCTTATAACCGAATAAATGTGGTATCATCTCTTCAACAAGGTCTATTGGAACATATTGACAAGTCCTAATCATCTCAACAGCAATGGATGACACAAATTCTGCAAACAATGAATTATGATCTTGTGTCAGGCTTGGCTGAACGCAAGTTTGTGCTGCCTCAATCCTCAAGATTCTCCAACCTCCAAGTGGAATGTCAGAAATCTTCCTCAATTGAAATCTACAATCATCCCCATACTTCTCACATAGTATTCAACATTTTTTACTGTCTGATTCTTAAACTATATAGCTATAGTGCCTCTCAATGTGAAATCTCTTTAGAATAATTTTTAATGCATCTTTGCTTGGAAAATTCCTTCCAACATATAAAGTTTTGTCCATCTCACTAAACCTATCTTGTATAACTTTAGGAAACTAAGTTTCCAGTGTGAGAACATTAGCTAAAAATTTAGGCACATGTGTCATTGCTTCTGACCAAAATGAAAATAGTGGTGGATGATTGATTGTAGGTTGAGCATGTTATACAACTAATGCATTTCTCGAAACTTCTGTTGTTCCTTCCTCATCAGCACTACTATCACCATCTTTTTTGTTATTACGAAACTCCTCATCAGATGCTGGGTTAAAATGTATATCTAGGAGATCAAGTAGGTTGTTCTTCACATCACTTGGAATAGTCTGAACTTCATGGGGATGACTATCTTCAACGACTCTTGTAAGTCTACGTATTTGTATAATTGGATGTTGTTTTTTAGAGTAGAAACATCAACATATAACTCCATAATGGCACCATCCGAACGTTGAGAAAACATATTAATTTTTTGGATCCATTGCGCATCATCCACCAATGGATAAGCTAGATGGCACAATGTTGACGGGAACTGCAAATGTCTATAACTCATTAACATGATCTTTTGATCGGGTCCTAGATTTAATGAGCCATGAATTCTATCATTAATGTCACATAAGGTTACACAATCAGTTGTATTAACCACTATTATTGGTTTTTTACTGTAAAAAGCTTCTTTCTCGGTCTGAATAACCTCCCCATAACAGTACACAGAGGAAAAAATTTTCCTCTACGTAAAAAAAGTTTTCCGATAAATATTTTGATAATTTATGTGACATTCAGAATGATGGTTACCAATATAAGTTGGATTTTATACTTTGAATTTGTAATTAAACTACTTATAAAAAATAAGTTGGATTTTACCTCACGTTCAAATAATAATTATTACTTATAAACTATACAATCCTTATGATACTTAAATTTTCAATGATCTTATGCCATAAACTATGATATTTCGTAGTACACATTCTAACCAGTGAGTTAAAATATAAATAACATAGAGTTAAAAAATAAATATCAGCATGTTTCGAGCTTCTAGCATTTCTTGAAGGGAATTGGATATCAAAATTTTCGAAAAACCGTGATTTCTGAAATTTTCATATTCAATTCACTACAATAAAAGGAAGATGCTCGAAACATTCTGTTATTCATTTTTTAAATCTATGTTATTTATATTTTAACATGATGTTATTTATATTTTAACTTCATGTTATTTATATTTTAACTCCATGTTATTTATTTTTTATTTCTATGTTATTTATTTTTTATCTCTATGTTATTTATATTTTAACATGCTGTTATTTATATTTTAACTTCATGTTATTTTTATTTTAACTCCATGTTATTTATTTTTTAACACCGTGTTATTTATTTTTTAACTCTATGTTATTTATATTTTAACTCCATGTTATTTATATTTTAACTCCATGTTATTTATTTTTAACTCCATGTTATTTATATTTAACTCTATTTATTAATTAATTTTTAATTAATCATTATTAATAATAACTATCAACATAATTAATAAATTGTCAATTTATTATTTCTTTTCTTAGATATTTTATTAGTTTATAAAGAAATAAGCATATCTTAAGCATATCCTCTGGTAGTGTCAAACCAGAATGCAGCAAGGCCTGTTTTCATGCACAAGTCCACGTTCGAGTATAGCTCAAATCGGTGTTTTTGGGTTTTACCCCAAGACATATATGTACCAGAGCCACATTCACTTATTTGTATCCAGATAAGGATTTGATTTCTTAGATAACATACTCTTTATGCTACCAATATTTCGTTAAAAGAATCCTAAATTAATTTATATTATTGATAATTATAATTCCTAAATATAACTAATTAAACAATCGAATAAAAAAAATTTCAAAGTAACTAAACTACTAAATAATTAAAATTTATAAATATAAACAATTCAAATAAATGAAAAGAATTAAATTTATAAAAATATTTCACTAAAAACATTTCTACAAGATAAAAAACATTAAATTAAAAACCATACCTCAAAAAGCTTTTCAAAAATTTCATACCGCAAAACTCTGCTGCAAAATAGTGAAATTGAGAGGTAATGGGTGTTTGGAAGTGAGGAGAAGGGGTGGGGGAGCTTCCCTTTTATAGGGCATGAAGGAAAAGGCGATACCGCGGGTGTCGCCTTTTGTAATTTCATCGGGCCAAAGGCGGCACCCATGGTGCCGCCTTACTAATGACGTTAATTAGAAAGGAGGCACCACGGGTGCCGCCTTTTCCACGTCACCAATCCGCGCCACCAGTTGAAAGTTGGCATTTTCAATGCCTTCATTCACCCGTAATGCAAAGGCGACATCCGTGATGCCGCCTTTAAGGCGCATTTTGAATAAAAAAATATTTTCCATAACCGTTTTTTGTAAATAATTTTTTTTAAAATGAATAAAAAACTATATAATATATCATATATATGACATACTATAATATATATAAAAACATATATTATTTATAATAATTAATCTAAATAATATAATATATAATATTAATATTATTGTAATTAAAGTTTAATAGTTATGTTATATGATATATATTTACATATATTCGTTATAATAATGTTAGATTATATAAATTATATACAAAATTGTTTCATTTATTTTAATTCATTTTATAATATATGGTCGTTACATTTTATATTTATTTGGCTCACGTGTGTTTTTTGTGTTTTATATTATTTCGTGCAGGGGGGAGCTTCTGGTAGAAGTAGGATAAAGGAAATTGATTGAAGGAAAGGTGCTAGAATATTCGCAAGGTAGATTCAGGGTAATTTTATGCACTTAGAAAGAGTTCACTCGGATCTGCTGATAAGAAAGCTGAATATGCGCCACATGGATTTACTACTTAAATGAGGAATAGGGAACACCTCAGACAAGATTCCAGATACTTTGACTAGGTCATTTGCATTTATCGCGTGACATATTCTATGAATTCATCATATGAGAGGGAGAGTGGAGCGAGGGCGTTCCAAAACATCATTCTATGTGGGAAAGAATCCATTAATTCATCACAATAAACCCTCTATCCAACTCTTCACCAAAACAGAGGCAGACATACATTGTGCAAGGGATCTTCATCGAAGCAGTTTCTGGAGAGATGAGCAATAACACTTGAGGTAATTATTAATTAATTATGTGTTTCTATCTATTTTAATATTTTAATTTGTAGTTAAATAGACTAGGGGAATTAGGCTGTAGGTAACAGATAATCCATCTATCTACCATGTTTTATTAGTTTGATTGCTCAGTGCAATTTCATTACTCGTTTTCTCTTTTATTTATTTTGAGTATCATTTCACATTACCTATTGACTGACGTGTGTGGTAGTGAATCATTCTTCCATGGATCATTCACCAATGTACTGAGAATTTGAAAAGGTCAATTCATCTCTTCTCCAATTTAAGTAGATTTATCCAAGTGTCAATATCTAATGATAGAGACTCCAATAAGTTAATCGAGCTTTGTTGATCTGCCAATTTGGAAACTAAATGGATTAGAACCATTTTTCTATGCACTGAGTAATTTAATTAAACAAAGTAGAAGTAGAGAATATCATTTTAAGATGTTCAATGAAGCATGAGGACCCTGAAATCATAATTACATTTTGTTATCTATTGAAGATATATATTTCATCATTTATCCCTCATTTTCACTCCCACATCAATGATTGTTTCATGTTTTCCTTTAGTTTTTGTTATTATTTTATTTTATTTTTTTGTTGGATTAATTTTAATATGGTCTAGCACAACCTAAGTCCTTCTCTATGGTTCGATACCCTTATAACAACAATACTAGTAGTTTTTATGGTTTATAAATTTTAATTTTTCACGTACTCAATGACTGCACAGTCAGTATTAAATATCCTTTATTATTTATAAGACAAATAATGTTAAAATATATATTTTATTCAACTTAAATTAAAAAAATATCTCCCTTCAAATTGATATTTTCTTGGTAGATGTTTTTTTCATTATATAAGGGGTATATACTTTTTCTCTAATTGGGAGTTTATTGACTTTAATAAATTATTTAATATTGTAATCATCCACCATTACTATTTCCATTCCCTTATTTGGAACATAAAAATTCCTATTATTTTTCCACACCTAATTATGTTTTCTTTTTAGATTCTAAAATTGTTATATAAATGGATGTGCCTCTCTAATTCTGTTAATTAATTATGTTATTCCCTTTATGTATATTTTCTATTACAGTTTACATATTAGTCCATTATGTTAGGTATTGTTCTGCTAATGATTTTTGGATAATTCCTGAGTTTTTTGGGAGGATAAATAATATACTCTGATATTTTAGAGCACTTAGCTTTCTCCAATATTGAATTTGGGAAAACCTCAACATCTATTTTGAGGGTTGTCCTACATGTTACAATATCTCTTATAATCACTTCACATCCTTATATTTTTGAAAGGATATTTATTATTTTAAACTTCATGGATTGGAGGTGAATTTATTAATTTCATTGAAGAAAAATGTCTTATAAGAAGCTTATTTTTCTAAAATCTTGAAATTTGATTCATTATTAGTAATATTTTGATATTAATTCTCTATTTAAAAAATTTATTCTACTTTTTGAATATCTGATATTGCATCATGTATATTATGAGTTGTTTCCATAACTAGAACTCCATAGGCATTTTCTCTTAACTCATATCCTTGTCTATTAATTTCTATAATTATAAGGATATATAGGATAATATGAATAATCCATTAATACACTATACTATTATATCTATTTTTCTATTATGAAAAAATACTCTCATTATAATTAGATTAATAAACATGTTTTAGTTGAAGTTTTCTCTTATTTTTTACTTTAAATATAATTTCCATCTATAAACATCCTATTATGATTATTACTTGATTCCTTATACATCCAAATTGATTATTTATATGAAACATATTCTTATAAATCCTTTTTATTATCATGTCTTTTTTTAAAATGTAGGATATTAAAATAATTGATGAATTCAAAATATATATTACATATTTACGTACCTCTTCCTTATTTCGGGAATTTTGAATAAACATGAACTATTTTTTTATTTATTACACATTTTATCATCAATTTATACTTTTTTAAAAGTATTGTAGTAAAATGACTTATTACAACTATTTTCGACCATAAAATTAATAACCATATTATATTCTTCATTAATTTTTTTAGATAGACCATTTAGAATTCCATATTCTAAAATAATATTATCTACATAAACAAATGAAAAAAATATAGATCATGGTCTTCTAGTGTTATGATTTTTGAATCAAGAAATTTTTGAAACATTCTCAAGAGTTTCCCCATTATAGACGAATCTATATATGTCTCACAAGTACATCATATTTAAGAAACTATTTGGTTAGAAAAATTAATGAAGTAGTCCAATATATTTTAGTTATGATCCATATATCATCATATTAAATATAACAATTTTTCACATATATATTTACTTTTTTATCTCCTTTACAAATATCATATAGAATCATCTAAACATCATATATAGTTTTTTATCCCAAATCATGCGTTAGTTCATTTATTGATATTGATGCAAGGGAATATTTCATAACTTTACAATAGTATAAAAGTTTCATTCTATATTGTGTTATGACATAAAAAAATTTATTTTCATCTCCTAAATATTCAAAAAATTTGAAAGAAGATATATATACATGAATGAATTATAAAGATGAAACACATTTTAATGAAACATAGAAATTAAATTATAATTTAAAAAATTCCCTATTTGAAGATATAATCTATTCAATAATTATATAATTGAATCCAAACTCATATAATTTTTTTTAATAATACCTTTATCATGAATACTAAAATAATTATTTAATCTCCATTTAATAAGTGGAATGATCTTTTGCGGTTGGGGGTTTATCATTGGTTTCGAATATTATGTACACAATTTTTTTCCCAATATTCCAATTATAATATGTGTATATGATGGATTTTTAAAATTGGTGATGATAATAAGCCATTAAAATATAAAATGATTCCACACAACCAACACATATTTTTATAGGTTTTCCTACAAAGTTCATATATGATGTGTACTCCTTAGTAAACATGGTTTAAAATTATTCAATTTATATTTCCATATTTTCAAAAAAAATAATTAGAAAAAGATAATGATATTTGATTATTTTTATATATATTATACAACAATAAATATATAACATCATTAATTCCCATTGTAGTTTCCCGAACATTAATTTTCATTCTCAAACAACCCCATGATTTCCATAAAACCCCTTTGTTACATGTCTTTTTCTAGAAAAATATTTATCACTCATTCTCCAATTAGAACAGCATATATATATACATTTTGCTAATTGTAGCAATGAATCAATTGGATATGGATACATGTTCACAAAACTAATGTTGAAATGACTTATGTCAATATATCATGGAATACATAAGTGATGTGACATCCATCATTATGGAATGATATTCATGTTTGAATAAATATAATATGATATTGGAATAAAATCATTTAAAAAGAATTCTAAAATCTAATTCTTGATCTTTTTTTCTCTTAAAATCATAAATTTATGGAAACATGATCAATTTACTTATGTAATATTCCTTAAATCCTTACATGTCCACAATTTCGTAGCAATTACCTAAATATAATTACAAATGTTTTAAATAATTATTTTATAATAATATATTCTAAACACTTAAATCACTTAGTATTGAAATACATGCTGAAGTGGGAGGTGGATAATAATACCAAACCCAAAGAATAACGAGATTCCAAAAATATTGGGATATTTATAATGATCATTATTTTTATGAAGTGAGGTAATTCATCTCCAATGATAGTGTGAGAAAGCATTATTCTACCTCCTCATCGACATAGAATATGTTGACTATTTTTTTAAAATTTTTGTGTATAAATTATATTTATATTGTGGGCTGAATTACATTTGATAGAAGAATTTTTTTATAAAGAAACCCATTTCATAAATCCCAAAATTGTTGGGAAACAAGTCTAGATTTACAAATGGTAGCCAAATAAGGTCACGCTATCTTATGGAAGTCCCCCTCTCGATATCCTTAAAATATCATTATGGATTCTTATTTTGTATTGGGGAATGATTTAACTACATTTAATTAAATATAAATCATTATTATTTTACTATAAGAAACTTGAATGAATCCTCTATATTTTGGGTTGTTACAAAATATAGAAAAATCCTATAAAAATTAATAAACCAAAATTAAAAAATGCATATGAATATTAATGAAATTGAACCATACAAGGTGTATTAATTATTATCAAAATAAGTTAAAATAAATTCATGTAATACAAGTAAAAATATACATACAAAATAATCAATACTTATAACATTAAAATATTTTGAAATGAAAACCAATGTTCAATAGATTACATGATATGACACATTGAAATTTGACATAATATTAAATTTTATTATTTTAATATGACTATTTTATCATAATAGTCAAACTGGACGATATGAATATGCATAAAATATTTGATACATAAACATTTTTTTTTAAATAAATATGAATTTATACATGAATTATTTAAAAATATTAACATGATTTTTAGTAAATCCATTTTAATCATCAAAAATACATTTTATTCTAGAAAGGAGAATTCATCCATTCTATGGAATAATATTATAATTAATTTCATATTTTTTTTAAAATTAATTTTTAAAATAAACTTATTTTTTAAAATATTCATATAAAATTATTCTATGGTGAAATATTGATTATTTTATGAAACATTTTACTATTTTTGAGATTAGTAAAAAAATTAAATAAGGCACATTTTTTTGATTTTTTTAATACATAATAATGATAAATTTATTTATTACACGTATGGAATGAATCAAGAACTATTTTATATTATAAATACTATATAAAATTAATTTATAATAGTTATATAATACTTTATTTCTGGAAGAATATGAAAAAAAATCATTGCTGATGTAATGCTTGAGTAGCATTGGAAAAGTCATATTCATTGTCTTATAGTCATAAATTGAGAGGTAGAAGGCCACTTCATGAAATTTCTATTAAATATTAACTATAATATAGAATTTACACTACTAACTTTTAAATTTGGAGTTATATTTCATGAATCTGTTGGATCAAAATGATGAATGTAGATGTTCA
The DNA here is from genome assembly GCA_963277665.1 of Viscum album. Lineage (NCBI taxonomy): Eukaryota > Viridiplantae > Streptophyta > Magnoliopsida > Santalales > Viscaceae > Viscum > Viscum album. The sequence continues at coordinate 1,799,762,204 of OY728157.1, forward strand.
ATATACAAGAGGGGGGTGAAAGGTATTCTTTAAAAATTCCTTTGGAACATTTAATGTTTAGTTTAACAATCTTAAAAAAACATTCAATATAACTATTGAGGAAAACATATCTTAATATTTACATCCATAAGATAAAATCGTAATAATTATTTTCTAAAAATATTTATTCTTCCATAAAGCAAATAGAATCTATAAAATAATACCTATAACGGAATTAGAAATTTTAAGAAAGTTATACATTCTAACTTTAACAATGTTAGGATTACAACATAAATAAAAAAACATGATATAGAAAAAATGTGACAAAAAGAATCTTTTAACCCAAAGATAAGGGTTTAATACAACCTTGGATAAAGTTTCCTTGATTTTTACATTCAATAATGTCTGTCTTACAAAAAACATAGGTATGCCCCCAATCCAAATATCAATATCTATCTGGTTATCCCCGAAAGCACTCAATTTAGAAGGAAATCAGAACCTTTGTCTTCCAAACCCAAAATCCCATGATCAGCATGATCAGAGTCTACACGAAGCATGTCTGAAGAAGGTGTTCACACCCGATGAGGTTTTCTAGGACATCCGCACAAAGCACTGAGAGTTGAAAGAACATCTCTCTCTAGAAATCACTTCATATATTTTTCTCTTTTTTATTCAATGTTCATCATTGTTTTTTTTCATCGTTCAAATGAACTTGTATTTATAGGTAAAACATCCCAATGGTCATCTCCCCTCCAACATCCATATTTTCCTTATATATCAGAGGGAAATGGACATGTGTCAAATATACGAAAGTTTGTTTATAACTGACTATATGACATCATGTCAAGTATAAGAAATGATGTTAAGTTAAAGATGATAATTATGTAAGAAAACATGGAATCAGATAAAATTGGAATGATACATTAAAAAACTCTATCATTATTAAAAACATATTATTAACAGAAAAATAATTAAGAAAACAAATTCACAAGGGAAAGTAAATCAGGTTGTGAAACCGATCTCTCATTTTTTCTAGAATCAGAATCATAAAATCAGAATCACTTATACACCAGATTTGGTATCATATAGAAGGTATCACTTTTATACCAAAATCGGTATCACAAAGATGTTATCACTTATACACTAGAATTGGTAAGATTGTATCACTTATACACCAGAATCGGTATCACAAAGATAGAATGAAAAATATTTAAATCCAACAGAATTGAAAATCATAATAATACACCTCTAAGTATAATATAATGAAAAATTGTAATGATACATTTGTAAATATAACAGAACAATAATTCTAGATATTATAAAAAAAGAACAGAAGAAAAAAACAAAACATAAGAAAAATTGTTCATGATTTTCAAATCATAAACCATAAGGTATGGAGATGTCATAAGATGAATTTATTAACTTAACAATCTCCCCCTTTTTCGAAAGAACAAACAAAATTACTAAGGAGTAATATATTTAATTATATAAATAAGTATGAAAAACATATCTCCCTCTTTGAATGACATTTCTGATGAATGAGACTAACTCCCCCTTAGGTTATGTTTCCTAAGGATTATATTATTGATCTTTAATGTCTAGTTTTCTTTCTTGAGAAAATATATCCCCCTTAGATAAACATCTCTTCTTAAAAGAAAACTCCCTCTTTCCTAGAAATTATCAATTATTTCCATATTGTCCATCAATATATTCTCCTCCATTAAGATCTTCATTAAATTTTTTCTTTAAATAAATTCACTCCCTTTTAGATTTTCAAAATGTGTGGAAAATAATGGAGAATTATAGGATGTACTTGTACGTTTAGGCAATCATACGTTCAAAAACAAAATAATGATATGCAAGAATCTTCTTAAGGAAATTTTTGAAATAAGGTTTAGATTACAAAAAAAACAATAGAATACCAAATAAGTCATCCATCCTTATTCTTCTAAGACAAAATTTTCTTTATCAAGGATTTAAGTATCATCACATCCTTATGATCTTCTTCAAACATTTTCAACAAGTTATTATGATCCAAATTCTTCTTATCTAATGACAATATTTGTTCTTCTTGAGCAGCCTATTTTCTCTCTAATTTAGCTCTGGCATTCTTCTCACTGCTTACAGATCGGGAACTAGAATTGAGATGACTATCCTTCTTAGATATTTATTCCTTGACCTTGTTGAACTCAATTTCATAAGTTTTTAAAGATCCATTTGTTGAATCTACGAATTAATCGAACTGTCTTAGCTCATCATTGATAGTTTTTCGGTGGTTAAAGAATTTTTTATATGTTACCTTCTACGCTTTGTAATAAATCAAACGATTTCTAAAGTCTACGTCTTGCTGGGCCACCATTTCCATAAGCATATTGTTCGATTAAATCTATTGATTCAGAGTTTATTGCATCATTTGACATTGGGAATCTATATTTTCAAGAACCTAAATGGTGCAGACCATCTTTCATAAAGATATGTGGAAAAATTCATGCCCAACAGATGATGAGGAATTGGAACCTGAAACAACTTTTCCTTTCTGAGCTCCACTTGGATTTAAGTAAACTGATTTTTATATTCTCTTAGATGGATTATAAGGTGTTTCCTTTTAATATGACGCAACCACTCTCCTTGTTCATCTTCATCCTCTTGAAACTATTATTCTTCACAACCTTAATAATCAAACTCATCTTCCTCATCTTCTTCCCCTTCAATTCCAACTTTTTCTTATTCTTTTACTTGTACTTCTTCCTTATCTTTTACTTTTTCCTCAACATCTCATTCAATATGTTCTTAGAATTGTTCTTCTGAAAAATATTTAGAGACTGAACTCAAAATAGTTCCAATGTAGTCTTTCACATCCCTTAAAACATCATCATAATCTTCTTGAGCTATCTGATCTTCAATTTCTTGAAAAGGGTCTAATAAAGATCTTTCTTTATTGTCTATCTATATATCTGGAGTGACAAACGACTTCTTCTGAACAACTTGAGGTTCAATCACTTCTTACGATTTATTTTCTATATCTTTTAGTATTGACTGACATACTTGCACATCCATTGATTTATTCTTCAACTTATTATACATCTATACTTTATCAATATTTTTATCTTGCTTGATTTTCAAGTCCTTAGCCTCTATAGGATTAAAGCCAAAGTAAGGATCTCCTTCTTTTCTAATAGACTCCATTTCATTCCACTCTTAAGATGTTGCATTAGAATAAGATTTTAGTTTCTTTGCAGAGGGAGGTGCTGATACCAGGACATCAGAAGATGGTACTGGAAATCCTGGTTCATTATGATTCATTTTCTTGGGTAATGATTTTGAAGATTCCAGAACATCTCCCTTGTTCTGGGAAATGATTTCTTAAAAATTTTTGAATACATATAAAAACTCTATCTTCATCGTCTTCAGAGTTTCATCACTAAGAAAAAAAATAGTAAAAGTCTTTGAGACTAATCGGCATGGGGCATTCATTCCTAAAGGCGTATAATAATTATCATGGAGATATTTTTTGGATACATAAGAATTTAGCATCTGATAGATCCAACTATTGTTTTATGGATGGTGAGGAAGATGTATTTAACCATTTTAATCAAGAAAAATATGGCGAGAATGACTAAAATAAAGATATCACATATTTTTAGAGAGTCTTTATCTCCTTTTGTTGGGTTAATAAATCCTTGCATCCAGAGAGCTACCACCATGTGGGTTGCTGTAAGATTCATAATCTTCATATTCTTAACATACATGAGACCAAGATAATACAAATCCTTTACTTTCTCAGAAGAAACTTCTTTCTCAGGATGTTGTTGAGAGCATATAATAGCTTACCCTTCATATGGTATATTGAAAACATTTTATTCTTTCTTATAAGTAATAATATATTTATTATCATAACATTTGAACTTAAATAGATTCTTACCATCTTTTTGGATGAAAATATTGGATTCGTAGAACTGAATAACTAGATCAGAAAAAACTGGATCCTAACTCTTCTTATTAGCCACCCAATCACTTTCCCATCCATTAGTTCTTATCACCTTATAGGTAAGGGAGTATTATTTTTCATAGAAGTTAGTGTATACCAAACTATCCCAAACGATTGACCTATCCTTTATTTATTTGGTAATCAGCATCTGATCTGCTAATGATTTCGGAGTAATTAGGGATAAAGGGGACAAAAGAATTAGAATGAGGACTTTAATGAAAAAAGAACATCGGCACTAAGATCAGTAAGGATGGCGTGGTTCTTATAAACTAGCCACCCCATATATAGACATAGAAATGAATTTTAAACTTCCTTAAGATAATCAGACGTCGGAACATAAACTGATCTGATCTGACAGTTGAGGATGTATATATGAAATATGAATTCCGATTATTTGTAATAATGTATAGAGAAATTGAAAATTTTAAAATACCAACAATTGAATCTTAATATAAGAAAATAAAGGGTACTAAAATTTACTTTTTGGAATACTCTGAAGATTTTTTCGGTATTATAAGAATTTTCTTGGATGTTTTAGATTCTTGGATATCAATACAAAAATATTCAATACCCAAATTTCCAATACTGAAATTTACAACACTAAAATTTCCAATAACGAAATTTAAATAATGAAGGAAAAAATGTTAAGACGAAAAAAAATATTAAGCAAAGATAAAATGTTAGGAAAAAGATAAGGCATAAGTAAAGGGAAAAAATAGATACTCCCACTAAAATATAGATTACTTTAATGATAATAGATGATTTAAAAAAGAATTATATATTAATGATTACCTTATAGAGATAATTCCTAGATTCTTTTTAATGTATTCAAATCTATCAAAAGACAATGGTTTTGTAAAAAAATCAACAATTTGTTCTTGGATTTCGATGAATTGAAAAAAAAAATATCCTTTAAGTGTGTGATCCCGAGAAAGTGATGTCTATTATCTATGTTCTTTGAAAGAGAGTGATGTGCATGGTGTTTAATTTGGGAAATGGAACATGTGTTATGACACATTATTTTAGTCTTTGTAAAACTCATACCATAGTATATGAGTGTGTGTTTCATCCATAACACTTGAGCAGAACAACTTCCAGATGCTACATATTCAGTTTCAGTAGTGGAAAGTTCTACAGAATGTTGTTTCTTGCATGACCAAGATTCTAATGAATCTCCTATGAAATGACAAGTTTCAGATCTATATTGTCTATCCATTATTCAACCACTGAAGTCAGCATATGAAAAACATTTATGTTCAAAATTATTTCCAGAGGAATAAAAAATCCCCAAATCAATTGTTCCCTTTAAGTGGTGAAAAATTCTTTTCACTACCTTTAAATGAGATTCTCTAGAATTTTCATAGAATCATACAAATAAGAATATTGAGAACATTGTGTCAGGTTGAATATCTCTTAATTAATGTAAACTTCTAATCATCCCTCCATAAGTGGTCTGAACCACAGGTTTCCCTGCTTCACCAATAACAATAGTATTAGAGGTTTTGAAAGAAGTACTTATACTCATAGAATTATTATACATGCACTTCTTAAGAATATCATTGATATAATTATTTTGAGATATTTATGTTCCCTATGGTATTTGAGAAATTTTAAAACCAAGAAAAAATGATAACACACCCATCATACTCATCTCAAACTCAGATTTCTTAAGATTCATAAAGGAATCAGTTAAGGATTGCTATGTAGAACTGAGGATGATTTCATCAATATAAATATGGACAATGAAAACTTATTTATTATTTTTCTCAATAAAATGGGTTGGATTAGTAGTTCTTTTAACATAGTTATTTTTAAGCAAAAATCCTAAAAGTATATCATAACAATCTCTAGGGGCTGGTTTAAGTCCATACAGATCTTTGGTAAGTTTATAAACACGATTAGGATGTTTTTTGTTTTCAAATCCAGGGGGTTGATCTATATAGACTTCCTCATGTACATAACTATTATGAAAAAATACTTTACATACATTTGATAATGTTTAAAATTAATGAATGCAGCAAAGGACATAAGAATATCAATAGATTCAAGTCTTTCTATAGGATAATAGGTTTCTTCATAGTCTATTCATTCTTGTTGGATATATCCTTTGGAAACTAATCTTTCATTATTTCTAAAAATAACTCCATTTTCATCGCATTTGATTATAAAAACCCATTTTACTATAATAACAGAAGTTTCCTTATGATTTTCAACCATGGTCCAAACCTGATTCATTACGAATTCATTGAGTTAATCTTGCACAGCCTTTATCTAATCTTTATCACCGAAGGATTATTCAAGAGTCTTTGGTTCAACATGAGAAATAATAACTTCATGTTCAACTTCATTCCTTATTGAACTTCTAGTTCTTACTGGCTGATTAACATTTCCAACGATATTATCACGGGGATGATTTCTATATATGAGAAGACTTGGGTTTTGAATGACTTGATCATCAATATAGGGTAGAAAATATTTAGGAGAAAATGTTTCAGAAACATTTTCTTGTACATTAAACTTATCAGAAGGGTTTTTTATTAATGGTTGGTGATAGGTTTTAGAAAATAAATCAGAAATAAGTTCAGGTTGTGTGAAAACAAAGGGATCATTTTCATCAAAATTAACATCTATTGTTTCTTCCACAGTTAAAGTGTTTTTATTGAAAACCCAATATTCCTTAGAGTTAGTGGAGTAGCCTATGATTATTACTTCATCGTATTTGGGGTCAAATTTATGTAATTTATCATTGGTATTCATGATAAATACTTTGAAACCAATAAATTTGAAGTAAGAGGCTTTTGGTTTTCAGCTTGTCCAGAACTCATAAGGTGTTTTATTAAGAATGTGTGTAATTAAAATTCGATTTATAGTATAATAAGATGTACTTACAGATTTATCCCAAAAATGTTTATCTAAATTATATTCACTCAACATGTCTCTAATCATCTCTTGAAGACTACAAATTCTTCCCTCAACAACACCATTATATTGAGATGTTTTGGGAGATGAAAATGTGTGAGTAATAAATTTTTTAATACAAAAAACTCTCAAAATAAGAATTTTGAAATTACCCTCCATGATCACTTTGAATAGTTATAAATGGATGATTTTTCTCATTTCTAACATGAGCTCTGAAAATTTTGAAATAAGAAAAAGCATCAGATTTCAATGCGAGAAAATAGACCCATGTAAATCTAGTGCAGTCATCAACTAAGACAAACAAATAGTTTTTTCCTCCAATTATTCCAGTTTTCATTAGACCAAATAAGTTCATGTGCACTAACTATAATGAATTAGAAGTTTTAACCTCAATTATAGATTTAAATCTATATTTATGTTTCTTCCCATATAGACAAGGATCACAGACTTTTAAAGAATCAAACTTCTGATCCGGTAGATCTTGAATAAGTTATTTATTAGAAAGTTTATTAAGATTCCTTATGTAACAATGTACTATTATTCTATTCCAAATCCATGATTTATCTTTAATTGCACATAGGCATAGAAGATCATGACTTCTATAGACTTCTATGTTTAGTGTGTATACATTCTCTTGGATATGGGTTGAGAGAATAAATTCATCCTTGTAATTGTGTAATAAAAAATTGTCATTCCTAAAATTCACAAGGTATACTTCATCACATAAATGTATTATGCAGGTGAGGATGTGCTTAAGATCTTTAACAAACAAAACATTGAAAATTAAATTGATTCCATGAATAATATGGTCACCTATACAGTCAATTTCTCCTTGAGAGTTATCTCTAAAAGTTACTTTTCCATATTTAGTCTTTAAAATATTTTTGAAGTAGTATATGTTTCGAGTCATGTGCTGGGAACATCCACTATCCATGTATCATATGATTCTAAAACATCCTTCATTGACAGAAAAAATAAGAGTTAGGTTTTCAGAATCCAAACGTGCTTGGATCCAAAATTGATAGATAATGAAATTTTGGGTATCCACATTTCATTCGAAAAGTATTCTTTATGAAACCTAATAGATTGAAAATTATTTAAAGAACAATCATCTTCAAATTCCCACTACATTGACATTTAGTACAAAAAGGGATTCTTGGAGGAACAAAAAAAATTTATAAAATTTTTTTTCATGAAGTAACCTAATCCTTGATTATTACCATGAAGTCGGATCTGAGAATACATCTTGTAAAAATTTCCCTTACTAGAAGTAAAATTTTCATGAAGTTTATTCAAATAAAATATTTCACAAATTAGTCTTAGGACTAAATTCATATCCTCTGGAATAATAGACATGGTTTTATGTTTATCCTCTAAAACATGTTTTTCAATGAGTAGATTTTGATGATCTTTAGAAAGCTAATCCTTCTCATAATTAGATTCTTCATGTTTATTAGAATGATTTTCTAAAACATCATTTTTTTCTTATCGAGATCATTGGTAAGATCCAATATATCATTTATTAAAATAAATTCTCTAGAATTATCCTATTCTAGTTACTTAGAAAGATTAAAATTTCTTATCTCTAGTAATATAGAAAATCTAGAAACATCCTCATTGGAAAGAAAATCATTATCATTATCTGATGAAGATGATTATTCATCTAATGAAAAATCATTATAAAAAAATTCACTCAAAGACATGTTGGTTAAGGATTCTGAAGTTCATATCTTAGCCATAAGACTATGATTTTGAATTGGATCTTGGTCTGTTAAACCAATATTCTTTTTCTTAGATGATTCATAATATGATGAATCTTCATATGAATCTTGTAAGGACACGAACCCAGTTTCCTAGATCCAGTGCCATATTTGATTACATTGGCATACAAACAAAGAATATGAATCCTGAAGGACCGAGTAGTTTAGTATTATTGGAAACAAGATACATACATACGTTCTTATTTACAACATGAAATGAAAAACAACACTGAAACTCCTTATACAACTTCCATAACTCCATGGTTATTTCATCATATCATTCATAATAGAATTATTCTTGTACTGAGAAAATTAAACATCATAAAGGGGTGAGCTCAAATGCTTAGTAAGGGTAAGAAATACAGTGTAAGAAAATATAATCATTATACATGGTGAATAATTGAAAACACATGCCTTTAATAATAAACATGAATACGTTATGGCAGGAATATGAGCTGAGTGAATAATGCCATAATAAAACATAATCATGGGTATTCTAATAGTCTAAAAACCACATTAAATTTCAATTACTAGATTCATAATGAAGTAAGTTCATATTGTGGACATTCTGAAACATCTTTTCATGGCCTCGTCCAATATTTCTAATGATTAAGGTCTCGGCCGAAACCCATATCACATTGGGAAAGGCCTCGACCAATTACATGTCTAGTTGTATCATGAGACCTACAGATGCATTGAGGGGCTATAGCGGGACCCACATGTCAGATATTAATTCCAATTCATTCCTCATATAAGAGGGGAAAAAATAAACAACAAATACATTCATATTTAAACTATCATATGGAATGTATCTATCTTTCCCAAATCATTAAACATAAAACACTAACCATTCAGAATAATATGGTGAATGGTTTTAGGATAGATCATCCACAATAGAGTTAGTCATAAACCATTAAATAAATAATGGTATATGACTTCATAAATGACTAAACCCAATAAATACCATGAAATCAACCACAGTGTTGAATTAGATAAAAACACTATTATAAAATCATTAAGCAATTCTGGAGATAAATAATTTTTTATTTTGAAAATAAGGGTTCGTTTGGAAAAATATTTGTATAAAACCAAAAGTGATGTAAGATAGTATTTTCATAATAAAATGAGTGATTTTATAAAGATAATGGTTTCCAAAAATAGGTTACAGAGTGCCCTTGAGAATAGGTATGAATTTGGGAAATTCCCTTGAATCGAGCTTGTATATTTGAAACAATATTTAATGTTCCTTTTAAAATATGTAACTATCCATAAATTAAGGAAGGATTATGGTTTTTAAACATATATATGATACTCACAAGGAATATATTAAGAGTACATAACCATATATTAGAATTTCATTGAGGTAATTAGACAATTAAAGTATCCCGAATGAAAATGGAAGTTCGGGTGGAAAACCCATACATTAACTCCAAATGTGTTCCGCTCTTATATTTAAGCTCATAGAATATGAAATTATACTTGTTAATAACTTATTTCAGAACCTATTATACATGTATTTAGTTTACCATAATTCTTTTTCGTTCATTTATGCCATTATTGATAAGTTATTGTATTGAATTTCGTGGTTCTGGAGTGTTTGTTTCCTTTATTTTCATATTCCGTTCACTTGTTTTTTAAGTAATGAAGTTGATACGGAAGGGTAATAAATATTTAGTATTGGAATTATATATTATTAATGAACATAATAATTGATAATGGTCATTTCTATAATTTTGTTACATGGAATGAAGATGAATCATTAGATTACAACCACTTAGATTATTCGGCGGTATTTGTAATATTATGAACTAGTTCTGTCATATAACTAAATTATATGTACATATTATGGTTGATGAATATTAATTAAGTTATAGCACATATATTATAGTCTATTTCAATCATGAATATGGTTTCATGACCATTAATTGAGAATAAATTGAAGAACGATACTTCGTCATCCATGAAGGTTATAAATCGGAACCCCATGGATGTCGATTTAGTTTATAAAAATAAAAGGGAGGGAGTAAGAATATTTATGATGGTTCTTCCATTCACATGATATAAATCCATTATATAGATTTTATTGGAGTTATCATGGTAATTTTTACAGATGATGTTAGGAGAGGATATCAAATGAAGAAAAATTGAAATGAAACCGAATTAAAAAGGGTACTTTACCTCTTGCAATAACATACTTGAAAAAATCCTTAAGGGAAGGGGTTTTGGTCTTTTGGGAAGAACAGAAGCTTCTTGGATGTGGGGAGGGACTAGGGAAGGGTAATTGGGAAGAACATTAAGGAGCTTCAAGTCTTAGAGTAGTGAATAGAAGAGGGAGTGGTGAGGGGTTTATATAGTGGAGAGGGGTAAATTTGGAATATTAAATTCATTACTTTATTATTTCCCTCAAGACTACAAATAGTGTGATTTCATGTGACAACTAATAGTAATAAGTGCATGTCAGTTCAAACCAAGTGGCATTTCATCACTTTTGATGTCATAAATAGTGTATTTAACTGATAATTTGTATATACGGTATTTTGTCGTATTTCACTACTCATAAAAAATTCCATAATTTCCAAAAAAACCCAAAAATTCACCCCTACCATTTTTCGACGTGTATAATTAAAAAGTGAAATCCATTTTTTAAAAATAATTTTCTAACTATTATTAATTTAATATTTACATAAAGTCATAGTTAATTCAAAAAATAACAATCATGAAGTGCAATTAGTTTTATGTGACATTGAAAAATTAATTAAGATCCCATTATCATATTGCCTTAATAAAAAGAAAATATTATTATTTACTAATCATAAGGGTCATATTACTATTTGTATTACTATTAATATTACTATTCATAAGGTTATGTTACTATTCACTAAAAATCAAGTTTGTTCTATCAGACACCAAAGGAATTACTGAACGTAACTCCAGATGACCAATTTTTAGAATTCAAAGCATAGAAGAGGCAAAGTTGTGTTTAATGTATAGATTATAAAATTGCATTCTATATTTATTTTCAAAACCTTGGGGTGTTACATTCTCCATTACTTACAAAAATTTTGTCCTCGAAATTCACAAAATATTACCAAAAAATATTTGAGTATGTCTTTAACATAAGCTCCGCAGGCTCACATGTTGCTTCATCCATCTTATAGTTCCTCCATAAAACCTTCACCTGATGAGTCGTCTAATTTCTCAATACTTGTTCCCTAGTTTCAAGAATCGTGATAGGATCTTCACAGAAATATATATTATGCTCAAGTTCTACTTCTTCATACGTGAGTACAAGTGTTGGGTCTGGCATGTACTTTCATAACATTGACATGTGGAACACAATGTGATCCTTAGAGAAACATGGCAGAATTGCCAAACAGTAAGCTATGGCTCCAATTCGGTCAAGAATTTCAAAAGCTCTGATGTACCTAGACTTAATTTTACCTTCTTACCGAATCATATAATACCCTTATGTGGAGGTACCTTTATGAAAACTTTATCACCTTCTTGAAACTCCCAATCCTTCCTTTGGTTATCAGCATAGCTCTTTTGCCTACATTGAGATATTTTGATATGGTTCTGGATAATCTTCACCTTCTCTATTTTTTATTCTATATGTAATGGTCCCACGAACATTCTTTCACCAACATCATCCCAGCATGTTGGTGTATGACATCTCCTCCCATATAATGTTTCATAAGGTTCCATTTCAATACTTGAATGGAAGCTATTGTTGTAGTAAAATTATACAAGAGGTATATACGGATCCCATATTCCTCGAAAATCAAGTGAACAAGACCTCAACATGTCTTCCAATGTTTGAATAGTCTATTCTGATTATCCATCAGTTTATAGGTGGTAGGCAGTGCTCAAACGAAGATCATTATCTAGGGCCTTCTGAAGACATTTCCATAATCTTGATGTAAAACATGGATCATGATCATAAACAATCGATAAGGGTACTCCATTATGTCTCACAACTTAATTAATATATAATCTTTCTAGACGTTCAAGTGGTAGATCGTCTCTTATAGTAAGAAAATATGCTGACTTGATAAGATGATCTATTATGAAACATATTTAATCATTCCTTCTAGGAGTATTTGGTAGTCCCATGATAAAGTCCATCATGATATTATCCCATTTCAACTCAGGTAGTGGAAGAGGATGCAATACTTCTCCTGGCTGTTTCCTTCCGGCATTCACTTTTTGACAAACCATACATCTTGACACAAAATTAGCAATCTCCCTCTTCATGTTTTCCCAAAAAAATGTTCCTTGAAATATCTATACATCATAGTTATAACAGGGTGTATATAGAAATTGGAACTATGAGAATCATCCAAAAATCCCCTTTTTAGATCAGGTATATTGAGAACACAAAGTCTCATCCCAAATTTCAAAATTCCATCTTCATATATGAAGTCACTCAATCTCAATTCATTCACAACATTAATATTCTTTTGAAACTCCTCATCATTAGCCTGATAACATTTTATCCTTTCCAGTAAATATTTTTTGGAAACCATTTGAACAAGCATTGATGTTTCACCTTCAATTGTAATTCCCATATCCATCATCACTAGATCCATGAAAATTGAATCCCTTTCAACTCTAATCTTGTTCAAAACTCCATGATCATTTCTGCTCAAGGCATCTGCCACTTTATTTTCCTTCCCTGGGAGGTAGTGTATCGTGTAATCATAATCCTTGAGTAGTTCAAGCCATCTAATTTTCCTCATGTTGAGTTATTTCTATGAGAAAATATAATCCAAACTCTTTTGATCAGTATAAATATCACATTTTTCACCATAGAGATAATGTCTCCATATCTTCAAAGAAATGATTACAGCAGTTAACTCAGGATCATGATTAGGATAGTTTTTCTCAATAATTTTTAGTTGTCGTGATGCATATACAATAAACCTATAATTTTGCATAAGGATACAACCAAACCCTTTATTTAAAGCATCACTACAAATAAAAAACCTGACATTCCCCGATTGTAGAGTCAAAATAGTAGCATTGAATAATATTCTCTTTAGTTCTTCGAAAAATTATTCACAATAATTTTTCCAAAAAAAATTACCCCTTTATGTGTGAGTTTCGTTAGTGGGTTAGTCAGTCGGGTAAAATTCCGTACGAAACGTCGATAATAACCTGCTAAGCCAATAAAACTGCATACCTAAGTTATGTTTGTCTGCATTGGCCAATCATGGATTGCCTATTCCTTCACAGGATCAACTAGGATTCCATCCTTAGAGACAATATGGCCATGAATGGAAATCTCCTAAATCCGGAATTCACACTTGCTAAACTTACCATATAATTCATGTCTTCTAAGATACTTTAGGATAATGTGCAAGTGACTTTCATGATGATCGAAGCTTTCGGAGTATACGACGATATCATCTATAATTACCACTACAAAATCATAGAGATATTCCTTGAAAATTATGTTCATTAGATCCAGGAAGAAAGAGGGTGGATTAGTCAATACAAAATGCATCACTATAAACTCGTAACTGGTTCAAAATGCTGTTTTCGAAAAGTCTTCCTTCTTCACATAGAACTAATGATATCTAGATCAAAGGTAAATCTTTGAAAAGTATTAAGCTCCATGAATTTGATAAAATAAATTATCAATACATGGTATGGGGTACTTGTTCTTTATTGTTATAGTATTGATCCCCCTGTAGTCAATACATAACCTCATAGATCCATTTTCCTTCTTAACAAAAATGACAGGGGCTCCCAAGGAGAAACACTAAGGAGAAACATCCCTTTTTATTCAATTACTCTAGTTGTTTCTTCAGTTCCACTAATTACATAGTGGAAATTCTATAAACGGTCTTTGATATGTGCCTTTAACTAGGAATTAAATAAATGGAAAACTCAATTTCTCATTCTAGATGATGTCTACGTAAATCGTCTAGAAACACATCAATATATTCTCTCACAATATGTACATCCTCTATTTGAAAATTACATTCCTCACCCAAAGTTATGTCATTCTCTTCCTCACCAATAATTGAATTTAGTTGAGCTACTGGGGGTGGATCAAGATAAGAATCAGGTGGTGGTTATTCTGCACTAAATATAAGGTGTTCTTTATCATTACCATCAAAAATCGTAACCACCTTCTTCTTACAATAAATTTTTACATCATGGTCAGAAAGCTAATCCATACCATGGATTATATAAAATTCAATCATGGATATGATGATGAGATCAAAAAATAAAGTGCATTTATATGTTTTAATGCAAACTGATTCACAGAACTTATTAACAATGACACTTCCCATTGGAGTTTTTACTGACAACTCCCTTGATAAATCAAATTGGGAATATATAATTTTCATAGCAAACTGGGAAGATATCAAACAATGCAATGATCCTTAATCAAATAAAGCATTGGCTAAACATGATGAAACAATTAAAGTACCTTCCACCATATCATTAGAAATTCAACCGATGCAGTTTTGATTTCATAAGATTTTCCCTGATCCCTTGTCCTTTTCTATTGCATATTTCCTTGACATTTTGTACAATCATTACCATAGTGTCCCATCTCCAAAAATCTATAGCAGTAAACATCATTGGATTCCTTCTTCCGTTTGAAATCACCAGCATAATGGAATTTATGACCACATTTGTAGCATACTCTTTTTCCTTTTAAGGATGCGGTGTTTCCTTCCACAGGTGTCGCATGGTGGTAATTCAACTATTCCCTTCTTCCCCATTTCCTTATTTTCTTTCCCAGGGTTTTCAGCATCCCTCTTCTTTTCTTACTTTCCCTTAAAGTCATTAGACTTAGAGAATTTTTTTCTGTCCTGATGGAACATGAAAATATATCCTCATATGATGAAAAACATTGGGAGACCAGTTCCCACCGGAAGAATGGGATTAGGCCATTAAAGAATCAATCAATTTTTCTCCTTGGATTTAATATATATTCTAAAACATGTCTGGTTAATATTGTGAAGTTACATTCGTACCTGGAAATATTCTCATCTTCATTCTACCTGAAATTCAAGAATTGTCTCTCCATATCTTCTCGCTGTCATGAGGGAAATATTTTTCTAAGAAGATTTCCTTAAAATCCCTCCATTATATCTCTTCTATATCGTCCTCCTCCTTTGTGTTTATGATTAATGACCACCACTGATCCGCATCTCCTGATAGTAAATATACTTCCATTAAAACCTTCTCTCTTTCATTACATCCCAAAGAAAAAATATCTTCTCAAGGGAACATATCAACTGCTCTTCTACAAATGGGTTTGTAGTCTAGTTGAATGGTGGAGGTTTTTGTCGAATAAATCGATCTAGAATGGCTCCTCGACGTGGTGGATCTGGATGCTCCATATGGGTAAGGTTATTATTCATAACCCGAGTAAGTTTTCCCAGTATAGTTATGAGTTGCTCAGCACCACTCACTATACCTGAGCCGACATCATTATCTTGCGTCGGAGGAAAATCCCTACAGGGGACACGTGCATTCGTGCGATTTCCATTCCGTCCACTAGGTTCCATATGTAGATAATGGAATATACTATATTAGGTTATTAATAATAATATATAATCTTAACATAAAAATTTTCAGGAAAAATAATTCTTACGCATGGTTAATCCTATATTCACAAAAATGGTTTCATTAAGGAATATTTTACATTTCAATCCTTAATAATGGCTTGTAAAGAAAATGTAAGTTATCCTAAGCATGTCCCCCATGAGTGTCGTAACCAAGAGTGCATCAGGGCCCATTGTCATACACCAGTTCTCGTTCGAGTCTAGCTCATAGCGGTGTTTTCAGGTTTTACACGAAGATACATCTATACCAGAGCCGCCTCTACCTAATCCTATCTAAACATGGATATATTTCTTGAAAGACCAACATAATATATTCCTTACCAAAATACAAATACATTACTATATGTATTTCCTAAAAGACTAACTTAGGGATTCTTCCCTAATTATATGTTTTCTAAATCTAGTTTCCAAGTATTCTATTAAACATCCTATGATACCAACTGTAAGGACCCGACCCCAATTGCCTGAAACCGGTGCCTTATTTGATTACATTGGCATAAAAATAAGGAATACGAATCCCAAAGTACTGAGTAGTTTAGTATTATTGGAAACAATATACGTACATAAGTTCATATTTACAACTTGAAATGAAATACAACATAGAAACTCGTTAGACAACATCCATAACACTTAGGTTATTCCAGCATGTCATTCATAATAGAATTCTTCTTTCCCTGAGAAAATGAAACCTAATAAAGGGTAGATCTCAAACACTCAGTAAGGGTAAGAAATACAACGGAGGAAAATTTAAACATTATATATGGTGAATAATTAAAAACACATGAATTTAATAGTAAACTTGAACACATTATGGCAGGAATATGAACTGAGTAAATAACGCCATAATAAAACAAAATCATGGGGTTTTTTACTAGTCGAAAAACCACATGAAATTTCAATAACTAGCTTCATAATGATGGAATTGCAAATGTCGGACATTCTGCAACATTTTTTCCTAGCATCAGCCAAGACATATAATGATTAAGGCCTCATCCAAAATCCATTTCACATTGGGAAAGGCCTCAGCCAATTCCATGTCTAGTTGTCTCATGAGAAATACCAATAAGTATATGGGATATAGACGACCCCACCCATCACATAATATCTCTAATAAATTACTAATATGAGCGGGGGTAAACATAAAAAAAATTCATTCATATTGAAACTATCATATGAAATGTAACTATCTTTCCCCATCATCAAACATAAAACACTAACCATTCATAATTATATAGTGAATGGTTTTAGAATAGATCATCCACAATAGAACTAGTCATAAAAAATTAAATAAAAAATGGTAGAGGAATTCATAAGTGATTAATCCTAATAAATATTATGGAATCAATCAGAGTTTTGATTTAGACGAAAACAATCTTATAAAATCATTAAGCAATTCTAGAGATAAATACTCTTGTATTTTGAAAAGAAGGGTTCTTTTGGAAAAATATTTGTATAAAACAAGAAGTGAAGTAAGATAGTATTTTCATAATAAAATGAGTTATTTTATAAAGATAATGGTTTCCAAAAACAAATTATAGAGTGCCCTTGATAATATGTAAGAATTTGAGAAATTCCCTTGAATCAGGCTTGTATTTTAGAAAAACAGTTTAAAGTTCCTTTTAAAACGTGTAACTATCCATAATGTAAGGACGGATTCTGGTTTTGAAACATATATACGATACTCACATAGAATATATGAGGAGTACATAAAAATACATAAGAATTTCATTGATGTAATTAGGCAATGAAAGTATCTCGAATGAAAATGGTATTTCGGGTTGAAAAACACTTACCTTAACTCCAAACGTGTTCCGATATTTTATTTAAGCTCCTAGAATATGAAATTATAATTGTTAATAACTTATTTCAGAAACTATTATACATTTATTTATTTTACCATAATTATGGTTAGTTCATTTATTTCTTTATTGATAAGTTATTGTATTGAATTTCATCATTCTTGAGTGTTTATTTCCCTTATTTTCATATTCGGTTCACTTTTTTTAGTAATGAAGTTCAGCAGAATTGGTAAAATATATATGATTGGAATTAAATATTATCAATGAACATAAATAATTGATAATGGTCATTTCTATCATCTGTTTACAAGGAATGAGGTTGAATCATTAGATGACAACTGCTTCGATTATTCAGTAGTATTTAGAATATTATGAACTAGTTTTGTCATATAACTTAATTATATGTACATATTCTAGTTCGTGAATATTAATTAGGTTATAAAAAAAATATTATATTCTGGTTCAACCAAGAATATGGATCCATGAATAGTAATTAATAAGAAATTGAAGAAAGAAACTTCATGGTCTATGAAGTTTATAAATCGAAACATCATGGACGTCGATTTCATTTATAAAAATAAAAGGGAAGGAGTAAGAATATTTATGATGGTTATTCCATTCACATGATATAAATCTAGTATATAGATGTTATGGAAGTTATCGTGATCATTTGGATAGAAGTGGTGAGTAGAGGATAGAAAAATAAGATATATTGAAAAAAAACCAAATGAAAAAGAAGGGTGTTTTACCTCTTAAAATAACCTCCTTGAAATACTTCTTAAGGGAAAGGGTTTTGTTATTTTGGGAAGACCAAAAGCTTCTGGTACGTGTGGAGAGATTTGGGAAGGGTAATTGGGAATATCTTTGAGTAGCTTAATGTCTTAGATGAGTGAATAGAAGAGGGAGTGTTGCATGGTTTTTATAGTGGAGGAGAGGGGTAAATATTGCATATTTAATTCATTATTTTATTATTTCCTTCAAGACACAAATAGTGTGGTTTAATGTGACCCCTAATAGTAATAAGTGCATGTGAGTTCGAACCAAGTGTCCTTGCATTACATGAGATGTCATAAATAGTGTATTTAACTAATAATTTGTATATACGGTATTTTATCGTATTTAACTATTCATCAAAATTTCAAAAATTTCATAAAAATACCAAAAATTCAGCCCTACCATTTTTCAACATGTAGAATTAAAAAGTAAAATCCATTTTTCAAAGAAATTTCTAAATATTATTAATTTAATTTTAAAATAACGTCATAGATAATTCATAAAATAACAATCTTGAAGTTCCATTAGTTTAATGTGACATTGAAAAATTAATTAAGATCCCGTTATAATATTACATTAAGAAAATAAGAAAATATTATTATTTATTATTAATAAGGGTCATATTACTATTCATATTACTATTCATATTACTATTCATAAGGGTATGTTACTATTCACCCAAAATCATGTTTGTTCTATCAGACTCCTAATGACTTAGTGAATGCAACTCTAGATGGCCTATTTTCGAAATTCAAATCACAAAAGAGGAAAACATGTGTTTAACGACTAGATTATAAAATTTCATTCTATATTTATATTCAGAACCTTGTTGTGTTACAAATATCCACCACTGGAACTCCAAGTGTCATTGGTTTTTAAGAATTTATTATACTTGGATCTGAATAACTTCTTATTTTTTCTATTATATCCTTCTAGTATCTTTTCTTAAGTAAGGGAAAACCAGGTATGATATGACCAGATCTTTACATTGATAGCATGTCACTTCCCCATATTTCTTATCATTTCTATCTTTCTTCTTGTATCTATATTGAATGTTCTTCTTCCCAACAATCTTTTTCATCCTCTAAGAAAGATTGGATAACTCATTTTATGAAGTTTCAGTTTTACTAGATTCAAATTGAATAACAAACTTCTTAGATTTAGATCGTTAAAATCTGAAAGGAATCTTGGATTTCATATGATTTGAAGTGGTTATAAAAGAAACACCCCCATTTCCATTCTTCTTCAAAATATTATCAGTATGTCTCTTTATTTTACCTTCCTATTTTCATCTATAGCAGTCCTCTTGGATTTCCATTCATTAGGAATGATGTCTATAATATTTTATACAGGAGATTCATCATCTAAACCTTTCTCATACATTGATTGTAAGCTGTTTACAGTAGTGATGAATCATTTTTTACCTTACATACAGGTACTCCATAAGGAAAGAAGAACCCATGATACTCAGCTCTGATCATTTCTCTTATAGTTTCGATAACATTGGATGTTCCAATGTGAGTTACATCATGATTCTACCAAATAATATTTGCAGCTTCAACAGATGAAATTTGAATATACATATTTCTCATCATGGAACAAACCAATGTATAATATACCTTAATGTTCAACTGGTATTCCACCTTTTTCATGATTTTTAAAGTTTTTAAGTTCATTATCAGGAATCTTATAATCTACAGTTAACAAAATGTAGTTTTCTACACCTGTGTTTATCACAAAGGTCTTTATTTTTTCTCTCCAATACTCATTCTAATTTCCATAAAAGATTGGTGGTCTAGTAGGATTGATATTATCTTGAGATTCAATGTGAATTCCTGCTATACTAAAAAGAATTTCTTTCCACAGAACTTTTTAGATGTAAAAGTTTATAATCAAATAATAAAAATAAATCATCAGAATGGAAATTTGAATGTGGACATAATAATTTCAGTGACCACATTTGATACAAATTTTAGGAAAGAAATGATGACTGTAGATGCTCGATATACAAGAGGGGGTGAATTTTATTTTAGTCTAGTAGGATTGAGATTATCACGAGGTCCAAGATGAATGCCTTCCATACTAAAAATAATTTCATTCCATAGATCTTATTAGATATAAAATTTATATTCAAATAAGAAAAAGAAATCTTGGGAATGAAAACTTATATATGGATATAATAATTTTGAAGACCACCTCTAATATCAATTATTAGATCGATATGATGAATGTAGATACTCAATATACAAGAGGGGGTGAATCAGATTCTTTAAAAATTCATTTGGAATATTTAATGATTAGTTTTACAAAGTTAAAATAACATTAAAAACATCTTGAGGAATTTTTTTCTTAAACATAACAACCATAAGTTAAATTCTTAATAAATGGTTTCATAAAATAAAGATTCTACCTTGAAGAATATTGAATCTTTAATATAATTACACTAATTTAATTAGAAGGTATAAGAATGTTATACTTTCTAACATTAAAAAAGTTAATATTACTATGAAAATAAAACAACATGAAATAGAAAACAAGTAACAACAAGATTCTTTTAACCCAATGAGAATGGTATTCAACAAACATGGATAAAGGTTCCTTGATTTACAATTCAAGAAATTCTATCTTACCTAAACCCAGTTAAGCCCTCAATCTGACGACCGATATCTGTCTTGTTATCCCCTCAAGCTCTCGATTTAGAAGGATATCAGAACCTCTATCTTCCAAACCCAGAAGCCCATGATCAGCACGATCTGAGTCTACACAATTTAAGTCCAATAATGTTGTTCACATATGAACAAGTTGTTCACAACATCCATACGAAGCTCTGAGAGTTAAAAGAAACTGTCTCTCTAGAAATCACTTTAGAACCATTTAGCTTTTTCATTCACTGTTCATAATCATTTTCTCATCATTCAAATGAACTAGTATTTATTGTAGAAACTTCCCTATGGTTGGATCATTTTCAATAGTCATATTTTCCTTAAATTTCGGAGGGACCTGCACACGTTTGAAACATACAATGGTTAGTTTGTAACTGATTGTACAACATAATTTCAAGTATAAGATATGATGTTAAGTTTAATATGGGTGTTATGTATGAAAACATGGAATCCAACAACAATGGAATGATACATTAAAAAACTATAAAATTATTAAAAAAAATGGATTTTTATGAAAAACATTATCATGAAAATAGATTCAAATTGAAATGTAAATCAGATTTTGTAACCAGTAGCTCATTTATCCTTGAATCAGAATCATAAATTCGGAATCACTTATACACCAGATTAGGTATCATAAAGATAGTATCACTTGTACTGTAGAATCAGTATCACAAAGATGGTATCACTTATTTGCAAGAATTGGTAAGACTATATCGCTTATGAAACGGAATTAGTATCACAATGATGGTTTGAAAATTCTGTAAATATAATAGAATGGAAAATCGTAATAATGAAGATTTTTTTTGAAAGGTGGGGGGGAAGGCCCCAAAATATTTTATTAAAATCAAAGTTCGGAGAGACATCAAGAATAGCCAGATACACAATCAATCAAACATAACAATATTTTCAAGAATCCCTTTCTGGGGGACCGATCTTCTTTCTGATTTTTTCCGCAATGATCTTCTCCTTGCTCCGCATCTCATTCCAGAGATCGATATTGATGTGCCTACGCCCATGCCCACACCCTGGCCCTCCATTGTATTCAGCTTCTATTTTCACAGCTTGTTGTAGCAAGGTTTCTATGTCTTCATCAAAACTATCCTCTTGTGACACCACTCTTATCTTCTTTTCATTAATTCTTTTATCATTCTTCGTTTGGCTTCATGATCTAACCATCTTCCATGCATCCCCTTGTATCTCATCATTGTTATCTTTCCCTTTTGTTATCCACATCCCTTGCATAGCTGGGGTGATTCCCTGCACACTAACCACAATTTGGTGATCATATGGGACTTCCAAGGATGTACTCACCTTCATATCATACGAAGGTTGGTCAAACTCAACTTCTGGTAAATCGAAATGTCAATGAGAGGCCCTTTTGTATGAAGTGTCTAGAACCGAGGCATGGTTCTGAACATCCCCAGCCACAGCATGCAGATCTAAAATCGAATCATCCACTAACCTAGTCTGTGGGTCCACTTTGTGTATGACATGAAGTAGGATTTTTAACAGGTGTGATTGCACAAGTATGACCAGGAATCTCATGCATAGTAGGGCATGAAGATGATGCTAATTCACCATAAGGGCTAGTGTTTATTGTTGTAGGAGTAGATTCAGACAAGGGCCCAGATTTTAGACGAGTAGAATCAGAAAAAACATTAGCTTTGTTACATTTTTCATTCTGGAGAGAGATAAGAGATGAAGGTTGTCCCTCCTCAACCACCTCTACCCATGATCTTCTACCTTCAAGGGGATTCACCATAAAAATTTCATCCTTACATCAAGAAGTAGTATTGGAGGGAGACAACTCTGAATTCGATTGTTTCAAATGCAAAGTAGCAGGGGAATCAAGAAAAGCAGACTTGGCATCTTTTTTTAGGTGACCAGGCTTCTCCCTCCCTGACTTCAGACATGATTTGGAATCATTTCCACAAAGGGAGCAACAACTACACACAATAGACCTCCTACAATTTGTAGAGTCATGTCCTATGACTTTACAATCAAAGAAGAATTTTGGAAAGTTTTCATATTCCACTTTCAGTTCAAGTTCTTCCTCATCAGTAGATAAGTAGAACTTGTCAATCAGAGTAGAGTTTAGATCAATTTCAACAAGACACCTGGAATAATTCACATATCTAGCAGATTCAATCCCTTTATCCATCCTGATTTGGATGCCAATAGCAAGAGTTAGATCATACAAAATGCGTGGATGCCACAGTATCCAGCTTAAACCATAACTTTTAATCCAGGTTTGCATAGAGAAGTTACCAATATCTTAAGGGTTGAAGCGCCTGTCCCACTATCTGATGTGAAAAGCACATGGTTTGAGAGAAAGTGAACTGAAGCCCCATGCTCGTTGTTTTAGTTATTTAGATGGAATAACCAAATGGTAATATCCCTTCCCGAGCGACACACATTTCCAGGACTCAAACACTCAGATGATCGAAAGCCTCCGTGTGAGCTGCTCGATCTTCCATGGCTTCTCCCCTTTCAGTAAAATCAGCTGAGAAATGATTGAGTGCACTCCCAATTCCATTCTTTCAGAAATTGTAGTCGGATCCTCTTTCACATGAGCAATGGAACCCCCCTTCCATATACCATCCCATGGATCCTTAAAAAGTGAAAACTATTGTGAAAAGGAACTTACAGCAACAACTTTCACCCTTTTACTATCTCAACTCCATGAATCATGCTCACAGGTTGCGTTCTTGTGGGAATCAAATCTCCCTGGATCCAAGAAATCATGTGCCATAAAGAATTAGGAAAACGAATGAGTCGAAGGAAACCCTAGTAGCCATTCTGGGATGAGGGAGCGCGCTCGCGGATGCTTCTCTCCATTTAATAATGCATATATAAGTATAACAGAATGAAAAATCATAATGAATCATCTGTAAGTATAACAGAATGATAATTCCAGAATTTAATAAAAAACAGAACATAATAAAAAAATTGAACTTAAGAAAAAGTGTTTGTGATTTTCAAAACAAAAAATCATAAGGAATGGAGAATTCATAAGATGAACTTATTGACATAACATAATCTTATCTAAATTATTATGAAATGTTTACACAAGGTAAAGAAATTTCAAATTATAAAATTAAATATGTTCTCCTGAAAAATATATGAGTGAATATAAATAATTAAAAAATAGAAGATTATGTTGATAAGAATTAATTTATTTGTTTGATAGTAATTTATTTGCATTTTTATTATATGAAATAATTGTATTTATTGATTATGGAACAATGAAGCAGTGCTTGTGAAAATAAAAGGAATGGCCATAAAATGAATTTAATTAAAATTATAAGAACCATTACGTGACTCAAAAACATGAAACATATATTATTTATTGAGTATATATTGACCAACAAAATCAAATATTCTAATTCATGATAATATGGATCCACTTTTATATGATTATGAAATTTATAATATTTTTTTAAAAAAATGTAAAACATATTCTTCTATTGTTTTTAAAAAGTTTTATATTTTTAATATGGTGTTGTACATATGATATTTTCTAAAATTGTTAGAATTTTAATGATAAAAAATTAATATTAATAACAGTAATTTAAATTTAATAATTAGAGTAGAAATAATTCTCTAATATTCATGCACAACACTGGTATAGAAATTATTCAATTTTTTCAAATATCAAGTAATTGAAATTCAAAATAATAAAATAAATATATTTTTAATTAATTGAATTGATAAAAGAAATTTATTAAAGAGTAGGAAATTTTTTTAATATTATAAAATTGATTTTTTCTAATGTTACTGGTCTTTTTTATGTTTTTAAATTCAATGTAGTGAATAATATCAAATATCAAAATAATGATATATTGTGGAATTAGTAATATATTAAATTATATACAAGTTATAAAAGTATTATATAAGAACATAAGGGATATTATATAATGAAAATTTCCTCCTGTATTAATTTAAATGCCTTTAAGAATAATTTTTTCTAGCATAGTATTGTTATATTTTAATATTTTAGGTAATTCATAGAGTGGCCCTCCCTAATTTTATACTAGGTAATCTCCCCTTCTAAGTTCCTCACATTTATCAAATTATTTTTTGAGTAATAGCTACCCAAATAACTACATTTTATCAACAACAACACTTAAAAGGCATTATTTTAGGCAGAACACCAAAAATTTTGTTCTTTATATGTCAAACAAAGAGATTGATTGAAGGAAACTATCGTTTATAATCAAGAATTATGGTTTTTTATTCATTCAAGTCCATAAAACATTCTTCAACCATGATAAAATAATAAATACAGTATTATATATTAACATATATGATTTTATGTTATTTTAATAACCTATATCTATATATACATACATCCAATGGGAAAATAATTTATCATGCATGTGCACGAGGGACTACAACCTAAAAAACCAATGTAAATTATTTAACATCAACATCTATCAAGTTTAGTTTTAATAATATAAATATTATTTATAGAGTATATTCATGAAATATTTATAATTATTTAAATATTAATTATAATTTATTTTCTCATATTTTCATTTATAAAAAATGATAATGTTTTTTGTGTATACTTGCAGACTACATCTCCATGAATTGATGTGAATTATTCATCACTACATCCCAAAGATGATAAACATAAATACCTTAAAATATATAATATTTAATATGTGATAATATTCAAATTAATTTAAGTTAATTTAAAATTTACATTATTTTACATAACGATCAATGATTAATTAAAATTTTACTAAGTATTACCTATGGCATGTCATCATCATGAGTGTAACATAGTTCATTTTTCATATTTTCATGTAATTGTTCAATTTAAAATTTTATTTGATTTATAAAAATAATAATCATTTAAAGATAATTATTCTAGATATGGTAAAATAGTGACCTCCATTACCATACCCAAATTATAGATATTTTTTGGACTTATGAACTGAATATTATCAAAATAACCATATTGAATTTATTTAATTATGTATTTATTTATAACATATATATGTTATATAAAAAGTATAATTAAAATTAATATGGTTCCAATTAAACTCAAAACGAATATACATTATATATTTTTGGATGAAAGATAACATATGTGACATGACATACTCATGGTAAGGTACACATTAACTAAATAAAATCATTTTAAATGTTTTTAAGATTCATTTACTAAATCATTAAACATGATGTCTAGATTTTGAAATGATATTTAATAATTTATGAAATTTAAATTAATGTTTTAAAAAATATATTCTTCTTATTTATCTCTAATGATTCCAATAAATAATATCTTTAATTTTTTCTATGAAAGACATTATTTTAAATGTCCTTTTTTATGTTTCATTGTAAAAAGTTAAAATTAATGTTGTCCAATATCAATGGAATAAGTAAATTTTAATTATTTTATGATATGTTCTTTTTTTGAATCTTGTTTATAATAAAAAATGGTCATTTTGAATAAAAATATTTTCTTTTTAATGTGTGTAATATTGTTTGAAAATAATTGATTTTACTCAATGAATGTTTTTATGATTCAAGAATTCATGTTTTGTGCATATTTAATAGTTACTTGGCATTATTTATAGTGGGAATTGGTTCTTTATGAACCAAATATTTTTGGTTCCATGATATCCCTACCATGAATTTGGTACATTGAATTTTAACTATGATGGTCATTCAAAGTGTATCTATAATGATTACATCCAAGTATAAATGTGGCAGTAATGTGAACTATGACCATGGGGGTTATTTATATAGTTTTTAAGTATTGTGTAATCATTTTATGGGTGTCTAAAAGATTTTATTTTTTTCTTAATTTAGGACTATTACATTATTTACAATACAATAACATTTGTGACCAATGTTAATGGAAACAAATAATTCAAAAATTGAATAACCGCTATAACAAATTTGTATGGTTCTCAATGTTTATTTATAATTATTTTAATCTATTAATTAACTACCTTACATGAATTTTTTTGTAGATATATACATGGATATATTTCTTGCCATATTTTTTGTAGTAATTAATATTATATTTTTTCTAGAGAGGATCCACATCTGTTGCATGAATCATAAAAAATTATCGTAGGATTCCGCTTGTGCTTGCATGATTGACACTACTGCTTACATCATTATTCTTTTATACCCCTAAGAATTAATTCATATAGATTATAAATTATATATCATAACTATATAGTGGAATAATTAGAATGATCAATATTTGTTCTTGAAATACTTCTTGAAGAATAGAGCTCTTATGGGATTCAATAGGAATTTTGAAATTTTTTTCTACATAAAAAAAATTGTATCTATTCAAAAAATATAAATAATTATTTTTATATTCCATTAGGGCTAGAAATAAATAAATGTAAAATTTACCTATAATATTTATTTAATCCTTATAGAATACCAAGTCTATAATAATAATATTATTATTATTTATTTACATGTGATAAACTCAAAAATTAAATTAAATATTATTTATATATTAATATTATATATGTTATTAATCACCAAACCATCAAAATTAGTCAACTATTCTTAAAAAACATTTATAAACAATCGAATAGTTTCTGTTTTTTTTAACCACACAAACATCACTACTTTATTTGAAAAAAATATAAATATTACACTAACTATATATAAATATGTATTTATTAAATATTACTCACACATAGTATTATCCGAAATAACAACTGAATGAAATTATTTGATCATGAAAACATTAATAATTATTAAACCAAGTGAATAATATATATTTTTATCAACTTATTAAATAATAAATAATAATACATTATTTTACAAATATTTCAAATATAGTTTGTGTGTGGACTTCTAAGCCTAATTTTAAGTGGAATTAGGTAAACCATCCGAAATTCTATTATAAAAATCTAGGAACACACCATGTCACCCATATAGAAAATATTATTTCTATAATGCAATTATACATCATATTGATTATTTCTATATAATATCATCATTTTTTCATGATATCTCAAATCAAAAAGGATTCCTACCAGTTATATCATCCTATGTGCTTGATGAATTATTCTTTTACATTATAGAAGTTGATCTCCCATATACAACACCATGGCTATTGATCTAATTCTGATATGTAATTTCCATAAAAAAGATTGAGATACAAAATTCCATTAACTAAAAAAAGAAAAAAATAATTTCATTCATTATACATTAATGAAATATTACTTGTCATCCACCCAATGTTCCTACCACACCATGAATAAACAATATCATGGTATTAAATTATATATAAAAGTATATGATTGATAATAAACATTATTAATATTCTTAAATTATATGGAAAAATACCTATAAGTTCCCAGTCAGTATAATTGTACCAATGTGAGGCGGAGAGGCTGAATTAGTGATATGTTTTCCTTTTATTTTTCCTGATAAAAATAATCAACTGTCACCTCTTGTTGATGTTTATTTTCCCTGTTGATAATATTTCCAAAACAAATCCATTAGAACACACAAATATTTATGGTTCAATATTAAATTTGAATAGCTTCATCCTTGGAATTGGCAGGAAGTTATCCAAAACCATAGAACCCACAAGAAAACATTTTTTGTGGAATTAAATATGTATGAAATTTCCTTTAGCATTTTTAGAATTATATAAAAAATTAAATAGTTCATGTTTTTTTGGCACAAATGATGTAGCCCAATGTTTTTGTTGACAATATAATTTATACTGATTCTTTTTTAACATTAAAAAAAGCATTCTTTTAAATCAATTATTAACTTTATTAACCATATTCTTTTAAGAAATTCATGTTTATTATTATAAAACATTGTTTTATCTCCCACTCAAATTTTCCCAGTCTAATTTGCTCAATATTTAAATATATATCAATAGTAAGATATTAATAAAATTATAAAATCTTCTACTTTAGGCTAAATATCCTAATTTGATAACCCCTCCACATGAATATGATAATTCTTCCATATATGATATCATTAAAAACTAAATATGAAAATCCATACAGATACAATTAAGGACTGAATATGTTAATTAGATGAATATGGTGAAAAGTTTAATATGTTCAAATAATATCACTAATACATTCAGTTGTATTTGGTTTGATTCTTAAAGGAAATCTACCTATAAACATCTTTTTCTATCTAGAATTTTTCATTTCCCCGCCATCTCTTTACCTATCATGAACAATACTTTCTCCAAAAAAGTATTTTGTAATTTTCTCCTTTCCTAATATCCAAAATTGTGGTTTGGGTCGGATTAATGAAAACATTACCACTCAAAAAAATTACAATAATTTACATGTTTCCTTGAGTTTTAGGTGCATTTTGACCTCATCAATACCTCTCAACTCTTTTTATTTCTTCTTTATCATTCACAAATATTCTAACCATTTCAAATTTCTTCTAAATATTATTACAAATACTATTATGATAATGATTTCTGCAATAAAATAATTCAAATATGATTCCCAATACCAATTTATATGTTAGAATAATTAGACACCATAATGATTGGATTTATATGATTTCTCCATTACAATGATCTACACTAATTGTTGAAAACACACATCTTCTTCTAACATCAAGATATTTCATTAAGAACGCATCCAACAATCTCTATGTATGGTTGATCCATTGAATTCATTAGTCCCAAAAAATTATTTTGATTATGTTAATGATGTAATATAGAATATGATGGACCGATATTAGAATCATTAAAAACATATTACTATTATAAATATGATACCAATTATTCTTCTTTCAGAGGCAATTATATATTTGATTAACAGAATGATACACATAATATGCTGTAGAATCATCTATAGCATAAACATCAAAAATACCTATCTTTACTACCTTCAGCTAGTATCATGGCGTAATTAATTGTAACACCCCAAGATTTTATAGTGTGTTATTTCTTCAAAATAATTCAATAACTTTCACTACACGCAACAACAAGTTCAATCGCACCATGACTTACCAAACAAGCTGTTCAAAAGAGGTTATGAATAGTGTTAACTAAATTTTAAACTTTATATAATCCTTATAATTTTAGAATCCATATTATGAGTTTCTTAGATATAATGCAAGAACAAATTCATTTTCAGTATTGCACTTTTATCAACTTTTAATAGTGAACCCTTTTTAAATACAATATATTAAACTTTTTGACTAAATGGGGACATCAAAAATTTAAAATGAAACATCCCAAGCTTCCACGGTACGCTTTCTTTGAATAATACAGTAGCGTGTGTTGTACGCAACCTTGAGTTTTAACACACACCACAACTAATCAAACTAGCCGTTATGAATAGTAATACCTACTTTTTGAAATTATATATATTTTATATTTGAAAATGGACTTCATTTTTGGATTCGGAATATCGAATTTAGCCTAAGTTGAAATTTTGGTACATTTCGGATAACTTTCATATTTTGATGAATAGTGAAAATTACTAAATTTTAATTAAAAACAACTTTTTTAATCAAAATAATTAATAGTGATAAATTATGAATTTGAGTGGTTTTAAAGTATATTTATAATATATTTTTACCATTTAATATAATTTTGGTCATTGGACATAATTTTACAATTAAACCGAACATAAACGAGTGTCAATCTTTTGATAGTTATTATCTCTTAAAAACACGCTTTTTGTTTTGACAGCGGGAATTAATTTTAAATTAATTTCTGCCACTTCTGTGTTTTGAATTTAGGAAAATGGATTCCATATTTGGAATCAGGATGTTCAAATTGTGTAAATAGGTAACTTTTATTTTTAGACATTTTGAATAGTTACTGTGGTAAATATTTTATTTACCATGGTTAAAGGGTAAATCCGGTAAATAAGGGTTAAAAAATAATATTATAATAAAACAAAATTACCCTAAAACGTGTCATAACCTTATTGTTGGACACATACCCGACCATGAGCATCCTTGGGTCAATTTGGGGACCCCTTGGAGCCACTTGTATGTGGTAGGGACACTTTATATTAATAAAGTTAAAATAAAAATAAAAATGGCATAAACTTACATCTTTTAGAAGAATAATTTTTACATAGGGTTATACATGTTGGATTTTCAATTATAAATATTAATTAGAAAGATAAAAAGATTTCCTACATAATGATATTTTATTTATAATTTTTAGAAATCAAATAATTTAAATTATTAATGACACAATAATGATGCAATGTTTACCTCATTAATAAATCATTTAAATAAATAAGATTATAATGATTAAAATATTATCTAAAACCTGTTCAATTCTTATTGGTTGATGTTATTTAGAATATTAGTCATCTTATCTTCGACCTCAATGATTTTTGGACCATTATAAACCGAATATAATTATATTATAAAGTAATACTTTCACTCTTTCCTAAAGAGCCCCTCCTCTCCCTTATAAAAGGAGACCACTTCTACTCATTCCTCACACCTCTAAAGCCACTTGGCTCGTCCAAACTCTGCCCAACTAAGCTCCCCACATCCCTCTCCTCCTCCTTGAAGCTTCCCCTTAGGCAGAAAGCATTTCAAGAAGTCCTTTGGTTCCAACCAAAGTGAGTTACCTAAATTAAAGGTAACGATTTCTCTTAAATTATTTTCATTTATTTTGCTTCTTCAACCCCCAAACTCTTTTTATTTCCTTTCTTTTGTAACAACACCAGTATCCTCAATATACTAGGATGTTGTTATAAGAAGGATTCAAACTACACATACACACAACTCCATCTAATGGATGATGAACATAATGTTTCTCTGGATGGCAAACTAACGCCTCACGAAACGATGATTGTTCAAATACATCTTACCGCCTCTCATGGTGGCCATTATGATGGCACTGTAATTAAATATGATATTAATGATATATATTTTATATATAAGCTTCTGTAATTACATTTTATTTCATACCATTATTCGTTTCATGTTGTATATACATACGATAATTTCATTTGAGGAAGTGCGGACTACCGCCCCCTTAAAATGATATGACTCGTTCATACCACACATGGAACGTATAAAGGATTGTGTTAATGAACTTAAGTAACATATATAAAATATTATATTATACTGGAATAGTAATATACCTATGTATCATTTGGATTTGATTCTTTTAAAATAAAAATTAAATGGAAGTAGCGTTCGTGCGTACGTACGGACTACCGTCTCCACGAACGCGATGAGATTCATCCTCCATCGTATCCATTCAAGTATAATTATCATTTGATGATTTAAAAATGATGTTTAAGGACTTGATACCATTCTGGATTTGAATAATATAAAACCTATCCATTACAAACATGTCTTACGTAACCAAACATTTAAAAAGAACGAATCGGTTATCACCCGAAACGACGATAATACTAAGATATTATTATCAAATCAATATTAAAAGATCATATATGATATCATATTAATGTATATGATTATTGTATAATTTAGTAACAATTATTTCACTATTATACAGGAGGTTAACCTACCCCAACCAAGGAAAAGTACAAGGTAAGGGTTATTTCACAATCTCTTCATTATCCGAGGTTGTTTATACGTAATAATCTACTGGGATCTCTTTATCATCCACATCCATGTTTCTTAAAAATGTATTTCAAAACATTTTTACTATTTACTAGAATATGAGTTTAAGTCATTTATACCCTTTTTGACTTTTATAAGTGGTTTATAAAGGAATCTTTCGGTCATTTTCAAAACAAGGTCCTTTTTAACCTTTTCGACAAAATTAAGGTAAGAATGTTTTTTTTACTTATACGGCGGGTGCGGCTATTTTCCGCCATTATAAAATCTTCAAAGCTTCCCTTACAAGCTTATAAGAATATTTTCAAATAAAATGTTTTATTTTATATGGATCTTAAATGATTTCAAAATAAAAGGATATATTTCTTTAAAAAGAATTTTGATTTCATCTATGTCAACATCCTTTGATGGATTTTAAGATTATTTATGGTTGATTTATTATGATACAAAACTTCTATATTGTATTGAAGGTTTTGTGATATGTTTGACTGTGGATGTGCTATTTTTATACCATTCATAGTTTATGGTGAAAGTATTGACATTTCGTATGCTAGTTTTAATACGAATTTTTATGTTATGTTTAAACCTTTTCATATGGGAATGCATTGGACTTAATATGTGACGGGTGGAGCCCGCTATAGCTCCTCGATGCATCGGTAGGTCTCATGAGACAAACTAGTGTCTTGGCACAAGGCCTTGACAAAATCTTATTTGTAGTCTTGGCACGAGGCCTTGGCTATGTGGTTATGATAGTCTGGCATTATGCATTCCAACATTATGAAAGTGGTTATTGATTTTTGCATGTGATTATTCGATTAGTAGAATATCCATGTGAATAAGTAAATGGAATTATTTTATTTTATTTATGCCATACCATGTTGAAAGTTCATGTTTAAAAGGCTTTTGTTTTAGTTATACATTGCCTTAAATGTTTATTCTTATTTATGAAAGTTTCCGCTATATTGTTATCCTTACTGGGCATTTGAGCTCACCCCTTTTCTATGTTTTATTTTTCCCAGGTAGTGAAGAAGTAAATTATGAATGACTTGCAGGGATATTATGAGGGATTAATAGTGTGGATATGAAGACTTTGTTGTTGTAGTAGTTTTTCACTTTGAAATGTAATGTAAAACTTTATGATTATATATAGTGTTTCCAAGACTACTAAACCAATCGGTCTTTCGAGATTTGATCTTTCTTGTGATCATGCCAATGTTAGGTAATAATGCACCGACTCTGGGTAACTGGGGTCGGGGCGTTACAGTTGGTATCAGAGGAAGTTTAGTACAAACCTTGGAAGCTAGATTTAGATAAACTCTGATTAGAGCACGTAGACCTAAGATGAACTTTGAGGATTAGTATAGAAGAACTTCCTAGAATTTTGGTATTGTAGAGATTTTGTGAGTTTTCCGAGCAATACATCCCTGTCTGGATACGAGCAGGTAGAGGCGGCTCTGGCACAGATGTACCTAGGGGTAAAACCCGAAAACACCGCTTTGAGCTAGACTCGAACGGGAACTGGTGCACGACAACGGGCCTTGCTGCACTCTTGGTTACGACACTCCCGGGGGATATGCTTAGGATAACTCTCATTTTCTTTACAAATCATTATGAAGGGTTTATGAGTATATACTTCCTCAAAGAAAACATTTTTATGATTATGGATTATATCCATAAATAGTTCAATTTATGTTAAGTGTTTTATAAGTATGGGATTATGTATTTTGATTCATAAACTGATCTAGTGTATTCCATTGTTTAGAAATGGCGCCCAGTAGAAGGAATGAGAACTCCAGAAATGCACATGATCCAAAGAGAAGGATGGATCATATCTTTCACGGTCTTAAGCTAGAATTTATAAGAGAAATAGTCTCTCATGTATTATCATCATATGAAGAAATAATATCATGTGTTGATAAGATAAGTAAAGAGTTTACTGAGTCCTATGGCTTTGAAGGGAAGCAAGAGAAGAAAAGGATAGAAGAGAGAAAGATGGATAAAGGGAAGAGGGAAAAGAAGAATTTTCCCATATGTGGTAACTGTGGAAAGAAACACCCTGGAACTTGCCTGAAAGGAATGGGAGTTTGTTATAAGTGTGGAGGAAAAGGGCACAAAGTACATGATTGCAAGGGTAAGAAAATGGTTTCAAATGTACAATGCTTCATTTGTAAGGAGTTTGGACACTACGCGAACCTATGTCCCAGTCATCAGACTATGCCGCAAATGATGCTATTGGATAATAATCAAGTTATGATACTACCACAGATGAAGAGGAATGATTAGAGTTATTATGTTGATTATATCAATTGAGTGTTGTATCAACAATGTACTTGTTATAATAATTATGGAGTATATAAGGATTGTACTGCAGTACTATTTCATTAAGGATTTGAGATGGTGTGGAACAAAGAAAAGTGACTCAATAGCAGGATAAATTTTTGGAAAATATATGGTTGAGAGAATGATAAACCATAATATAGTTCTGATACCGAGGTAGTGATTTTTGAATAATACATGATTATTTTGGAAAAATTATATTGGATATTCTTGACTACCTTGGAACTGATTAATGATTTTTATATTCCATCATTGTTGGGGTTTAAAACATTTTTGGATTGATGAAGTATATCCAGCATTCTATATGGAATAAGGGAGAATGAATGTAATCAATAAGGAATATGGTAATTCAGGATGTTTCAGTGTATTAAAAGAATACATGATGAAGGTATTCATATGCTATTACGGGGTAAAAAGGATCTGCATTATGTTTACCTTCCTTATAAATGTTGGACTGTGAGTTTGGACTTTGATAGTTCTAGTTTGGATTATTTTGGATTGCCATAAAAGGACAACCCGGAGGTCGGGCGGTAACCCGTCGCGTCCGGCAAGGCTGCGAGACTTGAACCCGCAACCGAAGGGCGACAAGGGTGTATCACCTACCACTGGCCCACGAGATGTCCTGGATTAAATAATATAGTTTTTTTTAAAAGATCTGGTAGATGAATTATAAATTCATTTATTTTGGAACCCTGTACAAATAGTATAAATAGAAAAAAAAATTACATTCTATTATCTTTTAGAGTGAAATATGAGTTTGTGGTAGAAATTTATTAGTGGATAAAACTCTAATTATAAAGTAAGTATATCTCCTTATGATCTTATCCAATATCATAAATAAATTCCTCAACATTAATAAAAGGAACTTGGAACAAAAATTTTGTCCTAGATGGTACCTTAAATCATCACTAATTTATGGCTTTGGGATTTTTGGCCTTTTCATAGCCATGTTCTCTACCACTCTCCATCAGATAATTGATGGTTATATTTTTCTTCCATATCCATATTTTCCTACATGGAACCCTAGTATGTGTTATTTTCGGTAATCTTCATACTTTCCACTCTTTATTTTAAATAGAGGCCTCATTAATTCATTTTTCAATGTGGGATTTCAACTAAGATATTTTGAAACGTCAAAAATGTGTTATCCTAATACCCTATGTTTTGTTGAACCGATGGTATTTCAAATCATCATAGATTGATGAATTTAAGGACCTCAATTATACACTTGTTTGTGATTGATGACCTCAATCACTACCTATAAATATTTACGTTTTCCTCCGATTTTATGTCTCTAATTGCCACCAATGTTCTCTTAATCGAGAATCATAATTTGGTGGTGACCCTTTGATTTCTCTTTTCCTCATATTAAGACTAAATTTTAGTAACCCAATTTCCGATGTGGGTTTTCCCACAAATATATTTTTTATTTTCAACCTTTTATTTTCGAAGAACAATTTCAAATTGCGACGCAATTTATTGAAGGAGGGGAGAATGTAACACCCCAAGATTTTATAGTGTGTTATTTCTTCAAAATAATTCAATAACTTTCACTACACGCAACAACAAGTTCAATCGCACCATGACTTACCAAACAAGCTGTTCAAAAGAGGTTATGAATAGTGTTAACTAAATTTTAAACTTTATATAATCCTTATAATTTTAGAATCCATATTATGAGTTTCTTAGATATAATGCAAGAACAAATTCATTTTCAGTATTGCACTTTTATCAACTTTTAATAGTGAACCCTTTTTAAATACAATATATTAAACTTTTTGACTAAATGGGGACATCAAAAATTTAAAATGAAACATCCCAAGCTTCCACGGTACGCTTTCTTTGAATAATACAGTAGCGTGTGTTGTACGCAACCTTGAGTTTTAACACACACCACAACTAATCAAACTAGCCGTTATGAATAGTAATACCTACTTTTTGAAATTATATATATTTTATATTTGAAAATGGACTTCATTTTTGGATTCGGAATATCGAATTTAGCCTAAGGTGAAATTTTGGTACATTTCGGATAACTTTCATATTTTGATGAATAGTGAAAATTACTAAATTTTAATTAAAAACAACTTTTTTAATCAAAATAATTAATAGTGATAAATTATGAATTTGATTGGTTTTAAAGTATATTTAGAATATATTTTTACCATTTAATATAATGTTGGTCATTGGACATAATTTTACAATTAAACCGAACATAAACGAGTGTCAATCTTTTGATAGTTATTATCTCTTAAAAACACGCTTTTTGTTTTGACAGCGGGAATTAATTTTAAATTAATTTCTGCCACTTCTGTGTTTTGAATTTAGGAAAATGGATTCCATATTTGGAATCAGGATGTTCAAATTGTGTAAATAGGTAACTTTTATTTTTAGACATTTTGAATAGTTACTGTGGTAAATATTTTATTTACCATGGTTAAAGGGTAAATCCGGTAAATAAGGGTTAAAAAATAATATTATAATAATACAAAATTACCCTAAAACGTGTCATAACCTTATTGGTGGACACATACCCGACCATGAGCATCCTTGGGTCAATTTGGGGACCCCTTGGAGCCACTTGTATGTGGTAGGGACACTTTATATTAATAAAGTTAAAATAAAAATAAAAATGGCATAAACTTACATCTTTTAGAAGAATAATTTTTACATAGGGTTATACATGTTGGATTTTCGATTATAAATATTCATTAGAAAGCTAAAACGATTTCCTACATAATGATATTTTATTTATAATTTTTAGACATCAAATAATTTAAATTATTAATGACACAATAATGATGAAATGTTTACCTCATTAATAAATCATTTAAATAAATAAGATTATAATGATTAA
The DNA here is from genome assembly GCA_963277665.1 of Viscum album. Taxonomy (NCBI): domain Eukaryota; kingdom Viridiplantae; phylum Streptophyta; class Magnoliopsida; order Santalales; family Viscaceae; genus Viscum; species Viscum album. The sequence goes on from OY728157.1 coordinate 1,799,800,416, forward strand.
AATATTATCTAAAACCTGTCCAATTCTTATTGGTTGATGTTATTTAGAATAGGAGTCATCTTATCTTCGACCTCAATGATTTTTGGACCATTATAAACCGAATATAATTATATTATAAAGTAATACTTTCACTCTTTCCTAAAGAGCCCCTCCTCTCCCTTATAAAAGGAGACCACTTCTACTCATTCCTCACACCTCTCAAGCCACTTGGCTCGTCCAAACTCTGCCCAACTAAGCTCCCCACATCCCTCTCCTCCTCCTTGAAGCTTCCCCTTAGGCAGAAAGCATTTCAAGAAGTCCTTTGGTTCCAACCAAAGTGAGTTACCTAAATTAAAGGTAACGATTTCTCTTAAATTATTTTCATTTATTTTGCTTCTTCAACCCCCAAACTCTTTTTATTTCCTTTATTTTGTAACAACACCAGTATCCTCAATATACTAGGATGTTGTTATAAGAAGGATTCAAACTACACAAACACACAACTCCATCTAATGGATGATGAACATAATGTTTCTGTGGATGGCAAACTAACGCCTCACGAAACGATGATTGTTCAAATACATCTTACCGCCTCTCATGGTGGCCATTATGATGGCACTGTAATTAAATATGATATTAATGATATATATTTTATATATAAGCTTCTGTAATTCCATTTTAGTTCATACCATTATTCGTTTCATGTTGTATATACATACGATAATTTCATTTGAGGAAGTGCGGACTACCGCCCCCTTAAAATGATATGACTCGTTCATACCACACATGGAACGTATAAAGGATGGTGTTAATGAACTTAAGTAACATATATAAAATATTATATTATACTGGAATAGTAATATACCTATGTATCATTTGGATTTGATTCTTTTAAAATAAAAATTAAATGGAAGTAGCGTTCGTGCGTACGTACGGACTACCGTCTCCACGAACGCGATGAGATTCATCCTCCATCGTATCCATTCAAGTATAATTATCATTTGATGATTTAAAAATGATGTTTAAGGACTTGATACCATTCTGGATTTGAATAATATACAACCTATCCATTACAAACATGTCTTACGTAACCAAACATTTAAAAAGAACGAATAGGTTATCACCCGAAACGACGATAATACTAAGATATTATTATCAAATCAATATTAAAAGATCATATATGATATCATATTAATGTATATGATTCTTGTATAATTTAGTAACAATTATTTCACTATTATACAGGAGGTTAACCTACCCCAACCAAGGAAAAGTACATGGTAAGGGTTATTTCACAATCTCTTCATTATCCGAGGTTGTTTATACGTAATAATCTACTGGGATCTCTTTATCATCCACATCCATGTTTCTTAAAAATGTATTTCAAAACATTTTTACTATTTACTAGAATATGAGTTTAAGTCATTTATACCCTTTTTGACTTTTATAAGTGGTTTATAAAGGAATCTTTCGGTCATTTTCAAAACAAGGTCCTTTTTAACCTTTTCGACAAAATTAAGGTAAGAATGTTTTTTTTACTTATACGGCGGGTGCGGCTATTTTCCGCCGTTATAAAATCTTCAAAGCTTCCCTTACAAGCTTATAAGAATATTTTCAAAGAAAATGTTTTATTTTATATAGATCTTAAATGATTTCAAAATAAAAGGAGATATTTCTTTAAAAAGAATTTTGATTTCATCTATGTCAACATCCTTTGATGGATTTTAAGATTATTTATGGTTGATTTATTATGATACAAAACTTATATATTGTATTGAAGGTTTTGTGATATGTTTGACTGTGGATGTGATATTTTTATACCATTCATATTTTATGGTGAAAGTATTGACATTTCGTATGCTAGTTTTAATACGAATGTTTATGTTATGTTTAAACCTTTTCATATGGGAATGCATTGGACTTAATATGTGACGGGTGGAGCCCACTATAGCTCCTCGATGCATCGGTAGGTCTCATGAGACAAACTAGTGTCTTGGCACAAGGCCTTGACAAAATCTTATTTGTAGTCTTGGCACGAGGCCTTGGCTATGTGGTTATGATAGTCTGGCATTATGCATTCCAACATTATGAAAGTGGTTATTGATTTTTGCATGTGATTATTCGATTAGTAGAATATCCATGTGAATAAGTAAATGGCATTATTTCATTTTATTTATGCCATACCATGTTGAAAGTTCATGTTTAAAAGGCTTTTGTTTTAGTTATACATTGCCTTAAATGTTTATTCTTATTTATGAAAGTTTCCGCTATATTGTTATCCTTACTGGGCATTTGAGCTCACCCCTTTTCTATGTTTTATTTTTCCCAGGTAGTGAAGAAGTAAATTATGAATGACTTGCAGGGATATTATGAGGGATTAATAGTGTGGATATGAAGACTTTGTTGTTGTAGTAGTTTTTCACTTTGAAATGTAATGTAAAACTTTGTGATTATATCTAGTCTTTCCAAGGCTACTAAACCAATCGGTCTTTCGAGATTTGATCTTTCTTGTGATCATGCCAATGTTAGGTAATAATGCACCGAATCTGGGTAACTGGGGTCGGGGCGTTACATTAATGACTTTGAATACATTGATGATCATATTCGGAAATATATGACTTATAATTGAATGTATGTACCATCACTATATTTCCAGCATCTTCTTACTTTAATTATAAAATATTATAACTTCCCACTCTTCGAGCACCATATTTCATTCATGGTCTTTCAAAATACAATAATAAGAATCTCTTTCTTATCCCCTTCCTTTCATTATATTTTCATCACATGTTTTGAAACATACTTCTGATTTATGGGATCTCTAACACTAGTAATGCATCCCCACATTTTTATCATATTCATGTAGACTCTGATTCTATCCCATTATGATTTATTATTCTAGTCTTGGACCGAGATGAGTATGATAAACCTTTTCATCCTAAAAAATAATTCTCAATATAATGGATTTAATAAACCATTTTGAGTATTATTTTACTGAATATAATGGTTATACATATTTTCATCAAAAATAAAGTGAGGTGATTTCATTATTCCTTTCTTTTCCTTTACAAAAAAAATGAAAATACCTGAAAACTATAATTCATATCATCTTGGACGTAAAAATATATGCCTGTGGAGTTTTCTGTCAAACAGGATTCATAAATCACTAATATTTGTTTCCTCAAGATATGAATTAATTATTAAAAAACATAGGCCTACATGATCTAACTCATTATTGGAAACACAAATCATTGACCAAAAAAACGTGTTGTCCAAAATTTTTCATCAAAAATCCACTCCAAATTATATTCACAACATTTTCCTCAAATTTTTTACTTCAGAAACATCCCATGAATAAAACAAATTCATTACTGCATCCACTCCAACGAACGGTTTTAATAGTTCACAAATATACTACGATGGATTCACACATTACCCAAAACTCCCCCTATTTACATGATTATATAAAGATAGATTTATGAAACAAGTATAACCCTCTAAAAAACTATCCAAAGATAAGATTATATAGGGGAGAAAAACACATTCCTAATCCATTATAAGAAATATGGTGGATACCTATGTTCAACTGCAATTTATATTAGGAGTCTATCGATAGTGTTTTTCTGAAAATTTTGGAAACTTGTTTTAATGAAAAAATATACATCAACTTCCACTCATTATTCTCCACATGATATTCAATGAAATTATATTTTATATCTTTATGTTTTTAATGACAATATTGTACCTGATTTCGAGTGATATTTATTTCCCATTGATTTTCACAATGAAAGATAAAGGGTAACTTCACAATAACAATTAAATATTCTAACCGAGTTTTCATACGCATATGTTTGGTATAGACTTTAGTATTGTTAATATACTTAGATACAACTATAATGAGAGTTATTAATTACTGTTTCATATTAAGAAGACTAACAAAACATTTTCTGAGAAAGAAAAATCCACTATACATGGACCTTATATATTCAACATTTCATGCTCCATCAGTATATGAATATCTAAAAAATCAATACATTCTGAAATAAAACACCTGATTCTGACATTTATTGTTACATTGAGCTATCTGATAAATTTTTTTCTTGGAAGTGAAATTTATTTTAGTGGAGCACTCTAAAATCTTGAATATAAGGCAACAATATAATGTCTATATAGTATTGAGGGAGTCAAAAATAGAAAACATGCAATCAGCTTCTGAAATTCATTCTGGTTACATCATTACCATCTCTATTATTGGATAACATTATACACAATGAAATCAGTGTGGAAACTTGTTTTTATTTTTTCATACAAAAATTCTTAAGAATTTTCGTAGTATATTTTTTTTATAATGAAGGATATCATTCTTCTTTTGTACTATTTGTAACCCATGAAAGTATTTCCTTTCCCCAATCATGGAAATCTCAAACATCAAATTCAATTATTCAATAAATCAATCAAGAGAACATTCATCATTCCAAAAAAAATTAATGTCATCACTATAAAAAGTTACGATGAGGTAATACTCCTATAATTATTTGGTATAATTATTACTATCAAGTCTTCCTTTCTAAAAATTCATATTCCTTAAGATAATATCTCATTTGGAATTTTATTCCCTCATAGATTGTTTATCCCATAAAATTATTTATTCAATCTACATATATAACATTCATCTTTCCCATCATAAAATCAACAAGGTTGTTCAATGTAATGTTATTCATCAAGATCACAATTTAAGAAAAAAAATTACTACTATTTAAAATATATTATAAAATTATTTTGAAAAAATAGAATGAAAATTTATTATTGTTTCTAACCATTCTACTAGAGAAATATTTTAATCAAAATAAACAAATTCCAATTTTGAGTATCCTTTTCATAATAATCTAGCTTTGTTTCATATCAATTTAACTTATTCATTCGGCATGTTTAAAAAAAACCCACTTAGTAAGAAAAATATTTTTCTCTTTGGGCTTAGAAACTTCTTCCCATGTATCATTATTATCTATATAATCCAGCTCTACATTCATGAGATGAGAACATTCTAGATACAAAATTTTTTCTTTAACATCCTTAATCACAACATTTGAATACATGTAAGTATGTGTAATTGCATTAATTTTTCTTATTATTCTTTAATATTTGATGTTTATTGTAACAACACTCTAAAAATTCACTTTATTCCTCATCAGAGTATGATATTTTTGATATTCTTCATCTTCATTGGAAATAGATGCCTCTGATTCTTCTTATAATTGAGTAGTATTACATTATCTGTAACATTAACAATATTATTAACAAATTATCCCTTATATTTCACAACTCCTATCTCTATATGATTCCTTTTATCCTTCATTGATTATTCAATAACATTCACATTAATAGAATAAAAATATTACTAATTCTTTACTGAAACACCTATATCTTCTACCTTCTAAATCAAAACCAAATAAAAGTTATATCTTTACCTTTATAATTAATCATTCCAAATTTTACACCTTTATTCATTATAATACATGGACACTTGAAAACTATTAAATGTTTCAAACATAGATTTCTTCTGAAACCAATTAATATAGAGTCATGTCTGAAATTGGTCTATAGAAACATTAGTTTTGACTATATGGAACATTGCTAAGGGCTTTCCTCTAATAGTATTGAGAAAGAACTTGTTCATATAAGATAGTTCTCTCGATTTCCAGAAATCTTCTATTCATTCATTCAATAACACAATTTTGTTGATAAGTATATGGGGTAATATAAAAATGCCAAATTATATGTTTCTCATGATAACATTAAAATTATTTATTCATTATACTCACCACCATTATCAATTATAAACTTCTTCCCGGAATACTCACATTATTCTCATCATTCCTCATGATGTCTCAAAAATAATATTATTCCATATGATTCTTAAAAATAACACAAGTAATGTGATTAATGTCATCAATGAAAGTGATTGACTACCCATCTACATTTGATGGTTATTTTCTCAGTGGACCAAAACTATCATAATGGATGACTTGTATATTTGTATTGAAACAGTATCATCATTCATATACACTGAATATCTAATCTTAATTTTATGGAAAATACTACTACGTCAATCTCTTATTCATTGAAAATTGTGAATTTATTTGACACTATCTATCCCGTATATCATTCTCATGTTTATTTAAAACATGTTCCCTATGATTTTATGAAGCAATTGATTATTTTCCACCATACTCAAGTAACAAGTGTTTTGTGCATCCCCAACTAGTAATATGATTCCATTTATACATTGTCCTCTTCTAACATTCATTCCATCCAAATATATTTCCAGAAAATATATTTATTTTCTTAATGTAACTTTGTTACCAATATTCGAAAATTTTGAAACACTCAAATGGTTATATTGTAGCCTATAAATAAATAAAGATTTCAGGGATTCCAATTTATTCCAATGATAGTTGAACCAACACCTATGATTATTATAGATTCATCATTGTCTAATGTAAAAGTACCTTCTTTAAAATATTTTACCTTCTTAGAAAAACTAAAAAATACAATAATATGAGAATAGAACCCACTCTCAAGAAGCCATGGTCACTCCCCATTTAATTATTTCAGAGCGGTTTCAATAATAATAGATTTTTCTTATTCCTTTTCATTCTTCATATACAACATCTAACAACTATTAAGAAACGTTTATTGTTTTAGTAACAAGAAAATACATCCATTTTCAAGTATTCATGATTTTCGAAACTTTTAAAAATATTTACCATTAGATGAAATGAATTATTGACTATTAAACCAACCATATCATGTTTCAGTCAAACATTATTTCATATTTCTTCATTTGAGAGGATTGATTCCCCCCCAAAATTTCCTTCCATAACAAGTGAGGTAATATTAATGTTTTTGGTTAAAACAACACATATTATTTGTATGTAAGATCTACCACAATATAGGTACTATCCACAAAATTTTTATTTTCCTATGAATCTTCTACACTGATTGTAGATGTGAAAATTTCTCTCGTAAACTTTTTTTCTTATCTTATTTGATCCCCCAAAATTTTTATATTCAATTTAAACCATCATTTTATTCTCATCCTTATTAGAACCCGATGTATTAAAGATATTTACATGTTAATAATATTTAGAAATACTTTTAGGCATATTATTTTTAAAAACATCCAAATTCCATACATTGATAGTCCTGGAGAAATACATAACATCCTAATAATGAATCTTTTCATAAACATAAATAGATCTATACTCAACCATTGAAGGTAAATTTTTATGATCTTTCCCATTTTCCTCTTTTTGAGATCATATTACAAGAGATTAATTTTATGAAACTTGTAACTTTATCTGTATCTTTAGAATGTTTTTGTTGAAAAAGTTCCAACTCATCATCTTTTCCCTTCATCTTCACTTTCATATGTTCATTACTATTATTTTATTCATCAAGATACTTCTTCAATTAATTATTCTCCACCAACCTCTTTTTCATATCTTTGGAAAAACACTTCCATTTTTAGGGAGATGATTTATCTTCCAACTTTTTTACTAAAGCCTTATATTATTTCTCAAACATTCTATCAACTATTTATTCAAATGCAATTCATGTTGAGATTATTCTTCATTAGAACTACTACTTCCATATTATTCTCCATTCACTATTAAAATAATGGAATTCTTACTAACATGATCAGTAGACATTTTTATCCAGTTTAATCATCTTCATCTTAAAAATAATTATGTAGGAAAATCATTATTTTGGATTTGAAAAACATCTTATATTTCCCTCTAGACAAATATTTATCTTTATCGTCAGGTTTCTTCAAAAATCTTCTTGTAATTATCTCTTCTTCATCAATATATTCATCATTATTTCATCTTGAGAAATAATCCACAATGTTCCCATTGACCCCACATTCAAAAAAATTCAATGGAAGTTTCACGTTCTATTTACTGGTACATATTCTCACATTTGGAGAAAATAAGGATAAAATATCGTCAAGAGTTTTACATACCTCATTTTTTAAATCAGAATTATCATATTCATCTTCATTAAAATTAATCTATGGATTCTATTTCATAGAATACTGTTATGGAATTTTTTATTGCAACTTTTTTCTTGTCATAACATTCAAAATTCTCATTTTATAAGTGATGAGAGTGATATAAAAATAATCAAGAGACAATGTTTCAGGATATCTAACTTCTCATGAAGAAACCATTTACTCAATCATTTTGGGATGGATTATAATAATCTTTTCTAAAAATGTAGAATCATCTGACATTTCAACACGAAATATAATTACACTGAAAACTAAATTCAATTTGGAAAGTAATTCCACAAAACATCCATACTCACTCATTTTCAAATCATCATTAATCAGTATCCATATTTTTAATTTTACCTTCTTCACATTGGAATTTCCTTCAAATATGTTTTTTAAATTCTCCCATATACCTATAGTTGTGTGAAAAACATTCACCATTAGATATTAATTTAGAAATATTGGTTATAATAAATCATTCTTGGATCATCTATCATTCTAAATATTCATCTTATAAATAGATTAAAGTGTATTTTTTTCATTAATAGGAGGAAACCCATTTTTTGTAGCCTTATGAACATCATATTCAATAGATATCATATAAGAAGCATTTGATATCTTTAGAAATGATAATTTTTTCTATCAAAAAATTAAATTCCTATACATTTAATACAATTAATATTAACCGTGAACTTATCTACAATTCAACAACAAAGAAAAATAAAGGTAACATTGGCTCTAATAACAATTGGAAGTCCCCAGTTAGGATAATTGTGTCACTAGGAGGGAGTGGGGGAAAACTATTGATATATTTTTCCTTCATAATACCTAAGTAAAATGAAACAACTAACAACTCATGTTAAACATTACTTTCAATACTAAAAAAATTAAAAAACATATCCATAGGAACACAATAATTTATATGGTTTACAGTTAAATAAAAATAGTAACTTCCCCTGTATGGTTTAGAAATGTTCATATACCACATAATCCACTAAAAAACAATGATTTTTTGTGGAATATAAATATTAAGATTTTCCATTTCACTCATAAAAAACTACATAACAATTAAATATTTCATAGTATTTTTTTGGCACAAATAATATAAAATAAATTTTTGTTAAAAACACACATTATGGTGCTTCTGTTTAAAATTAAAAAATATATTATTTCAAAAGAAATATTCACATTTTTACCCAATAATATATTTATAACATCCTATATATTATTATAAAGCCCAGTCTAATCTCCCAGTATGATTTACCAATCCAATTTTTCAATTCATAAATATATCTCTTTAGAAAACAACTCATGAAATTCTATACATATTCTCCTTTAGTATGGAAATATCATTATGATAACCCGACATGCTCAATATGATAACACTTCTAGGTATGATAACCCTTCAAGATGAATAATATAATATTTCTAGATATGATAACCAGATGAGTATGATAATCATCTTAATACATTAAAATCTTGTCTCTCCTTCTTTCACTTCATTCCAACATGATTTGTTTTAGAAAAAAAAAATTCAAACCACTTCTGATCTTTAGAATTTTTCAGATCCCTACATTCTCTTTACCTATGATGAATAATAATTATATCAGGAAACTATAATGAATATTTTACCTTTTAATCCCCCCAAACAATGGTTTGAGTGGGATTCTTGAAAACATTTTTTCTCTTCCAAATTCCTTGATATTTTATGTTTCTTGGAATTTATCATGTATCATGACCTCATCAATGCATCTAAAATATTATCATTTATTCTTAGTCCATCTATAATATTTTAACCTCATCAGCTCTCTTTTGATATTATTCACAATAACCAGTCTGATACTGATTTTTACAATGTTATTCCTCGAATATGATTCTCCATAGTAATTCAATGTAAGATGAATTAAACACCATTATGATTTCTTTATATGCTTAATTAATTAAAATACCCAATACTATCTACTTGAAAAAAACAAATTCTTTTAAGTTCATGTTTCTCTATTAAAAACACATCCAATTATATCAATGTCAAATTATACTTCTTCATTACATTCATTCAAGGCAAAAATCATTCCTCTTTTAACAATGATGACATATAAAATCAGATGGATGAATAAAAGTAGCTTCATAAACTTCATTATCTTATGAATACTATATGAATGATTATTCTTGAATAAAATATTCTATCATTTCAAAATAGAATGATACACCGATAATGATGGATCATAATCAATATCTTAGAATTCAACAACATGTCATTTTTATTACCTTCATTTTTTATTAGTGCTATTTTCATGACTTTCAATACATTGATAATTAGCTTTAGCACTATATTACTTATAATGGAATATATTGTAACTTCTTAACCTTTATATAATATTATTGCTTTCATGAAAATTTATTATAACATTGTACCCTTCCAGAACCATTATTCTTTCTTTCTTGGCATGTATATGATTCACATCATATCATCATCTCTCCCCTTGTTTCATCATGTCTTCATCATACTTTATTCAACATAAATATTATTTATGAGAACAAAATGATCAAAAAATAACTGTATCATTTATATCATAGTCATGCATACTTTGATTCCCCCCAATATGATTTATTTTTCTATTTCAAACACAATGGGTGTCTGATAACCCTTCTCATTCAAAAATGAACTTCTCAATAAGATAGAATTTCTAAACTATATTGAGAATGATTTTATTGAAATGTATGGTTATTAAGATTTTAAGTAGAAAATGTTAGTTGATTTCATTTCAACTTTAACATCATTTACAATAAAAGACAATACCTAAAAATGAGATTCCTTATCATCGTGGTCATAAAAATACACTTGTTTGATGATATGAACATCTTATAAAACATATAAATGTAGATTTCCCACTTTATGGTATTATTCTTATAATATGCTATAATGGATATTACCAATTGTGTAAACCATGAGATTTTTCCACAAAGTACAATGAGTCTCTACACTTTATACACTATATCATTGGCCTCCCTGAAATCGTATCGTCTGACTATAGAGTAAATATTTAAGAATGTTTTAATATAAATTCAATGTTTCAATCATAGTGGGGAGATACTATGATATTTTATTCAGTTACTTCCTCTTATAAAATTATCATATACTATGTTATGTGGATGGACAATCAGTATGTGATAATGTGTTTATTAAAATTAAAAATTATGAATACATGGTATCTTAAAGAAGATAACTTTTGGTTCTATGGAACCAACTCTAATAGACTCCCACATTCACTAGATCTAACTTATAACATCCTCGTGTTCAATAGAAATCACCTGGTTTTCCTACATATGCTAATACAGATATTTAGTCAATTTGAATTCCATATTTCTTTTTGTTGGAACTCTGCTTTATGTAAATTCACCACATTGAAAAAAATCTCTCATGAGGTGATACATCCCAAGTATAATCCTTCCCACTGATGTGACACTATAAATTTCTCATGATCCAATATTATTGTATTATTATAATATCATATAATATGTACGATACTACTAGGTATTATGTTAAGATCTCACATAATGTTTCATATCCAAAATATTCCTTGTATTCATGTGAATGCATTATATACTCAGAATCCTCATTATAATATTTTAAAATAAGTTTATTTGATTTATTCTAGCACCCAACTCCATAGATAAGATATAAAACATACCCTTCCTACCATTTCAGATCATTTTTGTGTTTCAAAAAACTATCACCAGTATATCCCCCAAGGTATAAATTCTCATAACCTCTATATGGCTTGAAAATATCCATAGTTCTTATAACATACATGAGGATAACATTAATGTCATATCAATGTTGTTCTCCTTGACCATATTGAAATCTTCCAACCATTCTAATTATACAAAAAACATCTGGTCTTGCACAAAACATATCATACATGACTAATGGTATTGTCAAATCAAATGATATCATACATATTATGTCTTTCTATTATTATAGTTGATAAAAAGTTATCTTTGAAAGATGTATAACATGTGAAAATGGACGAAATCTCTTATTGATCTATTCCCTAAAAAATATCATTATCTTCTGGTCTATTTAGGTATTTTGACTTAGTCAGAACCCCTTCCTATATCAATCATGAATGATCTCCATCCCTATATCAGAGGCTGATTGACCTCATTCCATTGTAGTGAAAGAATTTTTCAACCATTACTTAATAGAATTATAGACTATTATTCCATTTTAAATAAATAATACGTCATAAAATTATACTACAAGGATAATGATTGCATTCCCACTAAAAATTTTGTAAACACATGGATCGAATTTATTCTTAATGAATAAAAATTATTTATAACTTAATAGAATCTAATTTACCCTAGTGTATATGATTTCGTAAATCTATAAATGAATCTCTTCAACATGATAATAATTTTTTCAAAAACTGGAGTCACAAACATGTCTCCTTTTATATGTGTAAATTTTGAGAAATTTTCCAATATTGAAATCCATTATGACAACCATCAAGCAAATTTCATATTCTTGGTATGATTTTATAGTAAGTTGAATGTTGATATATTTAAAAATGGATATGGGTGAAATGTTTTTATCTTAGTCAATTATTATATAATTTTTAAACCCTTTATCCATGATCATTTTGTAATATGAATTTACTTTACCATCAATATCTATTTTCTCACTTAAATAATCATTTCTACTATGTGGGATTTTCATCAACTAGTGTATCAACTACAACCAAAACATTATTCGAATATATAGAATACATTTAAAAATTAATGTATCCTTTCCATATTTTATATTATAATATTTGTAATCCTCTTTTGTTGAGGTATTTTCATCATTTTTTACCAACAATGAGTCTCCATATTAAATTACTAGAAACATATCTATTTGTTATTATTAACTCTCAAGATATCCTACATGGTGCTTTTGTTTCAAGAATAAATTCTTCTATGTGGACCTATGGAATCTATTCATGTACTAAATAATATGTAACATGATCATAAACATCATTGATGCCAATATTTATTTGACTATCCTTTTTTAGAATTGTCACCCTCTGAAGAAAACAACCTTTCTAGCAATATTCATCTTTTTATCTGAGGGTTTGTTTATATAATATCCATTTTATCATTAAGATACACTATTAGGATACTCTTAATTAAATGTTATGATATTTTGTTTCATAATAAGGCCTTCAAAAATTTCCTTGTAACACAAAAAATTCCAATGTGAGAAAATTAAATTTATTCCACTCCTTAACCTAAAGAGTATTTATTAGGTCACTTTATATTGTGGAATGTCTAATCTATATTCCACAGTTGGCAATTCCTATACCAAAAATTATAATGGATGAACAACATGAATCATTATAAACATTACCATGTATAACAAGGTAAAATGTTTCCTTTAACTTAATCCATTCCACAATAATCTATTAGTATGAGTTAGTTGAGAAAGAATTAAAAACATTTGTAAAATGACAAAAAAACTTAGGGATTTGATATTAACAACCTGGATCCTATTTAATATTATCTATATTCATTCCATGTTTATTCTATACTTAATTCATTAACTCATTTAATTTATCAAATGATTCAAACTTATACCACATTAAATAGTTTTTAAAATACATACTATAGTCATCTACAAATTTTATAAAGTAAGAACATCAAAATATAGCTTCTATTGTAACTAGACTACACAAATAAGTGTGTATAAATCCCCAAATCTATGAATAAATTTCACCATTTAAATAAAAAAAAATTTGGTCAGTTTCCTTATAAACATGCATTCCCCCTTTCAGCTGGTTTTAGTTTCAATGGTTCTTAATAACCTTCAAGGCAATTTTTTGTAAAATGCTTCTCGTTTTAAACAAAAAGATTATTATTGAATAGATAGGTGTTATATGAGTCAGGTGAACATGATTCCTTATCTATTAAAAATACTATTTTAATAATTTAATACCTAAATCACATTATTAAAATGATCCATATCATATCATATTTTTTATTGATAAATTAACTAACTATTATTTATTAACATAAAAATAAAAACAACTACATGTAGCCATGACATATAGATATTTACATTGTTACATTTTTTATATTAGTAAAATCCCTAAAAATAAATATAATTACTATTAGAAATGATGGTGGTAGAAATTAATGAATGGTTAATCCATCCCGTAGCAGTTAAAGCTCTCAAATCTACCTCTCAAATCCATTTCTATATCCCTTGATAGATTTCCCAGAGGTGATTTACCGGGCTATAAAAATCCATGACCTCATGTGGCTTAAAATATCATTATTCCTAAATGATATCTTTATACATTGAACATATATATCACCATTAAAATATTTCTCATTGAGAGAAATATTATCCATACTAGCCACGTTTCCAAGAACATTAAGAATCAGTTCTTACATTACGTACAATTTCTTTTCATAGAATACGATAATGCTTAAAGTTTATTTAAATTCATGAAAATTGGTGCTGATGAAAAGTATATAATTCATAAATATGAATCATAGTGGAATGTTTTAATATATTTTTATTTCTAGTTATAACGATTAAATGAGTTTATTTTTGGTAAATTGTCTAAAAAATTTAGAAAAATGAGTAAATATTATATTTATTAATTTCCAAATATTTTTTTAAACAAATAACCCTTACCATTGGATTTGTAATATTATATTTCTTTGAATCTACTAGTAGAATGTATCCATAATATATTTAACCCCACTAAATCCATTCATGGTCAAGATATTAGAAGGGATTTATGTGGCATTTAAAATTAAATCTTCATTAACTCAGAATTCTTTGACATCTCTAATGGACTCCCTAATCATAAAATTACCATATTGGATTCACTCAGAACATTTCCTCTTAGTTAAAATATGTCATTCAATGGAAGTCAAGAAAATGATATGAACTATTTTATATAAACAAAAAACGTTAATATAGAGTTCCCTAATAATTGAAAGCATGAAAACATTTTCTTGTCAAGAACATTGAGAAATGGTTCGATTTTAACTAAAGTAGTGAATGTCTATACCATCATAATATAAATAATTTTTAGATTTTAAATTTTTTTCCTAAATATAAAATTATTATAATTATTAAATGCATGTTAATCGTATGTTTACATACACTAGTGATTATTTATGTCTGATATAATATAAACACATAAGCCTGTTTATTTAAGATCTATCATTGCATACTTGTTAATTAATTAATTCAGGTGATCACTAAAAACATCAATAATTAAATAACCACAAAAACCACAAAAATTAAATTAATATTGTGGCATAATCATAATCATTTTATAATGATTAATTTATCAATCAGTTTATTAAATTGACATTAACATATGAGAAACACTTTCAAAAAATTAATATTTGTGTTGTAGATTTACACATATTCACTAATGTATCTCTCATGGATTAGTTTCACCTCATATCCAGACATGAATCCCCTCAAATATATTGGATGATACATCCATTAAATATTTTATTACTCCCATTTAGGTGAGGGTAACTAGGGGATTGGATAATAGGTTTACATAAAATAAACCATGGGGTTGAATTCCATTACATAATATAAGGAACTCAGACACATTAGAAAAAAATATATTTTAATAATAAATTAAAATAAACCATTATCATAATGATTATTTGCCTAAGATCAGGATCATCCTAATGCATGCAAATAATCAAGAATTTTATAAAATATTAAACCAAATGTAATTATTCATATTTTAGATAAATCATTATCTAATTAATTAATTATATTCTTCAACTCTTCAATTATTTAATTTGATTCCTCATCATAATTTCCTTGATATTTTCATCCATCGTAATTTAAAACATTAAAAGAAATATATTTAATGTAAAATATCTAAAAAAAGTATAGTAGAGGAAAAAAGTGAGTAACTGTCTGAACTACCCAATGTGTTTTATAATCATTTATAGATTAATATTGTGACATTTTGTATACATGAATTGTTATCTAATATAATGATATATATTATCAACATTACGATCACATTGTTTATATGATATTTACTATATAGCATGTAATGATTCATTGCGTGTTGAGAAATAACTATAATAAATAGTATACATAATATATAGATAAAAAAACTAAATAAAAACTAATTATATATATATGTAAACCATGTAACATGTAACATTTTATAAACTCAATAACCACACACGTGTACATATTGAAAAGGATTTCATATTATAATAAATTGATTTTAATTCAATGTATTTTGGTAAATGTATACATCATGAAAATTTATGATAAATTATATATATTATTTTCTCTTACCATCTTTGACACACTCTATGGTACTTATCTTCTACACTATAATAACCATGCCTTAATCATTACATAATCTAGTAAATTCCATTAAATTAACTTATTACATTCAAAATGATATTTTTAGTTTAGATTTTTCCAAAGTATGACATAATTCATGCATATCAACCCACAACAATACAAAGTGGGTAAAACATAAAACAATATCAATTTTATTAGAATACAAATGTTTCTAATAAAAACATTAAATATTTTCTTAAAAATTCTTTAAAACATTCATTTTGGATTCGCATTTTCCCTTAATCATCCTTAAACCTAGTGAAAAATATTTTAAAACAATGGATGAGCAAAAAAAACATCATAAGGGGATATAAAAAGAAGGATATATACTATTTTTGCATGAATATATATAATCATATGAGATCATTTTCAGAAAGACATAATTCTCATGCAAAATTAATCATTTACATAAATTGTGCACATTATATTTACATAAAACAAAACAATACATAAATAAGTCTACGTAGGTGACATTAGGAATTGCCTACGTAGTATTGTAACCCTTACAGATACATTAATATTGGAAACCCTCATGACTACCTTACAATGTAACCCTCATGTCTAACTTATGGTGTAACCACTATAGTTACACATGGAGTAACCAAATGACCGACCTCTAACCTAAACACACCGAATTCATTGGAGGGAGATATAAGTCCCATCATTGATAAAAAAAATTACAATGAGTTAAAACCTAATCAAAAATCATGAATACTTACATCATATAATTTATTCATTAAAAAATATTATTTTTAAAGAAAATTACCATAAAAATATCCTATATTTGAAGTGAGAATGGATAAAAAGAACATAATACATATATAAACTGTAAATAAATATAATATAATATAATATAATCAAAAAAAAGTTTATAAATATTCATATTACCTCATAATCAATAAAGTTGATGGTAAACCAAAATAATTGAAATTGGGATATGAATTCCCTTACCTCAGGGTCGTTTTATATAAAATGTATTTAAAGATCATATATAATGTTTAAAATATTTTTATTAATACTTTAATGAAACATATTAATAATTATAACACCTTATATGACCATTTTGAAACAACATTCTATCGATTCTGTTGTAATATTTTGTTATTTCTATTATTTTGGGTTAGTTCTTTACATGGATTCCATGGTCGGTTCGTAAAGGATTTTATGGTAGATTGGAGGAGAATATATAAAAGTGGTATGAATGTGTATGAATATGCTTCTGTAATATTATATGATACCATAAATCATTTTGTTTTCAAATATGAGGATGAATCATTGGATAACATAATAAGGATATTAATGAAGATCATTTTGGTGGTTCTTTGATAATCACGAAATAGATTTGTTATATAATTAAATATTATGTATATGTGTAAATTAAAGAACATAAAATATCTAATATAATAAAATTTAGATTCTATTTTAACCACTAAAATATTTTAATTAAAATCCATTATTGTGGTAATGGAAATTGAAAACACAACGTCCACGATGTCGGTAAATTGACAGTTCACACAAAATGTTTTTATTATTAGAATAAGAGTGAGAGGAGAAGAAATATAATAATTAATATTTTGATAAACATGACAACATTCCACAATATATATTATAGTGTAGTTTTAATTACTCTTGTATTCAGGGATGGGAATATAATCAAATAAATTTAAAATATTAAAAAATAAAATAAAAAGAAAATGAGAGAGGATTTTTACCTCTCGATCTCTTGTCTTTGAGATCCTCTTTAAGGCCCTCAATTTTGTCATTTTGGTGAGACTATAAGGAATGGGACTTGGGGAGGATTAATTTGAAGAGGATTGGGAATAATTTAGGCAAGTCTTAAAGCCTAAGAGGTGTGAGATGTAGTGGGGGTGAGAGGTGATATTTATAATGGAGGAGAGGAGGGGTTTTTGAATATTATATTCATCAATTTATTAATTTGTATGAGGACTATGAATAGTTTTTTAATTATCGTCAAATATATTAAAATTATCATGTATGGTTTGATATTTGGGTAATTACATCATTCATAATGTTTCTAAATGTGTATTGAACTTATAATGTATATATACAATAAATTATTGTATTTATCTATTCACCAAAAATTCGTGTACTTCAGAATATTCTAAAATATTCACCAAAAACCATTATTTAGGATTTTGAATTAAGGAAATGAACTCCATTTTATCTAAATAATTTTATGTTTTAGATAAATTAAATTTTTAAATAAAACTATAATTATATTTGAAAAATAACAATTTCAAAACTATAACATATATTATAACACCGTGAAAAATTAATCAAAGTCTAATAAAAGTGTCTTATAATAATGATAAAATAATATATATATTTATGATTATATTTTATGATAATATATTTTTTATAATCATAAAATTAAATTTAAAATTGTAATTAAATATTTGTTACTTTCAAAAATTAAAACACTAAACAAATCAATTAAAAGACATTAATTTACGTATTCCAGGATATATATATCATTATTACACATATTTAATACATCTATTTTATTTATACTCGAATAGATGAGGTTACTGTAGAGACACAAATCTTGAAGTAAATGGACATTACATTACTTTTTCAGAATAATTAATACATATCAAAAACAGACACACAAGGACCATAATAGTTTACTGTCTTTGGAAACTCAGAATATAATCTTTTAATCGTGTGAAAGATCTTCAACATCTCCCATAAAGATCTTCCCCTATTTTTTTTCTTGACTAAAACTTTCTATAATTCCGGGGAAAAGAAAACATATAAAGGGTGAGATCAAATGCTCATCAAGGGTATGCATGGAGAAAATAAAACAAATCATATACATTTGAACATAAAAAAACATGAACATAATGTTTAAACATCAAAATCGTGAGAAATGAAAAAAAACATGGCAGTACGTAAAGCATAGATCATAAATAAACATTAACCATGATAAAATAGCATCGGAATAAAACATGTAACTGTGGAAACCATTAACCACATGATATGATTTCTATAGTATCCAAGTCATTGCGGCCAAAACCATCTTAAAGGACAAAGTCCCTTTCTGAATTGAGTTCACTCCTCGTTCTAGTCATGTATCACCGAACCAGATTAACTTACCATTCCAGCTATGTCTATCTCATGAGTGATAAATCTTTACCCAATGCATTGGAGGTAAATATAGGTCCCACCCATCTCATAATGAAATCATTCTTATGTGTTCCACAGCATAAACATAAATCATTCATCATAACCCAAAGAATAAAATGGCTTTCATAAACATCATCACATCATATCATAGTCCATATAAAACAAATGGATTTAATTTTATCATAAGAAAAGTGAAACCATTTAAATCATAGAGAAATTATAATTTAAATATACACATATTAAATAATGTCATCTTATATGGAAAATGTTTTTGATAAAACACATGAAGTGAATTCATGAGGAAAATATACTTTCTTATTCAAAATCATTTTATTTTCACAAAATGCCATGAAATTTTAAAAGAAAAGGATTCTGTTTAAAATAGTCATGAAATAATATAGATTAATCTTCCTTAAAATAAGGATTTATAAAACCATCAAAATCCGTTCATGCCATATAAGTTAAAGAAAACAATCTCCTCGTACTTTTAATGGAAAAGTAAAAAATTACCACGTATGGTAAACAAAATAAAGATTCCTTCCATAAAAAAAATTAAAAGTCAGGATGAGTAAATATGATGTTAACCATACATGGAATAATATTAAAAACTTTATGAAAGCATTTTTATGGACATTTATGAAAAATATTACCCCAGTAAATACTTACGAATAAGCAATCTCAAATAAAAATTAGATTCCAAATTATCCCTTACCTTCTGTCTGATATGATTCATATGTTTTTGAACCTCCTATATAATGATTTAAATAATGTCATTGAATTATTAAAAAATCATATTAATTGTTATGATATCATATATGGTTCACTTATGACTTTATATTAACCGTTCTTTTGTAAATTGTATGTTAAAGCAGCGTTTTGGGTAAAATCATTTCATTTATCGTCTTTGTTTCGATTTGTTGTTCTTGATATTATTACTCATATCCTGATTTAATTAATTCTAGAATTTAAAACATGATTTATATATAATATATATTCAGTATATAAATATATATGATAGATTGATAAATGGAATGAAATACACCATTCATGAAGACGGTAGGCCGTACGTACGCATGAATACTGTTTTCATTTCCTTATTGAATTAAATTGAACTAAGTAAAAGAAACATATATGCACTAAAATCCAGTATCATAATTATGTAATATCTTTCATTATTATTTATTATATATAATTTATAATCATAATTGAATGGTTAATCATGGAAATGGAATCTCATCTCGTTCGTGGAGACGACAATCCATACGTATGCATGAGCGATGATATCATTCCCATGATCATGGAATTGTATTGAAGTGTATGTATAATATTTCATAATCAATATAAAATTACAATAATCATATATAGTTATTTTTTTTAAATCATTATACCCATCCATGTATGGTGGAAGTGTAAAACTAGATTACACCACGGCGTGGAGATGGTATTATCTACGTACGCACGCGTAGTGATTTCATTTTTTATAGGATGGATAGAAGATGAAATAGGTTTGTTTCATATTTATCATAACATATCATTATATGTGTGATTATTATGTTATTAATTTATGATGAAACAAATAATTAAGAAAAAATATATGAAGAAATAAATTGGAAAGGATCGATAAAGGATATTACCTCTTCATTGACGCGCCTCTTCTTAACCTTCTCTTAAGGCACTAGAGTTGGTCTTTTGAGCAGAGCATGACCTATATAATGTTTCTAGGGAAGTTGAGAAGGTACATTGTCAGGGGTCATTTGATCTTGAAGGCTCAATGTGTTGTTCAGAGGAGAGGGAGGAGGTGCCCATTTATAAGAGAGGAGAGGGGCACTTTTGGAAACCTCTAAAATATTAATTTATAATAAACCTAAACCCCACATAAAAACATCCAAAGTGACTAAAAGTTGTATGTTAGATAATTTATGTGTTTAATCTCATCAACCAGTCAAATTTAGACATGTTTTGATTTTATTTTAAACCTTATCATTTGGATTTATTCTTATTTTATCTATTTAATTTTATTTGTGGTAATAATGTAATAAATTTTATATTGTTATAAATATATACTTACGGGTTCTTAATTATACATAATTTGATATTTGATGACATTTTAGATCATATAAATTTTAATTTTTAATTTTTAAAATATTTTTGTGATTTTTAAACAATTTAATAATATAAAATATCAATAGTGTCAATTTTGAAATAGTTAACTTATTTGAATTTAAATAAAATCCAAACAGAAGAAATGTTCAATAAAAAAAATTTAATAGATCTATAACATGTCATATTTATCTATAAAATTAGTGGAGAACATTAAATAGTTCATATAATATTTATTTTCATATTTTTAAAATCATTGATTTGATATTTCAATCAATAGAATAATTCCAACATCACTATTGTGTCACATTTAATTATAATTATTTAATCCCTAAAAATTCTATATAAATTCACATGATGTGGGTAATTTTATTATATTTATGGATACTATTCATGTTCGACGTGTCATTAATTTTATCACTAAATTAAAATAATTATGCTTATAAGATTTAAGAGAGTGACATGTTGTCACTTTCTTTGGTTTTAATAATAATTAAATTATTTTCATGGTTAGAAGTCCATAAATCGAATACAATACAACTATTAGGTGATATGGGTCAACTTTTAGTCATCCAATAGAATTTTTTCATTTTTTAAGGTAATATTATAAACTTAGGATTACCCTTAATTACCCGATTTATCTTTAACTGAAGTAAAAAAAATTATCGTAGTTACTATTCATAATATCAAAAAAATAAAAGTAACCTATTAACATAATTTGGACCCACTAAACACAAATATGGTATCCATTTTTCAAAATTCAAAACACAGAAGTTTCAATAATTAAATTAAAATTTATCCCGTTGTTAAGAAAATGGGTTTTAAAAGATAAAATATTGTCAAAGACTGAAATGTTTTTACCTATTAATTCAATATAAAATTAATGGTAATGACATATATTATATTAAATGGTAATAATATATTATATTTACACTTTGAAACAATTCAATATTATAATTTAACCATAAAAATTATTGCAATGAAAAAAAGTAGTTTTTAATTAAAATATAGCGTGTCTCTTACTATTCGTTAAAATATGAAAGTTATCATAATAATATGAAAAATTTATCCTAAGTAATTTTTTATATCCTGATTCCAAAGAAGAAATTTAATTTTTCAAATTGAACTTATAAACATGTCAAAAACTAGATTTAATGTGGGTGCGCCATCAAAAGGCAGCAAAACTGCATTTTTTTTAAAATACTTATTTTATCGGAAAAATTTATTTTGTTCTCATACCATTTTCTAGAAAATGTTTAAGATTAAAAATAATGTTATAAAATTCAAATTTAGTTAATATTATTCATAACGGATAGTCAATAATAATATTATAATAGTATATCGTTGTTTAGTGAAACCCGGTATTGCGTAATACACACGCTATCGAGAAAGGTCGTGATTGGATGTAATACAAGCCGAGTCAGGGATGCTTGTAGTGAAATCTCCCTTTGGTATAGCATAAAACACAAGACATTAATAAAATTAAAAAGAATAATTCTCATAAAATCTCGGGTGGTTACTTTCTACCCCTCATAATATGAATTTTTCCCTCGAAATTTGTCGTGGTTAAAAATGGTTTTCTACATTAAAGTTTCATTAATAGAAACCCACATCAAAAAAAGGAATACTAAAACATAAATAAAAAAATTTAAGTATAAAACATAAAGGTTACCCAAATTAACTCATCACTGGGTTTCCACATAGGAGAACATA
Source organism: Viscum album (assembly GCA_963277665.1). Taxonomy (NCBI): domain Eukaryota; kingdom Viridiplantae; phylum Streptophyta; class Magnoliopsida; order Santalales; family Viscaceae; genus Viscum; species Viscum album. Next base: position 1,799,823,806 of record OY728157.1, read on the forward strand.
GGTGAAAATATAGATGTGGAAGAGAAATCTAACCATCATGTTCTGATAGAGAGTGGTTGAGAACATGGATATGAAAAATCCAACAATCTCAAAGCCATAAATTTGTGATGATCTAAGGTACTATCTGATTTATTAGATATAAGAGGAATGGGACCAAATTTTTGGTTTTCAGGATCATTTCCCTAAAGTTGAAGAATTTAAATTAGAATAAATACTTACTTTATTTCGGTACAATATCAACGTTGCTCGTGCCTCTAGAAAATTTCCACTTCATCTCTTAATGAAATAATGTTGAAATTGTCTTTCGCGAATTTTTAGCAGATCATGTTATAGAATGATAGGTCATTTCATCTGTCTCAAACATATGTTATCAAAAGATATATATGTAAGTCCATCTATGGTGAGACTAATCGGATATGGTTCCAAAATGGACTTATACTACATCTATCATCCTGCATAATAAAATAAAACTAGTTTCTACTTACCAAGGACTTCCTATAGGCTAGTGGTAGGTGATAAAGGTATGTCGCACTTCGGTTGTGGGTTCGATTCTCGAAACCTTGTCTGACGTGACGGGTTGCCTCATGTCCTACAGGTTGTTCTTTTTCTAAAACTATAGTGTCATAACATTTCAGAAATAAAAAAAAATGTTATAGCCTTAAGAAATACTATATGATGTCCATTCAAACCTATAGGATTATCAAAAATACTTCTGTCCGATTACTAGAAATTTCTTCTACTGAGCATGTGAATTCCTTCATTTTCCCCCATATATCATAATATATATCTTGTTGTTGGTCACATTAAAAACATGTGAATACGTTAATCATGTATTCTCTTGAAACATAATTTACCGTAGAACCATAGTGTAAACATGAATTCTATTAAATGTTAACTCTTTCCACATACCAAAATCCCAAAAATCCTATATACTCAAACCATGATATCGCATTGTCCTTACATCAGTCATGAGCTCAATAATACTATCAAACATCACATTATCTCGTTATCCCTTCATTATGCGCGTATTATCTACTTTCCAAAAATATCTGAATAACCTTTCATGGTTACCCGTACCATTCAACATATACTTTCAAATACTTTAGGAAAAACAATAGTGTAAAAATACTTAGATGTGTATTTATTCTATAGTACCATTACCTATACAACATAACTCTTGATAAACATAAATTATTCCACTACCTTCTTAAACAATTGACCGAGCTTGAACAATTCTTTCATCTAGCATATCATTTGTAGACCATTCATCATCATCAACATAAATACTACCCATATGACCATATTGATTCTCTTCATGAGACTTTCCCTTAGGGAATTGGTTTGCATAATTCTCATTCATTCAACATTTAAAACATTTAACCGTTGTTGAGGTCTTAGAAATACCATTATCATTGTCCATGGTGTTAACTGAACCTTTTTCTTTACAATTACTGGATTTGTGCCCTTCTTTTCCACAGCCAAAAAATCTTTCAGTTCCTTTAAAACATTCTCCCTGATTCCTCTTACCACATGATTTACAAGATGAAAGTTGAATTTTATTTCCTCTATGCTCATCATTAAACTCAATCATTCCCATATTATATGAGTCATGAAACTTACCAATGTTGAGATTATTGATCATATTATGAGATTGCTGATTAGAAATAATAACGATGTTTGGAATTCCAAATCCCGTTCCATTTGGTTTCTCATGAAAAATATCATTCCATTGTCCAACGTATCATCCATTATCATGAATCTTCCTGTTTTAAGCCATTTTCTAAAACCCAAAAAGAATAGTGTGAGAGGCAAAAATCGTACTGGGAAAACAACATAATCAAGGTGAGTACTTTCAATCTCTAAAATCTTAGTTTTAATCATAGGTTATTCATGATCGTTATCATAATTCTAGGACTATAACCTATACATATACATAACCTTAGGAATAACCCCAAACATACAATAGAAATATCTCAAGAGATCTCACTAATGTTTTTTCATCCGAGTTTCCAATGGTTAACTAAACTTTTCCTCTAATACCAACTACAGAGACGCAAAGCCTGACGTACATGGGCATTACAATACTTTTGTGGAATAATTAATACATATCAAAAACAGACACACATGGACCGTAATAGTTTAGTGTCTTTGGAAACATGGAATATAATATTCTAATCATGTGAAAGATCTTCAACATCTCCCATAATGATCATCACATTTTTGTTTTCTTACCTACACCTGTCTTTAAATCCTGGGGAAAAGAATACATATAATGGGTGAGCTCAAATTCTTAGTAAGGGTATGCATGGAGAAAATAAAACAAATAATATACATTTTAACTTAAAAATACATGAACATAATGTTTAAACATCAAAATCTGGAGCAATGACATAAAACAAGGAAGTATGTAAAGCATAGATCATAAAGAAACATTAACCATGATAAAATAGCATGGTAATAAAACATATAATTTTTGCAACCATTATGCACATGATATTATTTCTATAGTTATGAAGGCATTGCTGCCAAGACCATCTTAGCAGACAAATTCCCTTTCTGAATCGAGTTCACTCCTCATTCCAGTCCTGTATCACTGAACCGGATTATCTTACCATTCCATCCATGTCTGTCTCATGAGATATAAATCTTTACACAATACATTGGAAGGAGGTATAGGTCCCACGCATCTCATAATGAAATTATTCTTATGTGTGCCATAACATAAATATAAATCATTCATCATAACCCAAAGAATAAAATGGGTTTCATAAACATCATCCCATCATAACATAATCCATATAAAAAAATGGATATCATTTCATTATAAGAAAAGTGAAACCATGTAAATCATAGATACATTATACTTGAAACATACACATATGAAATAATTTCATCTTAGATGGAAAATGGTTCTGATAAAACACTGGAAATTAATTCTTGAGGAAATTATCCTTTCTTATTCAAAATCATTTTCTTTTCATAAAATTCAATGAAATTTTAAAGGAAAATGATTTATTTGAAAATAGTAATGAAATCTTATAGATTAATCTTTGTGAAAATAAGGAGTTATAAAACCGTAGAAATTCGTTCATCCTGTATAAGTTAAAGAAAACATTTTCCTCGTACTTTTAATGGAATTATCGAAAAGTACCACGTGTGGTAAACAAAAGAAAGATTCCTTCCATAACACAAAGTAAAAGTAAATATGAGTAAAAATGACTTTAAACATACATGGAAGAATATTAAAAACTTTATGAAAAAAAATTATGGACATGGATGAAAAATATAACCCCAGTAAATACTTACAAATAAGAAAACTCTGATAAAAATTAGATTGCAAAATTATCACTTACCTTATGTCTGATATGCTTTGTATGTATCTGAACCTCCTGTATAATGATTTAAATAATATCATTGAATTATTACATAATCATATTCATTGTTATGATATCATATATGGTTCACTTATGACTTTATATTACCCGTTCTTTTGTAAATTCCATGTTAAAGTTGCGTTTTGGGTAAAATCGTTTCATTTATCGTATGTGTTTCGATTTGTTGTTCTTGATATTATTACTCATATCATGATTTAAATAATTCCATAATTTAAAACATGATTTATATATAACATATATTGAGTATATAAATATATATGATAGATCGATAAATGGAATGAAATACACCGTTCATGGAGACGGTAGGCCGTACGTACGCATGAACGCTGTTTTTGTTTCCATATTGAATTAAATGGAATTTTGTAAATGAAACATATATGTACATAAATCCAGTATCATTATTATGTAATATATTTCATGATTATTTATTATATATAATTTATAATCATAATTGAATGGTTAATCATGGAAAATGAATCTCATCGCATTCATGGAGACGATAGTCCGTACGTATGCACGAGCGATGATATCATTCCCATGATCGTGGAATTGTATTGAAGTGTACGTATAATATTTTAGAAACAATATCAATTTATAATAATTATATATAGTTCTTTATTTACACCATTATACCTATCCAAGTAAGGTGGTGGTGGAAAAGAGATTATACCACGGCGTGGAGACGGTATTCCGAACGTACGCACGCGCAGTGATTTCATTTTCCATTGGATGGAAAGAATATGAAATAGGGTTGTTTCATATTTATAATAACATATTAGTATATTATTGATACTGATGTTATTAAATTATGATGAATGAAATAAATAAGAAGAAGTAGAAGAAGATATAAATTGGAAATAATTTGTAAAAGATATTACCTCTTCTTTGACATGCCACTTCTTAACCTCTTCTTAATGCACTAGAGTTGGTCTTTTGAGGAGACTAAAACCATTATAATTTTTATAGGGAAGTTTATAAGGGAAATGGTCAGGTGTTGGCCGATCATTAAGGCTCAAAGTATTGTGAAGTGATGAGGGAGGAGGTGCCCATTTATAAGAGTGGAGAGGGGCACTTTTGGAAACCTCTAATATATTAATTAATAATAAACCTAAACCCCACATAAAAAAATCCAAAGTGACTCAAATTTATATAGTAGATAAGATAGTGTTGTAATTTCCTCAACCCATAAAATTTAGACATGTTTTGATTTTATTTTAAACCATATCGTTTTGATTTATCCTTATTTAATCTATTTAATTTTATTAGTGGTAATAATGTTATAATTTTTATGTGGTTATAAATACATACTTATGGGCTCTTAATTATACATAATTTGATATTTCATGACATTTAGATCATATAAATTTTAATTTGTAATTTGTAAAATATTTTTGTGATTATTAAATAATTTATTAATATAACATATCAAGAGTGTAAATTTTGACACAATCAATTTAATTGAATTTTAATAAATTTCATACAGAATATATCTATGAAAAAAACATTTAATAGATTCATAACATGTCATATTCATCTAGAAAATTCGTGGAGCACATTAAATAGTTCATATAATATTTATTTTAATATTTTTAAAACTCTTTATTTGACATTTCAATCAATTAAATAATTTCAACATCAATATTGTGTCACCTTTAATGATAATTATATAATCCTTAAAAATTAAAAATAAATTTAAATGATTTATATAGTTTTATTAGCTTTCTAGATACTATTCATGTTAGAAATTTAATGAAGTTTATCACTAAATTAAAATTATTATACATATAAGATTTAAGAGAGTGACATGTGGTCACTTTCATTAGTTTTAACAATAATTAAATTATATTCAAGGTAAAAAGTTTATAAAATTAATATAATCCAACCCTTAAGTGATATGGTTCGACCTTTAGTCATCCAATAGAATTTTTTCATGTTTTTGGGTAATTTTATAATCTTATTTTTACCCTTAATTACCCGATTTTTTTTTAACTGAAGTAAATAAAAATTACCGTAGTTACTATTCATAATATCAAAAAAATAAAAGTAACCTATTAACATAATATGGACCCACTGAATCCAAATATGGTATCCATTTTTCAAAATTCATAACACAGAATTTGCAGTGATTAAATTAAAATTTATCCCGTTGTTAAAAAAATGGGTTTTAAAAATTAAAATATTTCAAAAGATTGAAATATTTTTACCTATGAATTCAACGTAAAATTAATGGTAATGACATAAATTATATTAAATGGAAAAAATATATTCTATTTATACAATAAAACCATTAAATATTATAATTTAACCATATAAATTATTTCTATGAAAAAAAGTTGTTTTTAGTTAAAATATAGCGTGTTTTTGCTATTCATTAAAATATGAAAGTTATCAGAATAATATGTAAAATTAATCCAAAGTAAATTCTTATATCCTGATTCAAAAGAAGAATTTTATTTTGTCAAATTGAACTTATAAACATGTCAAAAACTAGATTTAATGTGGGTGCACCATCAAAAGGCGGCAAAACTGCATTTTTTTAAAATTACTTATCTTACACGAAAAATTTATTTTGTTCTCATACCATGTTCTAGAAAATGTGTAAGATGAATAATAATGTTATAAAATTCAAAATTTAGTTAATATTATTCATAACAACTAGTCCACAGTAATATTATAACAATATATCATTGTTTAGTGAATCCCGGTATTGCGTACAACACACGCTATCAAGAAAGGTCGTGATTGCGTGTAATACATGCCAAGTTAAGGATGCGTTTAGTGAAATCTCCCTTTTATGTAGCATAAAACACAAGACATCAATAAAATAAAAAATAATAATTCTAATAAAATCTTGGGTTGTTGCATTGCCCCCCTTAAAATGAATTTCCCCCTCGAAATTCATCGGGGTTATAAATGGTTTACTACTTGAATGTTTTTTTCATAGAAACCCACATAGTAAAAAGGAATAATAAAACATAATTTTGAAAATTGAAGTATGAAACATAACAGTTGCCCAAATTAACTCATCACTGGGTTTCCACATAGGATAACATAGGTGAAAATATGGATATGGAATAGAAATCTAACTATCATGTTCTGATGGAGAGTGGTAGAGAACATGGCTATGAAAAATCCAAAAATCACAAAGCAATAAATTTGTGATGATCTAAGGTATCATCTGATTTATCAGATATAAGAGCATTAGGATAGCATTTTTGGTTTTCAAGATCATTTCCCTAAAGATGAAGTATTTGAATTAGATGAAATACTTACTTAATTTCGGTACAGTCTCAACGTTGCTCGTGCCTCGAAAAATTTCCACATCATCTCTTAAAAAAATGAAGTTGAATTTGTATTTTGTGAAGTTTTACCAGATCATGTGATAGAATGATATTTTGTTCCATCTGTCTCAAACATAAGTTAGCAAAAGTTATATACATAAGTCCATATATGGTGAGATTAATCGGATATAATTCCAGAATGGGCTTATACTACTTATATCATCCTAGTTAATAAAATAAAACTAGTTTCTACTAACAAGGTACTTCCTGTAGGCTAGTGGTAGGTGATAAAGGTATGTCTTACATCATTTGTGGGTTCGATTCCCGCAACCTTGTCCAACATGACAGGTTGTCTCCCGTCCTGTAGGTTTTCCTTTTTCTGAAACTATACTATCATAAAACTTTAGAAATAAAAAAGAAAAAGTTATAGCCTTAATCAATACTATATGATGTCCATTCCAACCCTTAGGCTTATCGAAAATAATTCTGTCTGATTACTAGAAATTTCATCGACCGAGCATGTGAATTCTATCATTTTCCCGCATATATCATAAAATATATCCTGTTGTTGGTCACATTACAGACATGTGAATACCTTAATCATGTATTCTTCTGAAACATAAATTACCATAGAACCTTAGTGAAAACATGAATGCTATCAAAAGTTAACTCTTTCCACATACCAAAATCCCTATAATTCTATATACTCAAACCATGATATCACATTGTCCTTACATTAGTTATGAGCTCAATAATACTATCAAACATCTCATTATCTCCTTATCCCTTCATTATGCGCATATCATCTACTTTCAAAAAATATCTGAAAACCCTTTCAGGTTTACCGGTACCATTCAATATAAACTTTTAAATACCTTAAGAAAAACAACAGTGTTACAATCCTTGGATGTGTCTTTATTCCATAGTACCATTACCTATACAACATAACTCTTGATAAACATAAATCATTCCACCACCTTCTTAAAACATTGGCTGAGATTGAACAATTCTTTCATCTCACATATCATTTGTAGTCTCTTCATCATCATCAAAATAAATACTACCCATATGGCCATTCTTATTCTCTTCATGATACTTTCCCATAGGGAATTGGTTTGTATAATTCCCATACATTCCACATTTAAAACATTTAACCATTATTGATGTCTTAGTAATACCATTATCCTTGTCCATGGTGTTAATGGAACATTTTCCTTTAGTATTACTTGCTTTGTGTCCTTCTTTTCCACACCCAAAGCATCTTATAGTTCCTTTGAAACATTCTCCCTGATGCTGCTTACCACATGATTTACATTATGTAAATTGAAATTTCTTTCCTCTATGATCATCATGAAACTCCATCTTTTTCTTATTAGCTGAGTCAAGAAAAATACCAATGTTAAGATTATTGATCATATTATGAAATTTCTTATTAGGCATAATAACATTGTTTGGACTTCCAAGTCCTGGTTCATTTGGTTTCTTATAAAGAATATCATTCCATTATCCATCATATCCTCCATTATCGTGATTCTTCTTGTTTCCATCCATTTTCTAAAACTGAAAAAGAATAGTGTGAGAGGCAAAAATCGTAATAAGAAAAAAAACATAATCAAAGGGAGTACTTTCAATCTCTAAAATATTGGGTTTAATCATCGGTTCTTCCCAATCGTTATCGTAATTCTAGTACTGTAACCTATACTTATACATAACCTTAGAAATATCCCTAGACATACCAAAGATATTTCTATAGAGATCTCACTAAAGTTTTCGCATCCTAGTTTCCAAAGTTTAACTCAACCTTTCTGCTCATACCAATTGTAGAGACCAAAATCTTGACGTACATGGAAATTACATTAATTTTGCGGAATAATTAATACTTATAAAAAACAGACACACAAAGACTATAATAGTTTAGTGTCTTTGGAAACACGGAATATAATCTTCAAATCATGTGAATGATCTTCATCATCTCCCATAAAGATCGTCCCCTTTTTGTTTTCTTACCTAAACCTTTCTTTAAATCCCGGGAAAAATAAAACAAATAAAGGGTGAGCTCAAATGTTTAGTAAGGGTATGAATGGAGAAAATAAAACAAATCATATACATTTAAACTTAAAATACATTAAAATAATGTTTAAACATCAAAATCTTGAGCAATGACATAAAATGTGGCGGTACGTAAGGTATAGATCATAAAGAAACATTAACCATGATAAAATAGAATGGGAATAAAACATATAATTGTGGAAACCATTAAGCGCATGATATGATTTCCATAGTATCCAAGGCATTGATGCCAAGACCATCTTAGTTGAAAATGTCCCTTTCTAAATCGAGTTCACTCCTCGTTCTAGTCCTGTATCATTGAACATGATTAACTTACCGTTCCTGCCATGTCTATCTCATGATATATAAATCATTAAAAAATGCAATGGAGTGAGATATAGGTCACACCCATCTCATAATGAAATAATTCTTATGTGTTCCACGACATAAACATAAATCAGTCATCATAACCCAAAGAATAAAATGGCTTTCATAAATATCATCCCATCATAACATAATCCATATAAAACAAATGGATATCATTTCTTCATAAGAAAAGTGATACCATGTAAATCATAGACACATTATAATTGAAATATACACATATGAAATATTTCCATCTTAGATGGAAAATGGTTTTGATAAAACAATGGAAGTGAATTCTTGAGGAAAATATCATTTCTTATTCAAAATCATTTTCTTTTTACAAACTGCCCTGAAATTTTAAAAGAAAATTATTTTGTTGAAAATAGTCATAAAATCGTATAGATTAAGCATCATGAAAATAATGTGTTATAAAACTGTAAAAATCCATTCATGTCGTATAAGTTAAATAAAACATTCTCCTTGTACTTTTAAGGGAAAAGTCAAAAAGTACCACGTATGGTAAACCAAAGAATGATTCCTTCGATAACACAAATTAAAATTCAAGATGAGTAAATATAACTTTAAACATACATGGAAGAATATTAAACACTTTATGAAAACATTTTTATGGACATGGATGAAAAATATAACCCCAGTAAATATTTACGAATAAGAAAACTCAGATAAAAATGAGATTGAAAAATTATCCCTTACCTTATGTCTGATATGCTTCATATGTATCTGAACCTACAGTATAATGATTTAAATATTGCCAATGAATTATTACAGAATTATATTCATTGTTATGATATCAAATATGGTTCACTTATGACTTTATATTACTCGTTCTTTTGTAAATTCCATGTTAAAGTGCGTTTTGGGTAAAATCGTTTCATTTATCGTATGTGTTTCGATTGGTTGTTCTTGATATTATTAATCATATATTAATTTACATAATTCCCTTATGTAAAGAATGATTTATATATAATATATATTCATTATATAAATATATATGATAGATTGATAAATGGAATGAAATACACTGTTCATGGGGACGGTAGGTCGTACTTACGAATGAACGCTGTTTTCGTTTCCTTATTGAATTGAATGGAATTAATTAAATGAAATATATATTTACATAATACCAGTGTCATTATTATCTAATATCTTTCATGATTATTTATTTTATATACTTTATAATCATACTTGAATGGTTAATCATTGAAAATGAATCTCATCACGTTCGTGGAGACGGTAATCCGTACGTACGCACAAGCGATGATATAATTCCCATGATTGTGGAATTGTATTGAAGTGTATGTATAATATTTCAGAATCAATATAACATTACAATAATTATATATAGTTACATATTTCCACAATTATACCCATCCAAGTAAGTTGGTGGTGGGAAATAGATTACAACATGGCGTGGAGACAGTATTCTGTACGTACGCACGCGTAGTGATTTCATTTTCCGTAGGATGGATAGAAGATGGAATAGAGTTGTTTCATATTTATAATAACATGCCAGTATATGTGTTATACTGATGTTATTAATTTATGATGAAACAAATAATGATGAATAAGTAGGAGAAGAAATAAATTTTAAAGAATCGGTAAAGGATATTACCTCTTCTTTGACACGCCTCTTCTTAACCTCCTCTTAAGGCACTAGAGTTTGCCTTTTGAGGAGACCAGAACCTATATAATGTATCTTGGGAAGTTGAGAAGGTAAATGATCAGGGTTTGTCCATTCTTGAAGGCTCCAATTTTTGTGAAGATGAGATGGAGGAGGTTCCCATTTATAAGAAAGGAGAGGGGCACTTTTTGAAACCTCTAAAAATTTTAATTTATAATAAACCTAAACCCCACATAAAAACATCCAAAGTGACTCAAATTAGGATATTAGATAATATAGGTTTGTAATCTCATAAAACAATAAAATTGAGACACGTTTTGATTTTATTTTAAACCATATCATTTTGATTTATCCTTATTTAATTTATTTAATTTTATTTGAGGTAATAATGTAATAAATTTATATATTTATAAATGCCTACTTATGTGTTCTTAATTATACATAATATGATAATTAATGACATATTAGATCATATAAATTTTAAATTGTAATTTATAAAATATTTTTGGGATTTTCAAACAATTTAATAATATAAAATATCAATACTGTCAATCTTGACAAAATTAATTTATTTGAAATTAAATAAAATTCACATAGAAGATAATTTTTAAAACAAATATTTAATAGATTCATAACATGTCATATTTATCTATAAAATTCTTTGATAAAATTAAAATAGTTCATATAGTATTTAATTTAAAAATTTTAAAACCATTTATTCCATATTTCTATCAATAAAACAATTTCAACATCACTATTGTGTAACCATCAATGATAATTATTTAACCCCTAAAAATTCAAAATAAATTCACATGATTTAGATAATTTTATTATCTTTCTGGATACTATTAATTTTCAAAGCTTTATGAAGTTTATCACTAAATGAAAATAATTATACTTATAAGATTTAAGAGAGTGACATGTTGTCACTTTCTTTGGTTTTAATAATTTTTAAATTATTTTCATGGTCAAAAGTACATAAAATGAACCTAATCATACCCTTAGGTGATATGGGTCTACATTTAGTCATCCAATAGAATTTTAGAATGTGTTAGGGGAATTTTATAATCTTCGGTTTACCCTAAATTACCCGATTTATCTTTAACTGAATGAAATACAAATTACAGTAGTTACTATTCATAATATAAAAAATAATAAAATTAAACTATTAACATAACTTAGACCCCCTTAATCCAAATATGGAATCCATGTTACAGAATTGAAAACACAGAAGTTGCAGTAATTAAATTATAATTTATCCCACTGTTATGATAACGGGTTTTAAAAGTTATAATATTGCCAAAGATTGAAATGTTTTTCCATATGAATTCAATGTACAATTAAGAGTAATGACATAAATTATATTAAATGGTAAAAATATATTCTATTTATAATTTAAATCCATTCAATATTATAATTTATCCATATAAATTATTTCTATGTAAAAATTTGTTTTTAATTAAAATATATCGTGTTTTTACTTTTCATTAAAATATGAATGTTATCAGAATAATATAAAAAATTTATCGATAGTAAATTTTTATATCCTGATTCCAAATAAAAATTTTCTTTTGTCAAATTGAACTTATAAACATGTCAAAAACTATATTTAATGAGGGTGTGCCATCAAAAGGTGACAAAACTGTATTTTTTTAAAAAATACTTATTTTACCTAAAGAATTTATTTTGTTCTCATACCATGTTATAGAATATGTGTAAGATGGATAATAATGTTATAAAATTCAAAATGTAGTTAATATTTTTCATAACACCTAGTCAATAATAATATTATAACAATATATCGTTGTTTAGTGAAACTTGTTATTGCGTTCTACACACGCTATCGCTAAAGGTCGTGATTGCGTGTAATACAAGCCAAGATAGGGATACATGTAGTGAAATCTCTCTATGGTGTAGCATACAACAGAAGACATCAATAAAATTAAAAAAACAATTTTCATAAAATATCGGGTTGTTACAGTTACTATCCTATTGGCCAAAATAATTATTCCTAATTTCCATGTTACTATTCCAAAGATCAATATATTATTCCATCAATAAAATTACTTAATTTATTTAAGTATAAATTATTTTATTATATATTTATAATTAATTTAAATATTTAATTCCAGAACGAAAAAAACATTAAATTATAAGTACATGGTTATTAAATTCTATCATCATTCTTGAAGTTTCGTCCTCACAATTTTTGTTTTCCTATTAATCGACTAATTTTAACCTTCCCTCAATGTATTTTTAGATTCCCATATTTCTTCTTCATCAATTTGGTTTATCCACAAAACCTTATACTGGTTTATTAACTTATTATTCAATGTATTCCCTAGAATATAATGTATATGGTGGGGTTTCTCTTCAAAATAATGGTTTTCATCCAAATGAACTAATTATGCACTCAAAACAAGTGATGAATATGGAAAATACATTCTCCACATTGAATCATGAAAAAAATTTGTACCTGATACAAACATAGAGAAAAAGATATTCATTAGGAAACTAGTTGAACATTCTCCATGATTTTATAATTTCCAATGAATTTTGGGCTTACCGTTCCATTTATACCAAAAAACATAACACATATCCAAGTTGAGACTCTAAGAAAAACATAATCACCTACAATGAAAAATATTTATTTCTGCATGTTATCTGCTTAACTTTTCTACTTCCTTTGTGTTGTCTTCATGTATTTTTGCATAATATTCCACTAATTATCCTCTTCTGCTACTAATTCTGGTTCTATCCACTTGTGTTCCCTAACTTCATCCCAAAATGTTAGAGATCAACACCTATTCCCATAAAATTAAAAAAGGTTCTATCTGTATACTAGAATGAAAAATGTAATTTGAGGAAAACTCAACTAAAGAACATTGTTGATCCCAACATTTCTTTTTGTCCATTGAAATTTCTCTAGGGATATCCTACAATGTTCTACGTCTTCTCTCATCCTTTTAATTAGATTTAGAATTAAATTATGTGATGAAATTTAATTTTGTCCCCAATTACATATGAAGGCCATTCCAAATGTTAGAAGTGAAGGTGCGATTATGGTCAGATACAATGTAATGTAGAACTTCATATAATTTGAAAATATCATTGTAGTGAAATGTAGAATTCTTATCAAATTTAATAGTATCTTTAATTGGAAGGAAATTTTTATATTAGTTCATCCTATAAAAAATAATGCAAATAACATTGTTACCTTGTGAAGTCTTTGGTTATCCTACCACAGAGTCCATGGATATATTTCCCCATTTCCACTCTGGAACTAGAAAAGGTTAAAGCACCACCATTGGTAGTTTCTATTCTAATTTAAATTATTGACAACTAAAATATTTTCAGGTATGTCTACAATATTTCTTTTAATTCCATCCCACTAGTAATACACCCGATGGTCTATGTACATCACAGAACTGCTAGGATGAACTAAAAAAGTAAAAATATGAGCTTCACACAATAATTCATTCTTCATTTAAGAATCACAAGGATCGCATAATATCTTTCCAAATATTAAAACATAATATATATCAGGGTCAAATTATGGAATCTTACCCATTTTATCCGATTATATATTTTTCTATACCTCACTATCTTCTTTCGGCACATGCTTAATTATGTCTGTTTGATATGAATTTACACACACTTAAATCAAAATAGTGGAATTTCTTGCACTCAAAACATTCATGAAAAAATTCCTCAAATCATTAATCAAGGTGTCCTGCTCCAAACATAACTTGGTAAATGATTAATGATGTTTTCAACTAATGGAATCAGGCACACTATTTGTTTTTATAGGATTTTAATTGATTATGCAATCATAATCCTTTATCAAATCATTTTATCTTCTCTACCTCATTTTTTATTCCTTCTAAGTGAATATATACACTAATCTTTTGTAGTCAATATATATTTCACAATTGGTTAATTATTAATGATTCCTTCAAATTTTCAAAGAATATATCATAAATTCTAACTCTAGATCATGTTTGGAATATATTAACTCATGATGTTTCAATTTTCATGATGTATAACCAATTTCATGATCATTATACATCAGAACTCAACCAATTACCATTAACAGGGCATCATTTTTAGATGAAAAAAATCACTATTTCTAGATGTTAGGGACTAAAATAAAGTATTCTCCAATATTTTAAAATTTTTTAAAAAACATGACATTATATAATCGAATTAAATTTTAACCAATTGAATGTTAACATAGTATGAAGGCTATATATTCAACAAATTTTATTAAAAATCCATTGGTAATAACCATGTCACATCCATAACTTTAGAAAATATTTATCATTAATTTACTATTATTTATTTGTTTGTGATGGTTTCCAAAGTAGTTTTGGAGGAAAGGGTGTGTTTTCATGATTTTGGAAAAACTGTGAGTTCATTTAATGTTTTAAAAAATTGTTTTTTATATCTCCTTAATTTTTCCACAATTTACAGCTATTACACCTCCCAATTAGTATCTCCTTGTATATTAAAACAACCATATCCATTTGGACCTTATAGTAATCCATAATCATGATGGATTAGAGTTTTTAATTATGGTATTGGGCTAGCCCGTATGCCAAATTACTATATTAAAAAATTAATTCATTAATATATCATTATATTTTTTGGTTTTCAGGGATTAAAACTATCAAACGTGTCCACATAACAAGGCACACTCCAACTATCTATTCCCCCTCTATGGATCGTTTATTCCTTGAAAATTAGGAAAAAACTTCTCTAGATTTCTCAAATCATCTATATTTGATGAGGTAAATTGTATCTTTTATAACTCCTTCAATATTTACTATTTTCCCTCCACATAATTACTCTCGTGACATAATCGTCCATATTCAATCCTCAAATTAATTTTTGTCTATTTGGAAATTTATCAACTGGTGTATTTGGGGAATTTTATTCCAGATATCTCATGTAAGTGGGTTTCATTCCTTCTCACATTTTCTTAGGTTTTCATCCATGTTTTCTTGAAGTTCATAATTTACATAAATTAGGTATTTTACCCTAGGGTTTGATCCTAGGATTATTTTTCTATTCTTGTTGTTTTAGATTTTGATTTAACTCCCTTGGGGTGCAGCGGTGGTGCATGTGATCTTTCACAAAAGGATTTGGTGTTTTGACATTGGTGGTAGGTGATTCCTTGTGCAAGCATTTATTAATGAAATGGATTGCTTTATTTATTTATTTATAATGATCATACTATGTTATCTATTGAATGAAAAATATTTTTGGTAGCATTGGTTTAGAATTTAATTTTAAGGTATCATTTTTGCGTAAAAATGTGTGCTTTTCTTCCTTATTCCATGTTTTAACACTTTGGGATATTTTATGGATCACGAAATTCTTTTATTAAATTG
Source organism: Viscum album (assembly GCA_963277665.1). NCBI lineage: Eukaryota > Viridiplantae > Streptophyta > Magnoliopsida > Santalales > Viscaceae > Viscum > Viscum album. The sequence continues at coordinate 1,799,839,932 of OY728157.1, forward strand.
TTATAGGGCTTAAAAATCTAGTTTTATGTTATACTAAGATTAAAATAGTTTTAAAATAGGATTTTTAGAAGGATTTTATGTTTAAATCTTGGTTACACTCCTTGTAATTGGTTTATGATGGTGTTAAATGGTTTATTGATTTATGTAATTGGCGAAACAATGTCATCAAACTGTTTTTGGTGGTTTGTACTATTGAAATGGTTTATAACAACCATGCTCTTTATTAAATACTAAAACATGATTTATTACATAAACATCACTTGTTACAACATAGAAGTTCAAGATTTCTAGTTTCTTGGGGCTTATGATAATTACATTACATCTTAAAACATGAAATAAAACATCTTTATTGAAAACATCCTTTACATGACCACAAAATTCCCTTGTAATTAGCATTGCATGGGATAATGTGAGGACATAAATAAGAAAAGATTGAGCTATAAATCCTAGTAAGGGAATAAAATGGAATTACATGAGGAATACCATACATGTTATATAATAGGCATATAAATGGGGAAAATGTGTAACATGAACATAAAGGCTTGATAAAGCATGATAATCATAAAATGAAAAATGTGGCAACAACACTTAACATGGAATTACCATGATCCAAGGCTCATTGAACATGGAGCATGAGAAAACCCTCATTTCACTTGTAACTCGAGTAAAAACTAATTGCACTTAAATTAGCATGAGTCAGCACCCATTTTACAAGAAGTATCATGATACTATAATTTTCCCAGTGTAATAGAACACTATCAGGTGCACCCTTCTTAAACATTTCATTTCATTCATCTGTGTACCAAATGGATCATACAACATGGAATCCGGCATCATCATTTATTCCATGATAATTGGAAGTGGAAGACATAAATGATTATTTATAATCAATAAGTAAATGTTCAAAAAGGTGAATACCCAGGATAGAGAAATGTGCATGGTATTTAGTACATAATGACATGGGCTTGGAAAATCATATCATCGAGAAATAAGTACTCGTAAAAATGGTTGTTGAAAGAGAAAGGTGTGTTTCAACATATTTACATGATATAGACATTAAGGGGTCATCTAGATACATGTCCCATCAATAATTAGGTAATTTAGATGTATTATTCCAAATAATTACTCTGGTGTAAAAGAGAAAAATGAACTTCCTCCCCGAATTTCGGCATGGTAATAGGTGTAAATGGGAGGAATTAATGAGAGATAAAGGTGTCTACCATCATCCAAAAATAAACATGGAAGTATGAGTGAGGTGATAAATCACACCCCAACATTTTTAATTTAAAAAAAGCACATAACAATGTAATGAAAATTGGAGAAAAATGAAAAAGGAAGAAATCATTGTCTTGGAAGCATGGGCCCAAAGGGTTGGGAAAGGCTTGAGAGGGTATTCTTGTGAGCTTGGGGTACCTTGGGAGGATTATAGAGAGACAAGGGAATGGGTTAGTCAAACTCCAAAATCTTTTAGTGAAGAGGAAGTGGTATCATGGGTCGATTTATATTGGAAAGGTGAAAAATTCATTATTATTTAGATTTGGGACAACTCACAATAAACTAATCAAAACCACAAAACAACCCATGATTTTTCCCATGTTTTTCTACAAAGGGGAGTGTAAAAATAATAATTTATAAAGGAAATGGCCGATCTCCTTAAAATAATAGTGTTGCTTATGTGGAGGTGAGTTACACTTTCAAGGAAAACAATTTAAAATGTCACAGTGTCTCATAATCCATGAAGGTCCCACTAAAGCATTTTAAAATAAATCAAACCAAGCCAAAATAACATTATTTTTATGGTCAAACATATATTTCCTTAACATAATGTTTATAGTAATTTATTACATCACAATTAGGTCATTATGATGTTATAAAACACATTATATATTAAAACTGTATTTAATTTTTACCCAAAAATACGACTATCTCAGAAAATTAAGAAAAATTAAACATTTGATAATTTTGATGTCCTAATTCGAAAAGTATTATTCATTTTATCAAAATATTTTTCTAAATATATGAATTTTTACTTTTAAAATAAAAACTGACATTTATCGAAAATTCATTGGTTTTGTCAAAAGCTAATTTCAAAACTTAATAAAAATTAAAATTGAATTGTAAAACTTATATGATCATTTATATATAATAAAAAGTAATTTAATAATAATAATAACAATAATTGATTAAAATATTATTTAATTCAAAAATAAATTAATTCATCCAAATAGATTTTTTAGTTGAATATTAATTAAAATTATTATTTGTTCTTTAAAAACTATTTACAAATAAACAATAATAAAATGAATGCCCATTATTTATAAAATAATAATGGAAATAGTCATAGTTATGGGTTCATGTTACATATCCCTTTATAACACCCGCATAAGAAAGAAGGGTAAGGTGTTTGATGATGGCAGACTCTTAGGGTGGCTTGGATAAATTGCACTGGTGGTAATCTGTATTAACTTGCACTTCTCTCGTAGTCAGTTTCTCCCAAGAATTACATGTTCAAGTTTGTCTTGGGCTTTGTCACGAGTGAAGTCCAATGACGCCACCACCTTTCTATGCCCCGACATATGGGCTTCGTATAGGGCAAGTATACTATATGAGGTCATCACTTCCTCGGTCTAGGAATATTGGATTTTTTAAAGCCTTATATTTATTCAAATCATGTGATCACTATTCAGTGACTATATTAGCAATAGTCAAAATTCATAACAGTATATTAATATCCAGAAACATAAAACCAATGATGGTTTCATTTATTATAACTATTGTAAGACATTTAATTAGATCTAGAGGAATTTCCATTAATGAATGTTTGGGTCATTACAATCTTCCCCTCTAAAGAAATTTCACCCTTGAAATTTCATTTTCCCAAAATAAACTAGATGTGGGTAACTCTACTTCATAATTTCCATTGATTCCCACATCTCTTGTTCAAACTTGTGTTTTCTCCACAAGACCTTATCGAGGGGGAATTGCCTTATTCAGTAGATCTTTTTTCTCCATGATCTAAGATCTTCACTAGTTTCTCATCATAAGAAAGATCATCCTATAACTGTACTACCTCTGAAGAGAGTACATTTGGGGGGTCGAGTATGTACTTCATTAAGTGGGATACATGAAAGACATAATGTAATTTAGCCATGGTATGTAGAAGTGCTAGTCGATTGGCCAAAAACCCAACGCCATGAAGAATCTCGAAGAGGCCGATGTACCTAAGAATTTACTTCCCTTTCTTTCCAAACATCATGATCGTCTTCCATGGATATATGCATAAAAATACCATGTCTCCAACTTTAAACAAAATGTCTTATTGATGGTTATCTATATAACTATTCTGTCGACTGTAGGATGACTTGATATGTTGCTGAATGGTTTTCACATTCTCCAACATTTCATCCACAATTTCTTGTCCTATCATCTTACACTAACTAACATCACCTCAACATTTCAGTTTTCTACACCACTTCCCATACATAGATTCATAAGGTGTCATTCAGATGCTTGGGTGGAGACTGTTATTGTAGGAGAATTAAACCGGTAGAATATGTTGTTCCCACCCTCCTTTGACGTCCATAGAATATGATCTTTACATATCCTCCAGTGTCTGAATAGTTTTCTCATATTGGCCATCTTTTTAATGATGATAGGCTTTACTAAAGTTCATTTCAGTATCCAGAGCATCTTGAAGAATCTTCCAAAACATAGAGGGGAATATTGGTTCTCGATTGGATACAATAATTTTTGGTAATCCATTAGGCCTTACCACTTATCTGATATATATCCCTGCCAATTGATCCAATGAAAAATCCTTCAGAATTGAAATAACGTGAGCATACTTTTTATGATGATACATAGCAACCTAGATTACATTGTTGACTTTGGATGCCTTTGAATGTCCAAGGACATAGTCCATGCTGGTGTTCTCCCATTTCTATGCTAGTATGGGCAATGTTCTCACAATCCCCTTAGACTAATTCCTCTATTGCTTCACTTGATGACACACCAAACATTTTTATGTATACCCAGATATCTCCTTCTTCATATTATCCCCTAAATAATGATATCATAGATCTCGATACATCATTGTGTTTCCTGGGGGAATAGAGAAACTTGAACAATGTGCATCATCCAAAAGTTACTTCTTCAACTCTAGACTTGATGGAACACATAGTATATTCAAAAAATTCACAATTATATCTTCATTAACATTGATATATGTGGATTACACTTTTCTAATAGCTTCGAATTTATTTTGAATCCCGACATCATCATTTTGAGAAGCCTTTAACCTTTCCAAAACAGATGGAGGAGCAATAAATTGTGAAACGATTGCTGATGCTCCCTTCTTTATGATTCCTATATCCATATTCCTCATGTCTAAGAATATTGGGTCATTCTCAATTCTTATCAATGATATAATTGTTGGGTCCTTTCTACATAGAGCATATGAAACCTTGTTCGCATTCCTAGGGTGGTAATGTATTGAGAATTCATAGTCTTTGAACATCTCTAACCATATTCATTGGTGAATTTTCAAATATTTTATTGTGAATATATACATTAATCTTATGTGGTACATATAAATTTCACAATTCCCAAAAAGAGATAATTCAAAAAAAATAAAGCAATGATCATCAAAGCCAACTCAAAATCATGTGGTGGATAATTCTGTTCATGAACATTCAATTTCCTTGAAGCATAGGCAATGAATTTGTCATTTTTCATTAACACACTGCACATTCCCATCTTCTAAGCATTTATAAATACCACAAAATGTTCTCCACTTGGGGGTAAAGTGAGAACTGGTGCAGTGATAAGCCTCCTTTTAAAATACTTGAAGCATTCATCCCATTCATCACATCAATAAAACATTACTTCTTTCAGAGTTATCTTGGTATGAGGGTTTGTCAATCGTGACAAATTTCTCACAAATATTCAATAATATAAAGCTAGCCCCAAGAAGCTACGGATATCTATTACTGATGTTGAAATCGGTCATCCATCAATTTCATTTGTTTTCGAAGGATCCGCTGATATCACATTTCTTGTGATGATATGGCCCATGAATGGGACCTCCTTCAACTAGAACTCACACTTTCTTTACACTGTATAGTGTTTCTCCTTTTTCAAGGTCTCTAGTATAGTTCTTAGATGCTCATCATGATCCCCTTTGTTTTGGATTATTTTAGAATATCATCTATAAATACTAACACAAATTCATTGAGTTAATCTATGAAGACTCTATTCATAATGTCCTTGAATATTTCTGGAGCATTAGTTAGTCCGAAAGGAATTACTATGAATTCATAGTGCAAGTTTCTTGTATGAAAAGAATTCATGGGTATATTTTCCTTCTTCACCCATACCTGATAATATCCCAACCACAAATCCCCCTTATAGATGTATTGTGCTCCACGTAGTTGATCGAACAAGTAATCGATTCATGGAAGAAGATACTTGTTCTTTATCGTTATTTTGTTAATCTCATGAAAATTGATGCAAAGGTGAACTGAACCATCTTTCATCTTGATGAAGAGGACTAGTTCACCCCATGGTGAAGCCATTGGGTCTATAAACCCTTTATCTCAATTCACATGTAGTTGTTTCTTCATCTCCTCAAGCTCTACAACAAACATTATATATAGTGTCCTGAATATTGGCAATACCCCAGGTATAATATCAATTTAGAATTCAACATCTATTCTAGGAGGAAGACCGGACAATTCTTCAAGAAACACTTCATTAAATTCTCTTACAATAGGCATGTCTTCAAGGATGTTTCCTCCTTAGACTCAATCATCTCATCTAGATACGTGTGCTTATAGGGCAGTAATATCCACCCTTGGGATACTGGAGCTAAATAAGATTCATCTTCCTCTTTGCACATGTATAGATTCAAGTGAAGATTCTCCACATAGGCAGTGATTTCCCTCTCATGGAAATTTAAGATGGATCTATATAAGGAAATCCAATCCTTGATAAGTATTTCATCAAATTCCACCAAAGGGAGTATGACGAGGTTTACCAAGAAATTAAATCGACAGATTATGACAGGGGAGTAGTTGTATTAATAGGATAAAATCATTTTCCCATTTTTCATGATCACCAAAATCTTTACTTCCATGATTTATGGTGGTGCTAAGATTTTTATACTAAACTTTTGGGATATAAAAAATTGTGTAGGACCAGATTCAAAAATAATGTTCTATATTCATAAAATAATAACAAAAATACCTATAACAACTTCATTTTCATGAATCACATTGGTATTAGTGTAGGAAAAATTATCCCTTGCTACCTTGGAGGTTGTTGGTTGCCTGAAAAAACTTGTGGCTTAAGGAACTGATTTTAAAGATGCACTTCTTCTTAGTAGTTTTAGCAATGAACAATGTGTGGAGGTTTGAACAAGGCATTACTTTCCTCTGTTAGAGCTTCTAGTTTTTCTTGTCGGCAGTTAACATATAGGTGTCCTTGTCTTCCAAACCTAATGCATTTCCTCATCAACTTCAAGCAAGTCCTGGGGTGATTTATTCCACATATTTTTCAAGTGGGTTTCTAGTTCTTCTTAGCAATGTTGGATTTATCCATCAGACCTCCAGCATTGATGTCCAACTTAGGCTTATTATCCCCGTGATACCCCTAAGATTCACCCAACTCCATTTCATCCTAGTTGGACCATCATAAAATTTCCATATAGTTGTTGAAGTCAAAAATCGTGAGCGCTTTCTATAGTCTACGTTTCATCCCACCAAAGAAGTGGTCAACCTTTCATTCGGGGGAAACAAAAAAGGTGGAGATGTGTCATGCATGACTTGTGAAGTTTTATTTATACTCTTTCATAGATTAGTCTTATTTTTACTTAAGCACAAGGAAATACCTTTTTATAATAAGCTAGAGTGTGCATGAAAAATATTTATCATAATACATCTTCAGGAAATCCTTCCATTCCAATACCACTATCTCCACCTCAGGCTTTGTATTTTTTATCAATTTCCACTATTGATCAGCTTCACCCTACATATGATAAGTATCCAGAATAAACATTTGTTGTTCAGAACATCGAAGGAAGGAGAATATCTTTTCAATGGAGTTGATCCACTGTTCAGCGATTGAGAGGTCAAATGATCCATTAAAATAAGGAGGCCATTGTCTCATGAAGCTGACGATATTGACTTGTTATTTATTGGGGGGGGTGAACATTCCACTTGATCCATGTTTCTATTCACATTATTAGTCAACTAGGAGTGAAGCGTGATAATGTTCTTGATTACCACTCCCATCATATTTGGAATCTTATTAGAACAATCATCACATTGATCTTCCCAGCAGTTGTTAGCCGGAGTCCTACTATAACAATCCATTGGCTAGAATAAAAGTAATGTTAGGGGTAAAAAATAAAGGGTAATCCATGGAAAAAACTTATTAATTTTAAATAACTATTATTTACTTAACTTATGAATCAATAGGCTACAATATATGCTATTCATGATCTACATTATAACATATATTCTTAGGGCCATTTTTAATTCCCTTAATAAGGGTTTAGACTAAGCTTGTGAATTTACCAAAGCATATCCCCTACGAGTTTCGTAACCAATAGTGCACCATGGACCATTTTCGTGCACCAGTTCCCATTCGAGTCTAGATCAAAGTGGTTTTTTGGGTTTTACCCCTAGGATATATATGTGCCAGAGCCGCATCTACCTACTAGTATCGAGAATAAGGTGTATTTTCTAGATAAACAATATAATCAATACTCACAAATACTTAGTGATTAATTTATTAAACTTATTCTTGACTCTATGCCTTCAATAGGGTTTTCTAAAACTAATCCCAAAAATAACTAAACCAAACCTATGATACCAACTATAACAACCCTTCTCCTTATTACACACTAAAACATGATTTATTACATAAACATGAAATGTTACAACATAGAATATCTATAGGCCAACTGTATTTGGGGCTTAGTATAATTATATAACATTAAAACATGAAATAAAACATCTTTATTGAAAACTTCCTTTACATGAACACTACCTTCACTTGTACTTAACATTGTATGGGATAACCTCAATAAATGCATAATAAAAGAGTGAGTTATAAAGACCAATAAGGGAATAAACATGGAATAAAATGAGGAATACAATACATGTTAGTAAATTTTCATATCAGTGTATAACAATAGAAACATGAACATAAATTCTTGATAAATCAGGATAATCAAAACATGGAAATGTGCCAACAACACATAACATGAAATTAGCATGAGCCAAGGCTCATTGCACATAGAGCATGAGTAAACTGTCATTGCACATAAAGAATGAGTAAAAACTTATTGCACTAAAATTAGCATGATTCAACACCCATTTCACATTACATATCATGATAATATAATTTATCCAATGCATTAGAGTTCTATCATGGTCCACCCTTATTAATCATTTCATTTCACACATAAGTGTGCCACATGGATCATACAACATGGAATCAATAATCATAATTTATTCAATGATAAAGGGATGTGGAATACATACATGAATATTTATAATCAATAATTAAAATTTTATAATGGTGAATACCCTTGATAGAGAAATGTGCATGGTATTCACAAAAAAATGACATTGGTAAGGAAAATCGTAGTGCTATTTCGGCATCATAACGGTATGAAATAAGAACTCATAAAAAATGGTTGATGAGAGATAAATGGGTGTCTCATGATATTGACATGAACTGGATAGTAAGGGGGTCATATAGATACATGTCCCAACAAAAGTAATGTAATTTAGATGCATAATTGAAAATAATTAATTGGATGTTAAAGAGGAGTGAGAAATCTATCACAGAACATCTACATGGTAACATGTGTACATGAGGGGAATTAATGAGAGAGAAAGAGGCATCCCATCATCCAAAATTAAATATTGTAGTTTGTGGGATGTGTGAAATCATACCCCATCATTATTAATTGAAAACAATAGCATAACCACTTAAAGAAAATTGGAAAAAATTGAGAAAGTAAGAAATTCCTTACTTGGAAGTGTGATAGCAAAGGCTAGGGAGAGGATTAAGAGAGGATTATTGGGAGATTGGGGCACCATGGGGGTATTCATGAGAGCATATTTTAGGGGGTTTTTGAACTCCAAAGGCTTTTATTGAAGATAATGTGGGAGCATGGGTGGGTTCATATAGGAAAGGAGAGAGAATTATTAATTATTTAGGTTTGGGACACCTCACATTAAACGAATAAAACCCCAAACCATACCTTGATTTTTTCCAATGGTTTTTTGCAAAGGTTAGTGTAAAATAATATTTTATAAGGCCCATCGACGAACATCATATAATAATAGGTTTTCTTAGGTTGAGGTGTGTCACATTCTTAAGGAAAACAATTTAAAAAGGCAAAATGTTTTATAAGCCTTGAAGGGTCCACAAATGCTTTGTGAAATAAATCAAACAAACCCAAAATCACATTATTTTAATGGTGAAACACATATTTTATGAACATAATGTTTATATTATTTTATTACATCACTATTGGGAGATTATGATGTTATAAAACACATTATATATTTAAACGGTATTTGATTTTTACCCAAAAATCTGACTGTCTAAGAAAGTTATGACAAAATTCACCATTGGAAAATTTAGCCATCCTGATTCCATGAATAATATTAATTTTATCTAAATAATTTTCTAAATATGTGGATTATTACGTTTAAAATAAAAACCTACATTTATCAAAAATTCATGGGTTTTGACACAATATGCTTTCAAACCGTAATAAAAATTACAATTTCATTCATAAAATTATATGATCATTTATATTTAATAATAATTAATTTAATAGTAATAATAATATTATTATATTAAAATATTATTTAATAAAAAGTAAATTTATTCATCAAAATATATTTCTTAGTTGAATAATAACTAAAAATAATATTTGTGCTTTAAAAACTATTTAAAAAGTAACAATAATAAAATGAATGCACATTATTTATAAAAAATAATTTACATAATCATAATGATAAGTTTTTTCTACATAAACCCATATAACACCCACATAAGACTGACGGGTATGGCGTGCGATGGTGGTAGACTCTTGGAATGGTTCGGATAAATCGCCCGGGTGGTAATCTATATTAACTTCCACTTCTTCCATAGTCGGTTCCACTTGAGCTTAACATGTTCAATCTCACATTGTTCTTGGTCACGAAAGAAGGCCAATGATGCCCCCTCCTTTCCAATCTCTGAAAAATGGGCTTCAAATGGGCCATGTATACTGAATGAGGCCATCAATTCTTTTGACTGAGTAAATTGGATTTGTTAAAGCCCTATATTAATTCTAATCATGTGATCACTGTTCAATGGCTATATTAGAAACAATAAAAATTTATAAAGGTATTTTAAAATCTAGAAACATAAAACCAATGAAGTACCAATTTTATATAACCATATTAATACATTTAATTAGATTAAGAGGAATTTCCATTTATGAATGTTTGGGTTGTTACATGGTCCACACAGATTTGAATGTTCTGTTATGTTATGTGAACTATCATGAAAATGTTTTATAAAATTGTTTTAATTAATAATTGAAATGTGAAAGAGAAGTGAAACATGTTGTGGGATGTTTTGGATTGAGTGTGGTCTCAAAATGAATTTGAATGACAAAATAAATTATATGAAATGTGTGTGGATTTTTGTGTGTGTGTGTGTGATTTGGAAAAGGTGGTTAATTGTAAAAATTGTAATTCATGGATTGTGGATCTTGTTTGAGCAAAAGAGGGAAATCCCAGGTAACTATGAGGGTGGGCGTGTACGAGTATGCTACTGACCCCGTAGTGTTTGGACCCTGTTTCACGTAGTAATTTTGCTGATGAAATCACAAACTAAACTATGATGATGATTTTGTTAGGGGAAAACTATTTTATGGTTATAATACTTATTAGTCGCTCATGTGCACATGAACGTAAATTTGTACTGGTACTTTCCCTAAAATACGAGGAACCTAGGACCTATAATGAGCTAGTTCCCAAGGGTGTTCATGTTTCATGCTCTCATTAGACATTTTACACTCATCTTCGGCATACGGTGTGTTTTTATAGAAAAAATAATTAGCTTATTCAATTTATTTAAATGTATTGATTCAATAAAATTGACCAATGGAAAATTGATTTATATTTATTGTTTTATTTCTTAAACATATTTAATAGCACTTCTTCTTTACAAACATGCAATATTTTTTCATATTATTATTTCAACATGGAATATTTTTATGGTTGAATCTTAATTTTATTTGGATCACACACAACTTACATATTTTGGTGTATGTGTACTTTTCAATGTCTGCTGCAGGTTTGAATAAATCTGTTAGAACTAGTGGTCCGAATTTATATCTATCATTCATGGTGTGGTATTGTGGATATGGCTTGCAGGTGTTTCCTCATTCCCTTGAGGTGGTTCTTGGGCATTCCATGAAGGATTTATTCTTTTTTTGTAGTCTTTTGGATTTCTATAAACCTTGATTCCCAATTCTTAATTTTATTAAAGGCTTATTTGGGGTAAAATTTCCAATTTAGTTTATTTATTGTATTTGGTTGTCTTATGTTTTTGAACTAAGGTAAACCGTTCCCAAACACTCATATTTGATACCTAGGTAGTTTTACCTACCCATAGGGATAAGGAGTGATCTTAGGGTCTGGCCCTGAACTGTGGTGGGTTCATGTTTTGATGGAGACCAGATCTGGTTCGTGACAAAATGGTATTAGGGGATGTTCACAATCTTGTGTCATGTTATTTAGGGAAGGGTTGGGGCAGTTCAGGGCAAGGATTTTTGTGACATCACATTTCGATTACATGTTCTTTGCCTAGCCATAACACCTCGTGATGAGATTCAAGATTCTAGGGGAAGTCATGTTTTATCTGAGTTTTTTGTTTCTTATTGTTTTGTGATGATTAGGGTAAAATAAAAGAGAGTTGGCTTGATTGTCCCAATGATATCATAGGGACTTGAAAGCCATGTGGATCTTATGATATTTCCCTAGAACACCTACCATGATGGTGAAGTGATTATCATATGCACTCCAACCATATAACCAAGTCACCCACAAATACATGTTTCCTCTCATATTGTATTATGTCTTTTTGTCTATGAATCTTTGAAATAAGGTTTTAAAAATAAATTGACTTGGTTTTAGGAATTGTGAAATATTTTTGAAATAATTTTCTAATATATTGGATGTTGTTTCATATCATAATTAGTGGAAATGAATTTTTATAATTACTTTGAAAATGTAAATGTTGTTTCTACACCACATTATAAAAAATAAATTATGTTAAAGTGGGTTTTCGTAATATATTTTAAATAATTTTTTCTGAATTATTGAAAATGGTTTCTAATGGAATAATGTGTTTTAGAATTTATGTTTGTGGGTTAAAGATGGATTTTTATTTGTTAATTAATGATCATTTTAAAAGATTTATGATATTTTAGAACCTTGTTTTTAAATGAGAATAGTTGAGTTCTTAATTAAATGGTGAGTTGGGAAATAGAGGTTTACATGATATTATATGTGTTTTGAAATGGGTTGAATATTTTTGAATCATTAATTAAATACATGAAAGATTATTTTTATTAAATGATGGGAGATTTCCTAAATTGGTTTGTAAGATGTAAATTGGGTTTTGATTTTATGGTTAGCGGTTTTGAGAAAGGGAAAGGGTGGTCAAAATGTTTTGATTTTGAAATAGGGAATGTTTTTGTTTTGGTATTTTATGTTCTCAAGGGTGACCACATGTATGGGTTTATATAGAAATATATATGTTAAATGTAATGATGGTATGAGAATTAGTATAGATATGTGGCAGGTTCACAGTATGGCATGTACACATGCATGTGTACATATCAAGAGATACCATTGGTAAATGTGCAACCCCCCAACAATATTTTTTATGAATTTTTTTTATGTAAATTGTTGTGTTTTGATAATGTGTGGCTGGGAGGTGTGGCTAATGTGTTTTCAAGATTATTATTAGGGGATTTTTGAGTTCAAGAACCCTCTTTTTTAAATGAGTTTTGGGTTGATGTTTCATTAGAATGTTTGAATGAATATTTGGTCAGTGGTATCTTTTGGGAAAATGTTCGAGTGGCCAATGTGGTGCCTCCCCTCTTTTGTTTGGTTCTGGTTTGTGGAATGTTGTTACCAAAAGACTAGATTGGTTGGGTACTTGGGGTTTCTTTGTTGTTGGGGTATGCCCCCATAAAGAGTTAATGCATTACTCATGTGGGGCACCTGGTGATTCTCCATTTGATGATCCTCTAGTTTATCAGCACAAGGACTCTCATCTTGATCATTATATATTGAGTTTACCCATTTTTCCAATAAGGTGCATCCCCTTGTAGAGGGAGAATGGTTGTGGGAGGTATAAATAGATTGTAGTTTATTATGTTTCTTAAGTGTTCGATGGTCAATGATGTTTAGGGTTGTCAGTGTAGAATGATATCCTAAAGGGCTTTTGGGTCGTTCGGTAGTCCCATCGAAGAAAGATTCCATATTAGGCTACCAGTGTGGAAAATATGGCCATGCATGAATATTATGAACACTTAATTAAATCACGTGCATTTTGGGGCTCGACATAAGGTCTATCTCCTTTTGTTTTATATTAGTTGAAATGGTCATGTTTGGTAATTCTATGCTATGTCGTGTGTTCATTTGATTGTAAGGGTGAAAGTTGTGAAATCTTATGAGAGTATTTGTTTTGTCAGATACGTGTCTCCATTCAGTGAATTCCAAAATCCTATTTCCTAGAGGTAGTTTTTTATATGTATCCTTTAATTCTATTTTTTTCCATCCAATGAAACTATGGGTGTTGTGTGTGAGTACTCTAAGTCCACATTTTTGTAAAATGATGGGTTATAGTAAATTGATTTTTATTTGTGTCATGTCTCGTTGAGCCCATATGAGGTCACATTGTAATTGCTTGTGGCACTATAGGGAGAAGTTCTGTTCTGGGGTTTCTAATGCCTATCTGTGAGGCATGAGATGCTTCAATCATAAGAGCTCCAACCATAGGTCATAGAGTGAAGATGGCACGTAGTCAGGGGAAATCCTATATTCATTCAAACCTTTGGTAAAATTCATATACTCATTATGAAGTATGGGTATAGTTTAAACCTCTAGTGGTGTCTTCTTATTCTAGTTGATCACGTTCGATGGTAGAGGTGTGAGGACCTCAGTTCCATGTTACAGCCTGATTTCATGTTATTACCTTGGGTTTCCTTTGAAATTTTAGAGATAATGATTAAGTTTGAGATATTCATATTAAATATAATAGTTTTACCACAATTATTACTAACTGTGTTCCAACATAGGTAAATAAATTAAATAATAACACTTGGTCCTGATACCCAAATAAAAAACTTCTCCCTTATCACCTTTTTCAGCCTAAATTCGACATCCAAATAGAGTACCTATGTATTGAAAATTGTGTTTACATGTAAACCAACAAGAAATACCCCCCAATATTGTGCTATATCATGGGTTATCATATACATTTCTTCACAAAGTAAAGAATAATTATAAAAAATAAGCATCAATAGATAGAAAAAATATCATAAAAATTAACTATGGATCTAATAATGTAAATAATTCTTTCATATAGATTATTAAAATATATCGATGGAGTCCCCATCCCTTCCAAGGTGATATAAAATAATCCCAAGTGTCTCTACTGAAAAATAAATTATAATCCAATACCACCAAGTCAATCCAAGGAGAACCATATGGTGAGCCTTATATCACTCATGGAATGGTGATTCTGATTCCATCCCCTATTTCTAATTTAGGTTTTCGTGTATCACCCATGTCATGGTGTATCATTATTTCTAAAGGGCATGTCCCTATTTTCTCTCATAGGGAACTAGTATCACCCAAAATTATCAGAAACATCATTAGATTCCTTTCATGACAAGACAAAGCATCGATCATGCGGTATCGAGTTGTAACTAAATAAGCATAGTGATTCAATCAATTAATCATTAATATGGATCTCATTTTCTCTCTCATCCCAAGCAAGTGAGCCATATCATGAAAGGCATATCACAAGGCTAGGAATTTATAATTTCAGACCATAAAATAAACATCTCATGCCCAAAAGCTAAAATCTAACAGTGTATCACAATTTAAACAATTATTTCAAAAGGATTTAAAAACAATTATAGGATCTAGGCCACAAGATATGATAACTAGGTAGTATTCCTTAAGAATAAATAAAAAAAATACAACCATAGGTACATGGGATTAACATGACTATAAACACATGTTACCAAGACATTACAATTCTCCAAGATATCATGATTTTCCATACCTTCAATTTAGTCAAACCTAAAAAATTTATAAGGAAATAAGAATTGAACATAGCATAGTGTGAAAGAAACATGGAAGAGAATAGGTGTAAACAAAAAATAAAACATGAATCAAGGTATTCATCCAACATTCATTTTGCAGGTTAAATATAATCCATATGGAATTAAATAATATACATATAGAATTTGAATAACATACAATTAGAGCCTCATAAAAATCAACAATCATCTGGCATTCACATATAGAAGTTTCCATTTGATAAAACAAACATCATCAGGAGTTTTTTTTAGAAAACACAGTAGTGAATTTTAAAAATTCAATTCATTATATTTTATGAGATCAATTAAAATTATGGGATATGGGATATAACACATGGTAAAAGGAAAGGGTTAATGTAAAGACACAAAGATTTGAAACATACACATAATAATTAAACAACTTGAAAAATATAGATGAAATATTAATAAAAACATATTTTTAGAAAAGAATAACGAAAATAAAAAAATAAAGGAATTCATCCTCAAAGGGAAGTTTACAGAGCCAAAAACGTCAAAATTTGATGATTTCACATGGGACCACTCAATGATGCTGCTTCCCACCTTCAAGCATATTCACCTATGTATATATTTTACGAAACTTATCCCTTAGGTACATATATTCATGTCAATGAATATATATAATTTGATCCTCTCATATATTCTATATATGTGCATAAACCATTTTCCACTTTCAAACATATCAATTTTTTATATACATACATAAGAAGATTGATCCTTATATATATATATATTCATTTCAATGGGTGAATATAAATATAATGAGGGAACATTCTTATGTATATTTCTACCTATGAATAAGTGAAAAGTCACCTTTAACTATGACGATTCAAATCCACCTAAAGGATTTCCAAAACGTACTAAAAACATACTAGGAACACTAAATAAAAAAAGTACACAAATAAAATTCGGGAATAAAAAATAGTGGGAGAAAACAAAACCTAAATATGTTATTGAAAACAAAAAAGGATCTGAAACACCTCTTCTTCTTTGATGAAGATTGGAATATAGGCAATGATAACATGAGAGGCCCTTCACATTCTATATCAATCGAATAAACAAAAAATTCATTTTAACCCTTGACCTATGGTTTTGGATTAAATACATTGTGATGGAAATATAATAAATCATCCAAAATGAGGTACAATGGGGAGTTGATACCATACCTATAATGATCAAACAAGAAATCATATGGAATATGCATAAATTATTGTGCTCAAAGACGAGGCTAGGGGGCATCACTTTTAGCTGGATTAGTCTAGGGGGAGGGGTGTCACCAGATTACATAGTGAAAAAAATTATAGATTTATTATGTTTCATTTTATTTTAAATTTTAATTTATTTATTTTTGTTTCTTAAAAATCCATCACTCGGTTTCGGTTGCATGGTTTGTGATATCGTGGGCCACATGTGTGACAAATTGTGTGAGAACACTACCCATTCAGAACTAATCAAGTGGGATAGGAACTTGGTAGAATAAAATATGAATAGACCAAGTGGGGAGTTCTATTATATTAAGACCAGATGAACTATTTTCTACTACGGGCCACACTGTTTCAGAAAAATGTGTGCCTCTATCAGACCCTAAAAACATTTATTTCAGTCCCCTTATGCTGGAAAAACATTACAAGACACCAAATGGATCATTCAAGAATATACCAATGTCCCAAAATGATATCAAATATTTCACACCCATATAATTACATTAAGATGCACAGTTTTCTAAATAGAATGTAATGTAAGAAATAAGTTCAAATTATATGGGATTTTCATCTTCAACAAAAACACAGGTCATTTCTTATTCAAAACCAGTGTGATTAAGATCTAAATGAGTGTCATGTGTATGGAATGATATAAATTTTGAAGAGGGTATGCCTGAATACTTCTCGGTTAGCTAAGACCCAAATATTATGGATGAATTAGGGATCTCTGTTTGGATAGGGAGAGATTCCATGAGTCGATATACGAGATTCAGCTAAACGTTGATGTCATAGAAGAGATAGTGCAACCCAGATGTTTTTTTAGTGGAAAATAGATGGTGAAACACTATAAGAAGGCTCAACCATGGGTTTTTGGGATTCATGAAAGCTGTTATTGTTTTAACTACCTCATGCATGGCATTCTAGGGATCGAAATGAAATTATAGTTATGTAGCGATTACGAGAATTACAGAGTTTCCATTAATATTCCTCTTCATCTAGTTTTCGTAAATGAAGTGTGCCTGAATTGTTTCTAGAAAAATGAGATTCTTATTAGTAGGATAGATTCAAAAATAATTCATTAAATTTGTATATATATATATATATATTTGTGTGTGTGTGTGTGGCTGGTGCATTGAAACTGATACTTATTAAGGGAATCAATATGATATGGGATTTATAAGAGATGAATACGTATCAATGAAATGATGAGATTTGTGTATTTTAGAAGGATAATAGGATTTAGCATTCAATGGGAATTAAAATATATACATATATATATTATTCAATATAATTTTGGGAAACAATTGAGAATCAAAATCTATGGGCATCAGTTTTTATGCATGTTTTGTTGGGTGTATTTCATTGAACATATATATATGCAAAACTGATGAAATGAGGGATTTTACTGGGATTGGATATATTGTAGGAATGATTTGGCGATTTGATGAGGTGAAAGAGTGAAGGAAGGTTATATGAATAATTTTTGAGTTCAGGAATGGTTTGTGGACCATCATATGTTTATGTTTTCTATTGGAAAGCAAGTGGGTTTGTAACACCTAAGGTGGGGTTCACCATAAGGGGATATAACCTATGACGTAATGGTCAGGTTCGAAACAGTGAATATAAATTAGAGGGTTATTTTTTATACCATATCTAGGGGATTATTGAGTTCTTAGGGACGAACTATATTTATGTGGTGAGACTATATCATACAAGATTTTTTATCAGGTTTGAAATTCCCCATCCATTTTGAATTTGGATGTTTGGTGAGTCTAACATTTGTATTTTTATCATTGAAACTAAATTATTGGAGATTGATTGACCCAAGTCCTTTTTTTTATAGGTTTTTATGATCTGAAATTTCCAAAAGTTATTTTTTTGAGGTTTTAGTGTGTAGTATCTTAGAAACCAAATTTTGGGAATGCGATGAAAGAGGCCCACGGTTTGGAAAAAATATATGGCCTCCCAAGAGAAACTGTGTGGCCTACCTCCATCACTAAAAACAGTTTTTCAAAAAATGTCGGTAGGTATGCCTGCCATTGCATGACCTCTATACTTTTTATTAGGTGATATTTTCATGGATAGGGAATAGTTTGTAAAACTATGTGCCAAGCCCATGATAGTGTAGGGCTTGGAATGTGAGAACTACATTATTGGATCAGTGCTATCCAAACTATATGGATAATATATTTGGATAATATTTTTAAAAAAATTCACTATAGTTTCCCTTATTAAATTATTTGTTTCACTCTTCTTTTACTCCTTCTCCATTGCACACATTGGGGGATCTCCTCCAATTATCTTTCATCATAGGCATTGAACCATGTCCTTTATTTATACTCCAATATTTGATCATTTGGTGGATATTGATTCATCTTTGTAACACCATCAATCCGATATATTATTTTTATTATTTATATTTTCAAATGTAATGGGTAATCTATGTGAGCATATTCGGTCTTTCTTGATGGTGTTCTTCAAAAAGTTTGTTTTTTTAATTCATCTCGAGTTAGAGGTTGTTATCAGGCTATCTAGAGCCATCTTGTATAAATTATGTGGTTCCTATCTATACCATTGTATTTTTGAGTGTTTTGACAGTTTGTTCATGTATGCTTTGAGGTTTGTTTCAACATGAAACTATTTACATAAATGAATGGTTATGTAATATTTAAAATGATGATAGGATAAGCCTATGGGAATTATAATTCTAAACTAAATATGGTCATGAAGATTAAAGATCTAGGAAAATATTCGGAAGTTTTGGTTTGGATGATGTTTTAATTTAAATTAATGTGTTTATATTTAATTACTTAGTTTCATGGGGACATGATGAGCTTAGATCAATGATTGAGGAGACACTAATTACTTATACTGATGTATCCTTATTTGTTAGGGTGTGATTAAGATGATATATAAGGGGTGATTTTGAACCTCTTCTTGAGAGACATGATCAAAAGATTCATGTTATAAGGAATTAAGGAAGGAGGAATGGATCGGGTAACTTGTGATGTTGTTAACCAGCTTGGATTATAGATATTCTCATAGGGCTACGATGCGTTAGATGATGTGTGTTAGCTTTATTAGTGATTTAGGATCAAAATGAATTTATCAAAGCATAGTTGGAGTCATGTGAGGAATAATAGGACTCTGATGAGGTGATTTTGAAAACTTTTCATGGGTGGATTCCATTATAAATAATATAGATTAGGTTATGGGGTTTATAAAATAGTTTATTTGGGTGTGAACACCGTAAAATGAATCATTTATGGTGATGGACCATCGGTTCAGTCCAATGATACCAATGGTTGGGAATGAGGATTATCTATAATTCTTGAGGCCATTCGGTAGGAAAATGGGAGGAATTATATTTTCCTTCCTTGGGAAATCAACTACTAAGATGAAAATGGTTATTATTTAGAGGACATATATATTTATTCTTGGGGATGTTAGGATTTGATCTTGTGGGGATTTTCTAATCTCGATTCCAACAGACCAAGATCATGTTTTTGAATTCCATTCAAATAATGGTTCTGATATTGATGGAATGAGGTAACATGTAAAATTATTAGAGGTGGAACCTATTGGATCAAATGGTTTAATATTCGTTAGTGTATTACTTGATATTATAGCATGGATCCTATTAACTAAAACATTACCTATGCAGACATGTGTTTAATACTGTATATATAACTATGGGCATATATTCATATATTTATACTGGTCATTGATGATGTTGGTAGAGATATCCCTTATTAATATTCAGTACAAGGAATGTGAATACATTGTTAAATGGGTGTGTAAATCTTTTTATTTAAACTCAATATACTTCGTCATTATTATGGATATAATATAGGAACATACTTTTGGTGGCCTACTGAGATTTTTTATCAAACCCAATATGGGTCCCTCAAGATGTGTATATACATTAAGTGACTATGATCAGGTAATGGACCGAGATAATGTGTCGAAAAATAGTGAGAATGTTATGATATTTATCATAAGGGGGATATAAAGGGACCATGATGGTTTCAATGCATCAAAATTATATTCCTTTTTAGTTTTCATCAATCATTATATATGTTTGTACTAATGGTTGGACATGGGTGACCATGTTTTTTTTCTACTATATGTATGACACTATTATTGTATTTTTTCATCAAATGGAATTCTTTTGCACTAATTTATTATATATTCCTCTAATGAGTTATGTTTCTTCCATTGATTTATGGCTTTATTCAACTTCTATTTTTAGCTGTGGTTAGAAAATATTTTCACCACTTGAGTGTATATTTTCCTCACTACCACATCATTAATTCCTATCTTTTATTTGAAAAAAAATTGTGTATAGGGAGGTCTGCCTATAGACCCATGCCCAACCAAGATAGAGCACTATTTATAGTGGCATCTTGGTTGGTGTGCTATAGTAATTATTTTTAACATTTCAAACATCAATGATTTCTAATATAGTATGTGAGGAATTACTCCTATCATAAATCCATGTTTCTCTAAAAAATAATCAAAATGGGAAAAAAATTAATGATTATTGTTTTAAACTATATGCAATATTTTTAAATTGAATAATGTTTCCATTATGAATACTAATATGATAACACATCATTTATTTTTTTCTTCATACTTTTATAATTGTCTTAATAATACATCAACACCCTAATATTTTAATTTTTTAATACTACTATAGTTTTAAGAAAATATAATTGATAAAATATTGTATAGACACCAGTGGACATGGTTCATCCTCATCAATAGCTTCAATTTGAGAATACAGAATTCATTCCAAATATTTTTTTATAAGGGATAATGGTCTTATTCCCATAAAATTTATTAATGAACACTAAAACTTTCTCAATGAACTCTGGATAATTCATTCATATTGTAAACTCCCTTGTTTGATTCTGTTATTATTGTTTGGGCTCGTCATTCTTACATTTAATTCACAGTTCATCCTTTTATACATAGTTAAATTCATTTCATAATAATGAAGTTTTGTAAATACTACTCATGTAAAGGGTTTTAATTGGAAAATTATTATCTAAAATGATATTTAAATCTTCAATCCTAAATCCCCTTTATATTCACAAATTTAGTGGAAAAATAAATTTTTCACCAACAACATCCTTTGATCTGGTGTAAAAGTAATTATCGATAAATTCAATTTGACATTAACATTAAATTTTATCATGCTCATATGTTCCGTATATATTTATTCCATGTATAAATTTATATAAATACATTTATCATATTTTTTAATCAAGTTAACATTTTATGTTTAATGTTATAGTATAAGTTCTAATTAAAACAATTATTATATTAACTATTGTTTTATAAGGAAATAAACACACCATAAACTATAATACCCCCCACATTTTTAGTTCATTTCATCCTTTGTTTCATAGTAACCTAATCTTTAAAATTTATTATCTATTTTAATTATATCATTCTTCTATTAAAAATCTCATACAGTGTAATCTATCATAATAACAAATTGGTTATTTTATAACAAAATATCCACATAAAATACTTCTTCCCATTACTGTCATGAAATATCACTCTAATAGAATACTTTATTTTCCCTAATAGTCACTTATAAAATATAGCATTTATTAGTTTTATTTTTTTAATGAGTCAAAAAAATGATAATTTATGTTTTATTGATCAGTTATAAAAATAGCATTCAATATAAATTAATATGTACTCAATAACCATATTTGATTTTCTAACATTAATTACAATTTACATTGTTTCATATCACATCTAAAACAAACATAAAATTTATTTATAATTTTTTGAATTATATACAAATAACATAGCGTCATATAATTTATTCACTGAAAACACTAATTAAATATTTTCTCTGAATGTTTTGGAATTTTTCATAAAATAGAACACAGATGTGTAAACCATCTATATGAATTGTAAACTATAGGTATTTTTCACCCACGTACCCCTAGTAAGATAATCTCATATGTTTTCCATATTTAAATTCGTATTCAATATATGGGTCATATCCTAATGAAATTGGATTGAGAGATAAGAACCACTGTGTTTTGGTGAATTAATGGATGCCAAAATTATATCAACAATCTCTTATCACAATTTTCCTATAATTATTAGTTCACAGGATCAACATTAATATTGGTAATTCTAAAATGAAAAATATAAGAAATAATAATACCACATAATAAGTTGATATTTTTTAAGGTTCTCATCACTCATTTAATTTTATTGGTTGTCTATGGAGAACAAAAACACAGAATCTATTATGCATGTTTACATTTTATTAAAAAATAAATAATTTTTATAGAAACTCTCCACTAATTTAAATATATTACAAGGTTGTTAATAATTAATCACAAATCAAATATCATTGTTTCACTTCTCATGTGCCTTTAATTCATGTGCCTATACTCTCCAAATATTCAATTCCCATTGATGACATTGAATGAATTTTGGTTTATGGTTCAATTAGATGAATGGTTTATCAGATGTTCCTCAAGTGGGTATGATCATATTTATAGGATATGTAACTATTTCT
The DNA here is from genome assembly GCA_963277665.1 of Viscum album. NCBI lineage: Eukaryota > Viridiplantae > Streptophyta > Magnoliopsida > Santalales > Viscaceae > Viscum > Viscum album. Next base: position 1,799,863,123 of record OY728157.1, read on the forward strand.
CATTGACACTTCTCGTTATTCCATCATACATTGATCCATAATGCCTAATATAAATAATTTAATATTTATTTAAAATAATTTTCATTCATTACTAAGTTAGGTTATATATGTCAACAATAGCTCTATAAGAATTTGGTAGTATACCTTTTAAGACTCCATAAATGTATTTTAGTGAAACTATAAATCATTTAGGAAGGTATTTACCCTTAAAATGTAATTATTTATTATATTTCTTCTAAGAAATCATTCCTTATAATGTAACCAATTATGTTTCATTGTGACCTTCCAAGATCATGAATATTTAAAAAAATAACATAATCATTTTGAGGTTTGGTTTCCAAAAAATTTGGGATTCTTATAACTGAGAACATTATTTCTGGATCCTAAGGGTGGTGTCATGAAACACTTCATCTACATTAAAAAAATAGTAACAAATCAATATCACATATTTCTATTGGAAAATATTTTCCCCTTAGTTTTTTGAAATATTCTACATGGGTTAATGGGTTGCTTGGGTATATAAAAAAAATATTTATGATAAATCTCAATTTGTTATTGAAATGTTATATGAATAATAAAATCATTTGATACACATTTTATCCTAATTAAAAAAATTATTCCATTTCATCTTAATAAAAGTAACTATTATAATTTCAAATAGTGAGTCTATTTAGAAAAATATATATTAAAACATCATGTTCCCATGAATAATAATCTAAACATTATGTCTAAATATTCAATATAAATGATGTATAAATAAAACACCACATTATTTTATTTAAAAGTATTATTGAAATGTCTCCACCCATTGGTCTAAATATCATTCTAGAATGACTAATCTCAAATGACGTATTTTTATAAAAACTCACAGTTTTCATATAATAAATTCACTTTGACATCCAAAACTCCCCTATGGGTTTTTATAACATCATATAATACACATGATATCTTTGAAATAGTAAATGAAAAATTATCATGTGTTACTATGAAAAAATTATCCCACCTCCTCTTCGTACAACTTTACCAAAAAAGGATTATTTTCAACCCTTTTTCTAGAAGTGTATCCTAAATGACTTCTTCTATTTAAAAATATATATTGAGAAACATTATTATGGAGACATGAATATATATTAATAGATATTTTTGGATATATTTCTCTTTGAAAATATTTTTCACATGTAAAAATTTAACGTATATGGGGTTTTAAATATATATATCAATTTCTAATTTTTCAAAATGTGATCCCATATCAAAAGAATTTATTCCACCAAAACCATGATGATAATATTTTTGATTTAAAATTTTTTAAAAGTAAATATGATATGTATTTGTTTGGTATATAGTGGGGTTGTGTTTTTCAAAAAAAATCTTACTGGATATAGAACTTGAACCCAAAAGCCTTCAAGTTGTGAATTCATCTAAATAATTTTTATTTTTCCTTTAAAAGAAAAAATGTGGATATGATCAATAATTAATAATGTGGAATAATAATACATAATGTAGTTTTATTCAAAAAACCATCCTTTGATAATTAATTTTCCTCCCAAATGATATATTTGGTCCCTAATATCACATAAAGAGTTAATATCCAAAACAAAAAAAATGGGCATACTATTATATTTGTAAAAAATACAAATATATATATCATTTTTCATTAAAAATATTTTTTTTATTTTACCTCAATCATGTTTTAATAATATTAATATCCATAATGTCTATAAGCTCAAAAATTCTTAATAAGGAATAATAATACATCATGTAGTTTTATTCAAAACAACATCATCTAATAATGAAATTACCTACCAAAATATCGGTTTGGTCTCCAATATCACATAAAAAGTCAATACCCAAAAAATATATATGTGGAATATTAGGGTTAATTTCCCTCCATCATGTGTGAATAATTTGGATATCTACAATGTAGATAGCACTAGTAGAAAAATGATTTTTAACGTCGCCAGTTTGACGTCGGTTTCTTATAAACCGACGTAAATAATTTTTACGGTGATTTTTTGGCGTCGGTTTTTAAAAAAACCGACGCCAAAAAGGGAAAAAAATTGTTTTGGCGTCGGTTCCTAAAAAAACCGACGCAAAAAACTAAAAAATATATATTTTGGCGTCGGTTTTTATGAAAACCGACGCCATAAATGTTTTAAAGAAAATTCTTTGGCGTTGGTTTTTTAACAAACCGACGCTAAAAATTAAAAAAAAACTACTTTTCGCGTCGGTTTTTTTAAAAACCGACGCGAAAAGTTAAAATATATTTTTGGCGTAGGTTTTTATGAAAACCGACGACAAAAAATTTAAAAAAAAATTATATTGTTTTAGATAATTCTCTAATCTTTGATTTGACTGGTCATGGAGGAAAAACGGAGTTACGGATTAAAAGTTATGGCCTTTGAAAGTTGAACTTCTTTAAGACTTCTTTTAGAGAAGGTCAACTTCCGACATCCATAACTTTTAATCCGTAACTCCGTTTTTGCTTTACGACCAGTCAAATCAAAGATTAGAGAATTATCTAAAACACTGTAATTTTTGTTTTTAATTTTTGGCGTCTGTTTTCATAAAAACCGACGCCAAAAATATAATTTAACTTTTCGCATCGGTTTTTTTAAAAACCGACGCCAAAAAAATTATTTTTTGTTTTTGGCGTCGGTTTTTAAAAAAACCGACGCGAAATGTAGTTTTTTTTAATTTTTAGCATTGCTTTGTTAAAAAACTGATGCCAAAGATTTTTTTAAAAAACTTTTATGGTGTCGGTTTTCATAAAAACCGACGCCAAATTTTTTTTTTCATTTTTTGCGTCGGTTTTTTTATGAACCGACGCCAAAAAGGATATTGATTGACATTTTTTGCATCGGTTTTCTAAAAAACCGATGCCAAAAGACCAATATAAATACTATTTTGCGTCGGTTTCAAACAAAACCGACGCCAAAGAGTAACACGGGATCAGAATTTCAATTTTTTTCACAACGCGCGTTTAACTTTTTAAAATCCCGCCTACATTTTCATACAACGCAATTGAAAATATTTTCGTTTACTATATATATATCCAGTTTCTCCTTCTTTCATCATTTTCAACATCTTCGATTCAATCACGATTTCAATGCGACTTCAATCATTAATTTGAACATGGTACATATTCTATTCATTTGTTTTCTTTATTATTATTATCCTTCATTTATAAACAACTCGATTGGCTTTCTTATAATGATGATTCATTCTCATTTCTAAATACAAGTTATATGATAATAAAAAACATATCATTTCGATGGAAGCCCCTAAAACCATTGAAATATGTTTGATGTATTATGATTATTTTATTACATTTGGTGTATATGATTTTAATTTATGTTTATCATGTTTTCTTTGAAACGAGTTGTATCAATCAAAACTTTGATAGGTTCAACTTCTAACAGTGATAACTTTTGAACCGTAACTCCGTTTTAGGTCCACAGCCTGTCAAATCGAAGCTTAGGAAATGATCTAAAACCTAGAAAAAAAATTTTGATTTTTGGCGTCGGTTTTTATAAAAACCGACGCGAAATTTTTTTTTTCATTTATGGCGTCGGTTTTTTTAAATAACCGACGCCAAAACTACTTTTTTTAAATTTTTCGCGTCGGTTTTTATGAAAACCGACGCGAAAAATTATATGAATTATTTTTTTTGGCATCGGTTTTTTACAAAACCGACGCCAAAAAACGAATGTTATTCATTTTTCGCGTCGGTTTACAAAAACCGACGTAAAAACTCATATTTTTTACGTTGGCGACTTCGACGTCGGTTAAAAACCGACGTCCAAAATAAAAAAAAACCGACGTTAAAAACCATTTTTCTACTAGTGTAGGCTCAATCATTATTAATGTGGAATAATAATACATAATGTAGTTTTATTCAAAACATCATCCTCTGATAATGAATTTACATCCCAAAGTATACGTTGGACTCTAATATGACATAAAAATTCAATTTCCAAAAAATAAAAATATACGTACTATAATATTTATCAAACATAAATCTATAAATCATTTTTTATTTAACATATATTTTGATTTATTTTCCCTCTATCATTTGTGAATAATTTGGAGAAAATTAATAACAATAATGAAGTGTTATATCAAAAATCATTTTTGGTATGAGTATCATAAAGAATAATAAATTTATAATAATTACTCTAAATAATTTATAAATTAATTTTTAATCATCATATGAAGAAAACATGGTACTTAAATTGATAGGAGTAGAAGAATATTTCCACTATTCAATGTAAAATTTGTTTATAAAATCATGGAAAAAATTATTATAATAAATATATGCCACCAACTAATTTATGATTTATAAACACAAAAAAACTCATCTCACCAGTAATTTGAATTCAATAGTTTTCATTCATGATAGAAATAAATTCAACACATGCCTCAATAAAATAATTAAAAATATATTGTATAACATATTAAATCAAAATAAATGATTTCGTTTATTATACTATAACAAATATATTATAATACACCAATCACATTATGAATTATATATGTTATATATTTTATACACTATATAATTATTATCTCAGAGTGCTTATTTCAAACCAAAAAAGAAATTACTTATTCTAAAAACATAATAAGTATCACTAGAATAAAAATCCATCGGATGATTCCATGTAAACCAACTCTTCAAGAACAATAATTTTGAAATATTATTTTAAAAAAATATTTTTGAAATTATTATTCAAAATGTTTCATATATCAAAAAAAAATATATATATATTTATATATATATATATTTGATGCTTAAATTTTGTTAAAATGTACTAATAAATTATTAAAATTAATGTTAGTTTATAATTTTCGTAAATAGAAATCCCAATTCCACGCCACGTTACCATTATAATTAATCCTTTTGTTAAAAAATATGGTCCTAATTAAATTATTATCTCTAGGTTTAGTAATCAATACCTAGGTAATAATTTTTCAATTTGATTTAGTAATTTAAATAATTTTGAAAACCAATAATCATACCATAAAGCATCTTTAGTATCCATAAGCTTAATCAATAAAATTTTTATTTCATGTTGAAAATGTATCAAGATTTCAAATTTTTAATTAGTTTTTCAGAAATACGTAAAAATAATGTCAACATAAAGATAATAATAAAATAATTATAATTCTTATCTTATGGATAAATGATTTTATTTTCACTAGAAATTACATAATATATAATAAAAATTAATGGATAGCCTTTTAATTTTCATAATCCATTGGATGGATTCCATACTCATCATTATGTTCAACATTGTCCCTATATATGATAAATGAAAATTATAATTTTTCATGATCCTCCAAAAATAAAATATAAAATATTTTAACCAAATTCATATAATTTTTATTGAAGCACACGATTTCTTTATCTCTATGACTATATCCATGAAAGATACATGCCTTATTAAAAGTATATTATATTCCCCAATATCATCTTTTTACAATTATTTAACATGGAATAAAAAATAATTTATGAACTATCAGATTAGATTTTATAGAGACTTAATATTATATATTCTATTAATTAAATTTTAGTTATGTCAGAAATATTATGTGTATTTATTCTGAATCAGCTAATATGAATTTTTTATCCTTTCAATGATTTACAAGCACCATACGTCCCATATAAATAGAAAACATATTTTTTATTTCCATTATTACATTTTTTAATTATATTAAGGTGAAAATAAATCATTTAAAATAATTTTTTTCATCATATAATTAAACAACATATTTTTTTTATTTATAACCATTTCAAAATTGAATCCAAATAGAATTATATTCAATATTATTTTTTAATAATTTATTATGTTTTGGGAAATATCATGTTTTTTTATTTTATCATGATAATGTAATCATAAGTAAAATGTATAAAATAATATATAATTTATTTAAATGCGTCACTCCATTAGGGGATTTAAATTTTGTAAGAACAAATCATATGAATCCATTGTCTCAAAAGGGATCTTAAATATGATCTCTACATTCCATAAATATATCTTCGCCAAATTGTTTCAAAAAATATAATCACAAGAGGTTATTATATCATGATAATGAATTTAATAATTCCTCAAATATAGATAATTGAAATTTCTTCACATATATTTAATCCAAAATAACAAAATATCCAGTGATATTATTCATAATCTTATTTCATTCTAAAATAAAAACTATTAAGATAATTTGAAATGATGAATGGATTATAATTTTTTTTCATTATCCCTTATAATCTATAGTGTTATAAATTTTTATTGCAAAAAACACAGTTTTATATAAATCATAAAATCATTCTCATAACCACTAAATTATAATACATTTAATAGAATATTTCCAATCCCATCAAGTAAGGAAAGATCACTGAACTCGACCTCTCTTCAACTAATTTTTTTTACATCTCATTTGAAATTTATTAATAAATCAACTATGGACCTAGTAGATCTATAAATAATTATTTATCATTAATTTTCTATATTTTTTAAGCTTATATGATATGTAAAATCACAATATTACATTCAATTATTTTTTTTCATTTATAGAATTGTAGTCAATATCAACCATAATGGATGTAAATTTATATATCCTCTTACCTGATGAATTACAAGTCTCATAATTCATCAGTTTTTCAAAAATTAATGTGAGAAATTTATTATTAGGGTTTCAAATTTTACCTCACATATTAGAATCCTCCTTAAGTTAATTTAATGAGTTTGAAAGGAAATGAATTTTTGGGATATCAAATTTATTGAATCATTAACTTCTCGGAAAATTAACCCATTGTGTATTAAATATCCTTTATTAGGTATAAGAAAAATAATTTTAAATTTTAAATTATTTCTCAACATAAATTAAAAAAATTATCTCTCTTCAAATTAATATCTTCTTGGTAGAAATTTATTTCTTTATATTATGTGTATATAATTCTTCACTAATTTAGAGGTTATTGATTTTACATAAATTATTTAATATTGTAATCATCCACCATTACTATTTTGATTCTCGTATTCCTAACATAACCATTCTTATTATTTCTCCACACTTAATTATGTTTTGTTTTTAGCTTCATGAACTGTTATATAAATGTATGTGCCTCTCTTATTCATTTATTTAAATTTGGTATTCCCTTAAGTATTAGTTCTATTACAGTATAAAATTTATTCTATTATGTCAGGTATTGTTTTGTTAATTATTTTTGGATAATTCATGAGTTTTTTGGATGGAGAAATAAAATCCTCATATATTTTAGAGCACTCAGTTACCTCCATTATTGAATATGGGAAAACCACCACAATTATTTTGGGGGTTTTACAACATGAGACAATATCTCTTATAATCAATTCAAATCCTTATTTTTTGGAAAGGATGTTTATTATTGAATTATCAATGGTTTGGAGGTGGATTTATGAAATTCATTGAAAAAAATGTCTTATGAGAAGATTATTCTTATAAACTCTTGAAATTTGATTCATTATTAGGATTATTTTTATATTAATTATATATTTAAAAAAATTATTCTACTTTTTGAGTATTTGATACTACGTCATGTATATGATGAGTTATTTCCTTAACTAGAACTCCATTGGAATTTTATCTTTACTGCTATCCTAGTCCATCAATTTCCATCATTATAAGTACATCTAAAATAATTTGTTAAATCCATTAATTCTCTATACTATTGTATATCTATTTTCTAATATGAAAAAAAAAATTCATTATTATTAAACTAATCAACATGTTTTAGATGATTTTTTCTCTAATTTTTTTTACTCTAAATATAATTTCCATCTATAAACATCTCTTAAGGATTAGTTCTTGATTCCTTATACCTCCAAAATGATTATTCATATGGAACATATTTTTATCCATCATTTTTATTCTCATGGTTTCTTATAAAATGTCTGATATTAAAATAATTTATGAATTCAAAATATATATAACATTTGGACTTACCTCTTCCTTATTTCAGGACTTTTGATGAAATTAGAACTATTGTTTAAATTTTTTACACATTATATCATTATTGTATTCTTTTTAATAGTATTGTAGTAAAATGGTTTATTATAACTATATTAGACTATAAAATTAATAACCATATTATATTTTCCATTAATATTTTTAGATAGCACACTTCTCATTCCATATTCTAAAATAATATTATCTACAAAAGAAAATGAGAAAAATACAGATCATGGTCTTCTAGTGCTATGGTTTTTTGAATTAAGAAATTATTGAAGCATTCTCAAGAATTACCCCATTATAGAAAAATATTTATGTGTCTTACTAGGACATCATATTTAAGATACTGTTTTGTTTTAATAATATAAGAATTAGTCCACCAAATTGTAGTTTAAATATATATATCATCATATTGAATACAACATATTTAGAAATATGTATTAACTTTTTTATCTCTTTCATGTATATCACAGTGCATCCTCTAAACATCATATATAGTTTTGTATCCCAATGAATGTTTTTGTTCATTCATTGATTTTGATTCAAGGTAATATTAAATATTTTTACAATAGTATAAAATATTTATTCTATATTGTGCTAGGACATAAACTGAATTTATTTTCCTCTCATAAATATCCCAAAAATTTTAAAGAATATACATATATGTTAATTCATTATAAATATGAAACACCTTTAATGAAACATATATATTAAATTATAATTTAAAAAATTCCATATATGAAGTTATTCTCAATAAAATAATTATATAATTGAAACCAAACTCACATCCCTATATATTTGTAAATTATACCATTATCATGAATACTCAAAAAAACTATTTAATCTCCATTTATTGAGTGAAATGATCTATTAAGGTAGGGGTTGATAATTGTTTTATAATATTATGTACAGACATTATTTTATCCCATTATTCCAATTATAGTATGTGAATATGATATATTTTTTAAATTGGTGATGATAATATGCCATTAAAATAAGAAATGATTTCACACAACCAAAACATATTTTTATAGGCTTCACTCCAATGTTCTTATCTGATGAATACTTTTTATAAAACATGATTTTCAATTCCTCCATGCATATTTCCATATTTTCACAAAATAAAAATGAATGGAGGAAGATAATTCTATTTAATTTTAATACATATATAATACAAATGAAAAATATATAACTTCATTAATTCCCATATCAGTTTCTTGAACATTCATTTTCATTCTCAAACAACCCCATGATTTCCTTAGAACCCCTTTGTTACATGTAATAATCTATAAAAATATTTCTCACTCATTCTCCAATTGGAACACCTTATATATAATAATTTTGATAATTGTATCCTGATTGAATTGGATAAAGATTCATGTTCACATATATAATGTGGAAATGAATTATGTCAATATATAATGGAATAAAAATGTTATGTGACACCCATCATTAGGGAATGATATTCGTATTTGAATAAATTCAATAAGATATCGGTATAATATTATTTAGAAATAATTATAAAACCTGATATCTGATATTTTTTTCTCTTAAAATCATAGATTTATGGAAACATGATCATTTTACTTACATAAAATACCTCAAATCATAACCTAACGATGATTTCTTAGCTATTACCTATATATAACTACATACGTTTTAACTAATTATTTTATAATAATATATTCTAAACACTTAAATCACTCAGGATTGATATACATAATGTAGTAGGTGGTGCATAATAAAACCAAAACCAAAGAAAAATGAGATTCCAAAAATATTGGGATATTTAAAATGATCATGATTTTTATGAAGTGAAGTTGTTCTTCACATATGATAGTGTCAGAAATCATTCTTCTACCTCATCATCAACACATAATATGTTGGATATTTTTTTTATTTTCATGTAGAAATTATATTTATATTTTGGGGTGAATTACATTTGATATAAGAATTTTCTTCCTAAAAAACCCATTACCTAAATCCCAAAAATAGTTGTGAACCAATACAAGATATAATAATGGAAGCCAATTCAGAGTCATGAAATATTATGGGTGTCCCCATATCCATGGCTTTAAACTATCATTATGGACTATTATTTTCTATTAGGGAATGAATTACCAACATTTAATTAAATATTAACCATTATTATTTTACAATAATAATCTTGAATAAATCCTCGTTATTTTGGGTAGTTACAAAATATAGAAAAACTCTATAAAAAACCCAAAATTAAAAAATCCATATGAATATGAATGAAATAGGAATATTCAAGGTGTTGTATTTATTCTCAAAATTATTTAAAATAAATTCAAGTAATACAAGTAAAAATATAAATAAAAAATCAACAATAATTGTAATATCAATATATTTTAAAAGTAAAACCAATGTTTAATAAATTACATGATACGCCACATTTAAATTTAACAAAAAAGTAAAAATTATTATTTAAATATGACTATTATATCATAATATATAAATTATCCGTTCTGAATATTTATAAAATATTTATTAAATAAATAGGTATTTTCATATAGATATTAATTTATACTTATATGATTTTAAAAAAATAGCATGATTTTTAGTAAATCAATTTAATCATCAAAAATATATTTTCATCGAGAAATGAGTTATCTACCTTCATATGAAATAATATTATAATTAATTTTAGAGTTTTTAAAAGAATTTATTTTTAAAATAAACTTAATTTTTAAAATATTCATATAAAAATTATTTTATGGGCAACTTTTTGTAATTTTTTGAAAAAATTGACAATTTTTTGACGTAGAAAACAAATACGATTTTTAAATATGGTACATATTCTAATTTTGTGAATACATAATTATGATAAATTTATTTATTAAACTTATGGAATGAATCAGGATCTATTATTTATTATAAATATTATATAAAAGCAATTAGTAATTCTTATGCTATAATTTATTTCTGGAAGAATTTTAAAATTGTATTCATTGCTGATGCAATGCTTGAGCAGCACTGTAAAAGTCAAATCCATCATCTTATAGTAATTAACTGAGATGTAGAATTTCTCTTCATTGAATTTTTATTAAATATTAACTATAATATATAATTTATAATACTAAATTTTTATATTGGAGTTATATTTCAAGAATCTTATCTAAATGATTATGAAATTCTTACACAAGGCAAAGAAAAGTAAAATTACTAAATTAAATATGTTCTCTTTACAGATATATGAGTGAATATAAATAATGAAAAAATATAAAAAATTATGTTGATAACAAGTATATTATTTTTTCCATAGTAATTTATTTGCAATTTTTAATATATGAAATAATTATACAACACTAACGCAGTGACTGTGAAAATAAAAGGAATGAACATAAAATGAATTTAATTAAAATTATAAAAACCATTACACAACTCAAAAACATGAAACACATTTTATTGATTGAGTATATATTGACCATAAACGTCAAATTTTCTAAATCATGATAATCTGGATCCACTTATATAATATATTGAAATTTATAATAGTTTTTTAGTGAAATGTAATTATGTTATAATATTTTTTTAAAATGTTATATTTTTTTAATATGTTGTTATCCATATGATATTATCAAATATAATTAGTATTTTTAATGATAATAAATTAATATTTATAATCATAATTTAATTTTATTCTTTAGTGTAGAAATAATTTTCTTAGATTCATGCACGACATTTATGTAGTAATTATTCAAATTTTTCAAAAATCAATTAATTGAAATTAAAAATAATAAAATAAATATATTTTGATATAATTTAACTGATAAAAGAAATTTACTAAAGAGTATTAAATTATTATAATATTATAAAATATATTTTTTCTAATGTTACTTGTCTTTTTGATGTTTTTAAATTCAATGTAGTGAATAATATCAAATATCAAAATAATGATATTTTATAGAACTAATAATTTATTAAATTATTTAAAAGTCATAGAATTATTAAATAAAAACATAGGGGATATTATATAATTAAATATTTTTTCTTGTATGAATTTATATTCCTTTTATAATAATTTTTTCTAGCACAGTATTGTTATATTTTAATATTATGGGAAATTCCAAGAGTGCCCCTCCATAATATTATACTAGGGAAGCGCTTCTTCTATGTCCATCACATTTAACAAACAATTTTTATTTTGAGAAATAGCTACCCAAATAACTACTTATTATCAATACCAACATTTCATAGGTATTATTTTAGGTATAACACCAACAATTTTGTTCTTTATATGTCAAGCAAAGAGAATGTTCGACGAAAAATGCCGTTTATAATCAATAATTTTTGTTTTGTTTATTCGTACACATCCAGAAAACATTATTCAACCATGATAACTTAAAAAATACAGTATTTTATATTTACGTAGATAATTTTATATTATTTTAACAACCTATATCTATCCATACATACATCTAATGGGAAACAAATTACCATTCATGTGCATGAGAGACTACAACCTAGAGAACAAATTTAACTTATTTTACATTACCATATATCAATTCTAGCTGTAATAATAGAATTTATAATTATAAAAGATATTTATAAAATATTTATAATACTTTAAATATTAATTATATTTTATTTTCTCATAATTCCATTTATAAAAAATGATAATGTCGTTTGTGTATACATGCAGACTACATCTCCATAAAGTGGTGTGATTTTTTTCATCACTACATCCCATAGATGATAAATATAAGTACATTAAAATATATAATATGTAATATATGATAATATTAAAATATGTTTATGTTAATGTAAAATTTATATTATTTACATAATGATCCATGATTAATGAAAATTTTACTCAGGAGTCTGTATGGCATGTCACCTTCAAGGGTGAAAGATATTTCATTTTTCATAATTATATGTAATGGTTGAATTGTAATTTTATCTGATTTATAAAAATAATAATCATTTAAAGACAATTATTATACATATGATAAAATAGTTATCGCTGTTACAATATTTATATTATAGATGTTTTCTGGACATATAAACTAAATATCATCAAAATAACCATATTGAATTGAATTAATAATGTGTTTATTTATAACATTAAAATATGTTCTATAAAAAAGAATAATTAACATTAATAAGGTTATTATTAAACAACAAACGAATATATATTATTTATTTAGGATGAAAAATAACATATATGACATGACATACTCGAGGTATGGGACTAATTAAATAAAACTCTCATTTTAAATGTGTTAAAGATTCGTTTTATAAATCATTATACATGATTTCTAGGTTTTGAAATGATTTTTATGAATTTATGAAAATTTAAATGATTTTTTTATAATATTCTTCTATTTATCTCTAAATATTATAATAAATAATATTTTTTATTTTTTCTATAAAATACATTATTTTAAAAATTATTTTTAATGTTTCCTTTTACAAATGTCACAATTAATGTTTTTAATGTCAATGTAATGAGATGAATTTAATTATTTCATGATACATTATTGTTTTGAGTGTTGTTTATAATAAAATCTGGTCATTTTGAATGAAAATATTTTCCTTTTCATGTGTGTAATATTCTTTGAAAATAATTGAAATACTCAATGAATTTTTTATTATTCAATAATTCATGTTTTGTGCATATTTAATAGTTCATGGAAAGTGTTTATGGTGGGAAGTGGTTCATTATAAACCAAATATTTGTGGTTTCATGATATCCCTCCTATGAATTTGGTAAATTGAATGTTGACTATGATAGTCATTCCATGTGTATTTATAATTGTTACATCCAAGTATAAATGTGAGAGTAATGTGAACTATGATAGGGGGGTTTTCTTATAGGTTTTGAGTATTGTATAAGTGTGTGATGGGTGTCAAAAAGATTTATTTTTGTCTTAATTTAGGAATAATCCTTTATTTAGAAGACAATAAACATTGTGACCAATGTAATGTAAACAAATAATAAAAACATTATTAATTACCAGAAACAATTGGTATGGTCTTCACATTTTATTTATAATTAATTTAATCTATTAAGTAACTACCTTACAAGAAATTATTATTATTTTGGATATAAAATTGGAGATATACCTTTCCATCTATTTTGTAGTAATTAATATTATATTATTTCTAGAATGGATCCACATCTTTTTCATGAATCATCAAACATTTTCGTAGGATTCCACTTGTGATTGCATGATAGATACTACTCCTTTCATCATTATCCTTTGATCACCATAAGAAATAATTCTTTATTATTCTAAACTATATCTCATAACTCTATAGTGGAATGATGAGGATGATTGATATTTGTTCTTGAGAGGGTTCTTGGAGAATAGAGCTCTTAAGGGATTCAAGAGGTTTTTTGAAAAAAATATCTATATAAAAAAATAAATAAATAGAATCTATTCACAAAATGTAAATAATTCGGTTTATATTCCACTTGGGCTAGAAATAAATAAATGTAAAAGTTTCATGTAATATTTATTTAATCCTTATAGAATACCATGTCTATAAAAATAAGAATTATTATTTATTAACATGTTCTAAACTCAAAAATTAAATTTAATATTATATATTAATTAATATCATATATATTTTCATCACCAAACTGTCAAACACAGTCCACCATTCATAAAAAATATTTATAAAGTGATAATAATTTCTATTTATTTATCCAAAAAATATCACTACATTATTATAAAAAAATATATAAATATTACACTTACTAGATAGTAAATCTATATTTATTAAATATTCCTCACACATAGTATTATCCCAAATAACTACTGATTGAATTTATTTGATCGTGAAATAATTAATAATTTTTAAACCAAGTGAATAATATTAATTTTTTTCAACTTATTAAATAACAAATAATAATACATTATTTAACAATGATTTCAAATAGTATTTGTGTGTGGCCTTCTAATCCTATTTCATAGTGGAATTAGGTAAACCATCCTAAATTCCATGGTAAGAATCTTGGAACACACTATGTCACCCATATAGAAGAAATTATTTCTATAAGGAAATAATAACTCATATGGATCATTTCCATATAATATAATCACTTTTTCATGATATCTCAAATCAAGATGGTTTCATACCGGTTCTATCAACCTATGTGCTCTAGGAATCTTTCTTTTACATTCTATATGTAGATCTCTTATATAGAACATTGTGACTATTGATCTACTTATGATATATATTTTCTATAAAAAAGATTGAGATACAAACATCCATTAATCAAAAAAGGGTAAAATATATTCATTTATTATACATTAATGAAATATTACTTGTCATGCAACCAATGTATCCTACCACACTATGAATAAACGACATCATGGTATTCAAATATATATAACAGTACACGAAGGATAATAAAAATTAATAATATTATTAAATTCCATCGACAAATACATGTAAGTTTCTTGTCATTATAATTGTATCGCTGAGAGGGGGATGGGGTGAATTAGTGATATCTTTTTCTTTTTTTTTCTTAAGAAAAATAAACAAGTGTTGCCTCTTGTTGAAGATTATTTTACCTATTAATAAAATTTCAAAAACATATCTATTATAACACAAAAATATTTAAGGTTCACTATTCAATAGGAATACCTAAATCCTAGGAATTGGATGAAAATTATACAAAACCATACAACCCACTGGAAAACATTTTTTTTGGAATTATATAAGTATGATATTTCCTTTAACATTTGTAGAATTACATAAACTATTAAATAATTCATGTGTTACTTCTAGCACAAATGTTGTAACCAAATGTTTTTGTTATCAATATAATTTATACTTATTCTTTTTTAACATTCCAATTTGCATTCATTTAAACTAATTATTCACGTTATTAACAATATGCTGGTAAGAACTTCAAGGAAATTGTTATAAAACATAGTTTGATTTTGCACTCAAATTTTTCCTGCCTAATTTCCTCAATATGGAAATATATCTCTATAGAATAAAATTGAAAAAATTCTAAAAACATTCCACTTTAGACAATAAATCATAATATTATAACCCCGCCACCTGAATATGATAATACTCCCATATTTGATAACCTTCCCAATTTTATATGTTAATCCTTCAATATAAAATTACTAAATGAATATGTTAATCAGATGAATACGATGAAAATTTAAATATGTTGAAATCATATCACTTATACATTCACTTCTATTTAGTGTGATTTCATCAAGGAAAACTATTATAAAAATAATTTTTTATCTTCCCCGCCATCTCTCTACCTATCATGAACAATGCTTTAGTCAAAAAAGTATATTGTAAATTTTTCCTTTTCTAATCTCTGAAATTGTGGTTTGGGTGGGATTAATGAAAAAATTACCACTAAACCAAATTAACCAAATTTATATGTTTCCTTCAATTTTAGATTCATTTTGACCTCATCAACACCTCTCAACACTTCCTATTTCTTCATGATCATTTTCAAATCTTCTAACCACATCCGATCTCTTCTAAATATCATTACAATTACTAGTCTGATAATAATTTCCATAATACAATAATTTGAATATGATTCTCAATACCAATTTCTATTTTAGAATAATTAGACACAATTATGATTGAATTATACGATTTCTCCATTAAAATTATCTATACCAATTGATGAAAACACACATCTTCTTCTATCTTCTAGACCCTCCTTTTTGAACACATCCAACAATCTCTATGTATGATTGATCTTCGTTCATTGAATTCATCAATCATAAAAAAAAATTTGATGACGATAATGATGGAATATAGAATATGATGGACCAATATTAGAATCATTAAAAACATATTTCTATTATAAATATGATACCAATTATTCATCTTACAGAAACAATTATATCTTTGATTAATAGAATGATACACTTAATATGATATTTAATCATCAACAGCATAAAAATCAAAAATAACTTTCTTTACTACATTCAGCTCGTATCATGTCATCATTAAAGACATTGAATATGTTGATGATAATATTTAGAACTATATTACATATAATTGAAAGTACATAACATCACTAAATTTCAATAACCTTTTTAATTTCATTATAAAGTATTATAACATCCCACTCTTCCAGAACCATATTTCATCCATGGTCTGCCTAAATACAATTGGAATAATTTATTTTTTAACCCGTTCATTTAATCATTTTTTCATCAAATGTTTTGAAACATACTTATGATTTATGAGAGCTCCAATACTAGAAAATCATCCACAAATTTGAATCATATTCATGTAGACTATTATTCTCTCCCGTTATGAATTATAATTCTAGTCTTGGACCGAGATAAGTATGATAATCATTTACATGTTGAAAAAATACTCAATATTATGGAATTTATAAACCATTTTGATTATGATTTTACTTAATATAATAGTTATAACTATTTTCACAAAAAATAATGTGAGGTGATTTCATTTATCATTTCACTTCCTTTATAAAAAAATTAAAATACCTAAAAATTATCATTATTATCATATTGGTCATAAAAATATACTCCTATGGATTTTTTTGTAGAAAAATATCTATAAATAACTAATATTTGTTTCCTTAGGCTATGAATTAATTATTAAAAAAATATAACCCTATAGGATCTAACTCATTATTGGAAACACGAATCATTGACAAAAAACATGCTATTCAAAAGTTGCCATCATAAATCCTCATCAAATTTTATTCACAAATGTCTTCCACAAATTTTACACTTCTTCAACTTCTAGAGAATACAAAAAAATTCATTCCTACATCCACTCCAATAAACAATTTTAATAGTTCACACATATACAATGTTGGATTCACATATTACCCAAAACACCACCAATTTACATGATTCTATAAGGATTGAATTATGAAAAAAGTAACCCCTTTAAAACACTATAGAAAGGTAAGATGATAGAGGGGAGAAAAACCCATACCTAAAACATTATAAATAATAGGTTGGATGCCTATCTTCAGCCTCAATTTAGAGATTGATTCTATGGATACTGGTTTTTTGAAAATTTCAGTAACTTGTTGTAATGAAAAAAACATACTTCATATTCAATTATTTATTATCTTCATGATATTAGATGAAATTATATTTTATATATTTGTGTTTTTAATGAGAATATTTTACATGATTTTTAGTGATATTTATTTCACATTGATTATCAAAATTAAGGAAAAAGGTTAACATCACAACAATAATTAAATCCTCTAACTTAGTTTTCATCGTCATAAATTGTGTAGAGGCATTAGTAGTAGTAACATAGTTAGATACATCTGCAATGAGATTTATTAATTACTATATAATATAATGAAAAATAACAAATATTTTTCTGAAAAAGAAAACTCCACCGACATAGACCTTCTATGATCAACATTTCTTGCCCCATCAGTATAGGAATATCTAAAAAATCAATACGTTCTTAAATATGATACTTGATTCTGAAATTTATTGTTCCTTTGAGGTAGTTGATAATTTTTTTGGAAGTGAATTTTGTTCTTTAGGAGCACTATAAAATATTGAACATATGTTAAAAACATAATCTCTACATATTCATGAGGGATTCAAATTAAGAAATCATCCAATCAACTTCTAAAATTCATTTTGGTGAACAACCTTACCTTTTATACCATTAAATAACATTATTCCCAATTAAATCATTGTAAAAATTGGTTTTTATTTTTACATTCATAAATTCTTAATAATTTCCATTGCATAATATTAATTATCAATAAGGATATCATTCTTCTTTTTAACTATATGTAACCCATGAAATTATTTCATTTCCCCAATCTTGGACATCTCAAACATCTGTTTCAATTCTTCAACAAATCATTCAAGAGATCATTCACCATTCTCAACAATGTTAATGTCATCAATATAAAAAGTTATGATGATGTAATACTCCTAACATTATTTGGTATAAATATTACTATCAAGTCTTCCTTTTTTCAAAAATCATATTCCTTAATATAATATCTAATTTGTAATTCCATAACCTCAGAGACTGTTTCATCCCATAAAAGGATCTCATCAATTTATATATATAACATTCATCTTTCCCAATAAAAATTCCACAATATAGTTCATTGTAATGTTATTCATCATGATCTCTATTATGAAATGAAAACATTACATCCATTTGAAATTATTTATTTCTTTATTTTGAAAAAATAGAATTGAAAATTATTATTCTTTCTAACCATTTCAATAGAGAAAATGTTTAATAAAAATAAACACATTTAATTTGTGACTATCCTTTTCATAATAATCTATCTTTTTTTTGTATCAATTTTACTTCTTCATTTAGAATATTTCAGAAAACACACTCTATACGAATAATATTTTTCTCTTCGGTCAAAGAAACATATTCCAATGTATCATTATTTTCAATCTAATCCAGCTCTACATTCGTGAAATGAGCCCATTGTAGATACTCAAAATTTCATTCACATCCATCAGCACAACTTTTGAATAAATTTTAGTATGTGTAATTACATTTATTATTCTTCTTGTTTTTTAAATTTTGATGTTTATTATAGTAACATTCAAAAAATTCACTTTTTTCTTCATCATAGTATGATATTTTTTATCTTCAGCATCATCAATTGAAATAGATGAGTCTAATTATTCTTATTATTGAGTAGTATTACATTGTTCATAACATTTACAATTTTATTAACAAATCATTCCATATCGTTCATAAATTCTTAATCTATATTATTCCTTTTATCCTTCAGTGATTATTCAATAACATTCACAATAACAAAATAAAAATTTATTCCTAATTCTTTGCTGAAACATATTTATCCTCTACCTACTGAAGCATATCCACGAAAAATTCTATCATTACCTTTATACTTAATCATTACCATGTTTCCACCTTTATTCTTTATAATACATGGACAAACGAAAACTCTTAAATTTTTCAAACATTTATTTTTTCTAAAACCAATTTGTATAGAGAAATATCTAAAATTGTTCTATAGAATCATTAGTTTTTAATATACACATCATTACTCAATGCATGAATCCAATAGTAATGAGAAAGAAAATGTTCATGTAATACAGTTCTCCCGATTTCATGCAATCTACTATTCATTCATTTAGAAAAACCATTTTGTTCATAATTATATGGGGAAATATAATCATTCTGAGTTCCTTGTCTCTCAAGATAACATTCAAATTCTGCATTCATTGTACTCACCACCATTATAAATTCTTTACTTCTTCTTAGAATACTCACATTATTTCTCATCATTCCACCTGAAACCATAAAAATAATATTATTCCATATGATTCTTAAACATAACAAAAGTAATGTGAGTAATATCATCAATGAAAGTCATTGACTACTCATCTCCATTTGATGGTTATTTTCTTAGTGGACCACAAATATAATAATGGAAAATTTCCACATTTGTATTGAAAAAGTCTCATCATTCTTATACACTAAATTTCTAATCTTTATTTTATGGAAAATATTACGACACTAATCTATTCTTCATAAAAAATTGGGAATTTATTTGACACTATCAATATTATATAACATTATCATGTTTATTTAACATATGTGTCCTATACAATTATGAAAAAATTGATTATATTCCACCATACTCAAGTAACTAGAGTTTTGTGCTTCCCCAACCCGAAATATGATTCCCAGTATACATTGTCATCTTATAACTATCTTTACATCCATAAGTATTTAAATAAAATCATTATTTTCAAAATGTAACTTTGTTACCAACATTATAAAATTTTGAAAAACTCAAATGGTTATGTTTTACCCCATCAAAAATTAAATCCTTCATGGATATCAATTTTTTCCAATGATATGTGAACCATCACCTTTGATTATTACAGATTCATCATTGTCTAATGTAAATGTTACATCTTTAAAATATTCTACATTCATTGACAACCTAAAAAATACAATAATATAAAAATAAAACCTACTATCAAGAATCCAAGGTTACTCCTTATTTAAATCTTTTAGAACAGTTTCAATAATAATAGATTTTTCTTCTTCCTTTACATTCTTCATATACAACTTCTAACAATTGTTAAGAAACATTTATTGTGTTAGTAACAAGAAAATACATACCTTTTCAAGGTTTCTATGTTTTCTCAACTTTTAGATAAAATTTACATTTTTTGGAAACTATTATAACTATAAATCCGCCCATATCATGTTTCAGTAAAACACTATTTCATATTTCTTCTTTTGAGTGGATTGATTCCCCCTCAAACATTTCCTTCCATAACATTTGGTGTAATATTAATGTTGTTGGTTAAAAAACACATATTATTTGTATGTAAGAATCCACCACAGTACCAGTATTACCTATAGAATTTTTATTTTCCTATAAAACCTCAACACATATCATACATGTGAAAATGTTTCTTATAAAATTTCATTCTTATATTATCTGATCCCCCAACCATTTTATTTTCAATCTGAATCATCATTTTTATCTCATACATATTTGAACTAGATGTATTAAAAATATTTCCATGTTATAAATATTAATAAATACATTCAAACATATTAATTTTAAAAACATCCAAATTCCCAACATTGTTAGTCCTGTAGAAATACATAACATCCCAATAATATATCTTTTCAGAAACACAGCTAGATTCCTTCTCAACCATTGAAGGTAAAATTTGATGATCATTCCCTTTTTTATTTATGATATCATTTTACAAGAGGTTTATTTTGTGAAACATGTACCATTATTTTTATTTTTAGAATTTTTTCATTGCATAAGTTCCAAAAAATCACATTTTCCCTTCATATTCACTTTCATATGTTCATTAATGTTCATTTCATCATCATGATACTTCTTCAATTCATTATTCTTGACAAAAATCTAGTTATTCTCTTCAGAAAAACATTCTTCTATTTTTAAGGTGATTTTTCATCTTCCAATTTTTTTCTTGAAGCCTTATATTATTTCTCAAACATTCCATCAACTATTTATTCAAATGATATTCAAGTTGTGATTCTTGTTAGTAAAAATTACTTCTACAAAAAAAAATTCATTCACTATTAAAATAATGGTATTCTTACTAACATGATATATAATATTTTTTATCTAGTTTAACCATATTTATCGTATTAATCATTATATAGTTAAATCATTCTTATATGTTTGAAAAACATATTATATTTCCCTCCATAAAAATATTTTTCATTATCAAAATGTTTATTCAACTATAATCTTGTAATTATCTCTTCCTTATCACTATATTATTCATTATTTCTTACTGAAAAATTATCCAAAAAATTCCCATTATCCTCACATTCATAAAATTTCAACAGAAGATTGACATTCTATTTACCTGTACATAGTCTAACATTTTGAGAAAAACAAGGATAAAATATCATCATGATTTTTAGATACCTAATTTTTAAAATCAGAAAAATCATCATCTTCTTCAATAATAATATTTTATGGATTCTAATTCGTAGATTAATTTGAAGAAATTTTCTTCTATCAACTTTTTTCTTCTTATAACATTCAAAATTCTAATTTTATAAGTGATGAGAGTGATA
The DNA here is from genome assembly GCA_963277665.1 of Viscum album. Taxonomy (NCBI): domain Eukaryota; kingdom Viridiplantae; phylum Streptophyta; class Magnoliopsida; order Santalales; family Viscaceae; genus Viscum; species Viscum album. The sequence continues at coordinate 1,799,885,683 of OY728157.1, forward strand.
TGAAAATAATCGAGAGATAATTTTTCTGAATATCTATCTTCTCATGAAGAAACCATAGCCTCAAACATATTGGGAAAGATTATAAAAATTATTTCTACAAATGTGGAATCATCTAAAATTTCACCAAGAAATATAATTGTGGTGAAATTTATATTAACCTCGAAAAAATACACAAAATATTCATACAAATCCATTTTAAAATAATTATACATCAATAACTATATTTTTAATTTTACCTTCTTCACATTGGAGTTTTCTTCAAATTTTTTTTAAATCTCACATATACCTATGGTTATAAGAAAAAAATTCACCATTAAAAATCATTTTAAAAAAATTATCATATTAAATCATTCTGGGATCTTATTTAATTCAAAATATTGTTTTTATAAAGAGATTGATGTGGTTGTTTTTCATTAATATTATGAAACCCATTTGTTGCAGCTTTTTGAACATCATATTCAATATATATAAGATAAGGAAACATTTGTCTTTTTAGATATGTTAATTTTTTCCATCAAAAAATAGAATTCCATTATGGTTCATACAATTCATTTTCAGCATCAACTTATCTAAAAATCATCAACCAAGAAAAATGAAGGGAACATTGGCTCTAATGCCTATTGGAAGTCCCAAGTCAGGACAATTGTATCACTAAGAAGGAGTGAGGGAACGTTAGTGATATATTTTTACATTATAATTCCTTTGAAAAATGGAACAAACCTCACAACATTTTAATGATTACTTTTATAAATAAAAAAAGAAAAAAACACATCTATAGGAACATAATAATTTATAATGTTTACAATTAAATAATAATACTAACTTCTTTTGCAAGGTTTCGAAATATTCATATACAATATAATCCACCAGAAAACAATGCTTTTGTTAGAATATAATGATTACGATATTATATTACAATCATCAAAGACTTCAAAAAATTTAATAGTGCATTGTATTATTTTTTCACAAATAATTTAAAATAATTTTTTCGTAAGAAAAAACATTTCGGTGCTTCTATTTAACTTTAAAAAATGTATTATTTCAAAAAATTCATCACATTATTACCCAGAATAAAGTTAGAACAACTTAGACCTTATTATAAAACACAGTATGATCTCCCAGTATTATTTACCAATCAAATGTTTCAATGTAGATATATATCTCTTTGGAATACAATTCATTCAATTCTATACACTTTTTCCTTCAGTATGGAAATACCATTACAATAACATAACCTTTTAAATATGATAACACTGCTATGTATGAAAACCCTTCCAGCTAATTAAGATAATATTTCTATATATGATAACCAGATGAATATATAAATCAACTTAATACATTACAATCTTGCCTCTTCTTCATTCCCTTCTGTCCAAAGAGATTTGTTTTAGAAAAAAAATTCAAACCACTTCAAATCATCTGAATTTTTCAGATCCCTACCTTCTCTCTACCTATGATGAATAACACTTTTGTAGGGAAATTACAATGTATATTTTATCTTTTAAACTCACCCAAACTATATATTGAGTGGGATTCTTGAAAACATTCCCGCTCAAATAATTTCCCTAAATTTTTATGTTTCTTTGAATTTATGGTGTATCATTACCTCGTCAATGCATCTAAGCTATAATCATTTCTTCTTTATACATCTATAATATTCTAACCTCATCAGCTCTCTTCAGATTTATTCACAAATACCAGTTTGATACAAAATTTCCCAATTCTATTCATTGAAAATGATTCTCTATAATAATTCTATATAAGAAGATATAGACACCAATATGATTTCCTTATATGATTAATTCATTACAATTCATAATACCAACATCTGAAAACAAATAACTTCATCTATGTTCTTGTTTCTCCTTTAAAATCAAATCAAAATATATTTATATCATATTATTCTTCTTCATTGCATTCATTAAATGAAAAAAAAATATTCCTCTCTTTATTATGATGACATATAGAATCTTATGGATGAATATTAGTATCTTTGTCAACTTCTTTCTCTTCTAAATACTATATGAATGATTATTCTTGAATAAAAATATATATCATTGTTGAATACAATGATACACTAAAAATGATGGATCATAATCAACAGCTTAGAATTCATCAACATCTTTTTTTACTACCTTTATTTTGTATCATTAATTCTTTCATGACTTTGAATATATTGATGATAAACTTTAGCACTAACTGACATATAATAGAATGTATTGTAACTTTCCAACCATTCCATCATTTTATTACTTTCATTAAAAAGTATTATAACATTGTACCATTTGAGAACCATTATTATATCTTTCTTATCATGTATATTATTGGAATCATATCATCCTCTCCCCCTTTATTTCATCATGTTTTCATCATACTTTTTTTTACTTAAATATGATCTATGAGAACTGAATGATCAAAAAAGCACGGTCACATTTGTATCATAGTCATGAAGACTAGGATTCCCCCCTTTAGGATTTCTTTTTCCATTTTGAACATGATGTGTGTCTAATGATCCTTCTCATTCAAGAATGAACTTCTCAATATGATGGACTTTATCAACCATAAAGAGTATGATTTTATTTAAATTGATTGTTTTTTTAGATTTGTAGTAAAAATATGTGAGGTGTTTTCATTTATACATTTACATCATTTTCAAAAAAAATCATTTCATAAAAATGATCTTCCTTATCAACGTGGTCATAAAAATATACATTTTTGAACATATGAACATCCTATAAAACATATAAATGTAAATTGGCCTCTTTATGGTCTTACTATTAAAATATCCTACAATGTATATTACCTAGGGAGTAAGCCATGAGAAGGTGCCTCCAAGTACAATGAGTCTCTAACCATTATAAACTATATCATTTTCCTCCCTAAAATCGTATAATATTACTATAGAATATATATTGAATAATATTTTAATATCACTACAATGATATAACAATAGTGGGGAGATACTGTGATATTTTATTATGATAGTTAAACTTATAAAATTATCATATATTATGTTATGTGGATGGATAATCTGTATGTGATAATGTTTTTATTAATATTAAAAATTATGAATTCAAGGTATCCTAAAAAAGATATCTTTTGGTTCTATGAAACCAACTCTAATAGACTCCCACAGTCACGAGATCCAACTTCTAACAAACTCATGTTCAATAGAAATCACATAATATTCCTACTTATGCTAATATATACATTTAGTCAATTTGTATTCCATATTTCATTTTGTAGCAACTATGCTTTATGTAAATCCACCCCATTGAATAAAATCACCCAAAAGGTGATACTTCCCTTGTATAATCATTCCAACTGATGTGACCCTATCACTTTTTCAAGATCCACTATCATTGTATTATTGTAATACAGTGTAATAGGTACTTTACGACTAGGTATTGTGTTAAGATCTCACATAATGTTTCATATCCAAAAGATTCCATGTATTCGTATGATAGTATTGTATACATATAATCATCATTAGAATATGCAAAAACAAGTTACATTAATTCAATCTAGCACACAACTCCTCGAATAATATATTAAACATATCTTTCCTACCTTTTCATATCATTTTGATTTTTAAAAAACTATCACCAGTATATCCCCCAATGGGTAGATTCACATCACCTCTATATAGCTTTAAAATATCCTTAGGTCTTATAATATACATAAGGATAACCTTAATAGCATATCAATGTTGTTCACCTCGACCATCTTGATATCTACCAAACATTCTAATTGTATAGGAACCATCAGGTCTTGTGCAAAACATATCATACATTACTGATGATATTGTCTAATCATATGATATCATATATATACGTTCTTTCTATTGATTTATTCGATGAAACATTATCTTCAAGAGATGTATAACATGTGAAAATGGACCAAATATCCTATTGAAATATTCCCTATGAAATATCATTATCATATAGTCAAAGTAGGTATTTTGACTTGGTCAGAGAATCCTTATGTATCAATCATGAATGATCTCCATCCATATATCATAGGCTGATTGACCTCATTCCATCGTAGTGGAAAATTCTATCAACCATTACTTAATAGAATTCTATTCTTTTATGACACTTTAAATAACAAATATGTCAACAAGAAATACTACTAGGATAATGACTACAATACCACTAAAACGTTTTTAAACACATGGATCACATTAATTATTAATGAATAAAAATTATTTTATAACATCATAGAATCTAATTTATTATGGAATATATGAACTCTTAAATCTATAAATTTATCAATAAACATCATAATATTTTTTTCAGCAACTATAGTCACAAACATGTCCTGTTTTATATGTGTACATTTTTGTAATAGTAACCAATATGGAAATACATTTTGACAAAAATCAATAAAAGTTCATATTCTTGGTATGATTTTATAGTAAGTTGAATGTTGATAGATTTGAAAATAATTTTTGTTGAAATGTTTTCATCATAGTCAATTATTAAAAAAAAATTAAACCATTTATCCATTATCATTTTCTAATATGTATATACATTAACATCAATATTTATTTTTTCTATTTAATAACAATTTCCACCATGTGGGATTTCCATCAACTGGTGTATCGACTAAAACCTAAAAAATGTTCTAATATGTTGAAGATAATTAAAAATTCATTTATTATTTCCATATTTTAGATTATAATATATTTACTCTTCATTCTTTGACGTATTTTCATCATTTTTGACCAACAATGAGCCACCATATTCAGTTATTAAAAAATATAGATTTTTCTATTATTAACTCTCAAGTGATCCAACATGGTGCTTTTGTTTCCAAAATAAATTCTCTTATGGGGACATATGGAATCTATTAATGTACTAACTAATATGTAACTTGATCAAAAACATCATTAATTCCAATAATTCTCTCACTATCTTTTTTTAGAAGTTTATCCCTCTCAAGAAAACAACTTTTCCAGCAATATTGATATTTTCATCTGAGGGTTTGTTTATATAATATCCATTTTTATCATTAACATACACTATTAAGATACACATCATTAAATGTTGTGATATTAGTTTTCCTAATAAGGCCTTCAAAAATGCCTTGTAACAAAAAAAATGAAAATTTGATAAAATTAGTTTTATTCCGCTCCTTAACATAAAGAGAATTTTTCATGTTACTTTAGGGTGTAGTTAGTTTAATCTATATAACACAGTTGGGAATTTATATCCCAAAAATGATATTGGATGAACAACATGACTCATAATAAAAAATACCATGTTTAACCACATACATTTTTCCTTTAACTGAATCTATTCCACAGTAATCTATTAGTTTGAGTTAGATGAGAAAGAATTGAAAACATCTATAAAATGTCAAAAAACACTACGATTTGATATTAACGGCCTATATCTTATTTAATATTCTTTATATTCATTCCATTTTTATTCTCTACTTAATTCAAGAATTCATTTTATTTATAAAATGACTCTATCTTATGAAACATTATATATATATTACCATATCAACTATATTCATCTACAAATGATATAAAGTAAGAACATCCAAATATATCATCTATGGTAACTTTCCTATACAAATAATTGTATATAAATAATTGAATAAATGATTCCAATTCAACATTTCTATAAAAAAATTGTTAATTTTCCTTATAAACATGCATTCCTCCATTCAATTGGTTTTAATTTCAATGATTATTAATAACCATTATGAAAGGTTTTGTAAAATGCTTATCGTTTACATAAAAAATATTATGATTGCATTGATTGAAGTTATATGAGTCATGGGAACATGATTCCTTATCTATTAAAAATACCTTTTTAAAAATTTAATCCCTAAACAACATTATTAAAATGATATATATCATATCATATATTTAATCTATAAATTAAACAAATATTATTTATAAACATAAAAATAAAACCAACTATATAAAGTCATGACACAAAAGTATGTTCATCGTAATAGTAAGTATATTAATAAAATACCTTAAAAGAAATATCATTCCCATTAGAAAAGATTAGTGGTATAAAATAATGAGTGGAGAATCCATCCCCTCATAATTGAAAGCTCTCAAATCCACCTCTCAAATCCATATCTCTATCCATTGATGGATATCCCAAAGGTGATTCCCCATGGTATAAAAATCCATACCCCCATGTTAATTTAGAATATATTTATTCTTGGAGTATATCATTATACATTGGAAATATAAATCACCATTAAAATATCTATCATTGTGAGAAAAATTATCCATACTATCCTTATTTCCAGGAACATTAGGAATCAGTTCTTATATCACGTACAATTTCTTTTCATTGAATACGACACTACATAACATTTATTTCAATTTAGGAAAATTGGTGCTGATGAAAAGGTTATCATTCATAAATAAGGATGAGAGTGGAATTTTTTAATTTTTTTCTATTTATAATTACTAAATGAGTTTATTTTTTTGTACATTATCATAAAAATTTAGAAAAATAAGTAAATATTTCATTTATTAATATCCAAATATTTTTTTGAAACCAATAACCCTCACCATTGGATTTATAATATTCTATTTATTTTAATTTCTCATATAATGTATCCATATTATATTTAACCCCACTAAAACCATTCCTGGTCAAAAAAATTTAAGGGTTTTATGTAGGCATTCAAAATTACATCTTCGTTAACTCATAATTCCTTGACTTCTCTAGTAGACTCCCCAATAATAAAATTATCCTTTTGTATTTCTTCATAACAATGTCTCTTAGTTAAAACATGCCATTCATTAAAAGTTATAAAATTATATGAACTATTTTATTTAAACAAAAAATTTAATATGGAGTTCCCTAATAATTTAAAGCACACAAATATTTGCTGGTCAACCACATTGAGCAATGGTTTTACTTTATCTGAAGTAGTGGATGGCTATACCATCATAAAATATATAGTTGGAGAATTTTATATTTTTTTCCTAAATTTAAAATTATTAAAATTATTAAATGTATGATAATAGTATGTTTACATAACTTTGTGATTATCTATGAATGAGATAATATTAACACATAAGACTATCTATTTTAGATCTATCATTTCATACTTGTTAATTCCTTGCTTCAGGTGATCACAAAGAAAACTTCCATAATGTAATAACTATGAAACCCAAAAAAATTAAAATATTATTTTGGGATGATCATGGTCATTTAATAATGATTAATTTATCTATCTGTTTATAAAATTAATATTGACAGAGGGAAAAACACATTCAAAAATTTAATATTTGTGTTGCATATTCCCACAAATCCACTAATGTATCCATCATGGATTTGTTTCACCTCAGATACAAACAAGATACCCCTCAAATTTATTGGATGATACATCCATTAAATATGTTATTACTCGCATTTAGGTGATGGGAACTAGGGGATTTGATAAAGGGTTTACATAAAATAAATCTTGCGGTTTAATTCCATTGCATAATATAAAGATTTTTGTCACATTAAAAAAAATTATTTTAATAATAAATTAAAATAAAACAATCTCATAATTATTTTTTTCCTAATATCTTGGTCATCCAAATTCATGAAAATAATCATGAATTTTATAAAATTGTAATCAAAATTTAATTATACATATTTTAGAAAAATCATTCTCAAATCAAATAATAATATTCTTCAATTAATCAATTATTTTATCATCTTCCTCATTATAATTTCTTTGATATTTTGATCCATCATAATTTTAAACATTAAAAGAAATATATTTAAGGTAAAATATCTACAAAAATGTACATTGGAGGAAAAAAGTGAGTATCATTCTAAACTACCCAATGTGTATTATACTCATATATAATTTACTATTGTAACATTTTGTATACATGAATTATTATCTAATATAATGATATATACTCTCAACATTACGATCAATAAGATTATATGATATTTTTTATGTAGCATATAATGACTCATTATATATTGAGAAATAACTATAAAAAAACATATACATGATATGTGGAAAAAAAAACTACATCAAATTTTATTAAATAATTATATATATATTTGTAAACCATGTAATAGGTAACAATCTATAAACATAATGACCACACAAAGTACATATTTAAACGGATTTCATAGTATAATTAATTAATTTTAATTCAATATAATTTTTTAAAATTAAACATTGTGAAAATTTGTGATTAATGATATATATTACTCTCACTTACTATCTGTGACACAATCCTTGTTACTTGTCTTCTAGACTATAATAAGCATGCCTTAAACATTACATAATCAAGTAAATTACATTAGAATTAACTATTTACATTAAAAATAATATTTTTATTTTAGATTTATCAATATTAGGACATAATTCATACATATAAACCCACGAGAATAAAATGTGTGTAAAATATAAAACAGTATCCATTTGTTCTGAATACAAATGTTTATAACAAATACATGATATATTTTATTAAAAAGTCTTTAAAACATTCATTTTGGATTCTCCTTTTCCCTTAACCATCCTCACACCTAGTGAAAAACATTTTAAAACATTGGATGAACAAAAAACATTAGAAATGGATATAAAAAGATGTCTATAATCCATTAGAGAAGGAATACTTATAAACATATGAGATCATTTTTAGAATGACATACTTCTCACCCATAAATAATGATGTACATAAATTATGCACAATAGATTTAAATAAATAAATGTAAATAATTCCATATAGGTGACTTGGGGTTTTTCCTACATAGTTTTGTAATTCTTTTAGATACCTTATGATTTGTAACCGTCACGAATACCTTATAATGTAACCCTTATGTCTACCGTATGGTGTAACCGTCGTACTTACACATTCTGTGACCAAATGACTGACCTCCAACTTAAATATACCAAATTAATTGAAGGGAGATATAGGTCCCACAAATTATCAAAAAAAATCCAATGAACTATAACCTAATCATAAATCAATAATACTTACATCATATAATGCATTCCTTAAAAAAAGATGTTTTTAAATAAAATTACCATACAAATATCATATATTTGAAGTGGGAAATTATAAAAATAATGGAATTTTCATATAAACTGTAAATAAATATAATATAATATAATATAATATAAAAAATTATAAATAATCATAGTACAACATAATCAATAAAGTAGAAAGTTAACCTAAATAATAAGAATTCAGATAAAAATTCCATTACCTCTATATCTTCTTACATAAAATGTATTTAATGCTCATATATAATGTTTAAAATATTTTTATTAATACTTTGATGAAACGTATTCATTTTTATAATACCTTATATGATCATTTTGAAACATCATTCCATCCATTTGTTAGTAATATTTTAATATTTCTATTGTTTTGGGTGCGTTCTTTACATGGATTCTATGGTTGGTTCGTAATGGATTTTTTTGTAGAATAGAAGATAATTTACAAAAGTGGAATAGAATGGTATTAATATGCTTCCATAATATTATATGATAACATAAATCATGTTGTTTTCAAAAATGATGATGAATCATTAGATAACACAATAATGATATACATTAAGATCATTTTGGTGGGTTTTTGATAATCACAAAATCGATTCATAATATAATTAAATATTATGTATATATGTAAATTACAGAATATAAAATAGCTTATATAATAACAATTAGATTCTATTTCAACCACTAAAATAGTTTTATTAAAATCCATTAATGTGTAAATGGAAATGGATAACACAATGTCTACAATGTCAGTAAATTGACACTTCACACACAATGTTTTATTTTTAGAATAATATGTATAAGAGAAGAAATATATTAATTACATTTTTTTTAAACATGAAAACATTCTATAATATATATTATAATTGAGTTTTTATTTCTCTTGTATAAGGGGATGGTAATATAGTACAGTAAATATAAAATTTTAAAAAAAGAAAATAAAAAGAAAATGAGAGGGTGTTTTTTTCTCTTCATATCTTATTCTTGAGATCCTCTTTAAGGCCCTCATTTTTTTTCCTTTTGGTGAGACCATAAGGTATGAGACTTGGGGAATATTAATGTGATGAGGATTTGGAAGAATTTAGACAAGTCACAAAGCCTGAGAGGTGTGTGATGTTGAGGGTGTGAGGGGTGCTATTTATAATGGGGGAGAGGAGGGTTTTTTTAATATTCTATTCATTAGATTATAAACTTGGCTCATGACTATGAATACCTATTTATTTTTCATCAAATATATTAAAATTATCATGTATGGTTTGATATTTTATTTATTACATCCTTCATAATCTTTTTAATAGTGCATTTAACTTATAATGTATATATACCTTAATTTACCATTTTAATCTATTCAGAAAAAATTCATGTATTTCAGAAAAATCTAAAAAATTCACCAAAAACCATTATTCAAAAAGTTAAATTAAAGAAATGAACTCCATTTTATAAAAATAATTTTCTATATTAGATAAATATAATTTTTAAATAAATTATTAATTATATTCTAAAAATAACAATTATAAATTTATAACATATTTTATAACACATGGAAAAATTAATCAGGGTCTACTAAAAGAGTCTTATAATCATAATAAAATAAAATATTTTTTTATGATTATATTTTATGAAAATAATTTTTTTAAAATCATTAAATTAAATTTAAATTTTAATTGAATATTTGTTACATACCAAAATTCACACACTAAACAAATCAATTAAAAAAATTTATTTACATATTCCATGATATATATATATATGTGTCATTATTACACATATAAGATACATCCATTTTATTTATACTCGAATAGGTGAGGTTACTATTCTATTGGCCTAAATTATTATTCTCAATTTTCATGTTACTATTCCAAAGTTCAATACACTATTTCATCAATAAAATTACTTAATTTCTATAAATAACAATTAGTTAATTATATATTTATAATAAAAATTAAATACATATTTCCAGAAGGAAAAATAATAATTTATAAGTATCTGTGTGGTTACATTCTCCCATCATTCTGAAAATTTCTTCCACAAAATGTTTATTTTCCTATTAATCGAGTGATTGTAACTTTCCCTCAATGTATTTTTAGATTCCCATGTTTCTTCATCAACCATTTAGTTTCTCCATATAACCATGTCAGGGTGGATTACCTTATTATTCAGTAAATTCCTCTTAAGATCATGAATATGGATGGTTTTCTCTTCATAATAATGGTTGTCTTTTAGATGAACTAATTGTGCACTCAAAATAAGTGATTAATATGGAATATACATTTCACATATTGAATCATTAAAATAAATTTGTACCTGATACAAACCCAGAGGCAAATCTATTCAGTACACAATTATTCGAACATTCATTATGATTTTATATGGGCTAATGAAATGTGGATTTAGTTTTTCATTCATAACAAAAAACATAAGACATATACAAAATGTGAATCAAAGAAAAACATAATCACCTAACATGAAAAAAATTTCTCTCATCATGTTATCTGCATAACATTTCTACCTCCCCTGTTTTGTCTTCATTTGTTGTTTTATAATATTCTCCTCTTTATCCACTTCCTCTACTAATTATGGTGCCATCCACTTGTGTTCCTTGACATCATCCGAAAATTTTAGAGATCAACACTTCTTCCCATATAATGACTGAAAAGGTTTCATCTGTATTCTAGAATGAAAAACGTTATTATATGAAAACACAACTAAAGAAAGTTGTTGAACCCAACTTCACTTTTAGTCCATTAAACACTGTCTAGGGATATCCGGTAATGTTTTAATTTTTCTCTCATCCATTCAATTCGATTGAGAATGAAATGCAGTGATGAAATTTAATTCAGTTCCTAATGACATATGAAGGCCCTTACAAATGACAAAAGTGAACTGGAGATTATGGTCAGATACAATACAAAGTGGAACTGCATATAACCTAAAAATATATTTGTAGTACATTTTAGAATGTTGATCCATTGAAATAATATATTAAATAAAAAGGAAATTTTCATATTAGATAATCCAATCAATAAGAATGAAAATAACATTGCTACATTGATAATTCTATGGTTTTCCTACCACAAATTCCCTGGATATATTATACCATTTCCACTCTGAAACTAGAAATGGTTGAAGCACCCACATTGGTACTTTTAGTTCTACTTTAAACTGTTGACATGTCAAATATTTTATGGTAAATCTAATATATCCATTTTAATTCCATCCCACTAGGATTAAACTTGATGTTCTATGTACATAATAGAACTTCCAAGATTAACTAAAGAATTAAAAATATGAGCATCACACAATAATTCATTTCCAGGGGTGAATCACAAGGATCACATAATATCATTCCAAATATCAAAAAAATCTATATAAATGTAAAATTATGGAGTCTTATCCATTTTATCCATTTATAACTTTTCAATACCTCACAATATTCTTTCTACACATGTTTAACTCTTTCTTATAGAGATGAATGTAGTCACACTTGAAACAAAATAGTGTAATTTCTTGCACCCACAACATTCATGCCAAAATTCATCAAATCATTAATCATGGTGTCTTGTTCCAAACATAACATTGTTAAGGATGAATGATTTTTTCAACTAAAGGTATCAGCAACATTGTTCGTTTTTATAGGATTGTAATTGATCACACAATCATAATCTTTTATCAAATCATACCATCTTCTCTACCTCATGTTTTATTCCATCTAAGTGAATATATGAACTAAACATTTATATTTAATATATATTTCACACTTGGTTAATTATAAATGGTTCCTCCAAATTTTCAAAATGAGACCATAACAACTAACTCTAGATCATGTTTGGAATATTTTAACTTGTGATGTGTCAATCTTCTTGATGTATAAGTAATTACATGATCATTATGAATCAGAACACAACCAATTCACTTCAATGAAGCATCATTGTAAATGAAAAACTCTATATTTCAGGATTTTAGGGACAAAAAAAGTATTCACCAATCTTTTAATTATTATTTAAAAAATCACTACACTATATAATCCAATTAAATTTATCCCATTTGAATGTTAACATAGTTATAAGGCTATATATTCAAGAAATTTTATTAACAATCCAATGGTTATAACCTTTTAACATCCACAAATTCATTAAAATATATTTTTCATTTAATTAAATTTCATGATTTGTTTGTGGTGGTTTCCAAGGTTGTTTTGGAAGAAAGGGTGTGTTTTCATGATTTTGTCCAAACTGTTAGCTCATTATATGTTTTAAGGAAATTTGTTTTTTATATGTGCTTGATTTTTCAACATTTTACACTCATTCCACTTCCCAATAAGAATCTCCTATTATATTAAAACTACCATATCAATTTGGACCTTATAAGATTCCTTAATAATCAAGGATTAGGGTTTTTTATTAATGTGTTGAGCAATCCCATAAGACCATTTTCTGTGTTAAAAAAATTATTCTTTAATATATGATTATATTTTTTTGGTTATCAATGACTACAAATATCAAACGAGTCTACATACCCATGTCCCACTCCCATGCTCTTGTCCTCCTCTTTGGATCTCATATTCCTTGAAAATTAGTGAAACACCTCTCTATATTTCTCAAATCGTCTAGATTTGAAGAGGTAACTTTTTTCTATCATAACTCCTTAAATATTTACAATTTTCTCTCCATTTTATTACTCTAATGACCTAATCAACCATATTCAAACCTCACATACATTTTTGGATATTTGGAGATTTAGAAATCCGTTTATTTGGGGCATTTTATTCAAGATATCTCATGTAAGTGGGTTTACTTCCTTCACACATTTTCTTAGGGTTTCATCCATATTTTCTTGATGCTCCTAATTTACATAATTTAGGGACTCGAACCTAGGGTATGATCATGGGTTTATTTGTCTAAACATTTAGTTTTAGATTTTATTTAACTCCTTTGCTGTGTAGTGGGGGTGCGGGTGATCATTCACACAAGGATTTGGTGTTTTGATATTTGTGGTAGAAGATTCCTTCTGTAAGCATTTATTGATGTGATGGATTGCTTTATTTGTTTATTTATAATGTTCCTAATATATTGTGTGTTGGGTGAAAACAATTATTGGTAGCATTGGTGGAGCGTTTAATTTTAAGGTAGCATTTTTTTGTAAAAATGTGTGTTTGTCTTCTGTATTCCATGTTTTACCACTTGGGGCTATTTTATGGTTCATGAAATAGTTTTATTAAATCGTTATAGGGATTAAAATTATAGTTTAATAATATATTATCATTAAAATGGGTTCAAAATAGGATTTTTAGAATGATTTTATGTGTAAATCCTGGTTACACTCCAAGGAATTGTTTTATAAAGGTTTTAAATGGTTTATTGATTTATGTATGATGTGAAACTATGTCAAAAAACCGTTTTGGTAGGAGTGTACTTTTTAAATGGTCTATAACAAACCTGCCCTATATTATACACTAAAACATGATTTATTACATAAACATAATTTGTTACAACATAGAATATAGAGAGGTCCAGTGTCTTTGGGGCTTAAGATCATTACATAACAACATAAAACATGATATAAAACATATTTACTGAAAAAATCATTTACATTAACACTACATTACCTCATACATATAATTGCATGGGATAATGTGAGGAAAAGTATAAGAAAAGGGTGAGCTATAAAGCCTTGTAATGGAATAAACATGGAATAACATGATGATTACATTATATGTTAAAAAATAGGAATATAAATGGAGCACAAGATAAACATGAACATAAAGGCATGATAAAGCATGATAATCATAACATGGAAATGTGGCAACAACACTTAACATGGAATTAGAATGAGCCAAGGCTCATTGCACATGGAGCATGAGTAAACCCTCATTGTACATGAAGCAAGAGTAAAACCTCCTTGAACATAAATTAGCATGAGTCAACACCCATTTCTCATAACGTATCATGATACTATACTTTACCCAATGCAATGGAGCACTATCAGGGTTCACCCTTCCTAAACAGTTCATTTAATGTATAAGTGCACCACAAGGATCATACAACATAGATTCAATCGCCATCATATATTCTTTGATAATGGGATGTGTAATAAATACATGAAACATTATAATCAATATGTAAATGTTCATAAAGGTGAATAACCTTGATAGAGGAGTGGGAATGTTACTCACTACACAATGACATTGGTGTGGAAAATCATTGTGCAATTTCGGCAGCATAACAGCATGAAATAAGAACTCATAAAAAAATGTTTTATGAGAGATAAAGTAGTGTTTCATCATATTTACATGATATATACAGTAAGGAGGTCATATAGGTACATTTCCCAACAAACTTAGTTGAATTTATATGTATAACTCAAAAGATTTAATTGGATGTAAAAGAGGAGAGAGAAATCCCTCACTGTATTTCGGCATGGAAACAAGTGTTCATGGGAGGAATTAATGAGAGAGAAAGGGGTCTCCAATCATCTAATCATTAATAGGGAATTATGTGGGAAGTGATAAATCAAACCCAAAAATTTTTAATTAAAAAAAGGGTGTAACAACTTAATGGAAATTGGAAAAAATGAGAAAGGGAGAAATCCCTTGCTTGGAAGCTTGAAACCAACGGATTGGGAGAGGCTTGAGAGAGGCTTCTTGGGAGCCTAAAGAACCTTGGGAGCATTATATATAGATGAGGACAGGGGTTGGTCGAACTCCAAGATCATTGAGTGAAGAGGAAGTGGTAACCTGGGTGGGATTATATAGGAAAGGAGAGGGAATTCTTAATTATTAGGGGTTGGGACTCCTCACATTAAACTAATCAAAACCACAAACTAGTACACAGTTTTTTCCAATGACTTATTCTAAAGGGTAGTGGAAAAAAATATTTTATAACTCCAATGGCATAAATTTTAAAAATAATAGGGTAGCTTATGTGGAGGAGAGTCACACTCTCAAGGAAAACAATATAAAAATACAAAATGTTTTATAAGCCATGAAGGGACCACTATTGCTTTTTTAAATAAATCAAAAAAACCAAAAATCATATTATTTTAATTTAAAAACACATATTGTATGAACATAATGTTTATAGTATTTTATTACATCACTATTGGGTCATTATGATGTTATAAAACACATTATATATTAAAACGGTATTTAATTTTTACCCAAAAAATCGACTATCTTAGAAAATTATGAAAAAATCACCGTTGGATAATTTCTTCATTCTAATTTAGAAAATAATATTCATTTTATCTAACTAATTTTCTGAATATTTAAATTTTTTCTTTTAAAATAAAAACTGACATTTATTGATGATTCATGGGTTTTGACAATAAATGCTTTCAAACTGTAATAAAAATTACAATTGCATTCATAAAATTATATGATAATTTATATTTCATAAAATTTAATTTAATAAAAATAATAATATTTTATTAAAATATTATTTAATTAATAAAATCTATTAATTCTTCCAAATTGATTTCTTAGTTGAATATTTCCTAAAAATACTATTTGTGATTTTAAAACTATTTACAATGAAACAATAATAAAATGATTGCACATTCATTATACCAAAATATTGAAAATAGTCATAGTACTAGGTTCTTGTTACATATCCCCTTATAACACCCGCATAAGACCGAATGGTAAGGTATGCGATGGTGGCTGAGTCTTGTGGTGGCTCCGATAAATCGTTCGGGTTGCAATCTCAATTAACATCCACTTCTCCAATAGTCGGTTCTACTAAAGTATAATGTGTTCATGCACAGATTGGGAATTTTCATGAGCAAAGCCCAATGACCCCACTTCCTTTATGATCTTTGACAATTGGGATTCATACGGGAAATTCTACTGGATGAGGCTATCACTTTCTTTGCCTGAGTAAATTGGATTTGTTAAAGCCATCTATTTAAACTAATCATGTGTTCACTATTCAAAGACTATGTTAGCTAAAATCAAAATTCATAACTGTATATTAAGATCCAAAAACATAAAATCAATGAAGTTCATAATTTATATGACCATAATAATACATTTAATTAGTTCTTGAGAAATTTGTATTAATGACGGTTTGGATTGTTACAATCTTCCCCCCTTAAGAAATTTCAACCTCGAAATTTCCTTTTCCCACTTTAAATCAAATGTGGGTAACTATGATTCATAATTTCCTCTGATTACCACGTTGGTCCTTTAAACATCGGGTTTCGCCCCAATGCCTTTTCTAGGGGCATTATCTTATTTTGTAGATCATTTTCTCTATGATCTTTGATCTTAATTGGATGCTCATCGTAAGAAATATAATCCTACAGTTGTATTAACTTTTAAGAGAGTATATGTGAAGGGTGTTGTATGCACTTCCATAATAATGACACATGAAAGACATCATGTACTTCAGCCATGGTAGGTGGAAGTGTTAATCAATAGTCCACAACCCCAACACAAATTAGAATCTCGAAGTGGGCGATGTACATATGACCTTACTTCCCTTTCATCCCAAACCTCATGACCTTATTCCATGGAGATATGCATAGAAATACCATGTCTCCAACTATAAACTCAAGGTCTCATCGACGATTATTTGTATAACTCTTATATCAAATTTGGGCTACCTTGATATGTTGTTTAATAGTTTTCACGTTCTACACCATTTCTTCATCCATGTTTGGTCCTATCAGCATACACTCACCAACATAATCTCAACATGTCATTGTTCTGCCCCACTTCCCATACAGGACTTCATAAGGGTCCATTCGGATGCTCGATTGGAAACTGTTATTATAGGAGAATTAAACCCATGGAATATGTTAGTCCCACCATCCAAGGACATCCATAGAACATGATATTATCATATCCTCCAGTGTTTAAATATTTTTTTTCATATTGGATTCCCATTTCATGATGATAGGTCGTACTGATGTTTAGTTTAGTATCAAGATCATGTTGAAGACTCGTCCAAAACATAGAGGTGAATCTTGGATTTCGATCAGATACAATATATAGTGGTACTCCAGGTAGCCATAACACTTCCATGATATATATATGTGCCAGTTGATCCAATGAGAAATCCTTTGGAATTGAAATAATGTGTGTAGAAATTGTAAGATGATAAAAAACAAACCAGATTGCATTGTTGCCTTTGGATTTCTTTGGATGTCTTGTGAAAAAGTCCATGGTGATGTTCTCCCATTTCCATGCGGGTATGAGAAATGGTTGCATCATCACCTTAGGCTTCTTCCTCTCTTCCTTCACATTCTGAAAAACCAAGCACTTGGATGTACACTAAGAGATCTCCTTATTCATATTATCCCACAAATAATGCTCTAGGATATCTTAATACATCATTGTTTTTCCTAGGAGAATAGAGAAATTTGAACTATGTGCATCATCCAAATGTTCATTATTCAACTCTGGACTTTATGGAACACATATTCTTTTCTATAATCTCAAAATTCATTCTTCATTAACATTGAACTATGAGGATTTCCCTTTTCTAATAGGTTCATATTTCTTCTGAATTCCCACATCATTCTTTTTAGTATCCTTTTTCCTTTCCAAATGATACGGTTGAACAATAATCTGTGAAAGTATTGATGATGTTCCCTTGATTATGATTCCCATGTCTATATTCATCATGTCTAATAATATTGGATCCTTATCAATTCATAACAATGATAGAATAGTTGTGTCTTTTTTACTTAGAGCATCTTCCACCTTGTTCGCTTTCCCAGGGTGGAAATGGATTGAGTAGTCATAGTCTTTGATCAACTCTAACCATCTTTGTTGGTGCATTTTCAACACATTCTATGTGAATTTATACTTGAGGCATTTGTGGTCTGTATATATTTCTCACTTCACCACATAGAGATAATGCTGCAAAATTTTTAAAGTGAAGATCACGACAGCCAACTCCAAATCATGTGTTGGATAATTCTTCTTGTGAACTTTCAATTTCCTTAAATCAGAGGAATGACTTTGTCATTTTGCATCAACACATTGCTTAGGCCCTTCTTCAAATCATCACCTAAAACAACAAAAAGGTTTCCACTTGAGGGTAATGTAAACATGTGTGAAGTGATAAGCCTCCTTATTATATCCACGAAGCATTCTTCACATTCATCACTCGAAGAAAAATTTACTACCTTACGAGATATCTTTGTAAGAGGGTTGGACAAATGTGAGAAATTTCTAACAAATTGTCGATAACATCCAGCTAACCCCATGAAGCTACAGATATCCATTACCGAAGATGGACTCCTCTATCCCTCAATTGCATTTGTTTTGGAGGGATCAACATATATCTTATTTCTAGTGATTATATGGCCCAATAATGAGACCTCCTTCAACCAGAACTCACACTTTTTGTACTTTTCATAGAGCTTCTCCTTCCGTAAGGTCTCTATTTCAATTCTTAGATTCTTCTCATGATCCTCCTTGGATTTGGAGTATATTAGAATATCATTTAGAAACACTAACAAAAACTTGTTTAGGTAATCCCTAAGTAATCTATTAATAATGTACG
This sequence comes from Viscum album, assembly GCA_963277665.1. Lineage (NCBI taxonomy): Eukaryota > Viridiplantae > Streptophyta > Magnoliopsida > Santalales > Viscaceae > Viscum > Viscum album. The sequence continues at coordinate 1,799,905,194 of OY728157.1, forward strand.
GGATGATTTTTGGAGAATTAGTTAGTCCAAAATGAATTACTATGAATTCATAGTGCATGTATCTTGTATGAAAAGTAGTCTTGGGGATATCTTCCTTCTTCACCCTTACTTGATAATATCCCAACTGAAAATCCACATTGGAGATATATTGTTCTCCATGCATCTAATTTAAAATCTCATCAATAGTGGGAGAGGATACTTGTTCTTTATCATGATTTTTTTATGCTCACGATAATTGATGTAAAGGCACATTGACCGATCATTCTTCTTAATGAAGAGGACAAGTGCACCCCATGGGGAAGCAATTGGGTGTATAAAACCTTTATCTAGATTCTTCTGTAGTTGTCTTCTTCATCTCCCCAAGCTCCAAAACAACCATTAAATATGACATCTTGGATATTGGTTATTCCACATGTATATGATCAATAGTGAATACAACATATCTTTTAGGAGGAGGACCAGACAACTCCTCGAGGAACTATTAAATGAATTCTATGAAAATATGTATGTATTCATGGATGGTGGCCTCCTTATACTAAATCATCTTAGATAGATACATGTGCTTATAGGGCAGTAACATCCATGCTTGAGATGATGTAGATAAATAAGATTCATCATCATCATTGCACTTGTATAGAATCAGTGGTCAATTATCCACATGGAGAGTGATTTCCCTCTCATGGAAATTTATTTTGTCTCTATATAATGAATTCCAATCCATGCCAATAATTGAATCAAATTTCACCAAAGGGAGTATGATAAAGTTATCCAAGAAATTCAATCCACAGATTATGAATGGGGAGAAGTTATATTTTTTGGAAGCAATGATTTCCCCAATTGTCATACTCAACGACATTTTACTTCCATTATTTGTGGTGGTGTTGGAATTATTCAACTAAACTTTTAGGATATAAAAGAATGTATATAACCTGAATAAAAAATTATGTTCTCTATTCATGAAAGAATAACTAACATACTTATCACCACTTAGTTTTCATGGTTCACATTCGTAGTAGTGATGGAAAAAACTCTCCCTTACTACCTTGGAGGTTGATGGTTGCCTTCGGCAACCCTTGACCTAGGGAACTGATTTTCAAGATTCCCAACTTCTTTGCAGTTTTAGTAATGAACAATACATTGAGGTTCGAACAGAGCGTTCAATTCCTCTGTTATATCCGTAGGTTTTTCTTGTCGGCAGTTAACCGTTAGGGGTCCTTCTGTCCTACACCTAATGCATTTCCTCGTCTTCTTCAGGAAATTTATGGGGTTCTTTTTTCAGAACTTTTTGTTAGTGGGGTGATATATCTTCTTATCAGCATTGTATTTATCCATAGGACTACCATAATTTAATTCCACCTTAGGATTCTTATCCCCATAATACCCATGACATTCCATGATCTCTATTTTTACCTTAATGGCACAACAGACAATTTCTTCATAGTTGTTGAAGCCATAGATCGCCACATCTTTCAATAGGTTATGTTTCACCCACCAAAGAAGTGGACCACCTTTCATTCAAGGTAAACAACAAAGAAAAAAGTGTATATTTTAAGCCTTGTGAAGTTTTCCTTGTATGCTAAGATATATATTTTTTATTTTTTCTTATGGTCAAGGATTTCACATTCTATATTAAGTCAGGGGTGCGTGGAAAATATTTATCAAAAAAATCATCTAGAAATCCTTCCAATCCAACGCCATGATCTCCACCGCATGCTTTATATTTTTGATCAATGACCACCATTGATTGGATTCACCATACATAAGATAAGTATCCAAAAGATCATTAAATTGTTAAGAACATTGAAGGATGTAGATGATAATTTCAATTGAGTTGATCCACTTTTCGGCGATTGAGCTATCAAATGATCGATTAAAAGTAGGAGGCCTTTGTCTCAGGAATCACTTGATAGTGACTTGTTCTTTCATAGGGGGTTGATCGTTTCTCTTTACTAATGTTTCTATTCAAATATTGAGTTATCTAAGAGATATGTGTGAAAAAGTTCACGATTCCCACTCCCATAAGATTGAGAATCTCAATAGAATAGTCATCATTGTTATCTTCAAATCGCTTGTTAGCCCAAGTCCACTTATTACCAGCCATTGGCTAGAATAAAATGAATGATAGGGGTAACACGTGAAGGGTAATTCATGGACAAAATTGATGACATATAAATAACTTTAATTTCCCTAACTTATGAATCCATATGCTTCAATATATTCTATTCATGATCTACTTTATATCATATATTCTTAGGGACATTTTTTAAAATTTCCAAAATAAGGGATCATACTATGCTTGTGAATTGACCAAAGCATATCCCCCAGGATTATCAAAACTATGTGTGCAGCAAGGCCTACTATCCTTCACCATTTCTCGTTCGAGTCTATCTCAATGCAGTGTTTTTGGGTTATACCCCTAGGATACATATGTGCCAGAGCTGCCTCTACTTGCTCGTATCCAGACCGAGATATATTTTATTGACAAACCACATACTTAATACTCACCAAAAAATAGGGATGGTTTCGTTATACGTATTCCTGTCTCTATGTATTAACTAGGGTTTTCTAAACCTTATCCCAAAAAACAACTAAACAAATCCTCTCATACCAACTATAACAACCATGCTCTTTATTACACAATAAATCATGATTTATTACAAAAAAAAGACTTGTTACAACATATAATATCGATAGGTATAGTGTCATTGGGATTAATATCATAACATAACAGCATAAAACATTAAATACAATAACTTTATTGAAAACTCCCTTTACATTACCACTACATTCCCTCACATTTAGCATTGCATGGGATAACCTGAGGACATGCATAATAAAATGTGAGCTATAAAGTCATGTAATGTAATAAACATAGAATAAAATGAGGAATACAATACATGTTAGTAAATAGGCATATCAATGGAGAAAAATGGAAACATGAACATAAATTCTTGATATATCATGATAATCATAACATGAAAATGTGGAAACAACACTTAACATGCAATTTGCATGATCCATGGCTCATTACACATGGAGCATGAGTAAACCCCCATTGCACATGAAGCACATTTAAAACCTTGTTCCATATAAATTATCATGATTCAACAACCATATAACATTAAGTATCATGATACAATACTTTTCAAAATGAATTGGAGCGCTATTAGGGTGCACCCTTCTTAAACATTTCATTTCATGCATAAGTGTGACACATGGATCATACAACATGGAATCAATAATCCTAATTTATTCCACGATAATGTGATGTGGAATACAAACACGATTAATTATAATAAATATGTAAATATTCTTAATGGTTAATACCCTTGATAGGGAATGTTCATGGTATTCAGTAAACAATGACATTTGCTTGGAAAATCGTAGTGCAATTTCGGCATCATAATGTCGTGAAATAAGAACTCATAAAAATGGTTGAAGAGAGATAAATGGGTATCTCATCATAATTACATGAAATGGACAGTAAGGGGGTAATATATATTCATATCCAAAAAAACTTAATGAAATTCAGATGCATAATTGAAAATAATTACTTGGATGTAAAAGAGGAGAGAGAAATCCCACACAGAATTCCTGCGCAGTAACGGCTATACATGGGATACATTATGGAGAAAAAATGTGGTCTCCCATAATCCAAACATAAAACTTGTATTATTAAAAAGCTGAAAAATCATACCCCCAAAATTTAATAGAATCAAATGGAATAACAATTAATAGAAAATTGGACAAAATGAGAAAGGAAGAAATCCCTTACTTGGAAGTGTGATCCCAAAGCCTTGGGAGATGCTGGAGAGAAGATTATTGGTAGATTGGGTCACCATGGAATAATTCTAGACAAATGGGGGCAGGGGTTGGTCTAACTCAAATGGCTTTGATTGAAGAGGAAGTGGGAGCTTTGGTGGGTTTATATAGGAAAGGAGAGGGAATTCTTTATTATTTAGGTTTGGGACACCTCACATTAACCTAATAAAACCCCAAATCATACCATGGTTTTTGGCCACGTTTTTTTCCTAAGGGTAGTGTAAAACAATATTTCATATGGCCAATGTCTTAACCTATTATAATAATAGGGTTTCTTATGTAGATCTGAGTCACAATCTCAATGAAAACAATTTAAAAGGATAATATGTTTTATAAGCGTTGAAAGGTCCACTAAAGATTTTTAAAATAAATAAAACAAACCCAAAATCAAATTATTTTAATGTTAAAACATATATTGGCCAAAAATAATGTTTATAATATTTTATTACATCACTAATGGGTCATTATGATGTCCAAAAACACATTATAAATTTCAACAGTATTTAATTTTTACCAAAAAAATCGACTATCTTTGAAAATTAAGAAAAAAAATTACCATAAGATAATTTAGACATCATGATTCCAAAAATAATATTCATTTCATCTGAATAGTTTTGTAAATATGTGGATTTTTACTTTTAAAATAAAAATTGACATTTATAGAAAATTCATGGGTTTTGACCAAAACTGCTTTCAAACCTTAGTAAAAATTACAATTTCATTCACAAAACAATATGATAATTTATATTTGATAAAAATTAATTTAATAATAATATTATTATTTTAATAAAATATTATTTAATTCAAAAATAAATATATTGATAAAAAATATTTCTTAGTTGAATATTAAATGAAAATAATATTTTTGCATTGAAAATATTTACAAAGTAAGAATAATAAAATGAATACAAATTATTTATACAAAAAATGTACATAGACATAGTGCTAGGGTCTTGTCACATAACCCCTTATAACACCCGTATAATACCGAAGGGTAGGGTGAGTGATGGTGATAGACTCTTGGGTTGGCTCGGATAAATTGCCAGGGAGGTAATCTCTATTAACGTCCTCTTCTCCCGTAGTCGGTTCCGCTTGATCTTGTCATGTTAAATATAATCTTGGTCTTGGTCAAGATTGAAGCCCAATGACACCACCTCCTTTCTGAGCTTCGACAAATGGGATTTGAATGAGGCAATTATACTGGATGAGGTCATCACTTCCTTTGTCGAAATAAATTGGATTTGTTAATACCCTATATTTATATTAATCATGTGATCACTATTCAATGCCTATATTAGCAACAATCACAATTCATAATGATATTTTAAAATCCAGAAATATAATACCATTGAAGGAAACATATTATATAACTAGAATATGACATTTAATTAGATGAAGAGGAATTTCCTTTAATGAATGTTTGGATCATTACATTGTCACGAACCAGGTCGGGCCGCCATCCGACCCGGCACCCGACCCGGTCCACGACGTAACCCGAAGGGCGTTCCTGATCCCCAAGGGCTGGCACATGTGCCCGGGTATCGTAAGTAACATGTGGGAAAGATTTTACCTGAAATAAAAGATAGAAAAACAACTGGCCAGATAAATAAACTGAAACGGGAAAAAAGGACAACCAAACATGTCTTTAAACTATGAACATTTTTAAAGTCTACAACTCGAACCAAGAACTAAAAAGAAAAGACGACAATGGAAACTAAAGCTCTTACTCAAACAAACTGGAAAAATAGAGGCCACATGACACCACTCTCCGTGAGAAGACCAACTGCAACCCGAACCACCATCACTGAGCACAAAGCCACAACCTGGAAAGCAGAAGAAATAGAGTCTACATACACCCAATGGTGTATGTAGGGTGTGAGCTGAAAGCCCAGTAGGATGCCACCGAGAATATGTTCCACACATAATTATTAAAATACAAATACATTTGGAATTTAACAGAATAAAAATAAACAAGTGTTAAAATAAATTTAATGAAAACAGTTTTTAAGGGGAAACTTATCTAAAAGGAAAACACCTTAAATAATTTAACACACATGTACGCACACCCACACACGTAGGAACACACACACACACACAGACGCATGCACACACGTACACACGCACACACACACGAGCACATACACACGTACACAGGCACACACACTTTTCTTGGTAACCCCAACATCACACCGTGTGCCGATGGTGAGCAGCAAGCAGAAGAAGAGCACAATACATGGGAGAGGCCCTAACGATACTAGCAAGAAGTGAGACCCTATAACCTCGCGTCTCGGTGAACCATATCATACATTCCCTTGCACGAGCCACCGGCAGGGAAGCACCTCCTACCGTAGTGGTCTACAGTCATCATCCAACGTTTAGTTTGTGTTGTAAGTGCCAATCTCGCTAAGTGAAACTGGGCCGATGCCACTCCTGTATCACTAGCATGCTAGTCTAATCCGCCCACCTAGTACCCATGCTTCCCATTTGTGCTCAAGTAATTCAAAGTTCATGCCACATGTCACAATCATATGCTCAAACCCCATAAGATATACACACTCCAAAACAACCATTTGCACACATAAAAGCCATTTGAAATAACATTTTTAAAACACGCTGCACACTATTGACATAATCTAATAAACCGCTTAAAAAGTTTATAAAACAGCAGCAAAGGAGTGTCACATGGTTTTACACACACAAAGGTAACCACTTAGAAATCCAAAACACATTCCAACATCGCACGCACTCAAATACAATAAAAATTGTGACCTGCACCACCAAAAGGTTTGATGGAAAACCCTTACACCATATGAAATACACCATTGTCTAAACCACATAGTTTAACATGCCAAAATTAAAAGCTTATAAAACAATTTAGAAGAAATCGCTTAACGTTAACCACTACGTTCACACAAAAACAAATTTTATAACCACGCGCACCCAACGCCGTGTCAGAAAAACAGTTCCCACCACTTGAACGATTTAAAAAGATAACAACACAATTAAAAAGTCACGAATAGAGTTATCAGCCGAAAACACCCAATATTATGAACAATTTACTAAACAATTTCAATGAAAACCAGACTTCAAATAGAACCAACATCGCACAACAATAATTAATTAAATAATATGTGAAACAAATTAAACATTAAAAATTAATTTATCAGATAACAATTAGATGGGGAACCACATACGTGTGTGTAGTGACTTCGCGAAACAATCCGCAGACTCCAGCCGCATGCCACACGCACCGCATGAAAATAGAATTGGACCTTAAACCAATGTTCAAACCAAAATCAGCACAATTTGGACCACAAACAATGTAAAACCACTACCTGCAATATTAATAGAAAGGAAAAATAACCATGTGAGGGAATAAACACCATTGGTGAGGCAGCGGGAGGCTGGTCGGGGTTTAAAAGGGACACCGGAGGAGTGGGAGGCATTGGTCGGACTTGCTGGAAGAGGAGGAGGCCGACGAATGGTGTGCACATGCAAGGGCGGCGCTGGACTGAATCTGGGGAGGTGGTCTTTTAGATGGATACCATTGCGCAAGTAAGGCGGACAGAATGAGGTCCTTTTGAGGGGGGGGGGGGGGGGGGGGTGGGGGGGGAAGAGGCTAAGTGCGTCGGCGGCGGTGCTGGCTGGGTAGAGTCAGGCAGTGGATATGGAGTGCGATGGGGCGAGTTGCTGGCCGAAGACAGCAGGGAGGAGGGAGGCCAGCGTCAGCTGGTTGGCCGGGAGGGTGGCTGTACGGGAGTGAGGCTAAGGGGAGGGCAGGCCGAAGCAGTTGGAGATGGAGCAGGGGAGTTCCAACGGCGCTACTGGCTGGCCAGGAGGCCTGTGGGTGCGGTGTTGCGGAAACATGAGGGTGCTGAGCGATTCCTAGGAGTGGTTGGGGGGCGACGGTAGTGGGAACAAGAACCGGGGTTGAAGCCAAATGGGGGAAAGAAGGGTGTTGCGGCGGAATGAAAATTGACGAGAAGGGGGTAGCGCAACCCTAGGAAGAAAAAAAAGAACACAAATAAAAAAATAAATAGAAACTACTAATAATAATAATAAAAATAACAATAATAATAATAATATCTTCATAAAGATAATATATATATATATATATATATATATATATATATATTCAAATAACAAAAATGACATTATTATCATTATTAAGACAATTTTATTTTAGTTAAATTTTTTCTATATTTTGTGTTCGCATGTTAATTAATTTATCAATTATAATTTATGGGAAAACTATTAACAACATTAATGGTATTAGTAATTTTATAATAATAAGAATATGGTAATAACATAACATAATATTAAGAATAATAATAATTATCACCATATGAGTAACGAAGTGGTAAATTTTTATATTTTTAACACTATTAATAATAATAATATTCTCAAACAACATTATTATTATTGACATTATAATAACACCTAATTTTTTTTATTACTCTTCTTATTTTCATTTTTTTACTTCTATTTCATTATTAATTATTATTTCATTATCCGATTATGTTTTTAACTCATTTTGAAAGTCGGGAGGACCGCGCGGTCTCAGAACCGTGCCATGCCCGTGCGTCCGACGACGGTAAACCTGAAACAATAATAATAATAATAATAATAATAATAATAATAATAATAATAATAATAATAATAATAATAATAATAACAATAATAACAATAATAACAAACACAATAAAATTAAATTTTATACTATACAATAATCATCTTAATAAAACGCTAATAATAGAAATAATACTCACTTAAATTACTATAAAAATAATAATAATAATAATAATAATAATAATAATATTTTCAAGAGACGTTAATAATAATATTATTGTTTAAACCATTCTTAATTCACCTTATTTCGTTACTTGAACATCGGCAAGGCATGCAGTTACCAGGCGGGGTCATGCGACGATCCAAGCGAGGTCGCACTGCTTCGACCGCATCATGCTGGATGCAGTCAAGGTCAAAAAACAAGTTTTTAAATAAGAACATAGAAATTTTATATCGGGCATCGACCCGAACTACCCGATGCCCAGGAAATTAATTAAAATAAACAAATTAGAAACGACAGGTGTGACAATTCTCCCCACCATAAAGATTTCCTTCCTCGTAAAGCCACAACTAAGGCTGAGACCCATAGTAGGAAACGACACCCCACTAAGGATCAATTAGGATCCCCACAAAAATCAAGCAAAGAGAGAGAGAAACATTGTGCTCAGAGAAAGTGACTCAAAGGCAACATCACAAAATGGATAAAAATACTTTCTGATATGTTTTGCCCGCCCCAAAGAGCTGAAAACCCTCCAGTTGATTGTTTAAGAAGATGATCCCTCACACCCATTGAATTCAACATTACAAGCCGAAATTCCTCAAGCACTATTAAATGAAAACCACACCATTTGGCTAGAATGAACAAACAAAGTCAAAACACATCCAAGGAACACTCTTATCACCTATCACCAAAATATATTTAAAAACAGAAGAAAAAGATCAACATGGGGTGGCCCGAGGGGCTCCCCACCATTAGAATGTCATTGACGCTCAAAACGAGACTGGAAAACCGACATGGAGAGGTTCGAGTGGACTCCCTACCATTAAAGAAAAGTCCAGCACCAATTCATTCTAGAGACATTCATGCGAGGCCCAATGTGGGTCTCCGCACCATTATGACTGAAAGAGGGTACAAAACTTTGAAAATTCTCCAACGGTGACCAGACACCCAACCACAAGGGGTGAGGAGGGAGGGGCCCGACCACTAGGCGTCAAAACGAAGGCCGGCCACAAAAGACATCTTAAAATTTTTTGGATGAATACCATTCAAATTTGAGACTGAGCTACCCAACAGACTCTCATAAGGACCACTAAAGCGATCGCATCCATTGGAACACAACCCCCAAGACTTTAAGGCATGAGACGAACACGCCTCCACATGGACATGAAAACCTTACGCAACCAGACGGCTCATTCGGAGCGGAACAACCATAGAAACAATTTACACCGCCTATACTTTTAACACTAATGAAAGAAATAAAGATGAGGTCCCATACACTCTCGGGGTTCCTGACCACGCTCCAGCTTCACTCTGAGGCCTATGGCAAGATCCTTGATATTTGAAGCATCTCCTGCCTCGCAGTCAGGTATTGAGGACTCCCGTGCGAAGATTTTCTTTTTAGTGTCACACGCAATAATATTGCACCAGAGGAAACACCATCAAACACAACACATTACTGCATCTGATTGATCATACGAGGAACATTCACCAGCACCAGAGTTGAAATGGTGCATGCGCGTCACCCTTTGTCACACTGATCATGACTTTTGCTGTTGAGAGGAACTTTACGCTGAGACGGACATTAAACCGCATCTTGAACAACACGTGATTCCAGCGAATGACCATAGAAGCCTCATATGACTGGGTCTACCAAACTAGTAGCCTAACATGAACTTTTCCTTAAACGAAACAAACCAAAGACCAGAGGTCATTTGGAATGATAGACCGCACCAACAACTTAGGGTTGCTTCCGCCTTTTTCCCACTAGAGTATCCTTTTCCTCTTCCACACCACCATTGACTATCCAAGGGACCTCACACTGCAAGACGTCACCGAAAATGACCCTTGCAGCCGATGTAAATACTACAAATCCCTTCAAGAAACTGGTCAACATCGATAATTCTGAACCACCTTCAACTTTACCCGCTGGAATTTCGTTCACTGCTTCCAGGGGGACCTTTAAAAACAACGATGTCAAATTCATACCCAATGAGTTAGACAACTCAAAAAGACCAAAATTCCCTTAAGATCTCCTCACATTTGTCATTCGGCGGCGATACGATCCTCTTAACTGAAGGAAAAAGTAATAGACTTAGCATTGTCACTAAAATGGAAGAGTATTTACTTTAGTCAACTGGAGGGTCGGCCAACAACGAACCATCTGTGGTCTCACGTCATTCGCACATTACCTCTTTATTGGGGGCATACACTATCCAAGAAATAAAACCATGGACCCAACTGAACTGGTACAATTGTCAAGACATACCACAATCAAACACCAAACGTGCAGGGGAAACAACTGCAAGGCTCCCCGATGCATTTTTCAAAAGAATTAACTAGCTAAATACTTGGATACCATCTTACAAATAAGAATTCAAACTCCGGACACAAACCATTCAGAAAGAATACACAGCTCAAAATGCCACACATCCAACATCTCAAAAACACAAGGACACACCACACAATCACTAGTTATTGAAATACATGAAGTTTTCATTTAACCAAAACATTTTTAAAACAAGAAAACCTAGTGGGTTGTACAAACACCAATGGCGTCCCATGAGCCTCGCACATGCATCTTCTCGTGCCACACCGGCACCCACTTCATGTCCATCCAGGCACTCATCTGCTCGTGTCATTAACCATTTCCCTTTTTGTATACTCTCATGCATGTGTTTTCCCATGAGAGTACCAATGGTCAAAACCAAACTTTCCATTTTTCAAAACCAAAACATCCAACCCACACTTTTCAAACCTCACACACCATTTCATTTTTAAAGCGTTTTATTTGAAAAAAATATCCAAGAACAAAACATTTTTACTTAAAAACCAAATTCCCATGAATCCAAAACAATGAGATGAGAAATGACGCAAGAGAAAACTTCTGTCAGTGGGTGACTGGAACGTATGGTTGGCGGCCATACGCCAGTCACGCCACTGCAATAGAGGGTATTCTAGGATAGCGTCTCCGGCTCCACATGGCTTTCCAGACCATTCAAGCTAACTAGTACCACTGACCTTACCCCTTTTCATTTCAATTAGACAATATTATCCGCAAGGACCAAAAACAAACCTCAACAGACATTGGTAACATGAGTCCCGCCATGCGGTGTGTTGGCCAGGCACCTTACTCATAGCTAGGACGTCGAGTCCTGACAACCTTAATTTTGGTCTACTCTGACTCTATCTCAAAAGAAAACGACCCAAGAGAGCAAAAATGCTCGCCTCTGATACCATTTTGTCATGAACCAGGCCGGGTCACAATCCAACCCGGCGCCCGACCCGGTCTGAGACGTAACCCAAAGGGCGTTCTCAATTTCCACGGGCTGGCACAAGTGCCCGGGTATCGTAAGTAACATGTGGGAACAATTTTACCTGAAATAAAAGATAGAAAAACAACTAGCCAGATAAATAAACTGAAACTGGAAAAAAAAAGGAAAACCAAACACGTCTTTAAACTATGAACATTTTAAAGTCTACAACTTGAACCAAGAACTAAAAAGAAAAGACAACAGCGGAAACTAAATATCTTACTAAAACCACCCGGCAAAAGAGATGCCACACGACACCACTCTCTGTGAGATGACCAACTGCAACCCTAACCACCATCACTGAGCACGAAGTCACAACCTGGAAAGCTGAAGAAACAGTGTCTACATACACCCAACGATGTATGTAGGGTGTGAGCTAAAAGCCCAGTAGGATGCCACCGGGAGAAAGTTCCACACATAATTATTAAAAGAAAAATACATTTTCTATTAAACAGAATAAAAATAAACATGTTTTTAAAGAATTTTAATGAAATCAGTTTATATGGGGAAACTTCTCTAAAAGGAAAACACCTTATATTATTTAACACACATGTATGCACGCCCACACATGCATGCACACACACAGACGGACACACACACAGACACATGCACACACGTACACATGCACACACACAGACGCACACACACACACACACATGCACACACACTTTTCTTGGTAAGCCAAACGTCACACCGTGTGCCGACAGTGAGCAGCAAGCAGAGGAAGAGCACAACATATGGGAGAGGCCCTAATGATACTAGCTAGAAGTGGTACCCTGGAACCTCACATATCGGTGAACCATATCATACATTCCCGTGCACGAGCCACTGGCAGGGAAACACCTCCTACTATAGTGTCCTCCAGTAATCATCCAATGTTTAGTTAGTGTTGTAAGCGTCAATCCCGCTAAGTGAAATTGGGTCGATGCCACTCCCGTATCACTAGCACGCTAGTCTAGTCTGCCCACCTAATACCCAGGCTTCCCTTTTGTGATCAAGTAATTCAAATCTCATGCCACATGTCATAATCGTATGCTCAAACCCAATAAGATACTACACATGCCAAAACAACCATTTTCACACACAAAATCCATTTGAAATAATACACTCGCTAAAAATGTTTTCAAAACACGCTTCACACTATTGACATAATCTAATAAACCACTTAAAATGTTTATAAAACACCAGAAAAAGAGTGTCACATGGTTTTACACACACAAAGGTAACCACTTATAAATCCAAAACACATTCCAATATTGCACGCACTCAAATAAAATAAAAATTTTGACCTGCACCACAAAAAGGTTTGATGGAAAACCCTTACACCATAAAAAAACACCATTTTCTAAACCACATAGTTTAACATTCAAAAAATAAAAGCTTATAAAACAATTTAGAAGAAATCGCTTAACGTTAACCACTAAGCTCACACAAAAACAAATTTAATGACCAAACGCACCCAACGCTGTGTCAGAAAAACAGTTCCCACTACATGCATGATCTAAAAAGATAACAGCACAATTCAAATGTCACGAATAGAGTTCTCAGCAGAAACACCCAATAATATGAACAATTTACTAAACAATTTCAATGCAAACCAGACATCAAATAGAACAAACATCGCACAACAATAATTAATTAAATAGTATGTGAAACAAATTAAACAATGAAAATTAATTTATCAGATAACAATTAGACGGGGAACCACCTACCTATGTGTAGAGACTTCGCGAAACAATCTGCAGACTCCAGCTGCACCCCACACGCACCACGGGCAAATAGAATTGGACCTTAAACTAGAGTTCAAACCAAACTCAGCAGAATTCGGACCACAAACAATGTGAAACCACTACCCAAAACTTTACTAGAAAGGAAAAATAACCAAGTGATGGAATACGCCCCATTGGTGAGGTAGCGGGGCGCTGGTCGGGGTTTAAAAGGGCCACCAGAGGAGTGGGAGGCATTGGCCAGACTTTCCAGAAGAGGAGGAGGCCATCGAATGGTGTGCGCATGCAAGGGAGGCAGTGGACTGAATCTGGGGAGGAGGTCTTTTAGATGGATACTGTTGTGCAAGGAAAGTGCATGGAATGATGTCTATAGGATGGGGGGAAGAGGAAAAGTGCATCGGCGGCAGTGATGGCTAGGTGGAGTCAGGCAGTGGAGATGGGGTGCGACAGGGCGAGCTGCTGGCTAAAGACTGCAGGGAGGAGGGAGGCCGGCGTGAGCTGGTCGTCCAGGAGGGTGGTTGTACAGGAGTGCGGCTAGGGGGAGGGCAGGCTGGAGCAACTGGAGAGGGAGCATGTGAGTTCTGGCGGTGCTACTAGGTGGCCAGGAGGCCTGTGGGTGCGGTGTTGCGGAAACATGAGGGTGATGAGCGATTCCGAGGAGTGGGTGGGGGGCGGCGGTAGTGGGAGCAAGAACCGGGAGGTGAATCCAAATGGGGGAAAGAAGGGTGTTGCGGCAGAATGCAAATGGACGGGAAGGTGGGAACGCAACCCTAGGAAGAAAAAAAAGAACACAAATAAAAAAATAAATAAAAACTACCACTAATAATAAAAAAATAACAATAATAATAATAATATATTCATAAAGATAATAATAATATATATATATATATTCAAATAACAAAAATGACATTATTATCATTATTAAGACAATTTTATTTTTGTTAATTTTCTCTATATTTTGTGTTTGCATGTTAATTAATTTATCAATTAAAATTTATGTGAAAACTAATACCAACATTAATGGTATTAGTGATTTTATAATAATAAGAAGATGGTAATAACATAACATAATATTAAGAATAATAATTATTATCACCATATTAGTAAAAAAGTGGTAAATTTTAATATTTTTAACACAATTAATAATAATAATATTCTCAAACAACATTATTATTATTAACATTAGAATAACACCTAATTTTTTTATTACACTTCTTATTTTCATTTTTAATTCTATTTCATTATTCATTATTATTTAATTATCTGATTATGTTTTTAACTCATTTTGAAAGTCGGGCGGACCGCTCAGTCTTAGAACCGTGCCATGCTCGTGCGTCCGACGATGCTAAAACTGAAACAGTCATAATAATAATAATAATAATAATAATAATAATAATAATAACAATAATAACAAACATAATAAAAATAAATTTTAAACTATACAATAATCATCTTAATAAAATGCTAATAATAGAAATAATACTCACTTAAATTACTATGAATATAATAATAACATTATTATTATTTTCAAGAGACGTTAATAAGATTATTATTATTTAACCATTTATAAATCACCTTATTTCGTTAATTGAACATCGGCAAGGCATGTAGTGATCAGACGGGGTCGCGCGACGATCCAAGTGAGGTCGCACGGCTTCGACAATAGCATGATGGATGCAGTCAAGGTCTAAATACATGTTTTTAAATAAGAACATAGAAATTTTATATCGGTCCTCAACCCGAACTACCTGATGCCCAGAAAATTAATTAAAATAAACAAATTAGAAACGACGGGTGTGACATACATGGTCCACATTAATTTGAATGATCTATTATGTGATGTGTACGATCTTCTAAATGTTTTATAATCATTTTGGAAGTATTTATTAAATTTTTAATGATATGTGAAATGCGTTGTGGGCTGTTTTTGGTTTGAGTAAGGTTTCAAAATGAATTTGAATGAAAAAATAAATTATATGACATATGTGTGGGATTTTTAGTGTGTGTGTATGAATTGGAAAAGGTGTTTTATTGTAAAAATAGTATTTCATGGATTGTGGAAGTTGTTTGAGCACAATAGGAAAAACCCAGGTAACTAAGTGGGTGGATCTGTAATAGTATGCTACTAACCCCGTAGGATTTGGCCCTTATTTCACATAGTAAGATTGATGATGAAAACACTAACTAAACTACGATGATGATGTTGTTGGGGGACCAATAGTTTATGGTTATGATCCTTACTAGTGGATCATGTGCACAAGAACATAAATATGTATGGTTACTTTATCTGAAATATGAGGTGCCTAGGACCCACAATGAGCTAGGGCCTAGCGGTGTTCTTGTTTTTAGTTATCATTGGACATTTTACACTCATCATCATCATATGGTGTGTTTTTATGGAAAAATGTTATAGCTTGTTCATTTTATTTAAAAGTGATGATTCTTTAAAATTGAACAATTGAAAATGGATTTTTATAAAAAAATTTATTTCCTAATCATTTTTACTTGCATTTCTTCTTAAAAAAATGCAATATTTTTTTCTTATATTGATTACCACATGGAATATTATTTTTGGTGGAATAATAATTGTATTTGGATCACAAACAACATAAACATTTTGGTGTATGCAGAATTTGTAATGTTTGTTGCGCGTTTGGGTAAATCACATAGAACTGGTGGTCTGGGTTTCTAGCTATCCTCCATGGTGTGCCATTGTGGAGATGGCTTGAGGGTGTTTCCCCTTCTCTTGAGGTGGTTCTTGGGCTGAGCATGAAGGATTTATTCTTTCACTATAGTATTTTAGATTTATATAAACCTTGTTTCCAAATTCTTAATTTTATTAATGGCTTATTAGGGTTAAAATTCCTGATTTAGTATATTTACATAATTTGGTTGTCTTTTGTTTCTGAACGCTGATAAATCATGCCCAAAAAATCTTTTGATACCCATGCAGATATACCAACCTGTGGGGATCAATAATTCCCTTAGGGTCTTTCCACAAACTGGGTCGGGTTCTAGTTTTGATGGAGACCAGATTTGGTTCGTGAAAAAATGTAATCATAGGAGGTTCACTCTCTTGGGTCATGTTTTTTAGGGAAGGGTCAGGATAGCTCGATGCTAGGATTTTTGGGACATGAAATTTCGATTACAAGTTAGATGTCTAGCTAGAACACATCGTGATGATATTCAATATGCTAGAAGAAGTTAGGTTTTATCTTATATAATTTTTCTCATTGTTTTTTAATGATTAGGGGAAAAGAAAAGAGATTTGGGTTGATGGTCCAAATGATATAATAGGGACTAGTAGGCCATGTAGATCTGGGGATATTTCCCTAGAATACTATCCATGATGGGGATGTGATTTTCGTATGCCCACTAACCATATTTCCAAGTTCACCCCCTAACACTTATTTCCTATAATATTGTATTGTGTCTTTTTGTTTTGCAATCGTGGAAATTTGGTTTTAAAATAAAAATGACATGGTGTTATAAAAAGTGAAATTTATTTTATATGAATTTCTAATATAGTGGATTTTTTTTCTTATCAGAATGGGTGGAAATGAATTTTTTGAATAACATTGAAACGGTAAATGGTGTTTTTACACCATATTTAAAAAAATAAATTATGTAAATGTGAGTTCTCAAAATCTATTTCAAATAATTTGTTTTTGAATTCGTGAAAAAGGTTTCTAAGGGAATAATGTGGTTTAGAAATTCTGGTTGGGGTTAATGATGGATTTTTATTTGATATGTAATGATTATTTGAATATTTTTATGATATTTTAGATCTTTATTTTTAAATGAGAATAGTTGAGTTCTTAATTAAATGGTGATTTAAGAAATTTGGGTTAACAAGAAATTATATGTGTTTTGAAATGTGTTGAATTTTTTTGAAACAGTTGTGAAAGGCATAAAAGATAGTTTTTATTGAATTATTGGTTCTTTTATAAATTGGATTGTAATATGTAAATTGGGTTATGATTTTATGGTTAGTGGTTTTGAGAAATAAAAAGGGTGGTTAAAATGTTTTGGTTTTGAAAAGGGGAATGTTTTTTTGGCCTTTGGTGTTCTCATGGGTGACCACATGTATGGATTTATGTGGAAATATATATGTTTAATGGAATTATGGGACGAGCGTCAACATGGATATGAATCAGGTTCTCAGAATGTCATGTACACATGCATGTGTGAGCCTCAAGAGATACCATTAGTAAATGTGAAACCGACCAACAATGTTTTTTAAGAATATTTTTGATATAAAGTGTTGTGTTTTGATAATATGTGATTGGGAGGTGTTCATAACGTGTTTTTGAAATTGTTATTGGGGGGTTTTTTAAATTAAAGAACCCTATTATTTAAATGAGGTTTTGGTATGATGTTTCTTCGATAAGATTGAATTTATATTTGGGCAGTGGTCTCTTTTGAGAAAAATATAGGGAGACAAATGTGGTGGCTCCCTTCTTGTGTTCGGTTATGGTTTGTGGTATGTTGGGAAAAATGTCTTATTGGGTTGTGTCCTTGGGTTTTTTGTTGGCTAGGGTATGCCTCCATAAAGAGTTAATGCATTACTGATGTGTGGCACATGGTGATTCCCCGTTGGATGATCCTCTAGTTGATCAACACAAGGACTTATATCTTTAACTTTATATATTAATATTACCCCTTTTTTCAGTTAGTTGGATCCCATTGAAGAGGGAGAGTGGTTATGGGAGGTTTAAATAGACCTTAGTTTATTATGGTTCCTAAGTCATCGAAGGTTAATGATGTTTAGGGTTGTCAGTGTATAATGATATCTTAAAGGGATTTTGGTTCCTTTGGTAGTCTCATCGAAATAAGAGTTCATGATGGGCCACAAGTGGGGAAAATATGGCCAAGCGTGGAAGTTAGAAAAACTTGATGGAATCATTTTCTATTTGGGACTCAGCATAATGTCTCTCTACTTGTGTTTTTTTAGTTTCAATGGTCATGTTTGGTGATGCCTTGAGATGTCGTGGGTTCATTTGACTATAAGAGTGAAGGATGTGAAATCTTATGAGAGAATCTGTTTTGTCAGATGTGTGTCTCTCTTCAGTGAATTAGCAAATCTTATGTTCAAGAGGAAGCTATTTCTACGTGTATTTTAATTATGTTGTTTTCCATCTAGAAAAATAAGCAGTGATGTGTGTGAAACCTCTAAGCCCTCATTTTGGTAAAATGATGTGTTAGGGTAATGTGAGTTTGAAGTGTTTCATGTCTCATTGAGCCCATATGAGACCATAGTGTAATTGTATATGGCACTATTAGAAGAATTTTTGTTCTAGGGTTTCTAATGCCTAACTGTGAGGCAGGAGACGCTTCAATCATCAGTTCTCAAACCATATGTCATAGAGTGAAGCTGACATGTAGTTAGGGGAAATCCTATGGTCGTTCAATCCTTTTGGTAAAAGTCATATCCTCATTATGAATGATGGGAATAGTTTAAACCTCTAGTGTCATCTTTTTTTTTTCTAGTTATTCACATTCGATGGTAGAGGTGGGAGGACCTCATTTCCATGGTATATCCTAATTTCATGTTATTACCTTCAGTTTACTATGTAAATTTAGAGAAAATGATGAAATTTGAGATAGGGATATTGAAGAGAATATTTTCCCAACATTTAGTAGTAACCATGTGCCAACATATGTTACTATGCGATAAGAGAGTGTAGCTACCACACAGTCTCTGCATGGCCACGTGCCTCAGCCTATGTAACCAAGTGAAGCATCCCATTTGGACAGAATGATCCATATATTTAGCGCATGGTTTCCCAAACAGAGCTGGCTAACAATGCGGTCGTTCTAACTATTAAATTTTGGGGTCTTTTGGTGTTAGCCTATGATGGTCGATTAAGAGGGTTGTTTATTTTGGTGGGGTGACCGACTATGAGTTTCATGTTTGTTATTTTGTATAATTATATTGAAATTATACCCATTATGTCAGGAATCTATTTGGGGCTCCCCCTGTTAGTGTCCCGATTTTATATTGGGAATGAATTGAGTTTCCCCTTATAGTGTAGAGTCTTTTTGGGCCTCCCTGAATCAGTAACTTGGTTTTGTAGCTATATTTGTTCTGGTAATATTTAGTCTCATTTGAAGATATTAATCTTCCAAATTCTTTATTTTTTAAACATTGGTATTTGAGTGCACCGAACAGTTTTTATGAAGTAAGACTGCGGTGACTTATTTGGTCTTCATTGTTCATTATAGGTATGATGCATGAGTCTTATTTAGACAGTGCATAAGATGTTTGGTTATGCGATGTAGATTGAATATTCATGATCATTTCAGGAATTGGAGTACATTTTTGTTGGTGAGATTATTCCTTCCTTGATTTATCAATTGGAGGTGTTTTAGCCTTTTGGGGGTAAGATAATCTTAGAAAACATTCCATTTTGGCCATTCAAATGTGTTTGTTTTTTTTTCATTTAGACTTGATGTGTCATTATGAGAGAATAATGTTTTATGATCGGGAGAATTCCACATCCATGACTTCTTTTTAAGGTATTTTTAATTTAATTTCTATTATTGATTTTTTTTGGGGGTTTCCCCTAGTGTTTTTGAGGAAAGGGTGTATTTTCATGATTTGGGACAAACCATGAGCCCATTTCATGTTTTAAATACAAATTTTATTTTTTATAACACCTTAATTATTTACACTTTTACACCCATTACACATCTTATGTGGCCTCCCCTAGAATATTATCACAACCATATTCATTTGTACCTCATAGGAATAAATAATTATGAAGGATTTGGGTTTTAAATTGAGGCATTCAACCTACCCATAAGTCTATTTCCTGCTTTAAAAAAATTAATTTCTTTAATATCTCATTTTACTTTAATGTTTTTTTAGTGATTATAACTCTCACCTAAGGACACTAACATAAGGAATTCCCCCATTCTATTTTACCACTCTCTGGAGCTCATATTCATTGTGAATAAGGGAAAAATATTTTGGATTTCACAAATCATCTATATTTGAAGAGGTAACATGTTTCCTTCATAACCCATTCAAATTTTACACTATTCCAACTATTTCAATTCTAAAATGACCCAGTTATCCTTATTCAAACATCAATTTCATGTTTTCAAATTTTGAAATTTATATAATGGTGTATTTGGTGTGTTTTATTCCAGATATCTCAATTTTGTGGGTTTTCATCCTTCCTTCTCCCATTTTCTAAGGGTTTCTTCATTTTGATTAGGGTTTCATCCATATTTTATTGAGGCTACTAATTTCCAAATTCTATGGATTCTAACCTTGGTTTTTATATTGGGGTTATTTGTCTAATCGTGTGGTTTTAGGTCTTATTTATCTCCCTTGTGTTGTGGCGGGGGGGGGGGGTGAACATTCGCACAAGAATTTGCTGTTTTGACCTTTATGGTTGATGATTCCATCAGAAAGTTGTTCATGATGAGTTATATTGAATTATTTATTTGTTTAGAATGTTCCTAATATTTTGTGTGTGGTGTAAAATATATTTTTTATTGCATTGGTTGAGCAGTTAAATTGAAAGTAGCATTATTTTGTACAAATGTGTGTTTGTCCTGTGTCTTCCATGTTGTAACAGTTGAGAATATTTTAAGGTTAAAGAAATAGTTTTTTAAATGGTTATATTGATTAAAATTATGGTTTTATGTTATTTTGGAATTCATTTGGATTCAAAATATAGTTTTAAAAGGAATTTATTTTCCAAACATGGTTACACTCATTGGAAATTTTTTACTAAGATTATAAATGGTTTCTTGATTTATATAAGAGGTGTATCTATGTGGTAAAATTGTTTTGGTAGGAGTGTACTTTTTAAATGGTTCATTTTAATGTTAATGATATGTTATGTGTTGTGTAAAATCTTTTAAATGTTTAATAAAATTGTTTAATGTATATATTGAAGTGTGAATGAGATGTGAAATTTGTTATGGGTTGTTTTTGTGTGAGTATGGTTTCATAATGAATTTCAATGAAAAAACATTATGTGACATGTTGGTGGGATGATTGGTGTTTGTTTGATTTTGAAAAGGTATTTGTATGTGAAAATTATATTTCATTGCTTATGTAACTTGTTTGAGTACAACAGGGAAAACCCTGGTAACTATGTGGGTGGACGTGTACTAGTATAGTAGTGATCTCATGGGGTTAGGCCCCTGTTTCATTTATCATGTTTGATAAACAAAACAATAACTAAAATATATTGACTATGATATTGTGAGACTACTATGTTATGGGAGTGACCGTTACTAGTGGCTCGTGTGTATGAGAATTGATAAGTGTGTGGTTACATTCACTGAGATATAAGGTACATCAGACCCACACCAAGCTAATTCCTAGGGGTGTTCCTATTTCTAGTTCTCATTGTATATTTTACACTCGTCATAAGCATACGGTGTGTTTTTTTTGAAAAATCTAGTACCATGTGAATTTTATCTAAAATTTTGTGTAATTTAAAATTTCCCACATGAAAACTAATTTTTATTTAAATTTCCATTTCTTAATAATTTTTACTAGAATTTATGGTTTACAAAACATTAATGTTTTTTTTCTTATAATGATTAACACATGGAATATTTTATTGGTGGCATTATTCTGGGTTTTGGCTCATAATCTAATTTCAGCATTGGATATATGTATACTTGGTAATGTTTGTTGCAGGTTTGGGTAAATCACTTAGAACAGGTGGTTTAGGTTTCTAGTGGTATTTTATGGTGTGGTATTATGGAGATGGATTGAGTGTTTCCCCTTTCCTTATGTTGTTCTTAGGATGTCCATTTTTTATTTATTTTTTTTATTCTTTGGGATTTCTATAAACATTGTTTAAAAAATCTAAGTGTTTTGAAAGGATTTTTTGGGGTTACATTTCATATTAAATTTATTTATTTTATTTGGTTGTGTTATGTTTTTAAACAAGGGTATATCATTTCCAAACAATCATATATGATACCTGGGAACTTGTACCAACCCGTGGGGATCTGAAACTCCCTTCGTGTCTTGCCACAGACGAGGTAGGGTGCCAGTTTTGAAGGTGATTAGATATGGATTGGGACAAACGTTATAATCAATTAAAAGTATGAATATCTATAAAATTTGTAGTTCTTGGACATTCATAAACCAATTTTGTTTTTAATAGATCAAATGTTATTCCAACATTATTTATAATATACCCATGAAAAAACATATTGCAACCAAAAATCACATTCTATAAACATTCTGTAAAATAACATTTCATTAAGTTTCGGTAAGACAATCCTTAATTGTTTTTCATGATCCTCATAAATTTTAAAAATCACCAAAATATCATAAAAAACATAAAATTTATCCAAATATTAATGGAATATTCTATTCATAATGTCGTGGAATACAACAAGGACATTTTTCCAACCAAAGGTATTAAGAAAAAAATCATAATTCCCAAATCTAGTATGGAATACTGTTTGCATGATTTCATCCTCCTTCACCATCAGTTGAGTGTAAATGGATCTCAAAAAAATATTGGAATGACACTGAGCTCCCTCGAGCTGATCAAATAGGTCATCAATAAGAGAAAAAATATACTTATTCTTAACAATAATATTATTCAATGCTCTATAATATATGTAATGTCATATGGAACAATAATTGTTTTTAATAAACAAAATAGGACCAGCCCTGGTGAAGTGGTAGTATAATGTAAGCCTTTATCAAGAAGCACCTGTAACTAATTTTTCAATTCAAGAGGTTCCACATGATCCATTCAATAAGGGGGGTTTTTAAATTTTTGGTGTAATAGGAACTATGTCAAAAATATATTGAACTTATAAATTCGGTATAACACCAGGAAACTCATCCAGAAAAAAATCCAAGAATTCGTTTTCCATGGAAACGTAGATAAACTAAATAGTTCCATTGTTTTCAATAATATGAGAAATATTTTCTCATTAAAAAAACTTAGTCATTTCACATCTATTAGACAGGTTATCAATATTATGGATTAATTCTTGTATAATAAGTGAAATTATTTCTAAAAATTAACTTCTTTAGCTCTAGAATCAATTTTATCCTGACAAAAAAATTCATATCTATTCCTAGAATAACATCAAACTATAATAAAGAAAAACAACACAGTTATAAGGTAATTAATCTCCATAGATAACAAAAAGATGATTCTTATAATGTCTTTTTGCTGTAATATTTCCAACTTTTGTTTAAACTAGTTATATTGGTCTAGTTTCATATGGTGAAATTCCAAATTTATAAGAAATTTTTTTTAAATAAAAGAATGTGTAGACCTCATATCAAACATGATATGAGAAAAATATAAGTAAAAAAACAAAATATGCCATACCACATAATTGGATGGCTCGAAATATAATGATGTGGTCACAAGTGACCCATCTCACCACATTTAAAATAGTTTACAATTTTATGAAAAGAATTGATCTTAAGTTCATTCCCATTATAAAATCTATCCATACGTCAAAACATACCATATTGAGAACACTTCACATTTTTTAAAGACATTCCCCATCGTGGTTTTTACAAATTTTTTTACAAAATAGAAACTAACCATTCTTACCTTCAGATTTATTTGATTAATTCATAACCATCAATTTAAATCAGGACCTATTCTTATGTTTTTTTTAAAAATACAAATGATCATTAGAAAAAATAATTTCTACCCTCTCATCTCATTGGACATTTATTTTAACCTTTGAATTCATGGTAATAAAATTCCCTTCGATATATTGGTTTCAATCATGAGTAAAAACAATGTATTATAATATTATCATTTTGAATAAGATGTGAAAAAGACATTGGAAATCTCATAATGTTTTCTTAATACACATCCACTAAATATTAGTCCTACTATTTCAACTCTAGGAATTACATATCCCTCATAACTTAAACTAGCTTTGGAAAATATATTTAATGTAATCGATTCTAAAATTCATCCCATTACAAGGAATCAATATCCTTGATATCTATGATATCATAACAAATGAAATTCACTGGTTAGATAACCTTCAAAATGATAAATGTAAATACATACTTTTATATTATTTAATCATACCATGACATCCAATATATTTTCAGATGTTTTAATCTACCCATAAGATACCACTAGGTCAGAAGGTCTACTAAAATCCGGAGGGTGTTTCCTTATAAAATATTCCACTATCATCATATACCTTTTTTGTAACTATGTTTATTATCGTTCATTGATTCGACCTCTATTTTAATCCTTCATAAAATAATCCATTTCTGTCACAAACTGATAATTTCAAATTCTCACCATTTTAGGATACATATTCAGAATGATATCATCCTCTTAGTGAATTCCTACATTATCTTCCGTGTTTCTTCTGGAGAAATGATTTTTGAGAAGACATATCTTAGATGAACAAACATGGAAAAAATATATTTATATAAACATATTGTAAAAATAATATATGGTATTCTATTAACATCATCCAATGAACTAATGTTTTCTAAACAATGACCTGATACCAACTATAAGGAACAAGCCTTAAACATTATGTAATCTAGTAAATCATATAAATTTCACAATATACATTCCCTGATATCATTTAAGTTTATAGTTTTAGAATGTTAGGAAATAATTCTATCTTATAAACCTACACTAATAAAAATTTGTTACCACATAAAAAAATATCTATTATTTAAAAAAATATTATAATAACAAAATGAAATTTTTTAATATGAAGTCATCACAACATTCATATTGGTTTCTCATATTCTCTAAACCATTCTTAAAAAGAGCTATTAACATTATAAAACTTGGTATGGGAACCAAAATCTCAATAACTTATATAAGATGAAGGAGTGAACAAATGTGTCCATGAAAAGTTATAAACATATGAAACCATTTTCACAAAGACTTACTTCTCACCCATATTTTATCTTGTACTAACATTGTGAAAAAATATATTTCCATAAAACCTAGAAAAATAACAAAATAAATGTAGATATGTTATGGAATTAATTACATAACATTTTGACCCTTTCACCTACATATGATTTGTAATCCACATATCTACATCACAGTGTAACCCACACAACTTACTTATTGTGTTACCATATCAGTTACAATTGTAGTAACCATACGGTCAACCTCCAATATAAACATAGAAAATGAATTGGGGGAGATATAGGTCCCAACCATCATTATAAAGAACACCCAAGAACTATAACATAATCATAATACAATAATACTCACACCATATAATTAATTATTTTAAAAAAATAATGTAAATTAAAAGGTGATTTTTAATTAAAAAACGCATACTATTACATATATATGATGTGAGAATGGATGAAAAAAGGAATATGTGTATACATTGTAAATAAATATAATATAACATAATATAATCAAAATTTATTTCTAAAATAATTTTAGTTACACATAAATAATAAAAAAGAAGTTTAACACAATGAATGGAAGAAGGGTTAAGAATTCACTAGCCTCAGGATAGTCTTAATTAAAATGTTTTTATATATCATGTATAATGGTTAAAAGTGTTTTATTAATTCTTTATATAATCTGTTTTTATAACACATAATATTATAATTTAATAACATTATTCCACCAATTTATTAATAATATTTTGTTATTTCCTTTGTTTTCAATGGTCGGTTCGTAATGGATTTTTTTGTCGAATGGAATAGAAACACCATAAGTGGAATGAAATGGTATTAATATGTTTCCAAAATATTAAATAATATCATAAATAATTTTTCAGATATTATTATCAATTATTAGATAAAAGATTAAAGATATTCATTTTCATTTATTTTGAGGTTCTCTGATAATACCAAACTAGTTTTGTTATATAATTTAATATTTTGTATATATGTTAATTGTAGAAAATAAAATAATTAATATAATAAAAATTAAAATCTTTTTAAACCATTATAAATGTTTTATAAAAATACATGAAGTTGGTAATAGAAATTTAAAACACATCGTCCATGATGTCAGTAAAGCGGCACATCACAAATAATATTTTTATTTTTAGAATAAGAGGGAGAGGAGTATAAGTATGATGTTGAATAATTTCCATAAAAATTATAACATTATTGAATATTTATGATAATTTATTATTCATGTATCTTGTATAAGGGGATGTGGTTCAGTAAAAAAAGAAAAAAAATAAAAAAATTGAAAGATGATTTTTACCTCTTGATTTATTCTTCTTGATATCCTCTTTAGAGCCCTTGGTTTCAGAATTTTTGTGAGACAAGAATGGCATGAAAATGGTAATGATTAATGAAAAAATTGTTTATAGAAATTGGGATAATGAAAAATTCTTTATAGGATTGAGGATAAGTGGGGATGGGGGACAGTATTTATAGTGTATGAGAGGAGGAGTCCTTGATTATTTTATTCATTAGTTTATTAAATTTTCTCAATAATATGAGTAGATTAAGAATTATAGTCAAATATATATAAATAATAAAAAGCGGTTTTAGATTATGGTTCTTATATCATTCATGATGTTAGGAATAGTTTACTTAACATATAATGTATATAAATCATAAAATACTAAATTTCACTATTCCCAAAAATTCACATATTTTATAAAAATCGCAAAAATTAAAATGAACCATTTTATGACATATATAATTTTTAAATGTACTCAATTTTATGAAAATAATTTTCTAAAAATGAAAAATTAATTTTAAAATAAAATTACATTGTAATGTCCTAAATCGGGTGCCACACAATGATGCCCTGCATCGGATCACCAAATGACCTCAAGCACGCCACCCCATATGCTAGAGGATATGGACTAGCAGTGAGGGTATGTTAATTAATACTTGGGGAAACTATACCCTCTTATACTATTTTAAAACACCAGAAAAAGTAAATAAAAAATAAGGAAGCATATATTAATAGAGTAATACTCATGTCACAAGATAACCAAATATGAAATACAATACACAACTGAAGGGGAAAACCAACTATGGAAATTTATGAAAAATTTTCAATAATGAATCTATAAATAAAGTCACTATTACTACCAAAGATTATCTCAAACCATATCTAGTTCCCTCCTCCAAAATCCATCCCCAATCTGTTACTTATCCTATGGCCTTTTCCCTTATCCAGTCCGAAAAAAATATTATCTATTTTTTTATGGTTTAGGAGTCCCAATTTGTAGGATCAAAATAATGAACGTAGATTCTCAATATACAAGAGGGGGTGAATTGTATTAATTAAAAATTAATTTTTATCCTTTAATGTTTATTTTACCAAAGTCAAACAAACATTCACAACACCTCTTAAAAAAACATTTTCTCAAACTTTACAACCATAGGAAAAAATCATAAGAAAGATATATATAAAATAATGATTCTACCTTAGAGATTATAGAATCTATAATATAATAAGATTCATGGAATGAGAATGTATAAGAAAGTTATACTTTTTATCTTTAACAATGATAGCATTACAGCAGAAATAAAACAACGTGAAATAGAAAACAAGTAACAACAAGATTCTTTTAACCCAAAAAGAAGGGTATCAAACAACCTTGGAAAAAGGATCCTTGATTTATACATTCAAGAAAAACTGTCTTAGCCAAAACCATGTAAGCCCTCAATCTGAAGATCTGTATCTGTATTGCTATCTTTGTAAGCACTCGATTTATAAGGAAATTGGAACCTCTATCTTTAAAACCTCAAATCCCACGATCATCATGATAAGAGTCTATACAAAGCAAGTCTGAATTAGTTGTTAACACATGAAGAAGTTGTTCAGGGAATCCACACAAAGCACTAAGAGTTGAAAGAGCCCCTCTCTCTCAAAATCACTTCACATCTTTTTCACATGGGTCATGTTCATCCACATTCTACATTATATTCTCCTCATTAAAATGAACACTTATTTATAAGAAAAACTTACCAACAGTTGGTTCCACTACCACAATCATATTTTTATCAAATTTTAAATGGACTTGGACAAGTGTCAAACATACAACCGTTAGTTTGTAATAGATTGTACGACATCGTTTCAAGTATAATAAACGATGTTAAGTTAAAGATGATAGTTATCAAAAAATTCTTGGAATTCGATAACATTGTAAGGATACATTAAACAACTATATAATTATTAAGAAAAATAGATTCTTAAGAAAAAAATTATCATGAAAATGGATTCATAAGGAAAATGAAATCATATTGTGAAAATTGTATCGCATTTCTTCTGGAATCAGAATTATAAAATCACAATCACTTATACACTTGAATCAGTATCATAAAGAAGCTATCACTTATACACTGAAATCTGTATCATAATGGAAGTATCACTTACACATCAGAATCGGTATCATAATGATTGTATCACTTATACATCGGAACCGGTATCACAAAGACGGTATCACTTATACACGGGAATCGGTATCACAAAGAATGTGTGAATAATCTGTAAATATAACTTAATGGAAAATCATAATAATACAACGTGTATGTATAACAGAATGAAAAATCGTAATGATACATCTCCAAGTATAACAGAATGACAATTCCAGATTTTCTGAAAAAATTGGAACTTATGAAAAAGATAGAACATAAGAAAAAGTTTTTGTGACTATCAAAAACATAGAACCACAAGGAATGGAGAAGTCATAATATAACATTATTGACTCAATAATCTCCATATTTTTGGAAATAACAAATTACTTTTCTATGGAATAATATATTTACATAGATAAACAAGTATTAAAAACTTATCTCCCCCTTTTACTGAGATTTCAGATAAATACGTCTAACTTCCCCTTTGGTTATGTTTCCCAAGGATCGTATTCTGGATATTTAGTGTCTACTTTTAATTCTTAAGAAAATATCTCCACCTTAGATATATATCACTTCTAAAAAGAAAACTCCCCCTTACTTGGTCATTATCCCTTCTTACCATACTCTCCCTTAATAGATTCTCCTCCTTTAAAATCTTCATTATATTCTTCTTTTAAAAAAAGTATCCCCTATGTGATTTTAAAAAAGAGGAAAAAAATAATGGAGAAGCATAATCTGTACCTGTAAGGTTATGAAAGCATACATTTGAAAACAATAGAACGATATGGAAGATGATTATTAATGAAATTTTGGAAATAAAGTTTAGATTATGACAAAACATTAGAATGTCAAAAAAAATCATCCATCCTTCTTCTTCTCAGACAAAATTTTCATTATAAAGGATTTATGTTTGTTCACTTACTTATGATCTTCTTCCATCTTCTTCAATAAGATCTCCTGATCCTAATTTTTCTTTTCTAATGACACGATTCATTCTTCCTAAGCATCCACCTTTCTCTTTAATTCAGCTCCAACTTCCTTCTCATGACTTACAGATCAAGAGATGGAATTGAGTTGACTAGCATTTTCATAGATTGATTCCTTGAATTTGTTGAACTCAGTTTAAAAATTATTGTAAGCTCCTTTTGTTTAATCCTTGAAGTCACCTAACTGTCACAACTCTTCATTGATTTTTTTGGTGTGGTTAAAGTATTTCCTACAAGTAACCTCTTGAGATTTGGAATTAATAAAAAAATTTCTAATGTATTATTATTTCATGACAACCATTTCTATAAGAATATTGGTTCATTTTTCCTTTTGATTCATAGTTTCTTGCATCATTTGACTCTGGGAATCTATATTTGAAAGATCTGGAATGGTGATAACCAACTTTTTTAAAGATAGCTTGACAAATTAATGTCCAACAAATGATGAGGATTCGGAACCTGAAACATCTTTTCCTTTATGAGCTCCTCTTAGAGATAAGAAAAATAATTTTTCTATTCACTTAGAGGACTTGTAAGGTGTTTCATTTTTGGATGAGGTAACCATAACACTCTAAAAATTGACAGTATTTCTAACTGGAGATTTTTCATCAGATCCTTGGATAACATTAAGATCTACTTGTCTATCTTCATCCCCTTGAAACGCTTCTTCTTCACCACCTTGATGATCAACATATTATTTATATTCTTCTTCCACTTTAATTCCTAATTGTTCTTCTTATTAAACATGTACCTCTTCCTCAACATGTACTTCTTCTTCAACTTTTAATTCTTCCTCAACTTCTTCATCAACATGTTTTATGACTTGTTCTTATGAAATAGATTTAGAGACTAAACTCGACGGACTTCCAGTGTAGTCTTGCACATCCCTTTAAACATAATCACAGTCTTCTTGAACTATCTGATATTATATTTCTTGAATAGGTTCTAATAAATATATAACTTTCATGGCTTTATGGATTTCCAGAGTGAAAGCCAGCTTGTTATAAACAACTTGAGGATCAAGCACTTCTTGAGATATCATTTCTACATCTTTTAGTAAATATTGGAAAACTTGCGATTACAAGGATTTATTCATTAAATTCTTTTCCTTATTTTATTTCTCATGATTTTAATCATGCTTGATTTTTAAGGCCTTATAATCTACAGGATTTATGCAGAAGGAAGAATCTCCATCCTTTCTTATAGAATCCATTTCTCTCCACATTGCATCTATTGCATCAAAATAGGATTTTG
The DNA here is from genome assembly GCA_963277665.1 of Viscum album. Classification (NCBI taxonomy): domain Eukaryota; kingdom Viridiplantae; phylum Streptophyta; class Magnoliopsida; order Santalales; family Viscaceae; genus Viscum; species Viscum album. The sequence continues at coordinate 1,799,936,390 of OY728157.1, forward strand.
TTTTCATTGCAGGAGGAGGTGTTGATACCGAGACATCAGAAACTTGTGTTGGAAAGCCCTGTTAATCATGTTTCCCTTTTTGGGTAATGATTTTGAAGATTTCGGAACATCTCCCTTGTTCTTGACCCCCATTTCTTGAAATTTTTTTAATTCCTGTAAAAACTCTATCTTCATCCTCATTAGTGAGACATCACTGAGCAACAAAATCTTAAAATTTTTTCAGACCAATCAGCACGGTACATTGAGTTCATGAAGAAACATAACAATTATCCTGGAGATAGTTGTTGGATACATAAGAATTTGATATCTGATGGATCCACCTTTTATTTACTCGATGGTGAGAAAGATGTATTTTACCATGTTTATCTTCCTTAAGATGATGAGAAAGTCTAAAATAAAGATATAACATATTTCTAGAGAGTCGTTATCTCCTTTTCTTGGGATAATAAAGCCTTGAATCCTAGAAGCTACCATTTTGTGGTTTGTTGTAAGATTCGTAATCTTCAGATTCATAACATACCTGAGCCTAATATAATCAAAATCCTTGACTTTATCAAAAGAACTTTCTTTCTCAGGAAGTTTTTTAGAGCATAGAATTGTTTTCCCTTCGTAGTGTCAGTTGAAAAAATTTTCTTCCTTCTTATAAAAAACAATATAAGTCTTATAACAACATTTGAACATAAAAATATCCTAACTATGCTTTTTGAAGAATGTAAAGGATTCTTATAACTGAATAAATTAGTCAGGAAAAACTGGATCTAGACTCTTCTTCTTAGAAACACAAACACATTCCCATCAATTAGATATTATCACTTTATAGATAAGTGAGTCATATTTTTTTCTAGAAGTTAGGGCATACCAACCTTTCCCTAAAGATTGACCAATCCTTTATTTCTTTGGTAATAAGCATTTGATCTGCTGGTGATTCAGGAGTCATTAATGATAAAGGGGGAAAAAAATCAGAACGAGGAATTTGATGGAAATAGGACTTCATCACTAAGATCAGTAAGGATGGTGTGGATCTTATAAACGAGGTACCCCTAATATTTTCCTATCTATGACTTTTCAGCATTCATATGATAATAAAATGGCTAAACATAACCTGATATGGTCTAATGGTTGAGGATGGATATACAAAATATGAATTCTGATATTATGTAGTAGTGTAAACTAAAATTTAAAATTTTGAATTACCAACAATTGAAACATAAGATGATAAAATAAAGGGTATGAAAATTTACCTTTTTGAATACTCTGAGGAGTTATTTGGTATTTTAAGAATTATCTTGGATGTTTTAGATTTCGGGATATCATTACTAAAATTTCCAGTACCAAAATTTCAAATACCGAAATTTCCAATACTGAAATTTCCAATACCGAAATTTTCAATAAAAGATGGTAAAATTTTATGATGGAAAAATAATATTATAGAAAGATAAAATTTTAATAAAAATAAAAACATTTTTTAAATTGGAAAAATATCTACACCCCCTGAAATAAGTAGAAATTTAATGTTCGGAGATGATTTAAACAAGATGTAGATATGAATGAATACCTTACAGAAACCATTCCTAGATTTTGTTTAATATATTCAAATCTATTGGAAGATAATGGTTTTCATAAAAATATTAGAAATTTGTTATTGGGTTCAGATGAGTTGAAGAGTAGTACCTCTTTTAGTGTGTGGTCTCTAAGAATGTGATGTCTAATATCTATGTTCTTTTCACAAGAGTGATGTGCAGGGTTTTTACATAGGGAAATGAAACATGTGTTATCACACAATACTTGAGTCTTAGTAAAACTCATACCATAGTCTGTGTATGTGTGTTACATCCACATCACATGATCACAACAACTTCTAGCTACTACATATTCAGCTTCAACAGTGCCAAGTGCTACAGGATTTTTTTCTTGCCTGACCAAGAAACTATGGAATGTCTTAAGAAGTGAAAATTTCCAGATGTACTTTTTCTATCCATTTTACAACCACCGAACTCAGAATATGAAAAAAATTTATGTTCAAAATTATTTCCAAAGGAATAAAAAATTCCCAAATCAAAATTTCCTTTTAAGTAGCGAAAAATTCTTCTCACTATCTTCAATTGATATTTTTTAGGGTTTTCTTGAATCATTCACATAAATATACTGGGAACATTAATTTAGGTCGACTACCTATTAAGTAAGGTAAACATCTAATCAGACACCTATATGATGTTTGATCCTCTGGTTTCCCTGCATCCTCAATACGAAGAGTGTTAGAGGGTCTGATATGAGTACTTATACTCTTACTATTATCATACCAAAATTTCTTAATATGATCTTTGATATACTTATGTTGAGATGTGTATGTTCTCTCTAGTTTTTTAAAAAATTTAAATCCATGGAAAAAGGTTAACTCACCCATCATACTCATATCTAACTCAGATTTCATTAGATTCTTAAAGGAATCTATTAAGGATTGCTGAGATGATCTGAAGATGATTTCATAAACATAAATTTGTACAATCAAAACTTGTATATTATTTTTCTTAATAAAAAGGGTTGGATCAGTAGTTCAATTAACATAGTTATTTTGAAGAAAAAAATGATAAATTTTATCATACCATGCTCTAGAGTCTTGTTTAAGTCCATTCAATGCTTTGGTATGTTTATAAACATGATTATGATGTTTTGTATCTTCAAATATATGAGTTGATCTACATAGAATCCCTCTTGTACATAACCATTAATAAAATAACACTTTACATCAATTTGATAAGTTTCAAAATTAAATAATTCTACAAAGGATAGATGAATACGAAGAGATTCAATTCTAGATACAGGAGCGTATGTTTATTCATTGCCTATGCCTTCTTTTTGGTTATAGCCTTTGGCAACTAATCTTTATTTATTTCAAAAAATAACTCCATTTTCATCGCATTATTTTATAAAAACCAATTTTAATCCAATAACATAAGTTTTCTTTAGTTTTTCAACCAAGGTATAAACCTGATTCCTTACAAATTCGTTTAGATCATCTGACATAGCCTTTATCCAATATTCATCTCCCAATGCTTCTTCAAGAGTCTTTGGTTCAAATTGAGAATGAAATGAAACATTTTCATCTTAATTCCTTAAATAACTTCTAGTTCTAAATGGTTGATTAACATTTCCAATGATATTATAATTTGCCTGATTTCTATGTAAAATATGAATTTGGATTTGAAAGACTTGATCATCCACATAGGGTAGAAAATCAACAGGATTTAATGTTTCAAAATCATTTTCATGAAAATTATACCTATCTGAAATTTCATCTATTAGAGGTTGGTGATCAGTTTTAGAAAATATATCAAAAATAATTTGAGGTTGATTGAAATCAAAAAGATCATTTTCATAAAAATTAACATGTAATGTTTCTTCCATAGTGCATGTGTTTTTATTGAAAACTCAACATGCCTTAGTGTTAGTGGAGTAGACTAAGAATATTCCATCATCAGATTTGGGTAAAAATTTGTGTAATTTATCCTTGGTATTTGTTGGCTCCAAAATTCAGGGCAGAGAAGAAGCCCAAAGAAGGCCCCATTGACTGCCTCGTGAAGCCACTTTGTAGAGTCGCCCCTACACCGCGCCCATCACGAAGCAAGGAGGTGGGACGCTCTGTGAGCGCACATGATGATAGTGAGTCCACCGAGAATCAAGGAGGAGGGACACTCCATGAACGCATTTCACATTCACGATCCCTCCGTGAAGGAAAGAGGTGGGACGCACTGTGACCGCATTTTACGTTCACGACTTGCCATGATGCCACCAGGTGCCTCTTAGTTCTTCAAAAGCATTGCTTCATGGGACCTCTTGCCTATAAATTCCAAGTTCCCCCTGAGCCCAACGGATGGGAAATCCATCCTTTCAGCTTCCTAGCTCTTGAATCATGAAGCCTCCTTCTTCTCAGTGAACCATGAGCTGCGCGAGGTACTTCTGCTCCGTCCAGTGCCTCCCCTTCATCCTGTTTTGATCCAATTTTCTGAGAGGGATGCCTTTCATGAAGCATAAAGGCCTTCGCGGAGGATGGGGATCCCCAAGAAGACCCAGGTCTTCGTGGAGCATTTATGCTTCATGAAACACACTTTAGGTAGACGTGATCCACATACTAAGGCAGGGTCACTATCCTTCATGAAGCACATTGTTGTCTGACACCATTCTTCGCGAGGCACCATTAACCCGCAAGGTTGTGCTCCGAGAGTCCCCTTCTACATCTTGAAGTACCTCCCATATTCACCTCATCCCCATTCTTAGGCTAAGGCATCCCACTTCATTAAGCACACCCCTTCGTAAGTTCTCACCACCACGTGGAGCTATAAAGCTTCACAAGGCCACTGCCTATAGACCCCTCTGCTGTTCAATCCCTTTTCTCATGCGACCCTCCAGGTTTGCATGATGTGACTTCAAAGTCCCCTATAAAATATCACCCCTTTGTGTTTCTTTTCCTAGTTCTTGTTTGATTAGGCACATTAATGGCTATTTCTTCCGCGCATATCCATGCTAACGTAGACCCCTCGATTGTTCGCTCCGTGACACCCCCTTGCCACGATGCTGCTAGTGCCCTCTCTCCCACAAGGAGTAGAGGGTACATGTTATATAAGTCATATGGTGTGGAGCACACCCACTTCATCTAAGCTGCAGGATTTTAAAATGGAAAGAACCATCGTCCTCACCACATAAAATTATATTGTTACCTATCCATGTGCCTCACACGTGGGGTACCACCACCTTGAACATTCTCCTCACCCCCTGGTCTCTACAAGGAATGATATCATCCTTATCGGAGTGGTGTTTGTTCATGGGGGAAAGGAAAAAACCCTGGCGTATGCCCCTAGTATTCCATCAAGGAGGCAGCATAGCATCCCTGATCCTCCTTTAAACATCTGTCCCCAAGTCCAGCTGAGGGCATGATAGGGAATAGGGCTCCTCCTATCTTCAGTCCCAAGTCCCACTCCTGCTGTACTTTGTCTCCATCGGCCCTCCGCCACGGAGTAAGTCCCAATCATTCTCTCCTTGTTCCTCCCTGCACATAAGCCCATATTCACTTCCCACAGATGCACCATTCATGAAGTGGTCACTAGGACTTTTCTACCTCTTGTTTCTCACACCGAGCATGACTCTCGTGGTCATATTGTCACCATCAACCATGCCAACGCCTCTGTCCCGGATGACGTTGAATTTTTACCCAATCCATCCAAACTATGGGGACATTGATCCATGTCACGGCATGGTACATAGGAAGCCTCCACAATGTTCAAGCCCCAATCCACCCGAACTACGAGGACTTTGATCCATGTCAAGGCATGGTATGTAGGAAGCCTCCACGACGTTCAATCCCCAATCCACTCGAACAGTGGGCACTTTGATCCATGTCACCGCAGGGTACGTAGGAAGCCTCCCTGAGATTCAAGCCACAATACTTCCGAACTACAGGGACTTTGATCCATGTCAAGGAATGGTACGTAGGATGCCTCCCTGAGGTTCAAGAACACCAACACTCGGTCGTTCCGACTATCTTCACATTGGTTCACCAACACCTTGGGTCACCTTAGAGTGTAAGCCCCAATCCACATAAAGTATGGGGACTTTGATCAATGTCAAGGCATGGTATGTAGGATTCCTCCCGAGGTTCAATCCCACCACCCATTGGTCACTCCGACCTCATTCACATCGGTTCACCTTCGTCCCGCATTATGTTAAACTATATTCACCATCTAAAATACATGGTATTTGATCCATGTCAAGGCGTGGTATGTAGGAATCCTCCCTAAGGTTCAAGTCCACTACCCAGTCTTTCCGACCTCCTTCATATCGGTCCGACCTCATCTAGCGGTGAGCGGTTGTGACCCCATCCAGCGATAAGCCATTGTGACCCTATTATGTGGTAAGTCGTTGACATCCTTATCTAGTAGTATGTTTTCACCACCTCATTCAGCAGTAAGCCATTGTCAACCTCATTCGATGGTAATCCATTTTCAGATGAACTACATATACAATGATTCCCTACCCCATGGATACACATGAAGTCTCTTCAAGTCTCAAGGCCAACACTACCATCATCTTCACAATGGTCTCATCTCATTCACCATCCCCATCAAACGCTCCATCATCCATCCTGATCTTTACCCGGGCCACCTAATCCTAATGGGATCTTGCCATTCCATTCCTCATTTTTTCTAATAGCATTTAGGAGGCTTCCCACGTGATTTCCCCAATATCGTTGTTCCCTATAGGGGGTTCCTCCGTCTGACCCACTCTAGTCAGTGTTTTGATCAGCCTGATCTGTCTCCACTGGATGATGAACTTGCGACATACCCTATGTTAAACATGGGATGCTGAGGAAAACCTCAAATACATGTCCATGGAATATGATTCCCCACGCTCGATGTGGGATGCCTCAGTCTTCTTCGCCCTCGAGAAGTCCTATAATAAGGGATATAAGACAAAAAATCCAATTCCCTAACATCCAGACTTGCCAGTGATGCCCCAACATGACTAATCCCCTAACCGATGGTTGCTGCCTTGACTATAACCCTTGGAATGTTTTGACAGAAGAAGCATAATTAACCAGTGTCCATGAAGATATGGAACTCGGATGAGTTTCATGAACAACATATTAAATCTATGATGGAGACCCGGACTAGGTAACGAGTTCTGAGGAGGAATCCACGGAAGGAAAAACTGACATCACATTATCCTGTTTCGATCAAAGATCAAACATCCTTGAATAAGGAATGGATGCCGCCCGCCCTTGCAAATTATGAATTCGGGGTAACAAAGTTGTGCCTGTGATACTGAAGAAGACATACGTGTGTGCCCTGGTGAATGTGTCGGAAAAAGAAATGGTGAACCTGACGTAAAGATCTTCTCTTCGAAATGAATATTAGTAGTGCTCACGGCATCAATGGATTGACATGCCACTAGATCCAGACATCCGGCCCCAGGTCCCACCTAGTAAATAGCGGGCCTCGCGTGAATCTCACCAAATTTGGGGTTGTAGATCATTGGACATCCCTTTCTACGAAGTTTTCGGCATGACCCCTCTTACCGATCCCAGAAGACGGGATAGTGTTGGGGCAATGGTCGTCGATTCCATTTTCTTTCAGCACTGACGAGTTTAACTCCCTTCTATTTAGGAATCAGGTTGCTACCTCAGGAACGGGATCACCCCCTCCACATCCAGGTAGGGGCAGGGGCAATGCCAGTACAACCACTCCGCGTGGCTTCACCGCTTCTGCAGCGGCCTTTGCATCCACGACCGTGGTGCGACCATGCCCAATCTCCCCACCAAAAATTATCCAATGAAGTGTAATTAAAAACCTTGTATGTCGTTACGGGGAGGGCATAATCCCAACCCGGGATATGGCCTACCTGGACCTGGAGGCATCCAGGCCCTTCCGTCAATGTCGCCCCTAAGGGCCATCCAGGGAACCGCTGCTCCCCACAGCAACAATCAATTGTTTCTGAAGCCTTTCCCCAATGCACTTTGACGACTCCATGCCTTACGCTGATGAGGTGGGTGATGTTAGGCCCAGCCCGGTTAGAGTCGCAATCCTAGGACTCCAAGAAAGGGACCCCACCCGACTGTGTCAGCACCGCTACTCGACCTTACCGGAGGAGCAGGTAAGCTATGCACATGCACCACCAGCACTACCTCATCGGACCCGACTCTAGCGTCGGGCACGAGCTGAGGACACCCTACAGGGTGCATCAATGTCGAATGCTGCTATGGCCCGATCCACCACTGACACATATCATCGGGTCCCTGCACACACTGAGTAGGGGCACTTATACGCCCAACCAGGATCGAGGCCACAACTGCCCCACGAGCAGCCTGGGTTTACTCTCTATGTCACGGGCATGAGGAGGGGTCGCCGTTAACCATCCTACAGTGATGCCACCCTATAAGGAGGCCCTCACCATACCACAACCATAGAGAGCATGGGTCTTCCCCGTTTAAGGCTCGACATGGAGGTCTGCCCCACGATACCCCAAATCCGAATGATGGTCTGCCATACGACATTGATGTTCTGTAGAGAAGCCTCTCTAGTGCCCATCAAACTGAGTATGGATACCTTCCTCCTGCCCCGGCCGTCGATGTAGGGACATTTCTCATCTGTTATCTCTCTTACATGGGGATCCTTCCTACATCCTCTTAGTATCTGGTGAAGGTCCTCCTCACCCCAAAAACCAGAGTGGTGAAGGCCAGCCTCGCTCTACCAGCACCAAGCATGGAGTTCCTCTCCATGCTCCTGCCGTTCCCAGCATAGGTATTTACTGCTTAGGTGTAGTTCATGGAGGTCATCCCCATGTCCCCTTCTACATTTGATATGGTTCTCCTCGCACCCAAGCTTTCTTAGGTGGAAACCCTCTCCACCCCAACACCATTACGGCCAAAGGACCCCGTGTCAAGAATTAGTTATATCCCAAGGATCCACCCATAGGCAGGAAGGCGGGTCACCGCCGCCACAAGAAGAATCCTGGAAAGGCCCAGATGGGGATAAAACTGGTCCTCTTCTCAGACTCTGAAGCAGAGTACGAATCAGCTCGGGAAACCTCCCCTCTCACATCCGAGTCAATGGCCAGGGAAGGAACAAGGCGCATCAGACTAGTGCTCCCGGAATGTGAGGTCGATAGTATTCCTGCCACCCTCCACAGGTAAATCTAAGAGGATGAAAATCTGAAGACCCCAAAATTTATGGGTGTGCGATCACCACCATTGTTACCGGAAGTGCTCTCTACCTCCACAAGAGATCATATAGATCTATTCTAGGAACCAATGGCAGGCGAGCTGCATCGCGGCCTATCACCACCATTCCTAGCCCCTGAGCCAGGAATGGTGGCCATAAGCTCATTCTATCTTGAATTAGTGGCGAGGTCGCTACACTCTTTGGAGGATAGCCTGAGAATCGGCGGCCAGTCATCCCATTCACCGTATTCTCCATTTGCCGACCCGTCGTCCCAGCGACCTGCCTCAGTACCGCTACTAGTTCCCCAACCACCCCCAGTTGGCGAGTCGGGCAATCATGGGATAGACCCTGAATTGAAGTCAAGGAGCTTCTGGAGAATCCTTGTGGCGGACCACATCCCAAAGGAGTTCTAGCCCATGGTAGTGCAGGATTTCCACATTCTGAAATCCCTCACACTAGGGGAGGTTGATTGTTTCTGCTACACCCTCTAGGAAACTCATTTTAGTCTTCGTCATCAGCACGTGGTTTATCCAATGATCCAAGCACATTACGAAAAAATTAGTGAGTAGTGTCATCTAGTAGGTATGGCTAAATTCCCTGTGGCCCAGCGCCCTGAGTAACCAGGTCTCTATGAGGCCCTCTAGCAGCAATGCATTCAGAGTATCAAGGTACTCTGAAAAATCATCACGGAGGCTACCCCCCCCCCCACCCACATGAAAAATTGTGGATGGGGGTAGTATGTTGCCCTCCTCTTCAGTCTTATCCAGCGGCATCCAGACTCTCTATGCGATATCAAGAACATGCCCTTGGGAAAGGTCACAGTCAGCATGGCTGATATAGTGGACAATGAGGATGAGCTGGAGCTTCTCAATGGATACATACCCCCTGAGGGTGTGCCACCATTTTTTGGACCAATCGGGGAGGATTACTCATCAGTAGAGGAACCTCCTAGGTCTCCATGCACCCACCGAGGCATTGGTACTCGGCTGGAATACCAGTAAGGGAAAAGAGTATGTCGGAGCTGTCAAGCACCCCGACCCATCCAACTTAGTGCAAGAAGACAGAGGAGGACTATGAGAAGTCAACGCTGCGCCAACAACTTGCTGAGTAGAAGAGGCTGGTCGACGAAATCCTTGCTGAACACATTGTAGAGCGATGACCTGACTATGGTAATCCAAGGCCAGGGCAGCAGGGGTGGGGAAAACTACTCCTTGGCGAGCTACCCCAAAAAAACACTGATTATACCACTCCTACGGACAGGGATAAAGCCACAGCTCACAGAAATAGGGTGTGATATGTCTCTCCAATCCCTCTTGAACAGCGTGAAAATCTAAGGAACCAGGCCCGGGCTCCTCCAGCTGCCCTGCAGGCCGCTCCACTAGCCGCTCCACAAGCCACTGAGCTTGTCTAGCATATTGAAGAACACGAAAACATGCTCTTGGTTATGGATCCCCGTCAAGATAGCGACCCCACCCAGAGGATCCAATGGAGGCACTCATTTCCCTCTTATAGGCATTGGAAACACGACAGGTGGCAATCCCACTTGATGGAAAGTCATACCCAGCATGGGTGGATGATATGTCGGCACCTCTAGGTTTCAGGAATCACACCTTCTCCCCCTTTAACTGGATGGGGGACCCACGGCAACACCCGGCCCATTTCAACTCAAGGTGTGAGCCTATGATGGGGAATTCATCACAGCAGGAGGCCACCAAGATCCCTTGTTTCGTTTAGACACTAGAGGGTATGACATTCATCTAGTACAATTAGCTCCACGTCGGATTCATGACCAACTGGGAGGACCTTCATAGGAATTTCCAATATTAGTTCAGCTCTACCACCCCGATGAACAACATCACATACCTATTCAATTTCAAAAAAGGCTTGATGAGTGAGTTGTGGACTTTATTACCAAGTGGAAGGGGCTTACATACTCCTTTGACATGACACTGACTCGGGAGAAATTACTGACGATGTGAATAGGTAACTTCAAGATGGAACTAGTTATTTTTATGATCACCCAGAACTACCCTAGAGGATTCCAAGACTTCTCTAATAAGGCTCAGTGCCTAGAACAAGCCCTATAACAGGCCATCCAGACACGTCTATTTCCCCCTCTAATTCCAGCGAGGAGAGTTGTCGGAGCTAAGCCCGCCGCGGTGGACCAAATATAAGCCCCCAGACAGCTGGAGTTGCTACCATTAGCACCAGCCACGTAGCCTCATAGTGGTCATCCACCTCAAGCATAGCCTATGGCTCAGCAACGTCCTTATAAGTGAAAAGCACCTCCGCATAATGCGCCATCGCCACCTAGGTGGGATAATCAGGGCCCACCTACTTAACAGGCCCCTCCGGCTCCTCATCATGGCCAGGATCCAAGGGCCCCCTATTCGGAAAGAAGAAATCTAAATTACTCATTCAGTGAGAATGAAGTTCCTGGTTACGTCTGTAGAGCCTTAAATTTAAGGATTGTACGTTTCCCTGGGTGCAGAAGACCATAAGAGGCGAATCTCACTGAACGCCACAACTACTGCCCCCATCATCGGATTCTGGGTAACACCCTCAAGCTGTGATATGTGTTTAAAGTCTGGATGAAGACCAAGATAATAACAACATAGTCAGGCTAGGCCCAGTCTCAGCACAAGTGATGGGTGTCTTTGTAAGGACAGACAACAGTAGTGACAGCGAAGGTGAGTGGCATTAGGTTTCCAGTCGCAGATCCCAGAATTATAATGACTGGATGTCCCAGAAAATAGTTTCCCATGCCCATGGAATCATTTGAGTACGTTTGAATCAGCCAGATCCTTCAGAATCATTGGCCACCACTTCTGTATCATCATCTCAGCCGAAATATTCCCAGAAGAGCAAGCATCAGTGGCACAAGAAAAAGCAATGTGCCCGACCAATATCGTCGGCATCCCACAATCTCGGTGACTTCATGCCCCTTGATATAGGCATACCCTCCAGAATCTACCCAGTAGTGGATGACTCTTCATGTGAAAGTCAAGGGTATGCTTCGGTTAATACTGTTGAGTTGGTATGCCCCTATATTATTCCCGATGAGGGGGAACGCCAGGAGAACCTCCTCGATGTCCCCAGCCAATGCCAATGTCAGTGAATCCGCGACTATATGGGTCATCGAGGCGCATCAGTTGGCACCTCCAGCCAGGCCATGCATGCCATTGAGACCAAAAAACAGGCCCAGCGTAAAGCTCAGCATGAACAACCTCTTCATCTGGTGTCATTAGGACCACCTCCACCACTGTTTGTGCTATCAGATCAGGCAGAGCTACCTCATCCCGATCGAAACCAGTCTCACCCGGCTATAGGCTGATCTCAATTGTCCAGTCCTCATCTAAAAGCTACTCTTTAGGCTTCAACTAGTGGGCAGTAGGATATACAAAGAACAAGCCAGCCCCCGGTCCAGCCGGCAGGGCCTCCCACGCCCCCAATCGCAGAGCGGCCTCCTCTAGGCAGAAGTTCGTGTCTGGTGTGGAAGTATGTTATCCTCCAGAACCTTGTCATCATCCCAACGAGTCTATTAATCCTTAAATCCCGTCTCCTATCGTTGGATATACATGAGGCCCTCGCTAAGGCTTTAAGAAGCACCATCTAGTTTGGGACGGAGGTAGCAGCTGCAGAAGCTTTTCAGGATGAAGCAATTGAGAATGCCGAATTCCTTGCCATCATCTCATTCTCGAGAGATGATGAAGGCTCCCCCATGTAGGGACACATCGAATCATTGTATATCATCGTCCAATTTAATGGCATCGAGGTCCGCCGCTGTATCATTGTGTAGAGACCCTATGCTTGACGTACATGGACATTACATTACTTTTGCGGAATACATAGTATATAACAAAAAACACACACACATGGACCGTAATACTTTAGTCTCTTTGGAAACTCAGAATATAATCTTCTAATCGTGGTGAAAGATCTTCAACATCTCCCATAAAAATCATCCTTTTTTTATACCTAAAACCTTTCTTTATATCCTGGGAAAAAGAAAACATAAAAGGGTGAGCTCAAATGCTCGGTAAGGGTAAACAAAAGAAATATCATTCACATCATATACATAAGAACATAAATTTTGGAAATCATAACCTGCAAAAGAGATCATAATTGCATAACATGGGATAAATCATAGTAGTGAAATGTAATCCCAATAATCATAACATAAAACATGAAACTTTGTGGCATACACACATAATCATAGATAATCATTTCTTATTAGTGAAGACTCATTGCCAAGACTATCTTAGTGGACAAAGTCCATTTCTGAACCGAGTTCATTGCTCGTTTCAGTCATGTTTCACTGAACCAGTTTAACCTGCCATTCCAGCCATGTCTATCCCATGAGATATAAAATATTTACCCAATGCATTGGAGGAAGATATAGGTCTCACCCATATCATAATCATACCATTCTTATGTGTGCCACAAAATCATAAATCATACATCATTGCATAACCCATGTAATAAAAATGGGAATATTAAACATCGTGACATCATAAAAAAATTCATATAAGATAAAGGAATTCATAAAAATATTTCCATCACAACATAATAAAATCAATGTAATGTTAGGGATAGAGACAGAACCCTTTATTATCATAGATGGAAAATAATTTTGATAAAACTCTTGAACTCCATTCTGGAGGAAAATATCCTTTTTACTTCAAAAACATTTTTCCTTTCTTAACATGTCATACAATTTTAAACTAAAATAAGTTGATTAAAAATAAACTTGAAAAATTTTAAAGTAAGATTCTTGGAAATATTGTTTTAAAAATCCATTCATGTTGTATATGTTAAAAAAACATTCTTCTCGTACTTTTGTCGGAAAAGTCAAAAAGCACCTCGTACGAAAAACGACAAAAGATTCCTTTCATATCTTTTACTAAAAACTCACCGAAGGGTAAAATTGGATTTAAACAATTGTAGGTGGATGGAAAGATATTACATATTGAGGAAACATGGATGTGGATGATAAAATACACCCCAGCAAATACTGAAGTATAAAAAATCTCGGATAAAAATTGAGATTTCGATATTTTCCCTTACCTTAGGTCTGATTTGCTTCGTAAGTGTCCAAACCTCCTGTATAATGATTTAAATAATTTTATTGACTTATTAAAGAATCATACTTATTGTTATGATATCATATATGGTCATATTCTTAGCTTCTTATTAGTAATATTTTACTACTTGTTATTCGGGTGTTTGTTACTTTTTGTTCTTATGCGTGTTTCTCGAATAAATTTTTATTATTCTCTTTAGGTTATAGATAACTCATTTCTATAATGTTATTAGTGTAATATATATCATATTAATTCATTTAATTCATTTATATAATCATTATGAAATGAAGATCATGTATAACGAATCACATCACATCATGGAGACGGTATTCCGTACGTACGGACGAGCGATGATATCATTTCCATGATTGTGGAATTGTATTGGAGTGTATGTATAGTATTTTAGAATCAATACCACTTTACAATAATTATATATATTCATTACTTTCACCCTTATACCCATCCAAGTAAAGTGTTGGTGGAAAATAGATTACACCACGGCATGGAGACGGTATTCCGTACGTAAGCACGCATGGTGATTTCGGTTTTCGTAGAATGGATAAAAGGTGAAAAAGGGTTTTTTCATATTTATAAAAACAGATCAGTATATAAGTGATACTGATGGTATTACCTCATAATGAAACAACTAAATAAGAGTTAGTATAGGAAGAATGTAACTTGAAGAAAACGGTAGAAGGTATGACCTCTTTCTCAAAGTGCCTCCTTTAAAATTTCTCTTAAGGCACTAGAGTTGGTCTTTTGATAAGACCAGTACCTCTAGTAGGTTTCTAAGGAAGTGGGGAAGTGAAATGGGTAGGGTTTGGACGAGAAGGAAGGCTCAAATTGGTGTGAGGAAGAGAGGGAGGAGGTTCCCTTTTATAAGGGAGGAGAGGGGCACCTTTGGAAATATAAGAAATATTAGTTTATATTAAATCCCAACCCCACATAAAAAATTCCTAAAGGGCTCATATATGAATCGTAGATGATATAGGGTTGTAATCTCATCAACCAATAAAATTTAGACACGTTAGGAATTTATTTTAAACATTATCAACTTGATTTATCCTTATTTATCAATTTAATTTTATTTGTGGTAATAATATTCTAAATTTTTAATTATTATAAATAATTACATATGTGTTTTGAATTTTCCATAATTTGACACTTTATGACATTTTCGACCATGTAAATTTTAATTTATAATTTTTAAACATTTTTGTGATTTTTATACAATTTTATAATATGTTATTTTTATAAAATAACAATAGTGTCAATTTTGACACTATTCATTTATTTGAATTTAAAAAAACTATATACAGAAGATATGTTTAAAATAAAAGCTTTAATAGATTGATAAAATTTGTTATGTATCTAGAAAATTAGTATATTACATTAAATAGTTCATATAATATTTATTTTAATATTTTTAAATCAATTTATTTGATATTTTAATTAATAAAATAATTTCAACATCACTATTGTGTCATAATTAATGATAATTATTTAATCCCTAAAAATTCTAAATAAATTCCTATGATGTAGCTAATTGTATTAGCTTTCTGGAGACTATTCATGATCGATGTTTCATTAAATTTATCAATAAATTAAAATTATTATACTTATAAGATTTAAGAAAGTGGCATGTTGTCACATTCTTTGGTTTTGATAATAATTAAATTATTGTCATGAAAAAAAGTCCATTAAATGAATCTAATCCAACTATTAGGTGATATGGGTCGACTTTTAGTCATCCAATAGGATTTTGGCAGGTGTTAGGGTAAATTTATAATCTTATATTTACCCTTAATTACCCGATTTACCTTTAACTATGGTAAATAATATTTACCGTAGTTACTATTCATAATGCCCAAAAATAAAAAGTAGTATATTAATATAATTTCGACCCACTGATTCCAAATATGGAATCCATTTTTCCAAATTCTATACACAGAAGTTTCAGAAATTAAATTAAAATTAATCCAATTGTCGAAAGAAAACAGGTTTTTGTTTAAAACATTTCAAAATATTGAATTGATTTAACCTACGAATTCAAGGTAAAATCAATGCTAATGACATACATTATATTAAATGGTAAAAATATATTCTATTTATACTTTAAAACCATTAAATATTTTAATTTAACCATATAAATTATTGTGATGAAAAAAAGTTGTTTTTAATTAAAATATATCTTGTTTTTACTATTCATCAAAATATGAAAGTTAACAGAATAATATGAAAATTTTTTCCAAAGTAAATTTTTATTTCTTGATTACAAAAAAGAATTTTATTTTTTCAAATTTAACTTATAAATATGTCAGAAACTATATTTAAAGTGGTTGCGCCATCAAAAGGCGGCAAAACTGCATTTGTTTAAAAATACTTATTTTACCTGAAAAATTTATTTTGTTCTTATACCATGTTCTAGAAAATATGTAAGGTGAATAATAATTTTATTACATTCAAAATTTAGTTAATACTATTCATAACGGCTAGTTCATAATAATAATATATCGTTGTTTAGTAAAACCCGGTATTGCATACAACACACGCTATCGAGGAAGGTCACGATTGCATGTAATTCAAGCAAAGTCAGGGTTGCGTGTTGTGAAAGTATCCTTCGTTGTTTCGTATAACATAATCCAACCATATTTCATTTATAAATTGAATATATATATATACTCAATGTTGCATAGAATAACTATTATCAAATTGTGTGTAACACGATCCAAGAAAAGTGTTGCTTATACTTCAAGCTAATACGGTGTTGCGTATAGTGCAAGGTAATCTTGGTGTAGCAAAAAACACAAGAAATTAATGAAATTAAAAGAATATAGAATCTCAGGGTGTTACATTCTACCCCCTTACAATGAATTTCTCCCTCAAAATTCGTCGGGGTTATAAATGGTTTACTACTCGAATGTTTCTTTAATAGAAACTCACATCGTAGAAAGGAATAGCAAAACCAATCATTAAAAACTAAAGTATGAAACGTAACGGTTACCCAAATAAACTAATTACTTGGTTTCCACATAGGTGAAAATATGGATATGGAAGAAAAATATAACCATCATGTTCTGATGGAGAGTGGTAGAGAACATGGATATGAAATAGCCATCAATCACAAAGCCATAGATTTGTTATGATCTAAGGTACCATCTGATTCATCGGATATAAGAGAACTAGGACAACATTTTTGGTTTTCAAGATCATTTCCTTAAAGTTGATGAATTTGAATTAGAATAAATAATTACTTTATTTTGGTACAATCTCACTGTTGTTCGTGCCTTGAAAAATTTCCACTTAATCTCTTAAAGAAATGATGTTGAATTTGTTATTCGTGAAGTGTTAGCAGATCATGTGATAGAATGATGGGTCATTCCATCCGTCTCAAACAAAAGGATAGAAAAAGTTATTAAATATACATAAGTCGATCTATAGTGAAATTAATCATATATAGTTCCTAAAATGGACTTATACTTCATATATCATACTTCTTAATATAATAAAACTAGTTTCTACTAAACAGGGACTTCTTGTAGGCCAGTGGTAGGCGATAAAGGCCAGTCGCACTTCGGTTGTGGGTTCGATTCCCACAGCCGTGTCCGACGCGATGGGCTGTCACTCGTCCTGCAGGTTGTCCTTTTAATAAAACTACATTACTATAACATCCCATAAATAATATCGAAAAAAGTTCTATCCATAAACAATACCTACTTATGTCCAACATAATCCTTTCCAATCTTTAGGTTTACCCAAAATACTGATGTCCAATCTCATATTATAGTGAAACAGATTACCAAAGAGTTCATATAACAATCATGTTAATACCATCATTGATCCCCATATATCACGAGATATGTCTTGTTGGTCACGTTCCAAACATTCGAAGGCCTTAATCATGTATTCTCTTGAAAAATGAATACCCATTGAATCTTAGTGAAAACATGAGTGCTGTCAAAATTTAACTCTTTTCACATACCAAAACCTCAAACCATGGTATAACTATTTCCTTATATCAGTCATGAGCTCATGAATACTGTCAGACATTTCATTTTCTCCTTATCCCTTCATTATGAACATATCATCTTTTTTCCAAAAATATCTCAATCACTTTCCATGGTTACCGATACCATACAATTATTGAAAACCACAATAGACCAATACATAAATATTCCAATATTCAACGATACTATATACAACATTATTTTGGAATCCCATTACATAAACACTTAATCATTCCATCAAATCGTTGTCATATTCAACGTCGCCAATAGTGATCGTATGTGACTCCCCTTTGTCCTTTTCCTTAAGTGGTTGCTCATGTCGATCATCACTAACCCTTGGATTAGTGCATTTATTAGAATAATGCCCCATTTCTTTCACTTGAAGCATTGAAGTTTTGGTGGTGCGTTCTCTGCAGTCTTTTATTTATTCACATCATTAGAAACCCTTTTTCCATTACTTCGACACTCAGATACTCGATGACCTTCTTTTCCACACATTAAACATTTTCTAGTCCCTTTAAGACAATATCCACCATGCTACTTTCCACAGTTTGAGCATAAGGAAACATTCATCTTCTTTTCACCATTATTCTGAGATTTCTCCCTAAACTCCATATTTTGTTTCTTGTCAAAACTATGAGATGGATAAGTAACACCAACTTCTATTTCTACCTTGATAGCACAACGCACAATTTCTTCATAGCTACTGAAGTCTTTTATAGCTAATGCCCTTCGAATATTTTGTTTTATGCCACTGAAGAATCGATCAACTTTACTTTTAGGTTGGATGATAAAGCCAGATGCATACCTTGAAAGCCTTGTAAAATTCGCTTCCTATACACCAATATATTCATCATCCTTTTTCTTTAGTTCAAGAAACTCGTTCTCTATCTTTGTTCGAAGAATACGAGGGAAGTACTTATTGAAAAATAAGTTCTTGAACTCGTCCCATTCCATGGAATCAATTTCATCTCTTTGCCTCATATTCTTGATAAGATTCCACCATTGATCAACTTCACCTTCCAAACGATATACTAATAATATGACTTTATCATGTTCAGAACATTGAAGAACTGAAAATATCTTTTCAGTGGTATTGATCCATTGTTCAGCAACAAGTGGATCTGAAGACCCACTGAATGAAGGTGGACGTTGCCTCATGAAGGACTCAATAGAATATTGTTCCCTTCTCTTCTCATTTGGAAGACCAGAATGATTCATAGCTTGTGTAAGTATAGCAATAAGATTTTTCACTCCATCTACCATAACATTTTTTTGTTCAGGAGGACAATCATTGCATTGTCCATTTCATTGATCAACACGGTTCCTTCAGGTTCCAGGCATCGTCTAAAATGCAAAAAGAATAGTGTGGGAGGCAAAAATCATGCTAGGGAAAACAACTTAATAAAGGGGGAGTATCTTCAATATCTAACATCTTAGGTTTAATTCTAATATCGTTACTGCAATTATAGTACTATAACCTATACTTATACTTAACCTTAGGGACATCCCTAGACATACCTTAAAAATATCTCTAGGGATCTCTCTAAAGTTCTCGCATCCTAGTTTCCAAAGGTTGACTAAACCATTCCTCTGATACCAACTGTAGAGACCCAATGCTTGACGTACATGGACATTACATTACTTTTGTGGAATACTTATTACATAACAAAAACACACACACAAGGACCGTAATAGTTTAGTGTCTTTGGAAACTCAGAATATAATCTTCTAATCATGGTGAAAGATCTTCAAAATCTCCCATAAAAATCTTCCTTTTTTATACCTAAATCCTTTCTTTATATCATGGGGAAATGAAAACATAAAAGGGTGAGCTCAAATTCTCATTAAGGGTAAACAAAAGAAATATCAATCACATCATATACATAAGAACATAACTTTTGGAAATCTAAACCTGCAAAAGAGATCATAATTTCATAACATGGGATAAATCATAGTAGTGAAATGTAATCCCAATAATCATAACTTAAAACATGAAACTTTGTGGCATACACAAATAATCATAGATAATCATTTCTTATTAGTCAAGACTCATTTCCAAGACTATCATAGTGGACAAAGTCCATTTCTGAACCAAGTTCATTCCTCATTTCAGTCCTGTTTCACTGAACCGGTTTAACCTACCATTCCAGCCATGTCTATCTCATGAGATATAAAATCTTTACCCAATGCATTAGAGGGAGATATAGGTCCCATCCATCTCATAATGATACCATTCTTATGTGTCCCACAAAATCATAAATCATACATCATTGCGTATCCCATGTAATAAAAAAGGGAAACTTAAACATCATGACATCATAAAAAAGTCATATAAGATAAAGGAATTCATAAAAATATTTCCATCACAACATAATCAAATCAATGTAATAATAGGGATAAATACACAACCCTTTATTATCTTAGATGGAAAATAATTTTGATAAAACTCTTGAACTCCATTCTTGAGAAAAATATCCTTTTTACTTCAAAAATATTTTTCCTTTCTTAGCATGTCATACAATTTTAAACTAAAAGAAGTTGATTAAAAATAAACACGAAAACATGTAAAGGATGATTCTTGGAAATATTGTTTTAAAAATCCATTCATGCCGTATAAGTTAAAAAAACATTCTTCTCGTACTTTTGTAGGAAAAGTCAAAAAGTACCTCGTACGAAAAACGACAAAAGATTCCTTTCACATCTTTTACTAAGAACTCACCGAAGGGTAAAATTGGATTTAAACAATTTTAGGTGGATGTAAAAATATTACATATTGAGGAAACATGGATGTGGATGCTAAAATACACCCCATTAAATTCTGAAGTATAAACAATCTCGGATAAAAATTGAGATTGCGAGATTTTCCCTTACCTTAGGTCCGATTTGCTTCGTAAGTGTCCGAACCTCCTGTATAATGATTTAAATAATGTTATTGACTTATTACAGAATCATACTTATTGTTATGATATCATATATGGTCATATTCTAATCTTCTTATTATTAATATTTTACTACATGTTATTTGGGTGTTTATTACTTTTTGTTCTTATGCTTGTTTGTCGAATAAATTCTTATTCTTCTCTTTAGGTTATAGATACCTCATTTCCAGAATGGTATTCGTGT
The DNA here is from genome assembly GCA_963277665.1 of Viscum album. NCBI lineage: Eukaryota > Viridiplantae > Streptophyta > Magnoliopsida > Santalales > Viscaceae > Viscum > Viscum album. The sequence continues at coordinate 1,799,957,318 of OY728157.1, forward strand.
AATATATATCATATTCATTCATTCAATTCTTTTATATAATCATTATGCAATGAAGATCATGTAGAACAAATCACATCACATTGTGGAGACGGTATTCCATACGTACGCACAAGCGATGATATTGTTCCCATGATCGTGGAATTGTATTGGATTGTATGTATAATATTTCAAAATCAATACCACTTTACAATAATCATATATATTCATTACATTCACCCTTATACCCATCCATGTAAGGTGGTGGTGGAAAATAGATTACACCACGGCGTGGAGACGGTATTCCATACGTACGCACGCGAGGTGATTTTGTTTTCCGTAGGATGGATAAGAGGTGAAATATGGTTGTTTCATATTTATAATAACATATCAGTATATAAGTGATACTGATGTTATTACCTCATAATAAAACAACTAAAGAAGAGGTAGTAGAGGAAGAATGTAACTTGAAGAAAAAGGTAGAAGGTATTACCTCTTTCTCGAAGTGCCTCCTTTAAACTTTCTCTTAAGGAACTAGAGTTGGTCTTTTGATAAGACCAGTACCTCTAGTAGGTTTATAAGGAAGTGGGTAAGTGAAATGGGCAGAGGTTGGCCGAGATTAAAGGCTCAAATTGGTGTGAGTAATAGAGGGAGGAGGTGCCCTTTTATAAGCGAGGAGAGGGGCACCTTTTGAAATATAAGAAATATTAGTTTATATTAAATCCCAACCCCACATAAAAACTTCCAAAATGACTCATATCCGATGATTAGATGAGATAGGGTTGTAATATCATCAACCAATAAAATTTAGACATGTTAGGAATTTATTTTAAACATTATCAACTTGATTTATCCTTGTTTATCAATTTAATTTTATTTGTGGTAATAATATTCAAAATTTTAAATTATTATAATTAGTTACATATGTGTTGTTAATTTTCCATAATTTGACACTTTATGAAATTATGGACCATATAAATTTTAATTTATAATTTTTAAACATTTTTTTGATTTATAAAACAATTTTATAATATGTTATTTTTATAAAATAACAATAGTGTCAATTTTGACACTATTCATTTATTTGAATTTAAATAAAATATATAAAAAAGAAATGTTCAAATTAAAAGCTTTAATAGATTAATAAAATGTAATATGTATCTAGAAAATTAGTATATCACATTAAATAGTTCATATAATATTTATTTTAATATTTTTAAAATAATTTATTTGATATTTTAATTAATAAAATAATTCCAACATCACTATTGTGTCATAATTAATGATAATTATTTAATGCCTAAAAATTCTAAATAAATTCCTATGATGTAGATAATTGTATTAGATTTCTGGAGACTATTCATTTTCGAAGTTTCATTATGTTTATCAACAAATTAAAATTATTATACTTATAAGATTTAAGAAAGTGACATGTTGTCACATTCTTTGGTTTTAATAATAATTAAATTATTTTCATTGACAAAAGTCCATTAAATGAATCTAATCCAACCCTTATGTGATATGGCTCGACTTTTAGTCATCCAATAGGATTTTTGCAGGTTTTAGTGTAATTTTATAATCTTATATTTACCCTTAATTACCTGATTTTCCTTTAACTATGGTAAATAAAATTTACCGTAGTTACTATTCATAATGCCCAAAAATAAAAAGTAGTCTATTAATATAATTTGGACCAACTGATTCCAAATATGGAATCCATTTTTCCAAATTATATACACAGAAGATGCAGAAATTAAATTAAAATTAATCCCATTGTCGAAAGAAAACGGGTTTTTGTTTAAAACATTTCAAAAGATTGAATTGATTTAACCTATGAATTCAAGGTAAAATCAATGCTAATGACATACATTATATTAAATGGTAAAAATATATTCTATTTATACTTTAAAACTATTCAATATTATAATTTAATCATATAAATTATTGCAATGAAAAAAGTTGTTATTAATTATTATAAAGCGTGTTTTTACTATTTATCAAAATATGAAAGTTACCAGAATAATATGACAAATTTATCCAAAGTAAATTTTTATTTCGTGCATACAAAGAATAATTTTATTTTGTCAAATTTAACTTATAAATATGACAAAAACTATATTTAATGTGGGTGCGCCATCAAAAGGTAGCAAAACTGCATTTTTTTTAAAAATACTTATTTTACCCGAAAAATTTATTTTGTTCTTATACCATGTTCTAGAAAATGTGTAAGATGAATAATAATGTTATAAAATTCAAAATTTAGTTAATAATATTAATAACGGCTAGTTCATAATAATAAGATATCGTTGTTTATTAAAACCCGGTATTGCGTACACCACACACTATCGAGGAAGGTCGCGATTGCGTGTAACGCAAGCCAAGTCAGGGTTGCGTGTTGTGCAAGAATCCATCATTGTTTCGTATAACATAATCCAACCATATTTCATTTATACATTGAATATATATATATATACTCAATGTTGCGTAGAATAACTATTATCAAAATTGTGTGTAACACGATCCAAGAATAGTGTTGCGTATACTGCAAACTAATACGGTGTTGCGTATAGCGCAAGGTAATCTTGGTGTAGCATACAACAAAAGACATTAATGAAATTAAAAGAATATAAAATCTCGGGGTGTTACACATTGAAACCGACTCAGGGATCAACCTTATTCCGATGTGGACACTGCGGAAGCTGGGATTATTTGAAGATGACCCGAATCTGACCGATTTAAGGATCTAGTGATATGACAGGACAGAGTAGACCCTAGTCGGCAAGATCTGTTTGAAGATTCAGTTCGGTGGCCTAGTCTCCAGTGGTGAATTTATGGTCATCTCCTAGGACACCATGTATAATGCATTGATGGGTAGACCATGGATCCATCTACATGCAGTGGTACCCTCATCATATCAGCAGTGCCTCACGTACTCTCTGAATAGTCGAGTAGGCATAATCCAAGGTGATGTATCTCCTTTATCCTCTTTTAAAGCTAGTTATTTAGTCACCGACTATTACAAGAGCAGGTATAAGTAGATTCTGGCAAGTGAGGTTGAGCCCGCCATGGTCACAAGTGACCCCTGGGCTGTTCTGGATGACGCCTATGTCTTCCTAATCCATTTATTGGAGTCCACGGCCGCTAACATAGGGAAATGCTTCGTTGTCTCCAGTACAAGAGGAAGGCATATTACCAAGTCCAAGCGATGGTGGGAAATCACCATGTAATCCTATGCAAACTAGGCCTAGGTGATCCCAGAACCTCCTACCCCAGTACGATATCGGGATGTCTGCCCCATGGCCATAGCAATACGTAATGTGTGTCTATTTCGTTGGGCTGGGATTGAACGGCTCAAGCCGACACACCACTATTTCTTTGATATCGTCAAGTGTGGCCCCTTGGGCTGATGACCAGATGGGATCGGACCGACTGCCTTCATTGCTATGATCTCAGCGGCACATGTATCTCATGATATGTTGTCTACTATTTTCCTGGCTGGTACCAACCTCCCGCCAGGTTTTTCTAATCCAGGGGAAGCTCCACGCATTGGGAATCCCTTCTCTGCAAATGAAGAAGAGGATTTGGAGGATGCTCCCCCCAACAATGAAGAAGGCATCTCTTCCACGGTGAATGAACTGGTACAGGTGAACCTTGGTAGTGAGGCACATCTGATACCCACATTGATTAGTGCTGCCATGTCCCGTGAGGAGTAGCAGCTGTAAGTAGACTTCTTCAAATAGCACCATGACATGTTTTCCTGGACTTATGACGGGATTTCAGGACTAGATCATTAGGTAGCCATCCACTATCTCGGTCTTCCGGAAAATCATCGTGGATTAAAGCAGGATCCAAGGAAGATGCTCCCTTCTCATGGTGACATGGTCGAGGCCGAAGATGACAAGCTCACCAGATCCAAATTCATCAAGGAGGTCCTATACCCCAAGTGGCTAGCCAACATCATTCCATTAAAGAAGAATAATGGATAGATCAGGAATTGTATCAACTTCCATGATCTCAACCACCATTGTCCAGAGGATTATTTTCCCCTTCCAGTGGCATAAATATAGATTGACCCTACAACTGGGTTCCAAGCCATCCAATTCATAGATGGTTACTCTAGATATAATCATATATAGATGGACCTTGAGGATGAAGAGTCCACTGCATTCAGGGTGCCCCAAGGTACCTTCTGTTACCAGGTTATGCCCTTTGGCCTGAGGAATGTAGGTGCCACCTATCAGTGGGACATGCATTTAATATACCAGAAAATCCTTGGGACACTTGTGAAATTCTATGTGGACGAGTTGGTGGTCAAATCTCACCATCACCAGTACAATTTCAAGGATATTGAGAGAGTGTTCGACTTCTTCCATTCCCGCTACATGAAGATGAACCCATGGAAGTGTGCATTTGGGTTCACCTCTAGGAAGTTTCTTGGCTTCGTTGTCAGGTACCGGGGCATCGAGATCGACCTAGAGAAGATCAAGTCTATCATCCAGATGCCTCCCCCAAGTTATATTTGGGATATTCGAGGAATCCAATGCCACATAGCATATATATGCCGATTCATTGTGATTCTACCTGGAAAGTGTAAGCCCTTTTCTCATCTCATGAAGAAATGGTCTACCTAAAAGTAGGACCTATATTTCCAGACCGCATTCGAGGAAATAAAGAAGTATCTACTTCACCCTCCAGTCTTGATGCCAAACGTCTCCAAAAAACCACTAATCTTATACGTGACTGCCTTGGACCGATCTCCTGGTGCCTTTCTCACCCAGAAGAAGAATGAGGGAATGGAAAACAATCTCTACTACCTCAGTCGCATGCTCATAAATACAGAGACCAGATACCCCCCCCCCCATCAAGAATATCTTCCTTGCACTGGAATTTGAAGTACAGAAATTGTGACACTACTTGCAACACCAAGAGGTATAGCTGGTGTCTCGTGTAGACCCAGTAAATTATATTCTGAACCGCCCCATATTGACAGGTCGTCTCGAACGGCGGGCGATAATCCTCCAGAAGTTCGATATCAGGTTTGTTCCCTTATAAGGCCATTAAGGTATAGGCATTGACAAACTTCCTAGATGCCCATCCAACCGTCGCAGACCAGTCCTTGGACTTGGATTTTTCTAATGAGGTAATCCTCTCGGTAGATCCTGCCATCCCATGTAGGAAAATGCACTGAGATAGAACCTCTCAGAGCCCAACCGGTAGGAGGCTCAACGATACTCTACTCAACAGAGTGGGCCTGAGTATCATCTTCATTACTCTCGTGAAAGACATTCTGCCATACTCATTCCTATTTTCATAAGGCTGCACCATCAACGAGGTAGAGTATCAGGCTCTTATCATTGACCTCGAGCTAGCCCTCAAGATCAATGTTCCCCATTTTCTAGTGAATGGGGATTCCAAACTAGTCATGAATCAGATCAATGATGACTATGTTGTCAGAAAGCCAGATCTCGTACGATTGTTGGAACACACCCTCCAGCTAATGGCCCAGTTCCCTTCTCGACATGAGGTTACCCATGTCCCTCGGTCATAGAATGGTCAAGAAGATGCTTTGTCTTTCCTGGTTGCATCACTTGCCGAGCAGAAGCTTGATTATATGAATATCCATGTGGAACAAAGGAGAGCCATTGCCCTGTCACCCCAGAGGATGACGACAGCCTGTGAGTAATCCATCTTATCGTTGGGTCTTCCACATCAGGACCCCCAGGCTCTATGGATGTAGTGGTTGAAGAGACTCTGGATAAGATAGATCCTTTTGTTGAGTATCTCCAAAATGGTTGCCTCCCAGCTGATCGGGATGAGCATGAGTGAATCCAATGCCGCGTGCTGTAGGTTACACTTCAGAGTGGACCCAGTCATGAGAGGATCCTCTACAAAAGCAGGTTCGATGGTGTTCTACTCCATTTCATCCACGGAGTTTAGGTTTCATAGGTCATGCACGAGGTTCATGCCGGTTCTTGTGGGGCTCACCAGGCGGGGCAGAAGCTGTCCCATCAAATCCGGAGACTGGGGTACTTTGGGCCCTCTATGATCCATGATTTTATCATGTTTTCCAAGAGATATCATGCGTGCCAAATTCATGCTAACTTCATGTGTCAGCTGCCAGAACCTCTCCACTCCACCAAATACTCTTATTTGTTTGCAGTGTGGGGACTCAATGTCTTGGGACCATACCCACAGGTGATATCTCACCGATGTAGGATCATCCTGACTGCCACATAATTCTTTTCTATGTGGGAAGAATCAATTCCTCTCAAGGAGGTTCAGGCCCATTCTATCTTTGACTTTGTGAGATCCAACATCATCTAACGATTTGTAATCCCTCATTCCATCCTCACCGATAACGGCACCAACTTCCAAGCGGCCAAACTGAAGAACTTGTATGCCAAGTACGTAATCCGTTCGAACCATACCTCTCGGTATCACGTGCAGGAAAATGCGAAGATCATGGGGTTCAAAAAAACCCTGTCTAAAATTTTGCCAAAATTTTTTGGTCAAAACAAAAACAGTTGGTTGGAAAAGCTCCCCTATGACATCTAGGCCTAATGGTAGATGACTCATAATTCCACCCATGTGACCCCATATTCTCTAGTCTATGGAGCTAAGGCCATCCTACCCATCAAGATCCAACTACCTTTATTATGCACAACAGTCTATGACCAGTAGGCACCGGATAAGGTAGCCAAAATTCATCCAGATGAATTAGAAGCACTTGACGAGAATAGGAGTTGTGCCATGCACAATCTGGATATGCATCAGAATAAGATAGCTCGGGCCATCAACAAAAAGGTTTGCCTTTGATCCATTCTGCAAGGAGACATGGTATTGGCCCTCCGGGAAGTAATGATCCCTGGAAGGAAACCACCCAAGTTAGATCCCAGATGGGAAGAACCATACATAGTCCACAGGGTTTACCCCAATGGATCATACTCCCTGGTGACCATGGATGGTGGGTGTATAACTCCTCCCACCAATTCCATTTTTCTCAAGCAATACATTTCCTGAGCCATTATGGTCTAGAATGACACTAAACTATTTGGTTTGGCATGACCCTAAATTGTTTGGCCCTGCATGACCCTAAACTACATACCGGTTTAGCATGACCTTAAATTGTTCTATCCTACATGAAATTAAAATTGTGCACCGTCCCTTAAGACATTAAACTGCGACCTTATAACTACGTATGGGGTGATTCCCATACTCATGGGACACGTAGGAATGTTGAGACGTCTTGCCTTGATCCCAGCCCCAAACTATTCTCTTTTACTATCCCCCCTGTCTATAGTTCCCTTGGAGGATCTTTGCATGATGTGGTGTAGGATTACTTATCCCCACTCATGCTAGGATTATAGAGGTCACACCATGTGGCCACTCCCCATTCTTCAATTCCCATATGTCCTTACCGCATGATGTTATAATGCATGGCCTCCAAGAACTATGTATGGCTTGATTACCATCTTCATGGGATATGTAGAAACGCCCAGACATTTTTCCTTTTGGCCCAGCCCAAACGTCAGAATCCTCCCCTTGGGCCAAGACATATGGTATGGGTACATACTTTGGCCCCAATTCACTTCAAGCTAACATTGATCCAGTTATGCGTCCCACTCCCTAGAGACGTTCACATCCCTCAGAGATGGGTACAACTATGCTTCACCCACTCCTTTGATTGGGAATCCATTATCTTCGCCATCCAGAAGGGCCCCCAAATGGTACAGATGCTAGACCTAAGGGATCTCTTACCACATTGGTCTAACTCCCTCACAGATGTTGAGCAACAAGCCGATAAATGTCCACTGTTGAAAATATTGTCAGCGGTCGATGCTCATTTGTTGCTCCCATCTCAAGCCCCTTGGTCTTTAAAGGCCCCAACCCAAGTTCTTGCTTGATATTGTATGGTGAGACATAGGATTGTGTCCCTGTTCATGTCGGGTTACTTGTCGTGTTGTACACATCTCCGGATGAGATGTATTATCCCATATTTGTCCTCTCTGCAAGACATTAAACTACAAACCGGTCGGGCCGTCCTGACCGAGACCCAACCTAAGGCCCCTTGGCCTTTTTGGGACCCCAGCCCAACATCCTATATAGGGTTGTACGATGTGGTATGGGACAATGTCCTCATTCTTTTAGAGTTATTTTCTATTCCATACACCTCCCTTGTGAGGGACATCTTACTCCTCCCTTCATCCTCACTGCAAGACGTTAAAATGCAAACTGGTCGGGACATCCTAACTGAGGCCCAACATCAGGATCCTTGGCCTTTTCGGGCCCCCGGCCCACATTCTCAGGGGATTGTATGGTGTGGAATGGGATTATGTCCTCATCCACGTTGGGTTTCTCTCCATTCCATACACCCCCCACATTAGGGAATCTTACCACTCGTGTGCTTTCAAGAACTACTTGCGGCTTGATTCCCATCATCATTTGATACGTATTACTTCCTGAATATCTAGACTTCGAGTCCATTCCTATGACTCAAGAATCTCCCTTTCACCTTGGCCACTTGGCCTACCCTTCCCTGAGGATGGGAGTATATGGCGTGGCATAAGATTATGTCCTCATTCAAGTCAGGCTTTAACGACCACACAATGTACCTATCTTGGTAATTCTCAATCTCCTTAGACTATACTCATCCATTCAAATCAGTTAATCTCATGTTTGACACCTTCGTCGACCCTCTTCGGCAGTTCACCGTTGTGCCTAAGGGTACTCTGGTTTAGTACCTAGAATGCCGAAATCTTCTTGGACATGCTTCCACCCATTTTTCAGGCATTGTGTTCCCCTTAATCTGGGATTGCATCACCTTTCACACCCGAAGGGACCCCCATGTGGAATGGATGCTTACCCTAAGGGCTCCCCTATCATTACGGACCAATATCCTCAAGGGTCTCCGACAACAAGCCGATACAATTCCCGCGTTGCGAATGTGGTCAGCGGTGAATGCTCATTTGTTATTCCCATTTCAGGCTAACGCGATGTGAATACTGTGTTTCGAACGTGGTCAACAGTTATCCTCCATCATCACGCCAACCCCATTAAGCCCAAAATGTCAGTTACATGATTCACATCATCCTCCACCTCATGATGTCCATGTAGAACTTAGAAACTCTTGGTATCATTCCTCAGTGTGCATCCACATGTTACGGGGAGAAAATCCATAATAAGGTCATCATTCGGGGATCCGTACTGATTTTAATTTGTCCTGCATTCCCATTATTAGAGTAAAAATCCACCTCCCTTGTTTCCCACATCGAGTTCGACTCACATGGGCTTAGGGATCGAGTTGAAGTCTGTACTTACAGGAAGGTTTTTGTTCATCCATGGTCTGAGCTCTAAGACCATAAAATATGATCATTTTAGAACTTTGTATATCTTGATTCCCATCATCATGGGATATGTAGGACCACTATGATGTCTCGTTTTCAAGTCTAGCTCAGTTGGGAGCTAGTTTCTCTTTCCCCTTACCCCCTTACCTCTATTCAGGCCTATTATCGTGAGGATCCTTTCTTTGAATTGCGTATGTTGTTGTGTGGGATTTATTCCTCATTCACATCCAGTATGTAGTACCACGTCGTGCGCATTACTTCATGTCCAATCCATATGACATTAATCTATACCTCCTGGTCCTATCACATGACCCTAAACTGTCACATTATCATCCTGGTCACATGGAAAAAAACGGCACTGCCTCGTGATGCCCTCACTCAAGGGGACTCCATGTTTGGTATCGGTTACATGGAATACCATTTGTCAATGCTTTCTCATGGCTTGATTATTGTGGCGCTGTAAGGACTTTTCATCCTAGGGTTGTCGCTTCACAAAAAAAACTGTCACCTTAAAGGACAAACAAGATTTATCAAATACGGATTCTTTTTGTACAAGGGCCACAACTGCATGACCCTTTTATCCCTGGCACCAGTACCTTACCATGCCACCTCATATAACTACGTGTAGCTTGATCCGCGTTCTTATGAGGTATGTAGGAATTCCTGTGCACATTGCATCGTGCCCATCTCAACTCTTGTTTTTGGTCCCTCGAACTTAAACCTCACCAAGTAACACACAGTGGTCGAAACCCCTAGTTCCCATTCATGTCAAGTTTTATAATCACCCCACCATGTGTCTCTTATATTTCCTACCATCCATGGTCCGAGTTCAATGACCCAAAACTAAGATCTCCCTATGAGTAATGTGTGTCACGTTAAGTTATTTCGCCGCCCTGTGCACAATACATTATATAGAGCCCCACTTAACAGTCCACCCTGGGACCCTAAGCTATAACTATGTGGCCCTAAGACCCTTTTCCTTTGGAGGGGACTCGACTCCCTCTTTTTGATACGTCTCATATTCATATTAAGATGCGTTTAAGGAAAGATCCGGAAGACTGTAATTTTAATAGGGACATTCCCCTCATTACATGTCCAAGCTTCGTGAGCTTATAGTTTGGATCCCCATCCTCTTCCACATCCGAAGGGACCCCATTTATTTCCTTATCTCATGTCACCTTGGCTCACCTAATGTTTCGGGCCAACGTCTCTAAGGACATTGGATGACATTTGCGACAGGTCCCATGTTTCTAACATCGTCAGTGGTCAACCCTCATCTGTCTGTCTCCATTACAGGATAATGTGATATGGATTCTATGTTTCAAACACGGTCAGAAGCTGTTCCCTATCATCATGCCATGATCATTGTAGTCCAGATCTTGAGAATCATGATTCACATGTTTCCACTCCCTTATGTTAAAGTGGAATTCAAACATACTCGACTCTACTCTTCAGTGCATCTAGGTGCGTTATATAGGCAGTCAACATCAATGGGAAGTCAGTCATCTAACACCTCAACTTCCCTATTGTGTTCCTCCCTGTGCTAGGAAAGTGCCATCACTACTTATTGTTTCCCACATCGAGAACAACTCACATGGGATTATTAGTTCTGGTAGGACGTGTACTTGCGCAGCTATTGCCACCCATGCCTTTCGTCCCGCATGACGTTAAAATGTGATTCCAGAACTACATATGGCTTGATTCCCATCCTTATGGGATACATAAAGACACCCAAGAATTTCACCTTAGGTCCAGCCCTGAGCATCACTGATCCCATCCTTTCTCACCATTGGCCCCTTGGCCTGACTCCTTGTAGGGAACTATGTAACTGTAATTTTTCCCTGAACCATTTCGTGATGCCCTAAGATGACATTGGGAAACGACATCTCCCTCACTAGAGAGTTCATATCTAAAAGAATGAATGATCCATTATCAGATCGATGCACCCATCTAATGTATTCCACCATGATGGCGTAATATAGAGAGTGTTGGATTCTATTCGAACAATCCATCACTCCACTCTCAACACTTTGCGTGCACATTATTTGAACCCTCATATTTTTTTACCTCTAAGGGAACCCCATAACAGTATAGATGCTTGGCCTATCACCCACCTATTGTCATGGGCCAACATTACGGAAGACTAATGGATGACATTTTGAGTCAGGCCCTGTGTCTCGAACATGGTTAGTTGTCAGCCCTCGTTTTTTATCTCTATTCCAGGATAACACAATATGGATATTGTATTTTGAATGAGGTCAACAGTTATTCTTTATTGTCACACCACCCCAAAAATGATCCAGATTTTGGGTATCGTGATTCACACCTCCCATTCCCATATGTTCAGATTGATTTCAGTGCCCCTAGATTTACCACATTCTTGCACAAGAGCACACCGGGAAAATGTTAATTCAGCTGTTCTGAGAACTTCATTCTTCAATCAGGTTTATCCCATTTCCTCCCAAAAATCCGACCAGTTATTCAAACCCTATATGCCCTAAGCATTGTTTTCACTCCTAATGTTTGTGTGAGGTGATAAGGTGGTCATCCTTTGTTTCTCACATTGGGCCCGACCCACGTGAGATTAGGGAATGATCGTTGGACGCTCTTTGAACATCAAAAGGTTGCAATAAACCAATGTAAAAAACGAAACACATGCATGCTAAAACATCAAAAAATTAAATCATGAATGTACATTTGATGGTTTTTAATCATTACAAGACCCAAGGGTCGATCCCCCCCATGGACGGGTTGACCGCATCAAAAGAGTGTAGCAGCTCCACCACCTTTTGGATGGTGGTGTCCAAGATTCATTGCATCCTGTTCAGCTCCCACTCCTCCTCGGCAGCGAGAGGGCACAATTCTTTGGCTAAAATCTAGGCCCACTCCATGTCGGCCTCTATAGCGGTCATCTCCTCATAGTCTCGCTTTAGGCCCTCTTTAGCTTCTTCCATCTAGGCATTTAATCGCAAAACTATACCAAATTGTGCATCAAGGGAAGTCGAGTGCTCGTTCTCCTTATTTTGCAGCCGCTGGACCATATTTTCAGACTCATGAAGCCTCTTGATGTTTACCACCTTCCTCCACTGCCACCGCCAAACCCATTACTACTGCTTCCCCCTCATCTGGTGTGGGTATCATCGCTACAACAGCCCCACCACTGCGGGATGCCCTTTTCACCTTCCGGCCTTGGGCCCGAGATCAGGGATGCTCACCCTCACCGACCAGAATGGATGGTTGCTTCAGCATCTTCTCTAGATAGGCCGCCTCCCAGCTCTAGGCATATTATTTTACAAGCCCAAGGACGGAAGTCGGCGGAGGAAATAAATTCCACATCTTCCTGACGTCCCATGTGAAAATGAGCCACATCAGCCTCATCACACAAAGATTCTCCTTGTAGTGCACCCCCATGTAGACCTGTAGTGTCAGCCGCTGAAGTCAATGGAATTTCCTTGCAAATCGGTGTGGGGTGCACGGCTCACAGAGACACTCGCGGTCCACCCTGGATTCCAAGAATCCACCTCAATTGGCTAGGAGATAGGCCTGATGCTCTTCTGTTCCCCACCCATCATCAGTGAATGCCCTCTTCGGCAACAGAAATGGGTAGAAATTGAATTCCTCCACCCTCCACACCCGGTTCAGAACCGATGGTGCCGTCATCTTGGTTTGAAATCTCCCCACTACATTCATGATTTATGGATGGAAGTTCAACCCTAGTGGCGAGATGAGGTTCAGATACTCAAAGATCCCCCTGATGTGTGTCGCCATCCAACTATACAGGAGATGGATTAGCCCGCATACCCTCTGTGGCATTTTTACTTCACAGATGTGCCACATCATTTTATACAACATGGAAAGGATCGAGATCCCTAGGTTGAAACTCCCTCATTTCTCCAATGTGGACTCCATTGTTAATTTTCCTGGCCTCACTACTATGTTTTTATCCCTCACCGGCAGAATCCAACCACAGATGAGAGCTGTGATGAATACCACCAGCCTGACTATCGACTGTTGTTCAGCGATGACATTGAACCCCCAGGTCTTCGGCTGTCTATTTTCCAACATCCACCAGAATGATTTTTCCTTACTTTGGTCCCCCTTTGGGCAAGTTCGAAGCCTCTCTAAGAACTTCCTATTTTATGGGATATTTTGGAATTTCATGAACCACCGCCTGTAGTGGACATCCCTCATGACCTCCTTGTCCTCCCCAGGAACGAGCTCCATCAATGTCATCACTAGATGCAACATTTTCCCCTGATCCTCCCACTCACCCATAGCTGGGAGGAATTTGACATACATCACCCCCAGTATCAGGACCCTCGAGATCTGATGCATGTCCCACAGGCTGATGCCCACCTCCCCATGTTGTAGGTGGAATGTATTGGTCCCCAGTGACCCTTATCTCAACAGCTCTGAAATTAACTACTTTGGCTAGTAGTTGTGAAACTGGGAAGCCCAAGATGCCTAATAGAGTCCTTATCTTCTTAGCTCTACTCTGAATTCCATAAACTAAGCGCCTACCTAGTAGGCCCATGCCAAATCATCCGTGAAGTTGCCGCCCTGGCGTAGGTACCATTCCACATACCACCCCTTCTTCAGATTACCCAACGACGCCTTGAAGATAGTTTGGTACAGCGGAGGGGACGTCTCTGGATGTAATTCCTTCTTGTCAAAATTGTTCAGATGGTTGTATAAATAGTCGGCAATGACGGGCGTGAAGTCCTCCTGGGCATGACCATCAGCCGCCCTGAACCAACGGTGCTGACACAGTGCGCTCCAGAACCAGTAAGATGGCTCATCCTTACCTGCTTCAGGAATAAAGACATCATCCCTTAGCCCGAAGCCATACAAGGGCATGCTCTTACACAGTGGGTAGTTATTATACCTCTCAAACAATAGCTCCACCAATGAACTTTGGTCTGAGTGGCTCTGGACTAACTCTCCTAGCCTCAGACTATTGGCTATTTCATCCCTCCAGGCGGCATTTGCAAAGACCCGCTGGGAAGCTTCTTGGTGGGCCATTCATTTCTGGAAATTGAATGTTTTTCTGGCTGGTTCACAAAAATAGTTCTCAAAGAACGTTCTCAATGTATGCTGGTGAAGACTGTTCATAGAGTGCTGCCTAGGCATTCAATGCCGGATCACAGAGCGCAAAAGTGGAGTCGAGGACTCACTGAGTGCTGCGGAGACTAGAGTCGTAGAGAACACCTATGGAGTACGCAGATCATCATGAATTGAGAGTGAAAAAGGAAAAATTAACAAAGGATAGAAAGAAAAAAATAGAGCGTAGCTCCCCTATTTATTGGCAATGGGCATCAGAGCTTCATGTCGCATACAGTTCACACAGAGTTTCACGAGGCGTTCGGATTGCACTTCCCATATCCACCTTGAGAGCCCTCTTCCTGAGTCAGCATTACGAATGAATGAGGATTTGGGCAATTACCCTCATACTTCGACCCTTAATCTCTCTACAACTCCATGTATGAGGGGTAGGGGGAATTTTTTGGCATGGAAATTCTGGACAGTGAAGAGGCCCAAATAGGGCACCATTTACTGCCTCACGAAGCCCCTTCGCAGAGTCACCCCAGCACCGTGCCCCTCGCAAAGCAAGGAGGTGGGAAACTCCGTGAATGCACTTGATGTTCATGTTCCTCCCTCGAAACAAGGATTTAGGATGCTCCACGAATGCATTTGATGTTCATGAGCCCGCCGTGAAGGAAGGAGGCGGGATGCACTGTGACCGTATTTGACGTTTGTGACCAGCTGCGAAGCCACCGAGTCCCTCTTCGCGCTGCGTAAGCTCTGCTTCGCGACACCTATTGCCTATAAATATCGGGATCCCCCTGAGCACAACGGATAGGGAATCCGACCTTTCGTCTTCCTAGCTCCAAAATCATGAAGCCTCCTTCTGCTATGCAAACCATGAGCTGCACGAGGTACTTCTGCTCCACGAAATGCCTCCCCTTCATCCCGTTTTGATCCCCTCTTCCGAGGAGGATCCCTTTCATGAAACCTAAGGTCCTTCACAAAGGAAGGGGATCCCCAAGGGGACTTTGTTCATCGCAGAGTGTTTATACTTCGTGAAACACACTTCATGTAGACATGATCCACATGCTATGGCAGGGCCACTATGCTTCGCGAAGCACATTGCTTCCCAACACCTTTCTCCATGAGGCACATTTGCTCTGTGAGGCTGTGCTCCATGAGTCCCCTTCTACTTCGCGAAGCACCTCCCATTTTCACCTCCGCCCCATGCATAGGCTAAGTCACCCCACTTCATGAAGCACATCCCTTCGCAAGTTCCCTCTTCCACTCGGAGCAACAGAGCATCACAAGGCCCCTACCTATGGACCCCTATGCTTGGAAATTCCTTTTCTCGTGCTACCCTCAAGGTTTTCATGAAGTGAATTCAAAGTCCCATGGACAATATCTACCGTTTCATTGCTTTTCCTAATGTATTTTTTTCATAGGAACGCTAATGGTTGTTGCTTGTTCGCATAGTCATGCTAACATGGACCCCTCGATGGTTTGCTTGGTGACACCCCCTCACCATGGCGTTGCCAATTCCTTCCCTCCCACAAGGAGCAGAGGGTACCAGTTATGTAAGTCCTAGGAGTGTGGAGCACACCAACTTTTTCCAAGCAGCAGGATGTTAAACTCTCAATCAGCATCGTACATAGTACATGATGTTAAAATGTGACCTCACCCCATGCCTCACACATGGGGTGCCCCCACCATGGACATTCTCCACACCCCTGTCTCTACAGAGGATGATATCCTCTTTATGGGAGTGGCGTTTGTCCATGGGGGAAGGGTAGCCACCCTGGCGTAAGCCCCTAGTTTTCCATCTAGGAGGTAGTATAGTATCCTTGCTCCTCATTTCATCTTTGGTCCCCAAGGCTAGTGGGGGCGTGATAGGGATTGGGGCTCCTCCTTTCTTTGGTCCCAAGTCCCTCTCCCGCTGCGCTTTTTCACCATATGGTGTCTAAATTGGAGTATGTCCCCATATTTCTCTCCTTGGGCCACCCTGTGCGTAAGCCCCTATTCACTTGCCACGGATGCACCTTTCATGACATGGTCATTAGGCCTTTACTACCTCTTATTTCTCACACCGAGCATGACTCACATGGGCATAGAGTAAGCATTGACCATGAAAATGCCTCCATTCCACATGATATTAAATTGTACCCCAATCCACCCGAACTATGGAGACTTTGATCAATGTCAAAGCATGGTACGTAGGAAGCCTCCATGAGGGTCAAGCCTTAATCCACCCGAATTACGAGGACATTGATCCATGTCAAGGCATGGTACGTAGGAAGCCTCCACGAGGATCAAACCCCAATCCACCCGAACTACGGGGACTTTGATCCATGTCAAGGCATGGTACTTAGGAAGCCTCCACGAGGATCAAGCCCCAATCCTCCAGAACAATGGGGACTTTGATACATGTAAAGGAATGGTATGTAGGATGCCTCCCTGAGGTTCAATCCCACCAACACCCGGTCATTTAGACCATCTTCACGTCTGTTCACCAACACCTTCAGCAGCCTCGGAGTGTAAGCCCCACTCAACCCGAACTACGGAGACATTGATCTATGTCAAGGAATTGTATGTAGGAAGCCTCGTGATGTTCAAGCCCAGTAGCCATTGGTTTCTCTGACACCATTCACATTTTTTTCCCTCATCCCGCATTACGTTAAATTGTATTCACCATCAAAACTACCTGGTATTTGATCTATGTCAAGGCATGGTGTGTAGGAGGCCACCTCGAGGTTCATGTCCACCACCCGATCGTTCCGACCTCCTTCACGTTGGTCCAGCCCCATCCAGTGCTTAGCCATTGTGACCCCATATAGTGGTAAGACATTGTGACCCTATTCAGTGGTAATCCATTGACATCCTTATCCACCGATAAGACATTTAAATCACATTCAGTGGTAAGTCATTTCCAACCTCATTCGACGGTAATTCGTCATCAGATGAACTACAGAGGCTATGATTCCCTACCACATGGATAAGTAAGAAGTCTCTTTGACGCTCAAGACATACACTACCATAATCTTCACGACGGTATCATCTCATTCACTATCCCCATTAACCACTCAATCATCCATCATGATCCTTACCTGGGCTACCATATCCCAATGGTATCATTCCATTCCATTGCTTCTTTCGTCTAATAGCATTCGGGAGGCCGCCCACGTGATGGCCCCAGTATCGGTGTTCCCTCAAGGGGGTTCCTCTATCTGATCCACTCTAGTCAGTGTTCTGATCTGCCCGATATGTCTCCACTATACGTTAAACTTGCGGCAAACCAAGTGTTAAACATGGGAAGATGAGGACAACCTCAGATACATGCCCATGACATTTGATTCCTTGCACTCTATGTGGGATACATCGGGCTTCCACGCCCTCAAGAAGCCCTATAATAAGGGAAAAAGGTAGACAAGCAAATTCCCCACCATCCAGACACAAAAATGAATCTCCAACATGTCTACTCCCCTAACCTAAGGTTTCTGCCCTGACCATACCCCTTGGAATGTCTTGAAAGAAGCAGTGTAATTAATCGTTGTCCATAATGATATGGAACTAGGTAGAGTTTCACAAACAACATATTAAATGTTTGAGGGAGACCCGGACTAGCTAACGAGTTCCGAGGAGGAATCCAAGGAAGGAATAACTGATATCCCATCATCCCAATTCAATCAAGGAGAAAACATATCTGAATATGGAAAAGATGCAGCCCGCCTTTGGAAAGCAGGAATGCGGGGTAACAAAGCCATGCCTGTCATACTTAAGCATACAGACGCACGCCCCCCGACAAAACCATCGGAAGTAGTAATCTAGATAAATACTTTGCAAACAAAAACATTAAAGTAAGATACATTCGATTTTTGTCCATTCCATAACTCATTAGGTGTTTTTTAAGAAATGGTCTCATTAAAACTCGATTTATAGTATAACAGGAAGTACATAAAGCTTCATCCCAAAAATGTTTACCTATAAATTATTCACTCATCATGGTTCTAGTCATCTCTTGAAGAATTCGATTTCTTTTTTAAACTAAAACATTTGGTTGAGGAGTTATTGGAGCTGAAAAACTGTGAGTAATAACTTTTTACTACAAAAAGTTTCAAAATCATAATTTTGAAATTATTCTCCATGATCACTGTGAATAGTTATCAATGGAAGGGTTTTCTCATTTTTAACTTGATTTCTGAAAACATTGAAATAAGAAAAAGATTCAGCTTTCTTTATGAGAAAATACACCCAGGTAAATCTATTATAGTCCTCAACTAAGACAAACACATAGTATTCCCCTCTAATTTTTCTAGTTTGTGTTGGATCAAATAAGTCCATGTGCACTAACTGTAAGGCATTAGAAGATGTAAATTCACTTATAGATTTAAATCTAGATTTATGTTGATTGCAATATTGACCAGGATCATAGACATTTGAAGAATCAAACCTATGATCTGGTAGATCCTTAACATGTTATTCCTTAAAAATTATACTAAGATTCCTTAAGTTACAGTGTCCAATCATTCTATACTAGAGCCAAGAATGATCTTTATTTCACTTAGGAAAGGAAGATCATGACTTCTAAGGACTTCTAGGTTTAGTGTGTATACATTCTCTTGCCTATGGGCTGAGAGAATAAATACACCCTTGGAATTGTGTACTAATAAATTTTCATTCCTAAAATTCACATGGTATCTTCATCGCAAAATTAACTAATACTGATGAGGTTTTGCTCAAAAACATTAACAAATAAAACATTAGTAATAAATGATTTTCCAAGAATAATAATGTTAACTATACTGATAATTTCTTCTTGAGAGTTATCTCCAAAATATACTTTTCCACCTTTAGTCTTTAAAATCATTTTGAAATAATATTTGGCTCCAGTCATGTGTCGGGAAAATCCACTATCCATGTACCATATGTTGTTGGTCATCCTTCATTGACCTGAAAATGAAAGGTTAGGTTTTTGGAATCCAAAATTTCATGGATCTGGAAATGTTAGATTATAAAATTTTGGGTATCCACATTTCTTTAGAAAAGTGTTCTTTATGAAACCCAGAAGATTAAACATTATTTAATGAATAACTCTTCTTACAATTCCAAAAACTTTGACATTTAGTACAAAAAAGGGATCATAGAGGAACAAAATAATTATTTCTTGAAATAGGGTTTTCATGAGAATAACCTAATCCATGATTATTACCATGAGTTCGAATCTAAGAGTACATATGGTCAGAATTGTCATTACTAGAAGTAAAATTTTCAAGAATTTTCTTTAAAGATAAAATTTTAGACTTTAGTCATAGGACTAAATTCATATCCTCTTGAATAAGAGACTTAGAGTTAAGTTTATCCTCTAAAACATCTTTTTCAAAGATTATATTTTTATGATCTTTATAATGATTATCTTTATCATAATTATCTTCCTCAAGTTTCTTAGAAAGATTTTCTGAAACAACATTTTTTTATCATGTTCTTTATTATGATATGAAATTAATTTTGTAAAAATAAATTCACTATAATTTCCCTTTTTATGTTTCTTATAAAAATTAAAATTTCTTATCTATAATACCATAACAAACCTTGAAATATCCTCATAGGAACGTAAATCAATATCATTATCTAGTGAATAAGACTCTTTATTTGAAGAAAATACATTCTTATAAAAATTTTCACTGAAAGTCATATTGGTTAAGGATTCAGAAGTTCACACCTTAACCTTAAGGAATTGATTATGAAATGGAGCTCAGGATATTAAACCAAAATTCATTTTTCTCCAATGATGAATCATCAAAAGAATATCAACCACTAGAATTCCAAATGTCAACGGATTTTAGTACATTCTTATGCTTTGGTTTGTAGAACTTATTATTTTTTCTCTCATAATTCATGTTCTTCTTGTCTCTTTTCTTATGCAAGGGACAATCAGTTCTGATATGACCAGTTCTTCTACATTCATATCATTTTACTTCTATATCTTTCTAATCTTTTCCATATTTCATCCTGTATCTATATTGAATGTTCTTCTGCCCAAAGATCTTTTTCATCATCTAAGAAATATTTTCTAACTCATTTTCGGAAGTTTCACTTTCACTAGATTTAGATTGAACAATATCCTTATTAGATTTAGATATTTTAACTTTCTAAGGAGTCTTGGATTTTGTATGAATTGAAGTAGTTGTAAAAGAAACACATACATTTCCATTATTCTTCTTAATATTATATGCATCTCTCTTCATTATGGTTTCATGTTGGAGAAGGGTTTGAAACAGTTCATCGAGAGAAATTTGTGTCACTTTTCTATTTTCATCTATATCAATTCTCTTCGATTCCCAATCGTTAGGAATTATGTCTTTAATCTTGTCTACAAGAGCTTCGTAATATAAACCATTCTCACCCAATAATTGTAATCTATTGAAAATATACAAGAATCTTTGTTGTACCTTACCTATGGGTTATGCATAAGGATATTAGAAACCATGATACTCAGCTCTAAGAAAAACTCTTCTAGTTTTGATAACATTGGACGTTCGAAAGTGAGCTACTTCAAGCTTCTTCCAAATACTTTTTGCAGATTCACAGGTTGAATTTGGCTATATATATTTCTAGTCATGGAACAAAGAAAAGTATTTCGTTCCTTAAATATATGCTAGTATTCAACCTTTTCTGAATTAGTAATGGTTTTATGTTCAATATCAGGAATATAATAATCTTTGTTTAACATAATGTAGTTGTCTACACCTATTTTTTATCACAAAGGTCTTCATTCAATCTCTCAAATACTGATATTCATTTCCATTGAATATTGGTGGTCTAGTAGGATTGAGATTATCTAGGGACAGAACATGAACTTCTTCCATAATAAAAGGAATTGTTATCCACAGAGCTTATTATAAGTGAAAGTTTATAAAGAAATAATAAAAACATAAATTAATCATGAAAATTTATATGTGGATATATGTATTTCAGAGACCACCTCTGATACAAATTTTAAGATCAAAATGATGAATGTACATGCTCAATATACAAGAGGGGTGAATTTTATTCTTTAATAATTAATTTGGATCCTTTAATGTTTATTTTATTAATGATAAACAAACATTAAAAACACCTATTAAAAAACCATTTTCTCAAACTTTACAACTTTAGGAAAAAAACATAAGAAATATTTTCATAAAAGAATGATTCTACCTTAAAGAGTATAGAATTGGTAATATAATCAGAGTAACGAAATTTGAATGTATAAGAAAGTTATACTTTCTATCTTTTACAAATATAACATTACAACGGAATTAAAACAACATGAGCTAGAAAACAAGTAACAAAAAGATTCTTTTAACCCAAAAAGATGGGTATCCACCCAACTTGGATAAAGGTTCCTTGATTTATACATTCAAGAATGACTATCTTACCCAATCCCAGGTATTCCCTCAATCCGATGATTAGTATCTATATTTCTATCCCCGTAAGCCCTCAATTTAGAAGTAAATAGAAACCTCTTTCTTCCAAACCTATAAGACAATGATCATCACAATCGGAGTCTGCACAAATATAGTCTGAATATGATTTTCACACACTAAATAGTTGTTCACAACTTATTCATGAAACAATGAGAGTTGAAAGAGACTCTCTATCTATATAAGTCACTTCACAGATTTTTCACATGCGTCATGTTCATCCCCTTTCGACGTTATATTTTTCTCTTTCAAATGAACCTGTATTTATAGGAAAAGCATCCCAACAGTCAGATCCACTCCAAATATCATATTATACATAAATTTATAAGGGACTTGGACATGTGTCAAACATATAACAGTTAGTTTGTAACATATTGTACGACATCATTTCAAGTACAAGAAACAATGTAAAGTTAAAGATGAGTGTTATGTAAGAAATCTTGGAATCCGATAACATTGGAATGATATATTAAACTACTCTAACATTATTAAGAAAAACAGAATCTTGAGAAAAATTTTATTAAGAAAATAGATTCATAAGGAAAATTAAATCGGATTGTGAAACCAGTATCTCATTTGTTTCAGAATCAGAATCATAAAATCAGAATCACTTTTACACCAGATTAGGTATCACAAAGACGATATCTCTTATACACTAGAATTGGAATCATAAATACGGTATCACTTATACATTGAAATCAGTATAATAAAGACGATATCACTTATACACCGGAATCTGTATTATAAAGACAGTATCACATATACACCGGGATCGGTATCACAAAGACGATATCACTTATACACCAGAATCAGTATCATAATGACAGTATGAATAATCAATAAATCTAACAGAATGGAAAATCGTAATAATACATCTTTTAAGTATAACAGAATGAAAAATTGTTATGATATATCTGTATGTATAATGCAATGACAATTCCATATTTTATGAAAAAAATAGAACATAAGAAAAACACTGAACATAAAAAATATTGTTTGTGATTTTAAAAACATATAACCATAAGGAATGGGGAAGTCATAAGATAAACTTATTGACTCAAACAAAATAGGGTGTGACTACAACTCAGTAGTACACCACCAATAGTGTCTAAAATAAGTCCAGACAAAATATAGTGCATTACATTATATAAAGAAAATAATTACAACGCAGTGATAAATAGTTTATCTCATTTTCACTCATTCTTATCTAACTACATTAACTCTAGGGTACCCAAGGATAACTTTACCACAATACTAACTTAATCTTGTACTGGAGAACAAAGTATTACATAGGTAATATCATATCTTAATACCTTCTTTTTGCTGAAGCTCTAAATATTCAATTATCTATGATATCTGAGTATCTGATTTGACTCATGTCGGAGTTTGAATATTCTCGTGTGAGGACATTATTCCGAGTACCATTATTTCCATTCATTAATTTCAATTTTATAAGAAACATATCCAATGATACCAATATAAGACCTTAAGAAATATGAACATGTTACAATGCTTAATCTATAATATAATGACCATGTTCCCATTCTCATTACTCATATTTATAATGACCATGATATAATGTATACTTATCAATTAAGAATTTCCATGTTCCCATTCTATTTACTCAAAAGTATGAGGACCATGTTACCATTTTTATGTCTCAGTTTAGAATGAACATCTTCCTATTATTTATCACGTAATGAATATACCAATTAAGAATCCACCATAATCTCATTTCTAATTCAATTTTTTTTTTAAGATACACATTTCATTAGATTAATCAACAATTAAATAAGTGATTCAAATAATTAGTAAATTCCTCATTAAATTAATAAATATTACAATTCATATTCCATAATTAATTTTTTATATTTAATTATCCCTTTATAATCTCAACTTTACATAATTAATCACACAATTAATTATATAAATCATATTATCAAAGGCATGTAATTAATCAACAATTAATTATCTCAAAAAATACATATCAAATCCTCAAAATTAATCCCTCAAATAATTATATATATTACTACCCATGAATCTTAAAATCAATCCCCCAAATTAATTATATAATAGGGAATCTCATTAGTCTCATTATTAATTCCCCAATTAATCACCTGTTTCAACAGTGCTTCAATAAAGAAATTGGTGAATATAATAAACTCAATTAATGAAAATAAAATGCAATAAAATGCTAAAAATTCTTCATTTTTTCATATAATTTTCATATACAAGACTATAGGAATTATATTTATACAACATACCTCGGATTGTTGAAAGATGTTTTCCCAATGGAAATTCCAAAAATCCGAGTAGCACAATGATGTTGTTTTGAGATTATAAATCAAAATCAATAAATCAAGATATCAAAATATCTAGATCGAATTAATCTATATCTATATAAACAATCCTAGATATATATCTCACCACATATAATTAAATATGAAGATAAAATGACAATATCCACTAATAGATAAAGAGAAAATTAAGGAATTATCTAGATAAGCATTGGGATGAAATAATCATACAGGGAGAAGAGCGGATCATCGATCTGGGATTTGAATCCTGAAGAACGGAGGATGAACATCCTTTGAAAAACTCTATAAAAATTTGGGATTATCCAAAATACATCAAGCCCAATTTTATGTTAAAATGAGTGTGTTTCAGGGATTGCGATAATTTTTAAAATAGTTTCAGATGAAATAATATTAGGTGCATAGTTTTTCAGGTTAGGAAGCACGGGTAGGGGAAACATTCCCCAACTGTGTAGAACTCACTATCCCAGGTCTCACAGTTACAATGGTTTAGGACCATTGTTTTTCAAAACCTTCACAAACCATGTATGGCCCCGTATGCTTAAAATTCCATAAATCCACACCCAAATTCACCATAAAACATAACTCCAGATAATAGTACATAAAACAACCAAAAATACCTAATAACATGCATGAAATGAGTCTAGAGAAGGAAAATATCGTAGAATTTGAAAATGACCTAAACATTCGTTAATGAAAGTTTATCATGATACTATTATATAACTTATTATGTAAAATAGTTATATAAAACATATTCAATTCCTTGGTTTTATGTTTTTTGGATATTAAAATACCATTAAAAATTGTGAAAATTTATAATATAGTTATTAAAAAGTGATAACATGATTAGAATAAATATAGAGCTTTAACAAATCCAATTTACATTGAAAAAGGAAGTCATTGAGTCAACCTGTTTAATTTCTCCATATGAAGCCCATTTTTTGGAGCTCAGAAAGGAGGTAGCGTCATTGGGATTCTCCCTTGACGAAGTCCAATCTGAGCATCAACACATTATGCTCGAGCGAGACCTCTTATGGGAGAAGTGGAAGTTGATAGATATTACCACTCGAGCGATGTTATCTGTGCCACCTAAAGATTATCTCACCATCACACACCTTACCCATCAGTCTTATTATAGTGTTATAAGGGGTTATTTAACAGGACCATAACACTATGATTGTGTGTATTTTTTAAAGAATAAAGAGTACAAATTTATTTTATTATTGTTACATTGTAAATAGTTTTTGAAACACACATAGTATTTAATGTTATTATTCAATTAATAAATTTATTTTGATGAAATAATGTAATTTTGAATTAAGAAATATTTCAATAAAATATTATTAATAAATTACTTTTTATTAAATATAAATTATAATATAATTTTTATGAATACAATTATAATTTTTGTTAATGTTTGAAAGATGTATTTTGTGAAAACCCCTGAATTTTTTATAAGTGTCAGGTTTTATTTAAAAAGTCAAAATTCATACATTTATAAAATAATTTAGAAAAAATTAATATTATTTTTTAAATCTAGACGTCGAAATTATCCAATGGTGATTTTTTTCATAATTTTTAGAGACAGTGGAATTTTTGGGTAAATATTAAATATTGTTTTAATATATAATGTGTTTATGACATCATAATGACCCAATAGATATGTAATAAAATACACTAATTGTTTTTCCGGCCAATATATGTTTTACCATTAAAATAATGTGATTTTAAATTTGTTTGATTTATTTTAAAAAGTCTTAGTGGACCCTCAAAGACCTATAAAAACATTTACATTTTTAAAATGATATCCTTAAGAGTGTGGCTCACCACCAAATAAGAGATTTCATCATTTCTCATTTTATTCATGTTTCTTAATATTTTTATTCCCTTTTATTTTCAATTATAAAAGTTGTGGTATAATTTCTCACATAACCTATACATTCCTCTTTATGTTTTAATGATTATAGACCCCTTCCTCTCTTATCAATGACTTCCATGTATACCTATACCATGTGAAATTTTTTAAGGGATTTTATTCCTTTATCATTTTTTTCGAACTTTTTTTTATATCGTTATGACCTTTTAATTTCAATTAAAAATTTTGTGGAATGATTTAGAACCAAACTCATAATTTCCTCCTTATTTGTAAAGTATTATATACCTCTTTCACTCTCGTCAATTCCACTCATGTACAACTGTTACCATGCAAAAAATCGGTAATGGATTTCTCTCTATTCACATTTATATTCAAGAAATTATTTTCTATTATAAATAAAAATTACATTAAATATGATTGGAAATGTATCAATATGAGCCCTTACAGTCCATTTCTTGTAAATATGGTGAGAAACCACCTTCTCTCTCAACAACTGTTATTTTATAATTCTTATGTCTCGCTGTTATGCTGTTGAAATTGCACCACGATTTCCAAGACAATGTCATTGTGTGGTGAATATCATTTTCATTTCTACACAAAAGGTATACACCATTATACACATTTACTTATTTATTATATAAGTTCATTAATGAATTCACATTCCTTTACTGTTTAATAAATGATGATGTTTAATGAATCCAGGTTATATGATCTATGTGGGACACCTAGGCATGTAATGAAATGATCAAGAAGTGTGTTCCATGATAGAGCTCCAATCCATTAGGTAAACATTAGTATCATGATACATTAAATGCAATGATGGTTTACACATGCGAATTCAAGAGAAATGTGGGTTTACTCATGCTCCATGTGTAATGATCCTTGTCTCATGCTAATATGATGTTACATATTATTTCCAAATTTCCATGTTATGATAATCATGTTATGTCATGACTTTATGTTTTTATTCATTTTATGATGCATCGAGCTACCTATTTCCAAACAGGTACTTCATTTTTCATGTTACGCTATTTTACACCCATACTAGGCTTTATAGATCACCCTTTTCTTATTCATGTCCTCAGGTAATCCCATGAAATTATATGTATGAGGGAATGTAGAGGTCATTTGATATAATTTTTCAACAATGTTGTTTTGTTCCATGTTTTAAGTAGTTATATAATGTTCTTAAGCCAAAAATACACTAGACCTCACAATATTTAATGTTGTATGAAGAAATGAGTTTATTTAATAAATCATTTTTACGTTTGTAATAAAAATATGGGTTGTTATAGTTGGTATCATAGGATATGTTTAGTTTATTACGGGATTAGGACTATAAAAACCGTTTGAAATACTTAAGGTTAATACAAATATAATACAAACATTGATAATTTTTTGTGAATAATTAGTAAGTGGTTAATCAAGAAAATACATCCTTGTTGGGTATGAGAAGGTAGAGGCAGCTCTGGTACAGATGTCCCTAGGAGTGAAAACTCTGATAGGGAGTTTTGGGTTTGACCCAAGGTATCCTAGTATATGACAACATGACTTAATGCACTATTGGTTATGATAATCCCAATGTTATTCTTTGGTAAATTCAGAAGCATAATTTTAACCATAGTTAAGGGAATAACAAAAAATTCCCCTAAGAATAAGTGTTGGGAATTATATCATGGATAACATAGATTGAATCCTATTGATTCATATGTTAAGAAAATAAATGATATTTATATTTAATCACTTTTTTCCTTAGATTATCCTTTATGTGTTTCCCATAACATTCCTTTTATTCCAGCCAATGTCTAGTAATATGAGGACTCCAAAATACCAATGTTGTGAAGATAAATGTGATGACTGTTCTAATGAGAGGCCAAATCCAATGGGAGTGGGAATTGAAAACGTTATAATGATAATCTCTTAGTTAACTCTAACTTTGAAAATAAACTTAGGTCAAGGAGAACATTGATTCCCATCTATGAAAGAACAATTCGTAATTGATATCATCATGAGACAAATGCCTTCTACTTTTAATGGATCATCTGATCTATTAATTTCCAAACAACGAATCAACGCCATTGAAAAGTTCTTATACATACTTCAATGTTCTGAAAAATAGAAGTTATTTCTTCCTGCTTATCATATGGATGGTGATGCCGATCAATTTTTGAAATTGGTCATAAATATGAATCCTGATGAGGAGACTGAGGAATTTGAATTTAAGGATTTCTAGGAAAGTTTTTTCAAAAAATATTTTCCTTGCACCCTCCGACATAATATGGAAAGGGACTTCCTTTACCCAATAAGGTGACAAATCCGTCAGAGCGTATGAAGAAAACATCAAAAGGAATGCACGATGTGCATCCAGCTTTGTCGTTATGCCCAAATGCATGGATGACTGCTTCTTTGGTGTGTTGAAACCTAACCTATAGAAATCCACAGCAATCAGTGACTTAGATAGCTATGAGGAAATTGTCTGATGTGCCCTCAAAGTGGAATTTAAGATCAAATAATCTCAAGGGTATCATGGGGTAAAGAAGTGTAAGGTGGAAATAAATTCAACTGGACCTATGGATAAATCTGATGGTGCAAAGAAAATCTATCACCCCACTTTCCAATGGTGTAGAATGAATCACCACAGAAGTTGTCTGAAGGAGAAAATAAAATTATTTAGATGTGGATGAGAAGTGAACCAACTTGCAGACAACGGATAAGAAAATCCTGCAACTGCGATAGGGGAGAGGAAGACTCCTTTTGAACCTAATCACATTGTTAATTGCTTCAACTACAAAAAACCAGGGCTCATTGAAAATCATTTCCATATGCCAAGGGTTTTCGGAGCCAACCAACAACCTCCAAGGAAAAAAGGGAGATATTTTTCCATCACAACCACCGAAGTAAACCCCGAAAATGAAGTGATTATAGGTACACAAGTTATTCATTCAAAAATATATAACATACATTTTTATTCTATTCCTATGCATTATTTTGTATCCCTAATGTTTAGTAGAACAATTCCAACATCGCCAAAAATCATGGAACTAAAGATATCAGTGAGAATGAAAAAAGGGGAAATTATTTCATCCAATGAATATAACACCTACCCTATCTACATTTGTGGATTGAACGTCCCGAAGAACATCATCATACTCCCTTTGGTGGAATTTGATGTAATTTTTGTCATGGATTGGCTTTCCTTATATAGAGCAAAAATAAATTTCCATGAGAGATAAATCACTATTCATATGCATAATCGACCCTGGATTCTACACAAGTGTAAGGAGAAAGATGCATCTTCATTAGAACCTTCATTTCAAGCATTGATATTACTGCCCTATGACCGTGCATATCTATCCTAGATGATTGTGTTTAATGATGTAACCATTCATGAAGACCTTTCTATTGGGAGGAAATTGGATGAAGTTTTTCCTGAGGAATTTCCTGGTCCTCCTCCAAGAATAAATGTTGAATTATCAATTGATATTATACATTGGTGGTTTTCAATATCCAAGACTAAGTATATAATAGTTTTTGTGAAGTGTGAGGAGCTAAAGAAACAAATACAATAGAATCTGGATATAGGTTTTATACACCCATGTGTTTCACCATGGGGTGCACTAATCCTCTTTACCATGAAGAAAGATGGGTCAATCCTCCTTACCATAGATTATCACGAGCTCAAAAAATCATGATAATGAACAAGTATCCTCTACCCCGAAATGAAGACTTGTTCGATCAGTTAAATGGAGCACAATACTTCTCCATGGTGGATCTATAGTTTGGATATTACCATTTAAGGTATAAGAAGGAGGATATCTACAAGTCTACTTTTTGTAGAAGGTACGAGCACTATGTATTCATAGTTATTCATTTGGGACAAACTAATGCTCCAGAAATCATCATGGAATTGATGAATATAATATTTAGATACTACTAAGACATATCAATGGTAGTCTATATAGATGAGATTATAATATACTCCAAAACCAAGGAGAAGTATCTAAGAACTATACTAGAGCCCTTGTAAAAGGATAATCACAATTAAAAGTACAAGAAATGTGAGTTCTGGTAGAATGATGTCTCATTATTGTGTCATATCATAACAAGAAACATAATATCTATGGATCCCTCTAAGACAGCTGCAATTGAGGGATGGACGAGTCCAACATCAGTGAAAGATATCCATAGATTCCAATTGTTAGATGTATATTATTTCCTATTTGTGAGAAATTTCTCACAATTGTCATAACCTCTTACCAAAATAACTCAAAAGGGATTATTGTTTTCCTGGACTGATTAATGTGAAGATAGCTTCAAGGAGTTAAAAAGAAGGCTTCTCATTGAGCCCCTGATAACACTACCTACAAGTGGAGAACTTTTTGTTGTATTTATTGATGCTTATAAGAAGGTCTTAGGTCACGTGTTGATGCAAAATGAAAATTTCATTTGATATGATTCAGGTAAATTTAAATTTCACGAGAAAAACTCTCCAACACATTATCTGGAGTTGGCTACAGTGATCTTTGCATTAATATTTTGGGGGCATTACCACATTGGGGAGAAGTGTGAAATATATATGGACCACAAAAGCCTCAAGTATATATTTACATAGAAATTATTGATCATACACCAATGAAGATGGTTAGAGCTGATCAAATACTATGAATGCTCAATCTATTATAACCTTCGTTACACAAACAAGGTGGTAGATTATCTAAGTAAAAAAGACCCAACAATTTTATCATTCATGATAATTTAAAAGGATCCAATCATCATTTATTTGATGAATATGGACATGGTAATAATAAATAAGAGTATTTTATCATTCCTTTAACAAAATATTTCTCAACCGTCTCTTTTGGAAAGGTTAAAGGATTCTCCAATGGATGATCTGGGAATTCAAAAGAAGGTGGAAACTATCAAAAAATGGTAATGCTCGTATTTCAATGTCAGCGAATAAGGAATTGTGAGATTGGGGTCAAGAAAATGGGTTTGATCCAATTCAGAGTTAAATAGGGTAATTTTGGATGACACACATAGTTCATATTTCCCCATTCAATCAACAAGAACAAATATTTATCGAGATATCTAGGAAAATTATTGGTGGGATAACACGACGAAGAAGATCGCTCGGTATATATCAACGTTCCTTGTATGTAAGCAAGTGAAGGCTAAGAGGCATATGTCTATGAGGACAATGCAACCATTACCCATACCAACATCTAAAAGGGAGAACATCACCATGGGATTTTTCACCGGACTTCCTATGACATTGAAAGTTGCATTGCTATCGTGTTTGTTGTGTATTTTCTTACAATGACAGCACACTTCATTGCAATTTGAGAGGATTTCTCACTGGATCAACTGGCATGGATATATATCAAAGAAGTGGTAAGGCTACATGGAGTATCACTATCAATTGTATTTGATTGGGATCCACGATTCAACTCTATGTTCAAGAAGATTTTTTGTCCTGATCTAGATACTAATATGAAATTCAGTACAGCTTATCATCCTCAAATTGATTTTCAATATGGGAAGACTATCCAAACACATGAGGACATGTTGAGAGTGTGCTCAATAGAATTCAATAGAGTATGTGATCAACGTCTTCCTCTTGTGGAGTCCTCATATAATAATAGTTTCCACTCAAGCATCCAAATGGATCCTTATGAAGTAATTTATGGGAAGTGGTGTAGAAAATCAACATGTTTGATGACGTTTGGGAGTGAAAACTCCTAGGTCCGGAAATGGTCAATGAAATGGTGGAGACGGTTAAGACCATATTTTAGCATATTAAAGCATCTTAGAGTTGAAAATAGGGATATGCTGATAATCATCAACGAGACCAGGAGTTTGATGTCAGATACATTGTATTCTTCCACACATCATCGTAGGAAAGGGATATGTTATTTGGGAAGAAGTAAAAGCTTAGTCCAAGGTTCATTGTCCATTTTGAGATCCTTGATTGCATTGGAGTAGTGGCCTATCAACTAACACTCCCACTGAACCTATCTCACATACATTATGTATTCAATTTATCACTATTGAGGAAGTACATACCTGACCCATGACATGTACTCAATCCAGAGGTGATACCATTGGAGAATGACTTCTCCTATTAAGAGAAGTCGGTGAAGATCTTAGATCATAGTGAAAACATATATACAAAATTAGACAATTCCCCTCTTCAAGGTGCTGTTTTGAAACCACATGTTTGAAGAAGAAACATGGGTATCAAATAATGTGATAAAGCTGAGTTACCCTCAACTATTAAGTGTGGGAAAATAAAATTTTGATGGTGAAATTTCTTAAGGGGGGAAGATTGTAACGACCCAAAATTTTATTAATGAAAATTCATCTTGATCAAATTGAAAGTATAATTATGTAAAATGGTTATATAAAACATATTCAATTCCTTATTTATATGTTTTTTGGATATTAAAATAAAAGTTTGAATTGTGTCCTTTGATAATATAGCTGTTAAACAGAGGTCACATGATTAGTATAAATATAAGGCTTTAACAAAACCAATTTACTTGGACAAAAGGAGTGATGGCCTTATCTAGTAGGATTTCTCCATAAAAAGCACATATGTTGGATCTCGGAAGAGAGATGGCTTCGTTGGAATTCATTCTTGACCAAGCCCATGCCGAGCATCAACAATTTAAGCTCAATCGGAACCGCCTAAGGGAGAAGTGGATGTTGATAGAGATTACAACGTGAGCGATGTTATCCGAGCCACCCCAAGAGTCTGTCATAATCGTACACATTACCATTCAGTCTTATGAGGGTTTTATAATTTGTTATGTAAATAATCCTTATCACTATGATTTTGTGAATTATTTTGGCAAATAATGAGAATACATTTATTTTTTTATCATTACTTTTAAATAGTTTTTAAAGCACAAATAATATTTTTAGTTCATATTCAATTTAGAATTCTATTTTGACGAATTATTGGATTTTAAAAAAAATATTTCAACAAAATATTATTAAAAATTTACTTTTTATGAAATATAAATGATCATATAATTTTTATGAATAAAATTGTAATTTATAGTATGGTTTGAATGTTATTTTTGTCAAAACACAAGACTTTTTTAAAATTTTTTGTTATTATTTTAAAAGTAATATTTTACATATTTATAAATTTTTTTAGATAAAATAAATATTATTTTTTGGAATCAAGATTTCAAAATTATCCAACAGTGATTTTTTGATAATTTTCAGAGACAGCCGAATTTTTGGGTAAAAATAAAATACCATTTTAAATATAATATGTATTTTATGACATCATAATGACCGAATAGTTATGTAATAAAATACTATAAACATTATTTCGGCCAATAAATGTTTTACCAATAATATAATGTGATTTTATATTTGTTTGATTTATTTTACAATGCCTTAGAGGACCCCCAACACTAACAAAACATTTAATATTTTAAAAATTATATCCTTGAGAGTGTGGCACACCACCACATAACAATGCCCAACACATTAAGAAGACATGCCATTGGAATTATAAAATAATATTTTCAACTTCCCTTAAGAAAATAACATGCGCAAAATCCTTGTTTTGGTTTTTGGTTTTTATTAGTTTAACGTGTTGCGTACAAAACCTAGATAATAAAGAATTACCTCCCTTTTCCTATATAAACCATCCCAAGCACCCACTTCCTCATCACTCAATTCCTTTTTATATTGAACAAACATTGACCTACTATCTCTATAATCCCCCCAAGGTGCCCTCTAGTCCCATTATTTCTCTATAAAATCCCCTCTGAAGCCATTGGGATTTCACTTCCATCTCTGGGATTCCTTTCATTCTCATTTTATTCATGTTTCTTAATATTTTTATGCAATTTTATTTTCAATTGTAAAGGTTGGGGTATGATTTATCACCTCCCATATATTGTCCACTTTATTTTTTAACGATGAGCTACCCCTTCCACTCTCATCGATGCCTTCCTTGTATACCAGTTACCATGTAGAATTTTTGTAAGGGATTTTCTTCTTTTCTCATTTTACTCCAAATATCTTTATGTTGTAATGCCTTTTTAATTTCAATTAAAAATGTTGGGGTATGAATTTAAAACACCACCATATATCCCTCATTATGTATGGAGGATGAGAGACCCCTTTATCTATCATTAATGCCTCCCATGTACACTCATTACCATGTTGAAATTCTGTAATGAATTTATCTCTCTTTTCATTTACATTCAAGAAATTATTTTTTTTATTAATATAAATTCAATTACCTATGTTGGTACATGTATATATATGACCTAGTTATTGTCCATTCCATATAAATATGGCGAGACACCCCATTTTCTCTCGTCAACCATTTTTATGAATTCTTATGTCAGGTCGTTATACTGCTAAGATTGCATTGCAATTTTCCAATCCAATGTAACTGTTTAGTGAATACCATGTCCATTTCTCTATCAAGGGTATTCAAATTTATGCACATTTAATTATTAAAATTATATATTCATGTATGAATTCCACATTCATTTTCATTGGAATAAATGATGATGTCTAATGAATCAATTTTATATGATCTATGTGGCCCAATTATTCATGAAATGAAATGATTAAGAAGGGTGTTCCACAATAGAGCTCTAATTCATTGGGTAAAGATTATTATCATTATATGTAAAGGGAAATTATATTTTAATCATCTTAATTCAAGTGAAATGAGGATTTAATCATGATTCATGTCCACTGTGCCTTTAATCATGCTAATATAATGTTTAATGTTTTTTCCACATTTCTATATTATTGTAATAATGTTATGTCATGCCTTTATGTTCTTGTTTCTTTTATTCTCTGTTGATATGTATATTGCCTAACATGTACTATATTATTCATGTTATACCTTTTTTACACCCTTACTGGGCTTTATAGATCACCATTTTCTTATACAGGTCCTCATGTTATCCCATGCAATGCTAAGTACAAGGGAATGTAGTGGAAATTTAAAATATGTTTTCAATAAAGATGTAGTGTTTAATGTTTTGAGTCATTATGAAATGTTTCTATGCCCAAAAGTAACTAGACCTCTCTGTAACACCCCGAGATTTTATGAGATATGTTATTTTTATTTATTTGATGGCTTCTATTATACACTAAAACAAGATTAGCTTGAACTATACGCAATACTGTATTATCTTGCAGTATACATAACACTATTCTTGGCTCATGTTACACACAATTTCATGTTCGTTTTGTGGAAATTATTCTACGCAACATTAAGTATAGATTTTGATTAATGTATAAATGAAATAAGTTTTGATTATGTTATATGCAACACCAAACAGAGATTTCACTTCAGGCATCCCTGACTTGGCTTTCATTACATGCAATCAAGACCTTCTTCCATAGCGTGTGTAGTACGCAATACCAAGTTTCACTAAAAGAGATATTATTATAATATCATTATGAACTAATCATTATGAACAGTAATACCCACTTATTGAAATTTTATAAATTTTATCTTAAAAAATGGACATTATTTTTGGATTCGGAATATTGAAATTATCCTAGGGTGATTTTTTGGTATTTTTCCGAAAACATTCAATTTTTGATGAATAGTGAAAACACTGGGTTACTATTTAAAAACCGACTTTGTATTTAAATAATTATTTATTTGATTTAAATTTATTTTAGGTCAAAATTGATACATAATACATGTATAAATTCAATGTAATTTAGTTGAGTCATTTTATAATAATTTTGGATATATAAAAATTTTATTGAACTTTTCACCGTCTTTTACCCAACTCCTAGGAGAATTTGAAAATTTACATTAAACTTAATTTTACCGCTTCTATGAGTTGAATTTCGAAAATCCGAGAGACACGGTTAATATCAATGTGTAATATGTGGTTCAAGAAAATAAAGATAATTTTTGGTTAATAGTAACTTTTTACTTTTATTTACCACGGTTAAAAGTAAATTGGGCAATTAAGGGTGAAAATGATATTATTATTACCCTAAGACAAGTCATAATTCTATTAGATCAGTGTAATTCGACCGAAAACAACCTTAGGAATAAAATATTACCCTTTAGGTCCACTTGGATTATATTAGGACAATTATTGTTATTTTATTTAAAGAAGAGTTAACATTGTTAAAATCAATGTTTAATAACTAAAACATTTTTAATATAGGGTTATACATAAGATAAATTCAACTATAAATATTAATTATAAAGATAAAACTATTTCCTACATAAGGTTATTTTATTTATATGTTTTAGAAATTAAATAATTTAATATATTTATGACACAATGATGATGCAATAATTACCTTATTAATGAAATATTAACATAATTGATGTTATAAATACCCAAATAAATGTAATTTTAGACTTTTTTAGGAATTATACTAATTTTCTAGGTTAATATGACATGTTATTATTTATTAAATTTACTTATTTTCAACAAATCATGTTTTTATGATATTCACAAAAATAAATTACCAAATATTGTCAAAATTGACCAAAAATAGTTTTTAAAACAAATATTATATTACTAGTTGTTATTATATTCCTAAAAATCTAATGTTCATCCAAATGACTTAGATAATGTTATATATATAAATAATTAACCACTTGGGGTTCTTTTGTCTTGTTATAGTAAGTTTATTAACCATATAGTGTAAGAAAACAAGAAGACACGGTAAAAGTTAAATTATTTAACTTAGAGTTAAATATAATTGATAAGTTTAAAATAGTAACCTAAACATGTCTCAAAACTATTGGTTGAGAGTATTTAGGCCCATACCCAGTTTATATTTGAAATAAATCAATTCGGAGCTATTATAAATAGAATATGATTTTATTATAAAATAATATTTTAATTTTTTCCTAAGGTGCCCCTCTCCACCCTTATAAAAGGGAACCTCCTCCCTCTTCTCTTAAAACAATTTTGAGCCTAGAGGCTCGGCCAATCCATGTCCATTTCTCTTATTAACCTGCCTAGAAATATTATAGAGGTTCTGGACTCCTCAAAATACCAACTCTAGTACCTTAATAGGAAGCTTAAGGGAGGTGTGTCGAAGAAGAGGTAATCTCTTCTACCAATTCTTTCATGTTTTCTTTCTTCTTCAACATCTTCTTCATTGGTTGTTTCATTTGAAATTAATAACATCAGTATAACTAATATAATGATATGTTATTATAAATATGAAACATCCCAATTTCACCTTCTATCTATCCCATGGAAAATTAAATCACCGCGTGTGCGTACGTACGGAATAACGTCTCCACACCGTGGTGTAATCTATTTTTCCACCACCACATTTATTGGATGGGTATAATGGTGTAAAGAATTAATATATATAGTTATTATAATATAATACAGATTCGTAGATATTATATCATCCACTCCTATTCAATTCAATAATTATGGGAATGATATCATCACTCGTGCGTACGTACGGATTACCGTCTCCACGATGTGATGACATTCATTCTCCATGTTAACCATTTAAGAATGATTATAAAGTATATATAATGAATAATAATTAAAAATATTAAATGATAAATCTAATGGATTTATGTATATATATATATATATGTCATCTACTTACTTCCATTCAAATTAATAAGGAATGGAAAAACACGTTAATGCGTACGTACGGCCTGCCGTCTCCATGAACGGTGTTTTTTATTTCATTTATCTATATATTATATATATATACACTGAATATATATGATATATAAATCATTATTTACATTATGGAAGTAAGTAAATCATGATATAAGTAATTATAATATCATTAACAATAAGTCCAAACACGTACGATAAATAAGACGATTTTACCCAAAATGCTGCTTTAACATGGAATTTACAAAAGAACAGGTAATATAATGTCATAAGTGAACCATATATGATATCATAACAATGAATATGATTCTGTAATAAGTCAATGAAATTATTTAGATCATTATAAATGAGTTTCCGAAATGTACAAAGCATATCGGACCTAAGGTAAGGAATAACTATTCCAATCTTATTCTTATCCGAGATTGTTTATTCGTAAGTATTTTCTGGTGTTATATTTTTCATCTATGTCCATAAAATTGTTTTTCATAAGTGTTTAATTTTCTTCCATGTAAGTTTAAAGTCATGTTTACCCCTATTTTACTTTTACATTTTTTATGGAAGGAATATTTCTTTTGTTTACCATACGTAGTACTTATTGACTTTTCCATTAAAAGTACGAGGAGAATGTTTTTTAACTTATATTGCATGAAACGATTTTTACGGTTTCATAAAAACTTATTTTTATGAAGCTTACTCTACAGGTTTTCATGGTTATTTTCAATAAAATCCTTTTCTTTTAAAATTTCAAGGAATTTTTAGAAAATGAAATGATTTTGATGAAGAAAGGATATTTTCCTCAGAAATTCATTTCAAGTGTTTTATCATAAATATTTTCCATCTAAGATGACATTATTTAGTATGTTTATATTTCAAGTATAATGTCTCCATTATTTATATGGTTTTATTTTTCTTATGATGAAATTATACCAATTTTTTATATGGATTATGTTATGATGGGATGATGTTTATGAAACCCATATTTTTCTTTGGGTTATAAAGAATGATTAATGATTGATTTGTGGCACACGAATGAATGATTTAATTATGAGATGGGTGGGACCTATATCTCCCTCCAATTAATTGGGTAAAGATTTATATCTCATGAGATAGACATGGATCAAATGGTAAGTTAATCTATTTCAGTGGTACAGGACCAGAATGAGGAGTCAACTCGATTCTGTAAGGGAAGTTGTCCACTAAGATGGTCTTGGCAGTAATACCTTGGCTACTATGGAAATTATATCATGTGAATAATGGATTTCCACAATTACATGATTTATTCCCATGCTATTTTATGATGATTGATATTTCATTTTGATCTATGCCTTATGTACTGCCTTGTTTTATGTCATTCTTCAAGATTTTGATGTTTAAACATTATGGTCATGTTTTTCTGTTCAAATGTATAAGGTTTGATTTATTTTCTCCATGATTACCATTAGTGGGCATTTCATCTCACCCTTTATATTTTTTCTTTTCCGTAGGATATAAAGAAATGTTTTAGGTATGAAAAAAATGGGGAAGATCTTTATGGGAGATGTTGAGGATCATTCACCATGATTACAAGATAATGCTATGAATTTACAAAGACACTAAACTATTACGGTTCATTGAGTGTTGGTTTTTGTTATGTATTATGTATTCCTAAAAAGTAATTTAATGTCCATGTATGTCATGTTTGGGGTCTCTACAGTTGGTATTATACGAAAGGTTTAGTCAACCTTTGGAAACTAGGATGTGAGAACTTTAGTGAGATCCCTAGCGATATTTGTAATGTATGTCTAGGCATGTCCCTAAGGTTTAGTATAACTATATATTACAGTCCTAAAAGTAATTTGATGATCATGAATAACCTAGGGTGAACCTATGGTGTCATGGATTAAAGAATGTGTGATAATTTAGACATCCCATAAGTAACTTTTTATTATTATGTGGTTCCTTGTTATTTTATCTTTTTCTTACACCATGGTTTTTGGTTTTATTCAATAGAGGGAACTAGAAGGAATTGTGTAAAAATTGAATCCAATTGAAGAATTGGTGACTATGAGAAATGAAATTGCGTAATGCCTAGAAAGAATTTTTTTTTGATTATGCCGAATCAGTCATCACGCTATATGATTAAAAATGTGAACATTAGTGGTATTCCTAATTCATCAAATAAGAGGAAGATGAACTTTTATGCATGTTCGATTGGCGAGGAACATATATAAAGGAATATTGAGATTTTTAAAGAAGGGAAGAAGAACCTTGAGGAATACATCAAATGGAGCGGAAGATGTTATCTATGTGGAGAAAAGGGTCATAGAGTGATAGACTATTATGGAGTCCAATGTCTTATTTTTGGAGAGCATGGGAAATACCCAACTCAATGCCTTGACCTAAGATGTTACTTCTAAATCAAGGAAGGACTTATTCCATGAAAATCATTGATGATGATGGATTTAAGTGTTTTTGTATTGGTATTCAAGAATAATGTTGTTGAGATACTTTTATGGTATATTGGAATATCTATGTATTGGTCCATTGTGGTTTTCCACAAGAATATGGTACCGGTAACCATGAAAAGTGATTGAAATATTTTTGGAATAATGATGATATGCGCATAATGAAGGGATAAGAAGAAAATAATATTTTTGATAGTATTCCTGAGCTCATGATTGAGATAAGGAAATAGTGGTATCATGGTTTGAGTATATAGAATTTTTGGGATTTTGGTATGTGGAAAGAGTTACCTTTTGATAGAATTCAAGTTTTCACTAAGGTTCTATGGTAATACATGTTTCAAGGGAATACATGATTAACGAAGTCACATGTTTGGAATCTGACCAACAAGATATATCGTATGATAAATGTTGGTATTTACATGGTTGGTAGAATGACTTCTCTAGTAATCTTGTTCATTATACTATGATATTGGAGAAAAGTATTTTGGATAAGCCTAAATATTAGAATGGATTATATTAGACATCAAATATTATTTTTTAAGGCTAGAACATTGTGATATTATTTTTGAAATGTTATAATAGTATAGTTTTAGAAAAAGGACAACCTGCAGAATGGGTGACAACCCATCGCGTCGGACAAGGCTATGTGAATCGAACCCACAACGGAAGTGAGATAGGCCTTTATCGCCTACCAATGGCCTATAAGAAGTCTCTGGTGAGTAGAAACTAGTTTTATTTTGTTAAGCTGTATGATAGATGAAGTATAAGCTAATTTTTTGAATCATATATGATTAATCTCACCATAGATAGACTTATGTATATTTAATAACTTATGGTATCCTTTTTGCGATAGAAACAGATGGGATGACTTATCATTCTATCACAAGATCTACTAACACTTCATGAATGAAAAATTCAACTTCATTTCTTTAAATAGCGATGAAGCGGAAATTGTTCATGGAATGACCAATGATGTTATTACCCTGAAATCATGTAAGTTTTTCTACTTATGTAAAAATTTATCAATGTTAGGGAAATGATCTGAAAAACGAAAAAAAATTTCCTAGTTCCCTTTTATCTGATGAATTAGATGGTACCTTATATCTTCTCAAATTTTTGGCTTTGTGATTTTTGGTTTTTTCATAGCCATGTCCTCTATAAGTTTTCATCAGAACTTGATGGTTATATTTATTTTCCATATCCATATTTTTACCTATGTTGTCCTATGTGGAAACCCAGTGCTCAGTTACATTGGGTGACTACTATGATTCTAACATCCCTTTTTAAAATGAAGTTTTAGTATTCATTTTTATGATGTGGGTTTCTATGAAAGAAACTTTCAGGTAGTAAAACATTTATAACCCCGACGAATCTCGAGGGCGAAATGCATTTTAATGGGGGTAGAATGTAACACCCCGAGATTTTATGAGATATATTATTTTTAATTTATTTTATGTCTTATATTATACAATACACCAAGATTAGCTTGTTCTATATGAAACATCATATTAGCTTGCAGTATACGTAACA
This sequence comes from Viscum album, assembly GCA_963277665.1. NCBI lineage: Eukaryota > Viridiplantae > Streptophyta > Magnoliopsida > Santalales > Viscaceae > Viscum > Viscum album. The sequence goes on from OY728157.1 coordinate 1,799,998,909, forward strand.
CTATTCTTGGCTCGTGTTACACACAATTTCATGTTCGTTTTTTGGAAATTATTATACGCAACATTCAGTATAGATTTTGTTTAATTTATAAATGAAATAAGTTTTGATTATTTTATACACAACACCAAATGGATCTTTCACTACAAAAATCCCTAACTTGGCTTTCATTACACACAATCAAGACATTCTTCGATAGCGTGTGTAGTACGCAATACCAAGTTTCACTAAACGAGATATTATTATAATATTATTATGAACTAGTCGTTATGAATTCTAATACCCACATTTTGAAATTTTATAAATTTTATCTTTCAAAATAGACGTCATTTTTGGACTTGGAATATCGAAATTAGCCTACGGTGATTTTTTGGTATTTTTCTGAAAACTTTCAATTTTTGATGAATACCGAAAACACTGGGTTACTATTTAAAAACTGAGTTTTTATTTAAATAATTATTTTATTTTATTTAAATTTATTTTAGGTCAAAATTTATAAATAATACCTATATAAGTTCAATTTAATTAATTTGAGTCATTTTATAATAATTTTAGATATATAAAAATTTTATTGAACTTTTCACCGTCTTTTACCCACCTCCTAGGAAAATTTAAATTTTACATAAAACTTAATTTTACCACTTTTGTGAGTGGAATTTCGAAAATCCGAGACACACAGTTAATATCAAGGAGTAAAATGTGGTTCAATAAGATAAAATAATTTTTGGTGAATAGTAACTTTTTACTTTTATTTACCACGGTTAAAATTCAATAGGGTAATTAAGGGTAAAAATGATATTTTTATTACACTAAAACATGTCCTAATTCTATTGTATTAGTGAAATTCGACCAAAAACAACCTTAGGAATATAATATTACCCTTTTGTTCCACTTGGTTTACATTAGGACACTTATTATTATTTTATTGAAAGAAGAGTTAAAATAGTTATAATCAAAGTTTAATAACTAAAACATTTTTAATATAGAATTATACATAAGATAAATTCAACTATAAATATTAATTAGAAATATAAAAAGATTTCATACATATTTTTATTTTATTTATAATTTTTAGACATTAAATAATTTAATTTATTTATGACATAATGATGATGCAGTAATTACCTTATTAATGAAATAATAACATAATTGATGTTATAAATACCCAAATAAATGTAATTTGGGACTTTTTATGAATTAAACTAATTTTATAGGTTAATATGACATGTTAGTATTTATTAAATTTAATTTTATCTATCAAATCATGTTTATATGATTTTCACAAAAATCACATACCAAATAGTGTCAAATTGACATAAAATAGTTTTTAAAAAATATATTATATTATTAATTGTTATTATTTTCATCAAAATATTAGGGTCGGTAAAATGACTTAAATAAGGTTATATATATTAGTAATGAACCACTTGTGGTTTGTTTGGCTTGTTATAGTAAGTTTATTAACAATATAGTGTAAGAAAACAAGAAGACACGGTAAAAGTTAAATTATTTAACTAAGAGTTAAATCTAAATAATAAGGTTAAAATTGTAACCTAAACATGTCTAAAACATATTGATTGATATTATTTTTAACCATGCCTACTTTACCTTCGAAATAAATCAATTTTGAGATATTATAAACCGAATATGACTTTATTATAAAATAATATTCTATGTTTTTCCTAAGGTGCCCATCTCCACCCTTATAAAAGGGCACCTCCTCCCACCTCTCATTACACAAAATTGAGCCTTGAATCTCGGCTGACCACTACCCATTTCTCTTCTAAACTTCCCTAGAAACATTTTAGAGGTTCTGGTACCCTCAAAAGACCAACTCTAGTTCTTTAAGAGGATACATAATATAGGTGCATCGAAGAAGAGGTAGTCTCTTCTACCGATTCATTCAAGTTTTCTTTCTTCTTCAACATCATCTTATTTAGTTGTTACAATATAAAGTAATAACATATATATAACTAATATACTGATATTTTATTATAATTATTAAACAACCCCATTTCACCTTCTAATCATCCTACAAAAAATGAAATCACCGCGTGTGCGTACGTACTGAATACCGTCGCCACGCCGTGGTGTAATCTGTTTCTCCACCACCACCTTACTTGGATGGGTATAATGGTGTATAGAATTAAAATATAGTGTTATTATAACATGATACTGATTTTTAGATATTATATATTCCACTCCAATTCAATTAAATAACTAGGGGAACGATATCATCGCTCGTGCATACGTACAGATTACCGTCTCCATGAAGCGATGAGAATCATTCTCCATGTTTACCATTGAAGAATGATTATAAAGTATATATAATGAATAATAATGAAATATATGACATGATAAAGCTACTGGATTTATGTATATATTTATATATTTCATCTACTTACTTCCATTCAAGTCAATAAGGAAAGGAAAACAATGTTCATGCATACGTATGGTGTACCATCTCCATGAATGGTGTATTTCATTTCATTTATCAATCTAATATATATATATATATATACTAAATATATATTATATATAAATCATTATTTACATTCTAGAAGTAATTAAATCAAGATATAAGTAATAATAATATCAAGAACAACAAGTCCAAACACATACGATAAATAAAACGATTTTACACAAAACGCTGCTTTAACATGGAATTTACTAAAGAACAGGTAATATAAAATTATAATTGAATAATATATGATATAATAACAATGAATATGATTATTTAATAAGTCAATGACATTATTTAAATCATTATACAGGTGTTTTGGATACGTACGAAGCATATCAGACCTAAGGTAAGAGATAACTATTCCAATCTCATTCTTATCCGAGATTGTTTATTTTTACGTATTTACTGGTGTTATATTTTTCATACATGTCAATAAAAATGTTTTTCATAAAGTTATAAATAATATTTCATGTATTTTTAAAATCATTTTTACCCCTCTTTGACTTTTACTTTGTTTTATGGAAGGAATCTTTTATTTGTTTTCCATACACAGTACTTTTTGACTTTTTCGTTAAAAGTATGAGCAGAATGTTTTTTTAACTTATACAACATGAAAGGATTTTTAGGGTTTCATAACAACTATTTTCATGAAGCTTACTATACATGTTTTCATGGTTATATTCAATAAAATCATTTTCCTTTAAAATTTCATGGAATTTTGAGAAAATAAAATCAATTTGAAGAAGAAAGGATATTTTCCTCAAGAATTAATTTCAAGTGTTTTATCAAAACTATTTTCCATCTCAGATGACATTATTTAGTATGTTTTTGTTTCAAGTATAATGTCTCCATTATTTACATGGTTTGATTTTTCTTATGATGAAATTATACCCATTTGTTTTATATGGATTATTTTATGATGGGATGATGTTTATGAAGCCCATATTTTTCTTTGGGTTATAATTAATGATTTATGATTATTTTTTGGCTCATGAAAGAATTCTTTCATTATGAGATGGGTGGGACCTATATATACCTTCAATGCATTTTGTAAAAATTTATATCTCATGAGATAAACATGGATGGATTGTTAAGTTAATCTGGTTCAGTGGTACAGGACTAGAACGAGGAGTGAACTCGATTCCGTAAGGGACTTTGTCCACTAATATGATCTTGGAAGCAATGCCTTGACTACTATGGAAATCATATCATGTTATTAATGGTTTTCCACAATTACATGATTTATTCCGATTCTATTTTATGATAATTGATGTTCCACTATGATCTATGCCTTACGTACTGCCATGTTTTATGTCATTGCACAAGATTTTGATGTTTAAGCATTATGTTCATGTTTTTAAGTTCAAATGTATATGGTTGGTTTTATTTTCTCGATTATTACCCTTAATATGAATTTGAGCTCACCCTTTATATGTTTTCTTTTCACCATGATATAAAGAAAGTTTTTAGGTAAGAAAAAGATGGAAGATCTTTATAGGAGATCTTGAAGATCTTTCACCATGATTAGAAGATTATGTTCCGAGTTTACAAAGAAACAAAACTATTACGATAATTGAGTGTTGGTTTTTGTTATGTATTAAGTATTCCGCAAAAGTACTATAATTTCCATGTATGTCAAGATTGGGGCCTCTACTCTCTCGATCATCCATGTTGTACCACGTGAAGAGTTTATGTAATTAATCATGTTTAAGTGTGTAATAAAAAGTTGGGTTGTTATAAATCTCCCCATATTTTAACAACTCATCCTCAATATACACTTATGAGATTCTTATGAAAAAATTCTAGGACATTAGGCCCTTATATATGCTTCTATTTTTAATTTTTCAACTTTCACATGTCCATGATTCCATAATAGACCTGCTATCTCCATGTTCTTTTCCCACAACACATTATAATTGTGATTGAACACAAAAATCATATACTCCTCAAAATACACATATATCTTAAAGTCATCCTCATCCACATCATTCACATGATAAGGGTCGTGGTGATACTACCGAAGTTGTGATACTGGTAAATCACCATGAATATAACTATATCTCCATGTAATAGCCAATAGGTACACCACTAGCTCGATTCTCTACACAATATCAAATGGTCCAATATACATGGGTACCAATATTCCCTAAATCTATATACAATGGTGACCAAACCTAGGAGACACCCAGATGAATAAATGATCACCCTCTGTAAACTCCTGGGTTCAGCTCCATCTATCAGAATATGACTTCTTTCTACTCTGAGTCACTTCCATAAATTTTAAAATCAATTGGACCTTCTCAGATGTATCCTACACGAGACTCGGTCCCAATAACTATGACTCACCATCCTCTATCCAACATAGTTGTGATGTACATAGAGAACAATAAATATCGACATATTTTTTCAACTATATATTTTCCTGATAACATTTTTATTTGTGAACTCCACTAAATCCTTGTTTTATACCCAAGATCCACCAAAGTAATGGACACATGCCCATAGCTTATCCTCAAGATCTTATATAGTATTCTTCTACTTACCATCTATCTATGGGTGGAAATCCATTCTCAATAATAGCTATGTCCCATGTTATTTATACAATCCTGTCCGGAAGCATTATGTAATGCATGAATCACAATATGAAACTACTTTCTTATGGCACTCCATTATGGTGGATATATCTTAAATGTAATGTTATCCAAAATTTTCTATTCTAAAGGTTCCCCTTATAGACTAGAAATGTGATACCTCTTTTAGTCAGTCCATAATGACCCAAATATCATATTTCCTCATACGAATATTTGGGAGACCCAACAAAAAATCCATGGGCATGTCATCCCAACTCCATTCTAGGATTTGATGTCATTGTAGTAAATATCTAGGTTTTTGATGTTCCACCATCTGCTACTCAGAGGTGAAGCTTCTTGTCACATACTATGTTATCTCCTTTTTCATGCCTGGCTACAAAAACTATCATCATAGTTCATAGTAAATTTTTATTACACCTGGATGAACAACCTATTTTGAGGCATGAAATTCAATCATGAGCTCCACTCACACGCTCGTACGAAAAATTGCTCAAATATTCACATTGTTGTTCTCATCCTAATCTATCAACCAGTCCAATGATGTATCCCCACCATCAATGATATACCTATAGGATTATCACTCTTGATCCTCACTCTTTATATCCATGATTCATATCAAAAAAATTTTACTCCACTACAACATATTATATATTCATCATCTCCTATCACTCCTAAACCAACACATTAATTTCATTCAGCAATTTCATCATCTTCCTCTCTGCACTTGACTCAAGAACCATCAGAGTCTGAGTTTTTTTTACTCAAGGAATCAGTCACACTATTTCCCTTTGTGGGTGTAGATTCCTATTCAAAATAGAAATGCAGAATATACTAAACCCATCTTCACTACTGAAGCTTCCAATAATGTTGTAAAAATATATACTTAAAAATATTATGTTTTTTATAGACTGGAATATTTTCTTGCAAAATATAGTGTCACCAACACATAAGAGATAAGTCAACTACTTCTAAATCGAGGTCACATGTAGGGTAATTGCATTAATGAGGCCTCAACTACTAAGACCCATATAACACAACTCAATATCCATAATTAAACATAACTCAATGTTCGATCACAAAGGCATCAAAAATAAACTATATAATTCTCACTTGAGTCATGTAAAATCAAAATTGGTGTTGTTGTCAATATATTCTTAAACTCTTGAAAATATCTCTCACAAGACATTGAATATTCAAAATTTTAATTGTTTTTAGAGAAGCCTTAAAATGGAACTACCAAAAAGAAATATTCTTTGATGAATTTTCTATAATATCTAGCTAATCCTAGGAAGATTCATATATAAAAACATTCTTGTGCTGCTCCCAAGAAACCACTTCCATAAACTTCTCTGGGTCCAATAACACACCTTCATCCATGATAATGTACCCCATGATGTGAACCAAGTCAATCGAAAACTAACAATAAGAGATCTTGGTGTATAGACAATGCTCTCTCAGTGTACCCATGATGATGTCAAGATGTTTTGCATGATCATCATGTGTCTTTGAGTACACAAAGATATCATCAAAAAAATACCACTATGAACTGATGCAAATATGGATTAAAGATCAAATTCGTCAAATCCATGTACACTACTAGTGCATCTGTCAACCCAAATTTCATTATAAAAACTCATAAAGGCCATAACTACATCTAAAATCAGTACATGGTATATTAGAAATATAAACTATAACACGGTGATACCTTGTTCTCAAATTGATCTTTGAGAACAAAAAATATCCCTTATATTATTCAAAGAGATCATCGATATGTACAAGAGGATATCAGTTCTTCACAATCATTTTATTCAATATATGGTAATCTTCACAGAAACAAAAAATCCTATAATACTTCTTTGAAAAAAATATAGGTGATCCCCAAGGGGACGCACTGGGATGGACAAATACCTTATCCTAAAATTCCATAAACTATATCCTAATATCTTTAAGATCAATCAGTTCCATTCTGTATGGTGGATAAGATACTGGCTCAACCCCCTGCATGAGCTGAATAGTGAATTATACATCTCTGTTAGGTGGTATCCCTTAGAAATCATCATTAAATACATCATCATACAGATCAAATACTAGTGGAAGGATATCTTGTCTAACAACCAAATAATCCAATAAAAGACTATAAATATTAGTTTTGATCTATCTTAGATTCTTAATAATTTGGCCTACTTGACCATCCATAATATCCCACTCTCCACGATGAATATACTTTTCACCCATAGGAGATAGAAATGTAACTATCCAATGGTAATATATGATGTGGGATCAGAATGTAACTAGCCTTTCCATAACAATAATTAGGATGAATATCATCATATCAAGAAAAAGATCCCATTGTAAATGATATTCCCTAATAACTAGTGAACATCCCCTAAAAATACAGATATCTCAAGACTGCACACCCAATAGTGTATCTATCATCAAAAGCACGCTCACAAAATCCACCACTAAGTTCAAACCATTAACATGTTTTTCACATATAATGGAATAGGAGGCACTAGTATCAATCAGGGTACTAGATAATGTAGAATCTACTTGAATCCTACTTCTCATAGTCGATGTCCTAGCCTCAATATGCACAGTTGTAAGTTACACAACATGTAATTGTGATACTTCTCTTTCCTATGATTTTTTCTGAATCACTAGAGTAGAACACCCTACAAATTTGAGCACAGATTCCAAGAATCCCTACGTCCACTACCTATACCACCTCATCCAGAGGAACTCCAACTATAATAACCTTTCACTTTATTTCACACTTAAACATAAATTATTACATAAAGTCTTCACTTTATAAAACATAGAAGATCAGAGGTCTACTATCTTTGGGGATTGGGAACAACACATAACATCATATAAAATAAAATACACATATTTATTGAAAACTTATGTTACATGATCACACACATTCCTTATTACTTATCATTAAATGGGATAACCTAAGGACATACATAAGAAAAAGGTGATCTACAAAGAATAGTAATGGACTAAACATTGAATAAGATGAAAAATATAGTACATTTTATGAAAAATTCATATCAATAGAGAATATGAGAAACATGAACATAAATCCACGATATAGAATGATTATCTTAACCTAGAAATGTGGCATCCACATTTAACATGATATTAGCATGAGCCAAGCCACCATGCACGTGGAGCATGAGTGAAACCTCATTGCACTTGAATTAGAAATGGTAAACACTCATTGAATTTTAATTAGTTTGAGTATACCATCACTTCAGTTGATGTATCATGATACTAATATTTACCCAATGCATTGGAGGGCAATTAGGGTGCACCCTTCTTAATCATTTCATTTCATAAATAAGTGTGGAACATAGATCATATAACATGGATTCATTAAAAATCATAATTTTTTCAAAGATAAAGGATTTGTTAATTAAAACATGGAACTATCTAGTTAATATGTATTTGTTTATAAAGGTGATTACCCATTATAGAGAAATGGACATCATATTCACTACACAATGACTTTGTATTGTAAAATCATGAGGAAATTTTTCCAGCAAAACAACATGACATAAGAATTCATAAAAATGGTTAATGAGAGATAGAGGGGTGTCTAATCAATATACATTAAATTTACAGTAAGATGGTCATATAAATACATTTCCCAACATATATAATGGAATTTTTATTCATAATAAAAAATGAATTTCTTGAATGTAAATGAAGAGTGGGAAATCACCTACTGAATTTCGGTACAGTAACATGTGTACATGGGAGGTATTAGTGAGAAAGAAAGGGGAATATCATCCTTAAAAAATAATATGTGATGTATATGGAAGGTTTAAAATCATACCCCATCATTTTTAATTGAGTAAACAAGAGTATATCAACATAAAGAAATTTTCACAAAAATGAGAGACGAAAAATCCCCTACAGGGATGTGTGATCCCAAAAGCATTAGAGATGCATGAGAGAGGATTCATGGGTTATTAAGGCAACTTGTGAGTATTTTTGAGAGATGAGGTCATGTTATGGTATTTATCCTTGTTTGTTTGAGTGAAGATAAGTTGGAGCATGGGTGGGTTTATATAGGAAAAGTGAGGGAATTCATTATTATTTAGGTTTTGGACACCACAAATTAAAATAATCAAAACCAAAAAACGAACCATGGAATGTTCCCATGGTTTTTTCCAAATGAGAGTTTTAAACATTATTTTATACGGCCAATGTCCAATATTCTTATAATATTAGGCTTTCTTAGGTATGGTGAGTCCCAATCTCAAGGAAATAATTTTAAAAATTTAAAATATTTTATATTTCTTAGAGGGTCAACTAAGACATTGTAAAATAATTCAAACAAACCTAAAGCCACATTATTTTATAGGTAAAACATATAGTTCCAGAAAAGACCATTTATATTATTTATTAAATCAGTATTTGGTAATTATGATGTCATAAAACATGTCATATATTTAATAATATTTAATTTTTACCCAAAAATTTTATCGTCTCACAAAATTATGAATTATTCACCATTAGATAATTTGGAGGTCTTGAATCCAAAAATATTATTCATTTTCTAAATAATTATATATATATGTGTGAATTTGTAATTTTAAAATAAAAATATACATTTAATGAAAATTCATGTGTTGTGACAAAAATGGGTTTCAAACCTAAATAAAAATTAAAATTTTATTGAAAATTTTTAACATAAATTATATATAATAAAATGTAATTTAGTAATAATATTTTATTAAAATATTTTTTAATTAAAAAATCCATTAATTGATCAAAATTGATTCTATAATAGAATATTTACTAAAAGTACTATTTTTTCTTTAAAACCCATTTAGAATGTAACAATAAAATTATTGTATATTATTTATAAAAAAAATAAAACATACAATAATGGTGCTAGGGTCTTGTTAGATATCATAGTATAAAACCTGCATATGGCCTAATGGTAAGGTGTGCGTTGGTTATAGACGCTTAGGGTGGTCTGGATAACATCATTTGGGTGGTAATCTCTATCAACTTCCACTTATCTCGTTGGAGGTTACATTCAATATTAACGCATTGAAGCTCATCTTGGCATTAGTCATGAGGGAAGCCAAATGACAATACCTCCTTTCTGAGATCGAATAATGGGCTTTATATGGTGAAATTATACTATATGAGGCCATCACTTCCTTTGTTTGAGTAAATTGTATTTGTTAAAGACCTACATTTATACTAATCTTGTGATCACTGTTCAACTTCTATATTAGAAACAATATCAATTCATAATGGAATTTTGAAAAAAGAAATCATAAAACCTAATATGTTCATATGTTATGTAACTATTTTACATAATAAGACATTTAATTAGATAAAGAATAATTTAAATTGATAAATTTTTGGGTCGATAAAATATTCATCCTTATTAAATTTCACCAAGAAAATTTTCATTTCTCACAATAATACAAATGAGGATAACTTGGATTCATCAATTACATTGATTACTACATTTACCCTTCAAACATGTGGTTTTCCCACAACACCCTGACGAGGGGCACTGCCATATTTTTTAACTTTATCTCTATGATATAAGATCTTAAAAGTCTTATCTTAATAAGAGATTCAATTATCCAGTGGTACCATATCAAGATTGACTACATGTGTTGGGTCAGGTACGTACTTCTTCAAGAGTGATACATGTAATACATGATGTACTTAATATTGGTTCAGTAGGAGTGCTTATCGATATGCCACTTCTTCAACAAGATCAAGGATCTCAAAAGGGACGATCTAATTTGGATTAGTCTTTCCCTTCTTCCCAAATCTCATAACTATCATCCACGGTGATATTCATAGGAATACCTTTTCTTCGACTTCGAACTCTAGGTCTCATAACTTATTATCCGCATAGCTATTTTATCGACTCTCAGAAGATTCAATGTGCTACTGGATGGTTTTATCCTCCTCCAACATTTCATCGATCATTTATGGACCTAGAATTTTTCTCTCCCCAACTTCATCCCAACATGCTGCTGTTCTACACCTCATCCAATAAAGTGAATCACAAAGAAACATTTGGAAGCATTATTGGAACTGTTATTTTAATTGAATTCAATCATAGTAAGATGTTGATCCCATCCTCTTTTGAAGTCCATTGAGAAAGATCTAAAAATGTCCTCAAGTTTTAATATAGTCTACTTATATTGGCCATCCATTTGAGGATGATAAGTCGTATTGATGTTCAGCTTAGTATTTAGAATGTGTTGGAGACTCTTCCAGAACATAGAGGTGTATCTTGGATCTCGATTAGATACAATAAATTTTTGTACACCATGAAGCCTTACCACTTCCCTAATATATATATTTTCCAGTTTTTCTAATGGGAAATCATCTCAACTTAAAATTAAGTGTGAATAATTTGTTAGATGACCCGCAAAAACCCAAATAACATTGTCTCATTTCGATGTCTTCATAAGTATGGTGACTAAGTTAAAGGTAATTTTATCCCATTCCCATGTGGTAATGGGTGGTGGTTTCATCATTCCCTTACACTTATGCCTCTGATCCTTCACATTCTGACATTCCAGGATCATTGATATATACTCAGTGAACTCTTTATTCATGTTATCCCACCAATAATGCTCTCAGTGGTCTCCATATATCTTGGGTTTTCCTGGGTGAATGGAAAAATTTGAACTATGTGCATCATCAGAAATTTCTTTCTTTAACTCTAGATATTATAGAACACATAGTCTTGACCCAAATATCACAATTAATTCTTCATTAACAGTTAACTTTGACGATTTACCTTTTCTTATAGTTTCCACATTCTTTTGAATGCCCACATCAACTTTTGGAGAATCTTTTTTACGTTTACAAAATTTATGGTTGACCAATCATTTGTGAATAGATTTATGATGTTCTCTTATTTATGATTACCATTTCTATCTTCATAAAATATTAAATTATTTGACACATTTTATTTTCTCATAAATGATAGAATTGTTGGGACCTTTTTACTTAGGGCATCTTCCACCTAGTTTGGTTTCCCAGGGGGTTTTGGATTGAGTAGTCATAGTCTTCAATCAAATCTAGGCATCTTTATTTTTGCATATTCAACTATTTTTGTGTGAATATATATACATTTGGTTTTTTACCTATGTATATTTCACACTTCTCCAAAAATAGGTAATATTGACAAATTTTAAAAGCAATGATTACTGTGGTCTACTCCAAATCATGTTTTGGATAATTTTTCTCAGGAAATATAAATTGTTTTGAAAAATAGACAATGACTTTGTCATTTTGATAATAACATATCCATATAACTTATTCAAAGCCTCGCTAAATACCATTAAACGTTCTCCATTCGTGGGTAGTGTTAGCATGGGCTCAGTGAGAAGCCTTTTTTCTACTCCTTGAAGCTATCTTCAAATTCATCACTACAAGAAACATTTACTCCCTTCTGAGTTAGTTTGTTAATAGGGTTGTAAAATCATGAGAAATTTTACAAAATTTTGAGATAATATGTTGATAACCCTATGAATATATAAATATTCTTTACAAATATTCTCCTTGACCATCCCTCTATAGTAGCTGTCTTGTAGGGACCAATAGATACCTCTTTGTCTGTGATGATATAAACCATGAATGAGACCTCCTTCTCCTGAAACTCACACTTTATATACTTTTCATTGAGAATATCATTTCACATGGTCTCTAGTATTGTTCTTAGATGCTCCCCATGATCCTCCTCTGTATGGGATAATATTAGAATATCCTCAATATAGAGTACCAAAATATCGAGTTAATCTCTAATGACATTATTCATCAATTCCATGAATATTTCTAGATAATTAATGAGTCCTAAAGGCATTACTATGAATTCCTAGTACCCATATCTTATACAAAATGTAGCCTTGGGGATATCCCCCTTATTCAACCATACATGACTATATATCGACCACGGATTATCCATGGTGAATTATTGTGATCGACGTATCTGATAAAAAAAGTCATGAATTGGTGGTAGTGGACATTTGTTAATTATTGTAATTTTTTTGAGCTCATGATAATCATTGAAAAGGTTCATTGACCCTTCATTCTTCTTGATATGGAGGTCTGGGGAACCCCATAGTGAATCACATGGGAGTACAATCCCTTTATCCAGATTCTCTTATAGTTATTTCTCCATCTCCTCAAGCTCTAAAATAGTAATTCTATAAGGAGTATTGAAAATTTTCAATGCCCCATGTATAAGATCAATTGAAAATTAAACATCTCATCTAGGAGGAAGACCATTTAATTCTTCGAGAAAGACTTTAGTGATTTCTCTCACAATAGGAATGCCTTTATAAAAGTTTTCTTCCTTATACTCAATCATCTATGAAAGATATGTGTGCTCATAGGGAAGTAATATCCATGCTTAAGATGATGGTGCTAAAGAAGGTTCATCTTACTCATTGCACTTTTACATAATCACGGGTCGAATCACTATAACGAGATATATTTTCGACTCATGAAAATTTATGTTGGATCTATATTAGGAAATCCAATCCATGCCATGAATTGAATCATATTTCACCAAATGGAGTATGATGAGTTTCTTTTGGAATATCAAACCAAAAAATGTTATAGGGGAGGATTTAAATTCATCGATTTCATTGATTTCCCCATTATCGGTTCTCACTGAAATCTTTACTTCAATGATTTTTGGTGGTGTTCAACTCATTCTACTAATCATTCAGGATATAAAATAATGTGCAGAACAATAATAAAAAAGTACTTTCTCTATTATTGAGTGAATAGAAAGAGTACCTCTCCCCACTTTACTATCGAGGTTGACATCAATAGTAGTGATGGAAGAAGCTATCCCTTATTTCCTTAGAGGTTTTTGGTTGCCTTTAAAAACCCTTGGCTTAGGTCACTAGTTTTCAAAGTTCCCTTGTTCACTTCTATTCAAGAAATTAACAATGAATTGAAGGTATAAAGGAGCATTCATTTCCTCTATCTAAGCCGCGTGTTTTTCCTGTCAGCAGTTAATGGCTTGGTGCCTTCTCTTCCACACCTAAAGCATTTCCTAGTCCCCTTTAGGCAATTTACGGGGTGCTTCTTTTAACAAATTTGTCAAGTGGGGTGCTTTATTTTCGTTCCATCATTGGATTTATCCATCAGACCTCTATAATTGAATTGATCCTTAAGCTTATTTTCCCCATTGTACCCCTTAGATTCAACAAGAAATTTTACAACATTGAGATCACATCAAACAATTTACTCATGAAAGTCATTTGAAGTTTTCCTCATATGCTATGATGGATTCATCTTCTCTATTCTTGAAGGAAAATAAGTGCCTTTCCATCTTAAGTTGGAGGTTGAGAGGAAAGTATTTATTGAAAAATATTTTCCAGAAATCCATCCATTACAACATCTCGATGTCCTCTCAGGCTTCATATTTTTTATCTATGTCAACCACTGATCAGATTCACCCTCGATATGATATGTATCTATAATAACCTTCTATTATTAGAAACATTTAAGGATGGAGAAGATATATTTAATGTATATGATCCATTGTTCGGAAATTGAGGGATCAGATGATCAATTAAAAGTAGGAGGCCTTTGCCTCATTAAGCTCTCAATTGAGAATTTTTCTTTTTTAGGGGGGTTGAATGTTCCTCTTGACACATGTTTCGATTCAAAACTCAAGTTAACTAAGATACTATCTTGAAAATGTTCATGATTCCCGCTCCCATCAGATTGGGCATCTCATTATAATAATCATCACATGGATCTTCTCATTAGTTGTTAGCCCGAGTCCCCCTATTACCTTCTTTTGGCTGGAATAAAAGAAATTATAGGGGTAACACATAAAGGGAAATCCAAAGAAAATAATTAATTACTTATAAATTAATTTTTTTCCTTAACTATTGAATTTATAGGATTCAATATTTGTTATCCTTGATATATTTCCCAACATATATTCTTAGGGTAATATTTTTATTCCATAAATAATGGTTCGTAGTAAGCTTATGAATTTACCAAAGATTATCTATCAAGAGTGTCATATCCAATAGTACAACATTGAAAATTTTACTGAACTAGTTCTCATTTTAGTGTAGCTCAAAAATTTGTTTTTTGGTTTTACCCCTAGATATATCAGTGTCAGGGCTGCCTCTACCTGCTCGTATATTGATTGGGATATATTTTCATGATAAACCACTTAATCAATACTCTCAAAATTTTAGGGATGTTTTTATTATACATATTCATATCTCTAAGTCATTTACTGTGGTTTTGTAATCTTATTCCAAAAAAAACTAAACCAATACTCTGATACAAACTATAACAGCCATGCTCTTTATTTCACACTTACAGAAATTATTACATAAAATATTCACTTTATACAACATTGAAGATTGAGGGTAATAATGTCTTTGGGGATTAGGAACATTGCATAAAATCTTAAAACAATAAATACACAACATTATTGAAATCATTGTTCACATTACCACTCACATTCCTTCACACATTGCGTTTCTTGGGCTAACCTGAGGACATGCATAAGAAAAAGGTGATCTATAAAACCCAATGAGGGAGTATACAAGGAATAACATGAATAATATATTACATGTTTGGAAATAGTCATATCAAAATATCATAAGAGAAAAAATAACATAAAGGCATGATATATCAGGATTATTATAACATGGAAATGTGTCATCAACATTTAACATGATATTAGCATGAGCCAAGGTTCATTGAACATAGAGAATTAGAAAACCATATTTGAACAATAATTTTCATGATTAAACCCCCATTTTATGAGGATTAGCATGTGTAAACCCTCATTGAACTTTATGTATCATGATACTAATATTTACCAAATGCATTGGAGAAATATTTGGAGCACCCTTCTTAATCATTTCATTTCATGCATAAGTGTGCCACATGGATCATAAAACATGGATATATTAAACATCATGAATTATTCCATGACAAATTTATTTTAATTAATACATAAAAATATATAATCAATAATTAAATGTGCATAATGTTGAATACCAATGATAGATAAATGGGAGTGGTATTCAATACAAAATGACATTGGCTTGGAATATCGCGGTGCAATTTTGGCATCATAACAACGTGACATCAGTTAAAAAAAAATTATTTATGAGTGATAAATTAGTGACTCATAATATTTAAATGAAACAGATAGTAATGGGGTCATATATATACATATCTCATCATATTTAATGGAATTTATATTTATAATACAAAATAATTACTTGAATGTAAATGAGGAGAGAGGAATCCCTTACGGAATTTAAGCCTGGTAACAGTTGTTCATGGGAGACATTAGTGAGAGATAAATTTATATCTAATCATTAAAACATAATGAGGGATGTATATTAGAGGTGGGACATGAGAACCCAAAAATTTCAATTTAAAATAAAAAAGTATAGAAACATAAAGAAACATGGACCAAAATGAGAGATGAAGAAATCCCTTACCTGGAAGTGAGATCCCAAAGGCATTCAAGAGGCTTGAGAGAAGATTAATGAACGATTTAGGAAATTTTGGAGGATTCTAGAGAGATTATGTTAGATTAACGACATGCTTCATGGGTTTTGAGTCAGGATAAGTGGTATCTTGGATGAGTTTATATAGTAAAAGAGAGGGAATTATTTATTATTTAGGTTTTGGACACCACACATTAATGTAATCAAAACCACAATCCAACCCATGGTTTCTGATTTTTTTTTCTAAATGTGAATGAAAAAATTTATTTTATAACACCAATGTCGGTAATTCTTAAAATATTTGGATTTTTTATGTGGAGGTGAGTCACACACTCAATGAATTAATTTTCAGAAGTTAAAGTGTTTTATAAGTCTTAGAGAGTCCACTAAGGCTCTGTAAAGTAAATAATACAAGCCCAAAACCACATTATTCTAAAGTTAAAACATATATTAGATGATCATTATATTTATAATATTTGTTTACATCACTATATGGTCATTATGACGTTATAAAACACATTATATATTTAATGGTATTTAATTTTGACCCAAAAATTCCACTGTCTTTGAAAATGATGAAAAATTTAGCCGTAGATTATTTTGATGTCCTCAATCTCAAAATAATATTTATTTTATCTAAATTTTTTTAAATATGTTATTTATTACTTTTAAAATAATAACCGATATTTATTGAAAATTCATGGGTTTTGACAAAAATAACATTCTAACCGTAAAAAAAATGCAATTGAATTCATAAAAAATTTAGGATCATTTATATGTAACAAAAATTAATTTGGTAATAATATTTTAGTAAAATATTATTTAATTAAAAATACAGTAATTTATCAAAAAAAAATTCTTAATTGAACAATGACTAACAATACTATTTGGTCTTTAAAAACTGTTTACAAAGTAACAATAAAATAAATGTATATTTTTTATAGAAAAATATATCATATAATCATGGTTCTTGGTTTTTGTTACATATCCTCTTATAACACCGACATTATACCTAAGTGTAAGGTGTGGAAGGAAGAATGAATCTTGGGATGGGTCGACTAAAATCGCTCAGGTGGTAATCTCTATCAACATCCACTTTTATCGTATGTGGTTTCATTCTAGCATAATGTGTTGAAGATCGTCTTGGGCTTGGTTAAGAGCGAAGCCTAGTGACACAAAATCCCTTTCAAGATTAGAATAATAGGCTTCATGTGGAGATATTGTACTGGATGATGCCTGTTTCGGTGCGGATGTGCGCCTGGCTTCTGTTCCGACGCTGTTCCGCCAGGACGCGTTCGCGCGTGCGCCCGTCGACCCGAGGGGATGGGAGCGCGGCTTGTGGTCCCGCAGTCCCGCTTTCCAAAGGCGGGCGGCATCCGTCCCTTGTTCAGGGGCGTCTGCTCCCTGATCTAAACCGGGATGATGGGATGTCGGCTCCTCCTTACGTGGACGTCTCCTCGGAACTTGTCGCCTAATCCGGGTCTCCCTCATAGATCTAAGAATGTTCGTGAATCTCGTTCCCGGTGCCATATCTCTATGGACACCGGTTAATTACGCTGCTTCCGCCCAGACGCTCCAAGGAGTCTAGTCGGGGCAGCAACCTGCGGTGAGGAGACCGGGTAGCTCCGGGTGTTGGGGGCGTGTCTTAACACTGCGGCTCTGCATGTCTGCCTTCCGTCCCTGGTAGGGCTTCTCGAAGGCGTGATGGCCTGAGGCATCATGCGCTGGGTACGGGGAACTGTGTTGCCTGAGGTTTTCCTCAGCTTCCCATGTTTAACACGGGGTATGCCGCGAGTTTAACGTCCATCGAGGACGGCGTCGGACTGATCAACACGAGGAGTGGATCAGATGACAGAACCCCTTGCGGGGAACCTCCGACGCTGGGGCCAGCACATGGGCGGCTTCCCGAGTGAAGTGGAGTGGAATGAAATGGCATGACCCCACCGGTATGTGGCGGCCCGGGTAGGGATCAGGATGGATGATGGAGTGAAGAGCTTGGACCCCGTAGGGGCTTCCTACGTACCGCGCGTTAGCACGGATCAAAGTCAGCGTAGTTCGGGTATACAGTTTAACGTCATGCTGGACGTTGGCAAGCCGACTCACGAGGAGGTCGAGGCTGCCAGGCGGAGGATTGAACCGAACCACCTCGCACAGAGGGGGATGGAACGACCGGGTGGATCACAGTTTCACGTCATGCTGGACGCTGAAGAGAGAAATAGAAAAAGGCAGTGGGGAAGTGCAATGGAGATACACATGTGCAGTCCCCCACAAGAGCGGATTCATAGGTGAATCGACGCGAATGTGAACCCGGGAGGGGTCCACTGATGGACGATCCGACGTGAATACGACCGGGACGACCAGGTGGTGGGCTTGAACCTCAGGGAGGCTTCCTACGTACCCTGTTTAGGAGACAGGGATCAAAGTCCACGTAGTTCATTCTGTCAGGACTTACGCACTGAGGCAGCCCGTATGCGGCTAAACTCAGTTGGAGAGGGACTTGGGCCGAAAGTAAGAGACACCTCGATCCCTGTCACGCCCTCCACTGGCTTCGGCAGTGGGGAAGCACAATGGAGATACACACGTGCAGTCTCCCACAAGGGCGGATTCATAGGTGAATCGACGCAAGTGTGAACCCGGGAGGGGTCCACTGATGGACGAACCGACGTGAATACAACCGGGACGACCAGGTGGTGGGCTTGAACCTTGGAGAGGCTTCCTACGTACCCTGTTTAGGAAACAGGGATCAAAGTCCACGTAGTTCGTTCAGTTTGTAATACTCTACCCCCGTGGGCGAAGGCCACTCCAATCCCGACATCCCTGCAGAGACGAGCGGGTGGGGGCCACATCCAAACCGGGAGGGGGACCCTGCGTGTGAGGCACGGGATCGGGCGATGCAGACGGTTTTAACGTCTTGCCGGACGAAGTACTGTTTAACTTCGTGTGTTGAGGACGAAGATGCTTGGCAGTTTAACGTCTTGCAGCGCGGACGTGGTGCAGTTTAGCGTCATGCGGGACGAAAGTGCAGTTTAACGTCATGCAGGATGAATGCTGTACAGTTTAACGTCTTATAGCTTGGACGAAGATGCTTGGCAGTTTAACGTCTTGTCGCGTGGACGAGGTGGTGCCGCTAAGGGGTCTGTGTCACTTCGCACAAGCCTAGAGGGCCGCATGGGAAGACAATTCACGGTGCGGGCACCCGGGATCATCGGGCGCCACGCAGGTGGGTACCCTCAGGGGGTCTAAGGGGGCGACCCTGGCGGTTTGCGCGCAGAAGAGGAATTTGGCGCGCAATACCGCGGGTCGGCGCGCAAAAGGCCGGGCTGGCGCGCAACTGGGCCAGCGCTTTGCGCGCAGATGACTGAGATTGCGCGCACTGGGCTTCGGATAGCGCGCGGGGGCAACGGCTCATTCTTTAACGAATGGCCACTTTGAGAAGGGGGGGGGGGGGTGCGCGCAATCGGGCTGGATTGCGCGCACCCGGAGGCAATTGCGCGCAAGAGGCTTATTTTGCGCGCGAAGGTCTTTGGGTGAAAAGTTATTCTAAGGAAAGGAGCCAAGGGGATAGCGCGCGAAGGCGAACCCCGAGGCTTTCTTGCATGAAAGAAATGAGGTTACCTGAAGTTCGGCATTGCGCACGGAGGGGGTTGGATTGCGCGAACGAGCGACCCTTCGGATTCAGGAAACCCTCAAAACGTTGGGGGTCGCCTTATATTTATAGGCAACCCCGGGCGTGGAATCTCGCCGCCGGCGTGCAATTCATGGCGCGGGCGTGGAATCGGGACCCCGGCGCGCAAGGGAGTCGCGCGGGCAGCGGGCGCGCAAAACTGCGCGCCGGCCAGGCGCTTTGCGCGCATCCCAGGAGGATTGCGCGCTGCACTTCAACCTTGTGCGCGGACCTCCAAAATTCCGCGCAAAGCCTCCGGGCCCTCCGAAACAAGCTTCTGACTCCAAATATGACCTCGCTTTCCTCGTCCGGAGTTTCGTTTGAGAACAACGGACTTTTCCGGCGTCTACAAAAGCCCCCCCTCGGAATCTGATCGACGAGAGGTCGCAACGATTGGGTTCTGAGGGAGACGCCGGAATGCCGAAGTCCTGGGTGGCGCGGGACTGTGGCGCGCAAAAAAGGCGGTCGGGCGCGAAATTCGCTGGTGCGGTCGCGCAAAGCGCTTTCCACACAGCGCGGACACCCGTCCTCGCCTATAAAAAGGGGCCCTGGGTCCCCCATCCCGTACACCGGCCTTCCGCCCGACAAGCTTCCAAGCTCTCGTGCACGAAATTGCCATTGCCGGCGCGGAATTCACCCGTTCGTCGCGCAAAACCATCCGGATTTCGGCTTAACATGCTCAACCACAATTCATTGTCTCGCGGGAGCATTAACCAAGCTTCAGGCATCCATAATTGGGCCTGGACTTCTAGAGAAAAGAGGGAGGTCATTCCTAGGAAAGGAGACCTCAGACCTAATCAACGTATCATCCCCTCAACTTGTTCCGACACACGAGCGGGACAACGCTAGGGGCGTTGAGATTTTATCCGAACATATGGAAATGAGAAAGGGTGAATCGCGTGTCCCGAATTCAGAAATCCACAACGGTTGACCTTCCAGGAAATGCCCAAGACGGCAAGCGGACAATGGATCAATCGACCATACTACTGCAATAGACGGACCGAAGGTCATCATTCATATTGCAGGAGGCGGATCACATGTCATCATCAATGCTGCTTTGGGGGTTCCTTCAGGCACAAGGGTGGAAATCCGGATCAACAGGGCATGCGAAGCGTGGGGCGAAGTGATTATTTGTTCAGACAAAATCCAACTCTCCCAAAATTGCGCCACCGTGGGGAAAGCGTATTAGGCGGATGCACTAATCTGGCCGTGAATCACCCCAATTTTCAGACAGAACCTCTTTGACAAGGAAACTGTCGCTTCCCATCATTGCAATGGGGCATCCCGAGCTGAATCGGGGAGAATATCACAACTGCACCACTCTACCAGAAGCCAGGCCAGACGGTCGGCGACGAGGAGGGGCGGGACTTAGCGATCCCTGAGGCTGGACCCGGGTCGAGATGCCCGGGCATTCCTACGTACTCCATCAGACTGGAGATCAAGACGCACGTAGTTCTGGGAGTGCAGTTTTAACGTCATGCAGGACGTAGAACCCCGTTTGGGGAGATCTTAGTTTAGGGTCGTAGAGCTTGGACCATAGGGGCAGATCTTAGTTTAAGGTCTTAGAGCTCGGACCATAAGAACCTCAAAGTACGCCACATCGTGGTCCTATCCCCTGGATATGCAAAGATGCACTGAGGGATAGTGTCAAGAGTGCCGAGATTTTGCCTGGTCAGAATGGGAGGTGGAAAACGTAATGTGAATCATGCGGCCATTCACTCAAGGACTGGGGGCACCGGCGTAACGATATGGGAGTACTGCCGACCGTGGCGGAAAAGCAGCATCAATATCGCACTGACCGTTGGTGGAATGAGGCAGCAAACGAGTATCAACCGCTCAAGCGCATGATTCATATCGATTTTCTGCCCATGGCCCTTGGGGGCACCAGCCCGAGTCGGTGGGAGAGCACTGAGGCATTGTGTCCAGACCGCTCACGGGGGCTCCACCCAGGGCGTAGGCGATGGGTCCGAATGAAAGGGAGCACGAAGCCTGAAAAGTGGAAGGAACCTGACCAAGCTGAACCTGACCCTCCTGGCAATAAACTAGAGTACTCTTGACACCGGTGGACCACTGCAAGGGGTCGAGGGACACGCCTTGAGGGTGACCCGAAGGCGGCGGATTCCCCAGAGAAGGGGGAATCTCTAAGAGGTAGGGGGCTGGACCCGAAGTTTCAAACATCCGGGCGTTCCTACGTATCCCATAAGGATGGGAATCAAGCCATACGTAGTTCTTGAAGCGTGGCACAACACAATCGGGCACCAGCGTAGGGAGGGGTGCGGGTCTAGCCCTCGCACCCAGAAGAAGCGGCATTTGATATTTCTTGTTTGTCCTTAAAGGTGGATGGCTTTTCTTTGTGCAGCGACAAGCCTGTGATTAAGAAATCCCTAGCGTCGCCACAATAATCAAGCCATGAAAGGCATTGATAAATGGTGTGGTTATTAACCAGCGCCCAACGTGAGTGTCCCCCGAGGAGAACATCACGATGCAGTGCCGCTTCTCGTCGGGCGGCCAAGACGATCACAGTTTACGGTCGTGTGGTAAGACCAGACAACACAGTTTAAGGTCGTGTGGTTCGGACCATGGAGGAATCCGCTTATTGCGATACGGCGGACCCAGCGGAGGTGGGAACATACCCCAGCCCTACGGTCACGCACAATTCCAGGAGAAGGATCCTGGGATAGGGGCCTGCGTATGTCCACCACCCGAGGGGCAGAGATGATAGCCTCCAGCTATACTGGGCCCATAACGCGATTGTTCGGGCGACTCCTTCCTCCTTAGGGGGACGAGGGTCCAGCTACACATGGCCCTTAGGGAGGACATCAACATATATCATTGGTGCTCAGATCGTGGGAGCCTCGAAAGACACCATTACCCTGGTTGGCCTGCCTAACGTGTAGAGGTGTACTAAAGGTCAGTATGAAGAGAGTGTCGAGATTCCACTACAACGCACAAAGGAGGAGTGTGATGAGGACCGCGCAACCAATGTTCAGAGCCAGAAAGAGCCGACATGGCGATCAAGGATGTTGCTGACCATGTTCGCAACACAACACCCGATCGCGTCAGCCTAGGATGAGGCAAGCAAATGAGCATCAACTGCTCAAGCGCAGGATTCATATCGATTTGCGGCCCAGGACCCGCCGGTAAATCGACCCGGAGCGGTAGGAGAGCACTGAGGCATCGTACCCAAACCGCTAACGAGGATCCCTTTGAGTGAAGGCTCGAACAAGAGGAAGCTTGAGGCCCGACAAGCAACACAGGACTTGTCAGGATTGAATCCGACACTACGGGTCATAGACCGGAGCACCCAAAACATGTTAACAGATCACCGGAAAGGGTCAGAGGACTCACCCTGAGAGCAACCAAAAGACGGCAGATCCCCGTGATCAACCAAGAGATGGGGCTGGACCTGAAACACAAGTGTCCAGGCGGTCCTACGTATCCCATAAGGATGGGAATCAAGCCGTACGTAGTTCTTGAGAGGCAGTTTAACGTCATGCAGGACGATGAGGGGTGTGAGGTAGTCCCACACATGGGGGAGGCGTATGGCGCGGCCAGTAGACCGACGTGAATGAGGACATAATCCCCCGCTCACGCGTTACGCCTCGCACAAAAAGGAGGGGAACTTGGGCCAGAGGCCCAACGCAGGATAGAGGTTCCCGGGAAATGGGGCTGGGCCTGAAACATGAATGTTCAGGCGGTCCTATGTATCCCATAAGGATGGGAATCAAGCCACACGTAGTTCTTGAAGTGCAGTTTAACGTCATGCAGAACGAAAAAGGAAAGGGGAAGCGGAAGGCATCCCCAAACGTGGGGGGCGTACAGCGTGGCGAGAAAACCGACGTGAATGAGGGCATAGCCCCGCGTTCACACCATGCACCGCATACCCAGAGGCACTTGGGCCAAAGGCCCGAGATGGGATGGAAATTCCCGAAGGATGGGGCTGGGCCTGAAACATGAATGTTCAGGCGGTCCTACGTATCCCATAAGGATGAGAATCAAGCCGCACGTAGTTCTTGAGGTGCAGTTTAGCGTCATGCGGGACGAACTGCAGTTTAACGTCATGCAGGACGAGGTGCAGTTTAACGTCATGCGGGACGAAGTGCAGTTTAATGTCATGTAGGACGAAGTGCAGTTTAACGTCATGCGGGACGAACTGCAGTTTAACGTCATGCGGGACGATGTACAGTTTAACGTCATGTTGGACGATGTACAGTTTAACGTCATGTTGGATGATGTACAGTTTAACGTCATGTTGGACGATGTACAGTTTAACGTCATGTTGGACGATGTACAGTTTAAGCAAAGTACTGCTTGAGGAACCTAGCATTGGTGGGAGGAGTGACACGCTCATCATCCATAGTCGCCAGGGATTACGCGCCATTGGGATAGACCTTGTGGATGACAAAAGGTCCCTCCCACTTGGGCTCCAACTTGGGCGGCTTCCTGCCGGGGATCATGGGTGCTCTTAGGGCCAGTACTAGATCACCCTGCAGGAAGGAGCAGAGGCGAACCTTCTTATTGAAAGCTTGAGCCATTCTGCTTTGATGCCTCTCCAAGTTGTGCAAAGCGCGAAGCCTATTTTCGTCCAGTGCTTCCAACTCGACTAGACGGGCTTCAGCAGCTCTGTCCGGCGCTTGCTGGTCGTAGACCGCAGTGCGCAAGGACGGTAACTGGATCTCGATGGGTAGGACGGCCTCAGCTCCATACACCAGGGAATAAGGGGTAATCTGGGTGGAACTGCGAGTCGTCGTCCGATAAGCCCAGAGGGCGTTGGGGAGCTTGTCCGGCCAACTCTTCTTGTTCTGACCAACCATCTTTTGCAGAATGTTAGAGAGGGTTTTGTTAAACGCCTCAATCTGTCCATTCGCCTGCGCATGATAGCGAGATGTATGGTTCGAGCGAATGTTGTACTTGGCGTACAACTTCTTCAACTCAGCTGCTCGGAAATTGGCTCCGTTATCCGTGAGGATAGCGTGAGGCACCCCAAATCGATAAATGATGTTGGAGGTCACGAAGTCAGCGATGGAACAGGATTTGACCTCTCTGAGCGGAATCGCCTCTGCCCATTTGGAGAAGAAGTCCGTGGCGGTCAGAATGAACCGGCACTGGCGAGCTGTCGCCGGCAGGTAAGGTCCCACAACGTCCAGTCCCCAGACTGCAAAGGGCCAAGAATACCTGGTGGTATGGAGAGGCTCCGGCGGCCGATGCACAAAGTTCGCATGAACCTGACACGCATTGAACCTTCTGGTATACTCGATGCAGTCATGGATCATGGAGGTCCAGAAGTATCCCAACCTCTGAATCTGGTGGGACAGCTTCGGCCCAGTCTGGTGGGCACCACATGAACCAGCATGAACCTCTTGCATGACTCGTGGGATCTCAACTCCTTGAAGGCAACAGAGGAGAACACCATCAAATCCGCGTCTATAGAGGATCTGCTCCAGGCCGGGACTGCTCTGGAGGACAAACTGCGATGCGCGGCGTCAAACTCGCTCGCGCTCGGCCCGATCCGACGGGCGAATGCCATGTTGGAGGTACTCAACCAAAGGCGTCCTCCAATCAGGGGCTGGTTCGACTGCCATATCTGGGGTACTCGGGGCTCCGGGCGCAGGGGCAACCATGGTGAGATTACTTACCGACGGGCCGCGATCTCTCTCCGGGATAACGGGAGCGATGAGTCTGCGGTGCGTCACGCGGATGATCAGGTTGTCCTGTTCAGGCTCTGCGAGTGACGCAGCAAGGCTGGCCAAAGCATCTGCTCGACCGTTCTGCGACCGAGGAATATGGACAATTTCTGGCCGAGAAGGGAATTGGGCCATCAGAAGGAGGGTGCACTCCAGTAATGGCACAAGCTCCGGCTTCCTGACAACATAGTCGCCATTGATCTGCCTAACGACCAGCTCGGAGTCCCCTTTCACACACAGATGGGGCACGTCGATCTCGAGAGCTAACTCGAGGCCGGTGATGAGGGCATGGTATTCAGCCTCATTGTTGGTACAGCCCTCTGACAACAGGAAAGAGTATGGCAGCACGGCTTGCTCCGGGGTAATGAAGACGATACCCAGGCCCACTCTGTTGAGCTTAGGATTATCGAGTCTTCTACCAGTGGGGCTCCGGGAGGCACCGTCAAAGTGCATCTGCCAGCATGGATCGGCACGATCGACCGAGAGAACAGCCTCATCAGGAAAGCCTAGATCCAGCGGCTGATCCGCGGAGATTGGGTGAGCAGCTAGAAAGTCCGCCAATTATTGCCCTTTGATGGCCTTCTGAGACACATACCTGATGTCGAACTGCTGGAGAATCACAGCCCACCGCGCTAGACGGCCAGTCAACATAGGCCGGCTCAGGATATATTTCAACGGGTCTACCCGAGAAACCAACTGTACCTCATGGTGCTGCAAGTAGTGCCGTAATTTCTGTACGGCAAATACGATCGCCAGGCTGCTCTTCTCGATGGGGGAATACCTAACTTCCGCATCGAGGATCATGAGACTGAGGTAATAGAGGCTATTCTCTATTCCCTCGTTGTTCTTATGGGCGAGAAGGGCACCAAGGGACCGTTCCATGGCGGTCACATAAAGGACCAGCGGCTTCCCGGATACAGGCGGCATCAGAACCGGAGGTTGAAGCAGGTACTGCTTGATTTCCTCGAAAGCGGTCTGACACTCCTTATCCCATACATAGGTGGAACCTTTCTTTATGAGCCGAGAAAAGGGCTTACACTTGCCGGCCAAATTCGCGATGAATCGGCGTATATAGGCTAAGTGGCCTTGGAACCCTTGCAGTTCCCGGAGGTTACCCGGGGGTGGCATCTGGCTAATCGCCCTGATCTTATCTGGGTCGATCTCAATACCCCGGTATCTTACCAAAAAGCCAAGAAACTTCCCGGAGGTGACCCCGAAGGCACACTTCAACGGGTTCATCTTCAGGCAGCGAGACCGGAGGAATCTGAACACTTTCTCAAGATCTTTGAGATGGTCCTGACGCTGGCGCGATTTGACCACCAAGTCATCGACGTAGCATTCCACCAGTGTGCCGAGGATTGGCTTGAATATGCGGTGCATTGCCCGTTGGTAGGTGGCACCTGCATTCTTCAGGCCGAAGGGCATGACCCGGTAACAAAAGATACCTTGGGGGGCCCTGAAGGCAGTGAACTCCTCATCCTCAGGGGCTATCCGGATTTGGTTGTATCCGGAGTATCCATCCATGAAGGAGAGGGCTTGGAACCCTGCCGTGGCGTCAATCAACAGCTCTATCACCGGAAGGGGAAAGTCATCCTTCGGACAGTGGCGGTTGAGATCGCGGAAGTCGATACAGACTCTGATCTGCCCGTTCTTCTTCCTGACCGGCACAATGTTGGCCAGCCATTTGGGGTACTGAACTTCCCTCATGAAGTTGTCTTTGATAAGCTTGTCAACTTCGGCCTCAACCATGGCACCGTGGGATGGGTGCATCTTCCTGGGAGGCTGCTTGAACCCGCGATGGTTCGCCGGGAGACCAAGGCGGTGGACGACTACCTGAGGATCTTGCCCCAGCATCTCGTCATAGCCCCAAGCGAACACATCACGGTGCTGCCTGAGAAAGTCCACGTACTGCTGCCGCTCCTCAGAGGGCATGGCGGCACTGACCAATGTGGGTCTTGGATCTGCCTCAGTTCCAAGGTTCACCTGTACTAACTAATCAACCATGGAGGAGACGCCCTCCTCAAAGGCTGGGGGTGCGTCTTCCACGTCCTCTCCACTCGGGGGGGAATCGTCCACGGGAGAGACTGTGTTGGAAACTGCATTGGGGCTACCAGATCCTGCTGGGCCGCTGGTGATGGCACGGGTGGTCGCGGTCATCTCATCAGGAGACTCACAGGCCGTCGAGACCATGGCTACGTCCAACCGTTGAATCGGGAGGACGTAAGCATCATCCAAAATTGCCCAGGGATCACTTGCAACAGCGACAGGCTCAACCTCACCTGCCAGGATCTGCTTATCCTTGCTCTTGTAATAGTCCGCGTCCAGATAGCGGGCTTCACATGAGGCAAAAGGAGAGGCATCTCCCTGAAGCACGCCTACTCGACCATTGAGGGAGTATTTAAGGCATTGGTGGTATGACGAGGGAACCACCGCATGAAGGTGGAGCCATGGCTTTCCCATCAATGCGTTGTACGCAGTGTCCTGAGAGACTACCATGAATTCGGTGTTGGCAACCAGGTCACCGAACTGGGTCTTCAAACGTATCTTGCCGACCGGAGTTTGCTCGGTGCGGTCGTACCCCTGGATCCTGAGGTCGGAGGGGATCAAGTCATCCTCAGACAACCCCAACCTCCGGAGCGTCCGAGTTGGAATCAGGTTAATCCCAGACCCCGTGTCGACAAGACAGCACCAGACTTCAAGGCCATTGAACTGGCCAGTAACATACAGCGGACGAATGTGCCCCTGTATAGGAGGGTCTTCATCCTCACTAGAGAACGAGATAACTGCCTGACACTCGGCGTCCTCAATCGTTTCGGCGTGAAAGGTCTCTGCAGCCGCAACCTCCATCTCAAACTGGAGGGGGCTCTTCAGGGCTTCAGCGAGCGCCTCGCGCATCTCAGGTGACAGGCGCAGAGCCTCAAGGATGGAGAGCCTTGCTGGGATGTCGGCCAAGTGCTTCAGGACATCATACTTTCTTGCCAAGCGCGAGCCCCTGGTTGTAGGAGGTTGCCCTGCGGTTGGAGGCATGATGGGCCTTGCCGGTTGGACCGGCGGCCGACTGGTACTTGGCGCATCTCGCTGTTCACTGGTTGAAGTCCGGGAAGTGGTCACCGTACTGGGGCCAGGAGGCCGGGATGGACTCGTGGCAGGACGGAGCTGTTCGCGGCGCGGCTGAGGCGGTTCTGCCCGGTCCCACACCACAAACAGTGGCAGAGGCGAATCCGTCATCCCCGGATGGGGGGGCTGCGCGCGCTGAGCTCGGTTTTGAGCCTGCTGTCTAGTCTCAGTGGCGTGTACGACCTGGCTGGAGGTACCAACTGCTGTGCCCTAGCGACTCCTGTTGTTGCGGTTCCTCCGACGGTGGCGACGACCGGGGACACTAGGGAGGTCCACCTGGTGTTCTTCAACGTTGGGAACTGAAAAGGGATTTACCAGCTCGACGGTATTAACCGAAGCGTACCCAACACTGTCATCGGACAAATCATCCATCACTGGGAGGATCCGAGGAGGGATCCCCATCTCCGGGGGCATGAAATCGCCGAGAGTGCGGGATAGTGGTGGAACTGGCGGGGCACGCTCTTCCTTCTTGCGCCGCCGCCGTTTGCTCTTCTCGGAAGAGGAAGACTGGGACGACGATGCCGAAGCAGCACCAGCAGATTCTGGGGTCTCAGTCTGATTCAAGCACGCACGGATGATTCCATGGGCGCGAATGGTCATTTTGCGGGCCATCCAGTTATTATACTTCTGGGATCCGCGGTCGAAGACCAGATGCCATTCGTCCTCGTTGCCACTATCGTCATCTGATCCCACGAACACACCCGCCACTTGTGCTGGAGCTGGGCACAACCTGATTACATTGTTGTTAATCTGGTCTTGGAGCCAATCCTTAAACACGTAGCACCGCTGGATGGTGTGCCCCAGGGCTCGATGGTAAGGGCAGTAGCGGGGGTTATCCGTGAGATGCGCCTCATTTGGCCTCCAACACTCAGGCAGTCGCACAATCCTCTGCTCCAGGGTGCTCCGGAAATAACCGGGGACCTGATCCTCGTGGAATGAGTAAGTCAGGTATCGCGGGCCCCTGGGAGCGTGGTCTTGACGAGGGGCTGTAGGGGCCTGACGAGGAGGTGGACCCTGATTATCTCGCCTGGGTTGTGGCGGTACATTACGCGGAGGGGCCGGTCGGTTCTGGGGCTGCCGCTGCTGGGCCAGGAACTGAGCCCGTGGAGGCGGATTCCTATGAGGCTGTGGAGCTGGCCTCACCGGCAGCAGCTCCAACGGCCTAGGGGCCTCTATCTGGGCGACAGCAGCGGGCTCAACCCTGCTGACACTCCTTGCAGGGATCATAGGAGGCAGCGGGCGTGCCTGACTGGCCTGTTGCAGGGCATCCTCGAGACGTTGAGCTTTGTCTGAGAAGTCCCTGAACCCTCCGGGGTAATTCGGAGTGATCAAGGAAGGGACCAGCTCGGACTTGACATTCCCGACGCACATTGTCAGCAACTGCTCCTGAGTCAATGGCATGTCAAGGGAATACGTGAGACCCTTCCATCGGGCGACGAAATCCGCGACTCGCTCATCAGGCCTTTACTTGCACTTGAAGAGGTCTGCGATACTCGTCTTCCGGGTCGTGGAACTGAACTGATAGAGGAACTGTCTACGAAGGTCCTCCCAGCTAGTTATCGACCCGACGGGGAGCTGGCTGTACCAGACAAATGCTGGCCATTCCAGTGTCTGGACAAAGCAGCGAAGCTTAGTGGCCTCCTGCTGCGCCGGAGTTCCAAACATAGGCCCGCACCTCGAGTTGAAATGGGCCAAATGCTGTGGCGGATCTCCAGTCCCGTTGAAGGGGGCGAAAGTGGGATTCCCGAATCCCGGAGGTGCCGACATGTCATCCACCCATGCTGGTTATGGCTTGCCGTCCGGTGGGATCGCCACTTGCCGAGTCTCCAAGGCATCCAAGCGGGTGATAAGTGCCGCCATCGGATCGTCCGGACATGGGTTCCAGTCCTGGAAAGGATCTCTAACCACGAGCGCATTGCATGGCCCTTCAATCGGGTCGTCGACTGGGTCGTCGAACTCGGCAGCTCGTGGGATGGCGGGCGGAGCGGCCCTTGGGGCAGCGGGAGGAATCCGAGCGGGGTCTCTCAGGTAGTCACGCCGCTCGGGAGGGTGCGGTGAAACATACCGCGCCCTCTTGCCATAGGCAATGGCCTCTCCCCTGTCGGCAAACCCGGCATAATCACGGTTGTCCGGGAGAGTCTCGTCGAGGAGCGGTTGTTCCTGTCCCTGCTGTCCTGGCCTGGGATCACCATAGTCAGGCCGCCGTTCTGCAGCGCGCTCGGCGAGGAGCTGGTCAACTAGCTTCTTCTGCTCGGCGAGCTGTTGACGTAGCGTGACCTTCTCGGAATCCTCATCCGCCCTCTGCATGGAGGCAGATGGGTCGGCGGGCTTTACAGCCCCGCCGTGCTCTTTACCTTTGCTGACGTTTCGGCTCAACGTCAGTGCTTCAGTGGGCGTGGGGAGACCCAGGAGGTTCCTCTGGTGACGAGTAACTCTCACCGATGGATCCAACAACGGCTTGTCTTCGGGGAGAGAGCCCCCGTCGAGAAGTTCCAAGCCGTCCCCCTCTCCCGACAGGTCAGCCATATTGACCGTTTCCGTCCCTGGGGATGTACCCTCAGGGCCACCCAGTGAAACGGGCTATCGGCGAATCGCACTGAAGCGTAGGGCAGCGTACTGCCCCCATCCACGGATATACACATGGGGGGTGGCTTCCTCAATAACCTTGCGGAGTACTTGAATACACTCAACGCATCGTTGTTGGAGGGCCTCGTGGTGCCCAAATGACCCGAGGTGCCGAACCGCGGGGAGCGTGGCCAGGTCAATCTGACGGCACTGCTCACCAATATCCTCCAGGTGCACTTGACTCCCGGGATATGGCATTTGTAGGCGGTGGAGACGGGAGTGAGTCTCCCGGAGAGTTCGGCGGAAGCATTCGAACTCATCCGGGGTGAGCGATTCAGGTGCATCAAAGTCCAGTCCTGCGACTGGCCAAAACTTCTCAGGGAAGTGGCCCTCTGCAAGGACGGTCCAGAAGCTCCACGACTCAAACTCGGGACCCAGGTCCTCTTGGTCCTCTTCAACGACTGGGAATGGACGGGGAACCGGCAGTGGTGCCGAGGCGGGCCTCCGAGCCGACGGGCTGGCCGGCGGTGAATACGGCGAGCAGGCCGATTGGCCTCCATATCCCGGGCCGCCCTCTGAGGGTGGCGGTGCCCCACCTACCACATCACGATAGGACGGGCCGGCGAGCGAACATCCTGCCGTAGCATCGGTGCTCGCCGAGGGTGCACTAGATCGTGGTTCGACCGTCGGTCCCCAGAGAAAGTCTCCGGCTTCTCTGATCGAGGCGGAAGACGCTTCCGGAGGGGCCGGTACCAACCGCAAGCTTGATCCTTGGGGGTCTACCAGGCCCTCGCTACTCCGGATATACCTTCGGAGAGAAGCGGGGATCACATCGATCTCGCTCTCGGGGAGTATGAGGCTGACGTGACGCATTCCTACCCCTGCCCTTGACTGGCGGGATTGGGGGGAGGGCTCTGTCGCCGAATCGTACTCCGCCTCTGAATCAGAGAAACGGACCGGTCGGATCTCTGTCCGGAATTCCCTAACATTTCTCCCTCTGCGTCGACGCCTCGCCCTCCTGCCCCTGGGTGGTTCTTCGGGGCATGGATGGTCTCTGTCATGGCGTCCTCCGGCCGCACCGGTGCCAGGGTCAAGAGGACTGGAAACCAAGGTGCGAGGAGCACCGAGACAGATATCAAAGGGGACGCGGGGAGAGATGATTCCGGGCAGGCCTCCGGGCCGGGATCAGAAGGTGGGATGACCCATGCCTCCTGGATCGGCCACACGGAGTAGACCCTGCTGGTGAATAGCGCTACCGCGAGGTGGTCCGCGGTGGATATTGCCTGTACCAGAAACCGGGAGAGTCAACCCAACCTGCCTTTGGGGCGGTCGGGGCCTCGATCCAGGTCGGGCATAGAAGTGCCCCTGCTCAGGATGCGCAGGGGTCTGGTGACTGGAGCCAGCAGTGGCTTGGGCCAACGCGGCTGCTGATGCTAGGGCCCCAAGGTGGGCATCCTCTTCCGCTCGTGCCCGACGTTGGCGTCGGGACAGACGAGCCGGGATGAGCGGCGCGGGCAGGTGGAGAGCCTGTTCTTCGACTTGAGAGTCCTGGCAGCGATGTCGCCGTGGCCTGACAGGAGCCCTTATCACGGATCCCTGGAGCGAATCTCGGATAGGGTGGTCCCGGGCATCTTCCACCTCATCCGCATAGGGAAGGGAGCTGTCGGAGCGTTCCGGGGATAAACTCCCGAAGCGGTTGGACGTCGAGGTAGGCAGCGGTGCCTCCCTGCACGGCCCTCGGGGGCGGCGTTGGTGGCGAGGTGCAGCTTCCTCGAGGTCTAGGCGAGCCATGTCCCTGGTGGGGATGACCCCCTCTTCCTCATATCTCCGAACCAAGTTGTTGATCACCCTTCTCTGGATGACGTCCGAGGGGGAGAGAGGGCGTGGTTGTCCCGCAGTTGCGGCTGTTGGGACGACCATGGAATGGGCGGGACAGTGCGGAGTAGCCGCGTCGGTGTTTCCCCTACCCCTGCGCCAGTGGGCGGGCGGTGATCGGGCACTGGATCGGGCGACCTGATTCCTGAAAGTAGGGAGAAGAACCCGTTAACACTGACAGGAAAAGGAATCGACAACCAACCGTTAGTGCCACGACGCCTCCCGTGGGGGGGGGGGGGGGACCCAGGCCATCGACGTTGCGAGACGGAGTGCCCGATTTCCCTTCCCCAGCCCCTGGCGGGTAAAAACTGAATGCTCAGCCGGGCAACATGCTGGTCTTCCAACACCTCTGAAAGCCATAGGTCTTCGTATTGAGGAGAAGAGATTCACGTCGGGTTCACCATTTTTCTGTTTCGGTGCGGATGTGCGCCGGGCTTCTGTTCCGACGCTGTTCCGCCAGGACGCGTTCGGGCGTGCGCCCATCGACCCGAGGGGATGGGAGCGCGGCTTGTGGTCCCGCAGTCCCGCTTTCCAAAGGCGGGCGACATCCGTCCCTTGTTCAGGGGCGTCTGCTCCTTGATCGAAACCGGGATGATGGGATGTCGTCTCCTCCTTTCGTGGACGTCTCCTCGGAACTCGTCGCCTAATCCGGGTCTCCCTCATAGATCTAAGAATGTTCGTGAATCTCGTTCCCGGCACCATATCTCTATGGACACCGGTTAATTACGCTGCTTCCGCCCAGACGCTCCAAGGAGTCTAGTCGGGGCAGCAACCTGCGGTGAGGAGACCGGGTAGCTCCGGGTGTTGGGGGCGTGTCTTAACACTACGGCTCTGCATGTCTGCCTTCCGTCCCTGGTAGGGCTTCTCGAAGGCGTGATGGCCTAAGGCATCCTGCGCTGGGTACGGGGAACTGCGTTTCCTGAGGTTTTCCTCAGCTTCCCATGTTTAACACGGGGTATGCCGCGAGTTTAACGTCCAGCGGGGACGGCGTCGGACTGATCAACACGAGGAGTGGATCAGATGACAGAACCCCTTGCGGGGAACCTCCGACGCTGGGGCCAGCACATGGGCGGCTTCCCGAGTGAAGTGGAGTGGAATGAAATGGAATGACCCCACCGGGATATGGCGGCCCGGGTAGGGATCAGGATGGATGATGGAGTGAAGAGCTTGGACCCCGTAGGGGCTTCCTACGTACCGCGCGTTAGCACGGATTAAAGTCAGCGTAGTTCGGGTATACAGTTTAACGTCATGCTGGACGTTGGCAAGCCGACTCACGAGGAGGTCGAGGCTGCCAGGCGGAGGATTGAACCGAACCACCTCGCACAGAGGGGGATGGAACAGCCGGGTGGATCACAGTTTCACGTCATGCTGGACGCTGAAGAGAGAAATAGAAAAAGGCAGTGGGGAAGTGCAATGGAGATACACATGTGCAGTCCCCCACAAGAGCGGATTCATAGGTGAATCGACGCGAATGTGAACCCGGGAGGGGTCCACTGATGGACGATCCGACGTGAATACGACCGGGACGACCAGGTGGTGGGCTTGAACCTCAGGGAGGCTTCCTACGTACCCTGTTTTGGAGACAGGGATCAAAGTCCACATAGTTCATTCTGTCAGGACTTACGCACTGAGGCAGCCCGTATGCGGCAAAACTCAGTTGGAGAGGGACTTGGGCCGAAAGTAAGAGACACCTCGATCCCTGTCACGCCCTCCACTGGCTTCGGCAGTGGGGAAGCACAATGGAGATACACACGTGCAGTCTCCCACAAGGGCGGATTCATAGGTGAATCAACGCAAGTGTGAACCCGGGAGGGGTCCACTGATGGATGAACCGACGTGAATACGACCGGGACGACCAGGTGGTGGGCTTGAACCTTGGAGAGGCTTCCTACGTACCCTGTTTAGGAGACAGGGATCAAAGTCCACGTAGTTCGTTCGGTTTGTAATACTCTACCCCCGTGGGCGAAGGCCACTCCAATCCCGACATCCCTGCAGAGACGAGCGGGTGGGGGCCACATCCAAACCGGGAGGGGGACCCTGCGTGCGAGGCACGGGATCGGGCGATGCGGACGGTTTTAACGTCTTGCCGGACGAAGTACAATTTAACGTCGTGTGTTGAGGACGAAGATTCTTGGCAGTTTAACGTCTTGCAGCGCAGACGTGGTGCAGTTTAGCGTCACGTGGGACGAAAGTGCAGTTTAACGTCATGCGGGACGAATGCTGTACAGTTTAACGTCTTGTAGCTTGGACGAAGATGCTTGGCAGTTTAACGTCTTGTCGCGCGGACGAGGTGGTGCCGCTGAGGGGTCCGTGTCACTTCGCGCAAGCCTAGAGGGCCGCACGGGAAGACAATGCACGGTGCGGGCACCCGGGATCATCGGGCACCACGCAGGCGGGTACCCTCAGGGGGTCTAAGGGGGCGACCCTGGCGGTTTGCGCACAAAAGAGGAATTTGGCACGCAATACCGCGGGTCGACGCGCAAAAGGCCGGGCTGGCGCGCAATTGGGCCAGCTCTTTGCGCGCAGATGACTGAGATTGCGCGTACCGGGCTTCGGATAGTGCGCGGGGGCAACGGATCATTCTTTAACGAATGGCCACTTTGAGAAGGGGGGGTGCGTGCAATCGGGCTGGATTGCGCGCACCCGGAGGCAATTGCACGCAAGAGGCTTCTTTTGCGCGCGAAGGCCTTTGGGTGAAAAGTTATTCGAAGGAAAGGAGCCAAGGGGATAGCGCGCGAAGGCGAACCCCGAGGCTTTCTTGCGCGAAAGAAAGGAGGTTACCTGAAGTTCGGCATTCCGCGCGGAGGGGGTTGGATTGCGCGAACGAGCGACCCTTCGGATTCCGGCAACCCTCAAAACGTTGGGGGTCGCCTTATATTTATAGGCAACCCCGGGCGCGGAATTCATGGCGCGGGCGCGGAATCGGG
Source organism: Viscum album (assembly GCA_963277665.1). NCBI lineage: Eukaryota > Viridiplantae > Streptophyta > Magnoliopsida > Santalales > Viscaceae > Viscum > Viscum album. The sequence goes on from OY728157.1 coordinate 1,800,035,303, forward strand.
ACCCCGGCGCGCAAGGGAGTCGCACGGGCAGCGGACGTGCAAAACTACGCCCCGGCCAGGCGCTTTGCGCGCATCCCGGGAGGATTGCGCGCTGCACTTCAACCTTGCGTGCGGACCTCCAAAATTCCGCGCAAAGCCTCCGGGCCCTCTGAAACAAGCTTCTGACTCCAAATATGACCTCGCTTTCCTCGTCCGGAGTTTCGTTTGGGAACAACGGACTTTTCCGGCGTCTACAATGCCATCTCTTAGTTTTTCTGAGTATATTGGATTTGTTAAAACCCCATATTTATTCTAATCATGTGATCAATGTTAAAAAACAATATTGCAAATAATAATAATTCTAAGTGGTATTTTGAAATATTAAATCATAAAACCAAATAGGTGCATATGTTATATAACAATTTCACCTAATAATAAATTTAATATGATTTAGAGGAATTTTTAGTGATAAATTTTGGAGTCATTACACCAACTCCTAGCCATATATTATGTATATGATTCAATTCATATAATTTTAATATACTCAGCTACACCTTCAGTATCAGTCTATTGTTGTGACCTTAAAAAGAAATATATATGTCCCATTTTACTACAATATTGACACTCTACTTGTGATCGGGAATAATGTCAACGATGTTTTGCTAACCTACCACAATTATGACAGATTACCCCAGTAAGGTCATGTCATACTGACCCTCCTATTTGCGTACTATACATTCCACTACCTTTGATAAAATTGTCATAACATTGATTTCTGTTCTATGAATATCAACCTAATAACCATCTAGTAACAAATACCAGTCTAGAATTACAATCCTCTCTTAGGGTCCCTTCATCTTTGAGAGCCTAATCCACCACTTTCATAAACTACTTCATCTCAAATATTTTCATCTTGAACATAATCTCACAATTTTTTCAATTCTAAAATATATTTTTATGAAGCTATGTTATATTATACTATATTTTATGCAAGGCATATCATATCTATTTAAAATCTATAATATTCTATCACTAACCTGCTCCCCTGTGTCAGATGCATGAACTCTGCATATTTCTATTCTATCGGTGTATCTAGATAAAATTAGTCCATGAACCTCTCCATGAATTCCATCCATAACATATTTTCAGTCTATCAATTTCACACATAAATGTCCCACCAGTTCTTAGTTGGTCCTTGTATAATGTATGGTTCCAAATTTACCCTCATCTCATTCACAGTCTTCAAAAGGTCAAGTGTTTTCTCTACGGACTCAAAACTAATTCGTCTTCCTCAAGTCCACCCTCTATAGTAAAAGTCAAAAGGTTCTGCAACTGAAACTCCATTGTCAACTCAGACATTCTTTTAAAAACTCACTCGATGTCTCTTTTAATGAATTTCATGAAGAGAGAATAGTTATCTTGAATCTACCCCCTTCATTTTTAGATTTCATAATTGGTACCTGATGTTCCCTAACTGAAAAGTCATTCCTAGACACTCCCCTCGGTCATCCACTGAGCAAGCATCATAGAGGAATACTCTCAAAAATTCCAAAATCACGTCTCGGGACTCATAAGAAAAAATTATAACCTTAATATAAGAGGAAAAAATAACAGTAATAATTTTTCCCCAAATTGACATATGATCAAATCTGATGCTCCATCACTTCAGTATACCATCTTACATCTAGGTTTTGGAAAACAAGTGTAATAACGGTTTCATTATCATCATTCTAATTTAAGAACCCAATTATTATATCTTTTCATCATTTTACAATCATTCTAAATTCCTGTTATGCACTATTTTTCATTTTAATCTCTAAATCTAGGAAAAATGTTAAAGATTAACTGCTTACCCATAACTTGTTTTACCATGCACTCATAAAATGATGCATGTCATAATATCCCTTAGTGCCAATAATGAAACATGAAAACTCAAATATCATGCCATTTTGAGTTATAAATAAATACTAAAAAAATCTCATAAAAAACACATCACACCACAAGTGCATCACCAATGGTGAAATAATATTTAACTGTAACAACATATTTAAATAACAACAATATCATACCCAAGTACTCGATTTTTACCACGAGTATGGGTTTACAACTCCCATGAACGAGCACATTACCAATCCATGACTTATCCATGTCTCCTCTATAACTTTTCCAAAATAGTAAGACAACAAGAGTAGAATGAAAACGAGAGATATGATACCACTTTGTAACATCCCAACCTTGGTTCCACACAATGGTCCCCCGAGCCGGTTTTCCACATGAAATCAATCACACCTCCCCTTTCTCTAGAGGCTACGGACATGTAGCGATGGGTGGATAAGTCATTCATGGGGAGAACATATGATTTTTGTCATATTAAAACACTAGTATAATTAAATATTCAAACTCAGAAGCATAAATAAATTGAGTAATACTCCTATCACAAGATGACCAAATAAAAAATACAATACTCAACTGATGGGGAAAACATTCTTTAACAATATAATTATCATGTCTAAAATTAATCTATAAATAATGACACAAAATATACCTATTTAGGTCCTAAACCACGTCTAGTTCTCTACTCCAAGATCCATTCCCAACCACCAAACTATCTCATGGCCTTTTCTGTTATCCATTCTTGTAACAATATAATTTCCCCGGGTACTGACCTGACAGCCTGGATTGGGTGTGAGTACAATTTAGTAGGCCCCCAAAAATGGTGTCTAAAAACAACCAACCAAAATATAGTTAATTCAGTTCTATATGGAAATATGTACAATGAAATAATTACAATTTTATGATATATAATTTTTATTCTTATCTAACTGCATTAACTCTATGGTTCCCAATGTTACTCGTACATCATTACTATCTTCCTCTCATTCTAGATCCCAAAGTGTTTCCTATTTAATATCATATCTTAATACCTACATATTTCCAAAGGATGAAGTATTCACAGTTATACTATATCATGGAACCTATCTCACCTCATATTAGAGTTTGAATATTCGCATATGAGAGCATTACTCAGAGTTCTATTGTTTCAACTCATTAATTTCACAATTGTAATCCACATTTCCAAAGGTACCAATAGTTAAATTTATGTAAGATTATTTTGTTTTCAAGATTATTCTTCTATATAATGACCATGTTCCTATTATTTTTACTCATTAGTATAATAACCATTTTTCCAAGTATACTTCCCATTTTAGAATGACCATAATCTCATTCCCTTTACACATAAGCATGATGACCATTTTACCATTTTTACATACCAATTTAGAATAAAAATGTTGCCATTATTTATCACATAAATAATTTACGAATTAATTATTCACCCTAATCCCATTACAAGATAAAGAATTTGTTAAACACGTCTATTTAATTAGTTAAATCACCAATTAACTGTGTTCTTCAAACCATTAATTAATTAATAAATTAATTAATCAATATCAAAATTCATATTCCATAACTAATCTTATAGAATTAATTTTCTCATTCTAATTTCAAATTTCTATAACTAATCTCATAATAAATTATCTATATTATATTTACAAAGGCAAATAATTTTTACACTATTATTTATCTCACCCTATCCATTTTAAAACGTCATAATTAATCCCTGGATTAATTAACAAGATTATTATACCTACCTCTTATAATCAACTCCCAAATTTAATTTTGTAATAGGGAATCCCCTTAGTCTAATGATTAATTACCAAATTAATCACTTATTTCAAAAAAAATCTTAAAATGTGTTACTCAATCTAACAAAATCAATTCATGAAAATCAAATGATAATGTTATATATTAAACAATTTTTCTTATAAATATCATATCCACGACTATGAGGGTTATATTTAGACCACCTACCTTAGTTCATTGATGGATGTTTCCATCAAAATTCCCCAAAATCCTTGATGCACAACAAAGGAGATCGGTGTTTTTCATTTAAATTCCCAATACCAAGATAATAAAATATCGTGATCTTGTCAATCATGATCCAGATGTACATTCCTAGATCTATATATCTTAATATATATTTATATTTGTATAAATATGTGATAAACACCACCAAAAGTTCTAGAGAAGATTAAAGAATGAACGGGATATGCATCGCGATGAAATCCACTTATTTAGAGAAGATTTGATATTCATTTCAAGATTTAAACCTTGAATAAAAGATGATGAACAACTGTTGGTCGGAGTGGACACTCAAGAGGGGGGTGAATTGAGTTCCAATTAAAACTTCTGTTTTAAAAACATTGTCTTACAATCCCCCCAATAAAATACAGAATTAAACTATAGTGAATTTATATCAAGGTAAAGGTTCTGTTAGGTTCTCAAGGGATTAATTATTTCCCAGTTAGTCAAATCAGAAGTGTTGGTTATCTTTTGAAACTAACTTACTGGTTTACAACTAATATAAACACTTTCAAGTTTAATTATCAAAGTGACTTTAAAGTAGTTTTGGTTTTAAAGTAATTTGTAGCGGAATAAAAATAACTTTGAAAATAAATAAGCACAACAGATTTATCCAAGAGGTTCAGTCTCAAGATGAGACTTAGTCCTCTAAAAACTTTATATAAAATTGATCCACACCCTGGATCGGGGATTACAACAGTATACAACTGTCCAGGTCCAGGACCTCTACCACTATTATCTGTGGGAACAAAAACAACAGCAATCAGCTGTCCAAGTCATGCATGACCTCTTCCACTATCTCAGTAGGAAATAAAAGATGCAAGAGTTTGAGTGAGGATTTACAGATCCTCGAGTTAAATTACAGGAGACAGTGTGTGTGTAAAATACCGCAGATAACACACACTGCTCAATATGTAAAAAGATAAATCCCAGAGAAGGTTTAGAGTTTAGAAATGGCTCTAGTGATTGTAGTGCAGCTCTGGACTCCTTTGGATTGATCAGAATAGGTTCTGAGTCATCTTTTGATTTCAGTATGGAAAACAGAGTTTCGTCTACTTCCTTGACTTTTAGGTTCAGAGATAGTGAAAAAGTAGTCGATGAAGTTCTTGTGTTATGTTCTCTTTCTCAGATCTTCACTCGTAAGCAGTGATGAATGAGTTCCTCGTGTAAGTCAAGTCGTCTCTTTGCATTCAAACTAGGTTGTTCTTCCAGCACACCTCATGGTATGTATATATCTATATTCATCTATTCATCCATTTTTGTAGTAGCACATCCTTCCTTTATTTAAAGTACGTGCTCCGAAAAAAGATGATTTACTTTTTTCAGGTACGAGGTATGGTTCCCTGACATCCAACAGCACACATTAAATAAATGTTAGTGTATTAAAATATATCTGATATGACTATTGGTTAGATTAAACAAAGATAAAAAATTAAAGCAGTGTCGGGTTCTGTCTTTGGAACGGTAGCTCTTGATATCGGTAGACTTCTGTTACAGTAGGTGTTTGTATTAGTTAACTTCAATTGTAACGGTAGACTTTATATCAGTAGCTGCAGTGGTAGACTTGATCGCATTAGTAGAGGTAGACTTGGTCGCATCAGTAACGGTAGACTCTGTATATTGGTGGACTTCATCATATCGGTACCTCTGTATCGGTAGCTATCGACTTCGATGTAGCGGTGGACTTGAGTACCGGTGGACTTCAGCATATCGGTAGCTCTATATCGGTAGCTCTATTCGATATCGGTAGCTCTAATCTATAACGGTGGCTACTATTCTATATCGGTAGCTATAAACTATTTAAGAATTCTCTTGGCAGAATGAGTTAGGTCAAAGTACATATATCAAAAGACATATATTAAGCATAATTGAAAGTAACAACATATAATAAAGCATATTAGAGATGTATCAACCATAATTTAAGATATAAATAAAATATAGTTGGGATTATCAAAATATAATAAACCAACTCAATTCCCAGAGGGTTCAACAACAACCTTGGTACACTGACAAAATTCTCTGGAGTCGTCCAAAATTCATCATTCCCAAGACTAGGTCAAAATGGGGATGCTTCGAGGGTTTAGAGAATTTATAAATGATTTTTCTGAATATATAAAACGTGATCACAATTTTCCATGGTAGAGGCACATGATTATGGAAACATAGTGGACCCCACTGTATAAGTTTGCATAATTACCTGGGTTTAGGTACACAATTTTTCATACCATACGCAAACTAAGCACAACCCCCCATCCTTATACATTCATAAAAACCCACCTAAACGCACACAAAAATATAACTCTAAACAGAGTTACTTAAATATAATCAAAATTACCTAATAAGTTCTTGAGAGGACTCCAAATAATTTCTAGATCATACATATTATTAATTCAAAAAATAACAATTTTAAAACAATAACTATTTTAATAACACCATTAAAATTTAATCAAGGTTTGATAAAATATTAATATAACCATAAGACGATAAAATATTAAATTATGATTATGTTTAAGAAAAATATATTTTATATTAAATAATTAAATTAAAAATAAAATTCTATTTAAATATTTATGACTTACAAAAATTACAAGCACTTAACTTATCAATTAGAAAAAAAATATTTACATATACCATGGTATATATATATATCATGATTACACTTATTAGAAACATAAATTTTATTTTTACTATCATAAGTGAGGTTTTAATTCTACAGATACAAATTACTATTTCTAATGGTCATGTTAACATTCTGATGGTCACATTATTATTCCATCAGAAAAAATTTCACAATTTATAAAAACATAAATTATTTCAAATTAAATTTTATCTGAATTTAAATATTTAATTCAAGAATGAATAAAAATAATTTTATAAGTACCTAGGATGTTAAATATACATGCCACTATAAATTTTGGAGTACACTTCATGTAGATGAAATTCAGGGTGTGTGGTCTTCGAGTTACATGACCACCAGTCAATATTTCCAAGTAAGATGATAAATGACCCATCTATTACTAATGGACTACAAACTATAAACTAAAGTTACATATCCTGTAATTCAGCTTGTCATACACCAAGATGTCCCAATAAAAACATATTGTATAATTACATACTCAACGTGTAATAAATTCACTTGACTTGAATAAATTCCAAATTAATTCATTTAGAATTAATCACTAGTACATGATGTCTACCTCTCGGTTACATGGTGTGTACTTTTATGTAATTCATCCGAATTATCCAGCCAATCTGGATAGGATATGAGAATTTTTTATATTTAAAATGTTATTTTATTCGATTATATTTAAAAAAAATAATAGTATGATTTCTGATATTGAAATATATATTAATTAATTATTCAATTATAATTTAAAACCAATAATTAATGCATACAAAAATATATTATATTTAAATAATTACTCTACCACTCTAATACTACAAGTTGGTTCTGAGAGCATGGGAATATTATGATGGGTTATTCCAAACATTTATTTTTTAATGAATGATGATTAATATGAGATTACACAATGATAAGTTCCTTGATCAAATGAATTCAATCGATGAATGTGGATAATGAATAATCATCTTACTGAAGTGAAATATCATCACATATTAATTATAATTAACAAATGAAATTTATGAGTTTAATTACATGAAATTATTTTGTTATGGATATGGAAACTGATTTATTCCTTACCATCCTTACTTTTGAGACATTGATACTATAATCCCTCTAGTGGTTATATAAAGATGGTCCCTTAATCAATGAATTTAATTATAAAAATATTTATGTGATAACATGATAAATGTTATCACATACATCATTCTCTATTTATCTCCCAGAAAAACATTTTCAATGAATCCTTTTATTTCTCTATAGAATCAAGAATGGAATTTGGTTGAAGATAAATATTCATTTATAAGATATATTTTTGAGAAGGAATCTCTCTAGGGTGAGGAGATTGATTTTCATATTTCACCATGATCAACAAAATATATGAATAGGATCAAATGAATAATAATATAATTGGTTTTATATAATGCTATGTTTAGAAATAAATATTTTTTCAAGTTCAATTTAATATTTATTTCATCATTGAGGAACCATATGTATGAATAATAATATCAATATTATTTCATGAAATTCCCCAAATTGAAAAATGAAATGAAATATTACCTAAAAAAATAATATTAAATATATATATATATATATATATATATATATATATATTCTATCAGTGGACCACTATGAACAGTCATCTATTCATCCATAATATTTATTATTCCTTGAATACTAACAATTTATTAAATAAATAATTATCATTGAATTATTTACAAAAAATAAATAAATATGATATTCACAAAATAGAAAATAAATATTCAGAAAATATTACGCTCACATCATATTCTATCAAATAATATTTGATTAAGGTTATGTGATCATGAATACATGAAAAATTATTAAATAACCTGTGAGATATATATTTATTCATATTGATAAATAATAAATAATATTATATTTTTCAAAATATATTTTGAAAACAATAATTATGTAACCATTAAGGCACCCTTCTTAGTGGAATTTGGTGAAGTCTATGAATATCCATAGATTACATCAAGCAATGCATAAATCCACCCATAGATAATGTATTTAATTCCACAATTAAATAATAACTCTTATATATTCTTATTGTGTAATATAATATTTTTATCATGATATCTCTAATCAAGGAGGTTGGATGCTAGTTCTATAAACATATTTTCTCAATGTCTCTTTCATTCACATTATAGAAATTTTACATGCATATTTAACTCTAAGGCCATGTATTTTATTGGGAAGTATAATTTACATCAAAGGGAATGAGATACTAACTTACAATAATGAATATATGGGACAAATCCTCTCTCTCATTTTTCATTAATTAAATATTTCTTCTGACACACCAATTATATCATTACTCTCAAAAAATGGATATCATTATAGTTTTTCCTATGCATAAAATTACATTACATATAAAAATAATTAATAATAATATAAATGTCCAAGAAAAAATACATAAATCCATAGATATTAAAATCCAATTAATGATATATAAGAGGATTTCCGAAAAGGAGGTATCATTCTCGTAATATCTTACATTTGATATTAATAAGGGAATACTCTATGATAAGGTTCCTAGAAGTCCTATGAGTCTCCCCTTGATAACATATATCATTTTTTTCCCTCAAACGATCCCATATATCTTCAAAATATCTATTTAGGAATACTTTAATGGGACTATTGGGTTCTCATCAATGTAGGGAAATGAAATGAAATATTAGTGAGATAAATACTCTTAGAACATTATCATAGACTATGTTATGCTTGGGAAATTTTGTGATTTGATAAAGAGTTTATTAATATTTTGAAAAATGAATACATAATATTATTATGTAAACATATGATGGTTCTAGGGAACTAAATCTTAAAATTTTATAATTGTTGTGATAGTTTCATCATATGTATATTTGACCAAAAAATGGCTCACCAAGTAAATTATATTATTTATTTATGATTTAAATGATTTATATGATATTTCATGTTTTCAAAATTTAATATATTGATTTTAAGTTCAAATTAATGCATTAATTACATCTTAATGGTGAAATTTATAACATTTGAAAAAGAATCCACGAGGTTAAATTTTTTTCATAGACACCTATATGGGTTTTATTTGAAAATTATTCATTATTATGAATTATTTAGGAATATATTAGGATAGAAAAAGTTATTTCATGGGTAAGAAAATGTTTTTCATGAGCCCATATTTTATCTTTAAAAAGAGATATATTTCTATGTATTATGGTCTATTGGTTTATTTCAATCTTTTATGTAACTTACTGATCTTTTTTTTATCATACCATGTTTTTAAAAAATTATTAATAAAATTTGTTGAAGATTCCGGACAAGGATGGGGTCAAGATAAAAATTTTAACAAAAAAATTATTTATTTAAAATAATGTACTTTTTTGAAAAAATAGATATTGGTGATATCAATCCACATGTAGTGTATGGGTTTTCAATGTAATATTTTTTCATAATTCCCAAAAACACTAAACCTAAAAGAACATTCTCAATGAAGGAATGCTAATTCTAATATAATTGTATTGTAGTATGTCATGATTTTTCTCGGGTCCTAACTATTTTTGTTTGAGTTTCATGTATACAACATTGGGGATTAAGTTTTGTTGTTTTGTAGTTTTCATAAGAGTTTTGGTAATAATCATCAGTTTAAGATTTTATAATTGATCACAATTTTTTTGAAAACTCTTTTAGGCTTTATGTTATAAAATTTTACAGTGAATAATAGTATTTTTTAAGACAATTATTTTTTACTTAATTTTGGGTTATTATATGTCATATGAAAAAAAGAATGATATAATATAAACATTGAGGTTAAAATTTTTATTTAAATATTGAACATATAAGGGTTCTTATTAGGATTTTTATCACATGTTTTTTATTTTTAAATGGACTATATTGATATATTCTTATAAATTAACAACCATTAGGAATGATAAAACTTGTTGATACTAGAAATGTTGTGGGAATTGATATTAGAGTCAAAGGAAAATAAGGGTGAATTTCCAAAAAAAATATTCTACATAATTTCTTATTCAGAATGAATATTTTAAAATATATTTAAAAACTAAGAATTAAAATAGTTATTTTCATTTTTCAAATATATGTTTTATAATATTGATAACCATAGGATTGGAAGTTTATTTGGTGATTAATGTTATAATGGAAGATGTTAACTATTTTGGGAACCTTATATGATTAAAATAAAGAAAATTCTTTGAGATTTTATTTATGTAAATAAAGGATCAATTATATTATTTATGAATATATGAATTTATTGAAGATTTATGATGATTCAGGTTATTTAAAGGAATGATTATTATTATAGGAAAATTTAAAATTAGGGAAATTACATTTTTTTTGCGAAGATAAGAGTAATTTATGTTATTTATATTTAAATTCTAAATTTACCTTGGAATCATATTTAATCAAATGCTTTTGATTTATTGGATTCAATAATAGTATAGATATTTTTTTGAGGTCTTTAAAAGATAATTATTTTTTTAATGGTTTATGTTGATCATTGATTATTATTGTTGGATTTTAGAGATTAATGTTGTTTTTCATTGTATTAAGGTTAATTATTATAGATAATTATTTTATCATATAACAACCTTTTTGGTTTTAATTAATTATATAATATTTGAGGACTATAGAATAATTAATTTATGGAATATGGGAATATATAGATATTGATTATAGTGATTTAGGTATAAAAAATCAAAAATCATCAATGGAATCCAAAGATGATATTATTGTGGATATTCATTAAATGATTAATCTATACCTCTTGAGTGTGTATATTTCCTTATTCATTTATTATAGATAGTAATGGTATTACTCAACTCCATGAAAATAATCATTAAATAAAAAAGTTATCCACTAACATTTCATATAGAGAAATAAATATCCTTATATATTTTTAAAGATTTTTGATTTTTTATTGTAAACATTCTCATGCCATTTTTCTCAATCACTCTCTATTTTTCCGTGGGAGTGATATTATCATATGGATGTTTTATTAATGGTTTTAATGGTTTGGTATTTTAATAAACCTGTTTTGAAAGCAAAAACCATGTTACTAAGATTGAGTTCAACATTATGAGGAATCATTTTCTAAAAGGAGTGGATAAAATGACATCACCTGAATTTAAAAGTAAACACTATGTTTAAAAGTGTACACGAAATACCATACCGAGCTTTAATGAACAACTAAATATTATTATTTAAATATTAACATTATAGCATTACAATTAAACTGGTTGGTATGAATAAAAATTACATATTTATGAAATATATTTTTAGTTAATAAAAATTATAAATTTATTGTTAAATGAGTATAAAATAATAATAATAAACTTATTAAAATAATTTAAATCTTCATAAATATGTATTCTTAAAAAATGGAGTCTTATTCATTTTATGTTATAATATTATAATTCATTAAAATATTTGTTATATAATATATTTCAAATAATAAAACTTATTTTTACAATAAGAATATTAAATTAACTATATGGTAAAATTTTCCAAATTTTATGAAAAAATTTATTTTTTTGTGAATAATAAATGAAATAATGCTTTTAAATAAGACATATTTTGTAATATTGTCAATCCATAACTATGATATAAATATTTACTAAACACATATAATAATTAATATATAATATTTTAATATATATATATATGTCATACTAAATAAATCAAAACATTTAAATTATAATTTTTTATAACAAATTTTTAAATCATTTTCAGTTCTCCCACAATTCATGCACGACACTAGAAAAGTAATATATTATGTATTATAGCTAACAGTTGAGGGTTATAAATACTTTTGATAAATATTATGGTAAATATAATATATAAATTTGTATTTTCGCTTATTGTTTCTAGTTTTGGTGTTGTTTGACATGAATAATATCCATATTATTGTGAAATTTATATGAGAGCAAAGAAAAGTCAAATTAACAAAATAAATATATTTTCTAGACATGAATATGAGTAAATATAAATAATGCATGAATAAAAAATATTCTATTAATCATAATTAATATTTTTAATTATTTTATTTTATTTTATACGTTACATAATTACATCTAATTCTTATGCGAAACTGACACATTACCTATGTAAGCTAAAAAAATCAATTAAACGATTTTAATTAAAATTATAAGAAACATTAAACAACCCAAAAACATGAAAAAATATTAATTTTTTATTTCACGTTCATAATAATATAAATTTATATTTTAAGAAAAATTTCATCCACTTATATAAGAATATAATCATTATATTATTTTATTTAATTAAAAGTCAAACATTTCACACTCATGTTTTCAGTAACTGTCATATTTTTTATATGATTGATATAGAAAATAGGATTAACTATAGAAATAATTTAGAAATATAATATATTTATCTACATTGTGGTAATATATTTTAAATATTCAAGGAATAAATAATTATCTTAAACGATTTCAGAACACTTATGAAATAATTATTCAATTATTTGAAAAATTAAATAAATCACAATAAAAAAATATAATAAATAAAATTTTATATAAGTTTTGTAATCCTAATGTTTTATAGATGAACCTAACATTTTTAATTTGTAATAATTTTTTAATATTTTTAAAATTTTTATTATTGTTTTTATTGTCAATGGAAAGAATAGTATCAAAGTTAAAACTAATGATATTGTATGTAATTAATATTTTAATAAATTACATAGAAATTAATGAAACATTGAATAATCACAAGGGGATAATATAAGGTCTAAAATTTAATCTAATGAGAATTTATTAGCCATTTTTAAGAGTTTTTATCTACAATTTCATATTATTTTAATATTTTTAGAAATTCCGAGAGTGCCCCTCCTCTATTTGTATAATGGCTAATATTCTTCCTATTCCAACACACATAAAAATAATTAAATTTGGAAAATAATTTTCCATATACTATCCTATATTCCCTCATAACATTATATAGTTTTTTGATTATTTAAATCACCAACCTAAGTGTATTAATGTATTATGAAATGAGATTATCCGAAGAAGAAGTATTGTTTTTTATCGAAAGTTTCTATATTTTTCGAATCCATAAAAACCACTTCAATGATGATAAAATAATAACTATATAATATTTCATACAAATAGATGATATAAATTTAATTTTAGGATAACTTTTCTTCTCCTTGTTAATCAAATGGCAAATAAACTAATCACTCGTGTTTAGTTCAGAATACCGCCTCACAAATAGATATATTTTTTTCGATCATCTTCTCTCATGATTTGTTGTAATGGTTATATTAATGTCTATATATGATATAAATTACATATTAATAAATAATAAGAGATAATATATTATTTATGTTTCTATAATTTCGTGAAGAAGAAAATGATAATGTGGCCCAAATGTATGTGTGGATGCCACCTCCATGAACTGATGTATATTTTTCATCACCAAATAAAATGTATGATATAAATAAGTAAATTCAATGAAATAATATTTTATATAATATTATATTACAATTATTTATGGGTGAAAAAAATTTACCATATTTTCTATAAAGATGATTGAAAAATGAATACTCATGCGTATGTGGGACCCACTAGTTCCATGGTTGCAACGTAGTTGATTTTTCAAAACATTATTTAGTGGTAAAATTTAACAGTATAATTGATGCTTTAAAAAGGAAATTAATATCTTTTTATTATTATCGATAGGGATAAATAGTGTCCCATTTGACCATGGTCAACTTATATAAGTCATTTTAGACTTACAAACCAAATATCATCAAAATATATTAATAGAAAATATTAACCTTTGTAATTGTTTATGACAAAGAAAAAATTAATATTAAATATATAATGATCAACAAACATGTTATTAAGAATGAATGAAACTAATATATGTTTTTTATTTAGGATTAATAAGAACATTCATGAAATTTTATTCTAATGGTAAGGGGATCTTTAATGAAAAACAATCATTTTATATTTTTTAATGATCTATTATCTATATAATTATCATTAATTTCTTTGTTTTAAATTTTTTTTTATTATGAATTTAATCAAATGAAATCTTTAACGAATAAATTTTATAATTTATCTAATTTTTTCCCACAATTAATCTTATTATTATTTTAGGTTAAGTAATATAATCTAAAAATCACCATTTAATGTTTCTTTTTATGAATGTAGTCAGTAAATTTTTTTAAATTATACAACATTTTTAATTTTACCTCCATCATGAAATGATAATATTTTTAATTTTCATTTATAATACTACACATTTATTTCAAAGAAAATGTTTTCTTTTTTGGGTGAATAGTATTATTGTAGAATTCGTGAAATATTTCAAGGAATTGTTTATATTATGAACTTATTAATATTTTATAACTATGTTATTATTAATGGGAATTATTTCTGATGATTGGTTATTACTTTATAAAAAAATAAATGTGTTTCCATGATATTCCTCTAATATATTGGGTATGTTAGAAGTTTATTATGCTGTTTATTCCAACTATAACTTTTATGGTTACATTCATGTAAATTTGTGAGGATTATGTCATGTTTAACCAAGTGTGTAATTTCATGGGAGCAGTGAGGGTTATATTATAAAAAAATATTATAATAAAATGATTCTCCATGTTACCTATATGATTTATTTCTTCACTCTAGGTTTTTACATATATCTTAGGTTCTCACAAGGTATGTTATAATGATTATGTTTAAATAAAAAATTATGTTACTTATAATGTTGAAAATTATAGCATTGTGAAAAATATTTCTCACTTTATCATATTTTCAATGAAATTTATATGGGTTTTATTTTTTACATTAATATTTATTATGAAATGAAAATTGAAATTATTTTGGATGAAAATTTTTCTTCCTATGTATGAAAATTTGTATATTAATCTAAATATTTATTTTTGAAAATTGAAAAATTTAATAAGTACTTATAGACTAACGGTTTCATAATTTCATGATATGTCCCTGAATAATTTTTTTTACAAATATAATGTTTTTAAAATATTCTTCATTTGGTTAAATAAATATTATTGAAAATTATGAGACTAAGATGAAAATTTTGTATAAATCATGAATTTTATTAAAAAAAATCTTTAAGAATAGTGGATTCTAAGTATATGTGTCTATTTGAATTATTTTGGTTTAATATATAATAGTTGAACATAATTCTAAAATTCTATAAACATAAATGAACTTTGAAAATGAATTAATATGAATTATAATATAATATTATTAAAATATATTATTTTTATTACCGTGTTCATACAATAAGGATACATGTGATGTGTCGAATGGTCCTTTATTTCACTTTACCACAATCTCAATCCCTAAGGTAGAGAGTTAGACCACTATAGTAGATTATATTTCTCTACATCATTGTATATATATATATATTAATTATGTTCCTTATATATATAATGTGAATTGTTTTGTCAAATATACTCTCTATGTAGGGTGTGTTCATATACATACTTATATTAGCACCACAAACATGTCTCAACATGATTGTGAAGAAAAATATGTATATGTGAAAATTTATTATTATTTACATACATGTACAAAAAAATATTCTCAACTACCAAATAATTAAAAAATTAATAAATAATTTAAAATAGGTTCATAAATAAAGTAGTGGCTATAATTAGAAAATTACTATACTGGGAGGATATAAACAGATAATCACCATTGTTGTTTCAATATTTTATTATGATCGATAAGAAATTAAAATTATATTATAATAAAAAACAAAAATTTGATCTTTTTATGATGGAATGTTAATAGTTTTATGTATTTGTGTTTTTATTCAATGTTAAAGTATAAATTTATTTTAAAAAATACATATTTACAAGAAATCAGTAAAATTAAGAATCATTTATTCAGATTAAAAATATTTAATTTATGTGTATATTTATTATAATATAACTAGTTTAAAACATCCCATCATCCATATATGATTTCAACTTATTATTTAATCATTTTTTCCATAAAATTTTACTTTTTTTAAATGTTTCATATTGCATTTCATAAAAAATATTTTTAAAATCCTTCTCAATACATTAAAATAAATGTTTTAATATTGGATGACTTAATAATTGATCGTTGATACGTACTTAAAAACATTTTTTCTTTTTTATTACATAAAGGTTAATTGTTTTGGATATTTTTGTTTAGTTATTTAATTAAAAAAGTGGGTGATTTTTTCTTCATGTGCTTATATGTATTTTTAATTCGATTGATTACGACTCCTGTCATTATTTCATAATTCTATTATATATTTAAAATTTTAATTTATTTTAATTATATGTTTAATTAATTTTGGAATTTTTATATCTTATAAAATGTTTAATTTAATATTTTAGAAATTTTTATGATTTCATAATATTTCTATAGTTAAATGTTATTCATAGATATTTTATTAAATTTTCATTACATGTTCTACAAGTTGATGATTGTGTTCCACATATAAATATGACATTTGATACATTAAAATAACATTTATATAAATTTCACATTGATCCTTATTTAGTTATTCAATTTACACGAAATTAAAATTTATTTGACCATTTTTCCAATTATTTTTTTTATAGATAATTTTGATTTCTTATTACTGATTTTCTAGTATCAGGTACACTATATATTTCAAACATATCTCAAGCGACATAAATTCAAATAGATTGATTATATTTTTTAAAATATATTAATATTTACAAAATTTTAATAGAAGACCTAAACTTCTAGACTGATCTCTATGATGTTCAAAAATATGTTTGAAGCCACCACATGTAATTTATCCGATTTCTCAAAACTATTATACATTGTTTTTTATTTGAACAGGAGATATATATATCTCATTGGGTTAATTAATTTTAATTTATAAATGTTATAATATTATATAAATATTATTCAAATGGAACATAAGATAATTATTCCTTTATAAATTCTATTTTAGCTCTTAAATTTGAATAGTCAACCAGTTCTCAATATTTATAAATTCTATAGCATGAGAAATTAACTTAAATGAAAAGTTTAAATTAATATTAAAATAAATTTGGAGATGAATCTCTATTGTGAATCACCTAATTTAAATCCCCTTGCATGGTTAATTCATTAATGTAGTATAAAACTCATACTTGAGAAATTCAGATACATGATATTCACTTACATAGTGAATTACTTACATGATTTCCTTTTAGGAAAAACCAATGTAGGAAATTTCAAATGTAATTCTAATACATGGAAGTTTTATATTTTTAGAAATAAAATACTCTCTGGAAAATTAATAAATTATTTTCCACACAATATATTATTGAAAATCCTATATACAATTATTCGTTGTTCTATGTTTTGTTATAAATTACAATTTTCTATATGAATCATTATAATTTTTAAATTATTTTAATGTATTTATAAATTAATATTAACTATTTAGAAATAAATATAACTATTTTTCCCATTTTTATTCATATTATTGTGATTATCATTGTATATTCTCTATGGGTGAATGAATAATACATCTTGAATATGAAACAGTTTTATTATTTTATGTGGGTTACATTGATTTTATTATTTCAAAATTAATATTAGATGTTATTAAACACCTAAAAATTTATTAATGTAATTAATGTTGAGTTATTAGTTTTTTACTCTCTTAACATAGTAACTTCTTTTTGTAAATTTATTTTATTTTTAAATATAAAATATTCAAATTCAGAGATTACATTTTCATTAGATCATATTTTATACTAATATTATGGATACTATTTCAAATTTTTATCTAATTATTTCAAATCTTTTTGAATTAGCCTTATTGTTTTTAGTTTAAATCATAAGGTTAATGAATAATACAAAATGATAATTTTTATCTCTCCTTCTCCAATGATACATTATAATTATTTTCAATTGATCTAATATTTTGATCGAGTGTGTAGTCCATATTGCGTTATATTTAAAAGAATCTAGGATTACTAAAATAAATATTTATAGATATAAAATTGTGACATGACATGTACATACGAAATAATGATGAAAATTATTTTATACACTTAAAACATTCATTTGATCATGTACACTAGTTTTTCTCTTGTTTTATTGTTTCTCAAGAGTTGAACAAAAATTCATTTGACTTTTAGTACCTTGATGAGATGATCACGATGATCAAATAGTAAATAATCAGAAGATAATTATTATTCATATAGAATCTATTTTGTCGATTATTCTTCATTATGTAACACTTCTACACATATTTCACGTACATTCCCTTTTCCTTCATGCTTTTATATAAAAAAATTTCTTCATCTCTACATCATGGTGTGAATCTTAGATTTTAATGTCACTATTGTTCAGATTATGACTCAGAGAGAAAAAATTCATGTTTT
Source organism: Viscum album (assembly GCA_963277665.1). Taxonomy (NCBI): domain Eukaryota; kingdom Viridiplantae; phylum Streptophyta; class Magnoliopsida; order Santalales; family Viscaceae; genus Viscum; species Viscum album. The sequence goes on from OY728157.1 coordinate 1,800,054,241, forward strand.
AAATAGGGTAATGAATACCCATAACAAAGTCAAATTTTCATGGATATACGTATACTATAACAAGATTTATTAATAGGGTTATTATTCTTATTTTAAAATCATATAGTTCACAACATATCTCTCTCTATATAAAGAGGTATACGAATGAACTGTGTAAACATTAAACTGAACTATTTTAAAAACAAACATTTTTATTCTATTAATTCTTATGCTTACTATCTCTTATAATTAACTCATATAATATACTTTTATACATAATCTATCTCTCTATGATGTTATGTTGTTATGTTCATCACCTTCTAATCCTTTTGAAAAAAACATTTCTTGCCTAAATGTTGGTATACATGGTTAAAAGTTTCATGATTTTATAGCTCTGTTATTGTTTTCCCAATAATGAAACATTTTTATAAAAGGTTGCTCATTTTGGTATCAGCTAGTCCTTTTATTGATTCTATTCATGTTTTATTATTCTAACCTATTACAAAGAGTTATAGTCTATGGAAAATAACATTATGTTGGCAGAAGTGAATGTAAAAGACACATGGATTTCATAGAAGTCACCACACCTTGATGGAATTATTATGGATAATAGAGATCCTTAATGGTGGTGTACCTAAAAAAGTAAGGTATAGAGATCTTTTACATAAATGTTAAAAACCATACACTACCATAAGCTAAAATATATACACATATTTGAAATGATGCTACTAAATATGTTTTTAGGTGGAACATTATTTATATTTTAAACAATGATATAAATAGATGTGATTTTTTGTTATGTGAATTCTTATAAAATATCTCATGGGATTTAGAATATTCTAAATGACACACACCATAACATATGAAATGAAATTTTAACTATTCTTGGAATTATCTATGATAAATACCAATAATTTCAGATGGGTGAAGATGAAATGGTAAATCAAATGTTCCACTAATTCATATGAATTTTGAATGATATGAATTAAAATAGAGTTTATTTTGTTAACCCTGTTCTAGTATAAATGATCCCATGGTAATTTCCAAATAAATGAAATGAAAAAAATCATTTCATTCCATGATGTAATGACCATTAATGGGTACACTATGGATGAATTGGATAGATCATTGAACATTATGAACTAGAATTTAAGAAAATATCCGTTGATGATTCAAAAAAAAAATTATTTTGTAAAATATAAATCATTGATTAATTTTTATATTAAATATTCTTATTCTGATCAATAGGATAGTGAAAAATAAAATATGACACAGACTCTGACTAGTTATTACAAATGAATTAAAAAAAGGATTCAAGAACATTATTAGAAGAAGAACTTAAAAGAAAATACCAAGGAGAGTTGAGAAACTAATTATTAGTAATATTACCTTAACGATTTCTTTATTTAGTGTAAGATGACTGGGAATATCAATCATGATTAAAAAATAATAATAAATACGAACATGAAAAAAAGTACAAAAAGGAATTGAAAACTAGTTGTTAGTGTATTAAATAATCTAATTTAATAATGGAATCTGAAAAAGAGTCAACTAACTTTTTCTTTATTTCTTCTCTAGTTAAAGATACTGATTGTAACACCCCAAGAATCCACAATAAATTTTCCATTGAATAATGTAGTAGCTTCTATTGTACACAACATAGAGATTTAATAAACCAGGAATAATGAAATTAGCCATTATGAATAGTAATACAAACTTGTTGAAATCTCATAAATATTAATTTTGAAAATGGACTTAATTTTTGGATTTGGAATATCAAATTTAGCATAGCGGAATTTTTGGTATTTTTTGGAGAACAGTTAGTTTTGGATAAAGTGTGATAAAAAATACGTTATTTTTTAAAACCATTTTTTTAAATACTTAGTTATTTTATTTTAATTTATTTTAGTTCAAAATATATACATAATACCTATATATTTTCAATGTAATTCATTGGAGACATTTTATAATAAGTTTAGGTATATATAATTTTATTGATCTTTTTACTGTCTTTTACCCAACTTCTAGGATGCATTTACAAATTTTCAGAAAACATTATTTTATCACTACTATGAGTTGAATTCCAAAAATCCAAGAGAAACGGTTGATATCAGTATGTAAAATGTGGTCAATAAGGGGAAACTAATTTTTATTGAATAGTAATTTTGTCTTTTATTTAACACTGTTAAAAGTAAATAGGGTAATTATGGGTAATTATGATATTATAATAACACTATCACATGTCTAAATTCTATTAGATAAGTTTAATTTAGCCAAAAAATACATTATGAATAAAATAAGATCTTTTTTGGTCCACATGGATTAGATTATGACATTTATTATTGTTTTATTTAAAGAAGAGTTAAAAGTGTTAAATTCAAAGTTTAATAACTAAACCATTTTTAATATAGGGTTAAACACAATATACATTAAAAAATAGATATTATTTAGAAATTTAAAAATATATCTAACGCAATTATATTTTATTTATAATTTTTAGACATAAATAATTTAATTTATTTATGAAACAATGATGATGCAATAATTACATTAATAATGAAATATTAAAATAATGGATATTATAAATATCAAAATAAATGTAAAATAAGACTTATGATGAATTCCATTAATTTTCTAGTTTAATATGACATGTTAGTGTTTATTAAATATTTTTTATTCAAAGTGATTGATTTTTTTATGGCTTTCAAAAAAATCAAATACTAAATAATGTAAAAATTGGTAGAAGTGTGATTTTAAAACAAATACTATATTATTAATTGATGTAATATTCCTAAAATTATAAGGTTATACCAATGTACATATATTTTTTTATTAATAATGAACCAATTGAAGTTCCCTTGGCTTATTATAGTCTGTTTATTAATTATATAATATAAAAATACAAAGAGACATGTTAAATGTGAAACTATTTAACTAAGAGTTAAATATTAAAGATAAGGTCAATATGGTAACCTAACCCAGTATAAAACCTATTGGTTGAGAGTTTATCGACCCATTACCACCTTATCCTCAAAATAAATTATTTTTTAACAAATAAAAATCGAAAATTATTTATCATAAAATAATATTTCAATGTTTTCCTAAAGTGACCGTCACCACTCTTATAAAAGGATACTTACGCTTATCTTGATATCACAGCTCCAAAGCCATTTTTATTGGCCATACCCTATCCAAATATCCTCCCAACATTCCAACCTTCATTATAGAGGCCTTTATTTTTTCTGAAAGCCATCCTATGGATCCTTTTTTCTCAATTCAAAATGAAGAACCCGATGAAGAGGTATATATTTCATCACATTTTTCAAGTTATTTCCTTCTTCCACGTCCTCTTTCTTTTATGTTTGCATTCAAAAATAAAAACTCCAGTATATTATATATACTATGAAATTTTTATAAAGATGTTACCACTATATTCATTATTCTATCAATCTTATGAATTATAATGTCACCATACGTGCATACGTACGGTTTACCATCTCCACACAATGGTGTAGATTGTTATTCAAACATTTCATTATTTGGATGGGTATAATAATGAGTATAACTGATTAAAATAATAAATATAACATTTTAATGACTATTATATATCATATTCTATACAATTACATATGATTTCTCCATCAATATAATGATATTGTCCCTCGTGTGTACGTACAGATTATAGTCACTACGAACGTGATGAGATTCATTCCCCATTGTAATCATTCAAGAATAATTTTCATTTGGTGATTAAAAATAATGTTTATGATTTAAATATCATTCTGTATATGAATAAAATACATCCTATCCATAACAAGCTTGTCTTATGTAACCGAGCATATAAAGGAAAACAGATCAGTTAACACCTGAAACGATTATACTACTATAATATTACTAACAAATCAATATTAGAGGATCATATATGATATCATATTTATTTACATAGTTCTTGTATAATTTAATATAAATGATTTAACAATTATAAAGGACATTAATGTACCCTCGACCAAGTAAAATACAAGGTAAGGGTTAATTCTACAATCTCTTTACTTATCTAAGGTTGTTAATACGTAAGTATATAGTGGGACCTCTTTATCATCCACATCCGTGTTTTCATTAAAATGTAATCTGAAACATTTTATATATTTAATAGACTATGGTTTTAAGTCATTTATAACCTTATTTGACCATATGTGTTTTGGAGGGAATCATTATGTTGTTTTCCAAACAAGATACTTCATGTCCTTTTCCACAAAATTAAGGTAAGAAAGTATTTTTTTAATCATATAAAGCGGGTGCATCAATTTTATGATGTTATAACATCACTGATGCATCTAAGACAAGTATATAATAGTATTTTAAAAATAATTTTTTTCTTGTATAATTACATTACATTTAAATGATTTTAATATAGAAAGAGATATTTCTCTAAAAACATTATTTCATCAATTTCAACATCCTTTGATGGATTTTTTTTTGAAGTTGATTTATTATGATAAAATATTTCCATAATGTATTGATGTTTTTGTGATATTATTTTATTGTGGATGTTTTATTTTTACACCATTCATGGTTTTTAGATAAAGTATTGACATTTCATATACTAGTTTTCAATCAAATTTTATGTTATATATAAATATTTTTATATGAGGAATTCATTGAACTTAGTAAGTGATGGGTGGAGCATAATATAGCTCCAAGATGCATTGGTATCACTGAGGAGAAAAAATTGTGACTTTCCACAAGGCCTTGTCAAAATTTTATTTGTATTCATGACAGAAGTTCATGGATATGTGGTTCTGAAGTTTGGCATTATGCATTCCATCATTATGAAATATTTTATTGATATTGCATGTTATTATTTTAGTAGTATAATATCCATGTGAATAATTACATGACAACATATGATTTTATGTTTTCCAATTTATGCTGATGTTTATCTTTAAAAGGATTTTATTTTATTCATAAACATTGCCTAAAATTATTAGGCTTATTTATGAATGTTTCTGCTATAATGTTATCCTTACTGAGAATTTGAGCTCACCCATTTATATGTTTTATTTTTTACAGGATGTGAAGATTTATTGTATGCTTGACATCTATGGATAGGATAAGGATACAAATGTGTTCAAAACGGGAAAAAATGTTGTTGATGTTTTTATTTCATGATGTAATGTAAAACTTATTAATGTATCTAGTTCATTGAAGGATACTAAACTGATTGGTCTTTAGGGACATGATTCAGTGTATCATTCCTATATGATTTAATAACTCACCATCACTGGGTAACTAGGGTGAGGGCGTTACAGTTGGTATAATCAGAGTTTTATTATAAACCTTAGAAGCTAGATTTAGAAAAACTCTGATTAGAGAACATTACCCTAAGATAAAATTTGAGGATTAGTATAGAAGAACTTTCTATAATTTTGGTAATGAATATATTTTTTGAGTTTTTCAAGAAATACATCCTTGTCTAGATATGAGTAGGGAGAGGAAAATCTGGCATAGATATACCTAGTGGTAAAACCTGAAAATACCGCTTTAAGATAAATGTGAATGGGAACTACTGCATGACAGTAGGCCTTACAGAACTCTTGGTTACGATACTCCTAATGTATTATCTTTGGATAATTATCATTTTCTATACAGAACACTTTTAAGTGGTTATGATTATATACTTTCTCATAGAAATTTTTTTTTCTTATTGTGTATTATATCATTAAAATGTTCAATTTATGTTCACTATTTTACAATTTTGGATATGTATTCTGATTCATAAACTAATATAGTGTATTACATTGTTTAGAAATGGCACCTAGAGGATGGAATATAAACCATATCAACCCACGTAATCCATGTAGGGATTTCCCTCCTACTCAACATAATTATAGTGGAGTTGGTGATGCAACTGGTGTTGATCATCTTATCACCATACTGGGAAAACATTCTCAGTTTGTAAATAATAAAATTAACTATATGGAGCACCCTAATCCATAACATGCAGGATAAATGTTAGAATACTTCATGGGGAAACAACCACAAAAATTCAAAAGGAGTTCAAATACATTATTAGCTGAGCAATGGATAAATTCCTTATAAAAATATTTCATGCTTTCGGGAGTAGCGAAAGGGAAAAAGTTTTAATGGAATCTTGTCGCCTAACGTGAGATATAGATCAATGGTGGTCATTAATCCAATACAAAAAGAAAGATAAATAAGCATCAAACATGGCATGGAGGGAGTTTAAAGAAATTTGTATATAAAAATAATTTCCTTGTGACCATCGAGAGGATATGGAAAGGCAATTTCTCAGTCTCATGCCAAAGGATGATGAGAATTTCACAATGTATGAGGCTAACATTACAAGGTTAACAAGGCATGCAACAGATTATATACATAACCCAAGGAGTATGATTGATTGATTCTTTTATGTGATAACCCATTTCTCTATTGAGAATTAGTCTCATAACCCTTCTCATCATACGAAGATATTGTATCATGCACTATCATGAGCGAAAATGATTTCTCAATCTCTTATGACTTTAAAACAAATCAAGAGAAAAAAGAGATCTGCTGAACACTCTGGAAATGGAAATAATCGGAATAGGAGAATGAAATAGCAATGGGTGTGGAAAATAATGTTCGAATAGAATAAATACCTATTGTGCATAAATATGTTGATGTGTTTCTAGAGTATTTACATGGACATCCTCAAAAATGAGAAATTGAGTTTTCCATTGATTTAATTCATGGCTAAAGGTCCATACCGAATGCCGCTTATAGAATTTACATTGTGGAATTAGTGGAATTAATGAAAAAACAAAAGGAAATGAGTAATAAGGGATTTATTCACCCTAGTGTTTCTCCATGGGGATCTCTTGTCCTTTTTGTTAAGATTAATGATTAATCTATGAACTTATGCGTTGACTATAGGGAGTTCAATGCTATAAAAATAAAGAACATGTACCCCTACCTTGCATTGATGATTCATTCGACAAACATCATGGAGCTAAATATTTATCTAAGATTGAACATTTTTCGGGATATCATCGGTTGTGTGTGAAGAAGGATGACATTTTGAAATCATCATTTCGAACCAAGTTTAGGCATTATGAGTTTACAATAATGCCTTTGAATTGAATAATGCATCCTCAGTCTTCATTGATCTAATGGATAGAGTTTTCAAGGAATATCTTGATGACGTATTAGTGGTATTTGTTGATGATATCTTGGTATATTCAAAAAATATATGAAGATCATGAAAATAACTTGTGCACTATTCTGAAAACCCATAGAAGTAATTAATTATATGGAATGTTTAACATTTGTAAATTCTAGCACCCTGAGATTTGTTATCTTGTCCATATAGTCTCTATGTATGGAATCTTTTTTATCATTAAAAGACCAAGGAAATCCATGAATTTCCATCACTGACTATTTTAACTAAGGTGTGTGGTTTTATTGGTTTACTAGGTTATTGTCGACGTTTCTTCCAGAATTTTGCCTTGTTATCTAACCCATTAAGCAAGCTCATACGTGAAGGGGTTAAATTTGGTTGGACGAATAAGTGTGAATAATGGTTTTAAGAATTAATGAGATGATTAGTCAATGATCCTATCTTGACTCTACCAACAGGGAACAATGTGTTTTCTATTTATAGTCATGATTCGAAAATTGGACTTGGTTTTTTCCTTATAGAAAATGATATATTTATTTCCTATGCATCACGACGGCTAAAACCTCATGAGAAAAACAATCCAACTCATTATTCTAAGTTAGCTACTATAAATGTTTCTTTGAAAATATGGATACACTATATTTATGGTGAAAAATGTGAGATTTATAGTGATCACAATATTTTGAAATATATTTTCTCACAGAGAGAACTCAACATGTGGAATAGTTGATGGCATGATATAATCAGGGATAATGATTGCACTAAACACTACAAACCGGGGAAGGAAAATAAGTTGGAATATGAATTGATGGGAAAGGGTCATGGAGTTTTGAACTAGATGAGAGATGGAAAGGATCCTATATACATGGATCTAGTAAAGAGCAATATGAAAATAACCATGGAAGGTGAAACATCAATTATATTTTTAATGGTTTCCAAACCATCATTACTAGAAAGGATAAAGAGTTCTATAACTAATGATGAGGTGTTTAAAAATAAGATTAAAGTTGTTAATAATGGGAGATTGAATGATATCATATATGATGATGGAATTATGATGTTTGGGAAGAGACTTTGTGTTCCTAACATACCTGATCTATAAAATGTATTTTCAGATGATTCTCATAGCTCCAATTTCTCTATACGTTTTGGGAGTACTATGATGTTTAGAGACCCATAAAAACATTTTTGGAGGGACAACATGAAGGGGGAGATTGCTGATTTTTTGCCAATATGTATGGTTTGTCAACAAGTGAAAGCTGGAAGGCAACAACATGGAGGATTCATGAAACCTCTTCCTATATCTGAGTGAAAATGGGATAATATTATGATAGACTTTGTCATTGGGCTACCATAGAATCCTAGAACTAATGATGTAATTTGGGTCATTATTGACCGTCTTACCATGCTAGAACATTTTCGTGCTGTAAGAGAAGATTTAGCACTTGAACGTATTGAAAGAATATAAATTAATGATGTTTTGAGACTTCATAAAGTACCTTTATGGATTCTTTTTTATCGTGATCCATGTTTTACATCATGATTCTGGAAAATACTTCAAAAGAATATAGATACTGAAATTCATTTGAGCACTTCCAACAACCCCCAATCCGATGGACAACTTGAACAGACTATTCAAACCTTAGAAGACATGATGATATCTTGGTCACTTGAATTTGAAGGAAAATTGGATAAATATTTATCTATGGTTGTGTTTTCCTATAAAAATAGCTTCCATTCATGTATTCAGATGGAACCACATAAATCATTATATGGAATGAGATGTTGCACACCAACTTGATGGGTAGATTTAGGTTAAAGGAAACTCGTAGGACCATAACGTGTTGAGGAAACAATGGAAAAAGTGATGATTATACAATCCCACATCAAAGCAGCCCAATATAGGAAAAAGTTATATACTAATAACCCACGTAGGGATTTGTATTTTCAGGTAAGATACCATGTTTTCATGAAGATATCTCTATAGAAGGGTGTGATACGTTTCTGTAAGAATGGTAAATTGAGTCCCAGGTACATCAGACCTTTTGAAATTCAAGAATGAATTGGTGTTGTAGCTTATCATTTGGCAATGCATCCAAGTCTGTCCAATGTTTATGATGTGTTGCACGTATCATTGTTGAGAAAATTCATTCCTCATCCAATGCATGTACTCACCTATGAGGTAATTGAACTGGAACTTAATCTGTCTTATTGTGAATAGAATGTCAAAATTCTAGATATAAGAGAACAAGTGGTGAGAAACCTGACGACTTTTCTGGTAAAAGTTCTATGGAGAAACCATAAGATGGAAGATACAATGTGGGAAACCAAGGAACATAATATGAAGAAACACCCAAATCATTTTATGTAGTAATATTCTAGAAATTTCGAGGATGAAATTATTTTAAAGAGGCGAGAATGTAATACCCCAAGCTTCCACGGTGTGTTTCCCTTTGAATAATGTAGTAGATTGTGTTGTACTAAACTTTGAGTTTTAACAAACCATGAAAAATGAAACTAGTCGTTATTAATAGTAACACACACTGTTTGAAATTTTATAAATTTTAATTTTCAAAATGGTCTTCATTTTTTGATTCAGCACATGAAAATTAACATAGGTTGCATTTTTAATATTTTTATGAGAACTTTCAATTTTTAATAAATAATGAAAAACAATGTGTTATTATTTAAAACTGAATTTTTATTTAAATAAATATTTAATTTAATTTAATTTGTTTTAGGTCAAAATAGATACATAATACCTATAATTAATCAATGTAAATTATTGGTGTCATTTTATTATAAGTTTAGATATATAAAATTTTATTAAACTTTTTAGAGTCTTTTACCCACCTTCTAGGAGCATTTACAAATTTGCATAAAACATAATTTTACAACTTCTGTGAGTTGAATTTCAAAATTTCGAGAGACACGGTTGACATTTGTATGATAAATGAGGTTCAATAAGATGAAAATAATTTTTGGTGAAGAGTAACTTTTGACTTTTATTTACCACAGTTAAAAGTAATTAGGGTAATTAAGGGTAAAAATAAAATTATAATTACCCTAAAACATGTCCTAATAATATAAAATAAGTGTAATTCAACAAAAAACAACCTTGTGAATAAAATATGATCCTTTTGGTCCACATGGAATAGATTAGGACATTTATAATTATTTTATTTAAAGAAGAGTTAGAAGTGTTAAATTCAATGTTTAACAACTATAAAAATTTTAATATAGGGTTACACAAAATATAAATTCGACTATAAATATTCATTATAAAGCTAAAATAATCCTATATAATTTTTATTTATTTATAATTTTTATACATTAAATAATTTAATTTATTTATGACACAAGGATGATGCAATAATTACCTTATTAATGAACTATTATAATAATTTAAATTATAAATATGCAAATAAATGTATATTCAGTCTTATGATGAATTCCGCTAATTTTATAGGTTAATATGACATGTTTGTGTTGATTGAATAAATTTTATTCGAAGTGATCTTTTTTTAATGGATTTCAAAATAATAAAATATCTAATATTGTCAAAATTGACATAACTGAGATTAAAAAAACTATATTCTTAATTGTTATAATATTCCTAAAAAGATAAGGGTCATCCAAAGTAAATAGATAATTTTTTTAATAATGAACCACTTGGGGTTCTCCTGTCTTATTATAGTATGATTAATGACAATATAATATATTAATACAAAGAGACATCAAAAATGTCAAACTATTTTACTAAGACTTAAATCCAAAATATAATGTTAATATGGTGACCTAAACATGTACAGAACCTATTTGTTGAGAATTTTTGGACACATAACCACCTAATCCTTGAAATAAATCATTTTATATCAATTATAAACCAAAATTTAATATATTATGAAATAATATTTAATGTTTTTTCTAAAGTGACCCTCACCTCTTTTATAAAAGGGAACTTCCCCTCCTCTTAATATCACACCAACAAAGCCATTTTTCTTGGCCAACCCCTACCCAAATTTCCACCCAAATTTACTCCCTTCATTGAATAGGACTTCCTTTGAACAGAAAACCAACCTATAGATCCCTTTTGATCAAATCAAATGGAAGAACTAGAAGAAGAGATAAATATTTCATCTCCTCTTTCAAGTTCTTTTCTTCTTCAACTTCCTCTTTCTTTGTTGTTTCCCTTATAAATAAATAATTATGGAATCTTATATATACTATGATGTTATTATAAAAGTTTTACAACAATATTAATTATTCTATCCATCATATAAATAACAATGTCACTATATGTGCGTACATACTGCTAACCATCTCCACGTCATGGTGTAGTTTTTTATTCAAACACTTCATTATTTAGTTTGATATAATAATTAGTATAACTGATGTAAATAATAAATATAACATGTTAATGATTCTGTATATATGATATATCATCCAATTACATATGTTTTCATAATCAAAATAATGATATTGTCGCTCGTGCGTACATTCGGATTACCGTCTCCAAGAACGTGATGAGATTAATTCTCCATCGTAATCATTCAAGAAATGTTTTCATTTTATAATTAAAAATAATGTTTAATAACCTAATTTAATTTTGGATATGAAAAAAATACATCCTATCAATAACAAACATGGCTTATGTAATCGATAAAACAAAGGAAAACCGATCTGTTAACACCTGAAATGATGATACTACTAAAATATTATTAACAAATCAATATAAGAGGATCATATATGATATCATATTTATGTATATAGTTCATTTATATTTTAATAACAATGATTTAACTATAATACTAGTAGTTATTATACCTCTAAAAAAATTAAAATTACAAGGAAAGGGTAAATTATATAATCTCTTTACTTATCCGAGGATGTTAATACGCACATATCTACTGGGACCTCTCTATCACCCACATTCATGTTTTCATTAAAATGTAATTTGAAAAAATTTTAATATTTACAAAAAATATGGGTTAATTTCATTTATATCCTTATTTTACAATATATGTTTTTAAAAGAATATTTTCGTAGTTTTCCAAACAAGGTACATTATGACCTATTCGACAAAATTACGGTAAGAATAACTTTTTTTATCTTATATGGTTGGTGCGACTATTTTCTACCATTATAAGATCGTCAAAGCATCCCATACAAGCTTATAAGAATATTTTCAAAATAAACGTTTTCTTTTATAATTATATGACTTTTAAATGATTTCAATATTTAAAGACATATTTCTAAATAAAATTGATTTCTCTATGTCAACATCCATTGATGGATTTTAAGATTGTTTGAAGTTGATTTATTATGATACAAAAAAAATATATTGCATTGATGATTTTTTGATATGTTTGACTGTGGATGTGTTATTTTTACACTATTCATGGTCTATAGATAAAGTATTTTCATTTCATATGCTAGTTTTAATATGATTTTTTTAAAGGTTGGGGTTGAAGCCTCATTTTTATTAATAATGCAAAGCCAATACCTCATTTAACTTGGTAGAGGGAGACCCATTACATAGACCAAATGCCATGTGGGCTTTTAGACCATTACATATCTCGTAGGCCCAAATTTTTCACCCAAATCCCTATTCTATGAATAGTAACCCGCCTGCTACAGTGCACGCATAGAACCGCCGACGTTACAGTGCCCTACCACCACTAAAGAACCCGCCGATCTATAGTACCACCACTGCTACAGTAGCGCTATAGTACTACAAAAGTAACCTATGCCCAATGTAATTTTAACCCCCATTTTTTATGTAGTATTACGGGGTGCTTACCACTAAGCCAAACAATATCTACATTTTAATGTGAATGATTATGTTATGTTTAAACCTTATTATATGAGGAATGCAATAGACATAATAAGGGATTGGTGGAGCCCGCTATAGCTCCTCGATGCTTCGGTAGGTCTCATGAGACAAACTAGTGTTTTAGCACAAGACCATGAAAAAATATTATTTATAGTCTTGGAACTAAGCCTTGACTTTGTGGTTATGATGTTTGGCATTATGCATTCCATAATTATTTATCTAGCTATTGATATAGAATGTGATTATTCGAATAGTAGAATATACATGTGAATAAGTAAATAGAATTATTTGATTTTTTATTTTCCATATTATTCTAAAGATTTAGTTTAAAAGGATTTTGTTTTAGCCTTATACAATGTCGTAAATGTTTATGCTTTTTATGATAGTTTCTGCTATATTGTTATCCATACTGATCATCTGAGGTCACCCCTTTATATGTTGAATTTTTTCAAGGATGTGAAGATGTTTTTTATGGGTGACCTATAGGGATAAGCTAAAGATATAATTGTTTTCAATAGGGGAAAAAATTTTGTTGATGTTTTTATTTCATGAGGAGGTTTAAAATATATGAATATATCTAGTACGTCCAATGCTACTAAAATTATTGGTCTTTCAGGACCCAATTCCTTGTATCATGCCAATATTATGTAATAATGAACAGACCCTGGATAAATGGGGTTAGGGAATTACAGTGATGTTTGATGATATTATTTATATTATGATTATGATTATGAATCTAATATAATTTATATTTTTTAATTAAATAAAAACAATTAAAATTTTAGGAAAATATATTTTGAATTCCAATGATTTATACAATAATGTTAGAGATAATAATGAAAGTACTTTTCCATGAAATATAATTTTCTTTTATAAGAGAAATATAAATTATGAAAAATTTCTTCTACATATCATTGTATAGTTTATGACACATTAAAATATTATCATGAATTCAATGAAAATATGAAATCGGATGTTGATATTATTGAGAAATGTTTTTCACATTTAATCAAGGTCGGGAAAAATATCATTTGATGATGCCTCTAAACATGATGAATAAAAATATGCACTATTTTGTATTAAACCATATGTTACCCTAAATGTATCAAAATCATTTTTCTAAAAGTCTAAAATGGATGTACATTTACTATTACCTATTTTAACTATATCATGAATTGTCAATATGAAAATGATTGTTCTCATAGATTCCATGAGTCTACGAGATTTATCAAAAAAAAAAAATAATTCTAAATCATTAATACCTAGAGTTTAATAAAATTTATTTCTAAACATTATTTTGTTCATAAAAATTGTATTAATAATCCAATTTGACCCCAAGTGTCTTGGGTGACAAAATTTTCATGTAATTGATTTTTTTAGGAAAATTATCATTGATGTTTCAAGAATTATACATGTTACAAGGATGTTGGATTACCTTTTAATATGATCATATACCCTTTAAAATTACCTATTACAATATATATGATTTATGAACTATAAAAACTAGAAAATATTCTAAAGTAATGGCACATGGTGTTGGAAATGATGGTATTTCATATTCCACCCTTATTTATAGATATTTATTTTTAGAAATTATGGAACGTAATTTAAATTTCATATATCAATTATGATAAGATGTAATTGATGATAAATTCTTGAGATGATAACTGTCTAGTTTTTATTGATCATTGTCAATTAATTTATGAAAATACAAAGGAGAATAATTATATTATTCATTTTATTGAAATAATTGTTCAACAAATTATGTGTTTTAGTGTAGTGCAGAATGATTGTATTATTTTGAATAGAAAATTTGGTCATGATCATTCAATATTTCTACATAATCTCAAAATACATAACAATGTTCTACTGATACAAACCATTGAAAATGTACAACATAATTTTTTTGATTCTTGGTTAAATTGTAGATAATCTTATTTTTCATTTAGACCATTCTATCAAATATCCAATGATAAACTATTATAGATAGTTTATATTGATCTTTTTTTCAATTCAAAATTCTTTGTTTTTGGGGGAAGGAGATATAATTTATTTATTTTTGACAAATATATTAGAATTACATATGATTAGTTTCATACTAATTAAAATGTTAAATTATGGAGATTTTCTATTTTCTCTAAATGAGATCAAAATTAAAAAGGTTATATTATTATATATATTCATAGTGATAAAGTATTAGAATTTAAAAAATTACATTATTGAATATTATTTATAAAATTATGGATATTTTAATAATTTTTCTACTCCTTGAACACCACAATTAATTAGTAATGATTATAAAATTTATAACAATTGAACTATATTTATTGAATAATTTGTACATGTTATGTTTTGTGAAAAAAAATGTAAAATTAGTTTCTAATTATAATTTTTTGGTTTTTGTGTTGATATATTAATCATTTTGTGAAGAAAAACCTAAAAAGAAGGATAAATCAATTTAGGGGGAGCATACAACTAATGAATCTAATCCAAAATCATAGAAGATTCATAAATATTGTTCTAATTAATATTTTATTGGTAATATTAATTAATATATTAAAATTTTAATTTTTTTTATAAATTATTCTTTTACTTTCGAATTCATTCACAGTCATTTTAATGATGCATTAAAAGTCATTACCTTAATTATTCCCCTAAAAGGTGATCGTAATAATTTTATGAAAATAATTTTTTGTATTTCGTCGAATTTCATAAGTATAATAATTTAATAATAAGTAAATTATTCATTAAAAAATATGGACTCATCTGGATAAATTGTCTAAACTAAACATAGAATTTTTTTATCAAGGATACTATCAAGAAAAAGGAATAGGATTTGTGGAATAATTTGAAACATTTTCTTGGTTATATTATATTTTAATCTGGTTATCATATTCTTTTTTCAAGGATTTATGTTATATAAATGGACGTAAAAAATATATTTCATGAATAATTTTGTTAATAAGGTAGATATTTTTAATCAACCCCAGGTTTTTGAAAATTAATGATATCATAATAATTTATTTAAAAATTTTAAATCATTGTTTTCTATTAAAAAAATAACTGCATGCTTGGTATGATAAGTTATATTTGTTTTTATTAAATAATGGATTTAATAAAGGTCATATAGATCCATACATTTTTATTTAAATAACTTATAATAAAATTTTTACTCTATACATGGTTATTGATGATATAGTATTTAGATATTATAATGAAAGGATTTGTGAAGATTTTTCTACATTAAAATCTTCCGATTTTGACATGAGCTTAGTAGGAGAAATAAATTTAATTTTTGGACTAAATTTTTTTAATGGAAAGATGTAATTCTACTTAATCAATGTAAATATGATAAATTTTTGGTTTTAATATTTGGCCTTCATTCCACTTAATCAATGAAAACTCTTATGATTCTATGTTATAAATTTTATCTTGATGCATCTACAAAATATGTTGATATTCAAGTTTATAGAGCCATGATAGGTTGATGGATTCATTTTATTTAATTTAGAACTGATATGATAGTTATTGTTTTTTATGTTCCTAATTTCAATGTATTCCTAAAGAGAGTAATTTTAAATGTGTGAAATGAATAATCATATATGCTAATAGGACTATTAATTATGTCCTATTTTAGTCTAAGAATAATTATTTTTATATAATATCTTATTAATATTATGATTTTTGTTTTTGTAAAATTGATACTAAAATGACAAAATTTATAAGCAATTTTCATAGAATGTTTTCAATATTATGGTCTTATAATAATTAATAATCTGTATCTTTATTACTTTAGAAGATAAATATATTTCTGTGATATTTTATTGGGATAATGGTTTATGGATTAATAAAAAATTGTGTCATTTTAGTATTTATCATTATTAATTTCCTATTTATTGTGATAATATGTATAAATTAACTATTTCTATCAATCATTTACATTATTCTCGAAGAATGTTTACTTATGTAATATTTCATTTTATTAGAGATCTTCTCAATTGGGTGATATTGTTTTGGAATTTATCCATACTAAAACTCAACCTATTAATATCATCACTAATTATTTAGACATCTCTGAGTTATAGAAACATTAATTTGATATTGGAATGTTGGAATATTAACAATATAGGTTTTCATGTGTTTAAGGAGAGTTTGAGTTTGTTTTTATTTGGATAAAATCATATTTTTCAATAATTTATAAAATATGGAATAAATATTTCATATTACTTATATATAATTTGGGTATTTATTTTTTTACTCTAGAAATATATTAAAAATTATCATACATAAAATATTATTTTAGTCTACCTTTTAAACCATTAGTATTTATAAACTATTATTTTGTAAAATATTTTTTATTAATTTACTCAAAATGTATTTTTAATATTTTTCTCACAGAGTTTAATTATAAGACTAAATAGTTGATGACATTATAATTCCACTTTGAGGAATGTTTTAAAAAAATTATTTGTTTTGTTTATTCAACAGTAGGTGGATAATTACATTGGGTATTGATATCTTATTTTGAAATTAACCAAAAACAAATAACTTGTTTATGCACGAGCTTACAAATATTTTTAATTTGATTGATTAAAAATCCTATCATGATTTTATATTATTATCAAAATTTTAAATGTTTAATTATATTTCATTACATGTTATTAAATTTTCTTATTTATTTTATATTATAATTATATTTATTAAAAATTATATTTAATCTTGATCAAATCATAATATTTTAATACATAACAGTTATTGAGATTTAATGTGTTTATTTTTCATAAAATGTTATTCTAGTTTTATATAATGTTACTAGGATAATTATATCCTTTGGGACTTCAAAAAATCATTTATATATGTTTTCACAACTACAAAAAGTGGATACTACCACAGACCTATAGACACATTTTTAAAACTGTGGAAATAAGGCATCTTTTTGTGACCTAGAACCACAGTTATGTTCCCTATAGCCTTTATTTTCATAACCATGGATATAGGCCAATATTTTCAGATACCTATAGCAATATTTTTCATGAACCATGGCTATAGGGTTCCATCACTTTATCTAAAAAACAATTCTACCATGAAGATGGCAGGATGAACTACCACCATGGTTTTGAAGTTATTATCACATTTTATATAAATAAATATATATATCATAATATTTATATATATGTAATGAAATAGACACTCTTGGTCCACTAATTTTTCAAATCCGGATTTTTGAAGAATCCCTGGGACCAACAGTGGCTCATTAAAGAGTTTTCTAAATTTCAGGTCGAACCAACTGTGGCACTGATCGACACCAGTGTCACTGATGGGCATCTGTGGCACCAATTCACCATTCATGGTACATGTTGGCATAGATGGCATGGATCAACATTGGTACCACATCGAATGGGTCAACGGTGTCGGTGACACTCCCATCAGTTGGTCATTTCCAATTTTCCCTATTTTACTAGTTTCACCCCTATTACATGTTTTCTCCACTTAATGTGAATCTATCAACTCACATCCATCTTCTAGTCTATCTACACTATTTCCACGTAGAGTTATTAAATCCCAATTAATTCCAATATGTGAAAACTCTAAGCATAATGGCCAACCCATGAACTCACTTTTATATACTTCGAAATGGTCTCCCTAATTTTATGATTTCGCCTCTTCTTAAGAAAAGATTCTATCTTCCTTATTTATTTTTTTTTCTCTTAGAGTGCATGGAATCTTCCACTCAAGACGAGTCATACGCCTGTACTGGAGTCCTTCCCACTCATACATGGAGTTTTACATTCTTTAATGTCACGTCCTCCCTAATTCTTGGTGCAAGGAGAAAAATTCTATACTGGATCATCCAGGTAGGGGTTCGTCCATCGCCCATCATTATTATGCATAATTTGGGGTGAGTATGATGGTGTTCCCTCAAAATGTAGATGAATAGAAATTAAACAAAGATAAGAAATGGAATATTAAAGAATTAATTGGTCAAAAAGATGATGTTGTTGTTGAATTTTACCATCATATTTATGTTGTGAATTGTATGGGCTCGTTACCACTAAAAATTGTGGTTGTTGGTGGTATATTCTTATACATTAGTGAAGATATATTTTTTGTATAATCTTTTGATTGAGTGATTGTGACATGGAAACCAATTAATCACACAAACATTGTTGATTAAATGGATTTGTGATGAACAATAACCACTGTGGGATCACACTAGTTAACCAAATGGAAAGAAGGAACTCAATCAATGGTGTATGATAAATCTGAAAACAACTTTTCTCTATTTTGGTGAAATGCATGGTTGTTCTGGTTGATTTATTTGAGGATGGAATAGTTGGGAATGGAATATTTTTTTGAGAAGTTGTTGGTTTGTGAATCTAAGGCTCTATAAAGATAATAGTAAATGTTATAGACATGTTATGTTGGAGTTCATTATGGTTCTACTACTTTGAGGGATCTCAGGGGAGCCCATTTTGAGGTTCTCATTTAGAAGAAAATCGTGAGTGAATGATTTAATGGTTTCATGGATGATTTCATTTATTTGTTGTTTTGGAATGAGTTCATTCATATTATTTTATTAATAGATAAGGAATATTAAAGTGGAATCAATTGAGCTTTATAACGAGAATCAGTAAAATCGGTATCCGGTTTCCAAAATTGTGTTGTGTTGTAGTTGTGGTTGTTGTGTACTTGTGCATGATGATGTAGCAGCAAGAGTGGTTGTGTGTGATCCAGTTGTTGGTTTCGATCCCTTATGTTTGGATGAGTTCAAGATTACCTATATGAATAAAATTAGTATTTGAGTTTCTTGTTCACACCCCACCAATGTAGAGAACATTCTACCCAACAAAACCATTTCATGGGGGAGTGTGTTTTTTCCATCATTCCTATGAGTGGATGTTTATTAGATCATTTCTTCTCCATATCTTCAGTATCCCAAGACTATTTCAGCAGGTTGTGATGGAAGGATGCTCATTATGGCTAAAGAATCTTCTGGTCGAGTGTGTTGTGATGGGTTGGGCAAGGTGTGTTTGGGTAGGTTTTTTTCCCAAGTGTATTCATACTGAGGCCTAGGGTTCTATGGTAGTAATTATGGTTGTGGATGCCTAGCTGTCTACGGGTAGGAAGTTTGGTTGTGATGGCCCACATGCCTATGGGCGGGATGTGTGGTTGTGGTGGACTAGGTTTTTGTGGGCCAGATAGACATGCGGTTGGGATGGTCCATATGGTTGTTGTTAGAGGGCGGTAGTGAGACTGTAGTGGGATTTGTGGGGGAGTTATAATGTGATGGATGGTCTAAATAATCAGTAGGAATGTTGTGAGGTGTACCAAAATATCGATGTTCAATTACATAAATCTTACCTGACTTGAGTTATTTGGGGAGTGCGCCTCGATGAGGCTGGGTGGATAGTTTTTATTTTTAGGTATCTTGGTTGCCTTTATTTCTCATGGTGCCTTAGAATTTCTCACCATAGGTTCATGAGATATTTTGGTTTCCCTACTGAGTATACATGTATACTCACCCTATGTTTATAAAACTTCTTTCAGGTTTCCATGAAGACTATATGGAATATTTCAGACCTTACTAGCTCAAGAGTCGGGATATTTTCCATTACTTATTTTCTTTTATTTTGGTACTTTTTTTCAAAGGTTTTCATGTAAATTGTATATGTTTATTTCAAACAGGCATATGGGAATGGATTTTGGGATTTACTTTTATCTTTATTCTGTGGTGTTGTTGGGATTTACCAACCTATCTACCTATATTATTGTATAAAAGGGTATTTTCTTTCATTTATGTGAGATTATATACACTTGGTGATACTCAACACTCTAGGGACAACTACAGACAAGACCCTGGGGTCATTATCTATCATTCACCTTGAATAAGGAAGGATAGTGCACCTTTTCATCCTTTCCCTTATCTTGGATAAGGTGGGTCGTTACAGAATTGTATCAGAGCTAATGGTTGAGAGATAAGATGAAGTTTGGAGTTAGGCATAGAGAGGATTTAATGGGATGGGAGGGAAAACATGTTATGAAATCATGTTTAATGAAATAGGCTATGGAAGACCGATTAGGACATGTAATTTTACAGCCCCTCGTGATCCGATGCAAGGACTCTAGACCTACTGAACATCCGTGTGAGGCTATAATTATTGTTGTGTAGAGACCTTTGGAATGGTTCATTAATCTTGATGACATGTTTTTATATGTGTCTTCGGTGATTTTGGAATTTAAAATAATAATAAAATTTTTAAACAATGTTTAAAATGAATTTTCTACATTAAATGGGCTTAGTAATTATTTGTTTATCATTTCAACTCTGGCACCCAAATAAAATCCATGAGTAGTGTAGGTAGATGAGGACCAGAAGATTGATTTTATTTCTCAATAGAGGGCTAGTAGAGTGCAAGATGATAGCCAGTGGCTGAAAACGCCTTGTGCCATCCAGCATCAGACTCTCACAAAGTATGAGGGAAGCATCTTAGACATTGTGATAGAGAACAGGATCAAGGATTTTGTGATCGCTTTCAGCTTCATCTAGGTTAAAATAGGGTACTGAGTTCCCAAGGGTGAGAGACAAATTCAGGGAGAGTCTTGTCAATGGTGGATTCTTTGTCTGAAGGAGAACAAAGAAACTACGGCTTCATGGACTAACATTCTTAAGGAGTTCTAGGCTGAAATATTTTCTTCCACGATAAAGGCTGAAAAGATGCAAGAATTTCTCCCCCTCCAACAATATAAAAGGAAAGTGATGTATTTATGGATAATATTTAAGGATCCCCTTCATTTTTCATTGGACCTAGTCTTGGATGCGGAGTCTTGGGAATTCCACTTAGAGGAGGCACTCTAAACTTATCATTAATATATTATTACTCCCTTCACTCTATCGATGTACATGGAGGTCCAAAAGAACAATGAAATAGTGAAGAGGGTGCACACACTGGGAGGTGTTCTATGAGAGGGGAGCTGGATGAGTTAGTTAATGTGGGAGGCTGTAAGTAGTAGGCATCCTGCAGCAGGGCCCTCAATGTTTTGGTCTGTGTGGAGTGACCCTCAAAAGTTCCAGTTTTGATCTCAAGGTCTAACATTTTCCATTGTCCTAGGTCCAAGGTGCTTTATGTGTTGCAGCTGTGGGAATCATAGGAATCAGTTCCCTATCTGAGTACAATACAGTGGGGCTGGATAGGTTCAACGCCCACATCAGTAGTATCAGTTTCCATCCAAACCATTTGAGTAGCATCATTATCCTTTAAGAGAAGATGATGTAGGTGGAGGCCAACCCTAGTGTGCCCCTCAGGGACCTTGAATGGGGCATGGTCCTGGAGGCGGTCTACATCTGAGGGGTGGAAGAGTTGGTCATCAGAAGATACACATTATAGAGGCATAATTTCAACAAGGCCATAGGGTTTTCAAGGAATTATCGGTCTATTTTTTACTCTTTATTGTGCATTGTTTAATTTAGTAGATTCCCGCACCTTAATTTCACAGAGTCTAGCCCATTCCATGGGTATAGATGTAGACAAACTTTCCAGGGCCCTGGTGTAGAGTATATTATTTGGATTTCATAACAAAATGTTTGATATTTTATGAGGATGTAGGCTGATGTTGGGGCCACATTATTCCACTAGGGATCTTCTTATACTATAAATGCATCCATTCAATGACATTATAGGCATTGACTAGATATTATTTGAGCATGTTGTTATCGAATTATTTCGGAGAAGGGTCATTTTCTCAAACATCAGCAGCTAGCATGTAACATTCATTGGTGAGTAGAGTTTCCATGAGGGATTCCTACATATGGATCCCCTTCATTCCTTATTAACCGATCTATTAGTAGAATCAAATGACTATGAGATATTGTATGTTTAAGGGACTTTCAGTGAGTTTCTAGACATCTTCCAAAAAGAGGTTTTGACTCTACCCCTTGAATGTGATGTTGAATTCCAGATATATTACAACCTGGTGCCCATTTGATTATGAAGCTTCCCTATCAGAGGGTGATTTTTGAGTGGTGGGAGTAGAAGATTTAGACTGATGACCTGATGAATAAGGGTATAATCCAACAAAGAACGTCACCATGGGGTGCTCCATTCTTATTCTTAATGAACGAAGACAATAGTCTCAGGATGTGTGTAGACTACCAATGACTGAATCAGGTGACAGTCAAGATCCATTACCCCCTCTTGAGGATTGTCAACCTTTTTGACCAGTTAATTAGAGTAGGTTGGTTCTCAATGATATAACTATGGTTTGAATTTCACCAGTTGAGGGTGAAGGAGGGTGAAAACCGAAAGTCTGATGTTAGGTGCCGATATGGGCACTTTGATTTCATTTTAATGTCATTCAGTGTTAAGAACACAACTATTGTGCTCATGAACTATATTTTCCACAAGTATCTAGATTTTTTTATGGTCGCGTTCATCGAAGACATTATGATCTACTTGTGATTAGGGGATGATCACACTGAGCATCTTAGTGTAGTTTTTGAGGTCCTCTGACACCATCAGGTCTATGGGAAGGTCTCTAATTTCATGTATTGGACATTAGAGGTGCACTTCCATGGACATGTGGTGTCCCAATAAAGAATATCAGTGCATCCTTCGAAGGCCAAAGTAGTGTTTTCATGGATACCACCTAAGAACATGGAAGAGGTTCTTTGTATCATGGGTCTGGTAGGTTACTAAAAGAGGTTCATACATGACTTCTCTCGAGTTTCAAAACCTTTGTAGCTTTGACCAAGAACAAATAGGATTTCAGGTAGAGTGAGCAGTGCCTGGTAGATTTCACTTATCTGAAAGCGGAGTAGTTCAGTTCCCCACTTCTGAGGATTCTATAGGAAGGGGTGACGTTTGATGTTTTCTGTGATTCTTTTGGTCTAGGCTTGGGGTGTGTGATGTTTCAATAGTGGGGAGTGATCTCTTATAGGTCTAGGAAGTTATGTCTTTATAAACAGAAGTATTCCACCCATGACATGGTGCTTGAAACAATAGTTTTCATACTAATGTTTTGGAGGCATTATGTTATCGAGGAATGCTTCATTGTCTTCAGGGATCACCATATCTTGGGGTACATCATCTCCTAGAAATATATGAACTTTCAATAATGGTTGTGGATAATGTTTCTTTAGGAAAATGACTTCAAGATCTCCTAAACATCAGGAACAAAGAACATCATGGCTAGTCACTTGATCATGAAGTCATAGAGGGAAGTGGTTCATGATTTATGAGGATGTATGGAAGGAAACAGAGGATTTGGTTGCTTTACATATGGGCATGAGAGTGGAGGACGATAGTGGATATCTATTTGAGATGATAGAGCATTATTCACTTGTATGGTAGGTGGAGGAGTATTAGTATGGAGACAAAGAGGTTGAAGTGATACATGATCATGTTTTCCAGGGTGATGCTCTGGAAGAATTGTCATAGTATAGAAAAAATCTTATTCTTTACCATGGGAAGTTGTTTGTCACAGATTTAATGCATGAGGGAGTTCCCCATGAGTTCCATGGATCATCCATGGTGGTCCACTCTAGTGTTTCCAAGATGTATCATGGTTTGAGAGGTTAGTTTTGGTGGCCCAGAGTTAGGAAGGAAGTGACGGAGTTCGTGTCAAAGTGCCTCGTGTATTAGTAGGTGGATTCTAAACACTATGTTCTTGGAAGACTATTGTAGCCCTTATACATTCCCGAGTGGAATTGGAATGATGTCTCGACAGATTTCATCAACGCACTATCCCAAGATGAGGGAGGTGGTGAGGCTATCCAAGTAGTGGTGGACTGATTGATGAAACCATAATACTTTTTAGCGGTTAATGAGTTGAGCGCAGTGCATGTCTTTGAACATAAGTACATGGGTGAGGCTATGAGGCTTCATAGAGTTCCCAGAACCATTGTATCAGATCAGGATACATGGTTTTTCTCACGAGTCTGGAGAGGATTGCAGCAAGCGTTTAGAACCCAACTACGCCTTAGAAATTCTTTCCATCCTGAAAGAGATAGGAAGATAGAGGGGCCCATCCAGGCATTGGAGGATATATTTTGAGCATGTGTTTTAGAATTCATTGGATGGTGGGTATGATAGTTTACTCTGGTAGAGTTTTCCTAGAATAATAGCTATCACTCTATCATTGGCATGGATCCATTTTGAAGCCTCATATGGAAGACGGTGTCATTCACCTGTGTGCTGGATGGAGGTTAGGGAGGTAGGTTTTCTTGGACCAAAGGTTGTATAGAGATTGATGTGGAAGGTTAATCTAGTTCATAATATGATTAAGGCAACTAAAGAATGGTAGAAGTCATATGTCATTTTTAGGAGGAGAACCATTGATTTCGAGTTTGGGGACCATGTGTTCTTAAAGGTCTCCCCTCAACATGGACAGAAGAGGTTTGGAAAGGGGAGTAAGCTATCTCCTAGGTTTATCAGACCCATTGAGGTATTGGGATGCGTCGGCGAGGTGTAATATCAGCTGGTGTTACCACCACTGATGTATAGGATCCACAACATGTTCTATTTTTCCCACCTTCTTAAGTATCCGCATGATTACTCCCACATCATCAACTGAGTAGTGATGGATATCCAAGAAGATGCGATGTTTGTGGAGAGATTGGTAGGAATTGAGGATCGTAATGAGAAGGTGGTTCGTGGATGGACCATCCACTTGGTTCATGTGTTGTGGAGGAATGGTGGCATCAAGTAGAGTACCTGGGAATGAGATTCACACATGTTTTCCTAGTTCCTAGAGCTAATCTATATTTTGATATTTTGTGTTCATTGTACGTTTCTTATGATGTAATGTCAAAACCTTTATTGCAGTATGATAATTTATTTCTGTATTCCCTATTTTTTTGTGTAAATTATATAATTTGGGGAGGGGAGAACCTAATACCTAATCAATATGCATTAATTTGGATGTGATTAAACCAATGTAGTTGATTCAGTGCCACCGAATGTGTATTGTATCTTGATAATGAGGAAGGAGTTATCTAATCCTTGTGTCTGGACGGTTTGACTATTTTGTGGTTATGTGGTTTCCTGGGAATGTGGATGATTATTTTTTCCCTAGTTTCTCATGAGATAGATGTGAGAGAGGTTTCCTAGTATTTTAATAATTTATTCTATCTTTTGAACAATTGTTGGGTGGTTTATCCCTAAGAGGTATATTTTTAGGTGGTTGTTCAAACCCCTCTCTTTTAATTGGGTTTTCTATTGAATTATTTAGGCCATGAATAGTTTGAGAGGTATCTGATATAATGACTCTTGCCCTCCTAGTTTACTGTATTGGAAAATTATGATGTGTGAGGTATCCTAGGGACCAATAGTGGCTCATTGAGGAGTCATCCAATTTTCATGTTGAACCAACGGTGGCACTGATGGGCATCAGTGGCACCGATGGGAATCTGGGGTGACGATGTGAAGTTGTGGCACCGATGGACAATGGTGGCACCGGTGGACAATGGGGGAACCAATGGGGACCTGTGGCCCCAATGGGAATACGTGGTACCAATGGGCACCAGTGGAATCAATTGGGATCAGTGGAAAAAATGGAAATTAGTGGCGACGATCAGCCATATGTGGCAATTATCATCCAGCAGTGCCACTGATTGGAATCAGTACCACTCTTACCAAGTTAGGGTTCCAGTGACTCACCCATCTGTGATCCATTTCCAGTTTTTCCAAAATTTTCCAGTTTCACCCCTATTATGTGTTTTCTCCATTTTAAAAAAAAATCTATCAACTCACAGTCTTCTGTTGGTCTATCTCCATTTTTTCCATAGAGAATTATTAAATTGAAATTAATTGCAACCTGTTAAACTGCCATGTGGCATGGACAACCCAAAATATGAATTTTATGTACTTAAAAATAGTCTCCCATATTTTAGGATCAGGTATCTTCATATTCTGAGATTCTATATTTCATATTCGATTTCATTTCACTTTTTGTTCCTAGAGATTTTTTCCCAATATGAGTCTTATTACTGTGTTGCAGCCCTACTCGCTCATCCTTATAGTTTTCTTTTCATGCAAGTCGTGTCATCCCTAGTTCATAGAATACGAAGAAAACTTCAATCCATGATCATCCAAGTAAGTTTTATTCCTCCATCTCCCTTTATTATGCATCATGTGGGGTGGTTATGATGATGTTCCCTTGGGATGTAGATGAATCCATCATTAGAAAATATTATAAATGAACTTTTAATATTTGCTAGGGTGGGGAATATAATGATGATGTTGTATTTAAGCTTTGTTTTTTGTACTAAATTGTACAGGCTCGTGACCAATGAAAATTGTGGCTGTTGGGGGTCCATTCTTGAGAATTAATACATCTATCTAGTTTGGATAATCTTGTGATTTAATGGAAGTGACATGGAAACTGATTAATCATGTAATCTTGGTTTATTAAATGGATCCTTGATGGATAAATAACCTTGTTTGATTACTCCATATAACCAAATGAAAAAAGAACATAATGACTTGTGTTGGATAAATCTAAAATATTCTTTTCTCTGTTTTGGTGATATGCATAGTTTTTTTAGTTGATGTTAGTGGGGTGGCATAGAGGGGAATGGAATACATGGTTGAGATATTATTGGTTTGTGAATTTTAGGCTATGTGGATATGGTAGTAAATGTTATGGACGTGGTATGTTGGGTCTTGTTTTGGTTCAAGTAATTCATGTTATATCATGGGATCCCATTTTGATGTTTTTATTTACAAGATTGAAATGAGTGAATGCTTGAATCCATTATTAGATTTTTTCTTTCAGTTGTTGTTTTGTATTTCGGTTATGCCTATTAGTTTCCCGACAGTAATGTATATTTAAATGGAATAACATTAAAATGATAACAATAATGGGTACAATGAGGAACTATTTTCCATAAGAGGGTTGTGCTATAGTAGTAGTTTCTGTGTACATTTTCATGTAGGGATAGAAGTAAGAGTGGTTATGTGTGGGATGGTTTTTGGTTTCACGAACCTTAGGTGGGGGTGAGTGCTTGATTATATATATGTATAAAATTAAGATATTGTGTTTCATGTACGCACCCCACACATTTTGAACACTTCATGCCAAACCCTCCATTTCACGGGAAAGGCTATTTCCCCCAAAATTATTATGAGTGGATGGTTATTATCTTTTTTGTACTACCTCTCCAAGGTATCCCGAAACAGTTCAGGAAGGTAGTGAAGACCTGATAATCTTTATAGCCCATGACTCTTTGTGTATGATGTGTTGTTGTGGGTTGGATCAGGTGTGTGTGGGAAGGATTGTTTCCCAAATGTATTTGGAATGAGGCTTAGGTGTCTACGGGCAAGAAGTATGGTTATGGTGGCCCATGTGTTGTGGGTAGGTAGTGTTGTTATGAAGGAACATGTGTTTTTGGGTAGGATGGGTGGTTGTGGTGGCCCAGGTTCTTGCAGGCAGGATATATGTGAAGTTGGGATGGCTCATATGGTTGTTGTTGAGGGTGGTAGTGGGACTGTAGTGGGATTTGTGGCAGATGTCTAATTTATAGGTAGTTCTAAATAACCAGTGGTAAAAAGGTGTGAGGTTCCCTAATATCTAAGTGCTATTAATTAAAACATACTTTAATGGTTTTATATGGGGAGTGTTCCATGGTAAGGATGGGTGGATCATTTTCCTTGCTAGCTTTCTTTGGTTACTTATATTTCTCATGGGTCATTAAAATGCCTTCCCACATGTGCATGAGATATTTTGGTTTCCCTACTGAGTATATATGTATACTGACCCTATTTTTTTAAACTATTTTCTGGTTTCTAGGAGTACATTGAGGAATGTTCCATACCTTACTATCTCGGGTGTCAGGATAGTTGTTGTTGCATAATTTTTATTATTTTGGTACTTTACTTCAATTTTTTTCATCTACTATGTATTTTTATTATTTGGAACATGCATCTGTGAATAGATTATGGGCTTTAATTTTATCTTTATTTTTGCTATTTTTTTTCAAATTTACTGTCTTATCTCTAGATATTTTTCTATAAAAATGGATATGCATTCCATTTGTGAGATATTCTATATCATTGGTGTTAGTCTCTACTCTAGGGCCTACAGAAGGCAGGACTCGAGGGTTCATATATTCCCTTAACCTTAAAAAAGAAAGGGAAAGGAACCTTACCATCCCTTCCCCTATCTTGGAGAAGGCAATCCATGATAATATATATATAGAAGAAGTGTTTCATAGTGTATTGGTGAGAAAGTTGATTTGAAAATAGTAGTTGTAGGGATTTAAACTCAATAGTGACATTTTTTAGGCTATTTCTATGGTGTACTGTGGCTATAAAAATAGTTTGACATCGTGGGAATAGCATATATAGGATTGTTTTAAATCAAAAATATAGTTCAACCGCCATGGTTGATAATTTTGTTGCATATTTCCACGGTTTTCAAAATTGTGGAAATAGGCTGGTCCCTACTACCACAGTGAAAATGGCCATGGTTGGCAAAAACTGTGGTTCTGGGCAATGGAAATAATTTTGGAGCCTATTTACATGGGTTTTAACAGTGAAAATAGGGTTTTTAGTAGTTTATTTTTTCAATTACCTACAAAAAATCTATTTTACATAATGAAGCCCTTTTGTTTACAACATAGCCAAATCATTATTCAAAAAGCTGATTTTATATATGCGTACAATCACTATATTTAGACCATATACAGTGTGATAGAACACCAAATTGTGTGATTGATTTTTTTTGTAAATAAAATATAATTAAATGTATTTCATTAGAATATATACTCTTCTTAATTGATATGTATCTTGTATGAAATTTTGTATGAATCACTGTATATTTTCTATCTGATTTCTACTATATTTTATAATGGTTATCATACATTTTTTTAATAACAAGTGTTATATATATTTTTTTATTTTCATTTTTATCCATATTTATTTATAAATTTAATGAAACATTATAAATATATGTGAAGAGTACGTAAGGCCATTTCTTCTGTCATTAAGGTCCTTTTTGCATTAAAATTTGAAAAGGAAACCTATTTTAGTTTTTTTGGAATAACCGTACCTCAGAAATTATATTTCATGAGTAATTTCCACACATGGGGAAATTTATTACATGGTGAATTTGTTACATGATTCAACTACTTAAAATTTCAAATCATGGTTAATTCACAACATATAGTAGGACTCTTATATGTCAAATTCAAAAACATGAAATTCCCATATATAGTGAATGCCATAAGTGATAACCTTTTATGGAAAATGTATATAGAGAATTTATTATGTGATTTTATTATATAGATAGTTTTCTTATATTGATAATGACTCCTAAGTAATAAAATCATAAGATATTTTTTCCTATATAACTTAGTAAAAATCCTAAAAAATTATGTTATTCTTCATTATTTTATTTCATATTCTGATTTTTGTGCATGATTATTTAAAACTGTTAAATTACTATAATGACATTATAAATTAACATTAATTATAAAATCCCAATGAAATTTTTTGTTCACTATTGTAATCTTTTCATTACAATCATAGGCTACTCTATATATATGACTGAATCATACATCCTGAATACATATGAACGTTTTTTTGTTATTTAATGATTTCTTCATCAATAATATTTATTAAAAATTAATATTTGATTCTATTCAATTCTTCAAAATATTTTTCAATATAATTATTATGTTGATGATAATATTTGGTTACCTTGAAATATTTATAACCTATTTTATGCAATATGTTTTTGAATTTCTAATTTTGAATTTCTGTCTTCCTATATTCATTGGATCTTTTACAGAAAAATAATTATGGACACTATTTTAAATATTAATTTAATGATTTCAAATTTTTTTCTAACAACCATTTTATTGAAATTTTATTTATGTTTTTAGAAATAAATATTAAATGATATTATTTCTCTCTCCCCTCTCTAATTTTTCATTTTTATAATTTCTAATTATTCTAATGGTTTTCTTGACTGTATAGTCCATATAGATTTTTACTCAAATGAAATAAGGATTCCTAGAATAAATAGAAAATATATAAATATTAAAAATGTGGAGTGCTAAAAACTTAATGAGATATATAGTGTTCATACTGTTTCTTCCATGAAGTGATCATGTAAACTATGTTTACTTTTTATTTTTGATCTTTGAAGGGATGAATAGAAAAATTATTTTACTAGTACTACATTTATGAGATGATCATGATGATCAAACACTATTGAATATGAACATGTCTTTTAATCTAATTCTATCTATTTCTAATAGTTTTCTTGATGGTGTAACACTTCTTCCCATTATTAATATACACTCATTTTATCTTTATTATTTTATATACAAATTATTACTCCTTCTTTTTTTTTGATTTTTTGTGACTCACTTATTATATAGAAAATACTAATCAGGTTGTGAAACCCATAATCTGTGGTCAGGTTTTTAATGGGGTAAGGACACCGCTTAGCAAAGTCACAATTTAAGGGTTATCCATCTACAAGAAAAATATTTTTTTAATCTTGTTATAATTTCAAATTGAAAATCACATAGTGAAAAACATGTCTCATTTTGTGTAAAGAGTTATAACACTATTGTAGATACAATTAAGAGTAAACCAATATAAACATCCATAAGTACATTATTTTATTCACATTACTAACGAACTCTTATAATTAACTATTCTAATAAAATTTTATAATAATATATCTCACTAAAATTATAATATTTTTTATTTTCCCCTGCATGTAGAGAATCTATTATCATTCTTTCTGACCTAAAAATTACTCAGTTATTGTAATAATGTATGCGGTAAACTCATTTCCTTCGTTAAAAATATGAAAATTTTCAAACTATTAGATGTAAAAAATGAACTAAAAAACAAAGGTGAGTTCAGTTGATAAAGCCTATAGATGATTGGAATTTCTAATTATAAATATTATATTGGAAATAATTTTATTTGTATAAAGTTGTGGATTATATGTTTTTTTTTCACTATATTTTAAGAAGAAAAAAATTGAAATTTTTCATGGAAAGGTTTTGGAAGGAGTCTTGAGTAAAGGATTGTTTTATTTAAATGCCACAATTCTATATTAATATATATCTAACGAATTAAACTTATAGCTAAAATAGAAATATAGAAAAAACAAAAACTACACTATTGATTAAAATTAAATGAATACCTTAATGGGTGATTGAATCACCAAGGTAGTGAAACTCAAAGTTTTATTTATTTACAGAAGAAAGGAATTTAGTTTAGTGTAATGTATATTATTTGAAAAATATTAAGGTTTTAAATGAAAGTGTATTCATCATAATTCTCTTTTATTTAGATAATATCCCTTTAGTGGGTCCAAAAAAGAAATAAAATGGAGCGTTAAAGGAAAATTTATCTAGAATAATCAATTAGAAATATCATTATGAAGACAAAATGATATAGTGGATGTGTTTTAAGAGTGTTTTTAATCATGGAATTCTAATTTTGACACCATCAACTTGTATGATAAATATAATGGATTGGATTATAAATTTTTGTACCAACCACATCTCTGCCCCGTTTTATAAAAAACTATATTATAAAAAGAGATAAAACAATGAAAATAATATTAATAAATATATATACAAAAAAAATTCCTTATAAATTATTTGTTTGATGGCTAAAGAATACAATAATTTTTAAACAATGGTTAATTTCTGAAATAGTTTATGAAGTTAGTAGATTCATGGAAAATCAATATATGGATTACTATAAACCACCAATGTCAAATATCCTCATTTTGATTAGTTTTAGCGAAATAAAAACATATTTTAGAATAGATTTTTTGTTATGAGTGTATATTATTAAATTTATTATTAAAAATTTGGGAACTCAGACAAGTACCATTAGATTTTTTATTAACAATGGAAGATCTTATATATGTTGTAATTCAAAATATCCTAATATATTTTATCTATCACCCACTAATAAAAGTTATGAAACTAAATTTTAGGAATGTTTGGAGACAATATAGTTGAAGGGTTTATGGGGGACCTTAGTATTAAGAAAGTGATTTTTTGTTATCATTTGACAATTAGTTTTCAGGTCATTGTGTAATATGTCCATTATTAACATAAGGAAAAAAAATTCAATGAAAATATTTCATTTTAATATTTTTGAGGATGAATGATTTGTTGGAGATATTATTGATTTATAATATTCCAAATCCGATTGATATGTATATATAACCTATATTCAATGAAATAATTATACAATTTTATGCATTATTGGGACATATGTAAATCATTTTGAAGATTTAGAGAGTATTAATTGTATTTGTTGGGTCAGAAAATTTTTTTTGATTCAAATATTAGTATGATAAATATTAAAAAATAGATTTTGGGATTCTATAGGTAAAATTTAAAAATATTTTCTAGCTTTTTAAATGGGTATTCAAAATGAAATGATTCAAAAAGTATTTTATTTGAACTAGATGGAATACATAGGTAGAAAACCCACAAGGTATAGTATAAAACTGTTCTATATTTGAATACAATGCTTGGTGTAAATATATCCACATTACACAAGGATTTCTTTTGACAACATTTTTAAAGAGATCTTAGATAAATAGAAATAAATTTGATGTTTATATTAGAATAAAATGATTGATTGGACATGGTACTTTAGATTCGTCAGAGGTCTATAAAATATATTCATTAATTATTCCATGGTGTTTTGAAGACGATGTAATCTTTCAATTGGTGGCCTTGACCAGATGGTGTGACACTAGTATATATCATATAGAAATGAACACATGGCATAAAATTTAAATGGTAGTTTAATTGTATCTACCAACTAGATTAGTTTATAAATATGATTAAAGGTGTGGTTTTTTATCACAATCCTTTAATATTTATATTCATTTAGTATAAAATATATGTAATGATTCTATTATAGAATTAGATTATCTTATGAACCATGAAAATATATTATGTTTCTTCCAAGTGAAAAGAATGAATTATTTATTTTCATAAACATGTGTGTTTTCTTCATGATATTTATGAGACCAATGATATTATACGTGATATATTGGTCTATATTTCCAACCCCTACACATTTCAAATTTTTTATTCCTATGTCCAAAATATATAGCATTGATTTGTATGTTATGGTCAGGATGGGGTTCTTAAATTTGGGTCCTCAAAAGAATAATAAATTTATAAATCATCAAATTATATCATTTTTAACATAAACAAACAAAACATTTTCAATTTATATAAGAAAATAATCTATTATGTAAAAAAAATTAACATTTTAATATATATCACATTTTTTTAAAAACATGAAGGATTAAATATTTCTTCAAAACATTTTCATTCCTTGATCAATAGTTATTTCTATATTGGCCTTCAAGAATTCTCCTTTAAACTAATAATTTTAATATCAATATATCTATGAAATTTATAATTCCATCACTTCTCAAAAATTATTGTCTATCATTTTTCTCCATCATAGAGTTTTTTATAATAATATTATAAGATAAAGTTTCTTATCTAAGAAATTAATATTTTCTAAATGTCAAATTTTTTTTCAAAGTTACCAATTTCTACTCATTGTATAATATCATTTTTCATCAATCCGTAATAAAATAATTAATGTCAATTTTTATATTTCATATTCATTAATTTTTTGTGTGACATTAGTTACTATATGATATTATTCTTGGGTAACATTTTGGTCATCCATACTCACTTTTAATCAATTGATATGTTCTTTATAGTTGTTATTATATTTAAAAAAATAATTCAATATTAATACATTTTTATACATATTTATTATTTGTATGTGATTATCCTAAAGAACACAATTTATTTGAAAGAAATTATTGAAAATCAATATTTTTATTTTCCTTTTAATTTTTTCTACTTGATCACTGGTTATAGGAATATTTACCCATGTTTTTATGGTTAAGAGGTCGCTTTTAGTTTATCTTTGGTTATAAAATGTTCAGATACCTAAAAAGTAACATACATACATGTACATTAGATGGATTTTTATTGGATTTTAAGTGGACAACATGGGTTGATTTTAGATATGTTTCAGTGAACCATAAAATACTTAAGTAAATTAATTTTAAAATAACAACTTCATCCTAGGTTATCACTTGCGGGTGGAATGTATGCATTTATTCATTTCAATTTCTTATATTTGAGATGGGATCATTTAATAAGATAAAACAACAACTTCACTCCCTATTTCAATACCTAAAAACCATAATACTAATCACCTATACACTTGGATGATCGATGTTTTTAGTAATTCAAGGTAATGGTTAATACTAGCACTTGAAGTGTCCTGCCATAAAATTCAAAAAGGATGAAGAAGTTTAATGATCATCAACCCAAATTCTCAATTAAAAGAAGTTATTAAATATTAATGGAGTGATAAATAACATCCAATCCATCCGCTTATTACTCCCTTGGATC
This sequence comes from Viscum album, assembly GCA_963277665.1. Classification (NCBI taxonomy): domain Eukaryota; kingdom Viridiplantae; phylum Streptophyta; class Magnoliopsida; order Santalales; family Viscaceae; genus Viscum; species Viscum album. The sequence goes on from OY728157.1 coordinate 1,800,089,677, forward strand.
AACACATAATCAGGTTAGCCCTCCATTGATGTTATGGGTTTAATGGAAGGGGGAAGTAGACTTGTGATGGAATAATTGAAGAAGAAAAAATTAATTCAATAATGATCACTCCAATGTTTTGTGAAAATTTAACAAGGGCTGGTGTGAATAAATTCACACCATGATCCAACGGTATACGTTTCATATGAATAAGAACAGAATATGAATATAAGAATAAATGTTATTAAAAAACTAAGATTAATTAGAAAAACATACATGCGAAAGACAAACTTGACATGAAAAAATCACACCATAACATTACAATGAATGAATGCACAAAAAATCATAAAATTATCCACCACCATTACCTTAAATGGGAATTTGAAGAGGCTTTGGTCGAGCTCCCAACAATACAAAGCATCCCACATGAGTACAGTAGGCTTAGGGTGGTTGAATGTAAGGGAGTGTAGACTTTTTTATCCCTGTCCCGAAGTGGAAGCCATCTTGCATCCACCGAATAGAGGTGAATAAATTTCCTTCTATCTGGCCAAAATAGATCAGGAAATATAATAAAAAAATGAATATATGGATGTTCTATAATCGAATTTAAAGTGTTAACACAAAATAGTTTATGGTATACGAGATATGTTTAAAATGGTAGGTCGTTTTTCTAGGGTTTATAATCGAGCCTAGAATTTTATCTCTAACTTAGGCCGCATGGAAATCCATTAAAACATATGAATTATCTTTTTTCCCTATTTGATTAATTGTTCTCCATGATTTCCTATATATTTAGTTAAATGTTTTGAATCATTTCTATTTTATCTTGGATTATAAAATCTATTTATTGGGATAATGCCCAGTTTACTTTTCCCAGAATGTGTTGGCATGAATGCCCATTTTGGAGGTCTTCCAATGTATATATTTTAGTACTAAAAAATATGAATTGTTCCCAATGTCATGAGAAACATTATAATTAAATATAAAAATAAAATAAAACCTTTGAGTAATTTAAAATGTGTTAAAATAAAAGTACTATATATTAGTTCATTTTATGAAAGACTTACAATCATAATGAGAAATTATATTCAAAATGTAAAATGCACTAAAATTTTGTTTATTAAAAATAAATCAAATGAGTATTATATATATTATCAATTAATATTATCCTCATTCAGTGGCTAATCTCACCCCCATCTTAATTTTTTCTTGTCCCGAGAAAAATATATCTCAAAAATGTTAAATTCGAATTCCCTTTCCCAAAAAATATTAATACACAATGATCACAAAAAGCATTATACCAACCAATCATGAAAACCATCAAAATTCATTAATAGAAGATATTTTCATAATAATATCAAACCCCAATCCCATTCTGTTCAAATTCATCTATATATTTCATCAAATATCAATTATGCATGATAATGTGTTGTGCATCACAATTGACATGGGGTTTATATTTATTCGAGGGGGAAATCATGGAATCGCTAGGTGGAATCACATTTCAATATTAAGATGAGTATTCAATTTTTTTATATTTTATATTTTATTCTATTTTTCCATGGTAATTTAAATTGCACTCAATAGATTCAACCAATATAGGGAGACGTTACTAATGACTCCCAGGCTCATAGACCACAGGTAGCCAACTAAAGCTCACATACTCGAGCATAATATCTTGTTAACATATTATAAAATTTCATATTACCATGAATTGAGATAAAATTAATAACTTTTGGCCAGACAACTTTGGAGCCACAATCCCCAAGTTTCAAAAACAAGGCATTAGGTACATTCATTTCTCTAAAAATAAATTTATTCAGTTTTTATTAAATAATCATATTAAAACTAAAATTACCACCGAACCAATGATATTTATTTGGTGGACCCAATAAAATCAAACTAATATCCCCCAATCCATAGGAAGTGAGTTGTGATTTTTTTATTTGGATGAAAATATAAATGATGAAATATCACATTAGACTGCCACAGATTCCAAAATCTATGCTCATAAAATTATACAAGGATTAAAATCAAAATCAGGGAATCATAAATTATTTGATATCCGGTTTTAATGATTTCAATGTGTCTTTTCATGTTTAATGTTAAATTAATTTCTCAGTCCACATTTTTTTATGCACACAAAATTAATTTTTTATATATTTTTTTACCCCCCAAATAACATTGTACCAAGTGATTAAATATAAGAAAACATAATAGGTGTTAGAGGAGAGGAGTTAAATGAGGAAATTTAAATTGAGAATCATGGAATGAAGTCACCTGGTTGTTGAAGTTGACATTTTTAATGCTTCAATTTAATTCATTAATATCCATGTCACACATAGAGATCAATAAAGAAAACATACAAGCAAAAAAACAAACAAAACACAACAATATATATATATATAATACAATAATAATAAGTTAAATATAACTATATATTAGAAAATTTGACAATAATGATGCACTATATGTCATAGGCCAGTGGAAAGTGCATGCCCCTGTATCCCTTCGGTCCTGTGTTTGATTCCCCACATCTTAGACAGTTTTGATGGGGTTTTCCGCACAACCTATGACATGTAATTTTATTTAATTATATTATGTTATCTTATAATTATAATCTGTTTTTATGTATTTCTATTTTAACCTTCAAACAAATAAATAAAATAAACTGATGATACATTTTTATCTTTTTAAATTTCTAGGTAAGATATTACTTAGGTATCACACCATGTGACACTAATGAATGTGGTTCTCCCCTCTCATACACCTCCTTACTCGTAATAGAAGAACAAGTCAACTATAAAAGGTAATTATTTTTTTCATTATAAAAAATAGTCAAAAGGAAAAATAAATATTATTCGCAATGATAAAAAAACAAGAAAACCATGGGTTTTCTTCTGTTCAGTAATTTTTTTTAACGTCCCCATCTCGACATAGATCCTTAATTGTTTAAGTATTTTCCACATTGAAGGATAGTTCACACAATTCTTCATCACCTCACTATTTTTGTAATGCTTCAATGAATGGTTTGATCCAATTACCATTAACTTTAAATGCTCGACCAATGGTGGGATCTTGAATTTCTACAGCCCCATGGGGGAAAACATTTGGTAATGTGTGTGGACCTGACTATCTAGACCTCAACTATCCTTGGTGTAAATGATGATTACAAGTATAAAATATAATAGGTTTACCTGGTACAATGTGTTTAGTTTTAATATTTTTATATTGGTAGGATTGAATTATATCTTTATTTATCCTTGAATTTTCATAAGCCTCCAGCCTATGTTTCTCATGTTCATTGAGATCTAATATCCTTATTGTTTCAGCCAATGTGAGGTCACAATTAAATTTCATAGTCTCCTAAAAATAAATTTTTTCAATTTCAACTCCTAAGTGGCATGATTTTCCCAAAACAAACATATATGGGTACATTCTTAAAATTGTTTTATATGATGTCTCATAGGCCCAAAGAGCGTCTTAGAGTTTTCTCTATAAATATTACATAGATTGATTGACAGTTTTCTCAAGAATTTTTTTTGATTTCTCGATTTTCTAACTCATCTTAACCATTGGTCTGTGGGTGGTATGTAGTAGATACATTATAAAAAATCCATACCTTTTCTAGAGTGATGATAATAAAATATTTCAAAAACGTGTTCTGAGGTCAATAATGATAGCAATAGGAAGTAAAACTATATGGAGGATGTTTTGTTTGATAAATCTAATCACTAATTTATGATTATTTAATTTTATAGGAATGGATTAAACTTATTTGGAGAAATAATCAATAGGTAAATGAATGTACAGATATCCCCTAGAGTTTGGGATGGGATGCATGAAATCAATTCCCCAGCGATCAATGATTTCAATCACTATGATATCTGTGAGTTGAATTTGATTACTTTTTGTGATGGACCCTACTAGTTGACACCTATGAAATCATTGAGAAAAAAATTAGGAGTCCCTTGAGAGGCTGGGCTAGAAGATAACACATTGAATATCCATAGAAGAATTTTTCTTAGAGGAAAACTTACCTCCACATGCCACACTATAAATGAATTTAAGGATATAATCTTGTCCATATTTTGGGATACACATATTAATGTCTTTTTCAAGGTAGAACATATAGAGGTATGGACCATCAAAAACATATTTCATGACATCAATAATTAATTTCCTTCTATCTTGAGACCCTAAGAATTTTGAAATGATTCATGTAACTAATAAGTTGGTTATGTCAGCATACAAAGGGAAGTCACTCACAGAGTATAGGTCTTCATCATGGAGTGAGTCAAACACCTATGGTTGAAATAATTTTTCCTTAAATTATATCTTATAGAGATTATTTTCTATAACATTTTCAACATCCATTTTTTCCGTGATTGTGAGGTCAAATTATGGTATGACAATGACCCACATAATCTGTCTAAGCTTAGTATTTTGATTCTAGAAGAGGTATTTTAGTATAGAATGGTCAGTTAACATTGTGATAGGGGATTCTAAGTGGTAGGACCTATGATTTTTCAAAGGAAAAACTATGTCTTCTAACTCCTTCTAAGTGGTTGTGTAGTTGATTTGTTCATCATTTAAATATTTTATTGAATATGAAAAGACACATGGATTTTTTTTCATATCGTTGTCTTAAGACATCTTCTATATTGAAGTCACAATCATCACACATGAGCTCATAAAGAAGTTTCAAATTTATATATTTCATGATTGGTGGTTAGATAAGAGTTGACTTGAGTGTAGAGAATGATTCCTCATAGCGTTTTGAAAATAAAAATATAGCATCTCTCGCTAATAGGGCACAAAGTGGTCCTGAAATAAAGCTGAATTTCTATAGGAACCATTTATTGAAACTATCATGTCCTAAGAAATACCTCACATCATTGAAATTTTGGGTTATGAAAGGTAACAAATGATGTCAACTATGGCAATATCAACCTCAACCACCACCCCCCTGAGACTAGATTGACAATAACTGGTCTCTCTTTATCCATGAAATAGAATTGTTCGCATTTTAGGACCTAATTTCATTTCTTCACATACTGACAAGACTCTCTCTAAATTTTTCATACATCCCTCAAATGTTTCCCATACATTAATATATCATCCATGAAGAACTCTAGAAAATCCCCTACTATGTCCGAGAAGATTAACATCATGCACCACTGCAAGGTTCCAAGGGAATTTCATTAACATAAGGGCATGCGTTTGAAAGAAAAGGTGTCTAACAAATACATGAATATATTCTTCCCTTTATCCATTGGAGATACCTCATATTTATTTTACACTGACCACCCATCTAAGAAAAGTAGAAGGCAGGACCTCTAACTCTATCAAGGATGTGGTAAATGAATGATATGGGGAAATGTCTCTTCTTGGTAAATTATTTTAGATTTATATAGTCAATTCAAACTCTCCAACCACTACACTCCCTAGTGGGAGGAATCTATCTATCATTATTGGTTATCACAATGATTATGGACTTCATTGGATCCACTTGAATTGGGTTTACCCACTCACTCTTAGTTATGGAACATATGATACCAACTTTTAACAAATTCATATTTTCTCTTTTCACTACTTCAATGATATTAGTATTGAGTTTCCGATGATGTTGATGACATGGCTTTGAATCAGATTCCAGAACAATAATATGAGTCCCAATAAGGGGATAATCATAGAAATATCAAAAAGGGTACGTCCAATAGCTTTCTTGGGTTTTCTATGGACAACTATAAGCATCATTTCAATATTTTAACGATGAGAATAAAAAATTGCAATATGGTGTGTTCTATTTTCACCAATAAATGCATACATAGCTGTAGTAAGAATTTCAGGAAATTAAAGATCATTTTGGTTCAAAATTTCAACAAAAGTTCAGGACATTAGCTAAAGATCAATTTTTCTAGATAGGATTGATTCCTCACATGTAAAATATTCCACTTCTAGATATGGTTGATCAGTTTTATGAAAGTTATTTGGAGTAGTCTCCATGAATGTGGTTTCATGAAATATTTCCCTGATTATTGGTCTTAGGATTTCATCATAGGAGAAAATAAAAAGTTATTCTATCAATGGAGATACACTTCCTCCATGTGAAAAAATTAAATTAATCTCATACTAATTAAAAAATTCCTCAAATATTCCTTAATGTAATATGGTTTCATTATCAATGCTTCCTATAATGATTACATCCTGAATATACTACTCATACCCTATTTGTGATATTGCATTATAGATGTCCATGTTTGGACTCATGTTTCTAATGGTGATGGTCATGTTCACATTTCAGACTCGGATAATAGAGTTAATTGTTGCAAGGGACAACCCAGGAGGGTGGGGGTTTGTTCCTTGTTTTCTATGTGTGGATTGTTTTCCTGGACAATGATGTCATCATGGTATATGATGTTTGCTAATTTTACTAGAACATCCTTTAAAATCCCTTTTAGAACCCTAATGCTATGCTCAGAAATTTGAAGTGTGACAGATGTGGGTTGGTGCTATTCGAAACCTAATAGGTAGCACACAACATAGGGAATGCTATTGACACTAGCACCTAGGTCACACATGGCATTGAAAACTTTTTTCTCTCACTGTTCAACATTGATGTCATGATATTTGGGGACTTTCATATTTGGTTCAAGGGTTATATGGATTTTTGGTCTAACATTTTCTTCCAGAAGGACATGATTCTTATGTTATAATACCCCTTTAATTTTAAATAGGACCTTAGGGTATTTTGAGTATGATGTAAAGGATTGAATAGAATCAAGTAGGGGAATGTTCAACATGACTTGTGAGAATATTTCCCTCAATGTTTCACTCAATTCAGTCTTGGTTTTCCCTACTCATGTGTTGAGGAAATGGTGGAGGTTGTGGTATTGTTTTTTGAAGAGTTGATTCATTCGCGTTAATATCAGTTTTTTCATTTTTATTGTGTGTTTAATTTGAATTTCCCTTAGATGTTGACACATCAAATTGTTTTGGAATTACTTGTTTATGTTTCTCAGATGTTTTTCCACTTCATAAAAAAGTCATAGCCTTTAGTAGTTCATGACTTCTGCTAGTTGGTTTATACCTGGAGGATACTTTGGTTGTTGGATGGGTTACTTGATGGGTTTTTGGTATTTGATATTTGGGTGTTGGTATTAGAGTGGTTGTGTTTGGAAATGATAATGGGTTTTAATTTTTTATGGAGGGTAGGTGTTTCGTTAGTGGATGACTAGGTTGTTGGTTAAGTTATTGGTTATCATTCCTGTGGAATCCTAGGTGGTCATTATTTCTTTGGTTGAATGTGTTTTGGAAATGGGTATTTTGGATGATTAGGGAATTGAATTCAGTAGGTGGCCCTCTTAGAAGATCATCCTTCATGTATGGAATAGCTAGGTAGTTGTCTATTTTTTGATCATGTTTGTCACAGATAGTGAAAACAGGGTCTACAGTTTGGATGTCAATAATTTTTCTATATTCTATCTCTTCAACCTTCATAATTAGTGTAGCAAGTTTAGCCCCATGGGTTTATCTTCACTAAGTTTATGCAATCCAGTTGTTCTTTCTGTCTTTTGAAAATAAGGTGATTTTCCCCTTGTTTTTTTTTGTACTGGAAGTCTTTAGTCCATTAAGTTGTGAGGTATTCATTAATGGTTCGATTGATTGCATACCCCATTTTGTTGATACCTCATTTGGATTTCTATTTTGGTTTCCACCGGGGTTTATTAGTTGGTTTCATTGAATACCTTCCATTAAAATGGGATCAATTTTTGATATAAGTGTACTTGGAAGATTAGGATCTAACTTAATGATTTCTATTGGTGTACTTGACTCTGCAACCCCATAACCTTCCACCCTAAGTAATCAGTTTGATTTATCATTGGTGATAGCAGATATGCGCTAAAAAAGTGATAAATGGAAAAGATGAGATAATTTGGTGTGATAAAATAGAAACGGAGAATAATTTAATGAGTGTTGAGATGACAAACTTGGGTCCCCAATAATGGCTACCAAATTTGGTATTTCCCAAATTTACACATGTTTTTAGGGTTATGTGGTCACTTGTAGTTTTTCATGGCTTGTAAAATCCTTAAAGACCTCAGAAATAACCTACATATGTGTACTTTATATGGATTATTTTTCTATGAAGTGGACAACTTGTTCTAATATCTGATAGGTCTAAGTAAAAACAAAAAACATAATTGAATTCAATTTTAAAAAATGAGTTGATCCTAGGTTATCACATGGGGTGGATTGGATTCATTCCTTTTTCAAATATTTCAATTTCTTATATTTGAGATGTGTTCATTTAGTAATATAAAAAACATCCTCAAATCCTAGTTTAATACCTACACACCTTAATACTAATCAGCTATACACTTGGAGGATCATTGTTTTCATCACTCGAAGGTAAAGATTCATATTAGCACATGAAGTGTGAGACCTTAAAATTCCAAAAGGATGATGATATTTAAAGATCTTCAAAAAAAATTCTAAAATAAAAGAAGTGATTTTGTATTAATGGAGTGAGAAATAACATCCAATACATCCCCTTCTTACTCCCTTGGATCCACCCATAAGTTTGTTAGACCTCTATAGATGTTATGTGTTCAATGAAAATGTGATGTTAACTAATGATGGAAGAATTGAAGAAGTAAATAAAAAACATTGAAATAACATTCACTCCACTTTTGTGTGATAATTTTACAAGGATTGGTGTCAGTAAATTTCCACCTTGTGCCAATGTTATCAATGGGATAAAAATAATAATAGAATAAGAGAAGAATACCGATATTTTTTAAGAAAATAGGATGAATTATAAAAACCTACAAGTGAAATACAGACATGAGACATCAAATTCACATCATAACATTACGATGAAAGAAAGACCTGATGATCCTAAACTCCTCCACCACCACTGCCCTAAATAGTCATTTCATTAGGGTTGGGACAAGGTTCCAATAGTAAAAGGAATCCCCCTTGAATATAGTTGGGCTAGGCTGGTGGAATGTAAGGGAGAGTGGACTACTTTATCCTTGACTAGAAGTGGCAGCTAGTTTGCATTCAACAAATAGAGGTACCTAAATGGCCTTCTAGATGTCTTAATTACAGTGTTCTATAAAAGAAGAAAACTAGGATCTGAATGACCCTTATGTTTAGATAATGTATCACCCTAAAATAGAGTATGGTTTATGAGATATGTATAAAATAGTGGGATGTTTCTTAAGACTACAAAATCTGGCTAAGAATTATATCTCCCACTTGGGCAAAATGGAAATCCCTTAAAATATTAGAATTATCTCTTTTCACAAATGTATTAAATGTTTTACATGATTTCCTCTATTTTAGTTATATTTTATAAATCATTTGGCTTGTATCATGGTTGCTATAGTCTCTTTAGTAAGATTTTTTCTTGTTCACTTTTCCTATAATGTGTTGCCATGAAAGCCCATTTTGTGGTCTTCGAATGTGAATCTTCAATTACTCAAAAAGTTTGAATTGTTCCCTATGTAAACATAAAACTGAAATTAAATATCAAAATAAAATAAAAATAATTTAATATTTTATATGGTGTTCAAAAATGTACCATATAACGGTGCATTTTATGCAGGACATACAATCATAATGTGAAATGATGATCAAAGTGTAAAATGCACTAAAATAGTGTTATGAATAATAAATCACATTAATATTGTATTTATTAACTATGAATATTATCCTAATTCAATAGATAATAATTCTCTTCCTACCACTAAAATTATGACGTCACATATATCATATTTGAACACTCTTTGAAAATCATCAAATTGTCATTAATATCTTTTGTTTTTCTTTGAGAACTAATATAATTAATTTAATATTTATTTATGAATTTTAATGAAATTTTATTTCTATCTAGGGGTTAAATATTGAAAAAAATGTTCAAGATAATAAAACTCATCATCATCATCACCAGAACACCTTTGAATCCATACTTTAAAGTTCCTATTTATTTTAATCTTGATATAATCAAATGTATTCTTTATCTTAAATGACGTTTTGTAATTGTTTGAATTTATTTTATCCTATTAGTGAAATAAATTTTAAATAATTATTTTCCATTATCACATTTATTTGTTTTAGATTTATTAATATAATTAAATGAAATAACCTTTTTAAAATGACATGAAGATCCTCCAAATTATATTATAATTTCCAAAGAAACCAAAATAAATATTATTTAATGATTCCAATTATTTTTAATGTGTCATTATTTAATTTACATCACTTTTTGGTTATAAATTTTTTGAAATATATTTCACATAATTTTTATTAGATTCACATTTATTGTATATTAAAAATTTCTATAAATGGTTAAAAAATATCAGTCTTTATATTGAGTAAACATGTAATGATTAATTAATATATATCGTAAAATCATAATATTTATTATGAAACATTAGTTTTTTTAATTATTTGAATTTATAATTGCATTATTAAGTGTAAAAATAATTTCTAATATAGTGTTTCATGATGTGCATGTAGTGAACTATATCATTTTGGAATTCTAGAAATGATAAATTTTATTTAATATTTGGAATTAATGTAAAAAAATATAATATCACTTAAAAATTAAGTTACTCAATCCGAATTGCATTTATTTTTGATATTTAAAAAAATTATGGAATTATTTCAGTGTTTGTGATATTGATATAAATTATTAGGGTTGATATTTTTATATTTTAAAAAGATGATTTTTTTAGTTCCTGAAAATAGGTACACGTTTGGTACATAGAAGTTTTTAAATGAGTACATTATATAAAAACCAATACTGATTTATTAAATTTTTTAAAAAATAGTGAGGTTGTGGGGTCCTTTAAAATTTATTATTTTAAGAGGAAATTAGATTTCAAGTGATACTATTCATTATTATTAATTTGAAGAGAGAGGATGAGATCTCTAGTTTTATTATTCTTTATCTTAATTTTTACATGGATTCATAGATTCTAAATATAGATCTCATTTATTAACATAATATCGTCTTTATAAAATAATCAATTTCCCCTTCTGTTATGTGATTTTATATTTACACAATAAAAGAAATTTTGGTTTTTATTTATATGTTCACCATATAAGGCTTCAATCCCTTCTTTGAAAAGGGATACATTAATTTCTTTTGAAATTTAAATGGTTTAATTTTTTTAGTAAATTTAAGATAAATGAAAATGATTGTTTATTTAATAATTTTGTATTCAATAATTCCAAATAATTTTTTTTGTTTTTCTATTATATTAATTATGTGGATTATAGGATATAAATATTTTTATATATTTTGTTACTTCATCCATGGATTTATATATTTTTTATTATTCATTATTTATTTAAATTAATTAGTAGTAGTTATCTAGCTGTTCAATTTTCATTATTATATCCTAGGTGTTTTTTATCATCAATGGATATGCTAATATTTATATCGAATTAATATGATAGGAGATTTTAACCCACAATTTCAAATATCGTTCATGCAAAATATATTCCAATAAATTTTTCACAAAATATTACTATAGAATAAAAAATATTCTAAACATTTTGATTGTGTAAAATTTATATAATATATTGACATATTTAGTTAATGATTCTTTGTAGTAATCCGAAATAATACCCATAATGTTATTAATTCATCATTTCCTTCCCCAAAACCATGATTTATAACATTTAGTGGAGTTGATTTTTAGTAAAAAAATTAATTATAATATTGTGAATATTGAATAAGTAAATGTAATTATATCAAATAGTTTTTTCATTATATATATTATACATTATTACATATTTTTATGGGGAAAATAGAGGCTGGTAAAATATTTGTTTATAATTTATGATTATATTTACTAATTTTTAAACATATATATTTTTTAGTGTTCCTGCTGAATTTAAAATTTTTATAGCTGAAAACGGTTTATAGCGGGGAAATGTGAGTGTATGGTGTTTCTTAATGAATTTAAATTCAATTATATCTATTTGTGTTTAAATTTTTAAACAATGTAGTAAATGGATTTCAAGTGTATAAGGAAGGGTTTTTTACTCTAATATAGATTAAATAATTTGATTCTATTTTTAAAAATATTTATACAAGTAATATTAAAAATTTATTTTTGTGAAAAAAAATTAAATTTTATCCATTTTGATAAGTCCAATTGAGTAGTTTTAATAATCATCAAAATATAACAAATTTAAAAAATACATGATAACAGTATTTTAGAAAAATTATAATGTCTTTGACACAATATAATTGTTCTTAAATGATTAATTTCATTTAATAAAAAATGAATTCAATTATAAATAAAAAAATACCACATATATTTTGTTAAGTGATTGAATTAGTGATAAGATAATTTATTGGGTATATCAAAACAACTATAATGACTCTTATTATTAAATATATTGGATTTCAAAGTAAATATGATATTTTATATATATTATTTTTTATCTCATAAAAAAAATTAACATTTTATTGAAAACCATAAATAAGGTAAATTCATTTTTCCATATTATATTTTGGATAAATATGAATGTAATGTTTTTCTATTCTGTTACAGAAAAAATGTTCAAATGAATTTATTGGAGGGTTACACCTTATCCAATATGAGAAACAAATAAAAGTAATCGTTATAGAATAATAGAACATAAAATGACACAGAAAATTCTCATTTCATCATCCAATATAAAACATGATGAAAAAAATATGACATCCAAGACATAAATTTTGTTGAGTATTGTATCCTTAATAGATAACTCTATTATAAAAATGAAATAAGAGAAAAAATTGTAAATTTCAATAAAAAAATTATAATTTCCCCCATAACTGGTTAAAATAACCCAAAATCGATTATCTTAATGACAAACTACATAGTAGTGCAACAATCAATGTAGAGCCCTGCCCAACCTCTCATGCCTCCAATGGCCCAATCATTATCCCACCTAATTTTTCATGGATATTTTGATTTATGAACACCATACCAAAAATATCAAGGCCACCACCACTAGAATACTTTGAACGAAAACTAATAGAGTTTACCAACTCCACCATCTATATTTTCTGAACCATAATAGAGAAAAATCCTTATAAAACTAAAACCATATAATGCATTATTAAAAATAATGTTGTGAAAAAACGGGATGAATACAAATTAAAATGATTCAGTACATCCTTTAATAAATACAATAGATATTTCAATCCAATATCTTGATGAACAAGTTACAACCCCTGTAATTGCAAATAATACACAAATTTTATATCAAATTATTTTTTATGTTGCGAAACTATATAATGTCAAGATATATTTTTAATATAAATGATATATTTTTTCATACATGTCTGAAAAATTATATAATGAGTACATTTATTTATTATAAATAGCCTAATTTTTAATCTTTTAAATATGCCTTATTGTAGTATAAAATATCAAAATTTTACAGAATTTTTTTTTAAAATGGCATTATTTTTTTAATTTGCTATGTTTTCTGCAGAATAATAAGAAAATACTTTTTATGAATATTTTAACCTTTATAGAATCATAAATATATACATTAAAAATAGATTTATTATACATATAAAACATCTCATATATTATGTTATGATCAAAATAATATATAATGATTATTCAATTCCTATAGAGTATTTATCATTTCAAGATAAATATGAAAACATTTATTTCTTTCAACATAATCCTTTTACAACATTGGAAAAGAGAAACATGGTTTCTTATTTCAAATATTTTATAGTGAATAATAAAATTAATGAGATTAATGCCATATTTTTTAAAATAAATTATTTTTATTCATATTAATCATTCAAAAATTATATATGTAGTAATTTATCAGAATTTATAACATGAGCTTCATATTGTTAAGGAAATTAATTATTTTTATCTTTAAACTGCTATTATAATTAAAATATGTAAAAAACTTATGAATATAATTAAATGATAAAAATAATAAATAGTTCATTATTATTATTGTGTAAATTTATAATATAAATTAATACAATAATTTTCTAATATTTTTTCAATGTTATGATGTAATTCTTTTGAGAGAAATGAAAAATGTAAATATAACTGGATTGCTAATTATTTAAATTGTTATCATTTTGATGAAATATATATTTTATAAATGTTATTCATAAAAATTATAAGTCATAAATTATTTAAATATTATAATATTAAAGTCGTATTAAATTATATGTTTTAAAATAAACTTTTGAAAATAACCATATTAATTACATTAATTAATATTTAATGATATAATAATTTTGTAAATTAATATAAAACAACCCCACACTATCTTGAGTCATGTGGAGAAAATTAATGGTTTATAATATCCTATATTTTCTCTTTATAATCTATTTAAGCTTTTGAAATTAAATTCTTAACACTTATTGATTACATATTTGCATATACAAAGTAATAATGATTCCTAATAATAGTATTTCTTTTATTATTTCCAAAACAATTAGGTAGATAAAAAAATAAGCATATTATTTGAAAATAAATTTATAAATAACTCTTTACATGTTTAAAATTACATATTATATCCAAAATTAAATTCCCTAAAAGTAGTAAACTTAACCTGAAAGTGGAAATTCAAAGTATAAAGATAGTATTTCCAGGCCTCTTACACCATTATTATTTTGTGATAATTATCATAAAAACATATAAATATTAGTTATTTTCCATTCATGGTTATATTTATATGTTATTATAATTTTTTTATCCATTAAATAAGAAATATAATACATTTAACTTCATAATACCCTTTCATATGTTCTTACTATGTCAAAATTCCTCATTAAAAAATATATTTTTCACATTAATTTTTCATATTTTCTGAAATATTAGTAATCATTATAAGTAATTAGAAAATAATTTTTTAAATATAATATAGTGTTTTTATGGTAGTCATTTATATATTGGGTTTTTATTCTTCAAAACAATTTTGAATAATATTTCTTACTATGGTAGTTTAACGATATTAATAAAAATGATAACTTTTTAAAAAATATATATGTTTCATGGGTGTTTATTATAATTGATTAAATGATTTGATTGATAATTAATATAAAAAATTTATTGTTTAGAATTTTATAATTGATAAATATTCATCATAAAAATAAAATTAGTTGGAAATGATGTCTGTATATTTTAATAATAATAAAAATCATATCATTTAACATTATATGAAAGAAAACTTCTACTTGAAATATTAATCTCCTTTGTTTATTTATTATCATTCATTTAATCCCAAAAATGTATATTTTATATCCTTTTTAAAATTAACATTTCTAGTTGTATTTATACTATAGTAGTTTTGGAGACTATGTATCGAATATCTTATAAATGACCAACAATTACAATACAGACTTAATAAATGAATTAAATATTTTAAAAATTATTAATGTTGAATATTAATGATTAAAAATGATTTTTTTTAAAATTAAATAATTTATATAATTTTATTATTTGTTATGTTACAGGAACCCATTGGTTATTTTTTCCATGGTGAGGGGATTTCCTTTAATATGTAATATTAAAAGTGATTAATTAATTCCCTAAAATCTTTCTCATGCATGTTTTCATCTTATATTATTACTTATTTATATTTTATATTTTCCTTGACCTTTCATATAAGATAAAAATGTAAATACAATTTTAAATTTTTTTTATAATGCTCATTTTCCCTTTTTCTTACAAATGTGTGAATGGAATGTAATTATTAATGTTTGATGCATGATATCATTTTCTTACACCTTCTTATATTTATGAATATTTGATTAAAATTATTGCTTTCATGTTTTAAATAAGTTATTTATATTATCTTTGTATTATATAAATATTTCGATCAAAATATAATTTGTAAATACCTTAATCTAATTTTATACTTATTTTCAATGAAGAACTAAAAATTATAGTGTTAATAATATGAATTTATGTTTCTAGGAGCATTATAATGACATGAATAATTTCCTTTTTATATAAAAATTTGTTTACTTGTTCATTTTATATGATTATAGGTGATCATGAAAAATGGATGCCTAATTCATTGGGTATTGATTTAGTCATTCAAGATAATAAGTTGGAACTTAATTAATATGTTTTTCCACGAAAAGGGTAATTTCATTAGGTTATTTAAAATGGTGAATAATAATGCATACCAATATTTGTTCCTATTATTTTATAAAAAATATTAATATAATCGATTTCATTGAGAATGTTTTGTTTTAATCATGAACCAAAAAAAATCAACAAACATGACCATCAATGCTTGACCGTGATATGGTTTGAAGGGTGTTCTTCATCCTTAAAACCTTAATAATTGTTCATGATAATCAAAGAAACTATTTGGGAATAGTTTCTCCCAATTAATCAACAAAGAGTGTCATAGACAAGGACCGAACATAACTTCATAATACATTGGTGGTTTATCATCTTTATAAACTAGACTAGGATGGATATTTCCTTATAATAAATAAATAATATTAACCATGGAAAAATATCATATTCCAATAGAACACCATATATAAAAACCATATCATATAATTAAAAAATAGGTATTATGGGATTTAAATAATTATATATTATTTAAAATCACTTGTATACTCTCTATACACAAAAAAACATTTACCATATCCATGTAATATAAGAGTCATCATCACTGTATATCACTCATATAAAACAACAATGAAAACTATAAAATATACCACCTAAAACCTTCAATTATATTTTTTATTTCATTATATGAAAACGATTTTCACACACGCATGGGTTTATACAAGGTTTGAGACGAAAATCCTAATATGATCCTATAAAATATTTCATATATATATATATATTATAAACTATATAATGGTAGATATATCAAAAATAAAATAAATAATCCTTTTTTGTTTAATGAAAAATCAAGTAAAATGACATTAACCATTAATTTTTTTTAATACATGAATCTGGATTCATTTATTTTTTATTTTTTCAACCATATGAATAAAGTTGAAAAGGAATCATTTTTTTGAACGGAACATATATTTTAATATTATTTAATAAAATATATCTAGTAAATAAAATTTAAATAAATTCCATAAAAACATATTTAATGGGGTTATACCTTATCTCCTCTAATTATATTGTCTCATAGTGACCTAATACCACTAGTGAGGGAAGTACCTTCAACATGTGTAATGTGAATAATATTACATCACTGGATAGTGGGTATGTATTTGAAATTAATTCATTAGTCATGGTTGAAATCACAGGTAATGGAAAGGGGTCCTTTTCCATATTTTATATTCCTAACATATGAAAATATATTTCATATAAATTTTAATTAATTAAAAAAATTATTCTTTAGTACTTAATTTTATCATTATATTTATATGAATAAAAAATCTCAACCAAAAAAAATATTTGAAAATACTTTTCAATTTTTAAAATAAAGAAAAACTAAGGCACACAAGACATATACAATTCATATTTAAAAAATGATAAATATCCTTGGTATAATTTTAGATTATTAATTTTCAAATCCATGAAAATTGGGTATTAATACAAAAGGTTGAAATGAAACAACCTACTACAAATATATAAATTTTTTATAGACAATGTGATTCCAAAATTAATTAAATATGTGATCCACCAAAAGGAAAAACATTAAGTTCTTATAAAAAACCATATCAATAATTTCAATTAAGCGAAAAGAGAGGAATATATGGAAATTTGGTGGAATGAATATATTAATTAAAGAAAACACTCAAAGAATAAATGAAATGAAAATTACTTGATTATTTATTTTAGTCTCTAACTTCAATACCTAACAAATGGACTCCTACAATATGGATAAGGGATATGAAGGGAGGGAGAGAGATGGGGAATCTAGGTTCGAATGGTTGGCAAAATGATAGGACAATGATTTTAAATAATGTAGGATAACGTAAATAATAGATTTATTAAAATGTTTCATAAATACATCACAAAAATAGTCTCACAATATATGGTCTAAATTTTATAGTTACTTTGAGATTGAAAATATAAACGCATTAATTTTATCTTTTTTGAAAATTTATAAATATAATAAATCATCTCATAGATATTTTGATAGAAAAAATTATCTTCATATCATTGTGAAGGTAAAACATAATAATGGATGATATAAAAATATCAAAATAATATAACATATCCATGGCAATTATGTTTATATAATAAACTTTTGGTAAAGCATGTATAAGAAAAATATCTGATTTAATCTTGTGTAAATAAATATTTATCAACCAAAAAATAAATATTGAAATATAAATTCTAAAGATAAATCCTTCAACATGGAATGATAAATTATAAGATTAATTATATATCATGATCCATGAAATGTGGATAATAATTAGGAATGAAAAAAAACAAATGATTTATTATTATTTTCAACCAGGAAAGCCACAAAATTGTTCACATATACATTCTTGAGTTAAACTAAAAAAATATCACTAAAAATTTTGGATCATATATAATATATAACCAATAAAAATATAACATTTCTAGTAAAGATTAATTCCATCATACTCAACTTTTTAGATCATGGATACTTGAAAAAATTATTACAAATAAAATTGTGAGTGCACCTAAATGTCTTCAAATTCAAATTTGGTTAACCTAGCGAATTGATAACAAGTTAAAATGAAATTTCTATCACATGAGATACAATCCATTAACTAATCCATTTTTTTGAGATATATTTCCCCCTAATCTACACATCAATTAATTTTTATTCCCCCTAAAGATAAATCATTACATTATAAAATAATTAATTGAATGAAAAATGGGTTTTGTTACATTTTTATATTCAAAAATAAAATCAAATTATTTTAAAACATGAAACAAATTATAAGAGACAATATAAGGGGAAACATATCACATAACTATATTGTATGTAAATATTTCAAAAAATATGAATTTATTAGAAGAATTGTTTCTAAAATATTATATTGAAAACAATATTTATTTTTTTAATAGAGTGTCAAACAAATTCTAAATATTATCAATTATTATTTTAAAATTTAATTTATTTAACTAATTATTATAGTAATTAATATTTAGAGATAAAAATTCTTGAAAACTAACATCCTAGTTATAAGATAAAATATGAGTGCTTGAAGTTAAATGAATACTTAACACAACTAAATTTAATTTTTTGTAAGACAAATTTTTTTATGAATAAATAGAATATTTTATTAAAAAATTAATGTAAAATATAAGTGTCACATGAGATAAAACAAAATATTTTAAAATATGAATTGGAAAATAATTTAGGATGTAGAATATATTGACATTGAACAATAAAGGTTCGTTAAAAAATTTTGAAATTATTTTATAGAACCACTTAATTTATAAATTAAATCATCATGAGAAAAAAATGGATATAAAAGACAATTCCTATAAATAGATGGATTATTTTTTGACATTTTAAAATTATATGAATTATTTGACTGAACATTCAACAATATGTTTCGATAAATATGTGTATAACTCAAAGCAAGGTAAGTGGGTTATCAAAAAAATTATAATTTAGTAAATTTTTAATCAAGTAATTGAAAGCATGAAATTACTTTAGAAAATAAAATCCCATAAAATAAAAAATATAGACTTATAAAATAAATTCAAGTTAATTATATACACAATAGAAAAAATTAGTTGGTTTATAACATTAATTTAAACCATAGTATAGAGAAACTGGGATGAAATATAATATTTTTTTAAAAAACAATCAATTATGTATCTGTGAAAGGGTTAAGGGTCATTGTTATAGTTATAAAATAGTTAATAAAAATAACTCACCACATTATATAAACAATAGGTAGTATATAAACACATAATGTTGAATTAGGTGGAAAATATGAAAGATATCTCAAAGTAGGATATTTTGAGATGAAACTCGTACGTTTAGTATCTAAAAATTAATCTTTTCTATATCATATAATATATTAAACATAATAATCATACATACACAATTTAGGACCTTAATAAATTATATTTACCTTAATTAAAATTACATGAATTCCTTTAATAGAAATATATTATTCATTTATATTTATCATCAGTAATGAAAGTAAATTTTATCATTAGTTTATCTCAATAAAATACAAAGTAAAATGAGTGGACTACATATAAATTCCATAACTCTGCCCACAAAATTATTATTCAACTTTGAAAATTACAAGTTTTCTAAATAATCATTAATTTATATTTTCATTTAGTGAATGATAAGAATAAAATTTTTAAATTGGGAAACACAGTAAACTAGTGTTGACGTTCTTATCGATAAAAAGATTATATATTAATAAACATTTAACAACAACTTTCTATAATAATTAATAAATATTAAATTTATATCTTGATTAAAAGAATTCACAAAATATTTTATGTGATAAACATTATTACATCATTCAGTTCGACTGTAAAAGAAACCCAAAGAGTAAAATTTTATATTATTTTTCACGAGTAATGGAATGAAAATGGAAAATTATAACATGAAATGGTTTGAAGAAATAAAATTAAATAGAAAAAAAATATCCACAGTAAATATATTCATTGAACCATCCAAGAATGTTGGTGGTGATAAAAAACCATCATTATTCACATAATAAGTAGTTCTTTGATTTCACGACCAAGTATCATATTTACTTATAAATTGGATAAATGATCATATATGAAAAAAATAGAATTTAGTTTTGGAATAGAAAACATATTTACATATCAATTTTTTCCAGGAAACTATACTTAAGAGGTGGTTATGAGAAAAAACATCGCATCAAGAATGTAGTAATCTACAAATACTCAAGATCAGTGGTAGATTATTATCATAGTGAATGGAATGAATTGACGAATTGATATATTATTAATATAATTAAATATAAGTATTTTAATTATTATTAAGTAATTATATTAATATGCTCATAAAATATTATGATATTAAGAAAATTAAAACACTAATAAGAAGTGGATTATCATGTTAAGGTCATGAATTTTATCTATGAATTATCTTTTGAAATGAATGATTCATAATTAATAATATGAAAAAAAACGTTTTAAAAGTGATATTAGTTATAGGAGGAAACAGTTAGATGAATTTAGAGGTTATCATCATTGGGAATGTGATTCATTGGGATTTTTAATTGTTCGATTTGTATAATTTAAGAGTAGGTATGTTTTGGAAATGAACATTATATTTAAATTAATGAAATGATACCATTTGAGGGATAATAATAAAAAAATTAAATAGGAGAAGGGATATTGTGGTTTTGGTGAAAAACATTTAAAAAATCCTTTAGAATAATTATCATGTTCTGGAATCTTCCCATTTGAATAATAATTTTTAAAAGTTTTACCATTTTTCAATTTTATGAGGTAAATATTTTCGTACATTGTAATTAATTTTACTGTCACATACTAAAATATAACATATTATTTAATTTGAAACATAGGATTTAAAATTTGATAATATTTATATCATATACATTTTTAATTGTATATAGTTATTATTTTATTCTAAAAAACATAATGCAATTAATAATTATTTTTATAGAATTAAGGATTTACAGTTTTAAATAAATATATATATATATAAGATGCAAATATCATATTTAATATTTAAAATAATATAAAAATATTTAATAAAAATTAAATAAATTTTATGACGGATTCGTTGAAATTAAAATAAAAATCTCACCTTTATAAAAAATCATTCAATATAAATAACAATTTTTCTAAAGCAAACATTTTAATTTGGTTTAAAAATGTTATATATATAAATTATATGATCCAAAAAAATATTAAAATGAATAATATTTTATATATATTTCTTTCTAATAATTTAATTTTTTAGAAATTAAAGTCATTCAAACATAATGATTAAATCATTGAAATTATATTTTTTATAAAATAATATTTTCTTAATAAAAATAATATTTTAAGAAGAATATTTAATAATTTAAATAAATAAAATTTCTTATTGAGAATTTAAAAATAAAAATAACATTTTAACTTTTATTGGTATGTTTTTTTAAAATTTTATCACCTTGTATTAAATTATAACTTTTTAAATTAGGTTCATCTCTTTGTGTGTTGTGATATTTTTTCATTGTGTATAGCATTCAATTTAATATTTCATTCATATCATATTTTTTACAATCATGAATTTCTGGTCCTTCCATTCTATCATATAAAAATAATTTCATCCTCCAAATTTTGTTACCCATAAGAAAAATGTAAGGATATGTTTTCCTCATTTCATTCTAATGATAACATATAGCTTAACTCATGTTATTTTTATTCCATAAAATCCTGAATAGATGCATGGTGTTATTCTATAGAACCCTATCTCTTCAATCCATGATATATATAGGTATTTATTCATATAATAGGTCATGATCTAGTTTCAGAACCTCTATATTAGTACGTTTGATAGATCAAGTTTGAAATTCTTCAAAATATAATAAATGAAAGACATAATACACTTGGGATTGAGGATGAGTCAACACTATGTGATAATATATGACCCTGATATGGTCAATGGTCATCATGGAACTCGTATATCTAGGTATCAAAAATACATTCTTTTAAAATATTATAACTTATTTACATTAGAATATTTATATAAACACACTATCACTAAAATTAAAATTTTATATCACCTTAAAGGTTATTAGAAAAAATCTAATTTTTATATTGTTTAATTTACATCTTTCATTTTATTGATTATACATTCACTATCATTTAATTGAAATTTTTTACATTATCATATTTATTTACCCATATTCATCCAAGAATGTTTTAGTCAATCATATCATCTCTTAAAAGAATCATTTAGTTCCTCTTAGATGATAAAATGGGAAATATTATTTTATGATAAATCTATCATAAGAAGATGTTGATCCTAATATCATTAGGAATCAAACTAATATGATTTGAAAGTGTAATTTAGAGTTTTAATTGTTCTATCATATTAAATATCTATCTATTAGTGGTATGTGGAGTTAAAACTCTTTACAATCCCCAACAAATTCGGGCGACATTTCTAGAATCTCATTATAATCCTCAAATCTTGATTATATAAAATACATAGGGGTACTCCATGAACCATGGTCATCTCTTCACTCTATGCATCATAAAGATCATATAGTATGAAATATTTTGATGATGGAAAATGTATCACTTATATTAAAAGATTGTAGACTAAAACTCATAAACAATGTGTCCCTTATATGTTAACGGGGTCCATTAAGAAATACATGGAAATTTTTTTACCATTTTCAAGCTATTATGGTTAATCATTGAACCAAAAATTTAGGCTTATATATCATTTCCTTAACATATTGATAAACTATGCATCGCGGTATATATTATTCAATTTATATCTTCATATTTTCCCACCATAATTTTTTGTTTATATAAATATATGTTATTATATATATATGATATGTAGTCAAATATGAGAAATATGAATCATCAAAAAACTAATTCATTAATTATAGTATTGATGAAAAAAATACTAATTTCAAAATTGTACAACTCTTTATTTGTTAATGATTAAATTTAGAATATTCTTTAAAATATTTTCTATCTCCACATAATCCTTATAAGTTTATTTGATCCATAAAAAATTGAGGTTTAAGAAGATCTTAATTAATGTAAAATTCCCCCTTTCCATTTTAATATAAATATTTTTTGCTGTAAATGTAACACCCTAGGTAAATAAAGAGTATGAAATTTTCACATTTATCCATATTTTTGAATAAAATATTAATATTACTTTAAAGGGGATGCTATGCTCGATGGCGTACCCAATACGCAACAACGAGTTTCTTGGAATCATACGTTGCACTCTAATAATAAAATAATATTATTTTAAACTGTAGTTAACCCCTAGCCGTTGTAATGGCGGGAATGAATAGAACTAACAACAAAATGATTATATACGTTTGTAAAATATTTTTACTTTTTACAATAAATGTTAGAGGATTAAAAATGAGAATGAATCCAATTTTAAGCGTAAACATTCTAATATTCTTTAAAAGGTCGATTAACCACCTTTTGATGGCGAACCTCTTTTGAATCAACTTTTTGACAATTTTATGTGTTATATTTGACAAAATAAAATTCTTCTTCAAAATCGGGACATCAAAATTTACTTTGTGTAAATATTTGGTTTCTTTTTGATAAAGTTCATTTTTTAATAAGTAGTAAAAAATGTTGTATTTTAATTCAAAACCTCTTTTAAATCTAATTTATTTATATGATTATATTATATTCTGAATTGGTTTTAAAGTTAAATTAGAATATATTTTTACCATTTAATCCAATAGTGGTCGTTGCAATTAATTTCACCTTGAAATTGGACTTAAACTAGTGTCAATCTTTTGATACTTATTGTTTCAAAAAAACACGCTATTTGCCCTGATAGCGGGAATTAATTATTAAATTAATTAATGCAACTTATATGTTTTGAATTTTGTAAAATAGAAATCATTTTTGAATTTGGAATATCAAATATAGCTTAGAGTGAAGTTTTGGTTTTTTTTCTGGAAAACATCAATTTTTGATGAATAGTGAAACCACTAAGTGGTACTTAAGAAACTAATTTTACAGTTTAAATGAAATTTTTCCACCTTTGTGTTTTGAATTTCAAAAATTTGACAAACATGGTTGTCACTAAGAAGTAAAATGTTGTTCAATGTCATTAAAATAATTTTTTGGTGAATAGTAACTTATTATGTTTTTAATCGCGATTATAGGTAATTAGTGTAGTTTTAGGTAAGAATAATGTTTTAATAAAATGAAATGACCTAGACACATGTCTTACCCTCATTGGATGAGTCATGGCCGACCTAGAAAATCCATGGGTCAACTTGGGGACCCCATGGAGCCACTTTCGTTGGAAAATGACATAAATACCTTTTTATTTAATTTTAAAGTAAAAACGACACACACATGAAATGTTTTACTAAAACAATTTTTACATGAGGTTATACAAGTCATATTTTTGAATATAAATAGTAATTGGAAAGCTAAATATATTTCCTATATCATAGTAGTTTCTTTATAATTTTTAGACATTAAATAAATTAAAATATTTATGATATCATGATGATGAAGTGATGACATCATTATTTAACGATTTAAATAAAATGAAAATATAATGTAAAATCTAATACCTATACATGTCCAAAACCTATTGTATGGGTGTATTTCGAACCCTTATCACCTTCCCCTAGAAACACATTAATTTGGGACCATAAAAATCCGAAACTCATTCTAAAATACAGTATCATTTCCTTACTTTCCCAGAGTGCCCCTCCCATCCTCTTATAAAAGGCCCCCACATCTACCTCCTTACCCACACTTACAAAGCCTTTGGCTCGTCCAACCCCTACCTATTTTGTCTCTACACATCCCTCTATAACTCCTTGAAGCCTCACGTTGGGCATAAGTCTTCCCAAGGAAGCCTTTGAGCTCAAACCAAAGGGAGTTACCCGATTTTAAGGTAATCTCTTCACTTGAGTCCTTTTGTTTTATTTTGCCTCTTCAACCCCCTAAACTCTTTTTATTATTTTATTTTGTAACCACTCCAGTATCTTAAATATACTAGGATGTTTTTATATGAAGTATTCGAGCTACACTTACACACACCTTCGTCTAATGGGTAAAGAACATACTATTTATGTGGTTGGCGATTTTCTATCTCATGAAACGATGATTGTTCAATATTCTTTTAACACCTTTAAAGTTGGCCATTATGATGTCACTATATTTATATATGATATATATGGTATTTATGTTTACTATATGATTCTGTAATTTATATTTAAAACATACCTTTATTCTTTTCATGTTGTGTAAATGCGATAATTTAATATGAGGAAATGCGGACTACCGCCCCCTCAAGTGATGTGACTCGTACATGCAATACATGGAATGTATAAAGATTGAAATTAATGAACATATGTGACCTATATAACATATATATTATACTGTAATTATAATATATATATATCATTTATTTTTAATTCCATTAATATGACAAAGAAAAAATGAATGTAGCGTTCATGCGTACGTACGGCCTACCGTCTCCATGAACGATGCTTTTCGTTTTTTATCTCCAAATGATATGGAATAGTATAAAATGAATATGTAATGGATATATATGATATTTTAATCATTAATACTATTATGAAAATTATTTACTTATAACTACATGGACAATCATTTTTCAAACAAGTTCATTTTTGACTCATGTACCAAACATCGGCAAAAACGTCTGAAATGAACTAACATTATTAAACAATAATTATAACATTATAATATGTGATATGAACTGAATAATAATCTCTAAAGGAGGTCCTTAGGAAATTTTAAATTTTCCAATTTTTATTATTCAGGAATATAATGAAAAGAACAAGACAAGTCGAACTTGAGGTAAGGGATCCTACTCCCCTCTTTCTTTTTATGTACACTCTTTTATGTCATCCCATTTAAACTCATATTTCTTTTGATTGGGATTTTATTTTATATTACTCTTACTTTAATATTTATTTTAATATTATTAGAGACCCTATTCTCTCTCATCAATCCATTTTTGATGTTTTGAGTGGCACCGTTAGGCTGTCGAATTTTCGTAAGGGATCCAACCTCTCTCTTTCTTTTTAAGTACTCTCTTTTATGTCATTTCATTTATGATCATCTTTCGTATGTTTGGAGATGTTATTTTATATTCATCATACTGTTCTTTTTATGTTCATATTATGAGAGACCCTATTTGATATCATGAATCCATTTTTGGAAGTTTTAAGTGGCGCCGTTAGGCTGCCGAGTTTTTTAAGGGATTTTTCATCTCACTTTTATTCTCGTGACATTTATGCTATGTTTGCCAGTATTTCCTTTTAGTGGTGTATGTACTGACCATTATTATACTATTTGTGTAATATAATTTCATTTATGGGTATTTACATCTTCATTGTATGACCCTTCTTCCATGGGGTGTACGTTTCGAAAGTTACCCAACTCGGTAAGGGGACCTTTCACCCTCCTCTTTTTAAAAGACTTCTTTTGTTATGTCTTTTAATTTTCATCTTATTATGTGGGGATATGTTATTATATATCCTTCTTGCCATAAATTTTATGTCCAAGTGATGATATACCCTTTCTCTCTCTCATCAACTCGTTTTCTAAAATTTGATGTGACGCCGTTAGGCTGTTAAGGGAACTTCTTAACCCAATTTTGATTCCATTGGGTTC
Source organism: Viscum album (assembly GCA_963277665.1). Taxonomy (NCBI): domain Eukaryota; kingdom Viridiplantae; phylum Streptophyta; class Magnoliopsida; order Santalales; family Viscaceae; genus Viscum; species Viscum album. The sequence continues at coordinate 1,800,116,964 of OY728157.1, forward strand.
AACATGTAGTCATTGAATATTTTATCATTTGAATATGTTTGAATGACATTTGATTGTTTTACACTTAATATACACTTATATTGGGTGTATTTATATTTGTCACACATAATTATGAGATTGATTTATCCTTAATTTAAGGATACCTTATTTACAAGGGATTTCATCGCATTTTACATTTCTATTGAGACTTCATTGTTGTTATGCACCAATTCACACTTATATGGTGTATATAATATATTTTGGAATATTATATCATGAATTCCTTTATTATCATGATATTATAAAGTTCTAATTAAATGTTATTACTCAATTATTGTATTCAGGTGTCTCTCATAAGGTTAAAAACCCTTTAACTAAAATATGGTTTTAAATGTTTTAATGATTTATTCTTATAAATATTTCTTGTTAATATCCATGTTTTCAAAATGGTTTTAAGGATTTATTTATATGTATATTAATGGTTTAAAATTTTAAAACATTAAAAGTTGTATGGGACACATTGATTCAAAGATCTCTTTATTAAATGTTTTAAATGGTTTCAAAAATGGTTTTTAGAATGGATTTATTATTTCAATATCTTAAAATGTTATATTGTTATTGCAATATGGGAATTTTATATTTCCTTTATGCTTAAGTTATGTTCTATGATTATGTTATGGTTCTTGGGAATTGTTTATGAAGACGGGTGGTTCCGTGATAAACCAAGGGCGGGTGAGCCCGATATAGCTCTCCAATGTATTGGGTAATGCGAAGGGGTTAAAAGTTAAGATTTCTCTGAAGAGAATTAGGGAATATATTGTGGTGGGTATTCCAAACGTAACCAAGAGGGTTACTCCCTACATAAGAATGTTCTGAATGCCTCAAGTTACCTTTATGTCTTATGATTTCTATGATTTATTCATGATTTTATGATGTATGTTAAAGTGCTTATGCTTTATGGATAAAGTATGATTTCATTCTTATGTATATATATACTCATGTTTCCTTTCCATACTTTTTATAACCCTTACTGATCTTTTTATGCTCAACCCATGTTTTTGAAATGTTCCCACAGGTCAAGGGATGGGTACATGATATGATGATAGTGTCATGGAAGTGTCAAGAAAGAATCCATGTTTTATTTTAAATATGTTTCCATTTATGGGAAAATGAATACTATCTTTTATGTAACTACTTTTTTTAAATGTGGAATGTAATGCATGTTTTGTGATCTAATTCTCTAAAACTCTAAACCTGAAAAGATCCCCAATCAGTAATCTTGTAATAACTCAAGATTAATTAAGGTTTAAGGCTGGGGCCTTATAGTTGGTATCAAAGGTTGGTTTAGATAACTTTAGAGGTTAGGGTATTCTCTAAGAATAAATGACAGTACCATAATGGATAGGATTTCAGAAAGAGTCCTAATTTTAGATAAAGTGAATGAGTATGTATATCTTAGTGGTTATCTTCCTCATTAGTACATGATGGTTTTATGGATATACTCACACTGACATTTCTGTTTTTAGTGAATGGATGGATCTAGCAGGCACCAAAGTGACAATAGGTTTGAAGGAAACTGTCAGGGTTCTTTGATTAAGAGACTAGATAAAATGGGGGATTCAATGAGAAAACTCGTGGTTGTTCTAAACCAACTATCATGGAGTCATGATCAACCACTTGAACCTTGGTATGTTCTATAATGCATCATGTACGAGATGACCAATCGATGTGGAAGTTCAGGTAATAATTATAAAGGTAACCATTAGGGATTATATGATCCTTACTTTTGAGGTAGTTATGGGTTATTATATGTTATGATGGAAAATTAAATGCATGAGATAACCTTGAAGTTAAAATATGTTATGATTATTTTTGAAGATTTTATCTCGTTTTTGGGAATGTTTTATGAATTATATAGTTTTGGAAAAAGGACAAGGCGCAGACCGTGTGACAACCCATCATGTCGGACAAAGCTGCGGGAATCAAAACCACAACCAAAGTGCGACTAGTATTTATCTCCTACCACTGGTCTACGTGAAGTCCTTGGCTAGTTTGACCGATTATTTTTAGTTAGATGATTTTATGAATTAAGAGTAAGTTGATTTTGCGTTATCTATGGAAATTTTTTAACCTATCATGGAGGATATGTGATTAGGTTAATTTCTTTTCAATATGAGACATTAAGAGAAACTGATGTTGTTTGGAGATAAATGTTACGATTTAACTTGGAAGACTATGTGACTAAATCCTTCAAATATTTGGGTTTCAATATTAGTTTTGTTTACTTTGAAGAATTTTATGGACAAATTTTTTATCGAATGGTCATCGTTGAACTTTGGGTTTTGTTGGACAAATTTTGGAGATTAAGAATAGATTTTCTTTTTATAAAGGGTTTTCCTATTCTGGATTATCTGATCTTGTACTATCCTTTTTGGTTTTGGTTTTGGTTAAAGTCTAAAGACATGGGAAGAATATAGTTCTCTTTTGTGGATTAGGTGATTCTCTAGAAGTTGATTATAGTACTCTTAATGTGAACAAGTCTTCATAAATACTCCACTTTTGGAGAAAATATGAGTTTGTGTAAGGAATCTAATAAAAGATGAAAGTCAACATGATAAGTGATTATGTTTACTTATGAATGAATTCCTCAATAAAAATTAACTTAAAACAAAATTTTTTTCTATTAACATTTCCTACTGGGGAATCGAATACCATTTAACTCATCACAAGGTTGTGATTTTCTTGTGGTTAACTTTCTCCTAAATATGTTTTCTATCACTCTCCATCAGAACATGACCCTTTGTTTTTTCCTCCATGTACATATTTTCATACTTGGAATCCTAGTATGGGTTAACTCGGGTGACCTTTGTACTTATCTTTCTTTATTTTAAAGTGATTGTTTTACCGACTTTTGTTCCGATGTGGGACATTCAAGGATGTTTCCAAACCCAATTTTAAAATTGCGAGGACGCAATTCCCAAAAGGGGGGAAGGATGTAACACCCCAGGTAAATAAAGAGTATGACATTTTCACATTTGTCCAGTTTTGTGAATAAAATATTAATATGACTTTAAAGGGGACGCTATGCTCGATGGCGTACCCAATACGCAACAACGAGTTTCTTGGGAATCATACGTTGCACTCTAATAATAAAATAATATTATTTTAAATAGTTGTTAACACCTAGCCATTGTAATGGCGGGAATTAATAGAACTAACTACAAAATGATTATATTCTTTTTCCAAATATTTTTACTTTTTACAATAAATGTTAGAGGATTAAAAATGCGAATGAATACAATTTTAAGCGTAAACATTCTAATATTCTTTAAAAGGTTGATTAACCACATTTTGATGGCGAACCTCTTTTGAATCCACTTGTTGAGAATTTTATGTGTTATATTTGACAAAATAAAATTCTTCTTTAGAATCGGGACATCAAAATTTACTTTGTGTAAATTTTTGGTATCTTTCTGATAAAGTTCATTTTTTAATGAATAGTAAAAAATGTTGTAATTTAATTCAAAACCTATTTTTAATCTAATTTATTTATATGATTATATTATATTTTTAATTTTTTTTAAAGTTAAATTATAATATATTTTTAACATTTAATCCAATAGTGGACGTTGGAATTAATTTCACTTTGAAATTGGACTTAAACTAGTGTCAATCTTTTGATACTTATTCTTTCATAAAAACACGCTATTTGCACTGACAGTGAGAATAAATTATTAAATTAATTAATGAAACTTATATGTTTTGAATTTTTTAAAATAGACATCATTTTTGAATTCGGAATATCAAATATTGCTTAGGGTGAAGTTTTGGTTTTTTTTTCTAGAAAACTTCAATTTTTGATGAATAGTGAAACCACTAAGTGGTACTTAAGAAACTGATTATTCCGTTTAAATGAAAATTTTCCACCTTTTTGTTTTGAATTTCAAAAATCCGACATGCATGGTTTTCATTAAGAAGTAAAATGTGGTTCAATGGGATTAAAATTATTTTTTGGTGAATAGTATCTTATTATGTTTTTAATTGCAATTAGAGGTAATTAGTGTAGTTTAAGGTAAGAATAATGTTTTAATAAAACGAAATGACCTATACACATGTCCTACCCTCATTTTATGAGTCATGGACGACCTACACAATCCATGGGTCAACTTGGGGACCCCATGGAGCCACTTTGGTTTGAAAATGACATAAAGTCCTTTTTATTTAATGTTAAGGTAAAAATGACACAAACATGAAATGTAATACTAAAACAATTTTTACCTGAGGTTATACAAGTCATATTTTTGAATATAAATAGTAATTGGAAAGATAAATATACTTCCTATATCATAGTATTTTTTTTATAATTTTTAGACATTATATAAATTAAAATATTTATGACATCATGATGATGCAGTGATGACCTCATTATTTAACGATTTAAATAAAATGGAAATATAATGTAAAATCTAAAACCTATACATGTCCAAAACATATTTTATGGGTGGATTTTGAACCCTTATCACCTTATCCTCGAAACACATCAATTTGGGAACATTAAAATCCGAAACTCATTCTAAAATAAAATAACATTTTCTTACTTTCCCAGAGTGCCCCTCCCCTCCTCTTATAAAAGGCCCCCACCTCTACCTCCTTACCCACATTTCCGAAGCCTTTGGCTCGGCCAAACCCTACCTATTTTGTCTCTAAACATCCCTCTCTAACTCCTTTAAGCCTCACTTTTGGCAGAAGTCTTCCCAAGGAAGCCTTTGAGCTCAAACCAAATGGAGTTACCCGATTTTAAGGTAATGTCTTCACTTGAGTCCTTTTGTATTATTTTGCTTCTCCAACCCCCTAAACTATTTTTATTCTTTTCTTTTATAACAACTCCAGTATCTTCAATATACTAGGATGTTTTTATATGATGTATTCGAGCTACACTTACACACACCTTCGTCTAATGGGTAAAGAACATACTGTTTCTGTGGTTGGCGATTTTCTGCCTCACGAAACAATGATTGTTCAATATTCTTTTAACAGCTTTAAAGGTGGCCATTATGAAGTCACTATATTTTTTATATGATATATATGGTATTTATGTTTACAATATGATTATGTATTTTATATTTAAAACATTCCTTTATTCTTTTCATGTTGTGTAAATGCGATAATTTTATATGAGGAAGTGTGGACTACCGCCCCCTCAAGTGATGTGACTCGTAGATGCAATACATGGAATGTATAAAGAATGAAATTAATGAACATATGTTACCTATATAACATATATATTATACTGGAAATATAATATATATATATATATCATTTATTTTTAATTCCATTAATATGACAAAGAAAAAAATGAAAGTAGCGTTCATGCGTACGTACGGTCTACCGTCTCCATGAACGGTGCTTTTCGTTTTTTATCTCCAAATGATATGTAATAGTATAAAATGAATATTTAATGGATATATATGATATTTTAATCATTAATACTATTCTTAAAATTATTTACTTATAACTACATGGACTATAATTTTTCAAACAAGTTCATTTTTGACTCATGTCCCAAACATCGGCAAAAACGTTTAATATGAACTAACATTATTAAAAAATTATTATAACATTATAATATGTGATATGAACTGAAGAATAATATCTAAATTAGGTCCTTAGGAAATTATAAATTGACCAAAGTTTATTATTCAGGAATATAATTAAATGAACAAGACAAGTCGGACTTGAGGTAAGGGATCATACTCCTCTCTTTCTTTTTACGTACACTTTTTTATGTCATCCCTTTTAAGCTCAAATTTCTTATGATTGGAATGTTATTTTATATTACCCTTACTTTATGTTTTATGTTAATATTATTAGAGACACTATTCTCTCTCATCAATCCATTTTGGATGTTTTGAGTGGCGCGTTAGGCTGCCGAATTTTCGTAAGGGATCCAACCTCTCTCTTTCTTTTTAAGTACTCTCTTTTATGTCATTTCTTTTTAGATCATCTTTATTATGTTTGGGGATGTTATTTTATATTCATCATACTGTAATTTTTATTTTCATTTTTTGAGAGACCCTATTTGATCTCATAAATCCATTTTTGGATGATTTAAGTTGCACTGTTAGGCTGCCGAGTTTTTTTAAGGGATTTTTCATCTCACTTTTATTCTCGTGACATTTATGCTAAGTTTGCCACTATTTCCATTTAGTTGTGTATGTACTGACCATTATTATACTCTTTGTGTAATATAATTTCATTTATGCGTATTTACATCTTCATTGTATGACCCTTCTTCCATGGGGTGTACGTTTCGAAAGTTACCCAACTCGGTAAGGGGACCTTTCACCCTCCTCTTTTTAAAAGACTTCTTTTGTAACAACCCGAGGATTCATGTTTTGTGTAATGATATGTTTCCCCTTTTAGCTGGACCATCTTGCTTTAAAAAGAAAATGAAAATAAATGAAAAACGTAACAACAAGCATGAATGAAACACTCCTTTATTAAGAAACATGACGTTTACAACTTTCCACAATCAAGACATCACTAACCAAGGATTCCAACCAAGAATCCGATTACAACGTCAGGAAGACTGCTTAGAACCACTAGGAGCCCGAAAATGCGGTAAGGATTTCGAGCATCCATCATAAGGAACTTAAGGATTGCTGAAGCCACCGCGACCGTGCTCATCACCAAGGGGATCATACGAACCATCCTTGCTTCTCCTTTAGCCACTTGGGGTAAGGGTCACCCGAGACCTAATCCTCTTATAAGCACCAAAGATGACCGTTGGACCACAAACGGCCATAAATCTAAACATTGGACCCCAAACGGCCATAAATCCGACCGTTGGTTCCCAAAGAATCCAATGATCGTTTTGACCGTTGGAAAAAAAATGATCCGAATGATACATGTGTAGTTTTTCTTTAATGTTTTAAAATGACCTCAATGTTAATTATCCTTTGTTTTCAAAAAATAAGAATTGTATTTTATGTTTTAAAAGGAAAGAATTAATATTATTGTCTTTTTCCACTATTTGTTATATATATATATATATATGTAATTTGAGCAAGTAATTATTTGTTTAATTTATTTTCTCTTTTAAAATGGTGGAATATTGATTCTGGTGAGGTTTTACTTCTTTCGCAAATATAAATGTGCACACTCTCGGTTTGTAGATGTACCTGTATATATATATTTTTGTTGTGGAAAACTGTATGTTAACTGGATTATACCTATTTTCTGAATTATATATATATGTGATAATAATACAAATGTTGATAACTTGCTTTTATATTTAATATTTTGAAATTATTTCAACGTTTCGGTTTCTTGCTATAAAAATTTTGTGGTATAATGTTAAAATGTTAATATCTAATAGAATAATTAACTTTTCTTGCTTGCAACTATAATCGGTGATCTAGAATCTTTAAAACAATAATAATGTTATGTTGTGTTGAATGTTAACGGTGTAAACAATGATAATGTAAAATAGGGTGGAATGAACTAATTAATATACAACCATTTTAAATGACACATGACTTTTAATTAATAAAAGTTAAAAATAATTGAAAGTTAAATAAGAATAATAATCGCTTATGAATCACCAAAGAATCTTGACTATCCTTAAAATAATTAAAGTTGTAAATAATTGAATGTTAAATAATGATAAAGCTTTATGATAAAAAAAAAATAAATTGAAACGCGGGTAGGGGGGGAAAGAAACCCACATTTCTTCTTTCTTTGCGCCGCAACACACCCCAGCCATCGGATCATTTCCCTTTGATCACAACCGTCCTTTTTTTTTTATCCTCGTCAATCGCAGTAGTCGATTTTTCCTTCTCCACGTCGCGTTTTTCTCCCTCGCGCCGAACCAGTAGCCTGCTGTTTTCTTCTTCTTCTTCCCCTAGACCGGCGAAGCGACCCCAATATAGCCTCTCCTTTCCACGCGGTTGACGCCGAAACCCCACCTCCCCCGAAGCCCTCTTCTCTTTATATTTTTTTTAAAAAAACCCCTTGTTGCATCAAAGGCCGAAGGGCCTGCACCGAACCCCTTGACCCCTCCGACCTTCAGGCGACGCAGACCCAGCTCCAGCCTTCCTCCTCCTCGACGAACTGTTGCACCCTACTCTTCCTCCTCCTCCTCGACGATCTGGTAAGGGTCTTTTTTTTAGTATGTGAAAATACCGGGTTTTTGTATAGTTATATATATACATTTATACTGGTTATATATGTATATATATACATTCTATGTTTATACCTTCTGATCCCGTAGTTGCACCCTACTCCCCCCTCCTCTCCGGGTTGAGGTAAGGAAAAAGCCCTTTTACCCTTTTTTTTGAGGTTCTTGAGTTTCGGTTTTAATGACACACACCTTGTGTGTAGATATAAAAATTTATACCTACCTATATAAAACGAAACATGCATTTGAACACCTTCATACCACCTGCATGTAACCCCTGTTTATTATTTTTGATTCTACCCTATGCAAGTGGAGTATGGAGGAAATTGAATAAATATTATGCAGACATATGAAGTATATGGATATGCATGTACATGTGATTATATAAGGTTACATGTACATCTAGGTGTGAATTGGAGGATGAGTTTACTAATTTATCTTAAAAGTTTATCGCATTATCGGGGACTTATTACAAATTATATGGACCTCTTTCTAAATTATTATTTCAAGAAAAGTATCTGAAAACTATTTATAAGCATGTTTATATGTATGTTGAAGTTTCTGGTTGGTTGGATTTTAAAATCATTCTCGAAATTAAGAATTTTCATTTATCACTGCTTCGGATAATCGAGATTTTTTCTTAAAATGGATAGTATGGATTTCTTGAGCTTTCATGAATGCATTCATGTATTAGTAGGTGTGTTCCTAGGTGATAATGGAAAAGTTTACACAAACATACATAAAGAACTGATTATGCACTTTGTAACCCCAACTGCCTGTATTAAATGCTTAGTATGTCCATTTATCATCACATGTGTAATTAATGAGTGACCATGCTTTAATTGTAAATTTTTGATGTATGGAATGTTAAGTGTTATGTTTACTTTCTTAAAACCCATGTTTTCGAATGTCAATTTTTTTTATGCACAAAGCATGAGCATGCATGTCTTAATGTTTTTAATGAAAGAACTATTTTCATGTTATGTATGTGAAAATGGGGTTAAAGTAAGAATGCATGAAACCCCATGAATGTAAGACCATGTCAAGATATGTGAGGGATGTATAGGACTTACATGTGACGGGTGCGCCCAAAATTATATAGCGCAACAAGAATGATGTGACGGGTGCGCCCGGAATTATACAGCGCTCCAATGCATTGGGTAAAGCAAGAGTCTCATGAGACGAACATGTGCGACGGTCTTGGCAGTTAGCCTTGACTTGTGCTAAAGAAACAGGGCGGGGGGTGAGCCTCGACCTGTTAAGTATGTTATACGGTCATGATGAAAAGTCATGACAAAGTCCAGGATTATACATACCCTCTACATGTAATGATAAAGGTTAACCAGGGGTTAGTTCAACTAACAGGACAACCCCTAGTTGAAAGCTCCCAAGATTATGAAAATGCACTTTATGTGACAAGAACTGTTTTTCATATGGTAAACTGTTAGATGATCTGCTTTCTACTCATGAACCATGACATGAATGTCTTTCCCTTCTTAGTCATAGAATTCTTTTAGAATTGAAGTAACCCTGTTTTAACATTATGCATTGTTTATATTGCGCACTCTGATCATGTTTACCTTAAAGCTTATTTTAAGTACGTGCTTCTTTGTGCAAGTGGTTTTCAAAAACAGATGGATTTCATGTTTTAAGAAATGACAATGTTTTGTTTTAGCAAAGTACGATTTATTCGTTTCAAAAGGACTTAAGAAAGGACTTTCATAAAATGTTTTAAAACCCCTTACTGGGCATTTTTGCTCACCCTACGTTTTGTTTAAAATTTTTCAGGCACGGTTGATATTAATGAAGCTAATCAGAAGCAGCTGGTTTCCCAGAATCCCGAGCCTCGCGATCCTCTATTGTGATGAGACATGATATTTAATCTTGTAATGATGTAATGTTAAGTGTATCATGTCTCATTAAGCACCCCGGTTTTTGGGGGTTGCTACAGTTGGTATCAGAGGATGGGTTCAGGAAACTCTGGAAAACCAGGTGATATAAATATATTGCTAAGACTAACTAAGTAAAAATAATTTTCAGATGGCTGATGTACCTACCAACCTTTTATCACTCCCCATCGAGGCTCTAGAGAACATTATATCTCTAGTCACCCGTGAAAACTTCCTGAACTATGCTCACATTCGCATGACGTGTAAGCGATTGTACGATGTTTCGAACTCATCTAGGGTGCTTAGTCTCCACCGGGGAATGGGGATGGATTATCTCCTAATGATGATGACCCAGTTTCCCTCGTATGCGCGTCGGGGAAGGTATCACGAAGGACTCTTCCGAGTGTTTACGGCTGGAGAGGAATTTGGCACAATGCTAGATAACCCTTTCCAAGAAGCTGCTGCTGCCGGAGACCTCCGAGCGGCTTATCTGTGCCGGGTCCTGCACTATGGCTTTTGGGGCCAATTAATGGACTTCAGAGCGTTGGAAAATGAGACCACTCGTGTGTCTCTTAGACAAGAAGTGTACACCGATGTTTCCCAACTCCACACCCCTCACGCAAAACTCAAGAGGCGCTATAAATGTCCCCATGACTTTAGTCCTGTTTGTCCATCTTGTGTATGGTTTGTGGAGTTAGAGAGTTTCTCCTCTCTTTGTGGTGTCCGTCTGGAAAACTCAGACTTTAATGTGTAAACCTTCTTAATTAAAAAGTTTATGACCTCTTTCTACTTAGTGTTGTTAAGTGACCTCTCTTGTTTACCTTTTCTTCCAGATGGCAAGTCAGATGAACCTCTCATCTCTACCTGATGAGTTAGTAGAGGTTGTCTTGATCAGAACTTGTATGGTGGACTTTCCTTCTTTTCTACACCTACGAGGGTCCTGCCAACGTTTTATGGATATAGCGAATAGTCCAGAAATTCTCCGTGCATGTCAGGAGAATGAACATGTGATTCACCTCCTTGCCACCACCCAGCTTCCCTACTATAGGCGAAGGGGGAGATACCATGAAGGTCTTTTTCAGTGTTTCTCTATGGCACGAAACTTCTCCGCCAGAGCCTGCTTTCTCATAGCAGCTCAGGACGACAACCTCAGAGCCGCCTACATGTTCCAGATCCTGAACGTCAGCCTTCTCAATCGCGTCGTCCCCCTCAACTACCTCGAGCGTGATGAAGTTCGAAGGGTTACTAGGGGATTCGTCCGCTCAGACGTCTCAGAGCTGTTTATTGCACGAGCCTCCCTGTGGAAGCCTGTGTGTAGTGCCCATGAGCAGGAGTACAGGTCTTATTGCTCGAAATGTATCTGGGTCAGGGAAACAGAGGAGCTGTGTACCAGTTTAGGGGTTCCGTTAACCGAGCCAGGCCTTCAGTTTTGGTAATGTTGTGCGACCGAAGTCTTTTTCTTGTCTTTTTACGAATAGAATTGCGAGGACGCAATTCTTTTAAGGGGGAGATAATGTAACAACCCGAGGATTCATGTTTTGTGTAATGATATGTTTCCCCTTTTAGCTGGACCATCTTTCTTTAAAAAGAAAATGAAAATAAATGAAAAACGTAACAACAAGCATGAATGAAACACTCCTTTATTAAGAAACATGACGTTTACAACTTCCCACAATCAAGACATCACTAACCAAGGATTCCAACCAAGAATCCGATTACAACGACAGGAAGACTGCTTAGAACCACTAGGAGCCCGAAAATGCGGTAAGGATTTCGAGCATCCATCATAAGGAACGTAAGGATTGCTGAAGCCACCGCGACTGTGCTCAGCACCAAGGGGATCATACGAACCATCCTTGCTTCTCCTTCAGCCACTTGGGGTAAGGGTCACCCGAGACCTAATCCTCTTATAAGCACCAAAGATGACCGTTGGACCACAAACGGCCATAAATCTAAACGTTGGACCCCAAACGACCATAAATCCGACCGTTGGTTCCCAAAGAATCCAATGATCGTTTTGACCGTTGGAAATAAAATGATCCGAATGATACATGTGTAGTTTTTCTTTAATGTTTTAAAATGACCTCAATGTTAATTATCCTTTTTTTTCAAAAAATAAGAATTGTATTTTATGTTTTAAAAGGAAAGAATTAATATTATTGTCTTTTTCCACTATTTGTTATATATATATATATATATATATATGTAATTTGAGCAAGTAATTATTTGTTTAATTTATTTTCTCTTTTAAAATGGTGGACTATCGATTCTGGTGAGGTTTTACTTCTTTCGCAAATATAAATGTTCACACTCTCGGTTTGTAGATGTACCTGTATATATATATTTTTGTTGTGGCAAACTGTATGTTAACTGGATTATACCTATTTTCTAAATTATATATATATGTGATAATAATACAAATGTTGATAACTTGCTTTTATATTTAATATTTTGAAATTATTTCAACGTTTCAGTTTCTTGCTATACAAATTTTGTGGTATAATGTTAAAATGTTAATATCTAATAGAATAATTAACTTTTCTTGCTTGCAACTATAATCGGTGATCTAGAATCTTTAAAACAATAATAATGTTATGTTGTGTTGAATGTTAACGGTGTAAACAATGATAATGTAAAATAGGGTGGAATGAACTAATTAATATACAACCATTTTAAATGACACATGACTTTTAATTAATAAAAGTTAAAAATAATTGAAAGTTAAATAAGAATAATAATCGCTTATGAATCACCAAAGAATCTTGACTATCCTTAAAATAATTAAAGTTGTAAATAATTGAATGTTAAATAATGATAAAGCTTTATGATAAAAAAAAAAATTGAAACGCGGGTAGGGGGGAAAGAAACCCGCGTTTCTTCTTTCTTTGTGCCGCAACACACCCCAGCCATCGGATCATTTCCCTTTGATCACTACCGTCCTTTTTTTTTATCCTCGTCAATCGCAGCAGTCGATTTTTCCTTCTCCACGTCGCGTTTTTCTCCCTCGCGCCGAACCAGTAGCCTGCTGTTTTCTTCTTCTTCTTCCCCTAGACCGGCGAAGCGACCCCAATATAGCCTCTCCTTTCCACGCGGTTGACGCCGAAACCTCACCTCCCCCGAAGCCCTCTTCTCCTTCTGTTTTTTTTTAAAAAACCCCTTGTTGTATCAAAGGCCGAAGGGCCTGCACCGAACCCCTTGACCCCTCCGACCTTCAGGCGACGCAGACCCAGCTCCGGCCTTCCTCCTCCTCGACGAACTGTTGCACCCTACTCTTCCTCCTCCTCCTCGACGATCTGGTAAGGGTCTTTTTTTTAGTATGTGAAAATACCGGATTTTTTGTATAGTTATATATATACATTTATACTGGTTATATATGTATATATATACATTCTATGTTTATACCTTCTGATCCCGTAGTTGCACCCTACTCCCCCCTCCTCTCCGGGTTGAGGTAAGGAAGAAGCCCTTTTACCCTTTTTTTTGAGGTTCTTGAGTTTCGGTTTTAATGACACACACCTTGTGTGTAGATATAAAAATGTATACCTACCTATATAAAACGAAACATGCATTTGAACACCTTCCTACCACCTGCATGTAACCCCTATTTATTATTTTTGATTCTACCCTATGCAAGTGGAGTATGGAGGAAATTGAATAAATATTATGCAGACATATGAAGTATATGGATATGCATGTACATGTGATTATATAAGGTTACATGTACATCTAGGTGCGAATTGGAGGATGAGTTTACTAATTTATCTTAAAAGTTTATCGCATTATCGGGGACTTATTACAAATTATATGGACCTCTTTCTAAATTATTATTTCAAGAAAAGTATCTGAAAACTATTTATAAGCATGTTTATATGTATGTTGAAGTTTCTGGTTGGTTGGATTTTAAAATCATTCTCGAAATTAAGAATTTTCATTTATCACTGCTTCGGATAATCGGGATTTTTTCTTAAAATGGATAGTATGGATTTCTTGAGCTTTTATGAATGCATTCATGTATTAGTAGGTGTGTTCCCAGGTGATAATGGAAAAGTTTACACAAACATACATAATGAACTGATTATGCACTTTGTAACCCCAGCTGCCTGTATTAAACGCTTAGTATGTCCATTTATCATCACATGTGTAATTAATGAGTGACCATGCTTTAATTGGAAATTTTTGATGTATGGAATGTTAAGTGTTATGTTTACTTTCTTAAAACCCATGTTTTCGAATGTCAATTTTTTTTTTATGCACAAAGCATGAGCATGCATGTCTTAATGTTTTTAATGAAAGAACTATTTTCATGTTATGTATGTGAAAATGGGGTTAAAGTAAGAATGCATGAAACCCCATGAATGTAAGACCATGTCAAGATATGTGAGGGATGTATAGGACTTACATGTGATGGGTGCGCCCGGAATTATATAGCGCAACAAGAATGATGTGACGGGTGCGCCCGGAATTATACAGCGCTCCAATGCATTGGGTAAAGCAAGAGTCTAATGAGACGAACATGTGCGACGGTCTTGGCAGTTAGCCTTGACTTGTGCTAAAGAAACAGGGCGGGGGGTGAGCCTCGACCTGTTAAGTATGTTATACGGTCATGATGAAAAGTCATGACAAAGTCCAGGATTATACATACCCTCTACATGTAATGATAAAGGTTAACCAGGGGTTAGTTCAACTAACAGGACAAACCCTAGTTGAAAGCTCCCAAGATTATGAAAATGCACTTTATGTGACAAGAACTGTTTTTCATATGGTAAACTGTTAGATGATCTGCTTTCTACTCATGAACCATGACATGAATGTCTTTCCCTGCTTAGTCATAGAATTCTTTTAGAATTGAAGTAACCCTGTTTTAACATTATGCATTGTTTATATTGCGCACTCTGATCATGTTTACATTAAAGCTTATTTTAAGTACGTGCTTCTTTGTGCAAGTGGTTTTCAAAAACAGATGGATTTCATGTTTTAAGAAATGACAATGTTTTGTTTTAGCAAAGTACGATTTATTCTTTTCAAAAGGACTTAAGAAAGGACTTTCATAAAATGTTTTAAAACCCCTTACTGGGCATTTTTGCTCACCCTACGTTTTGTTTAAAATTTTTCAGGCACGGTTGATATTAATGAAGCTAATCAGAAGCAGCTGGTTTCCCAGAATCCCGAGCCTCGCGATCCTTTATTGTGATGAGACATGATATTTAATCTTGTAATGATGTAATGTTAAGTGTATCATGTCTCATTAAGCACCCCGGTTTTTGGGGGTCGCTACATCTTTTGTTATGTCTTTTAATTTTCATCTTATTATATGGGGATATTTTATTATATATCCTTATTGACATAAATTTTATGTCCAAGTGATGATATACCCTTTCTCTCTCTCATCAACTCTTTTTCTAAAATTTGATGTGACGTAGTTAGGCAGTCAAGGGAACTTCTTAACCCAATTTCGATTTCTTTGGGTTCAACATGTAGTTATTGAATATTTTATCATTTGAATATGTGTGAATGACCTTTTATTGTTTTAAACTTAATATCCGCCTATATTGGGTGTATTTATATTTTTCACACATAATTATGAGATTGATTTATCCTTAATTTAACGATACCTTCTTTTCAAGGGATTTCATCTCATTTTACATTTCTATAGAGACTTTATTGTTGTTATGCACCAATTCACACTTATATGGTGTATATAATGTCTTTTGGAATATTATATCATGAATTCCTTTATTATCATGATATTATAAAGTTCTGATTAAATATTATTCCTCAATTATTGTATTTAAGTGTCTCTCATTTTGTGAAAACCCCTTTAACTAAAATATGGTTTTAAATGTTTTAATTATTTATTCTTATAAATATTTCTCGTTAATATCCATGTTTTCAAAATGGTTTTAAGGATTTATTTATATGTATATTAATTGTTTAAAATGTTAAAACCTTCAAAGTGGTATGGGAAACTTTGATTCAAAGATCTCTTTATTAAATGTTTTAAATGGTTTCAAAAATGGTTTTTAGAATGGATTTATTGTTTCAATATCTTAAAATGTTATATTGTTATTGCAATATGGGAATGTTATATTTACTTTATGCATAAGTTATGTGCTATGATTATGTTATGGTTCTTGGGCATTATTTATGAAGATGGGTGGTTCCGTGATAAACCAAGGGCGGGTGAGCCCAATATAGCTCTCCAATGCATTGGGTAACGCAAGGGGGTTAAAAGTTAAGGTTTCTCCAAAGAGATTTAAGGAATATACTATGGTGGGTATTCCAAACGTAACCAAGAGGGTTACTCCCTACATAGACTGTTATGAATGCCTCAAGTTACCTTTATGTCTTATTATTTCTATGATTTATTCATGATTTTATGAGGTATGTTAAAGTGCTTATGCTTTATGGGTAAAGTATGATTTCATTCTTATTTATATATATACTCATGTTTCCTTTCCATACTTTTTATAACCCTTACTGAGCTTTTTATGCTCAACCAAAGTTTTTGAAATGTTTTCACAGGACAAGGGATGGGTACATGATATGATGATAGTTTCATGGAAGTTTCAAGAAAGAATCCATGTTTTATTTTAAATATGTTTCTGTTTATGGGAAAATGAATACTATCTTTTATGTAACCACTTTTTTTAAATGTGGAATGTAATGCAAGTTTTGTGATCTAATTCTCTAAAACTCTAAACCTAAAAAGATCCTCAATGTGTAATCTTGTAATAACTCAATATTAAGTAAGGTTTAAGGATGGGGCCTTATAGTAAATATTACTAACTATTAGTTCCTTTTAAATACACATCATGGATAAAGTATCATAATAGTTTATTCGTAGAGAATCATCCACCTTGTCTTACATTCTGGGGTGGTAAAGTATTTAACAGTCGAAACTCTTCATAATATTTACAAATATACTTTGGATTAATTTCTACCCCTTTTAATTTAATATATAGTTTATTCTATTTAAATAATTTCATATATCAAAATTATCTCCGTAGGAGAAATTCAACGCAATTTCTAATTCATAGATCAATACCGATAATTCCAACTCATTAACAAGTTAATTTTTATAATAATTATTTAACTATAATGATCCACAATAAGATAAATTTTAATTATACATGATCACTCATCATTTTATTTTTAATGATTCATCCTTTTATATTTAATACCATTCACCATAGAACGGTAATTTATGAATAGGTGTAATGAGGTAAATTCCCTTAAAAAACATTAATATTTCAATATGTAATTATTTCCTGAATAAATTGGCTCATATCCTTGTTTACATGGATAATGTATTTTAAATCATTGAAAAATTTATAATTCGTTTTTCATATCCATGTAATAAATGAAAACAATGTATTTATATCATATTTTGATTCTCTAGGACATTGCTTAATAACTACAGTATTTGATGGATCTATATATGTACCCCCTATTATAATGTCATAACCCATCAAAAATGAATTTTATAAATATATTTAACATTTTTTTAGTTTGGTTGGTAGTATCCCCATCCTCCGGACCTTTAATACATTCATTATGTGATCTTTATTATCTTCCTTGATGTTTGTATACAAAAGGATATCATCGATGAATTCTACCAAAAATTGTTCCATGTTGTTTCTGAAGACTGTATTCCTAATATCCATTATGATAATGGGGGTATTGGTATGTCCAAATTGAATAACTGTAAACTCACAGTTTTTATACCTTGTATAAAATATTACCTTCTAAATGTATGACATTTTTTGGAAATTGGTTATATCAAAATCATTAGAAAAAATTTAAACAAGAATAGAGCTCATATAAGTTGATAAGATAAGTCACCAATATAGAAAATATCATACTTGAATATTATCATGATTATACTGATCTCATGATAATCAATTCAAAACACACTTTTTCATTAGTATTATTTTTAAATATTATTAGTTTAATCCAGGATTATGTATTAGGCCGATGAAAATTAACATGAAGATTCTATTAAATTTGTTCATAAATTCCTCTACTTAAACTGAAACCAATTTACAATTAGTAATTGAGATAAAAAGTAATCCATGAATGAGTTCAAATGAGAACTAAAATTTATATTCAATGGAGAACTATAGTTATAGATAAATAACTCATAAATAAAAAATATATTCATTATTATCATTTCATAATGATTCAATAACGGTTATCAGTGGTTATTTCACTAAAATTTTTCTATTATATATTACATTTAACAACATAACTTAGTCATTAATAATGTTTTATTAATGATAATGTGAACTGACTAAAAAATATCACTGAGAGTGGTTATCTAGGTGTGAAATTAGTGATATTTTTTGTGATCTAGGTCAAAGAGTTGTTAACAAACAACACACCATCTTTGAGGATATTAACCCTAGATTAAATAATTCATGATTCATCATCCACATTCCCTTATATTTATATGTATGTACATGTTATGAAAACTATACAAAAATATTTTTTAAAAATATATACAAATGTTATCATATTATTATCAATATAGTTTTCACTAATGTTACCTCATATATATAAAAAAGTTACTATACCATGATCTGATTTCAACAAAAATTATCATCAAAAATATAAATCATACATAAATTTATAGCATGATTTACATAGTAAATCTCACAAATACTACTATAACCCAAGGCCTAAATGGATTACTCTTTGGGAGATGAAAAAAATGAAACACTTATTTTAAATGTTGTGATCATTTCCCAATATACTAAATTCACAATTAGACAATCCATGTGATATAATACCCATTAAACTTGAGGTTTTGGAAAAACATATTTAGGGTTGTGATCAAAATATCTTTAAGGGATATAATATCATAGAAAATAATGGTATGTTCATAAAAATGTGGTAAAAATGTTTCATGAAAAGTAATTTATTTATAAAATATAAATAAATGGCTGTTAAATATTAAATTAAAACATTAACACATAATCTAGTAAAATAATATTTTTACCAAGTAATGAGAAAAATAAATAATAAATCATTTATCATATTACAGTGGAATGTATGAATGAAATAGGAACAATGATAAACATAAGATATATATTAAATAAAAACTAGTCTACTTGTTAAACATTTAATCTATAAAATTGTGAGTTCATAAAAATATTACCACTCTCACCCTTTTTAAAATATGTTACATTCATAATAATTCACATTTAAAATTTTTATTAGATATAAATAACATAAAACTCACCCATTGTGAAACTATGTAGTCACTAATTTTTTCACAAGTAAAATTTTTAGTACAGTTAAATGCCTTTACAATCACCCAGTATGAACCTAGATACCCACTAACCTAATCACATAAAATTTATATCTAATGTGAACCAATGTATTACACAATTAATTAGAGTAATATATAGTTGACACCTATGTACAAATTCATACATATTTTATCGACACAAAAAAATCAACAATTTATAAAATAAAACTTCGAATGAAAAACGGGATTCATGAAAATATCAAATGGTATATCAAAATATAATATCAAATTAATATCAAATTATTCCAAAAAACTCATCCAAATGAAATGAATTATAAGAATCAATGTACGGTGAATCGAGAAAAAATCATTATTTTAGGTAAATATTTTATAGACCAAAAATACATTGGATGCAAATCCTTTAAAAACGAATGCCATTAAACTCCCTATAATTTTTTTTAAATTGATTTGAATATAATTTATGAATATTTATCATAAAGAATATAATGTTTGTTTTGAAAAATTATTTTTTAAAATAGTGAATTTTGAAATAAAATTGTTCTGGTGTAAGAAATTTTGGGTTATAATATAAACTATAAGATCTTTAAAAATATATTTTTTAATCAACAAATTATACTTTTGATAAAACAATAATATTTTATGTATCGATGAAAAATAAATATAAAATTTTCTAGTGTGAAATATGATTATAATGATAGATAAATCATAATATAATTTCAAGTAAGAAGAAATTCTTAACTGGAACGTAAAATAATGACATAGGAAAGTAATATTTATTTGAAAATACAAGAATTATATTTCACAATCTCACATAATAACGATAAAATAGTTTTGGAACATGGAATTGATATAAGTTATAACTCACCCAAATAGATGGAATATTTATAAATTAATTTCATCAAAAGGATGATGTTAACCAACATTACAAGATAATGTTGAAAAAAATGTGTATAACATAATGAATAGTATTTATTTAATCAAATTCATAACTTCTATAGTAATTATTTTTTCAAAATTATTTGAAAGGTTTGATATAATATTGATATATAAATCCAATTACTGTAATTATTAATTATTCTATAGTATATACTTGGTTCTTATAGGAACAATAGAAATAATAATCTTATTAAAAAATTAAAATCTATCTCAATAAAAATAAGATAACTCCGAAATCCATTATAACTTATGGAATATTGAAATAAAAACTCCACATATGATATAAGTATTTAATTTAGAGTTAAATAAAGTTAATAAAATTAATCTACATTATATATTTCATATTTATTTTAAATAACTATTACATGAAATTTTAATTAATAAAATGTGTCTCAAAGAATGAAATTTGAGATGAATCTCTAAACATGAGTTTCATCTATCTCATAATTAACCTGAACTCCTATATAATTACAATAATTATCTTATTTACATTATTTAATAACATATTCAAATTCATTACCCATTATTTAATTTTTTATAATATATAATTAAAAAAATAATACATAGTTTTATTTATTATAACTAATCAATATGAGATCATTCATTTTTTGTCACCATCAAATATCAGGGTAACATAATTGTTTTATACCAACAGTTTTATAGTAAAAAATTTCATAATTATTCTGAATAAAATGTTAATTTCTCCCAATTATTAATTGGGATTTATTTTTATTATGTGAAATACATGTATACGGTTTATGAAAGTAGGAAACATGATAAACTAGTTTTGAAATTATTGTCAATGGAAAGGTGTAATATTAAAACATATTTAATGATACATTTTAAAAATAACTAAGTCATTTGAAATTAATTATCATTAAATTATATAACCATTATATTTGAAACCATAATTCTTTATATTGTAAACAATATAACATCATTCACGTTGGTGGTAAAACAAACCCAAATGGTAATGTTTTATAATGATTTTATGAGAAGGGGGATGTCTTTAGATGATTATAATGTGATATCATAAGAATAATATATATTTCATACATATGATATATAATATATTTCATATTGTAGAACTATAAATGATTTTTTCATGAAATGAATGATTTTTTTTGTTCATGGATGTGTTAGTTCATTGTATTCCCCATTAATGATCTAGTTTCCCAATGAAAATGATGAAGTATTCAATATAAAAAACAATCATTTATTAATTTTTTTGACATCTATAACAGATTTACTCCTAAAATTAATCCTTGATACCATCAGTGAGAGGTATTGATGGAGATGGAACAATTTTGCTTCATTGGGGCATTATCAATACATACACACAATCTATATTGTTTTGTTTTCTTAGTAACTGTAAATGAATAACTATTTTACTATTACTAAATTTAAATTTTATTTTTTTAGTTATACATGATTTTTTATATTAATTAAATTATAGAAACATAGTGTTCTAATAATTAATAATGGTACACTAAGAAAATTTGGATATTCACATCAAGTAATTGAGTTCTTTATAGTAATTCACTATTGAAACAATGGTATAATGATAAATAATATTAAATAATGACATTAATAAGTGTTATAGGGTTGTAGGAAGAATACATTGTAAGTTTTTATAAGATAAAATCTACGGGGAGGTGAATCTTGATGTGGTGGAAGTGTGGGATGTTTATAACTGAAGCCAATAGAAATTTTAAAAGTGACTCTATAATTTTTCACTTATAAGGAAGGAAATATTCAAGGTCCAATATCCAAAAATGGAAAAAATAGTGTATTAACATTTTTTATGTCTAAAATCACCATAATAAATAATTTAAAAACATGATGGTTACATGGTTCGGCCTCTTATTCTAATTAAAATACTTTTTACCCCTTCTAACTTTTATTAGAGTAACTATTTCTATCTGTAGAAATTAATTTTAATGGAAAATTAAAATTTATATAATTAAATAATTTGAATTATCATAATTAATATTTAAAAAATATTATTTAAATTACATAATTAATTTAATGTTTAATTAAAAAAACCACTTAATCACGTAAAAACTAAATTTATAAAAATTTTGTTTTTCATATTTAAATTTATATATATAATTATTTTATAAGTAATAATAACATCAATAATATATATTTTTTTGATAAAAAATAAATTAATGTCAGGATTATTTTAGGTAAATCTATAATATAATCTCACCTACAAAATACATCATTTAAAGAGAACCCAAAAATATTTTTTTTGTTAAACTGGCCAGTTAAATTTGTTCTTATAATGATAGAAATTGGATTTATGAGACAAAAGAATATATATTATTTTAAATAATTTAATTAATTAATTAAATATTTTATTATATTGGTTGTTCATAACTCTTATATGTAGTTCATAAATAATTAATGAAAAAAATATATCATATTTTTCAAAAAAATGTGTATTATTCAATGAAATGTCGAGATTTTTTGTAAATATTTAAATGTTTATGATAGATTTATTTAGATATAATTAATTTAAAATAAATGTATTTAATTATAAATAATTCATAATATAATCTATTAAAATAAAATTTTAAAATAAAATATAAAATATAGGAAATTCCACATTCAATGATAATATTATTTTGATAATAAATCATATTAATTTTCTATCTTCGAACGGTAATAGTTTTTAATTATTTATAATCATATATATTATTTTTCACTTATTAATAAAGATATTATAATTTTTTGGTTAATTTAAATTGAATTTTGTTTTTAATGAAAACCATCAAACATATAATCAATTTTTTAATGTCTTGAATTTTGAGTTGTCATTGCCAAGTGTTTAATTTTAATAGACATTTGGTAAGAATTTCAAACTACATGATTTGGTTAAACCGTTATACAAATCTTGAACCAAAAGTGTGGGTGAAAGTGAATAGAACTGTGTAGGTCACAATTATTGGATTAATGGTTAAGGATACTAAATGCCAACCATACAAGTCATCAATGATAAAAGATGAAAAAATAACCATTTTGACATAGTTATCTCTGACTGTGCTCCAAATATGTGATAGCTACAAACTCCTATTTATTATAATTTTCATATTAAAAAGAAATTGAAAATAATGTTAATGAAAAATACCAATAATGTAAAAACTTAATATCGGGAAATAATATCATTTTTTTCATAATTATCTCAATTATATGAATTAATTTCCTTGAAATATCATTTTAATATCCAATTAAATTATAATAATATTTAAAATATGTTGAAAAAAATAATTTATCATTTATAAAAATATATTTATGTATTTTTCCCACTATATTAAACTAATTTTAATATTAATAATGAGTTATTGATTGTTAACTCCATTCCATTTGGGGTAATTGATGAATCAACCACCTAATAGAAATAAAATAAGATAAAACCCAACAACAAATCTTTGGTACCAAACTATAATAAATAAATCAGATAAATAATTTATCATAAACTCTTTGAAACTTCCTCTTAGATAAACCAAAATAAAAAAAAAATTAATTTACATTAAAAAATCCCTTTCAAAAATCTAGATCCTTATGGCCATAACAATATCATGGAAATAAATTCCCATTTTTGATAACATAACAGGTGTGTTTCATAAAACAAATTAATAAATATATCAATGACGACGATTAAAAAAACTTACATGATAGGTGCTGAAGTATAAATTTGAAATATTTTATACTATGATATAAAAAATTATCATAAATTATTAAATAAAAAATACTACATATTTAGTGATTCAAAATTTCAGGTTAAATCCATCTATAATGAAAAATAAATTTTGAATTAAAATATTCTATGAAACATTAAAACATATGAAAATTCAGATAAAACCCATATTAATATATAATACATCCCCATTTCAAAGAAATATTAATTTATTTTAAAATTAAGTAATTAAATAATGAAAAATATGTTTTAAGAATGAAGTAATTAAATCTAAAATTACCAATAAAACCCTGAAAACATTAAGAAACATTTTAGAAAGAAGGTAAAAATCTATTCCCTACCATAAAAACAAATATATGTTTCTTAAAATCCCTTTAAATAAAGTAAATACATTTTTTAGATAGTACTATATTGGTGGTGAAACCACGTAATTTTTTAATTTCCTCTCTCTAAAAATAAAATACAAATAAAACAATTAATTATTGACATTTAAATTCAATGGAAAAATCTATTTATAATTGAATCAATATAAAATTATAATATTCTTATAATGAAAGACACAATTGTTGGAGAATCATCATTTAAATAAAAAAAATTCCCATGCATAGAAAAATAAATATACTAATAAAAATAAAAAAATTACAGGAACTATGTCATATTATTTTGTTATTTATAAAAGATATTTTGAAAATGGAGTTAACTAATTTTAAATTCAACTAGAAATAAACCTCTATAATATAACCACATTATATTTTACAGTAAACTATAATCATAAAAAATGTCAATTAATGACAACCAAAATATCAATTTATATTTAAATAATAACATAATAATAAAATATGAAAAACATATAATGATTGATACTTTTATAAACCATTATAGTTTTCAATTTTATGTCAAAATAAATTATAAATTTAATTAATTATAAATGTATAAAAAATATACTTTTTATATAAAAACATACAATATCATTCTCTTTCACCTTTTTTAAATATCATAATTCCAAATTATTCATTACCAAAAATGATATAAAATTAAATAAACAAATAAATACCCTAAGATTAAATAATTTTGTGAAGGTGACAGTTAATGAAATTCTCATGTCATGAGCACATCCAACGAATAGCTCTAAACTGATACACACGTCTAAAAAAATTGAAAACTAAAAATTGAAAATGCCTTGAATATGATTGATATGTTTAGTTTAATTTAATGTCCTTAAAAAACATTCCAATGAAAATAATATCATATTTTAAAACTCCATGCATATAAGAAACATTATTGTTTCATTTTAAATACTAATTTATACTCAATAATTGATACATTACTCTATGAAATTTAACTTAAAACAATATTATTTTTTAAGAAAATCAAAAGTAAAGGTAACAAAATATAAATTAAAATATAAATTAAATCATAAAAATTTTCATTATAAATACCTAAACCAATAATGTATAACATGTATTTCAAAATTAAAAAAAATTCTATAATTCATATTTGGTGATACATAAGTGAATTTAAAATAGTTAGAGTCAAAATTCAAAATTAATTTTTAATTTAAATGTGCCATTTTGAATTTCATATCAATTTTATTTAAATCAAAAAAATATCCAAAATATTTGAATTATCAAATCTATTAGAAAATTCCAAATTCATATTCATACACAATAGAATCCCTTATTTATAAATAGAATGTGGAATTATAAATAAGATAAAAAATAAAAATGTAAATGATTAGATGAAATAAAATATGTAGTATCTACATATCATTTATGAAAATTAAAAATATGGAATAAAATTATAACACATTTCAAATTTTGAATCAAAAAAATATATTATATAATTTATTATTTAAATTTTATTATTCAATAAATTAGTTGATGTATGAAAAACATCATTATATATTCTTTTTCTCAATCTAAAAAACCATTTTAATGATTATATTTACAAATTCAACATTCACATATGAGTCACTAATGAGATCTTCTGAATTATTTATAATTTTAATAAAAATACATTTAGTGAAAAAAATATAAAAAATAATTTTCAATGTTTTTGAAATTAGATTACGGTCTCGTAAATGCTTTCAGTTTTTTAAATATATTGTTTCATTAATATATATATTTTTTGTTTTCATATATAAACAATCAATTAAAATAGAATATTAAGACATTAATTTTTACTATAATTAACTCATAACAAAAAAAGTCATTATTAATTCATGATTATCATTGGAAAATTGATTTCGAAATCCGTTCTCTATTCATAAAATATAAATTTATATAATATTATAGAAAATAATCAATTCAACACTCCAAAATTGGTTCCTTTTATTACAATGAAAACATTTTTCTATAAAAAACATTGAATTACATTACAAAAAAAAAATCAAAATGTTACTAAACAACATATTCAACACTTTTACCAATCTCAATAGAATGAAAATAATATTTATAATTCATTCAAACAAAATAATATTGGTATAATGAGTTATTAATTTAAACATTATTATAATTATAAATAAGGTCACATCCTCAGAAATGAAACTATGGTTAACCAAAAAACAACCCACCTCAAATAGATCACATAGATCTCTAAAATTTTTAAATAAATAAAGATAAAATAACCTGAATTCATATTAGTATAATCATTATCATCATAAAAAACAATAAAAATTAATAGAGGACATACAAATCAGAATAAATATTCATATATGAATACATGAAATACCATATCCTTCCCCAATACATGGATGAGGTGGATTCTTATCAACAATCACACCCTTCCAATGAAAATTATATTTCCACATTCTAACATTCTGAATTTTTTTGAGTGAACCATTACAAAAAAGGATACTCTGTTGAAGACCCAAAAATTTGAGCTCCTAACATACCATTGAAACATATATTTTAGAAAATAATTGTCCATAAACATCTTATAAATATTTTTAAATTCTTGATAATTGGATTTCTTATCAACCCTATGACCCATATTTCATAGAAAAAATTTCTGAGAAACCATTTTTTCACCAATCAAACAAGGATGCCCAATACTTGAGTACCCCAAGAAGACTGTGATAAGACATAAAGGTCATTCCAAATCACTAATGGTAGAAAAATAATACACGAGAATAAAAAAACATAAGAAAATATGTCTATAAATTAAACCTTAATGTAGATAAAAAATGAGTAAACCAAATGACCTCACTATACATTGGTGAGTTATTCCTTCAATATAGATGAAAATCCACTAAATATCAAAAAATAAGATAAATAAATAAAACGAACTTGAAATATGATAATTATTGAACACAAAACCAAAAATAAAATAACATATAATAAACCAAAAATTAGAATAAAATGTTACAAGTATCTATATGTGATATAATATTAGGTACAAAAATACTAAAATATGAAAATAAAAATTACAAAAATATGTTCTAATGACATCCAAGTGACATGATTTCCATCATCCCACCAGGTCACTTCGAGAAATCAATTGATATAATGTTAAAAACAATAACCTCTTATTTCTATCCATTATTTTCTTATTATAGATAAAAAATTCACTCACCAATTAGATTATACTAGCTGTGAGCATAAAAATCTAGGTAGAATCCCATAAATTGTTCAATTATTTGTTTGAAAAACCAATGTGTCATTATTTATATATAAATTCAAAAAATTATTCATCAATATTTTAGGAGACATAATGTAATGTGAAATTAATCATTCAAATTTTTAATTAAAACATGATAGTTTAAATATTTCCCTTATAATTATCAATAAATAGAAATGAAATTGAAAAAAAAATACATTAAAAATCAAGCTATATTTCACAATGTTTTATCAACTAAAATTTATTAAGGGATCTAAAATACATTTCTTTAAAACCTAAATGATGGGAAAAACCTAAGGTTATAATTAATAGTGTAACACCCTTGTATTCAAGTAGGTAACCCTTATTTTAGGATTTTAAAGTATTTAAATTATATGTGTTATGTTTGGGAGAGTGGGAAAACATATGAATTGTTTTTTAAGATATTTTATTGGTACACTATTTGTTCGTGGTATGGGAAAACTATAAAACACCTATAAGAAATCATGAAAAATGAGAAATGGTATTGGGGGAGGGATTACATGTGGAATATGTGTTATTCCAAACCATGTGGTATCTAAAAAGTACCGTGATTTCTAATACTGTGGGATTTGGCATATATAGAACACGTTTTGGATACCGTGAGAGCTAATTGTACAAGGTTCATCCTTATGGTAGTTTCTCGAGCATAGTTTACACACAGTGTGCCTATCTTTCCCACCAGCCATACATTGTTTAAAAACTATATCCACAAAAAATGGATTAAGGTTCGTTTAATGACTTAATTCTTCATTGTTCCCCAAAGCAACACACTTTTTCTCAAAGAAACTGATATTTTTTGTTATTTGTGGTGGTTTTCATAGATCCTCTTCTATAACCCTCTCTGTTTCTTAAATATACAACCTATATGTATTGATATACAATATTGGGTCCCAAATACAATTATATGATTCTTTTACATTGATTGGAGGAAGATATAAATGGTGAGTTTTTTGAGATTCAACTTGGTTTTATGGGAGTTTTCATCTCATTCTTCATTGTTATCATAAAAACAGAGGTATGTGGCCTCATTCTTAATTCCTCTTGATTTAATTTAATAACATAGTTTAAAATTTAATAAAATAATTGAAATTTATTTCAAAATTATTTTGAAACTAATGGTGGAATACTTTTTTAGTGATGGTTTATGAATATGGGTGAAATTGTGTAATTTTTCAGCAACGAG
This sequence comes from Viscum album, assembly GCA_963277665.1. Lineage (NCBI taxonomy): Eukaryota > Viridiplantae > Streptophyta > Magnoliopsida > Santalales > Viscaceae > Viscum > Viscum album. Next base: position 1,800,145,743 of record OY728157.1, read on the forward strand.
CATCGATAAATAAATTTAAAATTTAAAATTCTTCCATTGTTTGAATTTGTGAAAAATGATTTCAATAAAAATATCGTTATATTGAAATGGTTATGTAAATGAAATTTATTTGGTATTGGAATGGTTTTGGAATGGTTTTATTGAAATGGTTTTTTGACATACTTGGTGGTGAGTGTTAACATTTCATTACAAGGATTGGTAGAAATATGACCTTGTGATTGGTGCCAAAGGTGTAATGACACATGAAATTTAATCACATATTAATGATTTTTTATATCGATTAGAAACAACCCATGATTATGGAACTATCATAATGGACCACACATGTGTTGATTCATGGGTGTGTGGATTGGATTGGGTTACGTTAATGGTAGAATTAATTAAATGGTTTTAGATCATTGTTTGGTTTATTTAATTGGAACTTGATGTTATCTTAGGAAAAATATTTCAATAGAAATTTTTTATATTTAGATATAAATTGTTTTATAAATTTTTAATATAATCAATTTTGTATAAATGTATTTTTCTATTATATCCTAGTGGCATGATTTGGGACGATATTTAAGGAAAACATATTCTGATTTATTACCCTCCCCTTATTTGTCACATTATGAAATTTTCAGATTTTATTTATAGTGAAATGGGAAAATGTAAAGTATCACTCATCTTTTTTAGTACTTTTTGATACATAGTCTGTTTTTTAGACTTCAAGCATGGACCATGATTGGATCTTGGAGTTGTTATTAGAGTCATTGAATTTTGTAGCCTTCTGTTTTTATATTGATATTGTAGTCATATCATGTGTCACTTGGTTGTAGTTAGATTATTATGAATGAAATGTTGAGTTATCCTTAATTGTTATCATGCATCATATAATTGTTTTTTTCTCACTTCATGTTTGGTTGTTTGTTCTATTTTAAAAGGTAAAATCATCCCACACAAATTAATGGAGACCAAAGAATTTATTACCGTCATTTGGAATCTTGAGGATGTCACTTAAGGAAAAAGTCATTCCACCTCATTCATAAGATAATGAGGAGGATCATGACATTAAAAGTGGTATCAATTTTTTATCCAAACATTTTTCAGACCAATCACATTATCTTGGTCATTTTGAATTTCATCTTCAATAAGTGGTCTATATCATGGTTAGTATTTGACATGGCATTGGTTTTTAGTCTTGGAGTTGAATTAGTTCATGTATATTCGATGATTTTTGATCATATAAAGGAGTATGATTCTTAGGATATTAAATGTAGTGCATAATAATATATAACTATCCTTTTTTATATTTCACTACATGATCCTAGGGATTTTGGTACACATATGATTTGGAGACACATATAGGACATATGATCTAATTTTAATTGGATTTTCCAAAGAGAGGATTATGACATCAATTAGAGAAATAAATTCCCACTTGAAGAATCTACCCATTTTTTTTGGTGATTCTAAACAATAAAAGGAATAAATGTTTTTGAATTGGATGATTTTTATCTTTTATTAAATATACACACCAACAGAGATAAAATTAATGTTAGAAACATACATGTCATACGATCTTGTAATCCTATGTTGGGATTTAGTATTTTAAAGAAAATTAGACCAAGACCTTGCAAGAGAATATTTTGAGGAATTTTTCAACAATAGATGTTATCCTCAAACATTTATAATTCAATGAATGATGAATTTATTCATTCTCAAGCAAGAAAATATTTATATCCAATATTATGGGGGAATTTTTTGAATTTGGAGACTTTTTCACCTAAGGTTGCGGCTATTTCATCATTTATAGAAATAATATTTTTAATCAAGGCAGATATAGGAGTCTCGATCGATGATTTTTGAGCTCCATATTAATTATTATATAAAAATAGTTAATATATATATGGTATTATAGATGAAAATTTCTAGATCTACAGATGCATGGAATTTTTTCATACCTATGTGAAACAGTGGGAACTCTATTATTAGGAGAGAGAAGAAGAGGGTCACATATTTCCATGGTGGGAGTATAATAAGAATCAAATGGATGGATTGGTAAATCATCCTCCAAGGCTAATGATCCAGGATGTATTTTTCAAATGTAGTCTTCTTGACCTCATGAAGAAAGAATGTAAGACACCACCACAATCATTCAATAATTCTAAAAACAATCGGCGTATCTTTAGTGCTTTTATCACAGTGTTCTGAGGTCAGTTGTTTGGGACACGTCTCAAGTGTCGTTGGTGTCATATTCCTCTATGGGGAGAGTAAATTAGAATCAATATCATCCACATAACGGAGTTATATGTTGTTATTACAAGAATACCATGATTCCTCAATGATTGAAATCTTAATAGGGTAATGAGGATCAATGTGCAGTGATGTAGAAATCATACATTACTTAATAAGATATGTTTGATTACCAGTCTGGACCATCGATAGTGAGACGTACATTTTTTATTGAACTCTAAACTTTTTAATGTGTTATATGACATGGGTGAATAACCTTCATTTATTTCTTCCCATGATGATAATTTTATTAGTTTGAAGATGATATGATTCCTTCTATGATAAAACATCATTCATCATTCGGTCAGTGAGAATGTTGAGCCACTGTTGGTAGAACACGTTCTATAACTGTTGATTGAGCTGAGTTTAAATTTGAATTCTTATTAATCGATATAGATATTTATGATATAATATCCATTATGGTCTAGTTGGATATGTTAGGTTTGACATCAACTGTTATGGATGAAAGGTTTGTTTCACAACTGATGATGGTGTTGATCATCTCTTTTTAAAAGACCATAATGTAAAGGCTAGTGCAAATGGATTGTTAGAACCAACAGTTGGAACAATATCACAACAGTTTTTAGTTTTTTAATTGACATTAATTGATGAGATCATGATGAATATTTTTTCCAACAGTTGTTGATAAATTTTCACATGTATTTCTCCATAATTTTTTGGTGTTAGTACATATTAGATAAGTGTATATTACTTATGATCTCCTATTGGAGACCATTCATATTTACCTTCAATCTTATTGAATTGAACTAATAGAATTAAGGCAACTGAGAGAAAAATTTTAAGAGATGGAAATCAAAGGGTTCATTCACCCTAAAATATCTCAATGGGAAGCACCAATCTTGATTATGAAAAAGGGATGATGAAACTATAAGGGTTTGTGTTGATTATCATAAGATTGACAATGTTACAATAAATAACATGTATCCAGTTCCCTAAATTAGATATTTATTTTATCAATTTAGGGGATCTTAATGGTTCTCTAAAATTTACATGTGATCCTTATATCACCAACGACGATTTTTGAAGAATGGTATTCTGAAAAAAGATTTTAGGATTAGATATATCCATTAGAAAAAAGGGATAATGCATTTTGGTATTATGAATGAACCAATAGTCTTTATGGAATTGATGAATTAGATATTTATGAGATATGTATAATCTTTTATATTGGTGTTTGTGTATGAAATGTTGGTGTATTATATAACAAGTGCTGAGTATGAGAGACACATGGTGACAATTTTGGGATTCATGTGGGATCCCCAATTGTATGAAAAATTATCAAAGATTGAATTTTGGATACCAGTTCTACAATTACTTGGCCATGTAATCTATTAAATAGTTGTTTTAGTGGATCCAAAAACTATTGAGGCTATGGTTTCTTGGCAACCACCAAAGTAAATTTTCGAAATATGATGTTTTCTATGTTTATATGGTTATTATTGACTCTTTATGCATTACTTTTCATGATTATATTCTACTATAAAATATTATGAAAAGAATATTTTCCATTTACAATGGAAATAGGAATGTTATAAGAATATTAAGGAGAAAAGTTTTCTCAATGAATCATCACCAATTTTTATTTTTTTTTGAATTTGTATAGAAGTACATGGAATATTATGAAGATTGTCGACCCCAGTTGGGATGTGTTATCATGAAAGGTGATCATGATATTTCCTATGGATCAATTAAGTTAGGATTTCAAGGGAAGGACTACCCAACATATGATTCAGAGTTAATTTTTGTAGCTCATCCTTTTCAAACAAGGCTCTACTATCTCTTTAATGAGAAATTCACTATGTTCATGGATAATAAGATCTTGAACCATATTATCTCACATTAGGATTTGAACCTGTGAAAAATAAGATCAATATATTACCTCTAATTATTTTAGGTTGACTTCTTGTATACAGAAGGTGAGAAAAATTCGGATAAAGGTGCTCTAAGAAAAGAATTCATATAATCAATTGAAAATAGAGGGTTCTTAAGAGTGTTAATTTATGTCGGCACTTGTCTACATGAACTAAGAATTTGAATGTTTTAGTAAATTTGTGGTGTTCATTATAGTTTCATTGGTTACTAAATAATTTATTTTAGTTAAATAGTGACATAAATTCAATTCCAAATGTGTGGAAATGAGATCAATTTTCAATGGTGGAAAAACAATAATGGGATAAAAACATGATAGTAGTTCAATGATGTGGTTCAAAAAATGGATGATAATACCTATAGATTTTTCAGAAAAAAATTCACAATGACTACCACTATTCTAGATGGGTTGTTCATCCTAGAATAAAAATAATGTATAAAGGTGTTGAAATAACTATTTTAGTGGGTCTATATGAAAAGTATGGTGGCTGTGATTATTTAGAAATGTTTAACATTTCAACAAGTGAAGGTAATGAATCAGCAACCATCATGTATGTTGCAATATATAACTATATGATAGTGTAAATGGGAGTACATAATTCTGGATTATGTAATAGGTCTCTCATTAATGGTGGGAAAAAATGATTCTATATGGGAGATAGTGGATCATCTCACAATGTCGGCTCATTTCATCCATGTTCGTGAATATCATATGGTGAAGGAATTTTAAAAAATGTAAATCAAAGATGTTTTAATGATGCATGCCATACTAGTTTATATAGTTTTAGATAGTGATATGTTGTATACATCACGCTTCTGGAAATCCATACAGAATAACATTGGGAATCAGTTGACTATGGGTACGACATATCACCCTAAAATGGATGGGAAAACTGAAAAGAAAATAAGAAAATTGGAAGACATGTTATTTGATTGTGTAATAGATTTTACAGGATCATGAAAAGATCAATTACCATTAGTGGTGTTTGTAGGGTCCTGAAAATTCTGCAACGGGGAAATCCAATTACACCAAAACATGGAAAAGGACCGAACCGGTCTGCGTACTGGCTCTGAGACACATTACGTGGCTGGTTCGGCGAGCCGCCCTTTTGCGGACCACTGTCATTCGCGGAACGGAGGCAGAGATCCTCTGCTGGCACCAAGACGGTCCACTGTCATTCTCGGAACAGAGGCAGAGATCCTCCATAGGCACAATGCAAGATGGGTGCCATGCCGGTCCACCGTCATGAACTGCACAGCCGCAGACCGCGTCGACCGGCCCGGGCCACATCTGCTGTCGATCGCGAAATGGAGGCGGAGATCCTCCGCGGGCGTAAAGCAGGACTGGCACCATGATGATCCACCATCACGAATCACCCTAGTCGTGGACCACGTCGACCGGCTCGGGCCACATATGATGTCGTTCACGAAATGGAGGCAGAACCTTGCGCGGCGGTGAGGCACTCTTCGAGCTAGTCTAGTTCGCTGGGGAGGTGTGTTCAATGCCCCCTGTGAGTTGCGGATTGACCAAGTCATCCGTAAAATCGGTTTCTGATCATGGGCCTCCACAAAAGGTGTCGCATGACAACAAGTACATCTCTTTTCCCACTCTATAAAAAGAGATCAAGGGGGAAGAAGGAATAGGAGGGAGAAAAGGAGGCAATTTTGGAGATCGATCAGATTTGGGTTGAAGGATATCAAAGGAAGGATCTTAGAATTTTTCAAACAACAAAGTTCTAGTTCGCGATTCAGAATAGGTATGAAGTTGGAAGAGAATTAAAAAGTAACCAAAAATTCATAACAACTTGGTGAACCGCGAACCTAATATAACAAAGAAAAAAAAGACTGTGAACCATGGCCCCTCCATGGATGCACTTCCTGCAGACTAGGGAGTTTATTTCCCTTTTCTAATCTATCGCACCATGTAGCACCCTCCTATGTGGGCGAAGCCCCGACCGACGAACCCCCAACCGACATTTCCATCCGGAGCCGTTTTCACATGGACTCCTCTGTGTACCAAACTGCTAACCACCCTATTTTATGGGATTCCCATCAGTCCGTGAACACCTTGGTTCGCGGAATGCTCATCAGTCCATAGACCACCTTTGTTCGTGGACGGCCTCTCCAACCGTGTAACACCTCCTTACGCGAAGGGCGCCACCACTCATACACTTGTGTGGCCCGCCAGATCTTTTAGAGTTCCCATTCCCTAAGATAGATAAAATCCTTCCAATCTGGCCTGATCCTTAACAGCCCCCTCATTGGCCCAGTCATCGGCCCCAAGCTGAGACCTCCATCGGAGCCACTGGACCCGTGTGATGTAACCCTCAGGCGCATCATTTCTCCATTGTGAGTTCACATACCCATAGTTAGCAGGGGCGAAGGGGTTTCCATGGCCCTTGAGAGGATTTCTGAAGCATTCATGAGTTCACATTCCCACGTTAATGTGGAGTCTGAGCCCGAGAGTCACCTTTTTTCCCCTCCACTTGTTAGGACTGGGGCACTTCTCCCCTCCCCGAGTAGTGTCTTACTACCCATGACAAGGAAACCCCATGCACCTCCGTACTTACCCACAACCATGGACAAGGAAGGGCATAGTGGAGAAGCGTGATGATGCGTCCTTATTTGAGGCCAAGTCTTTCCCCCTCTACGCTTTGTCGCCGTGGGCGTCCATCTCAGAGTAAGCCCCAACTTTTTTGGGCCTCCTCTATGCATAAGCCCCACTCCACTTCTCATGGATGCACATTTCATGACGTGATCGTTTGGTCCCTGCTGCCACTTGTTTCTCACACCGAGCATGACTCTCGTGGGCTTAGAGTAAGTATCGACCATGACATCCACTTATGGGCCTTCTCATAGTGTAAGCACCAATCCATTGCCATGGGCCTCCTCAGAGTGTAAGCCCCAAACAATTACCCTGGGATGTCTCAGAGCTTAAGCCCCACACCCATTCGAACTATGTGGACATTGATTCCCCACCACAAGGATACGTAGAAAGCCTCAAAGAGGTTCAAGCCCAATCACCATCGGACCCTTGTGTCCACATTCTCATCGGTTCTCTGACAATCCCATTAGAACTACATTTTGTTGATCCCTATCTCCTTGGCGGGGTACATAGGAAGCCTCGCCATGGTTCAAGCCCAACAACCGATCGATCTGACTATCTACACATCGGTTCACCACACCAACCCTGGGCAGCCTAGAGTGTAAGCCCCATACCAAACCAAACTACGTGGATTCTAATTCCTCTAATGTGGATACATAGGATGCCCATATTATGGGTTCGATCCAAATTCTCAAGTCATTATCTGTCCTCCCTAGATGACAATAAACTTCAGAGTTCCTGGTCATGACTATTTAAATTTGTGTCGTCTCAGTGAGTCCAGACTCCTTGTGGTCATTAATCCAACGAGAGATGGTAAACCTTAGGCATAAATGATTTTGAACCCCTACGTCCAGTGGAACATTTCCAACCAAGATAAATCCATGGATTCTATGATTGGGATAAAACTAAGATTAATGAACACATGAATACGTCTTAAATCTATAAGAGAGTCCCAAAACAGGCAATAATTCCCCCCAAATGGGTGCGATGAGCCCGACTTCCCATCCTTTTGACAAATGTGAGTTCATAAGAATCGCTGGTCAAACCACCCAGTGAATGCCTGCCTTTGGAAAGCAGGTCCACACATTGCTAGATATGGAACTATTGGGAGTTAGGGGCAATAATAGTGCATCTGATACGAGTAATTAAGTAGATCCTAATATTCTGTAATCATCCGTCGGGTAGCACATGTTTCTCCCCCACAACCTTGTCATGCTCCACAAGAAAAAAAATGGTGAAACCGACGTGAATCTTTAAACAATCATGACAGATTTAACCTAATCCTACTCTGTGTCCCTCTTATACTAACAAAGAGGGCCATGCTAGGTCTTTAATTATACATGGGGTCATGAGATGCTGCTTTGACGAGTTTTCTATTTGTATTTGATAAAATATTTTACCTATACCACTCAGAACTCACTTAGATCCAATGGCGTCACGAAGGAACTCACAGGCTTGTGCTTCCCACAATGCAATGACCAGACTCTCTCACCAATGGAGGACCACATAACCTACCCAACGTTTTCAACACTGGGTCTCGGATGCGTTGATCCGCGAGTACCACGTGAACGGTACTCTCCCAATAGTGGAGGCGTCCATACATGCCCCCCAATCCACCAAGACCCACCGGTCTCCCACCCCGCAGTAGCCACAAAGGAAGATCCAGACTTCCCATATTGTTGTCTCAAACCGTTTCGGGAGTCTATCCCCGGAATTAGACAATGCGTACCTCCCTTATCTTAGACAGGTGGATGAGGTCGACACAGAGGACTTCATCCCCCCCTGAACGGGGGTTCCGCTCCAAGGCCCCCGTGGGAAGATGTCATCGTGGTCACGCCATGACTCAACATACTCACGATAAAGAGGATATAGCCCCGAGGATCCGAGCCCATGATCCCCAGCTCTGGCCCCTCAGACCGTCCAATGAGGGAGACAAAAGTAAAACCAGGGACCGGTCATCACCCTTGTCCCTGAGGAGCAGCTTCGGTGCCCAGTCACAGAGAGGTATCACAAACATGCACACACACCTGTTCTATCCTCCAAAGGCCACCATCTAGACATGGAAACATCATACGAGCTAGCGTGCATCCCCGATAAGCTCTGTCAGGCCCGTCGTTCACACGGGATAGCACCTACCTGGCAGGCACCTCTCCATGCCGAGGGTCATGAAGCCCACCAACTCAACGTGGTTGTGACCCAGCACCCGTAGGACCAGATCCGAGAAGATTCTATTGACACCTACCATCACGGAATGGTGGAGATCAACAAATCCCACCATTCAGATGTGGCAACAACTCATAGGTGGGAAGGTCTCCCCACCATCAAAGGCCATCGACTCGATACGATGGGAAACCAACATATGCAGGTCTAGCTCCGTGTTTATGAAAGTAAAGTCCGCCATCCCAATGTGGTAGAAAATGGAGAGACAAACCGGCATATCCAATCGTAGGGGAAGATTCGTTCACCTGCCCCCGACATATGAGAATTTTCAGTACCCATGGACAACCGAAGGACCGGAGCAGGATATTCCTACTCCGTTATCGGAATGGGCCTTCATACCCATTCCCGCCAAAGATATCTTTATGCATATCCTGACAATGATGTATGATCCGGTATCGATCCCAGATCATATCTTACAGACTTTCCAAAATGAAATTGCATCAGGGGTAACAGAAAGGACCCGGGCCTGTGATCCCATCTTCTTAATTGAGGAGACTCATCTAAGAGACGGGATAGCTGCCTCAGAGCCGATCTGCATCCCTTCTTCCATCTAGGAGGGTCTCCAGCTATATTCCATGATTCAAGGGAAACAGAATCGAGCAGATTCACTAGTTCAAACTGGGGGATGCTTGTCCATCACGGTGGATGCTCCAGAGAAGGAGTATATTCCTGCTAAAAGTCAAGATGTTCATCGTCGTATCTCTACGACATCAAGGGGCCCAATTAGACAGGGACCCAAAGGTGAAGTTTGTTGTCAATAGCAGAAGGTCCCCGCTTCCCCCAAGAAAGTGCCACGAATGCGCTGAAGGAAGCCGAAAAATAAAGAGCGGGTTCATGACTCAGCTCTGCTGGAAGCTGGGGTTCCTAATGCCGCTAAGCGCATATCAAAGACTCAGAACCTTTCCCACCCATAACCATATTATGAGAGAGGCAGTAGCAGCTGCGAAGGTCCTCCCTGCAACGTTGCTAGCAGCAGCACTGATTGTCCTCCCTAGAGCACCTGCGGGTGCCTCCCCCATGGGCATATAATGGTCGATCACGATAGCTCCTATTTTCATGTGAGTCACCAAAACCCTCCACGTGACTAGAAGATCAAGCAACAAGAAGGACCTCCAATTGTTTCGGTCCACCCTGAAGGTCCTCCCTGGGGTATACACTACAAGCGCTCTCCATGTCGTGGGACCACAGATTATTATATTAGTCTTTTCTATCATAGTCGCAACTGAGGAGGCCCTCCCCGTAGTGACATCTCATCATGACAAGAAGGTCCTCCCCTTGTCGTGACCTACCCTGAAGGTCCTCCCCAGTGGTTACGCTGCGACGACACTCTGCGCAGCCGGGCATCAGATCACCGTCGTAGTCCTCGCCACCCCGATAACGGAGGTCCTCCCTGCAGAGATGTCAAGCAACATGAAGGCCCTCCCCTCATTGCATTACACCTGGAAGGCCCTCTCAAGGTTGTACCCAACAGATATTATCCCTGTGACAGCTAGAATGGTAGAACTCAACATTGTAGTAGCTGTGATGGTAGTCCTCGCCACCACAGCCGCCATTCCGAAGGTCCTCCCCACAGTGGCCCCAAGCAACAAGAAGGTTCTCCCCTTATCGCAGTATGTCCTGAATGTCATCCCAATGATGCACGTCGAACATCAAACCATGATGGTCATCATCACCATGATGGTCATCACCACTATGATGGTAGTTGTTGCAAAGGCCCTCCCTGTAACCATGCTATGCAACCAGAAGGTCCTCCCCTTTCTGCGACACACCTTGGAGGTCCTCCCCAGGGTATGCACTGCAAAATTATTCTATTCAGTGAGGCATCAAGTATTAATGGTAGTCCTCACCATTGCAGCCTCCATTACAAAGGTCCTCCCCGCAATGACATATCACATCGACAGGAAGGTCCTCCCCCTGCCAAATCAAGCATAGAAAATCCCTCGTATGCCGAAGCATTTAGAAGGATAGGATCAAGCATGTATGATTCCTGTATTGTCTCTAATGACACCCTTCTACAATTGGGAGACGTTCCGGGGCCACATTCTTCTTCTGAACCACCTCGAGATCGCCCACATGAAAATTCAATACCTACCGGTCCCATTGTCTCTGACCACACTATCATTGAACGCCTCAGTTGGGCTGACCATGTAGAGGAGTCACAAGAGGAGGAGTATGCCAACATGTTCTACCTGAGGAATCAACTAGACATGGATGATATACTAGCTATGTTTTGGCTTAGGACCACCTCTCAATTTGAAATACCCAGAGATTTGTTGAAAGAATGTGTGCACGTCATCTGCTACAATATATGGACAACCCTCCACTAGCTAAAATCAAGATCCCTGCCCTACAATGGGTATGTAGACCATTTCAATACAATATGAGACCTCCTGCATTGCATCGACCTGGAAGCTCTTCCTTCGGCGAGGAAACCGTGATCCAAGAGGTGTAAAGGAAACGTTGAGTTAGCCTGCCTCCATGAATTGTACCAGTTGCGCCGCTTTATTGGTGACGCCCCAAAGGGAGTCCATATCACAAGATGTGGAGAACATGGAGCTCTGCATTTCACTCCATTCCTCGCCCATAGGAACCCGTTCGACATGGTATCTTGAAATGCCATCAGGTCAAGACCAGAATCGAGTGGGGTCCATGATCAGGAAAGGCGACACACCCAACATAGTCAGGCCTTCAATAAGTCCCAGAAGCAGCAGGCCCGATGGGAACAAGCCATTCATGAACTCCTGAATCAGTCCACTGAGAGCATACAATGGGCCTCTCGCCTAAGATCAGCCAATCAACAGTCATTACCTTCCTCCCCAGAAGGGATTGATTCACAGATGAACTCTGCACCAAACCCAGTTCACCCTCGAATGGGGGCACACAAGATCAGGCAGGTAGCGATAGCAGCAGCCATTGCCGCAATCTAGGGTCAACCCCAGCATGTAGGGCTGGAGGCATTCTTAACTACAAATTCCCCCATAAGACCATTAACAACGGGAAGAGACTCAACGTCCAAGGAATGGAGCCAACCTCATCCCTCAGGGCTAGGGGAATTTTTACCACCTCAACAACAACCTCCCACACAAGAATCATTATTCTCTCATCTTGGGAGGATAGTCAGAAGAGGAGGTTCATTCCCTATCTTTTCGTTTGAATCGTCATCCCCTTCAAGAGGTTGGCGTACCAAACGGTCAAATCAAAGAACACTCTGAATCACCCTTCATCAAGGAGACCGAAAGCATCCCCAGGACAAAAGAGGGAAGGTCAGTAAAAGACCGAGTATATCCTCTTAATATTTGGATGATGACATCTTCTACACCCCACAATATGAATCCATCAACACCATAGAGGTTAAACCAATGGGTAACACTGAAGATAATGCAAATCCAGATGGATCGGGAGTTGATGGTTCCGGTCAGGCTGTGACTCACAACGAATCACCAGGTGTGTACACTCGGAACTAGAGGGTCGCCCTAAATATGGCCACCCCATTAGCTAGCCTTCATCTGCGAACCCTGTGAGCCTCCAATAAGGATAAGAATAATAGACCGGTTACCCTAAACCTGCCACCTTCTATCGATAAAAACTAACCTCTCACGCTCGAAGAGATATTCGCTTGTTAGGAAGAAGAACTGAAAGAATTGAGGTGGCTTAATGCTGAGCTACTCCAGATGATCCGTCTTATTTAAGGCACGTCCCAAGAGAAGCCACATCATGTACTCCCAGTAAGTGCACCTAAAAGACCAAGGTTTTCCCCAGCAAATGAAACACGGTCAGGGCTCCCAGCCAACGAGGTGCCTGCCCTGTCCAACTACGTAACTGTTGATCTAGATGAATACCAAGAATTGCCTTCACTCCGGAAGAAACCTGAGCGAGTACGTCTAAACCATCCGAAGGCACCGCGAACGGCACATACACCCCTGGTGCCAACCAAGCTGGATCCTCAAGAAATGCCTCAGGCTAAACCTTACCAGGACACGGCTCAATGGGACGTAAACCAGGGTCTCACCAACACCATGGAGGCACTGACAGCTCAATTGGAAGCAATAGAATGTCGACGTGCTCCGATATAGCCAGAGTGGAAACCTTACCTGGATTTGGTGAGCTACACACCACCTACACCCAATTTTGGGAGCCTTGTATTACCTATCTTAAATGGATAAGGTGACCCAAAACAACATTTGAGACACTACGTGTCTTATTGCGACCCTATGATGGGAACTCCGGAATAACAAGAAGCAGTAACACTCAGATGCTTTGTATGGACCTTGCATGGATCTGCCTTTGTCTACGAGTCTGCCATCCCAATCAATAAAAAGCTGTGAAGACCTATGCCAGCAGTTCATGTTCCACTTCAGATCAATGCTGCCGAAAACAAAAATCAACGACCTCATGAACTGCAAGGAGAGGGAGAACCATAGGGTCTTAGATTTCATCGCCATATGGAAAGGTCTGTCCTATTCCCTGAACAGCCCAATTCCTCAAGATGAGTTTCAAGACATATGCATCGATAATCTTCGAGATGAGCTGCGAACATTGCTCATACCAGTGGAGTGCACCACTGGCTTCCACCAACTCTCAGCCATTGCCCTTAGAATTGAGGACTCCCTGCAGCAGACTAATTTAATGTCCCGAATAGCCTCACAGGCTCCTGCCATGAGATAATCCAGAGCTGATGCGTCCTCTGTCACGCTCATGTCGTCCCCTATTCCTGCTCCACCACTCAAGCCTCCACTAAATCGTCAAAGACCCCCTGTATATCAGTGGATGGCTCTGCCTAAGCAAGATGACCGGAGAGGATCAGAGTGGAACTTGTTTGAGGAATGAAAACACAAATCATACTTGTTTCGAGAGGACCAAGTCTGCAGCTACTTCATTACCACCATGAATTGCAACATGCTCCGCCTCCTGGTGCCAAGGAATCTCGATTAATTTAGCCGCAATGATAGGCCAGATTACTGTCACTACAATCAAATGTTGGGGAACAATATTCGGGAATGATTTGTCTTCAAAGACCTCATAAAAAGGATGGTAGACTATGGGTAGGTCGAGCTGGGACCACCCTCAGCACATGTGACATATATTTCTACCACTGACTCAGACAAAGGGGAGGGGTTGCAGGAAGTCTCCAGTAATAAGTTGAGAAAATTTGACAACCGGATGACTCGAAAGACTGTCAACCGAGCCCAGGGCATACTCTGAGCTCAATTATAGCAACCATTGTTTCCGCCAATAGCCTCTAATATCGTGCAACCAACAATGTAGCCTCACAACCATCCTCGAACCGGTCATCAAGGCGTAATATAGAAATAAGAAGACAACATCAATAGGATCATTCCGCAACGAGGCCAAAGTTATCCTCAATGCTGTCATATTTTATGCCCTCAAACTTGGCACCATTCGCACTGACCCACCAAACGACACCATCAGGGACAACCGACCAGGTTGACCTATAAGTGGATAAGGAACCAATTTTTTGTTCCATCAACATCATACATCTAATGGAATCGTTCCCTGATAAATATTATGGTTATGAACCTGTGTTCCCAACACAAGGGGCTGGGAAGAGGAATCACAAAGGCAGGGGATATCGGGGGAGGTGCAGTCGCGGCCAAAACCAACCCAACGGTTGGACCTAGGCCCAAACTGTCAATATCATGAAAACTCGTGGGAGAGCCCGTCAATGGAATCAATAAGAGAAATAATATCATTCCACCTCCACCACCGCCCAATCTGGATCCATCATTATGTGGTACCCATCAGAGGAGGAAAAAGTGTCTAGCCGCCTAGCGTGTGCAAACAGACCAGCTTGGCCGAATCCCCAAAATGTGGGGACAACGTTGAAATCCGACCTTGTGGATGGTCCCTCCTCGTCACTAATTCTAACTCCCAAGCCGCCCACCAAAACTACCCCACCATTGGAGAAGCGTCAGCTGCTCGAACAGAAATACGACATCCTTAATAAGTTGGAATTGGTACCAGCCAAACTATCAATGTTGGACTCCTTGAGTTTGTCAGCAGACCTCAGGGAGGCACTTATATAAGCCTTTCTCAGCCCCTAGGAGTTTCAAGCCGAGGTAGCTGCCATAGAGACATACCGGACGGGGACTAGATCAGCTGAATGCAATGCGGTGATTTCCTTCCCTAATAAGGATGAATATTCCATCATGCAAGGACATATCAAACCACTATATGTGTCTCGAACACTAGATGATTTTCAAATCCGTAATTTCTTTATTAACAACATCTCTGGAGTTAATCTCCTTCCATTAAGGACACTCCATAAGTAGGGCTACAGTGAGGGTGATTTAATACCCTAGGCCCCCACTCTTCTAGGTTACAAAAAAGTGAACAGAAGCTAATGGGATAAATTAAGCTAAAGACCCATTTTGGTGACCTTGTGGCCTACTCAGAATTCCTGGTGGTCCGGAAGAACACGGAATTCAATGACCTGCTAGGATGGCCTTGGATCCATAAGCACATGGTTGTTCTTTAATCCTACCACTAGTGTATCATGTATTGCATCAATGGACAAAGTGGGACATTGCATGCCGACAAGGCCCCTTTCAAGCTCTCCGAGTCACATTACATTGGCACCGGGTTCTATGAGTAAATGAAGAAGAAGCCTTCAGTCGATGGTATTGGATAGATCCTTGTTCCGAATGGCCTAGAAATGGTTCCTGACGACCCCCTCAGGTAGCTTGGTAGAGACTACGTACTGCACATCAACCATATTGAAAGCAAGTGTTCAAGTCCAGACACGCACTCAGTTGTCCTCCTGACTTCGGCCATAACGGCTGAGCATGACAATTTGGGAACGTCCACCAACCCTCAATTTGGGGGGAAATACTTGAGTGAGGAAACCCACAATGCCTCACCTCTGGACTCCCAGGGGCCCGAGTCAAGAAATATCCCCTCGTCGGATCAAGAAGATGAGGATTTAGGAGAAGAAGAGGAAGATCTCAGGGATACACCTCCTACATTTGAGGAAGGTATCTCCACCATAGTAGACGAGCTCATGGAAATAAAACTGGTTATCAAGGAAGAAATGAGGCCCACTATTGTTAGTGTAGTCATGTCCCCCGAGGAGAAAGAGGTATATGCCTATTTTATGAAGCAACATCGAGATTTGTTTTCTTGGAATTACACAGAAATGTTGGGACTCAATCCCGAAGTGGCGATGCATCACCTAGGTCTGCCAGAAGACCACCAGGGCTATAAACAGACCGCTAGATGGACACACCCCTCACATGCTTCCAAAATAGAGGCTGAAGTAGATAATCTTATTAAATCATCCTTCATTCAGGAGGTCCAATACCCCAAATGGTTGGTGAACATTGTCCCCATCAAGAAAAAGAATAGAAAAAAATCTGCATCTGCATTGACTTCAGAGATCTCAATCGACACTTCCCGAAAGATGATTTCACGGTCCTGATCACCGAGTTGTTAATCGATGCAACGACCATGTATGATGCTCTATCCTTCATTGATGAATATTCTGGGTGTAATCAAATCAGGATGGCCCAAGAAGATGAAGAATACACTACCTTCAGGGCCCCCAAAGGTGTATTCTGTTATAGGGTCATGCCCATTGGTCTCAAGAATGCTGTCGCCACATATCAACGTGCCATACATCATATCATTAAACCATTCCTCTGGATATTTGTTGAATGTCAGGTAGATGACTTGGTGGTTAATTCCAGATAGCGCTCAGATCACCTGTCAGACCTTGAGACCGTCTTCAATGAACTTCGACAACATAGTTTGAAGATGAACCCTTTGAAATGCGCCTTTGGGGTTACCTTAGGGAAATTCCTTGGCTTCGTCGTATGCCATCACGGCATCGAAGTCGACCCTGAAATGACAAAGGCTATCCTTGAACTGACACCTCCCTACATTCTCTCCTAGTTGTGGGGATTCTAGGGACACCTTCCCTATATTAAGAGGTTCATAGCCAACCTGGCTGGCAAATGTTTTCCCTTTACCAGGTTAATGAAGAAGGGAGTCATGTACCAATGGACAGATGACTGCCAAGAGGCGTTCGACAGCCTAAAGGAGAATCTCTTAAGCGCACTGGTACTCATGCTCTCGGTTGAATGAAGAACTCTCATCCTATATGTAACAGCTCTAGAGCGGTCACTGAGAGCCTTTCACTCGCAGAAGAATGACGCCGGGAGTGATAATTGTATCTATTACCTCAGCCAAACCTTGATTGATGCTGAGACTTGATACTCAAACATCGATAAGAGTAGTTTGGAATTTTTCTTCGCAGTTCAAAAGTTGCGACATTATCTGAAGCATCATGAAGTCCACTTGGTCCCGCATAATAACCGGATCAAGTACATCCTTAGCCACCCGATTCTGATCGGGTGCCTATCCTGATGGGCAGTCATCCTGCAATAGTTTGACATCTGATTTGTGCCTCATAAGGCCATCAAAGGGCATAAATTAGCAGACTTTAAGGCCGAGCACCCTTCAATAGGGACTACTGCACTTGACATTGAGCTACCCAATGAAGACATCTTCTCGGTTCAAGAGGAGATCCCAAAACGGGAAATGTACTTCGACGACGCATCCTGAAGCCCAACTGGGAAGAGGATGTAAAATCTGAAATTTAACAAGGTGGGTCTGGGGATTATACTCATGCCCCCAGAAAAGGCATTCTTGTTGTATTCCTTCCTCCTATTAGAAGGATGTGTGAATAATGAAGTGGAATATCAAGCCCTCATTGTAGGCATGGAGCTCCCACTGCAAGCACAAGTACATCACCATAAGGTAAAAGGAGACTCGGAACTGGTCATCGAGCAAGTCAATGGTGACTATGCTATTAAAAATGAAGAGCTGATTCCCATGTTTGACCATGTTCTAGGGTTAATGGAAGAATTCTCCATAGAACCAACATTGACCTATATTCCTCGGTCTCAAATTGCCCAGGATGAAGCATTAGCTAATAAGGCCACAACCCTAGACGACCCATACCAGGATGAAACAATTATTACTGTTTCTCACCATCGAATGGTCTTTCCATTTTTCCTGACCAATACAGAGGAAATCAACGAAGTCAGTCCTGTTACTGAGCCATATGTTCCCACCACTGGCTGGATGACCCCCATTGCAAACTACCTTCAATGGGGAGAACTCCAATTAGATAGGGCTGAACAAGAGAAAATTTGGAGAAGAGAAATCAACTTTGTCCTATATGGTGGCACTAGTTATCAAGAGGTCCTATACAAACGAGGCCTCGAGGGAATCATCCTCAGATGCATTGATGGATAAGAAACACCTCCCATCATGACTGAAGTACATGCCAAAGTATGTGGGGCACATCAGCCGGGTTCCAAGATTTCCCATCAGGTTTGAAGACTTGGATGCTATTGGCCCACCATGGCACGATATTGTGATCACTTTACCGCAAAATGCCACTCATGGAAAATCCATGCCAACTTCATACACCAACCCCCCGGAGTTTGTTCATAAAGCCAAGTACTCTTGGCCATTTGTCATCTGGGGAATGGCTGTCATGGGACCATATCCTCCCGCCACAACCAAACAACTGAAGTATATCCTCATATCAACCGACTTCTTTTCCAAATTGGCAGAAGCTATACCCCTTAAGGATTTCGGGGAAAGAATCATTTCCAGCTTTGTGAAAACCAATATATCACCAGATTTGGTCTGCCTCATACCATACTGACGAATAACAGCACCATATTCTGTTCATCTGAATTAGAGAAACTATACCAAGAATATCGTATCAAGGCTAACCACTCATCCCGCTACCACGCAATGGCCAACAGACAGATAGAGGATTTTAACAAGACCATGTCCTAAAATTATACAGAAAATGGTGGACAAAGACAAGAAGTCATGGACGGATAAACTCCTCTATGCATTGTGGGCTAACCGAACCACAATCCGCACCACTTATCGGGCTACTCCATATGCATTGGTATAAGGAATAGAAGAGGTTCTACCCATTGAGCTCTAATTACCCTCACTCCGCATTTCCATTTGTGATTAGCTATCCAACGATGAGAAATCGAAAAAGCGGCTAGGTGAATTGGAACAGCTAGACGAGAAGTGGTTTCACACTTTTCACAATCTAAAAGTATACCAGAAACGGATTGCATGAGCGTTCAAAAAAATGGTCCGTCGTCGGTATTTCTTGGAAGAAGAATTGGTGTTGGTCCTCTATACCCCAATGATACCTGGAAAGAAACCTCCAAATATGGAGCCCAAGTGGGATGGACCATATGTTATACAAAAATTCTACTCCAACGAAGCATATGCCCTGATCTCCATGGATGGACATTTCACCACCACTCTTACAAATGTGAGATTATTGAGAAATATTTCTCATAGATAACTAAAAGCAATTATCATCCGAGCTGTAGGACGTTAAACTGCCAAACACCCAATGGTCCAAACACTATAACCCTAAACTAAGAGTATTCCATCCTCACTGGCATAACTAAAAGAAATTATAATCCGAGCTGTAAGACGTCAAACTGCCAAGCACCCAATGGTCCAAACTTTATGACCCTAAACTAAGAGTATTTCGTCCTCACAGGCATAAATAAAATCAATTATCGTCTGAGCTATAGTACGTTAAACTACCAAGCGCCCAACGGTCCAAACACTATAACCTTAAACTAAGAGTATGTTGTCCTCACCGCATGCTGTTAAAGATCATGGATCTTAGAGAACTATGTACGGCTTGATTCCTGCCCTGTGTAGGATATGTAATGATGACAGGGTCCCCAATCATGGCCTAGCTATCCACAAATATATTTAAAAATGACTTTTTCCCCCGTGTAGGGACCAACCCTGCACGAGGTGTATTCCTCGTCCTTACGGCATGACGATAAACTGCATGGATAAAAAATATTAAAAAATTCTCTTTTCCCCCGTGTTTGGACCAGACCTACACGTGGTGTATTACCTAATGAAGAACTATGTATCGCTTGAATCCTGCCCTTGTAGGATACGTAGCGATGCCGGGATCCCCTATCCTGTCCCATCCACTCACAAATAGAAAAAAAATGTCTCCTTCCCTCATGTATGGACCAGCCCTGCACGAGGTGTACTTCTTTTAGAGAACTACTTGAGGTTTGATTTCTGCCCTCGCATGATGCGTAGTGATGCCAGAATTCTCCATCCTTGCTCAACCACCCCCAGGATAAAAAAATGCCCCTTTTCACATGTGTGTGGTCCAGACCAGCATGGGGTGCATTGTCTTTCAAAGAACTATTTGAGGCTTGATTCATTCCCTCGCAGGATACATAGTGACACCATAATTCCACACCCTGGCCCATCCACCTCAAATGAAGCCAAAAATACCCCCTTCCCCCATACGGACCAGACCCACACGGGGTGTATTTCACAAAAGAACTACGTGAGGATTGATTCCTTCCCTCTTAGGATACATAGGGACTCCTGGGTCCCCCACCATGGCCCAGATGTCCCCCCCCCCCAAATAAGAGGGGTTCAAAATTCCCTTTCCCCCCTGTATGGACTGGACCTGCACGGGGTGCATTCCTTGTCCTCACCGCATGACGTTAAACTACATAGATAAGAAGTTCAAAATGACATTTTCTCCCATGTGCAGACCAGACCTGCATGGGGTCTACTCCTCTTCCTTACCGCATGACATTAAACTACACGAATAATAAGATTTAAAAATGCCCTTGACCACTATGTTTAGACCAGACCTACACGGGGTGTATTTAGAAAAGAACTATGTGAGGCTTGATTCCTGCCCTCGCGTGATACGTAGTGACGCCTGGATGTTGTATCTTGGCCCAGCCATAAAAAAATTGTTTCTCCTCCCATATACTGACCAAACCTGCACGGGGTGTACTCCTCATCCTGACCGCATGACATTAAACTTCACAGACTTCATCCTCACTGAAAGACGTTAAACTGCATGAACTTCGTCATGACCCACCCCCGATTTATGGAACAACGAGATGGAAATAATCCTTGAATATTTGGATGCATAATCTCCATACATCATACTCCACGACCCGGATAATTATGGATCTTCATAACCATTCACGACCATCTGAATTGGAAATTTATCGACCTATGGACACCTTTTCATGAAAATGCATACTATGCACTTAGAAGCTTTGCATATTTATAGCCCATGTCCCGTCTACCAATGGCATGATTTCCTAAAGCGATACTCTTCCAAGCTCTGTATGCATACCGGCCTCAGATCCCCCATATCATATCTTCTGATCCATTAATTTACGGCACAATAGTTCACAGGTTCATCCCCCTTTTCACATCAAAATGTTTCCAGGGTATCCCTACACGGTTAGCCTATGTGTCCACCTGTGGTCAGCATGATGAAATTCATCTATGAACATCAAGCCAGGGCTAGGTTTCTTTGAATCAATGGGAAATTGTAGTAAAGATGTTTCCAGTATGCTCGGACACCATTATCCATGCATGGAGAACTCTGTACTATTAGCAATCTCGGATTTTCATAATCATTCATGGCCATCAGAAGTGTAAATTAATCGACCCGGGGAAACCCTTTCATGACTATGCATACCATGACCTCAGCAGTTCTACATATTGATATCCCCTATCCCATCTACCAAAGGCAAGATTTTTTCCGGCGGTACTCTTCCTAGCTCAGTACGCTTA
The DNA here is from genome assembly GCA_963277665.1 of Viscum album. Lineage (NCBI taxonomy): Eukaryota > Viridiplantae > Streptophyta > Magnoliopsida > Santalales > Viscaceae > Viscum > Viscum album. The sequence goes on from OY728157.1 coordinate 1,800,167,389, forward strand.
CCGGCCTCAGAGCCCCCACACCAAACCTCCTAATCCGGGAATCCTCAGAGTTGTAGTTTACAGCCTTCATCCCCCACCTTGTTCATAGTATATAAGAGCTTGATAACTCAGTTATCCATCATGTGACTGCAGTAGTATCCACCCAATGGTCTGAGCTCTATGACCGCTAATCTAGGAGTACTTCATCTTTACCTCATGACGTTAAACCGCAAGGAGTGAATGTATACCCTCGCTTGCAAGATAAATCCACGTAGAGAGATCTCTAAGCATTAATAGAAACCAGGGCCGAATATGCCTGATATGTCCAGATATTTTCTGACCAAATGACATACTTCATGGCCCGGACAATCGTTGATCCTCATAACCATTCATGGCCATCAGATGTTTAAATTTATCGACCCGTGGACACCTTTGAATGACTATGCATACCATTCCCTCAGAAGCTATGCATATTGATAGCCCCTGGACCATCTACCAGATGAAAGATTTCCTCAGGCGATACTCTTCCATGCTCCATAAGCTTACAGGACTCAGAGCCCCCATATCATTTCTCCTAATCCAAGAAGCCCTGGAACCATGATTTACACCAATCAACCCCCCTCCATGTCTTAGGCATGCCGAGTTGTTCATGCCCAGTTATATTCTGATCATTATTAGCCTTTGTAACTATGTCCTTACAACATGAAGTTAAACTACACAGAACATCTCGGTCGCTTGGTATAAAGCTTCAAAGACCAAGCAATAAACATCCAGAGAAATGCCTCCAACTGCAAGCATTTTCACTGGTTTAAAAAAATGCCCCCGTCCACAGTGCATGACGTTAAAATGAAAAAAATCATTTAAAAATTCTCCACTTCTTTACTACATGATTTTAAACTGCACGGAAGCCGTCCTTACTGCATGACGTTAAACTGCATGGTCAAACCTATAATGGGTTCAGTAAGAAGTGGAGGCTTCCCTCGATCCCTCAGTGCACGGGGTAGATCTGCAAAAACCACAGTCTCACACCATCATGATAAGGGATGACATCACCCATTATAGAAAAATTTAGCCTAGATGTTTCTCTTATATATAGGCACCCTCTCCTCATAAACCATACTCTGTACTCAAAAAAATCCAAACCCTTGTAAACCACCCCTGGTGGTCCTGAATCCAAATCTTCCTTGATGTTGCCTGACTATCGGTAGAATACAATCATTGACCTTAGGAAACCTTTTCCTGACAATGCATACCATTCCCTCTTTGTCACTGGATATTGAACGCCCATGGCTCGTCTACCAAAGGGAATATTTCCTTAGGCAATGCTTCTCTATGTACACCTCTTGGCCTTTGAGCCCCAATGTTCATCATAGGATTTGGAAACCGGGTGAGCTACAGTTTACCAGCCTCTTTCATGACCCCGCCTAAATATGGTGGAACCTCTATGATAAGACTACCAAGAACTGGGAGAATCCGTTCCATTCTGGATAATGTTCTAGCTGCATGACTTTAAACTGCGCCAAGCCTCATCCATTCTTCACGCTAGCTAAATGCGTAGGACAGAGACCCTGTATCCACGTTCTTGACTAATACAGATGTTCTCAGACCCTTCCAGATGTCACACACCATTTCCAAGACACCCCTAGTGGTTTTCATAATTCTCCAAGCCACCCATGGTGGTTTTCATAAGATGGATTACCATGAAGTCCTTAGGCTATCATAAAAGGAAAGTCATTGACTAATGGACACCTTTGCATGACTATTCATACCATGCCCCCAGAGGCTCTGCATATTGATTGAACCTAGCCCATCTACCAAAGGCAAGATTTCCTTAGGTGATGCTCATCCTACCTCTGCACGCCGATACGGCTCCCATGCCTTGAGACATGCCTTTCATGTCATTCAAATCAAAACCTTCTCCCCCCACACGCATCTGAAGGATGTTGGGACTTCTTTTAATCAATCAAAACTCTTTGAGAACCTCTACCCACCATACCTGGTCAATTATTTTTGACCTAAAACATTAGTAATGATAGTCTTGTCATCGACACTTTAAACCGCTCACAAAAAGAGGTGCATAACCTTTTGGGTCGAAAACTAGAAAAGGGAAACATAAGCAAAATCCGGGCCATACCCGTTGGGTCCAGACATAATGGGCCCATGAAAAATTTGGGTATTAAAAGAAAAGTAAAAAATTTTGTGGGGTTTTTCTACAAAACCCTAGAAAAATTTGAACTATGCTAGCTAAGTCCCTTGGATCCGGAAAAATTTAGAGCATTGTCCAATCACTCACCATGTTTCAGGACCACTCTGCATCATAATAACCTCTACATTGTTCCAATCAGACCCCATTCCGATGGAGGGAATTTGTAGGGTCCTGAAAATTCCCCAATGGGTAATCTAATTACCCCAAAACATGTAAAAGGACCGAACTGGTCCGCGTACTGGCTCCTAGCAACAGTACACGACCGATTCGGCAAGCCGCCCTTCTGCAGAACAATTCTATTCACGGAATAGGGGAGGAGATCCTCCATGGGTGTGAAGAAATATGGGAACCATGCCTGTCCATCGTCACGAACCACCCTAGCTGTGGACCGCGTCGACTTGCCCGAGCCGCATCCGCTGTCGTTCGCGGAATGGAGGTGGAGACCCACTGCGGGCGCGAAGCAGGACGGGCGCCAAGCCGGTCCACCGTTACGAACCACCCCAGCCACGGACCACGTTGACCGGCCCGGGCCGTATCATCTGTCATTTTTTTAGTAAAGGTGGAACCCTTCGCGGTCTTGAGGCACTCCTCGAGCTATTCTGGTTCATGAGGGATTACGTTCAATGCCCCCCGTGAGTTGTGGATTGACCAGGTCAATTGTAAATCGTGTTTCTAATCATGGGTCCCCGAAAAAGGTATTGGATTACCAAATATACATCTATTTACCCACTCTATAAAACAAGATCGAGGGGGAAGAAGGAAGAGTAGAGAGAAAAGGAGGCAATTTTGGAGATCAATCAGATTCGGGTGGAAGGATTTCGAAAGGAAGAAGCTTTGGATTTCGCAAAAAGTGAAGTTCCAATTCACAAGCCAGAACAACTATGAAGTTGGAAACAAATTAATATGGAACTAAAAATTCATAAAAACATGGTCAACCATGAAATTAAAATAACAAAGAAAAGAATACCGCGAAACATGTTCCCTCTGCAGATGCACTTCCTGTGGACTAGGGATTTTATGCCCCTTTTCTGATCTGTCGCACCGCGTAGCACCCTCCTACGCGGGCGAAGCCCCGATTGAAGAACCCCCGATCGACGTCTCCCTCGGCTGCTGTTGCTTGCATGGACTCCTCCGCATACCAACCTAGTACGCGGGCCGAACCTGAAGCTGCGAACCACCCTGGTTCGCGGGATGCCCATCAGTCCGCGAACCACCTTGGTTCGCGGAATGCTCATCAGTCTGCGGATCACCCTGGTTCATGGACGGCCTCTCCACCCATGTAGCACCTATTTACACGAAGGGTGCAACCACTCATACACCTATGTGTCCCGCAAGATCCTTCGGAGTTCCCATTCCCCGAGATAGATAAAATCCTTCGAACCAGCCTGATCCTCTGTAGCCCCCTCATTGGCCCATTCATCAGCCCCGAGCCAAGGCCTCCATCAGAGCCACCGGACCCGTGTGATGTAACCCTCAGGTGCATCAGCGCACCATTTTGATTTCACATACCCACGGTAAGTAGGGTCAAAGGGGTTTCCCCGACCCTTGAGCAGATTTGTGGAGCATTCTTGGGTTTACATTCCCAAGGTAATGCGGAGTCCAAGCCCGACAGTCCCCTTTCTTCCCGTCCACTTGTTAGGACTGGGGTACTTCTCCCCTCCCTGAGGATTGGCAGTCTACACATCACAAGGAATCCCCCATGAACCTCCGTAATTTCCCACGGTTGTGGACAAGGAAGGGTGTAGTTGGTAAGGGTGATACTCCGTCCTTCTTTGGGGCCAATTCCCTCTCCTTCTGTGTTTTGTCGACATGGGCATCCATCTCGGAGTACACCCCAACTTTGTGGGCCGCCTCAATGCGTAAAACCCCACTCCACTTACCAAGGACGCACCATTTGTGACGTGATCATCTAGTACCTACTGCCCCCTGATTCTAACACCGAGCATGACTCACGTGGGCTTAGAGTAAGCATCGACCATGACATACTCTTATTGGCCTCCTCATTGTGTAAGCCCCAATCCATTGCCCAGGGACTCCTTAGAGTGTAATCCCCAATCCATTACCCTGGGCTATCTTAGAGCGTAATCCCCACACCCATTCAAACTACTTGGACTTTGATTCCCCACTATAGGGGTACGTAGGAAGCCTCCAAGAGGTTCAAGCCCGATCATCATCAGACCCTTCGGTCCACATTCGCGTCGGTTCTCCGACACTCCCATTCTAACTATGTGGACTTTGATCCCTGTCTCATAGGCGGGGTACGTAGGAAGCCACCATGAGGTTCAATCCCAACAATCGGTCGATCTGACTATCTACACATCAGTTCACCGCACCAACCATGGGAAACCCAGAGTGTAAGCCCCATACCAAACTGAACTACATGGATTCTGATTCCTCTCATGAAGATATATAGGAAGCCCGTACTATGGGTTTGATTGAAATTCTCAAGTCTTTATCTGTCCTCCCTTGATGACAATAAACTCTAGAGTATGAGGTCATGAGGCTTTAAATTGATGTCGTCATAGTGAGTCCAGACTCCGCGGGGTCATTAATCCAACGAGGGATGGTAAAACTCAGGCATAATTGATTATGAACCTCTGCATCTAGTTGACCATTCTCAACTAGGAGAAATCCATGGATACAATTCTTGGGTATAGGCCAAAAATTTGCGAACATATAAATACGTCTTAAATCTATAAGAGAGTCCCAGAACATGCAATAATTCCCCCAAAAGGGTCTGATGAGCCCGAATTCCCATCCTCTCGACCAATGTGAGTTCTTAAGAATCGCTAGACAAGGCACCCAATCAATGCCTGCCTTGGGAAAGCATGTCCACACATTGCTGAATATGGAACCGTTGGGCATTTCGAGGTGAAAACAGTGCATCTGATATAAGTGATTATGCAGAACCCAATCTTCTCTAATCAACTGTCGAGTAGTGCACGTTTCTCCCCCGTGACCTTGTCGTGTGCCACGAGACAATGTTATCATATAAAAATAGTAAATAAGAATATATATATATATATATGATTGAAGAATTATATGGGTGTTTTTTTCATTCTCCACGTCGTTAGATGGAAACAAGTGATATTTCCCTAGATGGTCGAGCATTGTCCTAGAATAAATTAATAATATTCAATTGATTAGGAAATTTATGGATACAACTCTGAGTTTTCATAAATCATATTTGAATCATTTTAATGTCCATTGATGATCGATGTGAGTGTTCATGTGTTATTGGCGATCTCTCCATCTCATGGACATCGAAATTTTGGGAGGTATGGAAATTTATACCCATGATGCATAAACCCTTTTGAGATAAGTTAATAGGTTTTATAGGTGTCATGTTGTTTGGAATGTACATCATGGTTCAGTGTGGTTCATAATGGGTTTCACGTATCTCAGTTGAAAAAGTTTCATCCTGATCCTGACTATGTGGTTCGATGGGACCACGCTGAATAACAGATGGATGCTCCCCTAGAATATATCCAACAATGGATTGTGGATAGGCAAGAAAAAGGAATGCATTAAAAAAGAATAAACCTAGTTTATTTTCAATGAAACCATTATCATATTCATAAATAGACATGGGATAGGTAAATGAATATGAATCAGTAATGGTCGACACTATTGCAAAGTAGTGTTGTTTTCTCACTTTCTAGGGATGGAATTGAAAATGATGGTTTGAATGTAGCATGATTGGTTTCAAATTAAGAAACACTTGTTTTATGATTTTCATGTAATTATTTTATATGAGTTAACTTTTGGGGGAATTTATAATGTTCCCTGTTTGAACATTGTTTGGGAAAACTGTTCAAACCCCTCAAGAAATTGTTCACAAGGAGACATGGGCTATGGAAAAGGCACATAGGTGGTGCACGGTTATTCCAAATGATGTGGTATCCTAGGTGAATAATTTTTTATTGATATTGTGATCTTTAGGATATTTGGAGTAGGGTTTGGAAATTGTTCTTTACAACTGTGTGAGGTTCATCTATAAGGTTGTGGGTGCAAAAAAGTTATCACAAGGCTTACCTAATTGTGCGACTCGTGATATATGGTTTAAAAACTATATCCATAAAAAGATTATAGAGGAAATTTTAATGTTTTAATGCCTCATTTTCTTATCCAAATTTACATTAAAATTTTATTTTTATATCTTAATGGTTGTAGAACCTACCCATATTGATTTGGGAGTGATATCAAAACTTATCATGGTGATTTGAAGCCGGATTCTCATGGTATGTGATTATTTTTGTTATTTCTTGGTGGATTTATTATAAATACTTATCATTATATATTGGTTTCATAGATACACATATATTGTAGATATAACCAACATATCTAATGAAAATGGTTTATATATTTTCCATTTTTAGTGATAGGGGATGATATCAAAGGATGGGTTTTTGAGATTCAACCTGTTTTTGTGAGTGTTTTCTTGTCATTATTTGTGGTCATCATAAAACCTAAGCAATATAGCTTTACCATAAACTTCTCTTATGTGAACTGATTGTATTAGTTTCAAATTGAAAAATTATAAAGAAATTTTTTGATAAATTGGTGTGTCGTGCATGGTAGAAAGCATTTTTAGTCATATTTTGTCAATTTGGGTGAAATTGTGAATTTTTATTGAAAAGTGTCTTGATAAATTCATTAAAATTGATCATTATAAAATTGTTTATTGATTGGATTTATAGAAAACAAATTTCATTAAAATTTATTTTTATTTAATTGGTATTAGAAATGGATTGGATTTTGTATTTGAATGGTTTTGGCATGGTTGTTTTGACATGGATTTTCGACTTACTTGGTGTTTTGTGTTCATATTGCATTATGTCAATGGGTTGATATATGAAATTGTGCTCCATGCCAAAGCTGTAATGGGACAGGCTATTTAATTACCTTTTTAAGACATGGTAGATCGATGAGAAACTTCTCATGATTATGGAACTGGAATAACAAACCATGCATGTGGTTATTCATTGGTGTGTGGATTTGATTTGGGTATAAAAATGGTAGAATAAATGAAATGGTTTTAGAGAATTGTTTGGTGTAATTTCTTAGAAGTTGTTTTCAAATTCAGAATACAATTTTATTATATATTTTTAATAGTTATATATATTAGAAATTTATTTATATACAATTTTTTATATAAATGTGATAACATGTTCAATATGAGTGGTGTGATTAGGGAAGACATTTGGTGGAAACATACTATGTTCGATTACTAACCCATAATTTGGATCTTTGGTGCTTATGTAGATGTTGTTTATTGAGAAATTGGAAAAGGTAATGTATTAAACATATTTAGTATTAATTAATGATACATGGACTATTTTATGGAGTCATAGTATAGAGCATGTTTGGATCTTGGAGTCTTCATTGGAGTATTTAATCTTTTTAGTCTTCCACGATGTACTTTTATGTTGTAGAACTCTACTATGGACCTTTGTTTTAGTTTGATTTTGATTGATTAAATATTATGTTTTCTTAAATTATATTTATGGATTATATTTTGGTTTTTTTTGTTATTTCATGTTTGGTTGGTTGTTTTTTCAATGGGAAAATCACCCCCACCTATTAATAAATCCATTTGAATTTATTTCCACCCTTTGGTATCTTTTGGATGTCTCTTAAGGGAATGTGACAATCCACAAAATTCTCAGGCCTACAAGGAGGGTGGGATGTTATGACTAGGACCTCCTAATAAAGTAAAATAATTATTTTGGGATGATCTATAGACTACTGGGGTGTATATTAAATAAGAAAACTTTCCAGTGGAGTTATTTTTTTATATTACTAGTTAGTGTGACACACATTATTTTTGGGATGTAACCCACTACCAATTTAATATTTCTAAACAAAAAACCCATGATTACAATGATATTTGAATTTATCCAAAACATTATTCTTTAATAAGTATTTTTATCAAAAAGATCATAACAATCAAGAATTCCACTTGAAATCGAATAAATAAAATTTCGAAATCAAAAAATTGAAGAACATAGTCTCTCAAAATAGAAATAAATTTAAAAAAAATAAAAATATAAAAAATACCACAACTATAATTTTATAAATATAATTTTATAATCTAGGAATCAATGATTGAAATGAAAAATGGGGGATATGAAATCACTTTTTGGGTGGGAGTATCCCAAGACTAATAAATCCAGTAACCTTAGTCCCCAAAAAATAAATTGGCCGGTGGTCCCATATAGTAGAAAATAGTTAACCAAAATTCTATCATCCAATATTGTTTAATAGAAATATGAATCTAATGCATCCTAGTTGGAACAAAAAGAATGTATTTCCAAACAATAATAAGAATAATACCACACCATCAATAAAACTATAATAAAAGAAGGTATCAATGTATATTGTGTATGATTTAAAATAATGGATTGTCGTATTTTTGAGTAGTTATGTTAATTCAAAATAGAAACACTTCTTGGTTCAATGTATTAAATCAATGTAAAATAATTAAAATTAAATTAACACAAAGTAAAATATTTATAATGAACCAAATAATATATAAGTGATATTTCCATATATTTTATTAACACTCTATAATTCACTAATGTATTATTATATTCAATGATATATTTTTCATAATATTGGTAAACTATCAAAAAATTCCCCTACCCCTTCGATAATAATTCCCTACCAGTTATCCATTATTAACAATATTTGAACAATCATGGAGATTCATCCATTTTTATGTGACTAGTGATATCTAGTAACATATTGAGTTATAATTATTTCAATTGTTAGATATTCAGAAACTTCTTTCTATAAAGTGCTTATTTTTCTGGAAAGTATTAATCATCCATGATACAATTTTATGATACCAAAATTTAACAAGTCAAATTTATACAGGATTTTTTCTATTACAATAGTTTTCACATTGATCCAATAAAAATATGTGGATGAAATCTTATTAAATAAGATTTAAGAGAACAAAAATCATGTCAAATGAATCAAGACATACTTTTTAATAATATACCATTTGAATAATTATTTTTTGGAAACAACATAAACTCCCCAAAACATTGTAAAAGTTCATTTTCATCTTTTAAATCATTTTATCTTTAACCTTGTAATTAAAATATTCATATTAGGGAATGATTCCACATTATACACTCTTGAACTTTATTTTCTTTTAAAAAGTATAATGGATTTTATATTCATGATATATTAAAATTACTTTAAAATTTTCCCATGTATCTTTCATTGTATGTGGTACAAAAATTCAATAAACATTTTCCTTTCTGGAAAAACAGGATTTAACAAAATGTGAATAACATATTGATAATTAAAAATTAAGACTCCCCATTTTATAATTATCCCATTTTCAATAATTAAATGATTCATCAAAATAAAATGGTTATTTTCTTCATTTGAATCTATATATATTACTCTTGTAGAAAATAAGTCTATATTATTCTATAGTTATGACTCCCAAAATATCGATATTCATTATTAGATGGCATAATATGATTCTTCAGTTTCTGGTGTGTGAATATATATAAATCTCAACATCATAAAAAACTTATAAGCAATCAAACCGATAAGTGACCATCCCCATATATTTATAATTAAATACCATCAATTCCTTTCAAGTAGCAAATGATTTACTTTATGAATTCATATGGTTTGTTTCAATGTTTCAAAAATATGTTCCTCAAGAATCCAATTGTAAATTCAATATAAAAAATTATCCATGTACAAGATTATAAAAAAATTCCTCCTAATAGATATAAATATTAAAAATTACCCATATAATTATTCAATTACTTTTTATATTTTTCTATGATTTGGATATTTTTTAGTGTTTAGTAAGAGTGGGTTTTATAAGCTCACATCTTTTCATATTAATCAACATTATGTTATTTTTAACAAATTATATTAGGGATATCACCAATGTTCTAATTTTAATATCCCACTCATACTTAACCTCATGATATTCATTAATTCTAAAATATCCTTCATTAATAATAACTCATATTACCTAAAATTTTTTCCTAAATATATTTGGCCTCTAAAACCACTAACATGAGGGAATTGAAAAATATATCAGTGAGATTAATAAACTATCATCCCATTGAATTGGGTAAATGTAATGATCTCATTTTCACTTATTAAATTATAATTCTATCATAATTTATTAAAAAATATATTCCACTACCTCACTGTTTGTGTCAACCCATTAATATTATTCATCATGCTACAAAATAATTTTTTTCACATAAACCATAACACAATTTGGCTACATTATGTAAATTTCATCATTTTACTCACTGTAATGTAAATCCTGTTGTACCTCTCGTAACCCTTGTGGTTTAATTTTCATGATCACAATCACTCTTATTTTTATCTAATATTGTTTTAAGTGTTTTTGGTTGGTAGTCATAATTTCATATTGCCAAGGAATTGGGGCAAGAAGGCAGAAAGCCAAAGTGGACTGAAAATCAGTCCACCGGCCAACCGGTGGACGACCACCGGCCAGCCGATGGATGCCTGGACAGAAGGCATCCTTCTGTCCAGACCACCGGCCAACCGGTGTCCCACCACCGGCCAGCCGGTGGAACCCTGATCCAAGGGGCAGCTACTGCCTCCTCACCGGCCAACCGGTGGCCTCCTCACCGGCCAGCCGGTGGCACCCAGACAGAACAGTATCAGCCACTGCCTTAGCACCGGCCAACCGGTGGCCTCAGCACCGGCCAGCCGGTGGCGCCTGGGCAGAACAAGTCTCCCTTTTTCAAAGCAGCGGCCAACCGGTGGCCAAGCACCGGTCGGCCGGTGGAGCCAGTCAAACTAGCCGTTGGGCCTTGACCAGGCTTGTCCACTTGACTCCCAACGGCTCCGAAGGCCTCTCCAACGGCTCTGAAGACTCCCAAAGGCCATTTGAGGGTTCCCCCTCTATAAATAAAGGACTAGGAAGCCCCGGAACACTAGCGAAACATACGGAAGCCCACGAGACACATTTCTCATCATTTGGAAAACCTCCGGCAGACTCCCTCATGAATACCCAATTGCTCCAACTCAATTCCACAACCAAGGAGCACCACCAAAGAAGCTTGGGAGCGCTCTTCATCAACTCCAATCAATCCATTGGCGCCCAAGACTTCTCCACATTACGGTTTTCATTGTTTTATTTATTTTGAGCTTTAAATTGAGTTTGTGCCTACAAACTCTCATTTCTCTCATCCTCTCTTCTTTGGGTTTTCACACCACCTTCAAGGTGTGAAGAGGTTAGTCAAGCCTTCCCTTTTAAAAGGCTTGAATCAAAGGTGAGCTAGCCTTCACCTGTAAGAAGGCTAGTGGGTTCTTGCTCAACCATTGAAAGCAAGTGGGTTCTTGCATAACCATTAAAAGCAAGCTGTAATAGGTTCTAGACTAACCTTAATGTCTAGTGGGTTTCTTGCTAAAACCATTGAAAAGCAAGCGGTAGTAAATCTCTCAACGGTTGAGTTGGGAGCAGAGACGTAGGCTTGGGTTTAAGCCGAACTCCATTATCAAGTTGTGTGTATTGCCTCCTTTATTTCCGCTTCACTTTCACTTTGATTTTAAATTGTTAATTATTTTTTTTAAAGGCAATTCACCCCCCCTCTTGCCATCACTCCTTTCTTTCTCCGCCCAACAATTGGTATCAAAGGCAAAATTTGAGTAATACCCTAACCGGTTTCAAATTCAAGATCCTTTTTTGATGGCTTCAACTTCTTTCGCCCCCGAAGGCTATTCCTTGGGTCGTGCTCCATTCTTTGATGGAACCGACTATACATATTGGAAAACCCGCATGACCACTTTTCTTAGAAGCATAGGTTATCCTATTTATAAAATTGTCATGCATGGTTACTCTCTTTCTTCTCCCGATGAATCCAAATGGACTCAAGCCGACATTAAAAATTTCAAGCTTGATGGCAAAGCCATGAACGCTCTTCATTGCGGCCTTGATCGTAATGAATTCAATCGAGTTTTCACATGCACCTCATCACATGAAATCTGGAAACTATTGGAGGTTACCCATGAGGGAACCAACAAAGTCAAGGATACTCGATTGGATATGTATCGCCAAGATTTTGAAAGTTTTACCATGAATCCATCCGAATCTATTTCTGAAATGTTTACTCGGTTTACTGATGTTTGCAATGGTAGAAAATCTCTTGGAGATAATATTTCTGCAGAAACGATGGTCAAGAAGATCCTATGGATCCTACCAAGCTCATGGGCTCCAAAGGTGACGACAATTCAAGAAGCAAAAGACATCAAGAATATGCCGGTCGAAGAGCTCATCGGATCCCTCATGACCTATGAGATCACCATGAGGAGGCAAGCTGAAAAGGAAGGCAAACCAATCAAAGTTCCAAAGAACATCGCCTTCAAGGTTCAAAAAGAAGAAAGCTCCTCCTCCTCATCTTCTTCCTCTTCAAGCGGCGATTCCGAAATGGACAATCTTGCCCGCAAAATGCACAAGTTCATGAAGAAGCACAAGAAGAAGAAATCCCGCAAGGCTCAACCCAATGAAAAATCCGAGTTCGAGGTAAAATGTTACGGGTGTGGCAAAAAAGGCCATTACAAGCCCGATTGCCCACTAAAAAAGAAAAAGGCCAAGCAAAAGGAAAAGAAGAAGGCTTTCAAGGCCACATGGAGTGATAGCTCCACATCCTCCTCCTCCTCCTCCTCAAGCGACAACGGTAAAAAATGCCTAATGGCATTTCATGAGGTAACATCTTCCGACTCCTCATCCTCTAGTTCTTCAAATTCATTTAATCATTTATCTTATGAGGATCTCCAACACGCTAGAGATAAATTGGAGGAAGGTTTTCATGAACTTTCTTCCAAATTTGTTTCTTTAAAAAAGAATTTCAAAAAACTTTCTTCCGAAAAGGAACAACTTCTCAAAGAAAAGGAGGAGTTGTCCCTCAAAGTCCAAAACCTTCCCGATGTTGATTCTATGGAATTAACAATCAAAGATTTAAGGGAATCTCTTTCCAAGTTCACCCAAGGGGAACAAAATTTAACCAAAATACTCGGTTCCCAACGCATATCTAGAACCACCCAAGGGCTTGGCTATTCCAAGCAAGCTTCCTCTTCCCATGCTCCAACTATTTTTGTAAGGGGGAGCTCTCAATTTAAATTTTGCAACTATTGTAAAAATCCCGGGCACTTAATCTATGAGTGCAATTGAAAAAAATGCCCGGTATGGAAGGCCCAAAACCATTTCTTTTAACAATGAATTTTTTAGGAGACGACCCGCAACTAGACAAGTATGGATTGAAAAATCCCTTTTAGCGAGTCTCTCCAGGCCAAAATTTGTCTCGGTTTCAAAATCCTCTCCCCGGTGATTTGTTGTTTTTATTTAGGGTGAGTTAGGATCGTTTTAACCTTTTTGAATTTTCAATTCAAATTTTCAATTCAAGTTTTCAATTCAAATTTTCAATTCAAATTTTCAATTCAAGTTTTCAATTCAAATTTTCAATTCAAGTTTTCAATTCAAATTTTCAATTCAAGTTTTCAATTCAAACTTTCAATTCAAAATTCTCAATTCAAAATTTTTAATTCAAAACTTTCAATTCAAATTTCAATTGATTTAAAATCTCTATCTTGTTTTTCAACTCAATCCCTCAATCAAGTTTTATGCCCCGTGCTATTTTGATAATCACAAAGGGGGAGAAATTCTTGGTTGATTGGGGGAGAAATCTTTCTCTCATGCTTTAAAGGATAAATTGAAAAGTAAACATTTAAAGCATGCCTCTAATTTCATCTTTTACATTGTTTGTTTTGGTGATTGTGATCATCAAAATAGGGGGAGATTGTTGTACCTCTCGTACCCCTCGTGGTTTAATTTTCATGATCACAATCACTCTCCTTTTTATCTAATATTGTTTTAAGTGTTTTTGGTTGGTAGGCATAATTTCAGATTGCCAAGGAATTGGGGCAAGAAGGCAGAAAGCCAAAGTGGACTGAAAATCAGTCCACCGGCCAACCGGTGGACGACCACCGGCCAGCCGATGGAAGCCTGGACAGAAGGAATCCTTCTGTCAAGACCACCGGCCAACCGGTGTCCCACCACCAGCCAGCCGGTGGAACCCTGATCCAAGGGGTAGCTACTGCCTCTTCACCGGCCAACCGGCGGCCTCCTCACCGGCCAGCCAGTGGCACCCAGACAGAACAGTATCAGCCACTGCCTCAGCACCGGCCAACCGGTGGCCTCAGCACCGGCCAGCCGGTGGCGCCTGGGCAGAACAAGTCTCCCTTTTTCAAAGCAGCGGCCAACCGGTGGCCAAGCACCGGTCAGCCGGTGGAGCCAGTCAAACTAGCCGTTGGGCTTTGACCAGGCTTGTCCACTTGACTCCCAACGGCTCCGAAGGCCTCTCCAACGGCTCCGAAGACTCCCAAAGTCCATTTGAGGGTTCCCCCTCTATAAATAAAGGATTAGGGAGCCCCGGAACACTAGCGAAACATACGGAAGCCCACGTGACACATTTCTCATCATTTAGAAAACCTCCGGCGGACTCCCTCAAGAATACCCAATTGCTCCAACTCAATTCCACAACCAAGGAGCACCACCAAAGAAGCTTGGGAGCGCTCTTCATCAACTCCAATCAATCCATTGGCGCCCAAGACTTCTCCACATTACGGTTTTCATTGTTTTATTTATTTTGAGCTTTAAATTGAGTTTGTGCCTACAAACTCTCATTTCTCTCATCCTCTCTTCTTTGGGTTTTCACACCACCTTCAAGGTGTGAAGAGGTTAGTCAAGCCTTCCCTTTTAAAAGGCTTGAATCAAAGGTGAGCTAGCCTTCACCTGTAAGAAGGCTAGTGGGTTCTTGCTCAACCATTGAAAGCAAGTGTGTTCTTGCATAACCATTAAAAGCAAGCTGTAATAGGTTCTAGACTAACCTTAAAGTCTAGTGGGTTTCTTGCTAAAACCATTGAAAAGAAAGAGGTAGTAAATCTCTCAACGGTTGAGTTGGGAGCGGAGACGTAGGCTTGGGTTTAAGCTGAACTCCGTTATCAAGTTGTGTGTATTGCCTCCTTTATTTCCGCTGCACTTTCACTTTGATTTTAAATTGTTAATTATTTTTTTTAAAGGCAATTCACCCCCCCTCTTGCCATCACTCCTTTCTTTCTCCGCCCAACAAATCCATCTTGAAATCAATATATAACATGTGAATACCTTCATAATCCAAAATTATTATCATTTTTAGATAGCTTCATGTTTAACTACATGTATAAAAATATATGAGAATTAAAATCCATCCTGTTTTTTGAGATCCAATTACAAAAAAAATTCTTTGAAATGATTATTTCCATTAACCTCATAATTCAACCAGTAATATAATTTTTCTAAATTTATTCTCTCCATTTTTGGATTTCATTAATCACCATCATCTCATGCAATATAAATGAATACATATATTCTTAAATTTTTTTACTTTAATTACTTTGATTAAGTAATTAGCCATTATTCTTATTTGATTTTTGGTTCACCTACATTCATCAAAAAAATAATGATCAAATCAACCTAAACCCCCTGAACTAGTCATTTTATTCTTGTTGATCTCCATAACTAAACTAAATATCCTATACATCTTGGAAGTACATTATCTTCATAGACAATAATTTCAGATGTTTCTACTTAAGTATAAACCTTTTTTGACCATTATATAAAACCTTCCCCTTGAATCACCTATATAATTTTTGTTATTTCAACTTAGTTCTCAACATATTTTTCCCATTCTTGGTTTTTTTACAAGATTATCATTTAATTAAATAGTTTATCATTTACCATCAACATATTTCATAGTTATTTTTTATTTAATCATCAAAACCATATCATTGAAGTTCTCATCTACATACATAATGAAAATTCATTCATTGTATTTCTCTTTGAACTTGTCTCCATTGTTAGAATCAATATGCACATATGGAAATTTTTATGACTTCAAGATGGCCATGTTCGGATTATTTATCAAAACAAAAATCTCTTGAGTGTACTTGTCCATCCACCATTAGTTGATTCATGTTCATATAGTATTCCCACATGTTGAGTTCCATTTCCCATTTTCCTCTAGGAATTATAAAATTAAGTGGAATGTTCTAGATATTCACATACATGGTCTAATTCATTCATTTTTCGATTCCATTCTATTGTTATACACTATGAACTATATTTTCAAGAATTAACCGATTTATTTGGAATAATATCTCAATGATATATCAAAATTATTCACAAAAATTCCTATATAAAGGCACTATGAATTATGAACACATTATCCTACCACCATGTATATACATTAAATAAATTCTTAAAAACATAAATCTTATTCATATAAGAAAATATAAAAACATTTTGTATGAAATCAATAATAAATTGTACAATGTAAAAAATAAATACTATGATTAAAAACACTATAATTTCATCATATTTATGAGTGAACTAGTTATAAAATCTGTGATCTAGGATTCTATCCATACAAGGTGAAAAAAATCCATCTCTATTAACCAAACATACCACTTCCAAACCATGTATTTTCAGTGTTTTTATGATTTAGTATTACATTGAAAGATGGTTATTTATTTTTTATCAATAATATGATCTATCCAACAATTGCGAATAGCCATGTATTTTTAGGATGATTCTTTGACCATTATAATCTCATTTATGATTCTAGTCAAATATTTTGATTCTTTTTTTACATGTATTTAATGTACCATGAATCCTTGTGTCATTTTATTTAATCTATTTATGAATTTCATCCTACAAAATTCATTATAATACTTTTCAATGAAATTGTGATTTATAAAAATTTCAGATCATCTTAAATACATTGATTCACAGGACATTTATTTATTTCCATCTAGAAATACAAATAAGTATTTTAAATAATATAGTTGATGTCATCACCCACAATATGAAGATTTCTAAAAGATATTAACACCTAATACACCATGAATCATTGATTATCTGTGGAGTGGAACGATTTTTAATAATGAGAAATTAATGATTTTACTATTTTGTTGAATCATGGTAATAGGTAGTTGACACCATTTGTTATACTAACAAAACATGATCTTATATAATATCATTCCCTTTTAGAGTTCCCCTAATGAATTTTTTAAATTTTTTAATACATCATTTATTTGTAAAACAACATTATATAGTGTCGAGACTTCCCAACTAAATATATATTATTATCAATTAATATATTCTATTGGATTCTTGTCGTGCATACGAACAGGTGACCGTCCCTATACCATAAAACAAAGACCAATACAATATGGTTCATTGAATTCCAACTGATGATGTATTGTGTTGAAGATAAAATTGAATACATATACATATATAAAACACTTCAATGAGTGTGGGAAATGAATTTAAGTGTAATGTCCCATGTACTTAGAAAATAATTTGGTTTCATTCTGAAATTTAATAGTAAAATTATTTATATATTTATAATGAAATAAGAGATATTTATTGAATTAAATGACTTTTTACAAATAGAATAGCAACCATACAAAACATGTTATAAGTAACATTTATGTATCTTACAAGTGAAAATATGATATATTTATATCATTGAAAATGTAAATAACTTGTTTGAAAATAATAAAGTATATGTTATTATTTTTTTTGAAAAAATATGTATTTATTAAAAATATAAAAATTAATTTATTGGTTTAAAAATAAAATTTATATTCCTAAAATAGATCAATAAATTATTTTTATAATTTGATTATATGATATTTTATAGACCATAATTAATTTTTCAATATGTCATAAAATGATTTATAAATTTCAAATTTTTAATTTTTTGATTAAATAATGATTTTAATTATAAATTAAATTTCTCAAATTTATAAAATCATTTTTGTAAAACTCAGTTCAATTATTTATTCTACACATAAATAATTGGTTATGGTGAATTAATGGGATTTTTTTAAATAGTGGAATTTTTGTTGAATAGTAAAATATGGTAATTTACATAATGTATGCATTATTAGTTAAATAAACAATTACTTGAGTAATTTATAATTTATTCACCATAATCTCAAATAGTACATGTTTATTCTAAAAAAATATTTATTGATAATTCTCAAACTATTTGTAGTCTTGTGTCAAAATAATAAACTAATGAATAAAATAATGTGAAAACCCCCCTCTCCTTCATAATAATTAACACCCATCACCACCACTTCTTATCACATATAAATGACTTGAATATTGTTTTATTTATATATAATTATATTCCCAATCCTCTTACCCACGTCCAATAAGTACTGGTATTACCAAAAGTCTAAAAAAATGTGACTTAGTGAAGTTCTCAAGGAGAAGAAATAAATAGGTAAAATCCACTTTCATATTCATTTAAATTTCATTTCTTTTAGTATTATATCCTCACATCCCCAATCTTATGTGACATGATAACTCAAATATATTACATATACTATAATATTATTTTCCTAATAAGATATCCACTACAAATTTTCCCCCATATCCTATTATAATTGAAAAAGAATGCATCATCCATGACATGTCGATATATCACCATCATGGAGATCATATTTTCATTTTATCTTACCTCTATCAAGGAATTTAAAAAATAAATTATTATTGATAAAAAATATTTTTAAATATATATTAAATTTTGTTTAATATTTCAGATTTATTTTACTTACATAACATTAAATAAGATTGAATTATGTTGTGATGTCTAGAAAACCCCCAAAAAATGAACCAATAATTTATAATTAATACATTATCTAATGAATCATTGTCATATCATAAAATATGTCATATATATTATCCTTTAAAATTATGGGAAGCTATTAAAACCATTTCATTTCACTTATCGAATTTTTCTTCAATTCAAAAAGAAAATCCATAATTACCCAACCATGGAAACCATGAAATAAATACACGTGATGAAATGAAAATAAAAAATTTTATAATAAATAAATGGGTGAAAATATATCATATTAGGATAATATATTGAATTATATATATGAATATGATTTTATAATATATATATAAATTTATTTGAAAGATTATATAATATGTTTGAACACATTTAATATAAGAGGAACTCTAGGTAGGGGTCTTTTCTCTAAAAATCCACCTCTAAATTTTTATTCATACAAAATAAAAAATGAATATATTGTGATGAATGTACTCTTATATGATTATAGTGATCTAGTTCATTGAAGTTGTTTATGATGAAGGGTGGGACCTATATATCCCTCCAAAATATTATGTATGTTTTTGGGGGAATTTGAACAGAACGGTTATTCCATGTGTAAATATGATGGTTACACAATTAGATTGTTGTGAAGGATTCATCATAATGTAGAAATGGAGGATAAATTGTATGGTAGTCATGAGGATTACAAATCATATTGTATCCATGAGGTTTAAAATCTTATATAAGTAATTCCCTATGTTTTCACTATGTTTATATTTATGTTTTCTTTTATTTATGGAAATTATTATTTTCAAAAAGTATGTATATGAAAAATTATTGTTGAGAGGTATGACTTTGTGAAAATGATTTCATATGTTTATAAGTTTTCATGGGATAATAGTTTCATTTATTCTATTTATATCCCTTAATAATATTATTTTGATCATCCCTTGTTATAAAAAATCATAGGGTTCAAGGATAGTTGAGAGAAAAGAAGACATCAAAATAAATGTTATGAAGGGTTTTTTAAGAAAATATTTCATTTCTATTAAAAAATTGTGTATTATGGAATAAGTGGAAACTCTTTTATTAGTACCCACTGTTTATTATTCTGGGATTATATGTATGAATTTTATTCTAATTTTTAAAAAATATATACCTAAAATATCTCTTGGAATATAAGAATTTGAATTCTATATGAATATACTAGAATATATATTATTTAAGTTCAATTACTTATAGATGGTATTATATCACTATTTAGATAACATTAGGGGTTATGATGATTTTAATAGAATACTATTAATTATTTTTATATTATTTTTTGTTGAAATTATATATAATATGAATGTTCTTATGTTTCTTAGTCTATGATATGTCTATTCATATTGGTTTTCTGAAGGAGAAAAAGGGAAGCTGATGTAATAAAGATCCAATAAAATGATAACTTTTTGAATCTGCAACCCAGAATGGTGGGAAATTTTAAAAATACGATTTTGATAGTAATGGCTTGACTAAAGAATACTATAGATTATAGTGTAAAACATGGAAGATATTAACTATATCCACCACAATGGAACATTAAAATTGTGGAATTTTTATGAGGCAACACCCTACTGCTTTCAGTGGATCTTCTGACCCGGTGGTGGTTGAATGGTGGATTAATTCCTTCGAAAAAATATTAGATGTTATGGTGTTTTTATATAATCAAAAGATCAATATTTTCTTTTTATATTTCAAGTGTGATGCTTACTAGTGGGGGTCAATGGTCAACAATACCAAGGATAATGATGAGATTGATTCATTGGAATGGGATTAATTTGAGTATCCTTTACTGAAAAATATTTTCCTAGGGTGGGTCAATATTGTTTGGAAAATAAATTTCTAGAATGGAAACAAAATTTTGATGATTCATTGGATTTTTATAAATCAATAATTATTTGTTTGGGATGTTATAAACCATGTCTTATTCTAATCATAGATAATAAAATAATTTTTTTACATAGGATTAATTGAAAGATATCAAATGGAATTAGAATCCCATGAATTAAAAAAATTGAGAATATTTCTCAATGTGTTGAGAGGGTAGATATTTTGTTTCATTATTTCCACATGTACATTGAAAAAAATATAGAGGAAAATTTTGAGATGGAATGAAATGGGTAAAAAATAAATATAATAAAATGAAGCTAAAATATTCAGGTTTCTAGTCAGTGGAATGTGTGGTAAAAATAACCCTAGGGAATGCCCTAAAAATACATGAAGTGATTTATATGTGGTAGTTTTGTATATATCGATAAATATTTCAATGAAAAAGAACATGGTTATGGTATGATTAATTATTATATGAAAATAGTAAATTGTTTTAAATATTGTGAGATATGGTATTATGAAAATACATAGCAAAAAAGTGATCAAAATAATGTAAAGCTGCCAAATTATAAGCATAAAGTTGCAGTGAAATCAATTTTGACTACATCAATATATTTTCTTCCCATCCAATTCTGTTTTATTAAGTACTTTTTTATTTTTTTAATCAGATTTTTTTAATGTATTAGGTGGTACCGAGTCTACACATTCTATTATTTCTACAAAAATTTTCTGCTAAATTTGAAATTTCAGCTCATGAAATGAAACCATAGCTTATGGATAAAACACAATGGGTAAATATTATAGTATACAAGAACAGTGATAATCTTTTTTTCTGGGGAAAAGTATTACTGGAAATCCATGTTTTTATCCCCTTACTAGAGTTTGATTTTATTCATGGTATGGATTGGCTTTCTATTTATCATGAAAATTAGGTTAAAGATAAATAAAATTGGTTTTCTAGAAATATATTCATTTTGTATACAATATTTATCCTTTACCATTGGTAACATATGAGTGTGAAGAGAAATTTTTAAATGATGGAAATAAATGTAATCTTGTACACATTGTCCAGAATAAGGGCATTATTCGTATTAATGATGTTATAGTGGTAAATGTATACCAGTATGTTTTTTCTAATGAGATTACTAGTGTTATAACTAATTGAAAAGATTAATTTACTATTGAATTATTTCATGATGCTAAGAAAATTTCAAAACACCCATATCAAATATCTCAATTTGAAATTTTAGAATTTAAAATTTTTTTGTAGGAGTTCAATGATAAAAGTTTCACTCATCTTTGCACTTCACTATGTGGTGCTCTTATTTTATTTTAAACAGAAATATTGTTCCATGAAACATTGCATTGATTATAGATCATTGAATTACAATAATTTTAAAAGTAGGTATCCTTTTTTCCATTTTTCTGACTTCATTGATCAGCTCTATAGAGCTCATTATTGTTCTAAGAAAGACTTGAGATCTGAGTACCATTAGTTGATGGTGAAAGGGAATACATTCTAAACACATCTTTTTTATACTAGATATTGGAATTAAGAGTTTATTATTAGTATTATTAGATTGAAAAAATGCACCTAATATATTTATGGATCTTATTAATATAATCACCTCTAGTTATTTGGATATGTTTTTTATTATGTTGGTTGAATATATATTTTTGTTTTTAAACAGTTATGAAGACCATGAAAAAAATTATTTTCCAACAAACCCTTAACAAATACAAGTTATATGTATGTTTTCAAAAAAATGTTTTTTGTAGAAATATATTTATATTTTGATCACATCGTAAATAAGGATGTAATAACATTTGATCCTACCAAAAAATTGTATTCGATAAATGTCCATAACCTACAAATGCTATTGAGATCTATAGTTTTCTTGGATTATTTAGTTATTACGAATGATTTAATAAAATATTTTCATGGGTATCTATCCAAAAAACTCTATTAATATGAAACGTGTAAAATTTATTTGGAAGAAAAATGTGACATTTTTTTTCAATAATTGAAAATAATATTGTTGAATGACCCAGTTTTTGAACTTCCTTCTAAAAATGGTGTTTTTTCATCTATAATGATGCTTCATTGAAGGGACATGGTTGTGTTCTGATATAGAATTATCAGGATATTACATAGGATTCAAGAAAACTAAAACCTGAGGAGATATATTATACCACACCTGATATGGAGTTAATAGAATTGGGTATTTTATTTTAAAATTAAGGGTAGTAATTTTTATGGTGCCAAATGTAAAATATACAATGACAACAAATGTTTGAAGTAATTATTCACTCAGAAGAAAATGAACATGATGTAGATAAATAGTCTTAAACTAATAAAGTATTATGATTTCATGATCAACTACCATCCTATAAAAACAAATTGGAATATTACTTGAGTTGAAAACATCATACAACACTAACAATGTTGTGTTTGGAACATGAACCCTTGATTAATGATTTGTTGAAATTTGGCTTGGATGTTTTTGGTATCAAAAATTCCACAATTTTATTCTAGGTGTTATTTTCGTCTATTCTCAAAAAGAGAATTAAGAAATCACATAAGAATGACAATGAGTTATTGAAAATAGTAGAATTGGTAATGGAATGCATATTACCTGAATTGAATGTTGAATATAATTGTGTATTAAGAATTGGAAATAGATTATGTTTGCTTTGTGATTCCTAGTGGAAGAATGAATTGTTATGTACATCTCAATGTTCATTGTTTTTAGTTCATCATGGATGAAATAATATGTATAGAAACCATAGAGAATATTACTAGTGGGATGTAAATAAAAGAGACATTTCTAATATTATAACTAAAATTTTGACATGTCAATAGGTAAAAGAAGAGTGAAAACAACCAAAGGGGGTAAATAATCCTTTTCCAGTGCTAGAGTAGAAATGGGAAAATATATATATGGAATTCATGGTAGGAATACCAAATAATCCTAGAGGTGAAAATGATATTTTTGTTATTGTTGATAGGTTGAATAACTATACACATTTCATTTCTATTAGATACACTATTTCTCTAGATAATCATTCTCAGCTATGCCACATACATATTTTCAGATTGCATGATGATCCACTATCAATTGTATCTGACCGAGATCCCATGTTCACATATAACATTTGTAAAGGCCTTCATAATTACTTGGGATTTGAATTTTATTTCATCACAACCTTTTATTATGAGTCTAATAGACATACCCACTAATAAATAAGGAAATTGGAAGACATTTTATGTGCTTTTTTAATGGATTACATGGTATGTAGGGATCAACACCTATCATAAGTTTTGTTTTCTTATTTTGATTGATCTCATTCCAATATATAGACTGAGACTTATAATGCATTATATTGAAAATGGTATCAAAATCCATAGTTTTGGGATCTTGTTAGGGAATGGAAGTTAATGGGACCATAATTATAAGAAAAAGTGGATACCAATGTGAATATTATCCATCAACACTTACAGACAACTCAGAGTAGGGAGAAATGTAATCTTGGAATGAGAAGGAAAGAAATTTATTTCGAGGTAGGTGATTATCTTTCCCATAAAATATCTCATTGGGAGAATGTTATGAGTTTTCTATATAAACACAAGTTAATTCAATGGTTCATTGGACCTTATGAAATCCATGATAAAGTTGGAATAGTTCACTATCAATGTAACATTGCCTCCAATTTTATCTCAGGTATAGAGTCTTAATTCATGTTTTGATGTTATGAAAGTATGTTCCATAATCATCTCATGTTTTTAATCTATAAGAAGATTATCGTGATGAGAACAATTCATATAAGGAAAATACAGATCAAATTCTTGATCGTAGAGAGCATGTATTGCAAAAAAATGTAACCATTTATGTTAAGGTTCTATAGAGAAACCACATAGTTGAATAATAAACATGGGAATAAAAAAATGATATGAGGAAATGGTACAATAAATTGTTTAATAAATAAATAAAATTGTGATGATTTAGCCTCCTGAAGGGGGGATAATGAAATCATATAGGTACTTACAAAATAATTTTTTTCATTCTAGAATTAAATTTGTAAATTCAGTGAAAATATAAAATGAAATAAGAGATATTAATATAAATTAATGAATATATACTAAATTAATAGTAAGGACACCTTTAAAATTATAATTAAAATTTATGTGTCTTATAAGCTAAGATATAATATATTTATGTCATGGAATAATTAAATAATTTTTGTAAAAGGATAAATTAAGTTTAGTTATTTATGTAAAACATAAATATTTATTCAAAATATCATAATTAATATAACGAATTAAAGTATTTTTTTTCATAAAATAGATCCAGTAAATAATATTTTGTTTTCTTATGATTATATTATATTTTTTTACCCCTAAATTATTTTTTCAAAGTAAAAAACAGTTATAATTTTTAATTCAATATTTTTAGATTCAAAATGATTTTTGTTAAAAATTTAATTTTTTTTATTTTTAGAAAAATTTTCATAAAACAGAGTTCATTTTTTTAATTATACTCATAAAAAAATGTGCAGGGAATGTTTTTTTGATTTTTCTGAAATAGTTGAAATTTCAGTGAATTGTAAAATATGGTGACTTATGGTAAATATACATTATAAGTGACATACTATATTCCTTGAGAGATTTATGATGTAATTAACATAATATATAAATAAATATAATAAATATAATATATTTATTGATAATTACCAATCAATTCATAATCTAAATCCAATATAATACACTAATGAATAAAATAATCAGAAAACACCCATGTGCTCCAATATAAATACCACCCCTCTCCACCACCTCTCCTGAAACCTCATTGTCAGGTATTTTGTTTAAACTCATTCATATTTAATTCCAATTATTCATTCCCTTGTAAATGATTTTATGAACTGCCCAATATGGAAAAACTATGTTCTTTAAGGAGGTTTTCGAGGAGGTGAATTAAAGAGGTAAAATCCACATTCATTTTAATTTATTTTATATTAAAATTTATTTTGTTTTATTATTATATCCAAATATCACCTATACAATGTGACATGATAAATATATTATCTTTCATATATTATAATTTTTAAATGGAATATCCATAATCGAACCTCACATCTTCTCCAATTATTCATCCAAATGAAATCATCCTTCGCGACGTATTGATTAACCGCCTTCATGGACATAGTATGTTAATTTTCATTATCCACATTCAAGACTTTCAAAAAAACATTTTTTTGGTTAAAAATATGTTAATATATATGTTATTACTTAATTAATATTCGGTAAATAATTTATTGACATAAAATTATATAAAATGATACTAGTTTGTGATGGTCAGAAAAACCTGCCAAAAAATGAACAAAACTTTTATCATTAGAATTTTATATAATAAATTATAATAATTTTAGAAAAAAAACATATATGGTATTATTTATAATTATGGAATCATATTGATACCATTACATTCCACTTATTATTTTTTTCTTCCAATTGATAAGAATCTCTCTAATGAACCAACCTTGGAAATCATGATATTAATTCACCCAAAACAATGAAATTAACAAAATATTATTAAAAAATGTGTGTAAAGATGTTATAAGAAGAAAATATCAGAATTAAAAATATTAAAATAGTTCCATAATATATTAATAATGGTCTTTAAACTATTATACATGATGTTTGAACACATTTTATATAATAAAAACTTTAGGTAGTGGTCTTTTTATCAAAAACCATCTTTCAAATTTCTATTCATAAAAAATTCAAATGGAAGGTTTTGATGATGAATGTATTCATGTATAATTTTTATGTCCATGTTCATGAATTTTTTTATGATAACATATGGGAACTATATCTTCCTTCGATTCATTTAGTATGTTTATGTTTTATATTGACCATAATTGTTAATCCAAGTGTAACTGTTATGGGTTCACTATAAATTTCTCTTCAGTGTTTCATTATAATGTAATCATGTGGGTTACACTATAAGGTATACATGAGGGTTACATATCATATGATATACCTGAGGGTTATAATCTAAATTAAGTAATTCCCCATCTAACATTTATGGAATTTTTTTTATGTTCTTAGAAAATATATTAGTTTCACAAATTATGTATAATATACTTAAGAGTGAGAAGTATGTCTTTGGGAAAATGAATTCATATGTTTGTAAGAATTCATGGAATAATGGTTTTATTATTTCTTTTATATACCTTACTATGAATTTTTATACTAAATTTTTAAAATGATTTTTCAAGAAGTTGTAATGTAAAAAAGGATGTCAATATGAATGTTGTGAAGATATTTTCATGAGAATATTTCAAGTTTTATTAAAATAGTTTGTATTTTGGAGAAAATATACATAATTTTAGAAGTACCGACTTTGAATGCTTATGGATTTATATGTATCAATTATGTCAAAATTTTCTGAAACACTATACCGAAATGATTTTTGGGAATGTTATTGAGTGAATTATAAAATAATATTCTAGATTATATAATTTTTAAGGCTATATACTTATATAAATTTGTCAGAATATCCCAATTCTTTAGATGTTTTTATTATTAAAGTAAGTTTAATATACTTTTTATAAATTTCACCTTCATCGATTTTATCAGATCATGAATCATATTGATGCATTTTAGATGATTATATAATTGTATTCCATACAATAACAATAAGATGAATCATATCTACATCAAAATTACATTTTCATGTAATATTTTTTGTAATATCATTTTGGAATTTCATGATATATATCCATTTAATAATATCATGATTGTTAAATGAAAATTTTATTACTAATGAAAAATGGACTGACCAAAGAATTTTATATTAATTAGTTCCTAATCATAATTTTCTACTTTATCCGGAAGCACAAAATTCTATAGAACATCCAAAACCTATAAAATATGACAATACATTGAATAATGATTATTTAATTGTTATGGGAAAATAATTTATTTCCTAGGATTATCATAGTGTTCAACATAGGTTTTCTCTCAAAGTGTAGTGAATTTGCAACTATTTATAATCTTTAATGTAGTTTATGAAAATTATAATGACTATGTTTGAGAAATATTGAATTTTTATAGTAATAAACATGTTTTATTTAAATATAGTTGATGAAAAGGTTTATTCGATAATTCTTTCATTGACCTATTGTAATACAATTACTGTTTCTAATTTTTATCTAATAGTTTTTGGCTAAACTAAGAGTATATAGATTGCAGGATCACCTACTCCCACTCTCTTGGCAATATAATGATGGTGAAAATATTCTGGATTCAAATATAATAATTTTATACTTTCTTTAATTTTTTATAAGAATTATATAGGACCCTCTTTATTAATGTTTAAAAATTCCAATTAGGTTTTGATATTCCATAATGATCAATAGTTCCAAACATAACTCTAAACATATGTTGAAAATAAGTGATTTCCCAACTCCTATCCCAATCCTATTACATAATATAAAATCAATTATTTTGTGGAGGGAATTTTGTCTAATGGTTTATTAAAATATTTAGTTATAGAATCTACACATAATATGATCACATTGAGTATTAAAAACAAGAAATATAAAATTTAGAGTAGATGGAAAAATAAATAAAGTGTTTTATAATTTTATGTGCCAAAAACGATTAAGTAATAATTAGTCCTGCATATAATGCATTATTCACTCATAAATATTAGCACTCTATGTGAAGGTTAATAGAGAAAATATATGATAAGAATGTAATTGCAAGAAAAAATATCATTGAAATCAAAAAACTTATTACAGGTTGTCATCCTGAGATTCCCTAAGCCAGGAAAAATCATAGAATCCCCCAAGGAATTTTATTTATCGGACTAGGTCTCCCTATTGGTGATATAATTGACCATAAATTCATTAATAACCACTTTTCATTCAATTATAAATGTGAAAATTGTGAAAGTAAAAAATTACAACGACAATCATTATTTAAATAAAAAAAATTAATATGTCATTGACCATCAAGGTTCCCAATGTGACATTGTATGCTACAACATAATTTGATTTTGTTTTTCCTACCTATGAGACTTTATGGGATAAACTTCATTTCATGTATTTTTTCAATTTACATATCATGTATATAACTTTCATTGTGTGAATGGGTATTTTATTGTGATTTTTCCTTAGTTTAAACTTTGTTATTTTTTATATCCATGTAAACAACCATTTTTCTTCCCCCATTATATAATATCATCTTTGA
Source organism: Viscum album (assembly GCA_963277665.1). Taxonomy (NCBI): domain Eukaryota; kingdom Viridiplantae; phylum Streptophyta; class Magnoliopsida; order Santalales; family Viscaceae; genus Viscum; species Viscum album. The sequence continues at coordinate 1,800,196,391 of OY728157.1, forward strand.
TGAAAAAATACTATTTTTTCTCATTTTCAATTATTTTAATCATCCTTCAATAATATTGAAATGTATTCAACCATTGAAATTATTGTTTAGTTCATTTTTTAATAATATTGGTTTATTTTAAAGTAATCATTTATGAAATAGTTTTTTAATTCCTCCACACTAAGAACGTGATTATCCCCAATCTTGTAATATTAATACTATCATAATGGTGTTTATTTCTAAAATATTTAAAATTTCATGTTAAAAAATTATAAATATTTTTTAGAAGAAAATTATCATCCACATTCCATAAAAAATAATTAATCTTACTCCGCACAATTCTAAATAAAATATTCCAATAATTTATTTTTTTCCATTAATATTTTAAAATAACAATGATATTACATGAAACAAATATTACTTATTTATTGATCATTAATTTTCACTCCACAGTCAATTTATCTCACATATATTATTTTTACTCAAATATCATGGTATTAAATGTAATTATATTGTGTTAATACTTAATGTACATGTAATTGTCCATAGGCATTCATGAAATCTAGCATATAAACCATTTATACAAATTAGCCAAAATTATTCATGATGTTTTTATGTTATGGTCGAAATGCCTCTATGGCTTAAATTATTTATATATTGACAAAAAAATCCTAAAAGCTGAGTTTTGACCTAGAATAATAATGCATGATATAAAAATATAATTCCTATGAAATACTCATAAAAATTTGAATATGTCCTCCCCCAATATCAAATCTCAATGTATGCATATGATATGATAAAAAATAATGAAGAAAACCCCATCCTTAATTTTTTTAATTATTTCAAAATGTTTTTCTTGAGATAAATCTCACATATTCCACCTAACCCTATATGATCCTAAGATCATCCATCTAGAAAATCTTATCTTTTTATCTCCCATGGAAGACCCAATGTTTACATCATATATATATATATATATCAAGTGTGGTGAATTATATTTTATAATCAATGATAACTTTTCCTTCCCCATTTTAAATGAAAATAGTCAAGAATAATATCCTCAAAGATGTATGTCCACATCAATATTTGATAACCAACCCACCCATACATAGTGTTTTGAATATAATGAATGAAACTATTAACAGTGTAAGAAAGGATATAATATACTTGAAATGTATCCCTTAAAATAACAATTTCATTCATTTAATATATTATAAACTATATGATATAATATCATTGTGGGTCTATGGATAATGGGATAACAAAATAAATCATTCATAATAAATTATATATTGATCAGTTACAACTTTGATAATATTTTCGGAATGTTATATAATATAAAAATTCCACATCCACTGAAGAAAAATAATATATAATGTATGTGAACTATTTTAATAGAAATGTTATCAGGAATGGGAATTTATAGTTTCATAAAATTATGCATGTATTTGGATTTAAAAAGTAATCTAACCAACCAAAATTTCATAAATTCAAAACATTAAAAACATAAATAGTTTTCATAAATAAAAATAATAATTTAACAAACCATGATTTTTAAAATTTATAACTATTGGCACCAAAATAAATTCCCTTTGATAGGTGGAGAAGTACAACAACTATTGGAAATGGGATCCAAGTGACAATAACATAAAATAATTCAAATGATCTTGTTTTAGGAATCCCTATTTTGAGGCCCCTCAATTCTATGACTGCATGAAGGAAGGTGAAATTACTCCCACAATTCTAATGGCCTCCACAACTTAAATAATTTCATTTATTGTACTCTCACACGTATACCACCCTCTGTGACCCTGAGAATGTCATTGGTGGTACTTCCTCCAGTGTGATGGATCTGCCCTTGATCATGGAGCAGCTCTATGATTTGTGGTGAACAATCGAGTATAGTGTGACCGCATGGCATATAAATATCCAAATCACTCCCTCTTGGAAGGATAGTAAATATTCACATTATACTTTCATGATCCCAATTTATGAATCACCTGGGAACCATAATCTAGATAGAAAATGGACCACCCATGGTACTTGAGAATCACGATCCTCCCTTTCCATTATTACTATTTTTTCCTGCATAAGCTGTGGATGATTTTTCAGAAGGCCCACTCATTTTTTAGAGTAATTAGAGCCTTTGTTTTACTCAAGTAATCTTGGATAATTATGCCATCATGAAGCATTATTCTATTGAGAGAAGACCCAATGCTATGGTGGGGTCCCAATGATTCATGAATAACATTCCTTCGTGAAACTTTGGTTCCCTGTAATGCATCAGAGCTTCATGAAGCTCCTCTCAGTGAAGACCCTTGCATCATGTTACCCTTTTCCATGTGTCTATAAAGGATTGTACATAGTGATTTCTTGGTACTTTGTATTGATTCACATGTTATGTTTCCCATCATATTGCTTTTTAGTATAGGTCCACATATGGAATTTTCTTGTCAGTATAGCTATGCTAACATGGACCCCATGAATGAACACTCCTCCTCCACCTATAATTATAAATTTCATTAGTAATTCACCAAACAAAGGTGAATGTATTATAGCGATGTAAGTCCAATAGGGAACGGAGAGAGTCCTCCCTATCAGTGTTATAGGTTTTTAATTGTCCAAACCCCATCTTACTTAGCACATTGCATTATACTGTGGTCTCAAACCATATAATAAACATGGGGTACCATGCCGTGGGAATTATATACACCCACTCATTTCTAGGGTAGTGATGGAATTAAATCATCCTCATAAGAAATGAGATCTTACCTTGGTATTTTCCATGTGTAAGACACAAACCATTGCTCAGTAGTGCATATTTTTCAATGTGACCATCTGGTGTACTATGTTATCTTGTTTCTCACACTGAGTGTGACTCGGATGGGCTAAGATGTTAGTAGTGATTGTGAAACCCTTCTTATAGAAATCTGTCTTAGAGTAAGTACCATACTATATAAAACTACATAGGTTTTGATCCCTATCTTCTAAATTGGTTTGTAATAAGCTTACATTAAGTTTAATACCAACCAATATTAATCTATTGTTTACCCTCCTTGGGATTTACACTCATGATGTGAAACCATCCCATTATCAGAAACATATTTTGGATCCACCTACATGGGGTGTCTTGATCCATCCACCATTACATTATCCATCCACTCACCATTTTCTAAGTGAGATCAATTTCTCCTCATCTCCATTTGGGCCCAATTAGTGTGTATGTCCCAAATAAATTCCTCGTGTTTAATAGGGAATCATTTTCAGGTATGCCAATCCAATCTAACTATGTGGGATTTGATTCCCATAAAATAGGATGCATAATAATTCTCCCTATGTTCCATGCAAAAAACCAATCACCCACCAACCATATCCATCATGATCATTCCCTCCAGTATCCATGTTTCAAGAAGATCATGCCCCTATTTGGATATTACATTTCCTTTATGTTTCATATGGGCCACTAACCATTACTAGGACCTAGCATTTCTCTAGGTGGCTAACCTTTTCTAGGCCTCCATTATATTCTCAATTACATAACGATGGGGACATTGATCCATGTCTTCTACACAAGTCACATAGTATGCCTCCTTGAGGTTCAATCCCAGAAACCATTCCTATCGTGGCCTATCCACCAACTCCACATGTCTTGGGAAGATAATTCCATAGCCCAAAGGTTCCATCATTTTGGGTAATCATCCATACAGTCCATTCTCTTGGGCCACCATCATATGCTTCCCATCTCCCCATTTATAATGTGTGTAATTTTATCTCTATATCATACACATGGTACATCAGAAGCCTCACTGAGGTTCAATTACATCACCCTTCACTCCATTGATTCCATAAATTTCATTTGTATCACTTCATCCATAATCATCCCAATTATTACCCAAGTTTCCACATATTTGTGATATCAATACATCCATCTGGGCCTTCTTAGTTCATCACTCCATCCACCTCATCTTTTCTATGAGTATCACTCAGATAGAAAACTATGAATGAGACCCAAAAAATCCACATCACCCAACCAAGAGTGATATTCTTGGGAAGGGAATCCAGCCATGTGCAATCCCTTCACCATAAACCTTATTAATACCTAGGTTTTGATCCTTTTTATATACATAGGTTATGTAGAATGCCTCCTCGATGTTCAATACCATCCAATGTTAAACTTTTGTGTACCTTTCATTAGGGTTTATTTTGGTGGTCCACCATCAGTAGTGTCCAAATCATCCATCATGGTGTGAAACCATATCATTATGGGACACTCCACCCTTGGTACTCTCTCACTAAGAATTTTAATCCATGCATACAGTAAAAATTATAGGCACTCCCTCCTTGGGGTCCACCTCTTCAATCCATCTCCATGGGATGTTCGGATCATCCATGAACTATCACTGTAGTATGTTAAATTCATGACCTTCCCTGTGTTAAAAATTTGGTGCCTATGGAAATCCTCATAAAAAATCCTCTAGAATAAGATACATTGTGATCACCACATTATTCCTTCATTTTTGAACCCTGTAGAATCCCTCTTATTTTGACGAATAAAGGTGTTCCTCTGTTCCTACACCATGACATGTAATTGATGCTAAACATGACTGCTCTTCTAGATGTAGGATTATACCCTAACTATACCCCTTAGAACCTATATATAGGAGATGTTTAATTAACCAAAATCCACAAAGAGATTCCATAAGGAATTAGTTCCATGAACTATGGCTCAAATATATGAGGGAGACCCATAATAGGTGATGAATTCCAATGATGAATCCATTGAAAGAAGAACTGATGTCCGATCACACTATTTCGACCAAGGATCAAACATCGCCAAGAATGGTTTGATTTCCACCCACATTTAGAAATTAGAAGATTTCGATAAGGTGAATATGTTAGAGAATTGTGATAGATAAAAACCTAAAAAATGAGTGAATAAGAAAATTGTTGAGATAAATGTACATTGTGAAATTCATCAGAAAGAAAAATGGTGAACACAATGTGAAACTATTCTCTTAAATAGGGTACACATAGCCTTCGTGTAATCAGTTCTATATTATAACATGTTAATGGATCAAAATATTAGGAACTAGACCTTCTATAAAATTAGTTGGACCTGTGTGGCACTCCCCAATATTTGGGGTTGTTGAACATTTTTAATCCAATTTGTAACATTGTCAACATGGATCATTCACTTCATCCTTGGATGATTGGACAACACTGGAGCATTGGAAATTTTCTCCCTTTTATTTATACTAACATGATGATTATTCCTACTCTATAGGACCTACGATACAATATAATTTTCACCCAATGTCAGCAGACATAGTGGTTGGGTTAATGTTAATGCAGAAATATAGTGTGACCCCGCCTCTACCACAAAGTCCATGACTTCGTCAGCTACCAATCCCTCATGCCCCATCTCACCCTACTAGATCATCCAAAGGGGGGTGATGGACTCTATCGTATATAATTATTAGAAGGATGGATTCATTCGCATAAGGGACATGGATCATCCGGACATAGAGGATCATGTGCCTCACAATGACTACCTCCCCCAAGGGCCACACACGATATCACTACTCGCCACTCTAACAATGAAATTCATGGGATCCTTAACATGGATTGTTCCTTTGAATCAATCCCATATTCTCAAGACTTAGGCGATGATTGAGTCACCCGATTGACAATAGCTGCCCAAGAGACGACAAGGAGGGTTCTGACCAAGATGTGTCAAATCCATGAGCAACAAGGTTTCCGAGCTGAGGAACATGTTAATCATTTTCCTACTCTACTGGCCCTAGTCTGAATCACCTAATTCCATTATCATGTCATTGATCCAGATGATTACCTTTAAGAGAATCATATTGATCAACTACTATGGCCCTTGACACCACTATAATATTCTTCCAAGTCCCTAATTGTGCATATCAAGGACTCCTTGATTCCTAGTTGGGATCGTTCCGTTATCTTTCTTGAGATGGGTGAACTCTCTTAGCTATCAGTGACCCCAACAGCCATTACGAGCTAGTTTGGGACAATAATACTTGGTTAGAATGCCCTCCCCATGCAATATCTATTAATATATGAGGTCCTCCACACTATCTCACCCAACATAGGGGTCATCCCCATATTCCATGTGTCAACCATGATGGATATCATCCCCACATTATTGATTTTTAGGACATATGTCCTCTCCCTATTTATGTTTCTAGTTATGGAAGTCCTCAACATGGGTCTTACAAACGATATGAAGGGCCTCATTGCATTATCCCTAGATCAATAGGAGGTCCTAACCACTCTAGAAATATCTTTAGAATATTTCTTACCTACTATTTCCATGATCAGTATGGATTCCATCCGCATTCTATCACCAGTCAACTTGGAGGTCCTCCTAGTGTTCATCTCGATCAATTTGAAGCTCCTCCCCGCACCTTGGCCTACCATTGTTGGGGTCTACCCCACAGTAGCAAAAACTAAAGAATATTTCCTACCCACACCATCCAGGATTAGTACAGAGGTCATCCCTGTGCTATCATTGAGAAACACAGAGGTCCACCAATCATCTTGAGAAGTGAAAAGTTCATTCTCACACATCGACCCACTAAATAGGTTATGCTAACATATCCATAAAAACAATCACATATATGTCCTCCCTATGTCTCCAATGATTATAGAATAGGTCCTCCATTCCACATCACCATTCAATTGTGCAATGGACCTCCTCCCACAAACCACATCCATAGTGTAGGTGCTCACCAATCTGGTGACAACACATATGGAGGTCATCCTCGTGTCCCGTTTGACATATTCATAGGTTCCCCAAACCCCTTAGTACACAAAATTAGATTTTATCCCAAATTAATCATAAAATAGAAGAATGAAGGTACTCCTCATGTATAAAGAGATCCCTTCCCAAAATAACTATCCTAAGGTACAAGTGTGAACTATTTCTGCCAAAGAAGAAACTTTTTCAGGAACCATGTTGATGTGAATCCAATATTATTCTTCGATTCTGAAGCTGAATGGGAGAGAATGAGTGAGCCTCCCTCATTATTCTACCTCATAGTCTATAAAAATATTCTGTAGGGTGAATCTCGTCATCCCAGAAGTTGAGACAAACCATATCCCTGAATCTCATCTCAAATACGTGAAGGTAAAGGAAGATTTCGCTCCCTTATAAGGTCTCACCAAGCCAAAGTGTCTATTATCACTGAATTTATGATCTACATATACCCATGATCATGAATATTTTTTATTGGATAATATAGAACAATATTAATTAATGGACCCATAGATTATTTTCACTACTACTATTGATTAGATAGTGGTGAGTACCCATACCTATAGAGACGTGATGATGCAGATGAAGCTGCCTGAAAGAGATGACTCCACATGCATTGATCTGTTTTCTCATGCATTAGTATTTTCACCAGCTAGTCTACCAACATAATGGAACAAATCGGTTACATTTATATCTTATAATCCAATAGTGATCAGTGAAATGGAAAACAATGAGTCAAACCCTCCTCTAATTATGGAATCCTGTGTGACACTTTCACTGTTGACCAGTTGTCAGAAATCCTTTCGACAAATGAATCTCCAGACATCCGCATTCATAAATCTCTCACTGAGGAAGAGTTTTTATGCTTCTGTAGAACCATCTACGTAATGAATTTACACCTATGTGACCATAATTTGATCTATATGAATATCCATTTACACTGTGGAAATATCAGAAATAAATTTTGCATGGTTGTGTTAGCAGAACTTCCAGTGCTACAAAATCCAACATCACCTGGTTACCACTGGGTCCATCAATGTCGATGCTTCTTGGGCTTCCTAGTGCTCCAAATTATAATTTTTGAAGTGTCCTTGCATGATTATGTCTATAGTTTGGGGATGTATGTTTCTCTCTACTATATTCTTATTATGTCACAACTATATTTACATAGAAACATCGACGACACTATAGGTATTGTCACTGTTGAAATGATTGAGGTCACTCTACACATGGATGGGGAGATCAGAATAATGTTTAATGATGAAGATAAGTCTAATAGGGTGTCACATCATCTCATTGATCCATCATTAATGATCAATAATCCTATTATGCATACTCTTATCCTTGCACAACCCTCCTCATAATTTCGCATTGGTAAAAGTGATGAAAAGTGTAAGGGAGCTCTTATATCCTTTGATTTTACTTATATAACATAGAAGTTAAAGGATGATCCTAAAATCACTGCTTTGTGATAGGATATTGAAAATTATCATCGGACCATAAATGAGCATTGTGCTGAGTGATAACTAGATTACTGTGATCCCAAATAGAATTACATTCTATATCCACCCATTTAGTTGAGGTAGATGCATATCATTCTTGGCAAGTTTCCCCCACTTGAGCCTAGTAATCCTATGTAGATAAACAAATTAGAATCCATAGATTATGGCAAGACAACATAATATGAATCACAAAATCCACCCATGTAGCCTAAAATATCTCATCAAAATCAAGATCATTTTTCCCACAATCCAGTATTCCATCCAATCTTTATATTGTCCCACAATATGTCAGACCTTGATAACGTGTTGACAAACCCGTTAATTCCTTAGTGGTTAGGAATAAACAAGAAAAAAGAACCCCCATCGGGATGATGTGATTGATATAGAATCCATACCACTTTATCTCTATCTGCATATCTGTATTGGTAACTCAAGAGTTGTAGTTGGGTGGAACGATCCGATGTTTCATAATGAAGTTGGAAGGTCTTACATTTTTCAGGTATTCCTAGTTACCTAGTGGGTCTATCACTACTTAAGAAGATATTCAAAATCATTTTATCTATTAGTTCATCTCTACCACCCACAATATGGGTATTGTGGACCTCATCCAGTAACTAAAACGTGCATATTCACAGATCACAAACTTCATTACGAGGCAGAAAAGCCTAACACACTTTCTTGAAATTACTATGACTCAAGGGAACCAATTGATGATGTGTTTCTAGAATATTAAGAATGATTTTTTCTGACCCTCGACACATAGAATTTCCCATGTGTATTCTAGGTTTTCTATGAATAGGATCAAATCTTATAGGAAGCCTTGTAGAAGGCCAATAAATCATTTCCTTTGATGCCTCCAATGCCTACAAGAAGAGCTACTTAGTTATGTTTTGTTGTTGTAGTGCATGTAGGGGCTCCAAAACTATTAGAGTTTTTACTAGAGAAACCTTACTAGACACAACCCATTGAGGAAAAAACCCTAGGATGCTCCACCCCATAACCATCAGAATAAGAAGAAACCTCCTTAATAGGAAACACCATCTATATGAGAGACTGTGTTTTCGTGGACATTTCATCAAGCAGTGCTATGTGTTCATGGACTATCTTCCTTAATAGATTGAAAATGGTGTTATCATGATAGATGTAATCTTAACACTGGTAGCACAAATCTTATGTGATCCCGATATTGATAGTAAAAGATTCTATGAATTGTAGTAAGTATCCAGAAATGAGGTTCAGAGGTATGATGATTGATTGGATCATAGGATAGTTATTCACACCCATGGTATAATTCGTACCCTCTTAGTCCTAGTTGAACATTCATAAGTCAGCGTTCCTTCACCAGTATCAGCTTTTTGATCCTCTTCTCAAACCATGGCATCTCAGAAGAGTTAGAACAAATATCCCTAGGGAAATCAACATCCCCCCTGATATCAAGGATATCTTGTACAGTTGACAACTCCAAGCTATCAGAATGGGTATCACACCCAGGGTTGGTCCCAAAATAGAACACCACTTTAATGATGATTATAAGAGTTTGTATATTTTTATTGTAAAATTATTCAATCCCAACAAGTCTATAGCGATTTTATTTATCTAGAAGACCCATTTAATTTCCCAACAGAGGTCATTGAAGCAGAATCCAAGGACATATAAGCCACTAGAATTCTCAATTCAATGCTACAAGATAGGTTGGTTGGGAAACCAATACTAGAAAACCAAAATTGCACCAAACATTTTTACGAACAATACTTACCACCCACTTGAATATATCCACCTCCACCGTGGAAGATTCCCTTTGACTATCCCATACCTCAACATTCATATTGTTAATATCCAAATTTAGTAGGGTCTTACTCAACCCCCAACCAGGCATTGATGAATCTTGGCATGTCTTTTGATCAATATAATTTTGCAAGAACTATCATGAATCGTGTTGTTCACCTTGAAAGTCTCATCATCAATCCAATCATAGGGAGACCCCCTGCATGATTAAATCTACACATAATGTCGATGTACATTGTGTTGAACCATCTCATCAACATTCCTAGTAGACTTTTGATCATTAGAAACTTTTTCCTCCACAAGTGATGTGAAAAACCCTTACTGATTCCTTGAAAATCCCCCTCTAGATAGAGATAGAGGATTCAGCATCAGAACCTTTCCACATAGAGTATGTATAGTAGTTAGAATTACAGGTCATTATCTTTTTCTTTGATAAATATGAGATTTATCTCATGTAGGTTTATATCTACCCATTTTAAATCATCATTCAATTCAATGGTGTTTAGGTCTACAAATGTATGATTGAAACATTTTATAGAATCTATATCTTGAATACTCATGTGTTCTAAGGGATATTGGATTCTCTAAAGCATATTGTAGGCCCCATGGCATGAATTATAAGCGTTATGAAAGGACCGAATAGATATTGTGTTGATAGATCCATTTGAAGAGACATTTCTATTTTTTGACAGAAGACACTGAGTTCATGGTTGTCCCACAATGCACTTATTACAATTTTCTCATTGGTAGGGCATGGCTCCATATTCGTGTATAAGTCCCCTACTCCTATCACAAGTGCCTCAAAATCTCCATCAATAGTCGAGTATGAATTATCTTAGGAGATTATTCTCCAATTATTGATTCTAATGTTTTCAATATTGATATGGATTACAACAGGATCAAGGAATATAATTCTCAAACTAATGAGGTTGAGAAATCCTTTATCATAGAAGAAACATGGGCATACATGAATGAAGCATTTTCCATCCCGATTCATCAGTTAAAATCCATGACTCCAAAGATGGGGATTTTTTTTCCATTACTAGTATTAATTGGTTATATTTCCACTAGTTCAATGAAAATTGGATGATTACATCTTATTACTTCGTTATTTATGCTCAGTTTATACAAATACCCCAAACTCTAGTCAAGTATCAAGATGTTCACCCCAAAGCTACAATTGTCCTTCAGAATTTCTTGTTCCACTAAGCTAGGATGAACCATCACCAAATAACCCATCACCATTTCATTGGAATCATGAATAAAACAATTAGTCCAAGGCCTAATTGAATTCAATCAGTTTATTTTATCTATATGGTTTCCATAGTGTAAGAGTATCCCGATGATGATTCCACCGCTGCTCAAACTCACACAAGTGCTTCACTAGATTTATTCATTCATGGTGAACCATCTATTCCAATTGATTCAACTAACACAGAAAATGAAGATTACTTGAAGGATAATCCTCCCACATTCGAGGAAGGAGTCACCACCACCATCGATCAGTTGGTGATGTTAAACCTTAGTATAGGCGTCAACACTGTGTAGACATTTATATAGAGGAACATCTTTAATATGTGGGTTTCTTAATGTAGGACCATGATATGTTTACTTGTATTTATGACATGATTCAAAGGCTAGAACCTCATGTCACATTGAAATGTCTTGGTCTCCCAGTAAGTCATTGCGGGTTCAATAAACCTCTTATGAAAAGGCACCCCTCTCACAGTACCATGGTCGAGACCAAAGATAACATTATCAAGAAAAAAAATTAATTTTAGAAATTCTATACCTAAAGTGTCTATAAAACATTATTCTGGTTAGGAGGATAAAATAATTGTTGAGGGTTTTTATCAGCTACCAATATCTCAACCACCATTTATCAAAGGGTTCTTTTACCTTTCTATTGATAAGGATTTTGATTGATGTGTCTATTGGACTCCATCCTATAAATTTTATAGATGGGGTTTCCAGGTTCAAACAGATGTTAATGGCCAATGAAGATGAAGATCCTATCACCATTTTATTGTATTAATATACTTTCTCATCTCAGGTAATGCCTTTAAGTATGAAAAATATAGGATAAAACTTTCATTGATCCATTGACCACATCTACAAAATGATCATTGAGACACTAGTGGAATGCAATGTGGAATATTTTTTAGTCCAATACTACTAGTGTCCGGACCAGGTCCTAGATCTTGAGAAATTGTTGGGATTATTTTTCTCTCAAAATTTGAAAATGAAACCCTCAAAAAAATTTGGGTGATGTTTAGAAATTTCCTTAGTTTCTTTGTTTGATACAGAGGCCCCATGATTGAACTATGGATGATAAAGGGTATCAACCAGATGTCTCCTTCGAGCAATATATATACTATCTTAGCCTTTAATGTCATAGATTTCTCTATTTGTTATTTGAAATATTATGTGGAATTATTTCAAGACCAAGTGATAAGAAAACATGTGATTTCGAGGCTCGGTGTGGCTGGGATAAATGTTTAGAAAATATTCAACATTAAATATCACATTTGAGTGGTTTTTCTGAAAAAATTGATTAAATTCTAAATAGATGCCTAGATAAAAAATCCATCAGCACCGTTGCATTCATAACAGTGAGTTTACCCTAATCGAGGCCTAACATTGGCTGACACAGGTCATCTATGAATGTTATTTTACAGAAGCTTATTTGAAAAAATAAATTGATGATTTATTTTATTTTGACATTAGTTCAATGTAGTAAAATTTTATATTTAATAATCCTTTATCAGTAAAATCAAGTTTTTTACAGTAACTATGGAATTTCAATGAGTGGTGGTTAGGAACCCTCTAAAAAATGGGGATGATGGATCAAGTGGAAAGTGGATTGTCGCACCAATGGATTTGGAAGATCTTGTAGAAAATGGAAAAAGTCATTCTTCTCAAATGATTGATCCAAACTCTAGGTATGGAATTTTTTAATTATTTTCCATCTCTTTATTAATCTCAGGTGAATGGGGATAAATTTAATGAATATTAATTGATACAATAATCCTTGATAAGATTAAATTAGAAGGATTTTCTTTCTCTTCATTCATCCATATAATGATAATGAATCAAGGATGAGACGAACAAATGTCGAGGTTTGTTCCGTGGAATTATTTATTCTTTTTCTCTCCCCCATTATTTGTGTTTTAGTCTTGGGAGCCTTATGACCATATTTTAACATTACTTGTGGTTTAACATATCATAAAACCTCCAAATTATAGGATTTGCAAGAACTACTCTAGGATCTATGTAGCTCAGTTCTCGATGAACCATGATCTACAACGATATTGAATTCTATACACTAGAGGTGGCCTTGTGGTCCATGGAAGCAACCACTAGTGCAGATCCAGTGTGTTTTTCTAGTAAGGGGAGGAAAAAATGGTACTTCAGCTCAGTTTTTTGGTGGCATAGGTGGTAAGCGGTGACTATAGGTGGTTGGAGCCATGAGGACAGAGCATTAGAGTCGAGTGGGGTCCTAGAGATACATGGAGTTTGTAGTGGACATGGAAAGTGAGCTGCATGGTGAGGTGGTCATAGGGAATGGAGAGGCCATGGGATGCAGTAGGGTGACCACGTGTGATATGGGAAAGTGGAGAAAGATAGATGTTGAGGGCCTAAGCCACCCAGCGGGGTACGACCAGGAGGCTAGCAGGGTAGGTGTTCCAACAAGCTGGAGCAAGCCAAGAGGGCCGAAGCAGGGCTGAGCAGGTTGTAGCAGGTCATAGTGGGTCAGGCAAAGGGGGCTGGTCAAGGCTAAAGGAGTTGAACACAGGTCATTCCACTACCCATTTAAACACCTTCCAAAACATAAAACCCGAATAACATTCAAATAGTACATCCATTTAATGATCAGTATATTGTGTTGGGAACTTGACAATGTGATGGTCCATTAGAGAACCATTTTAGGTTTTCACATGTACATAATTATAGTGACACAGTAAAACACCCCATGATTTTAGGAGATAGATTCTTTCTAATTTTTTTGATGTCTTATGTTGTACACTACACCATGATTATCTTTCTCTATACACAACACTTTATTAACTTTCAGCATATGCAACACTATACTTGGCTTGGTTTACACACAATTTCCAGTTCATTTGAAAGATTTTATTTCATGTAAAATTGAGTATAGATATTGTTTAATGAATAAAGTAACTATGTGTGGATTATGTTATATGAAACCAAAAAGTAATCTTCCACTAAACGCAACACTGAATTGGATTGAATTGCCTGCAAGAGTGACCTTTCTTGATATCTTGCATTGTACACAATTCCGAGATTCAATAAACAACAATATATTGTAAAACTATTATATAAAACAGTCATTATGAACAGTTATAACAAAATTATTAATTTTATATATCATTAAAATTAATCTAATTTATTTTCTAGAATATTATATAAGAGAAAATTTAAATTTTCAGATAAATGTAGTATTTTTCAAAAAAATACAGTTTTTTCACCTTTTGACAGTGCACCAATACAAAATGAACTTGTTATAAACATTATATGTTATATTTTAAAAAATAAAATATTTTTTGGAATCAAGAAATCAAAATTTATCTTGGTTTAAATTCTGTAATTTTCTGATGAAATTCATAATTTCATTAATAGTGAAAAATAATGCGTTTTAATCCAAAACATCATTTTCATATAATTTTTAAATATTGATAGATTATCTTATTAATTGGTTTTAATGTGTAATTGGATTAACTTTTCGTCATTTAATTTAATTTTGGTCATTGGAATTAATTTCACAATAAAATTTTCCATAAACACATGACAATATTTTGATATGTTTTTGAATTCTTAAAATAACACTTTTTGGTTTGGACAACGATAATTAATTTTATTTTAATTTCTTCCAATACTTTTTTTTAAATTTTGAAAAACTCATTCCATATATGGAATAAGTGTGTCCAAATTATTTTAATTAGTTACTTTAATGTTTTTGAGTTATATAAATAGTAACTACTATAATTGTTTTACCATAAATAAAGGTCAATCAAGTAAATTTGGGTAACTAACAAAATTATAAATAAAATAAAATTATCCTAAAGCCTGCCAAAATCCTATTAGATGAATTAATTTCGACCAATATCACTTATGGGTAGAAATTCAATCTTTTAATGGAATTTTTCCCATGAAAGTTATGTAATTATTGTAAAAAGAAATGAAGGGGATAACATATCACTCTCATATATATTATAATTATAATAATTTTAATATAGTTCTAAACATGATAAAAATTTGAAAATAAATATTATCACGAATATTTTGATATTATCTACATCATGTGAATTTATTAAGAATTTTTAGAGATTAAATAATTTCCATTAATGGGGACACAATACTGATGTAGACGTTCTTTTATTCGAAGAAATATAAAATAAATAGTTTTAAAAAAATTAAAATAAATATAAAATGAAATAATTAATGTGTTCTAATAATTTTATAGGTGAAAAGGAAATATTATATTTTTATTAAATATTTTGGTATGAATTTATCTTTTAGGTGGATTAAATTTTAATTCAAATAAATAAATGGGGTCAAAATTGACACTATTAATTTTTTATAAAAATAACACATTACTAAATTATGTAAGAATCACAAAAATATTTCAATATTAATAAGAAAAATTTTTATTATAAAAAATTTCATAAATTATGCAATTATGGAAAATTTACCACACCTATGTAAATATTTATAACCATTTAATAATTAGAATTTTTTACCACAAAAAAAATAAATATATTAAATAAGGATAATTCAAAATGATATGGTAGAAAATATAACCAAAAAACATGGATAAATATTATTTCATGAGAGTATTTTAACCCATACTCTAACTATATTCTAAATAAATGAGTTTTTGAGCATTATAAAACGAAAATCTATTTATAATAATTAATATTTCAAGACATTCCAGAGGTGCCCCTCCCTCTCTTATAAAAGGGAACCTCTATTTCTCTTTTAATAACACCTAAAAATCCATTTATATCAGACAAAATATTACCAAATCTCCTCCCAAATTCCCTCATAGCATCGTAGAGTCCCCCCTTTGGGAATAAAGGTGTCTTATGGAGTCCTTTTGTGCATACCAAAAAGACATATGTGAAAAAGATATAATTGTTTTATCACCTCTTTCAAATATTTTTTATTCATCAAATTCATGTTCTTATATTGTTTCCATACTAAAGTTAAAAATATATTATATTATACATGCATAGATGTTTTTATAATTATGGTAAAACATTATATATCTCCTTTTACCCATCCTACAAATAACAATATAACCATGTGTGCGTACTTATGGCTTCTGTATCAACACTGTATTGTAAATGTTATTCAACAATACATAATTTTGATGGTTATATTGAGGAGTATAATAGATTAAAATAATGAATATAAAATAATAATTATTCTAGACAATACATATAGAATCCAATTCAAAAATATTTTACCATCAAGGCAATGATATCGTTGCTCGGGCGTACGTACGACTTACTGTCTCCACGACGCGATTAGATTCATTATCCACATTAACATTTATCGAATGATTATAAGATATATATAATAAATTATATTTAAATATATTACCTTATAATGATACTGTATTTATGTATATTTATAAATATATTCTTCGTTTACATGCTTCCATTCAATTCAATACAGAAATAGAAACATCATTCATTCGTTCGTACGACCTACCGTCTCCTTGAACGGTGTATTCCATTTCATTTATCTATCTACCATATATATCTATATAATGAATATATATGATATATGACACATTTTTAACATTTTAAAAGTAATTAAATCATGATCTATGTAATAATATCAAGAATAACAATTCAAAATGTGCACGATAAATAAACAAATTATTACCCAAAATGGTGCATTAACATGGACTTGAAAAATGAACATGTAATATTAAATTATAAGTTAATAATTTATGATATCATATATATTATTATGGGTATTTTAAAAGTTAAAAATATGTTTAAATCGACTATACAGTATTTTTGGACACCAACTAATGAAACCGGACCTAAGGTCCGAGATAATTTTACAAACTCGTTAAGTAATTATTTACTGGGAATATTTATAATCCACCTCCATGTTTTCGATAATATGTAATATTATATTTATTATTCTTCAATTATTAATGTCAAATTTACCCATTGGTAAAAAATTTTATATGATATGAAAGGAATCATTGGGTGTTTTTCGATACGAGCTACATTTTGACTTTTCTGGAAAAAGTATGAAGAGAATGATTTTAATGTATAAAAAATGAACAAAATTTTACATATTATTAACACATTTTTCAAATAAATTTTCAACTTCACAAATTTTTTATATTTTTAACTAAATTATTTCCTTGTAAAATGTCATGGTATTTTGAGAAAAGAAAAAAATTTTGAAGGGGAAAGGATATTATACCAAATAATTTAGTTCAAGTGTTTTATAAAAAATATTTTACATCTATGATGTTGTTATTTAAATAAGGTTCTGTTTTTATCACTATTATTACTATTATATTATTGTGTAATTTATTTAATTATATTTAAAAAATCCTTTTTATTTCATGGGTTATTCGATGATGAATGATATATGTTTTTGTAGAACTTTTGAGAATGATTTCATTATGAGATTGGTGGAAACAATATCCCACTCCAATGCATTGGGTAAATATTTATATCCCATGGGATATACATGAATGGAATAGAAAGTATATTCAGGTTAGTAATACATGGATGGAACGAAATGTAAACCTAGTTCCTTAATGCACTCTGTCCACTGTGATAGTCTTCGCAGTAATGCCTTGGCTACAATGGAAACCATATTATGATATTATTTATTTTCTAAAATTCAATGTTATATTACTATGCTATTTTATCATGGTTAATGTTTCTTTATGATCTATTTCGTATTTGCTTCCATGATTTTATTTTAGGACTCAAGATTTTTATATTTAAATGTTATGTTCATGTTCTTACATTCTAATGTTTATGGTTTGTTTTATGTTCCCCATGTTCACCCTTACTGTGCATTTGAGCAAACCCTTTTTATGTAATCTTTCCCACTGGATATAAATAATGTTTTTTGAATGAATAAAAAGGGGATGGTCATTATAGAATATGGTGAAGATCCTTCACCATGTTTGAATATTATATTCTATGTTTCTGAGGAAAGTAACCTAATACGGTCTTTGGGTGAATTTTTGTGTAGTGTATTAAGTATTATTCATATGAAATGCAATGTATAAGTACATAAATATTGGGTCCTTATACATAGTTCAATTACATTGGATGTACCCGAGGTCAAGGGACATGACGGGAGTGACTACTATTCACTGTGCACCCTCTCATTCAATGTGAATTGATTCTATCATCCATCTTATCTTGAATCCATTTTTTGGGTATTTTCCTATTATCATTCCCCTAACAGTTTCTTTGAATCGTCTATAACGTAAAGAGTATGATCTCTTAAGTAGAACTTCATGTACTGAGTTGTTGGTATCCCATAAGAGGCCTAGAGCATAATCCTTTATTCATTTTTATTCTCTAGGAATAGTTCCAAGTATCGATGTGACCAACACTACATGGGCACCAATCCTATACATAATAGATTAATACAAATAGTGTTTTTGGTATCACCCCCATGGTCTTAGATGTTATAATTTTCTGATTTATCATATATCTATTAATACTATTATGTGTATCTCTATCTCATGATAGTTCCCAATAAGCAGTAATTATCATATAGACATCATTAGTGCTATCAGACACTGAAGTGAGTTCTTTCAGATGAGTGATTCATGGAAACATTCTAACTGAATCCTTATTGTTGGTATGAATTTATAATTACATAACCTATACTATGTTTTATGGTTTGAGTATATTTGGACATTCTTGTAATATATTTTAGAAATATACTTGTGTTTAGTTGACTTCACCTCAACTTTTTGTGTTGCATTCTGGTTTTTTTGTTGTCCTATTGAGTATTAATATAAAAAAATGTACATGGGATTTTCATACATGTTTCATGTATTCTGCAAATGAGTGAAATTTTCATAGAGTCCAAGGTTAACCAAGACTATAAATATACTAGTGAGATTAGGTAGGTTGAGAATTTCCTATATATTCAGATAGTAGTTCCATCACCTTGACATCAGGTTGAATAATGTAGGGTTTTCAAGGGATGAGATTCAAAACACGGTTACAAAATTTCTTCTTGGTGGGTTTTTTTTTTCTAACCTTGTTTACATTCTAACACATTCACTTTTGTACTCTAGTTGTGGGTTATATTGGTTTCCATGCACTATTTACTTAGTTTTTTTAAATTTCATCAATTTTGCCTTAGAGATGCATGTGTGAGTTCAGGTTATTTAGGCTAATGCCTCCCATTAGTGTGATATTCCTACTCAGTGCTAGTATCTAACACCTAGCCTATTGGAGGCGTTCTTAGAGATGTCATTTCATGGGGTCCACTAGGACGGGTCATTATAGAGTGGTATTATATGTAGTAGATTCAACCATAGGACCAAGAGTCTTTGAGATTGGTTTTGTTAAATAGTGTTAAGTGTTTCAAGTTTGGATTTTAGTAGAGGGCCACTAGTGTTCGTGCATTGGTTAGCATATCCATAAATTAGGACTCTAATAACCTATTTTTGGTCTCGATACATGAGAACAATAGTTACAAGAAAAAGAATGGTACATGCCTCATAAAATAGTGGGTTGTGGTTTCTATTTTCTTCTTCAGTATGCTATCAAGATATACTCATTGACTATGGAATATCATGATTCCTTATAGGATTCATGTATGATGCATACTAGATAGAATTTAGCTTCTTAATCATGGAGATGAACACCTCTATAAAGAGGCTTCAATGCAAGGACCATTTTCCAAGATGTTAACTCTACATGGTACACTATCAATACCATCACATATGCATTTAACTGTGGTACCTAGAATTTTAGTAGATGAGGACAATTGGCTGAGCGTAATCCATGATTTCATAGAGAGATTCCTTACATTTTTAATTGAACCTGGCCCTCTATAGAATGAGGATAAGATTGAGGTTGTGTCCCGAGTCATACATCTAGTCAAGACACCAGTAGATAATATGGTGGTCCAAGAACCAATCCTTCTACAGGGCTCAGTAGAGAGATGGTGGAGTTTGGCTACCCAGACTCATGATGAGGTGATTATATGGTGGATAGAGTTTGAGAACCTATTCAGAGAGTAGTTATCACAAGTTACACTAAGAGATGGTGACATCCATTAAAGGAAAATAATGAATATAGAACTAGAATCAGGGAGACAACATCATTCTTAGGGATCCAAAGGTGGGAGACATTTTCAGAGGATATCCCATGATATAAGATCTAAATTTTAGGGTTCACAGGATAGATCCAATCATCATAGAGAGAGGTGGTGCAACAAATGTGACAATAGGGGATATCTCACTCCATATTTTCAAACACATAGTGATTCCAATAGGGAGATAGTAGATGGAACACCAATGTAGGGGCATAGGTAGGAGAAGCTAAATCATCAAGGTGGTGGATTTTTTAGACGGTTGGGAGACCAGTTAGTGGTGGTAAACATGTCAGATTCCTACCACCACCACCCTAAGTTTTTCCCCATCAATATCAAAAATTTTGAGGGTAGGGGCATGGATAGATTAATGTGGTCGAGGTATAGGACCCAGGAGATCCAAGAATGATACATTATATGATATGTGTTTTTTATAATTTATCTTTTATACTAATAGACACATGTTCTATTCATTCCTTTCTCAAAACATATCTTCAACTAGACCATGAGATTTTGGAAGAACCATTGACTCGACCATTATACTTGGAGACATCTATGGGAGGAGACTCGATGATCACACATCTATCCCGATAGCGTGACCTTACCATTAGAGGAAAGAGTTTGGGTTGGAACTTTAGGGTTCAATAATGAGGCCTTATGACTTCATTCAGGGTATGGAAAAGTTATCTTTGGTCAATTCCCATATTTACTATTTTAGGTGAAGGGAGTGGTGTGTCCACAGAAATGGAATGTGGTTATCAATTATTACTGAGATAGAAACCCGTGATGAACATTATGGAATCATGCATTGAGGGGTGCATCCAATCCCTCGTCTCATCGCTATAATTACCCTCAGAGCAAATGATATTATGAGTTTCCAGTTCCCAGCAGAATTGGTGGACTATGAGGACATCACACCGGAAGATCATCCAGGATTTCCTCCTCGTTGGGATATTGACATATACAAAGAATTACACCCCGTGATGGAATAGATATCCTCCCCATCATATCGGATGCTTCCCAAAGATCTTCACGAGACAAGGGTATTGAATGATGATTTTCATTGGATGTGCTTTGGGAGAACCAGTGCTTCACCTTGGGTTGCCCCTGAAATGTTTTCCAAAAAGGTATATGAGAGGTTGAGGTTGTATGTGGATTTTAGGTACTTTATTCAAGAGACTGTAAAACACATGTATCCACTATCATGTATCGATTACCTCTTTGAAAAATTGAATTTGGAATGATGGTTCTCAAAGGTTGAGCTTCGATCAGCCTGTCGCTAGCTACGAGTACAGGACGAGGATATACCAAATATGGAATTAATATGTTTTTAAATTCATTATGAGTACTTTTTTATTCTATTTTTGTGTGATAAATTCACTATAATTGTTCATGGGACTCATGAATTGGATCTTATAGCCCAATATGAACTAACTTATAGTAGTCTTCATGTAAAATATCCTTATATAACTGACATTCAATGAGGATCACAAAAGAAAATTAATGATGGTTTTGGGCATGCTCCACAATCACTAGATTTATGGGAAACACTCAATTCATGAGTTCTATATTTATGTAGTACACTTTTTTGGACATGTTATCACACCGAATGTAGTGGCAGTGGACCTAGCCAAGGTCTAGGAAGTGTGAAAAATTGATCGGCCTTAGAGATTGATGGAGGTAAAAAGATTATATGGGTTGGATGGCTATTACTGAAGATTAATACAAGATTTATCTAGGATATAAAAACCTATGAAATATTTGAACTGAATAGGTAAGTGTTTCATGTGGACAGATAACTATAAATAGGTTTTCCAGTATGTGAGGAAGAGTTTGACAAGTGCCCAGATCAGAAGATTTCCAAAGGATGGTGTCGAGTATGTATTGTTCTGTGATGCATCCAGAACAGGTCTTGGTTTAATACTGATGGACATCCAATAGGTATTTTCCTATGGTTTACTCTAGTTGAGGCAACATGATCCTATTTATGTGACCCATGATCTTGAGTTGGAAACAATATTATTTTCATTAATGATGTGGTGAAACACTTGATGGTCGAGTGGTTTATAATCTACTATTATCATAAGAGTCACATTTATATCTTTTCATAGAAGGGTCTGATCTTGAGATAGGTGTGTTGGATAGAGTTAATCTCGGATATGACATTGATATCATCTATACTATTGGGAAGGGGAACCTGGTGGTTTATTCCCATAGTAACAGATTGAGATCATAGCTACTTGATGAGGCGTTAGAGCAGTTGGACATATTTAAGTTATCCTTTGTGGATATAGATGGGTAGATTAACTTCAATTGATAGTTGTTACCCCAACACTCTTATAGCGTGTCAGGGAGGAATATCATTGAGATACGAATTGTGAGACTCTAAATTCTTAGTTTTCCATAAGAAGTGATCATGACAGATTTTTGAAAGGTGGTGAGAACGTCATTCTTTTAAGAGGACACATGAGTGAACTAGTGGTGTTGTGGCAGTAGGGTTTGAGGGTGTTTCATAAACATCCATTAGTAGTGCATCAAGGTGTGGGTAAGATGTACAAGGACCTCTGATATCAATTTTTTTGGCTCAAAATGAAGAAGGATGTTGTGGAGTTCATTTCTCGGTAGGTCACTTGTTAATAAGGGAAGGTTGATAACTAGGTCCCAACAGGTTTGGGTGAGCAACTTGAGGTGCTATAGTGGTAGTGGGATGTGTTATATATGGACTTCATGATTGGTTTACTACGTACATATAGGGGACATGATTCCATCTGGGTTATTTTTGATAGGATCACCTTCTTGGCCTACTTCCTACCTATCTAGGAGTAGTGTTCAAGGGAGAGCATGGGGAACCTCTACATGCCTGAAAATATTTCACCTTCATAATGTTCCATTGTAAATTATTCTAGTATTTTATTCTGGTTTGACATCTCGGTTGTTGAAGATATTTCTTGAGGCATTTGGGACTCAGTTACTCTTAAGCATGACATTTCATCAATATATTGATGATCAGATGGTAGGTTCATTCAGGTTATAGAGGACATGGTGTGGGATTGCATGTGGGACATCAGTTTTTTTAGTAGGATCACGTAACACTGGTGGTGTTTTCTCTCAATAGTAGTTTTCACTCCACTATTGGTATATTACCATTCAAGGCTCTACCCGGGAGACCCTACATGTCACCAACATACTAGACCAACCTAGGAGAGTCACCATCACTGGGCCTAGATTTTGTGTGAGATACTATTGAGAAATATAAGATCATATAAGAGGGGATGAAGACAACGCAGAGCTAACATATGTTGTATGCTGATAAGAGATGGGGGCCTTTTGAGCTCAAGGAAGGAGACCATTTGTTGTTTCTGGTTTCACCTCATCAGGAATTTTGTAGTTTTGGATGGGATGGAAAGTTATATCCATGGTTTCTCATCTCTTTCTAGATACATTTTACATTTGTTGAGGTGGTGCACTACCATGATCTACTCCTCTAGTGGCATCGGGTACATTATGTTTCCACGTATCGCTACTAAGGAGGTATGTGCATGACCAATTGCATGTCATCGACATGGGAGAGATGAACATTGATGATGGGGTGACTTTTGTTGAGTACCATGAGGATATTGAAGATAAGCATGAGTTGATCCTTTGTGGGAGAATGATTCCCCTAATATGTGTCTAGTGGATGCATAAGAGTCTTCAAGAAAGCATGTGGGAGCGACATGCTTAGATTTATGGTCAGTACCCACATCTTGTTGAGTAGTCATGTTTATTTTCTCTTCAGGGATGTAAGTACCTATGTTGGAGAGAATGTAATGTACCTGATTTTTTAGTGTATTAATTTGAATATTATATGGAATTATTTCAAGACTAGGATCTGAGATGGTGTGTGATTCTGAGGCCCGATGTGCATGAAATAAATGTTTGAAAAATATTAAACTTTAAATAGAACATGTTACTGGTTTCCCTCAAATGTAACATAACTTATAAACAGTTTCATGGTTCATAAATCCAAGGGCATTATTGCATTCAGAAAATTTAGGTTACCATAGGTAGATAATAACATCATCTGACATGGGTTTTTTTAAATGTTAGTTTTTGAATGTTTAATGAATAAAAAATTTGCTGATGTAATTTATTTTGACATTACGCCAACACAGTGATGTTATTCCTTTTATAGTCATTTATAAGTAAATACAATGTTATTATAAGAACCATATAATTCCCCTATGATATTGTGAGGAGCCATCTCAACAAAAGGAGATGACAGATCGACCAGATTGTGCATCGTCATGCCAACAGAGTTGGAGGATCTCATCAATGATAGAAACCTAACTAATATATTCCAAAACTCAATCCAAAATGAAGGTTGGATATTTGTTTTAGGATTTTTCATCACATTATTAATCTAGGATGAACACATATCAATTCAATAAACAAGAAATGATGCTTCTGTCTTCAGAAGGATTAAATTACATGGAATTACTTTCTCTTCCTTCATCTTTATAATGAGAATTAATCTAGGATGACATGACAAAAGGTTTAGGTTCATTCATTAGGCATTAATTATTCTTCTTCTATCCCATGTTCGTCACACATTTACCATTGGACCCTCATGGCGACAATTCTACATTCAGTGTGGTTTGACATGCGATCGTACCCTCAGATTGGAGGAAACCCAAGAATGAAGGCCATATCAAGGTAGATCATGTCACAATGAACTCATATATACAACTTTTTTGGATTTTGAAAAATGTGTATTGGTCATTGGTATGAAGAAGGTACCAATGGTGTGGGTTTGGTTTAATGGTTTGGTGAGATGAGGCAGCATTGGTGCAATATCTAGGTGTTGCGTGCAATGTAGGCAGTCAACAGTGACTAGAGGGTGTGAGAGGTGATGGATATGGGTGGCTGGAGCTATGGGGTCCGAGCTACGGAGCCTCATTGGAGGAATATGGGATGTGGGGTCCCTAGCAGATGTGGAGGGTGAATATAAGTGGTGAGGATGCCACATGGTTTGTTGAGGCGACAAGATGTGGTGGGGTGACCGCATTAAAGCATGCTAGAATATCAGGATAGATGCAGAGGGCCGAAGAAGGCTAGCGGGGTGCGAATAGGTAGCCAGTGGTCCATGCTACCATGTAAGATAGGTGGCTTGGCAGGCCACATCGGGGTGGAAAATACTATGTGGGTCGTAATGGGTCCAAGCAGGCTGAGTCGGAATGGGCTGGGTAGCTTGGAATAGGTTAGTGGATATGGGCCTCACTCGGGTCATTCTAGGGCTTAGTTATCCCCCTTCTGAACCTTCAAAACCCAATAACATTTGTACCGTACATCTATTTAACAAGCATTATGTGGAATTGGGACCCTTTCAATGATTTAACATATCTATCTATCTCTCATGAAGGTTCCCAATGAATGGTACTTCTCGAACAGACACCATTAGTGCAATCCGACTCAATAGTGTGTTTTCTCTGACAAGTGATTCATGGAAATCATTAAAATGAATCATAATTTTTGGAATGCAGTGGTTATGTATAACTCAATAATGTGTGGTAGGGTTTGTGTATTTATGGATATTTTTTTAAATACTATAAACATATAATTTAGTAGAGTTCACTATAACTATGATTAGTGTATTACATTGTGGCTTTGGGGTGTCCTACTGAGTATTGTGATAGTACCTCCTACATGGGAATTACCTACATGAGTCATGTATATTTAGATGAGTGACCTTTTAACTGATTCTAGGGTGGACTAGGATCATACAGGGCCTTCTAAGATTAGTTTGGTAGAGGTGTTCTTATATTAAGCCCGACTATAATAGGTCAGGCACTATTCAACAGTGGGTATTGGAATCATTTTGATCCCCCTACACAAGTTCTCCTAACTTATTCATTCCTACTATCTGAAGGCTACACCAACAGTGAATAAGACTATCAGGCCCTCATTATTGGCCTCAATTTGGCTATTTAGATATATGTTACCAACCGTCATGTTATAGGGGACTTCTCTCTAGTCATCAATATGATCAATAATGATTGTGTCGTTAGGAATCTAGATCGTGTGCCATTATATAAGCATGATCTTTATCTAATGGTCTTGTTCCCCTCTCACCTAGAGTTGATTCATCATCTCTAGTCCTAAAATATTTTATATGATTCCATGGAATTTTTATCCACATCTCTCATAGAGAATGACTAGGATTTTATATTCATTCACGTGGTCAATTGAATATTTATCTATATCGTCACACTAGATGATGGTGACATCTAGTAGGTAAATCACCTTACCACCAGTTCTTCCACAGTAGGACCTATAGATCCCCCTAATACTGAAGAACCCTATTATTGAAAAACTCCATTCATAATGCATCTCAAGCATAAAAATTGTCCACTAGACATAGCTGAACATGTTCAAATACACCATAGTGTAGCTCAGTTGACCCCTTAGAGTAGTCCCAGACTCTAGAAGACACTCTAAAAATGTGGGTTTGATGGAATTATCCTCCACCTATTTTAAGGTGATGTGATTCCTATAATGAACCATACTTTACATACATTCCTATTAATTCAGAGTTGAAGCATACTTATTACAACATATAACAAATCCATGCAAGGACCATATAGGTATAGTGTCTCTATATACTAGGAAACATAAAAAACTGGTTCATAAAATCATCTACATTGTCTCCAATTTACATCATCATATTTAGATTTCCTTTTTGGAATATCCTACTTAATATCCTTCTTCCTGGCTAGGGGAAAAGAAAAAATTAATAGGGTGAGCTCAAATGCTCAGTAAGGGTGAAGAAAAGAAATATCAGTCATATCATATTCATAAGAACATAACATTTTGAAAATCTTAACCTTATAAAAGATGTCATAATATCATGTCATGGGATAAATCATTGTAATGAAAAGTAATCCCAAATAATCATAACATAAAACATTAATATGTGTGGAATAAGAACATAATCATAGAAAATCATTTCATATTAGTCGAGGCTCATTGCCAAGACCATCATAGAGGAAAATGTCCCTTACTGAACCGAGTTCACTCCTCGTTCCAGTCCTGTATCACAGAATCGGTTTAACTAGACGTTCCAGCCATGTATATCTCATGAGATATAAATCATTACCTAATACATTGGAGGGAGATATAGGTCCCACCCATCTCATAATGAAACCATTCATATGTGTGCCACAAAATCATAAATCATACATCATATCATAACCCATGTAATAAAAATGGGATTCTTAAACATCATGCCATCATAACATAATCCATATAAAATAAAAGAAAATCATAAAAATAATTCCATCATAACATAAACAAATAAATGTAAAAATAGGGATAGAAACAGAACCCCATATTATCTTAGATGGAAAATAATTTTGATAAAACACTAGAACTCCATTCTTGAGGAAAATATCCATTCTACTTGAAAAACATTTTTCCTTTCATAAAATGTCTTTAAATTTTAAACTAAAAAAAGCTGATTAAAATTAAACATAAAACATGTAAAGGAAGCTTCATGGAAATAATTTTCTAAAACTCCATTCATGCCGTATAAGTTAAAGGAAACATTCTTCTCGTACTTTGGCCGGAAAAGTTAAAAAGTACCTCGTTTGTAAAACGACAAAAAATTCCTTTCATATCTTTTACTAAAAACTCACCAAATGGTAAAATTGGATTTAGAAAATTTTATGTGGATGGAAACAATATTACATATTGAGGAAACATGTATTTGGATGATAAATATGCCCCAGTAAATCCGGAAGTATAAACAATCTCTGATAAAAATGAGATTGTGAGATTTTCCCTTACCTTAGGTCCGATTTGCTTCGTAAGTGTCCGAACCTCCTGTATAAGGATTTAAATAATGTCATTGACTTATTAAAAAATCATAATCATTGTTATGATATCATATATGGTCATATTCTTAGCTTCTTATTAGTAATATTTCATTGATACTTGTTATTCGGGTGTTTATTGCTTTTTTGTTCTTATGCATGTTTTGTCGAATAAATTCGTATTCTTCTTTTAGGTAATAGATACCTCATTTACAGAATGGTATTACTGTAATATATATCATATTTATTCATTAAATTCATTTATATAATCATTATGCAATGAAGATCATGTAGAATGAGTCGCATCACATCATGGAGATGGTAGGCCGATGTACGCATGAATGATGATATCATTCCCATGATCGTGGAATTGTATTGGAGTGTATGTATACTATTTCAGAATCAATATCAATTTAAAATAATCATATATAGTTATTATAAAAACAACTATACCCATCCAAGTAAGTTGGTGGTGGAAAACAAATTACATCATGGTGTGGAGACGGTATTTCGTACGTACGCATGCGCGGAGATTTCATTTTCTGTAGGATGGATAGAAGGTGAAATAGGGTTGTTTCATATTTATAATAAGATATCATTACATTATTGATACTGATGTTATTACTTCATAATGAAACAACTATAGAAGAATAAGTATAAGACGAAATAAAGTTGAAATGATCGGTAACAGACATTACCTCTTCTTTGAAGCGCCTCTTCTTAACCTCCTCTCTGGGAACTAAAGATGGTATTTGAAGAAGAACAGAACCTATAGGATGTTTCAAGGGAAGTGTAGAAGAGAAATTGGCAGGGTTTGGCCAAGCTTGAAGGCCCAATGTGGTGTGAGGAGGAGAGGGAGGATGTGCCCTTTTATAAGGGAGGAGAGGGGCACCTTTGGAAAAACTAAAAATATTGTTTTATTATAAAGTCATATTCGGTTTTTTATTGCTCCAAATTGATTTATTTCGAAGATAAGGTGAGTAGGGGTCGAAATCCTCTCATCCTATATAATTTAAACAAGTTTAGGTTCCTATTTTATCCTTATCATTTAGATTTAACTTTAAGTTAAATAATATTACTTTTACCGTGTCTTCTTGTTTTCATACACTATAAGGTTAATAAACATACTATAACAAGCCAAAAGAACCCGAAGTTGTTTATTATTAATATAAATTACCCTATATATGTATTTTGGCCGATCCTTAGATTTTTAAGAATAAAATAACAATTAATAATATAATATTTGTTTTAAAAACTATTTTATGTCAATTTTGACACTATTTGGTACTTTATTTTTGTGAAAATCATAACAGCATGATTAGTTCGAAACAAGTTAATTAAATCAATTCGAACATGTCATATTAACCTATAAAATTAGTGGAATTCATAAAAAGTCTAAAATTACATTTATTTGAGTATTTATAACATCAATTATGTTAATATTTCATTAATTAGATAATTACTGCATCATCATTGTGTCATAAATAAAGTAAACTATTTAATGTATAAAAATTATAAATAAAATACCATTATGTATGATATATTTTTATCTTTCTAATGAATATATATAGTTGAATTTTTCTTGTGTATAACTTTATATTAAAAATGTTTTAGCTATTAATCTTTGATTTTATCTATTTTAACTCTTCTTTAAATAAAATAATATTAAATGTCCTAATCTTATCCAAGTGGGCCTAAATGGTCATATTTTATTCCTAAGGTTGTTTTTGGTCGAATTAAACTTATCCAATAGAATTAGGACATATGTTAGGGTAATAATAATATCATTTTACCCTTAATTACCCTATTTACTTTTAACCGTGGTAAAATAAAGTAAAACGTTACTATTCACCAAAAATTATTTTCACCTCAATGAACCACATTTTAGTCCTTGATATTAACTGTATCTCTTGAATTATTTAAATAACACTCACAGATGAGGTAAAATTAAGTTTTATGTGAATTTGCAAATACTCATAAGAGGTGGGCAAAAGACGGTGAAAAGTTCAATAAAATTTATATATATCTAAAATTATTATAAAATGATTCCAATGAATTAATTTGAACTTATATATGTATTATGTATCAATTTTGTCCTAAAAAAATATAAATAAAATAAATAACTATTTAAATAAAAAGTTGGTTTTTAAATAGTAACCTACGGTTTTCACTATTCATCAAAAATTGAATGTTTTCAGAAAAATACCAAAATTTCACTCTAGGATAAATTTGATATTCTGAGTCCTAAAATGAAGTCCATTTTGAATGATAAAATTTATAAAATTTCAAAAAGTGTGTATTATTATTCATAATGGCTAGTTTTAATAATATTTTAATAGCATATCATTGTTTAGTGAAACTCGGTATTGCGTACAACGCAAGCTATAGAGGAAGGCCGCGGTTGCGTGTAAAGCAAGCCAAGATAGTTTTTTTTGTGTAGTGAAATATTACTTTGATGATTTATATAACATCAAAACAAAAAATATCAGGTGTTACAATCTACCCCCCTTAAAATAAATTTTGCCCTCGAAATTTGTCACTATGTAGCAAATAGATGAAGATACCTCTCCCTCATCATATCCCCAAGCTCTCATGTAGATTCTTCTAACTGTTGATTCCTCAATAAAACTTTCACCAAGCGAGTGGTCTTGTTCTGTAGGACTTTTTCTCTACGATCCAGAATCTCTATCGCCTGTTCTTCATAACAAAGATCTTGCTCTAGCGGTACAACTTCTGAGCTGAGTACATGTGAAATATCGGGTATGTATTTTCTCAAGAAAGGTACATGGAACACATCATGATCATGATAGAGATTTTGTGGAAGTGCCAATCGGTAAGCTACCTTCCCAACACGATCCATTTTTTCGAAAGGACCGATATACCAAGGGCTCAGCTTTCCCTTCTTCCCAAATCTCATTACTCTCTTCCAAGGAGATATTCGCAATAACACTTTATCACCCTCTTAAAACTCTAGGTCTTTTCTCTAGTTTCCAGCATAACATTTTTTTCGACTCTAAGCTACTCTTATGTGTTGTTGAATATATCAGACTTTTTCTGCCATTTCATCAACAAGATCAGGTCCTAATAGCTTTCTTTCCCCAACTTCATCCCAGCAAGTGGGAGTTCATCATTTCTTTCTATAGAGAGCTTCATAAGGATCTATCTGAGTACTAGAGTGAAAGCTATTATTATAAGAAAATTCTACCAAAGGTAGGTGTTGATCCCAACCTCCCTTGAAATCCATAGAACAAGCTCTTTACATATCTTCTACAGTTTGAATTTTACTCTCAGACTGACCATCTGTCTGAGGATGATAAGAAGTGTTGTAACTCAACTCTGTATCCGGAGTATGCTGAAGACTTCTCTCGAACATTGAGATAAACCTCAGATCTCGATCAGATATAATGGAAAGTATTACTCCATGCAATCTTACCACTTCCTTTACATATATCCTTGAAAGCTGATCCAGAGATAAATCCTCTCTAATAGCAATGAAGTGTGTCGACTTTGTAAGACGATCAACAATGACCCAGATAGAATTATTGCCTTTGGATGTTTTTGGATGTCCAGTGACAAAGTCCATAGTGGTGTTTTTCCATTTCCATTCGGGTATGGGTAATGGTTGTAACACCCCTTTAGACTTCTGTCTCTCAGCTTTAACTTGCTGACAAAACAAACATCGAGAGCCATATTCAGCAACATCTCTTTTCATTCCACCCCACCAAAAGTACTATTTTAGGTCCCTATACATCTTCGTGCTTCCAGGATGAATAGAGAATGAATAACTATGAGCCTCATCCAACATCTCCTTCTTTAATTCATAGAAGGGAGGAACAGAAACCCGATTCCTGAACCTTATTATCCCATCACAATCAAGGTTGAATTCAGGAACATTTCTCACCTTCTTTTGTAACCCTACATCTTCTTTTTGTGCCTCTTTAATCTTCAGATGTGTAGATGGTTGAACATTCATTTGAGAAAGATATGAATTTTCCCCTTCCATTATATTTCCAAGATACATCCTTTTTAAATCCATAAATATTGGATCTTTTGTGATCCTCATCATGGATAAGCTAGCATTGACTAGTCGACTTAATGTGTCTGCCACTTTTTTTGCTTTCCCAGGGTGATAATGAATTGAGTATTCGTAATCCTTAATCAGCTCCAACCATCTTCTTCGGAGGATATTCAACTCATTTTGTGTGAAAATATACATTAATCATTTATAATCAGAATAAAGATCACACCTTTCACCATAAAGATAATGCTTCCAAATCTTTAATGCAAATATTACCGTAGTTAACTCCAAATAATGAGTTGGGTAATTTTTCTCATGGATTTTCAACTGTCGTGAGGCATAACCTATCACCATATCGTTTTGCATGAGAACACACCCCAATCCCTTCTTGGATGCATCACTGTAGATCACACACCTTTCTCCACTACAAGGCAGTGTGAGCACAGGTGCACTAGATAACCTTCTTTTCAATTCCTTGAAATTTTATTCATACTCCTCCATCCAATCGAACATAACTCCTATTCGAGTCAACCTGGTGAGTGTATTAGATAACCTTGAAAAATCATTCACAAAATGTCGGTAATATCCAACCAAGCCAAGAAATCTTCAGATCTCTGTTGCTGTTGTTGGTCTCGACCATCTTTCGATAACCTTTATATTTGTTGGATCCACATATATCCCCTCTTTTGAGATTATGTGACCCAAAAAATGAATCTTTTTGAAGCCAAAATTCACACTTTGTAAATTTGGCATAAAGCCTCTCCTTTATCAGGGTCTTCAATACAATTCTCAAGTAATCTTTATGTTCTTCCTTTCTCTTTGAATAGACAAGAATATAGTCTATAAATACTACCACAAACTGATCAAGATAGTCTCTAAAGACTCTATTCATTAGATCCATGAAGATATCAGAGGCATTAGTAAGACCAACTGGAATTACCATAAATTCGTAGTGTCTATACCTTGTACAGAAAGCCGTCGTTGGTATATCCTCTTTCTTGACCCTTAATTGATGATACCCTGAATGAAGATAAATCTTGAAAAAGTATTTAGCTCCGCGTAGTTGGTCAAATAATTCATCAATGCATGGGATATGATATTTTTTCTTGATAGTGATCTTGTTAAGTTCTCGATAATCAATGCAGAGTCTCGTTGATCCATCTTTATTCTTAAAAAATTGAATAGTTTCTCCCCAAGGTGACGCACTAGGGCGTATGAATCTTTTATCAATATTCTCTTGGAGTTGCTTCTTCAATTACTGCAACTCAATTGGAGCCATTCTATAGGGTGTCATTAAAATAGGTATAGCACCCAGTATGAAAACTGTTGAAAACTCAACTTCACGATTTGGTGGAAGACCTGGAAATTTCTTTCAGAAAGACATCATCAAAATCTCGTACAATGGGTGTATTCTTAATCGTGAGTTTCTCCCCAACCATTTGAGATAAATAACCATCATTTAGTGGAATCAAGTCCCATAAGATGGAAGAAATTTCCTCTGGATGGTTATATCCATCCTTGCAATGATAGACAATCATAGATTTATCTAGAATATTAAATGTGATTTCCCTTATTTGGAAATTGATATAAGCTCCATATAAAGAAATCCAATCCATGCCAAGAATCACATCAAATTCCACTATAAGATGAATCTCAAGATTTGCATGAAGTAATTTCCCACAAACTTCAATCGGGGAAGAATTATAAACTTTTGATGCGACCATTGTGCCATTAGGACTTGTCATAGCTAACAAAACATCTAATTGTTAAGGTAATACGGAAATACCCTTAGAAAATTCATCAGAAATAAAAGTGTGGGTGGATCCAGAATCAAATAAAACATTTTCTACTTTAGAGTGAATGGTAAGTGTACCTCTCACCACATCGTTGTTGTACTCCACATCGCCGATAGTAATTTCATGTGACTTTCCTTTGACTTTGGCCTTAAGAGTTTGTTGACATCGATCATCATCATCAACCCTTGGCTTTGAGAATTTATTGGCATAATTCTCCATCTACTTACACTTGAAACATTGAAGTGTAGGAGGTGCATTCAGAGTATCCCTTACTTTGTTCACATCATTAGATATCTTCTTCCTATTATTTCGACATTCAACTGCCCGATGACCTTCTTTTCCACACTAAAAACATTTTCTTGTCCCTTTATGACAATTCCCTCCATGTGTCTTTCCACAATTTTAGCATAATGGAAAACTCATCTTCTTTTCAGTGTGGTCTTTAGGTTTTCCTTTGAATTCCATTTTCCTCTTCTTATCAAACCCATATGACTGATGGGTTAATCCAATATCCATCTCAACCTTGAGAGCACATCAAACAATTTCCCCATATCTATTGAAGTCCCATATGGCTAACGCCCTTCGAAGACTTGGTTTTAAGCCACTAAAGATTCGATCGATTTTACTCTGAGGTTGGATAATAATCCCAGAAGCGTACATTGTAACCCTTGTAAAATTTTCTTCGTAGATACCAACAGATTCATCATCCTTTTGCTTTAGGTCAAGAAACTCCTTTTCCACCTTTGTTCAAAGAATACGAGGGAAGTACTTATTGATAAAATAAGTTCTTGAACTCGTCCCATTCCATGGACTAAATTTATTCCCTTTGCATCATATTATTGATAAGATTCCACCATTGATCAGAATCACCTTCCAAACGATACACTTCTAAGATGACATTGTCATGTTCAGAACATTGAAGAACTGAAAATATCTTTTCAGTAGTATTGATCCATTGTTCAGAAACTAATGGATCTGTAGACCTGCTGAATGAGGGTGGACGCCACCTCATGAAGGATTAAACAAAATTTTGCTCCTTCCATTGCTCGTTAGGAAGTCTTGCATGATTAATAGCTTGAGAATGTTGTGTGAGAATGGCTACAAGATTTTTCATTCCAACTCCCATAACGTTTGGTTGCTCAGGGGGACAATCATTACATTTCCCTTCTGATTCCGCATTAACACAGTTCCTTCGGGTTCCTACCATTGACTAAAACCAAGAAACATCATGTGAGAAACACTAATTATAATTGGAAAACACATAATCAAGAAAAAAATTTCACACTTAAGGTCTTATCATAGGTTGTTCATGGCTATTTTAAAAACACTAAGATTGTGTTCTATGCTTAGACTTATCCTTAGGGTTCTTACTAAGGCTTTCACATCCTAGTTTTCAAAGGTTGACTATACCTTTCCTCTGATACCAACTATAAAAACCCATACATTACATACATTTTTATTACTTCAGAGTTGAATCATACTTATTAAAACATATAACAAAACCATGAAAGGACCATATAGGTATAGTGTCTTTAGAACCTGGGAAACATAAACAACGGGTTCATAAAATCATCTACATTGTCTCCTGTTTATTTCATCATATCTAGAGTCCCTTATTGGAATATCCAACTTAATATCCTTCTTCCTACCCTAGGGAAAATAAAACATTCAAAAGGGTGAGCTCAAATGCTCAGTAAGGTTAAGGAAAAGAAATATCAGTCATATCATATTAATAAGAACATAACATTTTGAAAATCATAACCGAAAAAAGAGGTCATAATATCATGTCATGGGATAAATCATAGTAATGAAAATAAATCCCAAATAATCATTACCTAAAACTTGAAACTTTGTGGAATACACACATAATCATAGAAAATCATTTCATATTACTCGAGGCTCATTGCCAAGACCATCATAGAGGACAAAGTCTATTACTGAACCGAGTTCACTCCTCGTTCCAGTCCTGTATCACTGAACCGGTTTAATTTGACATTCCAGCCATGTATATCTCATGAGATATAAATCTTTACCCAATGTAGTAGAGGGAGATAGAGGTCCCACCCATCTCTTAATGAAACTATTCTTATATATGCCACAAAATCAAAAATCCGACATCATAACATAACCTATGTAATAAAAATGGGATTTTTAAACATCATGCCATCATAACATAATCTATAGAAAATAAAAGGACTTCAAAAAAATAATTCCATCATAACATAAACAAATAAATGTAAAAATAGGTATAGAAACAGACCCCATATTATCTTAGATGGAAAATAATTTTGATAAAACACTCGAACTCCATTCTTGAGGAAAATTTCCTTTCTACTTCAAAAACATTTTTTCTTTCTTAAAATGTCATACAATTTTAAACTAAAGGAAGTTGATTAAAAATAAACATAAAAAATTCGAATGGATGTTTCATGGAAAGAATTTTCTAAAAATCCATTCATGCCATATAAGTTAAAGAAAACATTCTTCTCGTACTTTGGCCGGAAAAGTCAAAAAGTACATCTTATGAAAAACGACAAAAGATTCATTTCATATCTTTTACTAAAAACACACTAAAGGGTAAAATTGGATTTAAAAAATTTTTAGGTGGATGGAAACAATATTACTTATTGAGGAAACATGGATGTGGATGATAAATATGCCCAAGTAAATCTGGATGTATAAATAATCTCGGATAAAAATGAGATTGTGAGATTTTCCGTTACCTTAGGTCTGATTTGTTCGTATGTGTCCGAACCTCCTGTATAATGATTTAAATAATTTCATTGACTTATTCCAGAATCATACTCATTGTTATGATATCATATATGGTCATATTCATATCTTCTTATTAGTAATATTTCATTTCTACTTGTTATTCGAGTGTTTATTGCTTTTTTGTTCTTATTCGTGTTTTGTCGAATAAATTCTTATTCTTATTTTTAGGTTATAGATACCTCATTTAAAGAATTTTATTACTGTAATATATATCATATATATTCATTCAATTCTTTCATATAATCATTATTCAATGAAGATCATGTAGAACGGGTCGCATCACATCGTGGAGACGGTAGGCCGTACGCACGCACGAGCGATGATATCGATCCCATGATCATGGAATTATATTGGAGTTTATGTATAATATTTCAGAATCAAAATCACTTTACAATAATCATATATATTTATTCTATAAACCATTATACTCATCCAAGTATGGTGGTGGTGGAAAACAAATTACACCACGGCGTGGAGACGGTATTCCGTACGTACACACGCGCGGTGATTTCATTTTCCGTAGGATGGATAGAAGGTGAAATTGGGTTGTTTCATATTTATAATAACATATATGTATATGATTGATAGTGATGATATTAATTAATAATGAAACAACTAAATAAGAATAAGTAGAAGAAGAAATAAAGTTGAAATAATCAGTAACATTTATTATCTCTTCTTTGAAGCGCCTCTTCTTAACCTCCTCTTTGGGAACTAATGATGGTATTTGAAGAAGACCAGAACCTCTAGGATGTTTCTAGGGAAGTGGAGAAGATAAATTGGTAGGGTTTGGCCGAACATGATAGCTCAATGCGGTGTGAGGAAGAGAGGGAGGTGGTGCCCTTCTATAAAGGAAGAGAGGGGCACCTTTGGAAAAACTAAAAATATGTTTTTATTATAATGTCATATTCGGTTTTTAATTGCTCAAAATTGATTTATTTAGAATATATGGTGGGGAGGGGTCGAAATAATATCATAAAATAGAATTTACAAAAGTTTAGGTTTCAATTTGATCCTTATCATTTAGATTTAACATTAATTTAAATAATTTTACTTTTACCGTGTCTTCTTGTTTTCTTACACTATAAGGTTAATAAACTTACTATAACAAGCCAAAAGAACCACAAGTTGATTATTATTAATATATATATCCTTATCTCTGTCATTTGGCCAAAACATAGATTTTTATGAATAAAATAACAATTAATAATATAATATGTTTTTTAAAAACTATTTTATGTCAATTTTGATACTATTTGGTACTTGATTTTTTTGAAAATCATAACAACATGATTCGCTCTAAAAAGGTTAATTAAATCAATACTAATATGTCATATTAACATATAAAACAATTGGAATTCATAAAAAGTCTCAAATTACATTTATTTTAGTATTTATAAAATCAATTATGTTATTATTTCATTAATAAGATAATTACTGCATCATCATTGTGTCATAAATAAATTAAACTATTTAATGTCTAAAAATTATAAATAAAATACAATTATGGAGGAATTCTTTTTAGCTTTATAAGGAATATTTATAGTCTAATTTATCTTATGTATAACTTTATATTAAAAATGTTTTAGTTATTAAACTTGGATTTTATCTATTTTAACTCTTCTTTAAATAAAATAATATTAAATATCCTAATCTAATCCAAGTGGGCCTAAATGGTCATATTTTATTCATAAGGTTGTTTTTGGTGTAATTAATCTTATCAAATATAATTAGGACATATGTTAGGGTAATAATAATATCATGTTTACCCTTAATTACCATATTTACTTTTAACCGTGGTAAAATAATGTAAAAAGTTACTATTCACTAAAAAAATATTTTCATCTCATTGAACCACATTTTAGTTCTTCATATTAACCGTGTCTCTCATATTTTCGAAATAAAAATCACAGAAGTGGTAAAATTATGTTTTATGTGAATTTGCAATTTCTCCTAGGTGGTGGGAAAAAGACGGTGAAAAGTTCAATAAAATTTATATATATCTAAAATTATTATAAAATGATTCCAATTAATTATGTTTAACATATATTGGTATTATGTATCAATTTTTATATAAAATTAATTTAAATAAAATAAATAATTATTTAAATTAAAAGCGGTTTTTAAATAGTAACCTAGTGTTTTCACTATTCATAAAAAATTGAATGTTTTCAGAAAAATACCAAAATTTCACCCTAGGATAATTTTTTTATTCCAAATCCAAAAATGAAGGCCATTTTGGAAGATAATTTTATAAAATTTCCAAAGGTAGGTATTACTATTCATAATGGCTAGTTTTAATAATATTTTAATAGCATATCGGTGTTTAGTGAAACTCAGTATTGCGTACAACTCTAGCTATCGAGGAAGGCTACAGTTGCATGTAAAGCAAGACAAGCTAGTGTTGTGTATAGTGAAAGATTCTTTTGATGATTTATATAACATAAAAACAAAAAATCCTGGGTGTTACATTCTACCCCACTTAAAATGAATTTCGCCCTCGAAATTCTTCACTTTGTAACAAACAGATGAGGATACCTCTCCCTCATCATATCCTCAAGATCCCATGTAGCTTATTCTAATTTGTGGTTCCTCCATAAAACTTTCACCAAGCGAGTGGTCTTGTTCCGTAGAAATTTTTCGCTACGATCCAGAATCTCTATCGGCTGTTGTTCATAAGAAAGATCTTGCTCCAGCGGTACAAATTTTGAGTTGAGTACATGTGAAGGATCTGGTTTGTACTTTCTCAGGAGAGATACGTGGAACACATAATGAACTTGAGAGAGATTCGGTGGAAGTACCAATTGGTAAGCTACCTTCCCAACATGATCCAGTATTTCGAAAGGACTGATATACCTAGGGCTCAGCTTTCCCTTCTTCCCAAATCTGATTACTCTCTTCCAAGGAGATATTTGTAAGAACACTTTATCACTATCTTCAAACTCTAAGTCTTTTCTTTGGTTGTCAGCATAACTTTTTAGTTGACTCTGAGTTGCTCTTATGCGTTTTTGAATAGATCGGACTTTTATTGCCATTTCATCAACAAGATCAGGTCCTAATAGCTTTCTTTCCCCACCTTCATCCCAGCTAGTTGGAGTTCGACATTTCTTTCTATAGAGAGCTTAATAAGGAGCCATCTGAATACTGGAGTGAAAGATATTATTATTAAAAAATTACACCAAAGGTAGGTGTTGATCCCAACCTCCCTTGAAATCCATAGAGCAATATCTTAACATATCTTCTAGAGTTTTAATTGTTCTCTCAGACTGACCATCTGTATGAGGATGATAAGCAGTGGTGAAAATCAACTCTTTATCTAGAGTATGCTGAAGACTTCACCATAACTATGAGGTAAACCTCGGATCCCGATCAGATATAATGGAAAGTGGTACTCCAGGAAATCTTAACACTTCCTTTACATATATCCTGGCAAGCTGATCCAGAGAGAAATCATCTCTAATAGCATTGAAGTGTGGATAATTTGTAAGACGATCAACTATGACCCAGATAGCATTATTGCCTTTGAAGTTTTAGGATGTCCAATGACAAAGTCCACAGTGATGTTTTCCCATTTTTATTTGGGTATTGGTAATAGTAGTAACATCCCCTTAGACTTCTGTCTCTCAACATTAACTTGCTGAAAAACCAAGAATCAAGAGACATATTCAGCAACATCTCATTTCATGCCATCCCACCAGAAGTACTCTTTCAGGTCCCTATACATCTTCGTGCTTCTAGGATGAATGGAGAATGAAGAAATATGATCCTCATCCAGCATCTCCTTCTTAAATTCGGGGAAGGGAGGAACACAAACCCGATTCCTGAACCTTATTATCCCATCACAATCAAGGTTGAATGCAGTAACATTTCTCACCTTCTTTTGTAACTCTACATCTTCTTTTTGTGCCTCTTTAATATTCAATGTGTAGATGGTTGAACATTCATTTGAGAAAGATAAAAATTTCCCCCTTCCATTATTATTCCAAGATCCATGCTTTGTATATCCATAAATATTGGATCTTTTTTTATCCTCATCATGGAAAAGCTAGCATGTACTTGTCAAATTAATGCGTCTACCACTTTGTTTTCATTCCCAGGGTGATAATGAATTGGGTATTTGTAATCCTTAATCATCTCCAACCATCTTCTTCGGCGCATATTCATCTCATTTTGTGCAAAAATATACTTTAATATTTTATTTTCAGAATAAATATCACACCTTTCACCATAAAGATAATGCTTCCAAATCTTTAATGAAAATATTACCACAGTTAACTAAAAATAATGAGTTGGCTAATTTTGCTAATGGATTTTCAACTGTCGTGAGGCACAATCTACCACCATATCGTTTTTCCTAATAACGCATGCCAATCCCTTCTTGGATGCATCACTGTAGATCACAATCCTTTCTCCACTACAAGGCAGTGTGAACACAGGTGCACTGGATAACCATCTTTTCAATTACTTGAAATTTTCTTCACACTCCTCCATCCACACGAACTTAACTCCTTTTCGAGTCAACCTGGTGAGTGGATTAGATAACCGTGAAAAATATTTCACAAAATGTCGGTAATATCCATCCATGACAAGAAATCTTCAGATCATTGTTACTGTTGTTGGTCTCGACCATATTTCGATAACCACTGTTTTTGCTGGATCCACAGATATCCCCTCTTTTGAAATTATGTGACCCAAAAATGCAACTTTTTTAATCCAAAATTCAAACTTGGTAAATTTGGCATAAAGCGTCTCCTTTCTCAGGGTCTTTAGTACAATTCTCAAGTGATCTTCATGTTCTTCCTTTCTCTTTGAATAGACAAGAATATCATCTATAAATACTACAACAAACTAATCAAGATAGTCTCTAAAGACTCTATTCATTAGATCCATGAAGATAGCTGGGGCATTTGTAAGACCAAATGGAATCACTATAAATTCATAGTGTCCATACCTTTTACGGAAAGCCGTCTTTGGTATATCCTCTTTTTTGACCCTTAACTGATGATACCCTGAACGAAGATCAATCTTGGAAAAGTATTGAGCTCTGCATAGTTGTTCAAATAAGTAATCAATGTGTGGGAGAGGATATTTGTTCTTGATGGTGATCTTGTAATGTTCTCTATAATCAATGCAAAGTCTCGTTGATCCATCTTTATTCTTAACAAATTGAACAGGTGCTCCCCAAGGTGACGCACTAGGGCATATGGATACTTTATCAAGATTCTCTTGGAGTTGCTTCTTCAATTCCTGAAACTCAATTGGGTCCATTATATAAGGTGTCATTGATATAGGTATTGCACCCAGTATGAGTTATATTGAAAACTCAACTTCACTATTTGGTGGATGACCTGGCAATTCCTCTGGAAAGACATCATCAAACTCTCGTACAATGTGTGTATTCTTAATCGTGAGTTTCTCCCCAACAATTTGAGATAAATAACCTTCATTTAGTGGAATCAAGACCCATAAGATGGAATAAATTTCCTCTGGAAGGCTATATTCATCCTTGCATCGATAGACGATCATAGATTTATCTGGAATATTAAATGTGATTTCCCTTCTTTGGAAATTGATATGAGCTCCATATTAAGAAAGCCAATCCATGCCAAGAATCACATCAAATTCCACTATAGGAAGGATCACATGATTTTCAGGAAGCACTTTCCCACAAACTTCAATCTTAGATGAAATATAAACTTTTGATGCGACCGTTGTTCCATTAAGAGTTGTCACAGATAACTCGACATCTAATTGTTGAGGTAATATGGTGATAACCTTAGAAAATTCATCAGAAATAAAAGAGTGGGTGGATGTAGAATCAAATAAAACATTTTCTACTTTAGAGTGGATAATAAGTGTACCTCTCACCACTTTGTTGTCGTACTCCACATCGCCGATAGTAATTTCATGTGACTTTCTTTGTCTTTCGCCTTAAGAGTTTGTTGACATCGATCATAATCATCAACCCTTGGATTTGAGCATTGATTGGAATAATGCCCCATCTCCTTACACATGAAACATTGAAGTGTAGGAGGTGCATTCTGTGTATCCCTTACTTTGTTCACATCAATAGACATCATCTTCCCATTATTTCAACATTCAACTGCCCGATGACCTACTTTTACACACTTAAAACGTTTGCTTGTCCCATTAAGACAATTACCTCCATGTTTCTTTCCACAATTTGAGCATAAAGGAAAACTGATATTCTTTTCAGGGTGGTCTTTATATTTTCCTTTGAATTTCATTTTCCTCTTCTTATCAATCCCATATGACTGATGGGTTACTCCAATCTCCATCTCAACCTTGAGATCACATCAAACAATTTCCTCGTAGCTATTGAAGTCCCTTATGGCTAATACCCTTTGAAGACTTGGTTTTAAGCCACTAAAGAATCGATAGATTTTACTCTCAGGTTGGATAATAATCCTTGAAGCGTACCTTGCAAGCCTTGTAAAATTTTCTTCCCAGATACCAACAGATTCTTCATCCTTTTGCTTTAGTTCAAGAAACTCCATCTCCATCTTTGTTCGAAGAATATGAGGGAAGTACTTATTGAAAAATAAGTTCTTGAACTCATCCCATTCGATGGACTCAATTTCATCCCTTTGCCTCATATTCTTGATAAGATTCCACCATTGATCAGCATCACCATCCAAACGATACACTTCTAAGATTACTTTGTCATGTTCAGAACATTGAAGAACTGAAAATATCTTTTTAGTAGTATTGATCCATTGCTCAGCAACTAATGGGTCAGTAGACCCGCTGAATGAGGGTGGACGCTGTCTCATGAAGGATTCAATAGAATGTTGCTCCTTCCATTACTCGTTTGGAAGTCCTGCATAATTCATAGCTTGAGAATGTTGTGTGAGTAGGGCAACAATATTTTGCATTCTAGCTCCCATAACGTTTGGTTGCTCAGGGGGACAATCATTGCATTTCCCTTCGCATTCCCCATTAACACAATTCCTTCGGCTTCCATCCATTGACTAAAACCAAGAAGAATAGTGTGAGGAACACTAATTATAATAGGAAAACCACATAATCAAGAAAAACATTTCACACTTAAGGTCTTATCATAGGATGTTCATGGCCATTTCCAAAACACTAAGATTGTGTTCTATGCTTAGACTTATCCATAGGGTTCTTACTAAGGCTTTCACATCCTAGTTTCCAAAGGTTGACTATACGATTCCTCTGATACCAACTATAACGACCCATAATTTACATACATTGTTATTACTTCAGAGTTAAATCATACTTATTAAAACATATAACAAAACCATGAAAGGAGTATATAGGTATAGTGTCTTTAGAAACTGGGAAACATAAAAAACTGGTTCATAAAATCTTCTACATTGTCTCCCATTTATTTCATCATATCTAGAGTCCCTTTTTGGCATATCCTACCTAATATCCTTCATCCTGGCCTAGGGAAAATAAAACATTCAAAAGGGTGAGCTCAAATTCTCAATAAGGGTAATGAAAATAAATATCAGTCATATTATATTCATTAGAACATAACATTTTGAAAATATAAACCTGCAAAAGAGGTCACCAAATAATGTCATGGGATAAATCATAGTAATGAAAAGTAATCCCAAATAATCATAACTTAAAACATGATACTTTTTGGCATACACACATAATCATCGAAAATCATTTCATATTAGTCAAGGCTAATTTCCAAGACCATCATAGAGGATAAAGTCTATTACTGAACCGAGTTCACTCCTCATTCCAGTCCTATATCACTAAACCGGTTTAACTTTCCATTCCAGCCATGTCTATATCATGAAATAAAAATATTTACCCAATGAATTGGAGGGAGATATAGCTCACACCCATATAATAATGAAACCATTCTTATTTGTGCCACAAAATCATAAATCATACATCATAATATAACCCATGTAATAAAAATGGGATTCTTAAACATCATGCCATCATACCATAATCCAAATAAAATAAAAGGACATCATAAAAGTAATTACATC
Organism: Viscum album; assembly: GCA_963277665.1. Lineage (NCBI taxonomy): Eukaryota > Viridiplantae > Streptophyta > Magnoliopsida > Santalales > Viscaceae > Viscum > Viscum album. Next base: position 1,800,241,233 of record OY728157.1, read on the forward strand.
ATAACATAACCAAATCAATATAAAAATTGGGATAGAAACAGAACCCCATATTATCTTAGATAGAAAATAATTTTGATAAAACACTCGAACTCCATTCTTGAAGAAAAATATCCATTCTACTTCAAAAACATTTTTCATTTCTTAAAATGTCATACAATATTAAACTAAATGAAGTTGATTAAAAATAAACATGAAAACTTATAAAGGAAGATTCATGGAAATAATTTTCTTAAAATCCATTCATTCCATATAAGTTAAAGAAAACATTCTTCTCGTACTTTGGCCAGAAAAGTCAAAAAGTACCTCTTATGAAAAAAGACAAGAGATTCCTTTCATATCTTTTACTAAAAACTCACTGAAGGGTAAAATTGGATTTAAACAATTGTATGTGGATAGAAACAATATTACATATTGAGGAAACATGGATGTGGGTGATAAATATGCCCCAGTAAATCCGGAAGTATAAACAATCTCGGATAAAAATGAGATTGAGAGATTTTCCCTTACCTTAGGTTCGATTTGCTTCGTAAGTGTCTGAACCTCTTTTATAATGATTTAAATAAGGTCATTGAATTATTACAAAATCATAATCATTGTTATGATATCATATATGGCCATATTCTTATCTTCTTATTATTAATATTTCATTGCTACTTGTTATTCGGGTGTTTATTGCTTTTTTGTTCATATGCGTGTTTTGTCAAATAAATTCTTATTATTCTTTGTAGGTTATAGACACCCCATTTACAAAATGGTATTAGTGCCATATATATCACATTTATTCATTAAATTCATTTATATAATCATTATGCAATGAAGATCATGTAGAATGAGTCGCATCACATCGTGGAGACGGTAGACCGTACGTACGCACGAGCGATGATATCGTTCCCATGATCGTGGAATTGTATTGGAGTGTATTTATACTATTTAATAATAAATATCAATTTACAATAATCATATATAGTTATTATCTACACCATTATACCCATCCAAGTAAGTTGGTTGTGGAAAAAAGATTACACCACGGTGTGGAGACAGTATTGCGTACGTACGCACGCGTGGTGATTTAATTTTCCATAGGATGGATAGAATTTGAAATTGGGTTGTTTATTATTTATAATAACATATCAGTATATGAGTGATACTGATGTTATTACTTCATAATGAAACAACTAAATAAAAAGAAGTAGAAAAAGAAATAAAGTTGAATGAATCGGTAACAGACATTACCTCTTCTTTGAAGCACCTCTTCTTAACCTCCTCTTTGGGCACTAAAGATGGTGTTTTAAGAAGAACATAACCTCTAGGATGTTTCTAGGGAAGTGGAGAAGAGAAATTGGCAGGGGTTTGCTGATATTGAAAGCTCAATGTGGTGTGAGGAGGAGAGGGATGAGGTTCCCTTTTATAAGGGAGGAGAGGGGCACCATTGGAAAAACTAAAAATATTATTTTATTATAAAGTCATATTCGATTTTTAAAAGCTGAAAATTTATTGATTTAGAATAAATGGTTGGGATGGGTCAAAATAATCTCATCCAATAGAATTTAGACAATTTTAGGTTTCAATTCAATCCTTATCATTTAGATTTAACTGTAAGTTAAATATTTTTACTTTTACCGTGTCTTCTTGTTTTCTTACACTATATGATTAATAAAAATACTATAACAAGCCAAAATAACCCCAAGTTGTTTATTATTAATATATATAACCTTATATAAGTCATTTGGAAGAACCATTGATTTTTAGCAATAAAATAACAATTAATAATATAATATTTGTTTTAAAAACTATTTTATGTCAATGTTGACACTATTTGGTACATGATTTTTGTGAAAATCATAACAGCATGATTAGTTCGAAAAAAGTTAATTAAATCAATACTAATATTCCATATTAACCTATAAAATTAGTGAAATTCATAAAATGTCTCAAATTACATTTATTTGAGTATTTATAACATCAATTATGTTAATATTGCATTAATAAGATAATTACTGCATCATTATTGTGTCATAAATACATTAAATTATTTAATGGATAAAAATTATAAATAAAATACCATTATGTAGGAAATCATTTTAGGTTTCTAATGAATATTTATAGTTTAATTTATCTTATGTATAACCCAATATTAAAAATGTTTTAGTTATTAAACATTGATTTTAACTATTTTACCTCTTCTTTAAATAAAATAATATTAAATGTCCTAATCTAATCCAAGTGGGCCAAAATGGTCATATTTTATTTATAAGGTTTTTTTGGTCGAATTACACTTATCCAATAGAATTAGGACATATGTTAGATTAATAAAAATATCATTTTTACCCTTAATTACCCTATTTACTTTTAACTGTGGCAAAATAAAGTAAAAAGTTACTATTCACCAAACATTATTTTCATCTCATTGAACCACATTTTAGTCCGTGATATTAACCGTGTCTCTCGGATTTTAGAAATTCTACTCATAGAAGCGGTTAAATTATGTTTTATGTGAATTTTCTAATTCCTCTAAGAGGTGGGTAAAAGACGATGAAAATTTCAATAAAATTTTTATATATATAAAATTATGATAAAATTATTCCAATTAATTACATTGAACTTATATAGTTATTATATATAAATTTTGAACTAGAATAAATTTAAATAAATTAAATAATGATTTAAATAAAAAGTCGGTTTTTAAATAGTAACCTAGTGTGTTCACTATTCATCAATAATTGAAATTTTTCAGAAAAATACCAAAATTTCACCCCAGGCTAATTTTGATATTCTAAATCCAAAAATGAAGTCCATCTTGACAGATAAAATTTATAAAATTTCAAAAAGTGGATATTACTATTCATAAGGTCTAGTTTTAATAATATTTTAATAGCATATCGTTGTTTAGTGAAACTCAATATTGCGTACAACGCAAGCTATCGAGGAAGGTCATGGTTGCATGTAAAGAAAGACAATCTAGTGTTGGGTGTAGTGAAATATTCCTTTTATGATTTAAATAACATAAAAACAAAAACTCTTGGGTGTTAAAATTCCCTAGTTTTTCTTGATGTCAGTGTTGGGTTATGTAGTGCTCGTTAGGAAAGATAGATATTATCTTACTAATTCATATGTTGGGATACTTATATCCCACCATGGCTATATCATGTTCGCTAAGAAGTTACAATGGTGTTTGATTCATGAAAATATGTTACATAGATTGCATGATCCCCTCAATACTAACAATTACAGTTGGCCCTATTCAGTATGGAGACTCTATGTCATGAGGCCATATCCACTAGTGACTGCTTGATAGTGATAGTTGATTTTGATCTCAATAGATATCTTCTAAATGTAAGGATAAGTGGTCCCACTTAAGGATGTCAAGGCCCATTATATTATTGAGTACATGAACCCCAATATCAATTATCGATTTGGTGACCCCCACAATTTTCAAAACAAAAAATTGAAAACATAAAGGTGGGTGAATTGAATAAATTTTATACCATGTACAACATCCAGTCTCACCACACCTCTCACTATCATGCATTGGAAAATGTATTGATCAAGAATTTCAAAAAAAAAACCAATCTGAAATTTTTAAGATGATGGTGGGCCAGAAAAAGATATGTCTTCCAGAAAACTCATCAATTATCTCTGTTATTATCAAATGGTTACTCATAACTCCACTAAGGTGACTCCATATTTCCTGATGTAAATAGTAGAGGCATTATTTCCCCTCGACATTCAGTTTCAATCAGTCCACATAGATATCTATGAATAAGAGACATTATAAAAGATTTAATAAGTCCATCTAGATGAACTAGAACCATTGATGATAACATTCTTGGGGCATTTCATAATCAAGAGAGGCACTAGAATAAAATGGCTAGAGCATTCAATAAGAATTTTGTCTCCACTACTTCATTCTTCGTGACACAATATTGGATTTCTGGACACTAATTAAATTGAGTAGAAAACTACAAATATTGGAGCCCAAATGATAAGGACCATATATAGTCCATAATGTTTATCCTATTGGTGAATTCACATTGGTAACTATGGATTGTGAGAAGATAACTCCTCCCACAAATAAAATTTCCTCAATAATTACATTTCATATTGATTTTTCCCATGTTCTGAGCATTAATACCTTAATATAAGATCACTAACATCATAGTTTAATGATGTCAAAATGTGTTACAAGCTTTTTCATGACTGTATGATGATAAACTACACATCCCCATGATTTCCCCACCTTAGAGACATTGTATGGTCAAAATTATATAACTGTAAGCTTGGGACCCCAGTCTAGGTAGCATGACCCTAAATAGTATGAATTACAATCCTTACTGAATGATGGGTAAATTCATATAATCATCCATGAAACATGAAATTAAACTGTGATGAAAAGTCTTAGTTTTATGACATTAGACTATATGAAATTTCACATCCTAAAAACATGACATTAAACAATGTGAGATTTCTTATATGGAATGTGTAACTCTGTTATGGACCTACTTATCCCTCAATAATTTTGGGTTTCATCATAGATCCATAATGTATATTTTCACTTTAAATGTCTCATTCTATGGTCCATGATGTATGACCTTAATGTAATATCTCTAAATCCTTATTTCCTGAAATTAATCAATGTAACAAACATTGTCCGGGCCATATAATAATGAACTTCACAACTCTATGATGTCATCACCTAAGAGAAAATTTATTCTATCATTTGTCATCTAAAATTATATATTCATGAACTGCGTATGTATAGATTCCCATCCTCATGGGATATATAGTGACCCCCAAACATTTTTTCTTTGGGAGCAGTAGTTGGATCACAATCCTTTTGGCTGCTACGACTACGTTTTCCTTGGGAATGTATTGTTGGTTGTGGGACTTCATGGTCCTCATTCATGTAAAGTTATTTTATAATGATACACACATACCATTTGGGATAATCCCCCCCATAATTCCAAGACTTATTAATTTAAAATTTGTGCATGTTCTTCTCTAAAATGTGTCATGTAGTGTTGGGCCTCCTTATACATCATTCACATAGGGTTTATTCATGGAGTCATACTACACATCTCTTGAGTCATCCTATGGTCATACCTCTTTGAACATAATATAATGTTCCCAACTTCCTAGTATCACAATTAAATACATTGTAATTACCATGTTGTTCTCATTTGATTGGATATTTCCCCAGTAATTGTCCATCTACCATGACATATTCAACAAATATGTGTGGATTGATTCTCATCATCATGGGATAAGTAGTAATGTTATGACATTTTTTCATCAGGCCTAACTACATGATCAAAATTCTTTTTGGTCTTTGGCTTGAGTTTCCCTTTGGGTGTGCATCGCATGACATGGATATCTTGGTCCTCAATCTAATTGGGTTAATATCTACTACACACACTTCTCCTCAAGGATACATATATTTCCCAAATGTTTTGGTAGTAATATAATAATCTTTGTAACATTATAAGTACTTTAAAAATTATGCTAAATTGTACCACATTAATTTCTCTTTATGCACTACCATTAAAAGAATGTTTCCCACACCCCTGAAACAAGTCATTAAACATTAATACAATGACCTAGTTGCATGGAAATACATCGATTAACATATTCATCATTACTAAATTATATTAAGCTACCCAGATACATCCCAGGGACATTACGTTAAAATGGGTATCTAGGGATCAAACTCAATGACCTCAAACTAGAATATTATGGTCCAAGAAATATGACCTTAAACAATGTGTGATACAATGTTCTTTTATCCTGAGTTCATTTGGGTCCATCAACTGACATGATCTAATGCGCTGGGGTGCGAGACATAATGTGTTGAGCTCCACAAAGACATTCAACTCACCCATCCCCATAAATCTTGTTTTTATTAGTTCAGATGTCCAATATCATTCAGATCCACATGAACCCCTAATGGTGATGGTTATGCAACTCTCACTCACCTTCAATCTAGGGCCAATACTTTAATGAATTTAGTGCCAACAAATAGAGGATATTTTTTAAATATGGTCAAAATTCGATTATGAATTTCCAAACCTAACCCCTGTTCGATGATGTTATGTTCCATTTTTGGTGAATGTGTTCAATAGTAGTGCTACCCATTAGTCATACCTTCCATGATGTTGACCTCAGAAGTTCCAATATACATCCTTCCCACATTCTTTTATTCTAGTGGGACACTATTAAATTTGACATTTCTACTTTGTGAATTTGTGCATGATGAGTGGTACTATTGATATCATCGACATATTATCAACAGGGATTTTCTAAACATTCTTTTCCACATCTACATGTGATAGGGAAGGACTAACACCACTCCTTATTTACCATACTGACCATGGATCTTGTCGTATTAAGAGTTCTTAGTATGGGTTATACCCACATAGTAAAGATTCACAATATTTTGTGAAAACTATATGATTGTAAACTAGAAGCCCATGTGTTCTAAACAAAATGACCTTAAAACATGAGTCCATATTTTCCACACTCTATGCCTTTAAATTGAGTAATTATCTTTGGTTCTCTTAAGAATGTCTTTTTTGTGTGGACTTATGTGGCCCCCATTCACATAGATATATTTTTCCAAGACATACACATCCACTTTGGGGAACCTCTCCTCAAACTCGCATCCTTACTACTTGCATTTAAAATATAGAGAATAGTCATGTTAGATGACCATAAAATATAACATTATCTTCATGATTACATGATGAAAAAAATCATTTCATTGTGGTTTTATCTGATGAGAATACATCATCCTTTACAATGGTAATCTACCATTAAAATTTTTCAGACCCACATATGTATTTATTATTGTATTGGAACCCGGACATTCCATCCCTGTCAAACCGCTCTAAAAAAAGAGAAGGAAAAAAACAAAAAAAATGTGTTCTTCTCCCTCTCTCTGTGAATAGGTTAGACCTGCACCAGGAAATTTCCCTTCAGTAACTATGAGTGTTTATATTCAGTTACTCAAGGTAAACATGATTCCTAGTGATGGATGATTATTAATTTTGGGTATAGCTACAAAAATACTTACCCTTTTCACATTGGACCATCTTAGTCCTCAACGCATGTCATTACATTTCATAGACATCCAGATCTATGTTGGTTGTGATTCCCATCCTAATGAGATAAAAAGAGACACCCAATCATTTTTCCATTGGTCCCATCCCCGAAACTTCCATTATTTTACATTTGGTCACCCATGATCATAGATCTATGACCTTAGTATACATGCTCATGTCCAGGCACTGTAAATGTAAATTGTACCCATGCCACATCTTTGATATGTTGTATGGGGTGGACAAATTTTTTCTAAATTCATGTAAGATCTATTCGGAATCGATATAAAATTTACCCATTTGAGACTCCTAAATGGTACTAACTCTATGAACATAAACTAAGAACCCATATATTTGATGAATTATGTTAAACTGAAACCCCACCCTTGACAAGTCTCGGATTCTTTGTGATAAATTATGGGATTCATTGTCTTCTTCACCAGAGATGATTTCCCCCACCAATGTGTTTCTCCTAAAAATACATGTTTTAGAATTTCATGTGTCTTGATTTTTATCCTTATGGGATATGTTGCGTTGATCAGTCATTTTTTCTTCATCCACTTCTATTAGTTTTTTATGATTTTGGCTCTATTTCCTCAGTTACGCTCCATTCATTAAGACCATAAAAATGATACAGTTTTTGTTATTGTATGTATGAAACATGAGGGACATTTTGGGATACTTCATTCTTGGTGTTTATCTCTTACATTATATATGCATATCCCATAATTCAATATTACTGGAATGTCCATGAATCACAACATAAAACTATTTTCCTCGATCAATATTTTACGACCATAAAATAAGGACCTTGTTGTGACATTTTCCCCTCTATATATTATATGTGATTCCTTCCCTTCTATTCCCTGATAATTATTGGTGTGTATGACTTATTTGTATCATTCATGAAGGGTCAGTTTACTCTTTTACACACAAATATTCTAGGAATAGATATTATAGTCTATGCAAAAAGACTCTGAATTTTTTTCTACGGTCCAAGTAGTATGGCCTTAAACTATGTGGAATGTCCCGATCAGAATATGTGAAACTGTGAGACACATCCTGGTCAGATGATTCTAAAATTTTCCATGTCTCATCCCCATCCTATGGTGTTAAATGGCATGTTCATCCTTCTTGTTTTTATAATATGGAACTTCAAATCACCCTATGGTCTTTCTATAGAGGTCATTTTTAGAGGATGGTTTTGACCTTTTTTCAAAACCAATACTCCTACACTAATTTTCATCAAGTCATGATGGAATAATTTGAAGAGTGTTGGAATCCTTTCAAAAATTAAATTACTCCACCCCACACTTCATGTTAATTTCATTTATGTCCTCATTCTCATTTATGTGTTATGGGAACCCCTAATGGCTTGGTTATATGGATTTGGATCGCCTACCATATTGGGCCAATGTTCTAGATGGCATTAGATGACATTTAGTGATAGGTCTCAAATTTTGAATATAGCTGGAAGTTGAACCTCCTTTTTTATACTTATTTTAGGCTAGAGTTATTGATGCTATGTTTTTAATATTCTAAGAAGTTATCCTATACTAGTATTCCATGTTCCCTACATTACAAATATAAACATTGTGATTCAAAATTCATAGTCCCATTTGATCATATTGATTAATACACCCTTATATGTATCCCACTTGTCTAGTAGTGCCCATTTGGATAGGAAATTGGCTATTTAAGGTTCCATCTCTTGTCATATCATCTCTTGGACCAAAAATTGTCTGTGTCTTGTCAACAATAATAGACCCCTTGTTTTGGATAATTATCCAACACTCTCATAAAAAATGAACACTTATTTGATCATCCCTTGTATCTCAACCTAGATATGACCCACATGTGCTAAGGGATTGGTCATTTGTTATTTCAAGTATTTGGTTAAAGTGTGGTATTTGAAATAATTAATAATAGCCCCATGAATGAAATTAAAACACTATGTATGTTTCGTGAGCTTTGAAAAACATTGACATTATGGATCTTCCCATTCAATGTATTTATTTAACTCCACCAACCTTTTACATTTGTCCTCCAAGATCTAATATTTCTACTTGAGCTCCCTTTCTTATTCATTTTATTCTAGAAGAAAGTCATCAACAATGATCAATACCCAGTTGTTCTTAGCCTATAGACCATACACATGATGAGATACATGTTTCAGCCCCTCTTTGGCTTCCATTTGTCGTACACTCAATCATGTGTGCCATACTGATTGTGTATTGGAAAAATAATAATGCTCATCTTTATTCCCTTCAAGACACTATGTTTTATATTTATCCTCCTAATGATTCTGAGTATTTATATATTTCTACTAATTCATGGAAAAATCTTGAGGACAACTCATTTCAAATATATTCTCAGAATGATTATCCTTAATGATTACGTATAGACCTCACATATCTTCCTCTCCAAGGAAAATATTGTAAAACTAGTGTAAAATTGATACCATTTGGATTATACAATATGGTTCTAGAGTTATTTTGGTGAATATATTGAACAAAATCCATGATCAACATCAGGTGGCACAACTGTCCCTGACATCATCAGAATTAGACACATCAAGATCTTTTGGATCAATAGCCTCGTACACTAGAAATACAATCTGGAATTCAGAAGTGAGATATTCATTTGGAATCGTATAAAATGGCTAGGAATCCATATATTGTGGTTGATCTATATCACATGATCTCACCTAGATAAGATTGTTCCTGCTTGCACTATGTTCTACCCCGCTAGTGGAAGCACAATAAGTTCTGAACCATTATGTCTGAGTGGCCATTCCTTCATGTAATGAATCACCATTAGGAAAGGAATCACATATCCTTAACCATGACCTATAAAATAGAATCTTATACTCTAATAACTATTCATACATGAGGCATATTAGTTTACATAGTAGATTACAACAGATGTGGTTCTGTTCTGTGAGGAACATACAGAAGTCAAGTGGAAGTCTATCCCATTTTCCATTCATCATTTTTTATAACATAGGGTGTATCCCTTACACAATATTGAGGGCTCTAATGATTCTTGAGAATCCAACCTGGCATCTTATGAACTTTTGGAAATTACAACCATTATAACCCCTAGACATAATTCTTTAGGCTGGGTCTTCTAACTCTAATTCCACACCTCCATCCCCATCAGAAAGAGTCTCTTGGGTATATCCTATTGTTTGTACGATATTTTAGTGAAGATATCTAAATAAAGGATGATAAATGTGATAGTATAGGGATGTGAGTTGAAGCTTACATCTGATGCCTCATAAAACCCATCCAATGAAGTGTCCCCCAAGACTGCTACCTCGCCTTCGTTCAAAGAGGCTTCATTCATGACTACGATTATGGTATTTGTCCGAGGACATCCTTTATTGGAATCGCCCCCTATGATTCATCTGAGTAATCAGAGAATGGGGAGTGATCCTCTATATCAGCCTCCAACAAATTCAGTGTAGATTTCATATCTAGAAACACATGCACTTGATTTTTCATTTTATTTCTAGTACCTAGGGAATGAATGTGGACATCTAATTCCAAGATGAATTATACCCCCACATTCAGAGAAACGATGAACCTACCTTTAGATAAGATGATATTTTATAGATACATCACAAAAAGATTTATATGATCCCATATACAACATGTATTTATGATCTCTCTTCTGGTATCCCATGATTTCCAAGCCTCATGATAAACAACACCATTAGTAATTTCCACATGTCAATTTTTTTGCAGGATACGGGGTGGTTGACATAAAAAACACCCTTGATGGATCCCATTATTCCTTGTTTAACACTACTGGGATCACTAGATCCGGTGCTTCTACTCTTCATTTATGTTTGATTGGTTCATGTCCAAAACCACTGGCCTTTCCACTTCATCTTATTCACTATAATTTGCATAATCCCTTTCCACATTATGCTCCCTTGGAGTTGTTCGGAGTCAGCCACAATGTAGAGGGACCACTCTCTATTTGGATTTAATGGTTCTCTACCACAGAGTATCTCTAGGATAAGTAGCCTCCCAACTCTATGCATACAGCTTGACCAACCTATATGAAGTATTGGATGGTTGTAGACCATTCCACATCCTCCAATATTTTTTTGTAAACATGATCCAAATAAACCACATCATGAATGGATGATCTTAATGAAGAACTCCAAAATATACATTTAGAGTCAGTCTCTGTAGGAACAAAAATGCACTCAACAAATGGTATGGGTTTATGGTTAAAAAATTAGTTCATAATCTACCCTTTCTACTAGCACTACACCTTGAAAGGCCATGATATATGACTACTTATCTTCAGTCATTATGCTACCATCAGTTATCACCCCTATCGGAATAGTAAATAGGTGAAATGATAATATTTGTACCTAAATGGCCCTACTAAACACTTCCATCAAACACAAATTGAATGTAAAAATCCCTAAGATATTCAGAATAGTTAAGAAAAAGTTTAAATCAGTAGGTTATATATGCTTAGGATATTCGTATCCTCCCATGAGAACCACCACCCATTTGTATAGAATGTGAAGAAGACAACACACATTAAGTTTCTAATTCGCCTCAATAACATGGAATGACTCATTATATGGATTTCCTAGTACCAAGACTCCATGATTGATATTATTCTACATTTATATCATTGCATCCAAGATGAATGTACTAGGATGTTCCCCCTTGTGTGAATATCATACCAGCAACATCCATCCACATATCTTGGGAGAAATAAATCTAGCCAACTGAACTATTGGTTGATGATCATTCCTGACGTTGTACCCCCAACACTGCAACTAGCTATCCACGATGATCAACTAGTAGTAACCTTATCTTCCTCACTAGGCCCCATTGGTTAGGTGTGTGGTCTTACTAGTAGTTTGTTGGGTTCTTATTCCAATTTAATAGGATCCTCCAGTAGGAATGTTCGGAAATATCTAAACTACAATATAAAATGGGCATATATCATCATATTACTTTATTTTTTCATGCATGTAACTAGATGCAGATCCAAACTTCCATTTGCGACATCTTCTCATGATCCCCCTGCATTCTCCTTGCGCAGGAATTAATAATAAATCCCCCTAGGATGGGGATCCTAGAAAAATGATGTATGTCCTAGTGTCTAATGTCACCTTCTTCATGATGTTTATCGAATGTGTTGGTTTCTATAGACCATAAAATGATTAGTTCTGGCATGATATTATTTGGAAAATAGTAAAGGAATTAGAAATCCCATTCCACCTCATAATGTCCCACTCGCCTTAGGTCCACTCCAAACACTGCACAGGATAAACATACCATATAGGCTCAATCCAATTCCACTTTGAAGATTCCACCATGTAATATATCCCATTCAACAGTCCACCCCTTCACTGAGATTATTAGTCCTTCCTTAATGATGTTATTGTATTTTTTTGGGGTTGTTTCTCACACCAATGGTATCTTGTCAGTATACTAGAGATGGTGGTAATGTAAATCCACTATGATAATAGAGTGATCCTTCCAAATATGGCAATCAGAAACTCGATTCAACTGGTACTACCCTATTGTGCCCCTGAACTATTAATCGGGTTTATCCCTTCTTTTCGGTTGGATGAAGACATCATCCATCAAACTGAAACAATATACAATGTCAATCTATTCCAAAGGGAATAACCCTTCCGCAATTTTGATAGTTGTTCAACTAATGATTAATGATCAGAATGAATATGAACTTTCTCAATGATCATGATATTATGCATCATATATTTCCTTCAAGATGTATCCACAATGACCTCCCATGAATATTATATAGAGGCCATCAGATTTATGACATTTTTGATTTTGCTGCACTATTCTAAGATATCATTACTGAATCTCATTTTCTAAACAATAATCTATGAAGATTTAGAGCACTCGGATCTATTCTCATTGTAGTGGAAGATTGAGATTCCCTAGTTCACCAAGTGACATTCTTAGAGAAAGGTTTGAGGGCCCTTGTTTGTAAAGATCCGTTCATGGGGGATGAAAGAGCATCAAGAAAGATAAATGATTTAAAGGGTTCAATGATATACAATAAGGATAATGGGACCCTCACACACTATTAATATTTAGAAGGCCGAGTGAGATTCATTGTCAGATTTTGAGCATCATGGAAAATCCATACTCAGAAGGAATGTGCACCCTTCAACACAAAATTCCCTACGATCACCCAGTTTTGGCGAAATCCCCTTCGATTCTAACCCTCCTTTAACTCGACTCCCATTATCTGGAGTGAATGTTTTGGCACCAAAATATCTTCCTTCGGATATGTATAGAATCACCATATATTTTCATAATTGTATCAAAGTAGAAACAACATAAAATCATTCAAAAGAGTATCATTTGTGAAACCCCTTGACAGGGCCCCTCAGCATTGCAACCACATGAAGGATGAAAATGGTACTCCAATGAGTAAAATTCTCTCAATGACCATGTTAATGTCTTTGATAGTAATCTTATGAGTTTGATACCCTCCATTACCATGTAAATGTCTTTAATGATTCATACATGAGTCTGATGGATCTGTCCTGATTGTGGAACCACTTTCTGCTTTGCGATGTGGCACTGAGCCCTGCCAGACCACATAGACTATAAATATATTTCTCACTACCCATCAATGAGATGGTTACTATGACATTTTGAGTTTTGATTTTCCATATTTTGAATTACGTTTTCCCCCCATACTAGAGAGAAAATGGATCACCCAATGTACTTGAGGATAATGATCATCCCTTTCCCTTGTACCTATATACCCCAACCTAAGATAGATATTTCTTTTACTAATGCCCATGACATACATGTAAGAAGGATACGATTTTGGATACTTGAATATTAATATATAATTAAGCCTTCACAAAAAACTCATCAATTGAGGAAGGAATACATGCTAGGGAAAGGTCATAATGCAACATATGGCCCATTCATTGACAAAACATCATTTTTACGTAAACAATCAGTGCTCCACAAATCCCCTTTCAGTGAATAACTTTTCATTGTGAGATCCTCTACATTATGGCCCTCCTAGCATATATTTAGTGATTTAATGGTATCTATTTTTGGGTCCCTGGTTATGTTTCCTGACTTTTTTCTTTTCATCATATGTACACAAATGGATTTCTATTTTTAGCATAGTTATGCTAACATGGATCGTATGACTAACCATTAATCCTCCACCACCCATTGGGAAATGTTTTGTTTGTTCATCATCAAAAGTCTCAAATCATATAGCCATGAATATAAAAGGTCATATGGATTGAGTCCTCCATATCCAAGTTTCATGATGTTAATCTTCTGATAACCATCATCCAAAGAACATGACGTTAAACTGTATTCTCACCCCATACAATGGACATGGTGTTCCAAGCCTTGAAAATTTTCTATTCACACTCATATCTAGAGGAGTGATGGAATTGGATCCTTAACACATGGTATGTGATACGTCCTAAGTTGCATTCATGTGTAAGCACCACTCCATCTCCTACAGATGCATCATTCCTGGCGTGACTGTATGGTCCACTATCTTCCCATGTTTCTCACTCAATGTATCAATCAAAAGATCATAGAAGAAATTAGTGATCATGTGACCCTTATTTTAGGAATCCCTCTGAGATTAAGCTATATACCATACAGAACTACGCATGTTTTAATCCCTTACTTATAAAGAAGGTATATAGGAAGCCTCTATGAGGTTCAATCTCGAACCCTTGTAAACTAAGGTGCTCCATTCTAAATATGTACCCTCATGACGTGAAACCTACTCATTATGGGTCACATACCTTATATACATCTATAAGGGGTTTCTTGATCAATACACCAATTGTTCCTTCGCCACCACACCCTTATCTCAGTGAGATCACTACATCCACCTCCATCTATTTAGGCCATCACAGAGCATAATTCCATACAATTTGACTCTTTTTTATCTTGTTCACACTTCAAGTGTCCAATACTCACCATAATACATTGAATATTATTCCTAAGTACTATGATATAAAAGAATATTCCATGAAATTCAATAACAAAATGTATTTCCCACCATCCATCTATATCTTAGTAATTCCCTCGAGTCTCCATGTCTTAGGAGGACCATGCCCCAGGTCTAGATGTCACATTTATTATTGGGTGCTTTCTAGTTCATTAACCATATGTAATAAATAGCATGTCTCCATAAAACTATGGATGTTTCGGCTCCAATAACAAGCCCCATTCAAGAACTACGTGGAATTTGATCCATATCTTCTACACATGGTATGTAACAAGCCTCTCTAAGGATCATTCCAATCATCTATTCCCATATTATTATTTCCCATTAATCTACATGTGTTGAAAGGATAATGCCCCATCCTGAAGGTTTAACTTAATTAGGGTCTCTATCCATATAATCCATTCTCACAAAATGCCTTCTTCGGTATCTCATCACCCAATATAATCTTCATTGACTTTCATCTATGTCTTCTACACTGGGTATGTCGGAAGCCTTCTTGAGTTTCAAGACTAGAACCCCTTAAACTCCATATATTCTATACATTACAACTCTTAAACTTCATCCATATACATCATATATCATTGCCACACCGCTACATCCCTGTGAGAGCATTACATCCATCAGGGTCGTCTCAGCGTGTAAGCCTCATTCACCTCATCAAGTATCTCAGCTACACATGTGAATCTTACCATGAATAATCTCCCACACAATCCATATTCACCCAACTAATAATGATCCTTTTTAAGGGTATATATCTAAGGGTAAAACCCCCACCATCATCCTCTGAGAAGTATGGGTTTTGATCAATATCTTCTAGACATGTTATATTGGAAGACTACCTCAGGATCAATACCATCATGGTATTTTTATCATTTTAACTCTATGTAAATTGATCTATATCTTTACACATGGTACATAGTTATCCAATCTGAGATTCATGAACATCACCCCTCACAGTACATCGATTCAATCCATTCTATCTCTTAAATTTAATCCATGTCTAACCTGATTCTTACCTGATCTTTCACCTCTTGGTGAGAACATTCAATCCATCTGATCCATATCAGTGCATAATCCATGTTCTCATCTTCATTTCAATAAGTATCACTCTAGTAGATAACCATTCTTATCCACACACAATCCATATTCACCCAACAAATATAGATCAATTTATAAATGGTATCTAGCCATGGGTAAGCCTTTAACCATCATCCATTTGATCCATTTGTGTTTTGATCCATTTCATCAACACATGATACTTAGGAATCCTCAATGGTATTAAATCTCATCCAATGGTAAACATTGGTATAACCGTCTTTGGGGTACACTTCCCTGGTCCTCCCTCACTAGTGTCCAAATCAAACTTCACATTCTGAAACCTTCCCTTTATGAGGCACACCATCCTGAGACCCATGTCACTAAAATTTTGTACCCATATATATAGTAAAACATCTAGTTACTTCCACTTGGTATCCTCCCCTCTGATTTGACTCAATGGGATGTTCTAATCAACCATTCCCCTTCTCCGTAAGTCATTAAACTCACAGCCTACAACATGTAAATCATGGGATGCCTGAGGAAAACCTCATAATACATGACTCTAGAATAAGATAAAATGTTATTTCAATATGATACATTGGGGACCAATCCCTTGAGAAGTCCTTTTATGAGGAAGAAGATGTGTTTTTGGGGGGTTCCATTGCCATGAAATGATACTAATGCCCAACATTAATACTCTCCTCTGTAAAGGTTTCTTCCATGATTAGACCCCTTAGACTTTCTAGATAGAATCATTTTAACTAAACAGTGTCCGAAAATAGATGGAACTAGGAATCAATTTCATGAACTATCACTCAATTCTATGGGGGAAACCCAAAACCAAGGATGAATTCCAAGGAGGAATCCTTAGAAGGAAGAACTGACATCCCATCATCCTGTATAAGTCAAAGAGAAGGCATCCCCATGAATATGATGAACACCACCCACCTTTGGAATGCTGGAATGTGGGGTAGTAAGTGTCCATCATTGAACAATGAAACACATTTTCCCAAACACATAATTGAAGGATCATATAGATGAGTCAGACGTGGCCCGACATAAAGTGTTGAAAATAATCACCTCATACATAAATATTATTATTCAACTCCAGTTTTAAAAATCTAATCAGGTAAAACATGATATTTAAAAAAATGAATAAAGATAATATTATATATTTTCTATGTCTCCTATATCTATTCTATATTACTTGGGTTCAAATTTAGTAATGAATTTTCTTTTAATTTTAACAAACATATTTTAATTTTCACATTAAACTAAATAAAATGATTGAAAATCATAGTCACCTTTCATTGATTACATGAGGATTTTATTCATTGTTTTATTTAAATAGTTTTATATTTTATTATTTCAAAACGTGAATTCTCCATTTATGGCCTGAATATTATTTTCAAATAATGAACTCACTATTAAGAGCATTGATTTTGTTTAGTTTCATCATGTTTTCTTATCAAATGTTTATGGACCAATAAATATGAAAAAATGAATATTCATGTGTAATAATTCATAAATAGGAATCATGGGAAGGTTAGATTAATGAAATAAATCTTGTTTACACCCAAAATTGATTTTGGATAACATATATGGTTTCCCAATAGAAAAAATATATCAAAAAACATATTCTAAAGGTCATAAATATGATATTACCTTGGACAAATTTAATTTAGGTGGCATCCAAATTAAATTTAAATTTATTACTTATGTGATTAAAATTTAAATGGAATTACAATATTAAATAAAATGATAATGAAATGAACAGATTGGTGGTTACTCATTGACAATTACGTTAATGGATGGTAATCTTCTCCATAAAGTTTCACATGAAACTATCCCCATAGGAAATATATTTGTCATTAATTTTAATTTACATGTTTTTATTATAATATTACACACTGAATCTCTCATAATATTCTTCCATACATTAAAATCTATTTTTTATGAAATTATTTAGTCAATATGGTCACGTGAATTTTTCTATAATTTTTTTCTTAATATAATAACAAAAATACCCTATGTTATTTACTATTTATTAGTAAGGAAATATTAAACAAACATGGATAGGATTTCATTAAAAGTTTACCAATTCTCTTAAAGACCCGATGAAACGTTATTATTACAAATTAGTTCTTATTCTACCTATATCTCTATTGTTGGGTCCCAATTAATAATAAAACATTAATGTTATTAAGGGGTTGTGGAATCATTAAAATATTCTTCCCACTCAATTTTTTAGTTCATTACAACTATTTTTCATGTCCCACATATCAATAGTATTGGTATTCAGATCTCTAATATTAAAATAAATAGTTGAATATTAAAATTTATTTTGTGAAGACTTGACTTGTTCATGTGAATAGTTTTTATTATGAGTATGAGAAGGTCTTACACAAACTTATGTAAAACCACAACTATCTTAACATGTATTTTTCAACACACGATTATCTATGAGATAAATGTATTATAGATCATCTAGTTATTTGGTAATTTCTTAGCCTGAAATCCAGAAACAAGGTAGCCAAAGATGGTTCAAAACATTACCCCAATAGTTAATTCTCATATTCAAGTGGACTCCGACTCATTTTTATTATCAATGTTTTTTCTATGTGGATACTGTAACCCTATATCATACATCAAAATAATAGTATATATTTCATATAATCAAGAATTTCATATTATGTCGAAATAATAACTCAAAAAATGTTATGTTATAATATAAAATTAAAATTAGTAATGTAAAAAAATACATAAAATCCAATAAAATGACATCCCACTAGGATTCATTCCCAAATATTTTGAATTCAAAAATATATTTGAAAATTGGTTATCCTATATCCCTATGATAAACCTCATACAGCCTTTAGATTCCATCAGAGCTATAATGCTCGATCATTCCAATCTCCACAAGAACCTCACCACAAAATTTTTATGAATTAAACATGTTAGAGATGATCTGTAACTCATGTTCTATGGGACTCAAGATGGTTGTGATTAAAACCCAACAGGAATCCTCCAATGGTGTATACAAAACTATTTAGGAAAATATTGTGTAACGCCCCGACCCAGTCAACTACTAAACCGGAAACCAGACTGGTGGTTCACACGGACTCAAGTGCTTTTCACCATATATTTGAGATAGCTAACTAGTAGAGAGGGTCATGGGAGGTGATAGTGGGGAGTCTTTAACCTCGTTAAAAAGATTTAACAATGATAAAATATTATATAAATAGAATTCATCATAAGAAGAATAAAATAACAATGATTATGAAACATAAGATATGTTTTATATAACTAAACAAAACTGGATAGAGAGAGATTATACAATTTATGGATGATTGATAATTGATAATATAAATTATCAAACAAAAATCATGCTTTAAATTAACATTTTATAATAAGGAAAATACATAAAATCTTTATGGCCGATCTTCATGAGCATTCTGAGAACCATCACGGTCCTTTGATCATCACTCCCAGGTAAAGAAATAAAGTAATAAACCAAGATACTGCAAATATAAGGTCCACTCAAGTACCAATGGTACCAAAGTAGGGTGTGAGATATAAATCTGATTAGGCCATCACCCATAGTTTTTATCCTAATATAGATAGTGTGCCATGATTTATGATGTGTAAAGATATAAAGAATACAAGAAAAACTGAATCAATGAAGAATAACCTAGATAGTTTTTAAGGGACACCTGATGGATATAACTTTATTATATAATAGCTGGAATATGTTTTTTTAGTCACCATATATATATATATATATATATATAGTAACAAATGTTTTATAGGATACATGCCCTACTTAACTATATACTGAGAGATTCCATGATTCAACACTCGGTATGGAGAGTGTTGTAGCAGGTAACACCCTAATCATGGAATGTGTAGCATAAAGACCAGTGACCATATAGTATTTGTGAAAAAATATGATTACAAAAATATATTATGATGAATGTTTCAGAGAAAAACTTTCAAGATCCAATGTTTATTTGGCAATGGAATCCTCATCAAGTCCCACAAGTTTTTTGATAGAATCTCATGGAACGGTTTGGAATTCTTGGAGCATGTATAACATATACAATACACATGTCCAAAAAAGCCAGATCCAAGGGGTTATCAAGGCCTATGTTATCCCATATAATTCATATATGGGAATCCATGTATTATCTAGTGAATTAATATTTTAATCTATTGATTCTTTATATGGGATTCCTACATGGGAATCCATTTTCCACCAAAGGTGTTAATATGAAAAACCATGGTTCCCATCCATGGTATTATTACTTAGAAATCCATGTAACATCGAGTTTATTAATATAGAATCCGTTTTTGTGGAAATTTCATTCAAAATTGGGAATCCATATATCACCCAAGTTGTTAATATCATTCAATACATCCAAAAATAATTATTTTAGAAATTCATTGATGGTTAATCATTATGCATTAACCAATTAATTTAATATAACTCATTTTATTTACCAACACATTTCAATTATATTAATAAGGATCCATGGGTCCCATAAGAGGTGTTAATTAAAAATAAAAATCACCTATACGGGTTAATACAATTATAAAAATTGGACAAGCACTTATACAGTTCCATGGATATTTAATCATTTTAAAAGGGAAACTCTATTTTTATAATTCCGTTAAGGGATATTTCCTAAACATGCAATATTTTAGAAATAAAATCAAGTCATAAGGAATTATAATTACAATAATCAAAAAAATAATGAAATTATAATCACTACATTTTAGCTTGAAGATATGACACCTCCATTGGAGGGGTTTTATTAAAAAAGAATTTCATTGTTTATAAAAAACAAAAAAAATTATGTATTTAATTATTCAATTTAAATTCAAATTAATACGGTCGATTAAATAGAATATTAATGGTTTAAAAAATGAAACTACATTTTTAATGGTCATACATCATAGAAGAACCAATTTAATACTCAGAAATTGATAGATTTGGTGGTGCCCACACGAAACCACCCCACACTCACAGACACATACATTCACACACACACACAGATATCCTTAACACAATGCTCATATTCCATGTTCCCTAATGGAATAAATAAACAATATACATATATATATACACCTATGTATCTGAGTTCATACCATCGATATTAATAAAATATCCCTAAAACAAATGTTAGGCATCCAAAATCATCTATGGACCAAAAATAATATGGTTGATACCAAACACCAGGTATAAATCATTACCATGGATGGTGATGGTGAACTAAATAAACCCAAACCACTTTGCCTTCTTATTCGATTGTCAGAACACCCATGAACATGACCCTAGAGGCCATTTGCATGCCCTATAATAGGAATAAACACAATAAATGGTCAACCCAAAATCCCAGGGATTCATCTGAATGATATAAATAAAATGTGAAGGCCAAAAATTAGCTCAAAATGAGATATAATAGGGATCTAAGATCCTACCTAGATGAATCGATGAGGAAATGTGTTGAATCCCACGGTATGTGGTGAATATAGAGGAAGCCTAAGGGGGTGTCATTATGCGGCCAAAGGGAAACCCCAGGGGGGTGCTGCATTGCGTATGATAGAGTAAGTGATTGGATGTGTTTTAATTTTAATTTTAATTATATTTCAATCAATATAATCATATAATTTAATAATGGTTGTCTCACATGGTTTGGGCCATACGATTTAGAAAACAATATGCTAACCATGAACCCGTTTTAGAGCACCTAGGGGACCCCACATGGGCTAGCCTCATGGTTCGAAAACCATGGAAATGATGTGTGGTGGATAGTGATTATATTTTACCCATTCCATTAAGTGTGTGGGATAGGTGTACATTTTAGTAAATTTTGTGCCACTCATGTTTAAGCCTCTATCTAAATAGATATGGCCAAATTATTTTCTACTATGGGAACATGATTTCAAAAATCCATGCACCTAGTGACGGTCCTTCAAATTTGGATTTCCCCAGTCCAGTGCTCCCAAAACTCCTTAATACAACTGAGAAACTTGTCAGTCCTTCTACGAACTCCACAAACATCACATTGATTGGTCCAAACTCTCAAAATTCTTCTCTAAGTCTCGATTTTAAATCAATATAACGTGTAAACATAAAAGATAAATATCTCATGGATTTCTTCATGTCCAAAAACACATATATATACAATATAACCTTAATAGATCCTTATGTCCCAATGAATCCTTATAGAAACAAATAAAACATCACCCAACCTACTAGGGTTATGATGTCTCATTCGAACTATCAGATTTTTTTTCTACACCTATCACACCATTAAGTATTACTTAATCCATACCAACTAGATCCAATGCTCACTTTCAACTGAAATACAAAAAATTAGCTAACATGATCCTGTTAAGATAGATACACGACCACACAATAATCTGGATAAACAACTGACTAATGGTGCACCCCACCATCGATCATAAAATAATAAAGGGAAAAATTCTAATCCACGATACATCCAATGATAGAATTTCCATATAAAGTACGCCTCTATGAATCCTAAAGACTCTCCTACAGAGATTTCATTAAAAATTAACTATCAAACCCTAATTGAACTAGAAAAAACTTTTCATGAATGATTTTATGGAAGACACTGCTGGCAATAAAACCACACTCTCCTTAACCTAACAACATACATTAAAATGAATCCTAACGACCATAAACATTGAACTAAAAGAAAATAAAATGAGTTTAGCCACATGGATAACTTATCTTGAAGATGTCGAACATAGATGGAAGTAACATTTCAAACTAATCCACAATTCCTTCTTCCAAGACATTTAGCATTTACAAAAATAGAATTCACCAAAGCCCATACTTAACTTCTGATGATGCTTCATTGTTCAAACCATCACTCAACCATTTAGAATAGAGTCTAAGGAAATATTCTGATGTTTTTTACACTTTATTTTATAAATATTACATTTGTACAGGCCTACAACAACCATAGTTTAACATTAACTGAACGTAGAATGATGAAGTTCTTGGTATGGCGTCCAACCAACCCTACAAATCCAACCACCATAAAATTCTTGTTTTCTAGAAAGAACCAACATTATTTAAGGCTTTCAAGCCTCATGGTAATTCATGTGAGCTAAAACATTTACAAATGGTCTTCCATTGTGTGTTACTTCTACTTGGAGGGTTACATAACCATGGTAACCAATGTGAAGATCCTTCAATCCACACTTTCATATGTTAAGAGTTATACATAAATGTCAAGAGAAAACTGATTGAAATTTCAAAACACTCGAGTCTCAAGGAAGTCATCATAAGAATTAGGATGAACTTGATTCCTTTATTTCTAGATGGGTACCACATATACGAATGCATATTAACCCTATATTTTATATGAATTGTATCACAACCTTGATAGTACCCATATGATTACTTGACCTATGAATTCAAGTATTGGATGGCTAGTATAAAAGATTTAACCAAGATTTACCTTACTCCATATGACAACTAAACTTTAAAATGTCAAACCAATTAGTTGATCACCATGGAAATGAAATTTTAAAACAACCTACGAAATGGCCAAAAATTACCTAGGAATGTCCAAACTCTAGAACCAGAGCATTACCCAACACCCACACCCATACAAGGGTCAAAGATACCATGATCACCCATCTGATGAAGGGAATCATCTAGAAGGAATAAACCCTATAGGGAACAATGACACCAAGAAGTAAAAAACATCCAGAAATTCAAATAACTAGAAATGAATTTAAATTATATGGGTGATACCTACAATAGGACATCCACTTGTGGAACTAAATATTGACCCTATCATTGGGTCATGACAACTGATGTCACCAGATTAATATATTGTCATGGAAGTTCTTGATAAAAGTAAAAGAACACCTATGAAAAAACACTCATACATTCATTCCAATAAATCTAAAAGAGAATATTTATCTACATTACTTCCATTCAAAGTCATCTCCAAGAGAATATTTATCTACATTACATAAGTGTTATAAATAGAGCACACCATTACATGATCTATTTCTAAGCCCTTTATATTTAATCACATTAAATCCTTTAATTATAAATAGATTCAATCCAAATATAATATACCAATTTTCAAAACAAAAACATTAGATACCTTTTTTAACCAATGACCCAACATTAAAATGCGATATATTCACAAAATTAACCTTTAAAATAATTAACACTTTTTAAAATTAAGTCATAAATAATAAATTTTTCTAAATTATTATCTCTTTAAATGATACAATGACTTATAAGGGCCCCCCTGAGATGACTTGGGTTCTGTAGAATGAATCCAAATAGCTATTTCTCAACATTTAAATATTTAAACACCCTTACATGGAAATCTCATAAGTTATGTGTCCCAAATGACATACTTGGGTCTATTTTCACATTTTAGAAGATATCTAATATTATATCAAATCAAAATTAATCAACCCTTTATATTTATAGCAATTTTACAATATCTCATTCCATTACATTATATATGGGCTTCCATTTCCCAATTTATAAATTACCCATACACTTCATGTATTGAAAATTGGATTACATTAATCGAAACAAAACTCAATTAATAAAATATAATGACCACAAAAGGCCCATTTATATGGCTTTCTACCTTAAAATATATAAAGAGACCATAAAAATTATATTTTGGCATTTAAGTTCTATTTACTAAATAATTTACCATTTTAATTAAATTTAACAACTTTTTATAATTGTTCAAATACACGGGATAACTTTTCAAGGCATACAAGGTTCTCATACATCTAAAAACTAAAAAATATCTCCCATCATATCCATAACCATTTAATTTAAAAAAAGAAACCAATTATATATCAATTAATTCTAGCATGTCACTATAGGTATCTTAAACAGAAAAACATGCAGAAATCATTGATGAATGGAATTTTAATAAGTAAAGAAAGTTGTAACATGTGGTAAACACAAGATGAATTCTAATGAATTACCAAAAAACGTATAAATCTAAGAATGGAATAGAACACAAGGAAAATAATCCAATCAATAGTAAACCTATAAAAACAACTACATAGCATGGAAGATGCACGACATGTTAATTTTGATGTTCCTAGTATGATGCATGAAATGAAACTTCCATGAAAAACTAAAACAAGAGTAAAAATACCACACGCTCATAAAACAATAATATGTATAAATAAAACTAGTCACTCATGGTGAAATTATATGAACTATAACATCAAAAAGCACGATAAAAAATTCCATTACCTGGCCACTTAGTCATTTACCATACATGGGGTGATCATTACCAAACACGAAAATTATCCAAGAGCCAAAAAATTCCTATTATATTATCTAATAACCAAAAAATTATAAGATGAAGAGAAAAAAAATACTTTTAATACCACTTTGTAACATTCCAACCCGGCCAACTACTAAACCGATATATAAACCGATCAGCCACATGGCCTCATGTACATCTCTGTATATGTCAGTGGCTGATGACTAGCAGCGATGGTGTATGAAGGAGATAGTGGGAAGACTATACCCTCTTATTAGATATTTCATAGCGTTAAAATATTATATAGATATATGTCAATAGGGGAAGCCATAAATATAATTGACAGAGTGTCTAAAGACATGTTTTATTTAACATAACAAATGTGGACAATGCATGTTTATATAACAAATTGATGATGTAAAATATAGAAGCTAAAGCAGTAAACAAAAATCATGATCAATATAAAAATAAGGAAGTGACCTCAAAAACCCATGTTTGATCTCCATGAGCATCCTAAGCTCTCTCTCATCCCTTTTCTCTTAACTCACAGGTACAATCAACACAACAATAATC
This sequence comes from Viscum album, assembly GCA_963277665.1. Taxonomy (NCBI): domain Eukaryota; kingdom Viridiplantae; phylum Streptophyta; class Magnoliopsida; order Santalales; family Viscaceae; genus Viscum; species Viscum album. The sequence continues at coordinate 1,800,267,259 of OY728157.1, forward strand.
CTAGATCTTGCAAATATAATGTTTACTCGGTTACCAAGGGTACCTAAGTAAGGTGGGAGATATAAATCTCAGTAAGATTTCTCCCACAATGACAAGAAAAATTCTAAAGGTGTATCATAATTTAATAAGTGTACAAGTGTAGTGAAAACATAAAAATTTAAAATGAACAACCACCCAGCTAGGTTCTTATGGGACACCTAACGATAATATCTTGTTCAGATCATATCCAAATTAAGGCTTACTTGTCATCATATATATATATATATATATAATTTGGAAAAATGGTTGTTATTTAACATGAACTACATCCCAAAAGAGTGAGGGACACCATGAAGCGACACATGGGATGGTGAGTGGGAAACAATACAACACCGTAATCCTGGAACATAAAACAAAAATCCAAGACCCAATATAATATTTGTGTAAAATAACAATAAAAACAATTCTTTATAATGTTGGTTTCAAACCCTGAAGGGGATATTAATGGTTTATAAGAATAAAAAATCATTATCACATCCTATGACTGTTTTGATGGATACTCGGTTAAGGCACTAGTTGGAGTCCTAGAAGCATGTATACATATGTGTCCTATGTGAGTCCAAGAATGTCAGTCCCTAGAGGGTATCATGGATTGTGGAATCCCATCACATTTCTACTTGGTAATCCATGTATCATCCAAGGTATTAATATAATAAACCATTGAGTCTATCTGTGGCATTCCTACATTAGAATCCATGTATCACCCAAGGTATAAATATGATAAACCAATGAGTCGGTCCATGGAATTCCTACATGGGAATCCATGTGCCATACAAGGTATTTGTATAATAAACCATTGTGTCAATCCATGGAATTACTATATCAGAATCCATGTATCACTGATTGTGTTAATAACATTAAATGCATTAAAAATAATAATTTACTAATTTCATTGAAGGTTAATAATCATATATTTACCACTACATTTAATCAACCCATTAAATTTACCAAAACGTTTCAATTATATTTATAAGGCTCTAAGGGTCACATATGAGGTTTCAATAGGTAATTTCAATCACTTATATGGGAAATTATAACAAATAATTGTCCCAAGCAATGAGACGGTGCCTTGGTACTCTAATAATTTATAACTGGAAGCTCTGTTTTTTTAATTCCATTTGGGTCCATGTCCTAAATGTGCCATATTTTAAATGGAATATCAAAGCATAAGAAATTATTAGTACAATAGGCCTATCTAGAATAATAATCTATGCATAACCTATCATCTTTAAGACAACACACCTCTGATGGAGGGGTTTTTTTTACAAAATCCTGTCTTTTTTTCTCAAACAAATCATTTGTCACTGTAACATTGTTCATTCGATTATTTAAATTCATTTTAATAAAGAAAAATTAAATAGACAACTATGATGTACCCCACAGTCTCACATAATTTTCTTGAGAGATATATATATTTGTGTGTGTGTGTGTGCGTATCCTTATCCCAATGCACATATTCTCCATTCCATGAGAGATTACGTATATGGAAGATTTATATATATATACATACATACCATTGTAAGTGAGTGTCGGTCTTCACGAACAATAAGAAAACTTCATAAAAAAATTATATGCATACTAAATCATCAAAGGACCTAAGATAATAAGGACAGAACCAAATAGTGGGAATAAATAATTACCTCAGATGGTGATGGTGAACTGAATCATCTTGAACAAATTATTCATCGGTGGTGGTTGTTGGTATACAAGTCAACATGACCATAGAGGCCATTTGCATGCCCTATCGAAGTATGAAACACAAAAATATGTCAAAACAAAATCATACGGTTTCATCTGAATAATATAGTACAACTAGAAGACAAAAAATTCACACAAATTAAGAGATAAGTGAGAGATGAGATCCAACATTGAATAATCGAAGGAAGAATATGAAGAACCCTGGACGAGATGGATTTCGGTGAGGGAAATGTAGGGGGAATCATTACGCATCCAAAGTGGAACACTAGGGGTATTGATTCTTTGTATAATAGAAGAAGAGAGATACCATGTTTTTATTTATATTATATTTTAATTTCAATTACAATAATATAATATTTTAAAATAGGGTGTCATGCATGGTTTTGGCCACATTATATAGGATACCATACACCAATCATGAACCCTTTTCTGGGCACCTTGGGGACCCCTTAAGGGCTGGACGTAAGGTCTGGAAACCAGTTTTCAACCTTGTTGTGAACAGTTCATAGCCACTACCCATGCCACTAATCGTTCAGGTTAGCCACATGGTTTGGTAAACTGTGTGCAGCCCGCGTGACAACCACTTTCCACTTGGACACGGCCCCATGGTTTGCTATTACGGGATGCATGATTACAGAAATATTTTTCACCCAATACAGGGCCTTTAAATTTGAATTTCCCAAATTTGAACTCTAAAAACTCCTTAACACACATGATAAACATTTTAGGACATATCCTAAGTCCAAAAACATCACATTAAAATGTCCCAACTCTTGTAATTTAATTTTTAGGATAGGTTTAAATTGCTGCAAATCCAGTTAACAAAAAAGTACAAAATCCCTTGGATTTTTTGATTCAAAAAATATTCAACTCTAAATAATGCATGTACATTAACACAATTACAAAAACTTATTAGTAAAATGAAAATACATATCAATATAAACAACAACATATAAAGAATCCATTGTCCCATAGATTATAAAGATACTCTCAAGATAACCAAACCAAAAAAATAACCAATCTTGTAGTTTGAATCATAAAAAATAGGGTGAATCCTACCATAAATGGGTGATTGGCTTCCCTTACATCATCTGACTCATTAAATCATAAAATTTCAATTTGGTACTCTAATGGTCAGATTTGGGAGGCCACATATGAAATCTAGATCCATACGTCATATAAAATGTTCTGATAGTGCTGAGACCTAACAATGTAAACTCAAACACATTGTCATGATACTGTTACATTAGAAAAAAGACAAAGAATCAGATCTTGATGGACTGAATTTTTTAGTAGACTCGGCGAACTAGATACATAAACGAGTCTTATATTATAAATTAATACACTAATTATGACAAATATTTTTCGAATATTATAATAAATATATTTCATCTAGTGTAACCATTCATATCATTCTTAGTGAACTTCTAGGATTTCTAGGGAATGAATACTAAATTAGGGTGATAAAAATTTATTAGTAGTGGATAAGAATAGAGGAAGAAATAATAAAAGAGAGAGAATAGACAATATGGAAAATAAATAATTGAATACACATTCCATATAATTATTAAACTGAACGAATAAATAATATTGAAACATAATAACTTAAATAATGTTCTATTCAAATAAATATAAAATAAATAATCAGTATAGAAAACTAAGGCCGAGAAAACACATGACATTTTATCAATAAAAAGTGAATGAAATGTATCCATATATAAATCTAAGAAAAATATCATCTATAAATAGTAACTGAGCCTATGTAAGGGAAATGCATAATTATTATTCACCATGATTCATAGGTATATTTTACTATTTCCCTCAAGACCTTTCATAATATGGTTTAACAAATAGGATAAAAACTCATCCAAGGCTAGAAAAATAATTCATCCCATGATACCATTGATGCATAAAGTTCATATATATAATCTATCCCCACCCCTATCGTACAAATATTAATCATTTGTCACATATCAAATAACTGATTTAAAATGTGCCTTATCAATTATCTATAAGGATTAGAAGATACAGATTAATCAATATTTCCCTAATTAATCAAATAACTACCATGTAAAAACATTATGTCTAAATGAAATATGGTTTAGGAATCAAACATATCCTTGATAAATTATATGTATAATTATGGAAAATACAATGATCAATTATTAGAGGATAATGAATATTTCACATGGACTAATTATGGAATCAAGTAAGTGAATGTCTACATTATAATTGGCTCGATAAATACTAAACCATAAAAAGAAATAATAATGATCGTATAAATACAAAATATCACAATTAGAGTAAGGATAATGGGTTTTCCCATTTATTAATACAAATATTATAATAAATAAATTTAAAAACATTCTTTAGGTAAATGACAATTTTATTTTGATTAACATTTTTAAAATCCTTATGACAATCCCAGTATTTATTACACACTAAAACATGATTTATTAGAGACAATCTTTACTTGATACAACATGGAAGATCATAGGGTCTAGTGTCTTTGGTGATTAGTAATATTTCATAATAGATTAGAACATAAAACAAAAAACATCTTCCTTGAAAACGTATTTTACAAGACCACTACATTCCCTCGTACTTAGCACTGCATGGGATAACCTGAGGATATGCATAAGAAAAGGTTGAAATATAAAGCCCAGTAAAGGAATACACATGGAATAAAATGAGGAATACAATACATGTTAGTAAATAGGCATATCAATTGATTATAAGATAAATGTTAACATAAAGACATGATAATGACTAATAATCATAACATGGAAATGTTGCAACAACACTTAACATGGAATTAACATGAGCAAGTGCTCATTGCACATGGAGCATTAATAAACCCTCATTACACATAGAGCATGAATAAAAACTTGTTGCACATGAATTATCATGTTCCCATAGCAATTTCACATGATGAATCAGGATACTAAAAATTACCAAATGCATTGGAGTGCTATCAGGGCGCACCCTTTTTAATGATTTCATTTCATGCATTAGGGTGCCACAAAGATCATAAAACATTGTTTCATTAAAAATCAAAATTTATTCCACAATAAAGGAATTTTAATATCTTATATGAAACTCTATAATTAATACATAATTTTGAATAATGGTGAATAACCTTGATAGAGAAATGGGCATGGTATTCACTACACAATGACTTTGGTTTGGAAAATCGTTGTGCAATTTAGGAAGCATAACAGCGTGTCAAAAGAACTCAAGAAAAGGATCGATGAGAGATAATGTGGGTGTATAATCATATATACATAAAATTTATAGTAAGGGGGTCATATAGATATATGTCCCAAGATAAATAATGGAATTTTGATTCATAATATAAAATAATTTTCTGAATGTAAATGAGGGGAGAGGAATTCTTTTTTAAATATCGGCATGGTAACAACTATAAATGGGAGGAATGAATTAGAGGGAATGGGGTATCTAATCATTATAACATAAATATGGAATTATGGGGGAGGTGATAAATCATACCCCAACAATTATAATTTAAAATAAAAGGTCATAACAATATAAATAAAAATGGATAAAAATGAGAAAGGAATGAATACCTTACTTGAAGTGTGATACCAAAGGATTGGGATTGGCTTGAGTGAGGCTTCTTGGGAGATTGGGGAACCATGATATGACTATGGAGAGTTGAGGGAAGGTGTTGGTAGAACTCCATGGATTTTAGTGATGAGGATGTGGGGGCATGGGTCAGTTTATATAGGAAATGATAGTGAATTCTTTATTATTTAGGTTTGGGACATATCACATTAAACTAATAAAAACCTCAAACCATCCCACGATTTTTGCCCATGAATTTTTACAAAGGGAAGTGGAAAACAATATTTTATAATGCCAATTTCATAACATCTTTAAATAATGTAGTTTCATAAGTTGAGGTGAGTCACACTCACATGGGAAACAATTTAAAAAGGTAAAATGTTTTATAAGCATTAAAGGGTCCACTAAAACATTATAAAACAAATAAAACAAATTAAAAATCACATTATTATAATAGAAAAACATATATTGGCCGAATGTAATGTTTATTGTATTTTGTTACATCACTATTGGGTCATTATGATGTCATAAAACACATTATATATTTAAACCGTAATTAATTTTTACCTAAAAATTAGACAATCTCTGAAAATTATGAAAAATTCATCATTGGATAATTTTTGTATCCTCATTCCTAAACTAATATTCATTTTATCTACATAATTTTCTAAATATCTGAATTTTTACTTTTAAAGTAAAAACTGACATTTATCTAAAATTCAAGAGTTTTAACAAAAACAGCTTTCAAACCATATTAAAAATTACAATTACATTCATAAATTTATATGATAATTTATATTTAATAAAAATTAATTTAATAATATTAATATTTTATTAAAATATTATTTAATTCAAAAATCCATTAGTTCATCAATTTCAATTTCATAGTTGAATATTAACTAAAAATACTATTTATTCTTTAAAAACTATTTACAATTAAAAAATAATAAAATGAATGTATATTTAATATTATATAAAAAATAATGCACATAATCATAGTGATAAGGTCTTGTTACATAACCCCTTATAACACATGCATAAGACTGATGAGTAAGGTGTGCGATGGTGACAGACTCTTGGGGTGGATCGGATAACATTGGTCGGGTGGTAATTTGTATTAAATTATACTTCTCCCATAGTCAGTTCCACTGAAGCATAACATGTTCAATATTAGCTTCGTGTTCATCAATAGAGAATCGCAATGATGACACCTACTTTCTGAGCTCTAAAAAATGGCCTTCATACTTTTCTACTCTACTAGATGGGGACATCTCTTCCTATGTCTAAGTAAATTGTATTTTTTAAAGCCCTATATTTATACTAATCATTTGATCACTATTTAATGGCTGTATTAGAAACAATCAAAATTCATAATGGTATTTTAAAATATAGAAACATAAAACCAATGATGTTATCATTTTATATAACCATAATAATATACTTAATTAGATTAAGAGAAATTTCCATTAATGAACATTTGGGTCATTACAATCTTCCCTCCTTAAGACATTTCGGCCTTGAAATTTCCTTTTCCCACCCTAAAACAGATGTGGGTAACTTTGGTTCATCAATTCCATCGATTCCCATGTCGCTTCTTCAAACTTGTGGTTTCAACACAACGCTGTGACAAGGGGCATTTTCTTATTTCGTTGAACTTTTTCTCTACGATCTAAAATCTTCACTGGATGTTCCTCGTAATAAAGAACATCCTCTAGTTGTTCTTCCTCTGAAGAGAGTACATGTTAAGGGTCTGGTATGTAATTCTTTAAGAGGGATACATGAAAGACATCATGTAATTTGGTCATGTTAGGTGGAATTGCTATTCGATAGGCCACAGCCTCGACGCGATCAAGAATCTCGAAGTGGCTGATGTACCTATAACTTATCATCTATTTATTTCCAAACCTCATGACCTTATTCCATGGAGATATGCATAGAAATAATATTTATCCAAATTTAAACTCAAGGTCTCATCGATCATTATCTTCCTAACTCTCCTGTCGACTCTGGACTTCCTTGATATGTTGTTGAATGGTTTTCACCTTCTCTACCGTTTCTTCAACTATTTAGTGTCCTAGAAGATAATGCTCACTTACTTCAAACCATCATGCTGGTGTTCTGCGCTGCTTCCCATACAGATCTTCATAAGGTTTCATTCGAATGATCAAGTGGGAAATGTTATTGTAGGAGTGTTTAACTAGTGGAAGATGTTGGTCCCACCCACCTTTGAAGTCCATATAACATGGTCATTATATATCTTCTATATTATAAATATTTTGATAGGATTATCCATCCATTTGAGGATGATAGGTCATATTGATGTTCAATTCAGTATCTGGATAATGTTGAATATGTTTCCAAAACATAGTGGTGAATCTTGGATCTCGATCAGATACAATAGATAATGGTACTCTATGCAACCTAACCACTTCTTTGATATATATCTTTTCTAGTTGATCCAAAGAGAATTCTCCAAAATTTAAATAATGCGTGATGAATTTTTAAGATGATCCATAACAACTAAGATTGCATAGTTGCCATTGGATGTCATTCTATGTCCAGTGACAAAGTCTATGGGGATGTAATCTTATTTACATGCTGGTATGGACAATGGTTGCATCATCCCCTTATACTTCTTCCTCTATGCCTTCACTTGCTGACACACCATGAACATTGATGTATACTCAACGATCTCCTTATTAATATTATCCCACCAATAATTCTCTTGGAGTTCTCAATACATCGTTGTGTTTCCTGGGTGAATAGAGAAATTTAAACTACGTGCATCATCCAAAAGTTCTTTCTTCAACTCCAGACATGATGGAACACATAATATTTTCCCAAATCTCAAAATTCCTTCTTCATTAACATTGAACACTAAGGATTTCCCTTTTCTTATAGCTTTTACTTTCTTCTAAATCCTTTCCAAAAGGTATGGTTGAGCAATCATTTGTGGTAGGATTGATAATGTTCCCTTCTATAGGATTCTCATGTCCAAATTCATCAAATATAAGAAGATTGGATCCTTTTCAATTCTAATCAATAATAGAATTGCTGGGTCCTTTCTACATAGAGCATCTGCCACCTTGTATGCTTTCCCAGGGTGGTAATGGATTGAGAAATCATAGTCTTTGATCAGCTCTAACAATCTTCATTGGCACATGTTCAAATCTTTATGTTTGAATATATATACTTGAGGATTTTGTGGTCTGTATATATTTCAATCATTTCCCCAAAGGGATAATTCGACCAAAATTTACAAGTACAGATTTGCCGCAGCCAATTCCAAATAATTGGTTGGATAATTCTTCTAATGAAAATTCAATTTCCTTGAAGAATAGGCAATGGATTTTTCATTTTGCATCAACACCCATCACGGGCCCGTATTCGAAGCATCACTGAATACCACAAAAGATTCTCCACTTGTGGGTAATGTTAGCATGGGTATAGTGATAATCCTCATTTTCAACTCCATGAAGATTTCTTCAGATTCATCACTCCAAGTAGAATTTAATATTTTATGAGATATCTTGGTACAGGTGTAGGAAAATCGTGCGAAATTTCTCAAAAATCATTGATAATATCCAGCTAACCCAAAAAAGCTATAGATATATGTTAAAGATTATGGCCTCATACATCCCTCAATTGAATTTTTTTTGGAGTGATCCATAGATATCCCATTGCTTGTGATGATATGGCCAATTAATGAGACCTCCTTCAACCAGAACTCATACTTTTTGTACTTTTCATTGAGATTCTCCTTCCGCAAGGTCTCTAGTAGAATTTTTAGATGCTCCTCAGGATCCTCCTTGGTTTAGGATTAATCAGAAAATCATCTATAAATAATACGACAAGTTTTTTTATTTTATCCCTAATGACTCTATTTATTATGTCCATGAAGATTGATGTAGAAATAATCTATCTGAAAGGAATTACTATGAATTCATAGTTCCCGTATCGTGTACGAAAAGCAGTCATGGGGACATCTTCCTTCTTCACCCTTACATGATAATATCCCATCCTCAAATCCACATTAGAGAAGTATTGTGCTCTACATATCTGAATGAAAAGTTCCTCGATTTGTGGGAGAGGATACTTGTTTTTGTCGTGATTTTTTAAGCTCCTGAAAATCGATACAATAGCGCATTGTCCCATCTTTCTTCTGGATAAAGAGGACCGGTGCACCCCAAGGTGAAGAATTGGGGTTCATAAACCCTTTATCCAGATTCTCCTATATTTTTTTCTTCATCTCCGCACTCCCCACAACTTTCATTCTATACAGAGTCTTGGATATTGTCAATGCCCCAGGTATAAGGTCAATTTTGAATTCAATATATCTTCTAAGAGGAAGACCATGAAATTCCTTGACAAACACTTCACCAAATTCCCTCACACTAGGAACGTCTTCATGGATGGTTTCCTTCTTATAATAAATCAATTAATCCAAATATGCGTGCTCATAGGGCCATAATTTCAACTCTTGAGATGTTGGAGCTAAGGAAAATTCATCTTCCTCTTTTCACTTGTATAGAATCGAGGGCTGATTCACCACATGGAGAGTGATTTCCCTCTCACAGAAATTTTTGTTGGATCTATATAAAGATATCCAATCCATGCCAATAATTGCATCAAATTCCACCATAGGGAGTATGATGTGGTTTTCCAGGAAATTCAATCCACCGATTATTATAGGGGAAGTGTTATATTCATGGGATGCAATGATTGCCCCATTTTTCATACTCAATGACTTCATTACTTACATGATATATTTTGGTGATGAAATTTTTCTACTAACCTTTTGGGATATAATATAATTTGTAGGACCTGAATCAAAATGTGTGTTTTATATTCTTGAATGAAAAACTAGCTTACCTGCCACCACTTCTTTGTCGGGGTTCAACTCGGTAGTAGTGATGGAAAATTCCCTCCCTTGTCGTATTTGAGGTTGTCAGTTTCCTCGGAAAACCCTTGGCATAGGGAACTAATTTGCATGATTCCCTAGTACATTGAAGTTGTAGAAATGAACAATGCGTTGATATTCAAAAAAAGCATTCCTCTCCTATGTTGATCCTCAGGTATTTCTTGTCGGCAGTTAACAACTATGTTCCCTTCTCTTCCATATCTAAATCATTTCCTCTTTCCCTTCAGTAAATTTTTGTGGTGCTTCTTTATGAACCTTTAGCAAGTGGAGTGTTGTATCTTCATAGAACCATTGGATTCATCCATCTGACCGCTAGAATTGAAGTCCACCTTATGCTTCTTATCCCCATGATACCCTTGAGATGCTCTATTCTCCATTTCTTCCTTGATAGCATAACAAAAAATTTCCTCATAGCTGTCAAATTCAGTGATCGCTAGTGCTTTCTGTAGGCTAGGATTCAGCTCAACAAAGAAGCAGTAAACCATTCATTCGGGGGTAACAAAAAATCCGAAGGCATATCGTGCAAGCCTTGTAATGTTTTACTCATACGCTTTGATAGATTTATCATCTTTATTCTTGAGGGAAAGAAAGTCACTTTCAATCTTAAGCTGGAGGGTGCGTGGAAAATATATATCAAAAAACATCTTCCAGAAATCCTTCCATTCCAACACCTTGATATCCTCCTTAGGATTTGTATTTTTGATCCACATCCACTATATATCATCTACACCCTCCATACGATAAGCAGCTAGGAGAACCATCACTTTTTCATAACATTGAAGGAAGGAGAAGATATTTTCTATGGATTTTATCCATTGGTCACTGATTGATGGGTCAAATGATCCATTAAAAGTGGGAGGCCATTGTCTCATGAAACTCTCAATAGGGACTTGTCCATTATTAGGGGGGTTTGAATGTTCCTATTAACCCACGATTCAATTCAAATATCGACTTAACAAAGAGAGAATCATGAAAATGTTTCATATTCTCACTCACATTAGATTCAGCATCTCATTAGCACAATCATCACATTGATCATTACATCTGTTGTTATCTAAATTCCTCCTATTACTGGCCATTCGATGGAATAAAAGGAATGTCAGGGTAACACATTAAGAATAATCCAAGGACAAAAGTAATGACTTGTAAATAATTTTTATTTCCTTAACTTTTTAATCTATAGGCTTTAATTTGTGTTATTTATGATATAGTTTCTAACATATATTCTTAGGGGAAATTTTTTAATTCCCATAACTAGGGATTATACTAAATATGTGAATTTACCAAATCATATCATCAAGAGTGTCATAACCAAGTGTACAACAAGCCCCGTTGTCGTGCACCACTTCCGGTTTGAGTCCATCTCAAAGTAGAGTATTCCAATTTTACCACTAGGATACATCTATGCCAGAGCCATCTCTTCTTGTTAATATAATATACAGACAGATATGTATTTTCTTGATAAACCACTTTCTCAATACTCAACCAATTTTAGGGATTTTTTTATTATTCATAGTCTTTTCTCTATGTCTTCACTAGGGTTTTCAAATCCTATTGTTAGAAATAACTAATCCAATCCTATGATACCAACTATGGCAACCATGCCCTTTATTACACACAAAATTGTAATTTATTACATAAAATCATCACTTCATACAATATTTAAGTTCAAGAGGTCTAGTTTATTTGGGAATTAGTAACATTACATAACATTTTAGAACTTCAAAAAAACAACATCATTATTGAATTTTTTTACATGACCTCTACATTCTCTTATACTTAGCATTGCATGAGATAACCTAAGGACACACCTAAGAAAAGGTGAGCTATAATGAACAATAAGGTAATATAATGGAATAACATGAGGAATAAAATACATTTAAGTCAATATTCATATTAATTGAGTATAAGAGAAATGTAAACATAAATGAATTATAAATCATGATAATCATAACATGGAAATGTGGTAATAACACTTAGCCTAGAATTAGCATTAGCCAATGCTCATTACACATAGAGCATGAGAAAACCTTCATTACACATGAAGCATGAGTATAACCTCATTGAACATGAATTATAATGAGTAAAAACAAATTTCACACGATGTATCATGATACTATACTTTACCCAATGCATTGGAGCGCTATCAGGGCACACCCTTATTAATCATTTCATTTCATGCATAAGTGTGCCACATGTATCATAAAACAAGGATTATTTAAACATAATCATTTATTACATGTTAATGGAATGTGGAATTCATACATGAAACTCTGTAATCAATATGTAAATGTGAATAAAGGTGAATACCATTGATAGTGAAATGGGAAATGTATTCATTACACAATGACTTTGGCTTGGAAAATCCCTGTGAAATTTCGGAAGGATAATGACATGAAATAATAACTCTTAAAATGGTTGAGGAGGTAGAAATGGGGTCTTCCATTATATTTACATGAAATGGACATTAATGGGGTCATATACATACATTATCCATGAAAAATATTGGAATTTGGATTCATAATACAAAAGAATTGATCGAATGTAAATGAGGAGAGATAAATTCCTTATAGAATTTCGACACGGTAACAGGTGTAAATGGGAGGAATTAATTAGAGAAAAAGGGGTATCTCATCATTCAAACATAAAGATGGAAGTATTTAGGAGGTGAAAAATCATACCCCAACATTAATAATTTAAAATAAAAGGTTATAATAGTATTATGAAACATTTATAAAAATGAGAAAGGAAGAAATCCCTTACTTGGAAGTGTGATCCAATAGGCTTGGCAGAGGCTTCTAGGGAGATTGGGGCACCTTGGGAGGATTCTAGAGAGATTATGTCAAGGGTTTTTTTAACTCAAAATTCTTAGAGTGATGAGGAAGTGGGATCATGGGTGGGATTATATAGTAAATGATAGGAAATTATTTATTATTTTGGTTTGGGACACCTCACATTAATCTAATCAAAACCACAAACCAACCCATGGTTTTTTCCATAGTTTTATCCAAATGGGAGTGGAAGAAAATAATGTATAATTCCAATTCCCGAAATTATTAAAATAATAGGGTTTCTTATATAGAAGTGAGTCACACTCTCATGGAAAACAATTTAAGAAGACAAAATATTTAATAAGCATTGAAGGGTCCACTAAAGAATTGTAAAATAAATAATACAAACCCAAAATCTCATTATTTTAATGGTAAAACATATATTGGACGAAAATAATGTTTATATTATTTTATAACATCCTTATTGGGTCATTATGATGTCATAAAACACAATATATATTTAAACAGTATTTAATTTTTACCCAAAAATTAAACTATCTCAGAAAATTATGAAAAATTCACCGTTGGGTAATTTGGATGTCCTGAAACCGAAAAAAATATTCATTTTATCTAAATAATTTTTTTAAATATATGAGTTTTTACATTTAAAATAAAACCCATCATTTATAAAAAATTCATGGGTTTTGACAAAAACTGGTTTCAAACCATAATAAAAATTACAATTGCATTCATAAAATAATATGACCATTAATGTTTAATAAAAATTAATTTAATAATAATAATATTTTATTAAAATAATATTTAATACAAAAATCCATTAATTCATCAAAAAAATCTCTTAGTTGAATATTATCTAAAAATACTATTTCTGCTTTAAAAACTATTTACAAAGTAACAATAATAAAATGAATGTATATTCATTATTATATAAAAAATAATGCACATAATCATAGTGATATGTTTTTGTTACATAACACCTTATAACACTTGCATAAGACCAAAGAGTAAAGTGCACGATGGTGAAAAAATCTTGGGGTGGCTCAGATATCAGTGCTTTTGTTGTAATCTCTATTAACTTCCACTTCTCCCGTAGTCGGTTCTGCTCAAGCTTAACTTGTTCAAAATCATCTTGGGACTGGTCAAGAGTGAAGCCAATGACACCACCTCCTTCCCAAACTTCGAAAAATGGTCTTAGTATAGGAAATGTCTACTGGATGAGGATATTGTTTCCTTTGTCTATGTAAATTGGATTTGTTAGTGTCTTATATTTATAATAATCATGTGATCAATGTAAAATGACTATATTAGTAACTGTCACAATTCGTAATGGTATTTTAAAATCATGAAACATATAACCAATGAATATCACATTTTATATAACCACAATAAGACAGTTAATTATATCAAAATAAATTTACATTAATGAATGTTTGGGTCGTTACAATCCTTTTCTTCAAAAATATATTACAAATAAAAATTCTATAGATATTGAAATTTTAAAACTATGAATGAATATTTTAAAAAAAATTAATTAATTCAATATATGTTATAAAATGTAAATAGATCACTACTTCTGTAAGGTAATAGGATAGAAAAGTACTTTGTTTTAAAAGAACCATGAATATTATTTAAAAAAATAAAATAAAATATAGAAATGTAAAATATAATTTAATAAAACAATTTTTGAATGATAATAATATTTTAGAATTTTTTTTTCAGAATATGAAATTTTTAGAAGAATTCATGTTCTTAGAATAAAGAAAAAATGAAGCCAGGTTTTGATAAAATCATTTTATAAAACATTTTGAATACTGAAGAGAGAAACATAGTACTATTACATAGAATAGTTCATTAATAACTAGTGCAAAATAAAATTAAAATTTCTTTAAACAATTATCCTTTAATTTCATTTTATTAAAATTCATGTGTAAATAATACCGAACATAATGATGTTCTAAAGTAAACCCATCAAAGGACTGTAAAGTTGATATGTGAATAAATCAATAAATAGATTATGTGTGTCAAATGAAAATTGAAATAAAATAGGTTTAAATAGAAAAAAATAAATAAAAAAATTGACTATAAACATAATATTATAATATTAAAAACTACGATGAAGTAATGTAACCTAAAAAAGGAAGTGGATTATTATATTCTTTTGCACTTGGTAAAGTGTTATTCAAATCCCTAATGAAGGAATAAATGAAATTGAGATGAAAAATAATATTAAAACAAAATATATCATTATTTAATATATCAAATAAAATTTTATAAACACCACATAAAATAAATTAGTGTCGATAATGATGAATGCCTCACAGAATGAAAAGTGAGAAAACAAACCCTTACCTTGCATTTCATTTCAGGTGATAATCCTTTACATTCGTGTACAATAGTTTGAAAAGTGTTTATAACTAATTATAAAACCATATAAATACATATGATACAATATATTATCTTTTTATAATATGTTATTTCTCATTTGTCAGTAAAATTTCATTATTTTCACTATTTTGGGGTTATTATCGTAGTTTCTCAACTATGTTTTGACTTGTTACCTGTTTTGACTATCATGGTTTCATCATCTACTATATTGAAACCATGATGTAAAAAATC
Organism: Viscum album; assembly: GCA_963277665.1. NCBI lineage: Eukaryota > Viridiplantae > Streptophyta > Magnoliopsida > Santalales > Viscaceae > Viscum > Viscum album. Next base: position 1,800,282,910 of record OY728157.1, read on the forward strand.
ATATATATTCATTATATATTTATTTATAATAAATAAAAAATTGATATAAGAAATGAAATGCATTGTTCAAAAAGAAAATAGGTCATACAAATGCATGAATGCCACATTAATCTCATTTTCGAATTTTATATAATGAAAATGAAAAAATATATATATAAGTATATTGTAAATAAATTTCATATTTATTTCATGTATTTATAATTGGTTTAATAAAACTATCTTTTATTAATTATATATCTAGTGTGAAGGAATCTCATCTCATCGAGGAGGCAGTAGTCCACACATCCCCAAAAGATTTTATCTTATTTACTTGAATGGAATAAAGAAGGGTTTATATTATATAAAAATTGAAATGAATATATAACTTAATGATATAATATATATCATATATACACTGTGTGTAAATCATAACTCCCAACCATGTGACATGGTAATAGAAAAACAAATGATATCATTGTGTGAGGCAATGGTTCACCATACATAGAATCAGTAAGTTCGTTATCCATTATATAGACGTGTCTATAATTTTAGGATGAAAAATTTTATTAAAAACATATATGTATATGTTTGATATTTTTGTTATTATATAATAATGTAATTATAATATTTGAAGGTGTGTAAAATGAAAATAATGAAAAAGAGCTAGAGGAAGGATGATACCTCTTCTTTGGGAAACTCCTTTTGGCTTGAATCAACGGGAATCCATAGGTGGATTTCTATAGATGAAAAATATTCTATGATGTGGGTCCAGATTATAGGGAGATATTACAGTTGGTAATTATATATCCCATTTGACATTGTAGATGCGAATATGTGGGAGGGTTGGGTGCCTTTTATAGTAGTAGAGTTGCATCACAGTAATTTTTTGAACATCAAGTTCAACCAATGGGTTTCAAATAAAAACAGTCCCCAATAATTCAAAAAATATTATAAAATAAAGGATAGGGATTAAATATTCATATCCAATGTATTTGTGTCATGTTTCTATGTAATTTCTACATTATGATTGCGGTTTAGACCCCTGTTTAGCAAAAAATTTCTCATAACCACTGTAATTAAATTTAATTTATTTCACCAATGATCACTCGTGTAATAATTTTTTCTTATTATAAAGTATAAATTATATTGATTCCAATTATTGAATACATTTTTTCAAATTACAATAACAAAAGTGGAACAATCTAATTTAAATTTAATCCTACATATGAGATGACAAAGTAGGTTTTTCAAGTAAGATTTTCAAACGATTCCAATGTATTTATATTCTATTTCAAAGTGAAATTAATTACAATGATTTTAATTGTTTTTATTTTTAATAAAGTTTTCTAATTAATCCTTAAAATAAATCCAAAATTTAAATTTACATTAATAATAAATGAGAAGAAAATCAGTTTTAAATTAAAATCTAGTATGTTTAAATATTTGTTAAAAAATAAATCTTCACAGAAAAATACCAAATATTTATCCAAAACTAATTTTAATGTTTACATTTAACTTCTTTATTATGTAATATAGTATAAATAAATGTTCCAAAAATTTAATTTATAATATTTCCACATTAAATAGTGGTAAAAATACATTTTGAAAAATATTGATTTTTATACAAAATATTGGGGTTTCCCTTATCTTATTCCTATCAAATCTATTAGATGAATTTAAAATATATATTATTAAATATATAATATATATTACATTAACAATACAAACTCATTGATATTAATATAATTTATTAATATAAAAAAACTTTTGGGCATAAAAATAGTTTTTTATAAAAACATTCCCTTTATATTAAACTGGTTATAATGTACATTTATAATTAATTTGTAACCAATAATTTTTTTTTTATGTTTTTATAAACCATAAATAATAAATCACTATAAATTTTATTCATAGTTTCTTATTTATCTAATAATATATATTATTATGTTAAATAATATTATTTTAAATAATATGTTTTTTTGTTGAAAATTGGTCTTGCATGTAATGAAAGCTATAAAACAATGATGTTTTTGTTTGTAAGGAAAGTTATATTATTTTTATGTTAATTGAAATTTATATCCTATATTGAATTTATTTCAAATAGTAATTATATAATAATGTATTGGGATATTATATTCCATTATGTGCTTAGTGTTGCATGTCAAAGACTCTGTCAAATAAAATGTCCATACATATTAATTTCAGGGTGTTACATTCTGCACACCAAAAATAAATTCATTCTTGATATTTAAATGTGTTATTGGTAATTATTATTTTGATATTTCCTATGTTAAAATTCAACATTGTGAGGAGGGTCCATAAAACATCCTTTATAAAAGAGATAATGGGGATTTTAAAGGTCACATGGAATAACATGTAACTATGTGACTAATATGGAGAACATTAGTGGAATATAAAGATATGGACATATAGAAAAAGCATATATATTTATAGGGAGTGATTTATGTAATAAATTATAATCAATTGAATGATAAATTTCATTTTGAAGGCCCAAAATCTATAAATCTATAATTATTTAAAAGACCATTGGATCAACAAAAAATACCAACATAGGACATTTTTTTTAAGATGCCTTTTCCTCATTTTGAATAATTGTGTTATTAACCATAAATATAAAGAAATATACTTCCTTGAAGTATTTATATTCCTCAATTTCATCATTTTTTTCTTCAATAAAATTCAATTCATCACTTACATCAAGGAATGAAAATCCAAAAATTATAATTTATGTCTGATGCACTAAAATTCATTTTTAATAGATCATAAGGTATGTGAAAGGGTGAAATGTATTTTTTCAACTCTTCAGATAAAAACATTAAATATTAACCAAGACATTAAATAGATTAGTGGTTGGTGTTAAAACCCTATCATATTTCTGTATTGGTTTTATGTATCATGGCCTCTCCGAATATGATGGGTTGTTACACAAAATATAGGTCTTAATATTCTAAAAATATATCAAAATAATATATGAAATAATTATGATGGAAATACTATAAATTTAATCATTAAATATCCATTTATTGGTGGTTTTCATTAAAAAAACATATACTTAAATAATTCATCTATTTATGTCTACATAGATCATTCTTTTTTTAAGGGTTCCAACTTAATATAATTTGTAGTATTAATAAATCTATACAAATTATTGGAAATAAAACCCCCATTAGGTTTAAACTAGGTTATTCATTTTAATCATATGTTCAGATACTTATTAATGGTTTCTAAATAATATTTGAATTATACATAGAATATATCCTTGGAGTGTTAAACCACGTACACAGTAAGTCCAATAGTCATGTACTAGGTTATGCTTGAGTCAAGCCTGAAGCACCTTGTCAGAGTTGTTAACAATATGTAGGTCGGTTCCCAAACCATGTCCAATTTTGGTGTCCAAAAAGGGACATATTTCTAAGAATAACCACATAATATGTAAATTACCAAAATTTTAGGTTGTTCTTCTATAAATATCCTTAATGTCTACCCTAATGTTACGTGCCTTAATATATGATTTCCTAAACCTATATTTCAGGGTAACTACTAAACCATCCTCTGATACCAACAATTGTGACCCGAACCAATAAATTATGGAGATAGTTTTACGATAGAGTTACATACTCTGGATTATAAGGAATAATATCTTGAATGGAAGAATAGTTTATTAGTATTAGTGAAGTAGATAAATACATGAGTCTTGTATTATAAATGAATAAAGTAATCATGATATATTTTTTGAGGATAATAATAACATAACTCTAACTATTGTATCTTTGAATATATTTCATAATATAGTTCTTGGATTATGGGGAAATGGAAAAAATAGGGGGATCTCATTTGCTCATTAAAGGTTAAGTATAGAAGATGCAATAATTAATAAATGAAAATATTCAATATAGAAATGTAGTAACTGAACACATATGAAATATAATCAATAAATTGTATGCATAAAAAATGCAAGTCTAATAATGGATAATACATGACATTAAAATAACTAGATATTTAATAATAATTATGGAAATGTATGAAATTAAAAAAAATATTCCATTTATTCAATAAAATGAAAATGAAATACATCCATAGATATATCAATGCCAAATATAAATGATAATTAGTAACTGAGTCTGAATGAGTGAAATGCATAATTATTGGATTTCATGTTTCTTAGGTGAAATGTACCTTCACCATGATGACCTTTCACAATATGGTTTATCATATCATGTAAAAAATATAAAAGGCTATCTAACTAACTCATCCCGTGAAACTATTGATGTATCAGGTGGCTATCAACAATCAGGATCGACCCACGTCATACCTATATATATAATTCCTGATATATCGAATGATCGATTTAATAATGTGACTTATGAAATATCCATATAGAGTAGAAGATATGGATGTCTCAATATTTACCTAGTTAATCAAATAACAGTCATGTAAAGAATATAAATAAAATTGTTATACAATATAGTCAATAAGCATACCCATGATAAATGATATGGATAATTAGGGTCAATTCAATGTTCAGTGATAATAGAAAATGGCATATTTCAATGTGACTGAGGAAGGTATCATGTAAGTGAATGTCATTTTAGTCCTTGTCTAAATAAAATATATTCTATCGGGAAAAATAACAATGTTGGTAAAAATAAAAAATATCTCAGGTAGAGTAATTATAACGGGTTATTTTTGTAGATGATAATAAATACAATTAAAATTATTATGAAAATATTCTCATGGAAAAAATATTTTTATTTTGAAAATAATTTTTAAAAAAATTTTCCTCGAAAATACATTTTGAAATGATTTCTTATTAAATTTTAACCATTTAACTTATAAATTAAAAATCAAATAAGTTTTGAAAAGTAATTTTTTACATGTTGTAAAAGGTAAAAGGAACATTCCTCTTGTATGGTAAAATGCTAAAAAAGTAACTTTTCAGAAAGAAACAAAAAAGATTCATTAAAAAATAATAATATCAAAAAGGGAAAAAATTACATTAATATTACTTTTTTTAAAGGTTACAAAAAGTTTTGCAATCATTTTTATAAAATAGGGTTTTTAGAATAATTTTTTTTCTCCGACTAAAGTGAGATATGAAGTCGAATTTTTTAAAAAAATCTAATTTTTTATAACAATGACTATTAAAATTGTAAAAATACATGGAAAATAAAATAAATAACTATAGTAGAATTAAATTTATTTATTTATTAAATAAATATCTATTAATTTCTTCTTTGGAAATTCATGTGAATAAAACCTCAAAAAATTTAGACTGTGAAGTAATCCCTTTAATAAAAAATGTATTTGATATAATAATCAATAAACAAATAGATAATGAGTGTCAAATGTAAATACAGATAATAAATGGTTAATTGAATGAATATATAGTAAAAAAAGTTTATAGAAAAAATCATAGAATATTAATGATAATGAATAATTAATATAACCCAAATAATATAAATTCGGTTATAAAATTTTTTTCAACATAATAATACTTAATTAAAATCTTATTAGAATAAATAATACATATTGAGACTCTATATAACATTAAAATAACTAATATATGATATAATATATCTAAATTTATAGTATATATGATTATAAAATGGGTTAGTTGTTGATAATCATGTATGCCTTAGGGAATGAAAAATTAGACATGAATCCCTTACATTGGGTTTCCATTCAAGGGAACACCATTAAAATAAATGTGTAATGGTTTTAAACATGTTACTAAATTATTAAATAAAATTTTTATATTTATTATTTGATATATGATCTTCATATAATATATTATTACTCGTTTTCAGAATCATTCATGATTTTCATTGTTTCTGCCATAAATTTCAATCATTATCCATTATGTTTTGATTTGTTAATTGTTTTTCACACTACTTGAAAGATGATATTTCTCAACACTTCTATACCAGGGGTTTGTAAAAACTGTTGGTATAGCTACCATTTCCCAACAGTTTACCAAAACCGTTGGGAAATCCATAGATTTCCCCTACTTTCCCAACGGTTTACCAAACCATTGGGAAAGAGTGACCCTTTCCCAACGGTTTATGCTAAATCGTTGGGAAAGGGTGTGTTTTGAGACTCTTTCCCAACGGTTCACCAAAACCGCTGGGAAAGAGTGAACCGTTGGGAAAGGGTGTCTTTTGAGCCTCTTTCCCAATGGTTTTGGTGAACCGTTGGGAAAGAGTGGCCTTTCCCAACAGTTCACCAAAACCATTGGGAAAAACCATCCAAAAATTCAACATTCGACAAAAAGAATTCAACCCACCCTAACCTATCCCAACGGTTATGAAAACCATTGGGATATGTTCTTTGATTTTTTTCCAGATCTACTAACGAAGAACATTACATAAATCAAAATTTTAAATAATTATGATAATACATATATATATATATATTTATGAAATTATGTTTACAAAAGTAATTTTTTCTTAGTGGTTAAGTCGTTCGATTATAAACGAGGGGTCCTGGGATCAAATCCCAGCGGATGTTTTATTTTTGGAATTTATGTACCAACGGTTCCATTATTGTTGGTATAGATTTCATATTACCTATAGCAATGGTTTCCAAAACCGTTGGTATAGGTCTATACCAACGGTTTTCCAAAAACCGTTGGTATAGACCTATCCCAACGGCTTACTTGGCTACGGTTCTCCAAACCGTTGGTATAGGCTATACCAACGGTTTGGAGGCCTATACCAACGGTTCCAAACTATTGGTAAAGGTTAGTTTTCCAGTAGTGATCAATACATGGTTATATAATATTTAGAATTTCAACCATGATGAAAAAATAATATATATTCAGTATATATGTATTTATAATAAATCATAAAATTTTTAGATAGGAAATGAAATGCGCCATTCATGGAGATGGTTGGCCATATGTTTTCATGATTATTAGTTTCATTTCTTTGTTATATTGAAAATAATTTAATGTAAAATATATGTATATATATATATGTGTATATTAAAAATAAATTTCTATATTATTTTTATATATGTATCATATCATTAATAAAAATATATATTATATTTTCCATGTAATGTGTGAATGAATTGCATTTCTTTGAGGAGATGGTAGTCCACACTTCCAAAAACGATGTTATCATATTTAGAAAAAATGGAAATCATAAGGGTATGTGTTATATAAATATTAATTAATAATAAAGACATTATAATTATTATAATTATCATATATATCATAAAAAACATTTTTTCCATCATATTTCTCAACCTTGATAGGTGGTTAATGAAGAAATTAACTCCATTGATATGTGAGGCGGTAGTTCATTGTACTCATAAACAGTATGTTTTTTATGCATTATATGGAAGTGTGTGTAAGTGTAAGTATAATAATTATATTAAATAAATAAATAAATATATATATATTTAATATATTTATATATTATATAAACATTTAATAATAAGAGTTTATGCGGTGGAGAATGAAAATAAGGAAATATAGCTTTAAAAAAGGGTGTTACCTCTTCATTGGGTAACTCCTTTCATTTTCACCAAAAGTATTCTATGGATGTCTTAATTCATATAGGTATTATTATAGGATTAGGTTATGGGTTTTTTGGATTTATTTTTTATGATCATGTTAGAATCAAACTGTCTTGAGAGGTGTGAATAAGTGGGAGTTGTTACTTCCTTTCTATAGTGGATGAGGAGTGACATTCTTCTAAATTTTTGAAAAGGGAATTCCACCAATTTTCCCCTACGAAAAGTGGATCAAATAGTGAAATATATTTTATAAATGTGTTTTATGGGTTAAAAATGTCCATTCAATGGATTTTTAAAAAAATTTTAGGTTATTTTACTTTTTATTATTATGTTTTACTTGTTAAGATAAATGTCCTCTTATTCACTCTAATTAATTTTAATTAAAATCAGTAGTATTTTTATAAAAATATAATTTGACCTTATCATACATTATAAATTATTCTTATTTCAAATATATATATTTTTTAAAAACATAAATCAAATAAGCGGAATAAATTAATTTAAATTTAATCCAGTAGATGGGACGACACATTAGGTTTTTTAAGTAAGATGTTAAAAAATTTTCTATTGTTTTTATTAAATTTCAATGGGAATATTTTCAAATTAACTAAATTTTATTAATGAATATAAAATTCATATAAATTAACATTAAAACCAGTCAAAAATATAATTCAGCCTTATAAATAAAATACATAAGAAAGCTACTTTGTACTAAAATTCAGTATTTTTTACTTTTCATTAAAAAATAAAAATTCACAAAAGTATATAGATATATCACCCTAGAATATTTTCAATATTTCTCATTAAACAAATTTAGATTATTTTTTCATTTAAAATATATTAAATTTCAAAAAATTGTATTTAAAATATTTATTCTATTAGAAGGTTATAAAAGTGCCTTCATCAAAATAAGTATTTTTATGTTGAATATTGTGTCTTATCTTATCTTATGACTATAAAATATATTGAATTAATGTAAATAATATTTGTCTTACTATATAGAATATATTCCATTGAAATTGATCATGAAACTTAATTAATTTATTTTATTGAGATAAAAAACATAGTTGATATAAAAATAGTTTTCTATAAACACAATTCATTTATATTCAGTTGGTTCTTATATTAAATAATTATTATTTTTGAACAATGATTTATTTACATATTTTTGTAAAACATATATATTTATATGTTAGTTAACATGATTTATAAATTCTAATTAAATTACCAAGTCATATATTATTATAATAAACAAAGAAATTAATAATATATTTTTTTAGCAACACACAGTCTTTCATGTAACAAAATTTATCAAAAAAATATATTATTGCATATAAGGATAGATAGAATATTTTTCGTGTGTTTTTTAATATATATCCTAGATTTAAGTTATTTAAAATATTAATTATATCATTAATTAATAAGATATTATATTGCCTTATATACTTATATTTTCTTTTCATACATGTTATTGAATAAAATATTCATACATTAGTCTTATGGGGAGTTAGAGAGTGTTTCAATATAATGCATGCTCTAAAAATTAAATAATAATGTATAGAAATTCAATACAGCACCTACTCATACTTTATAAATATACTCCCTTGAGCATTAGAATAACACCTTAAACTACAGATGTAGAGGATTAGTCCAAAATCAATTTCCATCTTATATACCCTAATGATCCTATGTACTCAGTAGAAAACATAAACAATAAAGTCTTATATCAATTACCAAAGCCACAATCCTACCAATAATCTATAGTATACTTCCAATTCCTAGAGTATAATTCTAATGCCTGACCCATGTAGTTTTCTTTTTTTTACATGGTCTATCAGAATAACTCAAAAAATATATAGTTTTCCTAACGTTTCCATAGAATTAGTCAGAGAACTTGATCATTCATAACTACTAATAATAGAATTCTAAACTTATTGGAATTATAAATAATTCAATTTTTTTTAAAAATTCAAATTTAATAAGGTCTATATGGACATTTAACACTAACACAACGTTAATGCCTTTATTACTATAAAAATCATTAAAAGAGTCATTGATGAATTTCAAAAAATGAGAAACCACACTCCCAATAAAAATAATTATTTGAATTACATATATAAAACACATAGATTTCAACACATAATTTTACAAAAATAATAATTCAGAAACATAATTCTTCAAAATTATGACCCAAAAATATGTTAAAATTTAAAAGACACTATAAAAACAATTTTGATGGGATCACATGTCTTCTCATGATAATATAACACATAAAAAATAACCTATCCTATTACAAGTCATAAACCATTAATTAAAATTTATAAATATTATCCCTCATACAATTATATAGTGAAAATAGACAAGCCAAACTAGGATAATCATGTAACCAAATAAAATTTCCCTTTAAAATCACAATTTACCATTTTATGAAATGTACCACACTATAGGAAACCCTAGGATAAAATTAAAAACCACAAATGAATCCATTTACATGCCTATAAGTTCTATGGAATGTATATACGTTCGAAACTATTTTATTATGTCATTGAAGAAACACACCACACAATGGTGATAATACACATAGAACACACAGATCCACCTATACAGAATGAAATATGGTTAACTCTATTAGACCAACTACCTCATCAACTAGGCCTTCCATAACATTATCAAATCCCTTTATCATTACAAAATCAAACCCATGCCTAGTCCAAAATCTTCCAAATCAAAACAAACCTCATATCAACCATCCAATCTCTAACCCCATGCCAAGAAACCATAATTAATTAATATTGACAATACTTATTTCATTATTCACTAAAACCAAACTAATCATAACTATGTAAAACCCATTTGGAGCCTCAATTATACTGAAAATCCATGAAACCTCCATTGAAAGTCCAACATAGACTCTCAGTGCCATTTTTTGGAAATATAATAAAAACTTATATAATATCCAAGTTTAGTAAGAAAAATTGATAGAATAAGTAATAAAATTCACTAAGATCACAAGACATATATCAATATAATATAATGATGTAAAAATTCATCACTTTATCTCCACCACATAAGATAACAAAATACTCAATGGGAAATAAATGATTACATAGTGATCAGGGGGAACCGTTATTGAAACCCAAAACAATGAACACTAACATTAGATATAAAGAAGGTGGAGAAGAACAAAATTCACTGGATGGGATGAAATAACCTAAAATACAAAAATACAAAAATAAACACATCCAAATCAAGAGGATGGTAGGGATTGAAGGGTTTGTGACACCCATAGTTAGTGAATAGAAAATATTTATGAAATTGTTAGATTTTCCTAAATGATGAATGGGAATTTTTTCAAAATACCATTTTAATTTTTTTGCGGCCACATATTTTCCCAATACATTTACTAATTCTGCACCCTATACTATGTAATACCCCATGAATCCCCTGGTTAGGATGAATAGTTAGAAAATTCATGTTTCAAACATATTAATAGAACCCCCTCCACTCATATACATGCCACACAGTCTTTCTAAAAACATACACATATCGTGAACCACATCCCATTCCATCCATGACCTAAGATGATTTACCAATTTTGGATATCATGGTTTACCCCAAAATATAATCTAACAATACTAATAAATCATTCTCAGATCATAGTGAACTGATAACCCCTATATCATAATAGTTTCATAGTGTTTTTCCCAAACCAAGAACAAATAATCTTATACCCTGGATAAAAAAACTAAAAAACATCAAAATCACAACATGAAGCCTCTAAGGCCCATATAAACACCTTTACTGCCTCCCATGACGTATTCATCATCTAAAAAAATCATTTTGGTGACTATTTATATCTTACACTCCCATTGTGACTCATGATTCCATATTCAACCCAAATAACAGTCAAAAATTCAAATTCCTCTTAAAAATATCTAATCATTCAAAAAATGGTTTCTTATAATATCCCAAATATTATAATTATCATCCATTTTAATTATAGGTGTCCATATATCCATGTAACCTAACAGTGGTTGCTTACCAGTTATTTACTGTGTCCTCATTCAGTTTCTAAATGCATAAAACACAACCATTTCACAACCTCACACCCAAGGAACTTACTTAGCCAAAACCCAAGACAACACCAATTATAAAAATATAAAAACCCTGTATGTTCATAATAATTCCCTTCCAACCTAAAAATAATAATTTTATAACTCAAAAAATTTATAAAGCTATGGTATTTCACACCATATTCATAATCATATAACCACAAACATTTAATTTATTATTCTTTTATTTTCATAAAATTACTAGACAACCTCGAAATCATTCTCTCAAATTGTGGCCAACATTGTTTCCTACTTATGTCACACAACACTAATGCATTCTCTAATAAAATTTTTCCCACTTTCTCAACATCACCACAAAATGTGAGTAGACACATACCTTCATTCAATACACAAAATAAAAAAATAAAATCCTTCTTAAATTACAAATTTAATTTAAAAAATGAACCAATTCATTCCAAAACTCCATGCCATTTATTATTTTCAAATTAAAACATGCATTCCATATATAAAACCAAGTAAGAATAAACTTGGATGACTAATTTAAAAAATACTCAAATCTAACTATTGGTATGTTTTAATATCACATATTTATGGTGCCACCACACCTAGATACATTCGACAGCCAACCAAACACACCCATTGGATTCAATACCTGAATCATAGTGAAAATCTCTAGTGATACCCACCACAAACCTAGAAAAATCTTTTCATTCTCAACCATGTAATATCAAATATTTTCTATGTATTATATTTGTTTATTATATGGATTATATTTGATATAAAGAGCTGATACAGTGTCATAATATTAGGTCTTATGTGCTCAAAATAAATGTTTGAAATATATTAAATGTATTAAATAGAATAAAGACATAATTTTCCTAAAAGTTGGAATAACTCTGAAAGATTAAACTAAATCAAAAATATGATAGCACAGTTGAGTTCAGAATGTGGGTTTTATACTTGGAGAAACATAACATAAATCAGTGTAGGTCATTTGTGGAAAATGCTTTGCCTATGTAAAATAAATGAAATAGTTATTTTAATTATTTCATTTTTTTCGATGCAGCAACATACTAAACTAAATTTATCACTTCAACTAAACACTTATGGAAAAAATTGGGGTTAGCTGCATAACCCTATAAATCACTGAAGTTCCTTTGGAGATCAAGGAATGAGTTCTCATTAGCCGAAGATGACTGAATCAAGGATCAATGACCGAAACATAATATAATCGAAGGATCATACCAATGAATATGGAATCACAATTTTCTTCATTATTTATTGATATAAATCAAGGTAGGGTGGTTATTTGATTTGTTTCATTAATTTTTTTATTCCTACAACGAAAAAGGATTAGTTGTTAAACATATTGAACTGTAGGTCACGCGTATTTTTCAGAAGGGTTTATTACTTGCTGGTTTTGTGATATTTACTTTGAAATTATGATTTATTGGTTGTTATTTTCACAAAAATTAACTATTTTTGACACAAACATATATTGATTTCTATATATCTCATATGTTCTTGTTCTTTCCTCCCCTGATTCTTCATTAGTTATTGATCTAAATCAAGTTAGGGTGGTTTTTTGAATTGTTTCATTCGTTTTTTTCCTAAAATGAACAAGGATTAGTTGAAAATTTTTTGAACTATGGCTCATGCGTATTATTTGGATGGGTTTATTATTGGCTGGTTTTTTGTTTTTACATTGAAATTATGATTTCTACATTATTATTCTCACAAAAATTATCTATTATCGACACGAACATAGATCGATGTCTATTTATCTCATATGTTCTTGTTCTTTTCTCCCCTGATTCATCATTCAACACATGATTTATTAGTTTGGCATTGGGTCTGACATATTCCAATCAGTAGATATTTGAACACATTTTTCATGGAACAAAAAAACTAACAGCATAGATCTGGGATAGACATGATATAAAGGAGGTTCAATGATGGAAGAAGTGGTGAATTGAATAGTTTTGGATTTCTGGTTTTGTGTTCTACTGTCTTCTTCACTATTCAAGGATGAATGACATATAGATCTTTTTTAAGTGGATTCAATCCCAGTTTTTTTGTATAAAAGTGTCGGAATGGTCCTGAAAACCCATGATATGATTGTTATAGTATGGGAAGATACTCCAAAGAGGAATTGAATGACACAGAGAGAACATGGGAAATTGCAAGAAACATAGAATCTAATCCTATGGTACATGCCATGTGGGAGAATGTGGCTATGGTGTTAGGGTTTCAGCTAAAATTAAAGAGAAAAGGACATGTGAACCCAATAAAAACATGAATCCATCCACAATTACATCATCTTGTACTCTATAGGGTACACATACATAGGTTTTAATACACTAATAGATGAAACACTGTGTAATTTGACATAGACATAGTGTGGCCAGGTGTACATAGGAATACCCATGTAGCATTATAGGGGTAGTCTTACACTGTGTACAACTATATAGACATGACCACCCGAACATGAACACAAATAGGTGTCATGGGTAGGATGTCATGTTTCTCTATGTTCCATGTACATTTTCTACACACCGTGTTTTTGGAGACTACATTTCTTGAGATACTCTTACACACTAGAATGAATTTGGATAAAAGAAAAAACCATGGAGCTCCTAGTACATGTTTTATACCCCCTTCAATTGTGCTTATGAATATTTGATATTTATTTTGGACCATTATAGAGTGATTTCCTTACATGTTCTTTTTCATTGAGGTTATAATGTAGTATTACATCAATATCCTTGGATTGTGATCGCCTATAGTGAAGGTGACTTATATAGTGCGGGTGGCATCCCTATGTGAGATCAGAGTGTGATAACCCATCATTCATTGCTCTCTAGTTGGAGTTTGTGTAATCGGTGTGACCACATTGAGTATGGGGTGAATAATTATTCTATAACTCCATATCAGTATAGTTTTTTGAATAATTGAAATATGATCCCACACATAGAGGGTTGGTCCATATTCTGTATGGGGTGTCCCCCAATTGTTCTCGATGTGACCCCCAATTTTTTTACTAGGGTCTCTATAGACTTTTGAGCATTCATGGGTGTGACCTAATGTGCTAGACATCTTCGTCGAGTACCTTGGATCATTGTATAGATCATGTAGTTGATTCACCTGGAATGATCATGGCTTCGAGTAGAAACATATGGCTATTAGTTAGTTATGATTTACTAGTATTATAGTGTCTTCCGTAAGTATATATTATTGTTTCTATTATGCATTGATTTTTATATCTTGTATTGAAGAATCTATAATTGGTTATTCATGTTTAGTTAATTCCGGGTGTCATACTTAGTATTTTTACACTCACCCCTACAAGGTATTTTCCCATACATGTCATGTATTATGATGATGACATCCCTTTTGATGGTGTCCTTGGAACACAAGGAGTTGGTGGAGCATAGCTATGTATTGACAGAATAAGGTATTTTAACAGCATAATTTTTTGTTCTTAGTCTTATTTATTGGAGTAGGATGGGATTTTATAGGTTTTTGATGGGATTTTATTTGGCCCCTTTTCCACTTTTTGTAATGTTATTGTCATTTTTTTGTGGGATCATAGATGTTTGCCTGAATTGTTTCAATTGAATTACATTTCACCATCAATTGGGATTATAGAAGTGTGTGTGTACATATTCATTAGGATAGTGCCTCCCATTTGTGGGACATACCTACTTATCACTGGTCACTATCCAGTGGCCTATTTGAGGTGGGATTGGGGTAGTCACGGGTTAGACCTTGACCGGTTGTGTCATGATATAGTGGTATCAAATGGTGGTTCTACCGTAAGACTGGAGATAGTGAGATTCATTTTTGGAAACAATGTTTAGTGTACAGGGTTCATCATTTGGGCTAGGAACACAAGTGTTGGTGTGGCAGCCAATACATCCTTACAGTAAGTCTTTGATTATGTTATTTTTGACTCTGCACATGTATGCATTAGTTGTGGAGATATTTTTTATTAAATTCATCATATAATTATGGTTTTTTCCTTTTACTTATTAAGGTAGATCCCCATATATACTCCCTTAATAATGGTGCAAATTGGGTTAATTTTAGGATGCCTTCATGAAGATAGCCAACCATGATTCCCATACAAGATCATTAAGATGATCCACCTAGTGAAGAGGAGTTGATATAACAAATTATACCCCCAGATAGAACATACTGATTGTTTACTAGCTATACCACCACTTGTTGAGCCACATCATAATCTATTAGTATCATTTTGGGATGCAGGAAGGTTGTGTTCATTTCATGAGTTTTTTAGGTAGAGACTTCCTAGGTTTCTGGGTGAGCTAGACCCCCCCCCAGTTAGCTGGGGACTGGCTGGAGGAAGTCACTCTTATTTTATTCCTACTAATGATGCCATCCAACTGATCCATTATCCTTATGGAGAGCCTTCATTAGGAATCTTTTGGTTGATTGTGGTGTTATGTGGCTCTAATATCATCAGATTTTCCACTATTTTTTAGGTATTTAATCATTTATTTAATCAATTTCACACTATTTTGTTAATTAATTTCACTGTAATAATTTTAGAGAATAAATTGTAAATTGATCAATTTTTATAATCAATATTTTATTTTAACATTCATATTATTAAATATTTCTTTATAAATTTCTTTTACCTTTTAAAATATCAATTTTAATTAACGCTTATTAAATTGTTATTAATATTATTTATATTTAATTAAAACATAATTTCAATTAAAAGTTATTTATTTTATTCTCTAATCATTTATTTTTTTATTAATTATTTTATCTTTAAATAATTAATTATATTAAATGAGGTTTTAAATAGTTAATTTAACTCTTTTTAATTTAATATTTTTTATTTATATTTTTTATTTTATTTTGGTTTTTGTTAATTTGATTTAGTTTTTAATTTCTGTTCAGTATCTTAAATAGTCACACGTTTTCATTTTTGTTTTATTTGTTGATTTTATTTTTCATGATAAATATATAAATTAAATAATTTTATTCGATTTTATTAATATATATATTTAATTTTGACTATGTTCAATTAATTTGGATTACTTTTTTTAACTTATTATTTTGTATATTGCACTTTTGTGGTGTACAAATGAGTCATTAGTGACTACAAATCTTCTTTGGAATAGAGAGTCCTTTACACACTATTGGAACTCGCAGTCACTGAAACAACATTATTTATTTTATGAACTATTTAATTTTATTTCATTTATTAAATTAAATAATTTTAAATTAGTGTTTTAAATTTTTTTTAAAATCATATATCAGTCTAGTAAATTGTTATCCTTAATAATTCGAAATATTTTTAATTAAAATTATGTTTAATATTTTGAAAATTGTTATTAGCTAATTATTTTATTTTTGTAAAATTTTAATATTTTTAAGTTTAGGTTTTATTTTTTTCATTAATTTATTTAAGCCTTTGTGTTTCATTGTCATAATTCTCAAATTTTTTAATAATAAAATTTGTTGACTGCTTTTAGTATTAGTTTTTCCGTTAAATGATGAGTCACCATTGTAGTCCATTAGTAGCATACATCACCAATACTTCCCTTTTCCACTATCGGTGACTCAACGACTAATCAATGATTCCTACCAAAATCTCTAGTCTCAACTTATTGACACACGTATTTCTGTATCATTGTTCCTCATTGGTGATTCCTTTTTCTCTACTACTGATGCGTCGGTAGCTTACCAGCTAACCACACGTATGCTTCCTTACTTCCACTAGTATCCACTGGTGGTATCTCTTCTCCCACAAGCTACCGACGATACCCCCTACCTATCTCACTCTCTTCTTTATATCGATTGACCGACCCTTCCCACACTTATCAACAAACCAATAGAACCACAAACCACTAGAATCCCATTATAAAATTCTAATCTGAACCCAATATCTGCAATACAAATCCATATCTGATGAAATTAAATCCATGTCTCAGATCTTGATTGCACTCGAACCGAAGAATATAAATGGGCCCATACAATGAAGAGGTCCCCTTGAATTTGATGCTTGTCGCTTAAGAAAGTGCTTAGCCCTTTTTCAGTTGTTTTTGCAACTACAACATCCACTATGGAGAAAATCATGAGATGCATGTTTCTTGATATAGAGCACCTTCATCTGTTGAAATTAACTCGAACCACCACTATTTTTGGTAGAGAGAACTGCCACCGTCATGAGGTGGAGACGAGAAGATCAGAGGAGGATCCACCACCATTGACTATGAATTTCTTATGAATCCACGATCCCCCTACTACAGAGTGTGGAGAAGAATATTACATGGGGGGTAAACAAAAAATAATGATAAATTAAAAATAATTAAAATAAAATTAATAATAAATAAATATAATTATTTATTTTAATAAGATAACTAATTAAATAAATATTATTAAATTTTCGTAAATAATTAATTTAACTATATTTAAAATTTATTTTAATTAATAAATAAAATAATAATATTTTAAAAAATTTATATTTATAAATATTTAAAAAATAGTTAAAATAATTATTTTCATTTAAACATCATAAAATATTTCCATTAATAAATTAACTAACTTAGTTAATGTTAATTAATTATAATTCTAAATAAAATAACATTTTTAATATAATAATTTATTTTATAATAATTTAAAATAATTATAATACAATATAAATAATTAATTAACATAATAAAATATTAATATTGATAATAATTTTGTTTTAAAAAAATATAACTAATTCTTTTAATCTGAATATATTTATAACAAACATTTATAAAATTATTAAATTATTACCAATAATAATGTTATTTATATTGTTTAATAATTTATAAGAAATAATAGTTCTTAATATAATATAATAATTAAAATAATCTATTAAAGTAAGAAATAACTATTAAACATTAATTTATTCTAATAATCATAATTAATTAAGTAATTATTTATCCTTTTCATTACCAACTATTTTAACGGTACTCAGTTTTTTGTGCAGATTCACGTAGGGCCAAGATTCACATCCAGGTTTATCCCAACAACCACTGGGAATTCATTAGGGTGTTACTAAAGTCAAGATGATTTTATGAGAAAAACATAGATGTTCGGTGACTAAGACGAGAAATTTTCTATATTGGTGCATACAATAGTGAGTGAGAAGTATAGGAAAGATGACTTATATTCGGATCAATAGATCACTTGTGGGGGAATTCATTCGATCAATTATTCACTTCTAATTAATGATACTTATGAGGAGTATATTTAGTAGAGTAGAGATGAATGAGGTCCATAGACATAGTGGAGCGAGTAGCAGCCCATCACTATTGTAGTTCATAGAAGAGTTCTCTCTTTCCCTTTTTATTTTAAACTTATGTACCTATAATATAATGATTGAAATGTATAATATGAATTTTTTTTGCTAAAATATTTGTTTGAGGGGTTTTCTTATTCTACTGGTTTTCTTTAATATGTATGTTCACTTTTTCATTTTAATGTATTGTGAATTGATCGGTGAGATCAATTCAGAATTCATTAAGCTATATTGTGCCACTTGTATTTTATTTTCACGTCCACTATTATTCAGTGAGTTTGATCATGGAAAAATTTATTTACAATGATTTTAAGTCAAAATTTAAACTGCCAAACATTTGAGGAGAGTGTCTACATTGAATTTTTGTATATTAATTCTTTTATAAGAATATTTATTTGGGTAGAAAACTCCATGATTATTTATTCTCCATGATTTTCTCATGGTGAGGGAAATAAATAACTCTTTTTTAGAACATAGATTGTAAACATTTTTTGATAAGGAGTTATATTTAAAAAAGTAGAAAATATTTTTCTCAAGGCTTATTAATTAACTATTCATCATTCCACATTTTTCTTCTATTATCATCATAGATTGACTATTTCATCCACTTTATCATAGCATTTGATAAAAAAGAAATAAAAAATAATCTCGTTTCTCATTATTTATCATAAAAAATACTCTAAAAAGTAGAAATGTAAAAAAATATTCATCCACTATTGAGATCAGTGGATTGTACTGAAACAATGGTCACTATATAGTCCATGTTGGTTTTTAATGATAATAAATGTCTTATATATCAATTTTTAGATTTTTTTGAGGAAACCGTTTAATTGACCATAATTTTGTTAAAAAAATTATTAAAAATCAAAAAAATATTGAAAACTACATAAAAATATGTTCTCTTAATTTATGCTTGTTTTTATTTGGATATTTTTTTTGTTTTTCAATTTTTCTCATTATTTCTCATATAATAAATTCAAAAATAAGGAGAAGTCTTTAAAAATATATTCACCCACATATAACATTAGTGGATGTTTTGAAAAAAATAGTCACTCTACCTTCCCTGTGGGTTTGACCCTACATTCCCTATTATACATTTTTCAATGGATTTATGTTTACTATTTTAGTAATGAAATTAATCTATCCATACCCAATTCATAAATACTATATCATATATCTATATAGTGAGATCCCTTGTACCATAAATATACAAACATTTAACTGCTATAAAAATTAAAATTTCAATGGAAAATCAGGATAATAGAGCTGATAATAAAAACATAAATGTGACACAACCCCTATTTCATGTTCTTCAGATGCCAAAATGTTGGAAATTTCAAATTATTTTTGTGATAATAAACCTATATTGTAATAGTTTTTCCCCTTGGTCTAGAAACTATGGAATTATGTAGTCTCACATCTCTCAAATTTTTTATTTCAATAGCCTTCCTTCAGAGGATTAACTTAAGTTTATTAGAGTGTTTTATTATACTATACAAAAAACCCATGAGAGTTCTATGTGAGGAGGAGATTATGTTGAGAATGTTCCCCTTTATTCTAAAGGATGTTTATATGACTTGGTTTGAAATCATGTATGTGGAAATATTTGAGACCTGGGATGGGGTCATCACATATTTTGTATCAAAATTCTACCCTCGGTACACCACTAATGAGGGGTAGGAAAAAAATCACCAGGTTTCTCCAAGATGAGGGAGTTTTATTTCAGGAGGCATAGAATTAATTTATATATATTTATATGAAACATCCCAATCATCATTTCTATCCCCAACTACTCCGGGGGAACATTTACAATGGTCTAACAACTTAAAACCAGAATCTTTTTGACCAATCATGTATGGGTGACATCTCTGAATCCACTATATATGAGCTGAAACACTTGTACGATAAATTTTAACAAAAAAGACATAAAAATTTCACTAGTAAGAGAGTCATATATAAGGTTGAAACAAACCCATGATACTTTTATTGATGATAGGGTTTTAATCTAGTAGTGTTGTCATTGAGAGATGTGTGATCACACTCAAAGATATTACCCAATCATTGACCTCCCTATCCAATCTTATGATTGAGCTCAGTTTTTATATTTTAGATATTGTAATCATGGTGAAAATGATCTTTCTCAAATTAGTTTATTGTTTTCTACAAAAATAACCCAAAACGTTTCCTAGAAAGAAATGGGTTCCATTAAACAGCCCACTACCCCAATTTACCTACCACTGCCCAAACAATTTCTAAATTCATTATGGGGTTGAGTCATTTAATTATATAGAGGAGTTAAAAGGGATTTTTCATCAAGTGTTTTGGAGATATATTTTCACTAAGAAATGATACATATTCTAATATTCAAAATTAAGAACAACAAATATGTCAAAAGGATTGAGATCATGGTGGTAAGGAAAATTGAAATCTAACATGAATTTCAATTACTAATACTTGAGATAATTTCATGGTTTTAAACACTAGATATGGCCTTTACATCCATTAAAAATAAAAAAACACAGTGAAAACTTTAAATGATAAAAACATAATCTATAATTGAAAATCTAGGGAACTACGAATCTGGAATTCAGGATATCTTAGTACAACCAGAATTGAATATTGAACCCATGCCTGATAAAGATATGGGACCAAGAAAGTTGATGTGGGAGTTTATTAAATATGAAAAGAGAAAAGATGTTTTTTAGGATATGTTTATAAATCAACCAGTTCAAAAATATTATTCCCCAAACATTCTCTTCCCTAAAATAGTGAAAAAGAGTAATGAACATCACTACCTTAGGATCATGAAAATTATTCTAAATATCTGCATCAACATGAATTTTTTTAGATTCCTTAGATAAATTCCCATCATATATTTCATTCAGAGAATGGTTTCTATAAAATAAAAATTATTGGAAATTTTTTTATAAAATTAATCTCAATGAGGATTGTAGTTTGATTATATTAAAGAATCTTCATCAAAAATTGAAGGACCCTTAGAGATTTATCTATAGTGTCCAATCCTTTTCATACATTACTATTTAACAATTTAAATGATAAAAAACATAATAGTATTACACAAAGAGGATCCAAAGGTTTAGTGTCTCAGGAAAACTCGGACCCAACATAATAATTACAACATGAAGCATAAACGTTGATTTAATTCCTTCTTCTATAGCTTCATATTGTCACATGAACTCTCCTTAGTAAAGGTAGCCACCTGAGGATATACATCAAAATGGGTGAGATAAAATCCCAGTAAGAGGATAGGGAAGAATAATAGAGCATGGGGTGAGCATAATCATGACATAGGAAAAATATCATGAACATGAGAGGAAACATTAATAACAGACATGAAATGTTTCAATGCATAAGAAAATGAAACATAATTTCATAGTGGTTAACTACCAAAAATACTTTTTAAAAACACTATTATCTAGTTTACATGTCATTTCACTTCACTCATGATATTCATCACATAACCCAATGCATTGGAGAGCTGTATAAATCTGGGTGCACCCGTCACATTTATATTACACTATATAATTATGGGTGCACCCGTCCCATCATAACATTATCATTTATCCTGCATGCCACAATTAACATATCTCATAGCTAACAAATTTATTGGAATGTGTTTCATCTCATAATTACATATTCATAAACATTGGGTTCCCAAAGGAAAGAGGGAATAACATACATGTTACAAGAATCGTCAACCATGAATGAGAAGTAAAATGCATGTTTTTTAAAGAAGATTTATTTTAGAAAACATTTTTTTCTCATAAAAATTAGTATAAAAAATTTATATACATTTTAATGTATGATAATAATTAAAAAACTATTTTTAAGGGGTTACTATAATAAAAAATGAGTGAAAGAGGGAGAACCCAAAGAAAAAATGATGGCATCGAGATTTTCCCCTTACCTTGTATCCGAATGGTTTATTCAATTTAATGAGTCTTCCATGACCAAGAATAGTAAAGAGGGAATGCAATTTCTTGATTTGGGTGCTTATATCAGTCCTTATGTTAAGAATTGTGGGTTTAAATTATAATTTATTTATAAGGAAAATTAATTTATTATTATATTCACCAAAAATTCATGTATTAAAAAAAAATCCAAAAAATTAACTATAAATATTTTTATACATTTAGAATCCAAATATGAATTCAATTTTTCAAAATAATTTACTTAATATTATTATTTTAATATTTAATAAAAATCATAATTCTTTATCAAAAAACAGTTTTAAAACATTCATTTAATTATTCTAAAATATAGGTATATCATATTTTAAACTTGAATATTGTTTATATATTATCATATTTAAGGTTACTATTAATTATGGTATATGATAATTCATAAGGGTATGTTAAAATCGATAAGTCTAGGTTACTATTGACCATAAATTTTTATTTTCTTATTGGTCTCCTAGTAACATACTTATTGCAACTATGTATATCGTATTTCCAAAATTCTAAACACCGAAGTGAAAAAATTATGTTTAAAAGTCACATAGAACTTAATAGTTCATTATGTTGTGTTTTCATGTGATTTAACGACATATTTATATGAAGGGATTTTCCATTAAAAACATTGGATCATTACATTTTCCCCCCTTATGAACGTTCATCCTCGAAATCTCACTTTATATAAATAGGTGTGGGTACATCTCTATCATCACCTCTTTCGGTTCCCCTGTAGCTTCTTCAAACATATGGTCCCTCCAAAACACTATGAAAATATGGGTTGTCTTATTGCATAGGAACATATATCTCTCGTCCAGAGTCATTACCATTTTCTCTTCATAGGAGTGATCATCTATCGATTGTACCACCTTTGAGTTTAATACATGTGTGGGATCTGGTATGTACTTCCTCAGGAGTGATACCTGAAACACATTATGAAATTGAGCCATATTCGATAGATGTATAAGATGATAGGCCAGGGAACTTATCTGGTGAAGGATCTCAAAGGGACCAATGTTCCCTGGGCATATATTCTCGTTCTTTCAAAACCACATGACCATCTTCCATGGTGATATTCAAAGGAAGACATTATCTCCAAAGTCGAACTCCATGCCCCTTAAATGGTTGTCAACATTACGCCTTTTTCGACTTTGTGCTGCATTGATGTGAATTTGGATGACTTGATCCTTCATGGTCATGGAAGACTCATTATTCCAAAAAAATTTACACAATAATATGGTTCATTATGGATTCATTATGTTAATTTATGGGCCTTGCTATGAGTTATAGAGTTTAAAAATATTTTTTGGGAATGTTCATTTTTCATGTTTTCTTCAGCTGTTCACATGTATTCATAAAGGAATGTTCATGTAGAACATGGATTAACATACAGATATAATATTTCATGTTATGAATAATATTTAATAATATTAAATGAATTATATTATATATCATGTTGGTGAATCATTAGATTATAATTAAATGACAATTGTTTGGGTTAATTTAATCTGTTTTTGACAACAACGAACTTGTTTTGTTTACTCATTAAGTAATATTTTCATAAGATAGATTAAAAACATAAAATAGAATATAATACATATATAATATTTTGTTTCAACCATAAAAATGCTTTCATGACAATATATGAAGATATAAATATAAAAAATAATTCATTTCATTCCTGATGGTGATAGATTAACACCTAAAAAATATGTTTTCTCTTATAAAGTAATAGGATGAGGAGAAGGGAGTTGGATGGTATAATATCAAATTTGATTCATAAAATTCAATTATATGTACGATACTATAGTTACCATACCATTTGGAAGAAGATAGTTGGGGATATAATAAGTAAAATACTTAAAATTGACAAGAAAATAACTAAAAAGAGGGTGAGAAAATACCTCTTAAATCCTCCCCTTGAGATCATCATTAAGGAAGCTAGGCAAGGTCTATTGATGAGACCATAATCTCTTGGATGTGGGGGAGGGGCTAGGAAAAAATTTTCTGAATATTTTTGACAATTCTTAATGCTTGGTAAGTGTGAGGAAATGTGGGTGTGAATGGTGGTATTTATAGCGGATGGGAGAGGGTTTTCCTTAGTATTTAATTCATTAGTTTATTAATATCCCCTACAAATAGGAATAATGAGTCTTCCATGACCAAGAATAGTAAAGAAGGAATGTAATTTCTTGATTTGGGTGCTTATATTAGTCCTTATGTTAAGAATTGTGGGTTTAAATTATACTTTATTTATAAGGAAAATTAATTTATTATTCTATTCACCAAAAATTCATGTATTACAAAAAAATCCAAAAAATTAACTATAAATATTTTTAGACATTTAGAATCCAAAAATGAATTCAATTTTTCAAAATAATTTTCTTAATATTATTATTTTAATATTTAATAAAAATCATAATTCTTTATCAAAACACAGTTTTAAAACATTCATTTAATTATTCTAAAATATAGGTATATCATATTTTAAACATGAATATTATTTATATATTATCATATTTAAGGTTATTATTAATTATGGTATATGATTATTCATAAGGGTATGTTACTATCCATATGTGTAGGCAAATATTGACCAAAATATTTCTTTTCTTATTAGTCTCCTAGTAACATATTTATTGCAACTGTGTATATTGTATTTTCAAAATTCCAAACACCGAAGTGAAAAAATTATGTTTAAAAGTCAAATAGAACTTAATAGTTCATTATGTTTGTTTTCATGTGATTTAACGACATATTTATATGAAGGGTTTTCCCATTGAAAACATTGGGTCATTACATTTTCCCCCCTTATGAATGTTCACCCTCGAAATCTCACTTTACATAAACAGGTGTGGGTACATCTCTATCATCACCTATTTCGGTTCCCTTGTAGCTTCTTCAAACATATGGTTCCTCCAAAAAACTTTGAAAATATGGGTTGTCTTGTTGCATAGGAACATATATCTCTCGTCCAGAGTCATTACCGATTTCTCCTCATAGGAGTGATCATCTTCCGATTGTACCACCTTTAAGTTTAATACATGTGCAAGATCTAGTATGTACTTCCTCAGGAGTGATACCTGAAACACATTATGAAATTGAGCCATATTCGATTGATGTAAAAGATTATAGGCCAGAGAACTTATCTGGTCAAGGATCTCAATGGGACCAATGTTCCCTGGGCATATATTCTCTTTCTTTCAAAACCACATGACCATCTTCCATAGTGATATTCAAAGGAAGACATTTTCTCTAACGTCGAACTCCATGCCCCTTAAATGGTTGTCAACATTATGCCTTTTTTGAATTTGTGCTACATTGATGTGAATCTAGATGACTTGATCCTTCATGGTCATCTCTTGCACAATATCAAGTCCAAGTATCTTTCTTTCTCCAAATTCATCCGAACAGGTTGGAGTTCAACATCACTTTCCATACAGATCTTCATATGGTTCCATCTGAATAATAAAGTGGACAATTTTGTTTTATGATAACTCAACCAATGGGAGATTTTGATCCCATCAACCTTTGAATTCAAGAGATCAGGCTCATGGTATATCATCAAGAGTTTAAATAGTCCTTTTAGATTGGCCCTCATTTTGGGGTTGGTAGGCCATGTTAAAATTTAATTCAGTACTCAAGGCATGTCAAGGACTCATCCAATATTTAGATGTGAACCTTGGATAACTATTAGAGACAATGGAGAGTGGAACAACATACAATATCATCACTTCCTTCACACATATCATTGCATGTGGTTCAAGCAAGAGGTCTTCTCGAATAGAAATAAAATGTACAGTCCTAGTGAATCGGTCAACCACAACCCATATCACATTATTTTTCTTCAACATCTTCATTAGACCCAAGAAAAAGTCCATAGTGACATTTTACCATTTACAAACTCGTCTATTCAATGGCTTCATCATACCATTGTCCTTTTTTTCATTTGTCATTGCCTTTCTAACATACCAAGCACCATGATTTATATTCTAAATTCCCCTTCATCATGTTATTCCATTAGAAGTGTTCTTGGAGATCATTGTACATACGGGTACTCCCATCATGGATAGATAATGGTGAGCTATGTGCATTTTCCAATAGCTTCTTCTTTATCCCAGGTGATGAAGGCACACAATTCCACCTTCCAAACTGAATCACTCCATAATTGTATATATGGAAGACTTAAATCTTCCAGTCCATTACTACATTCACCCTATTTTTTATCTCTAAATCATCATGTGGTTCTACCTTTATATTATATTGGATGGATGGTTGCATAATCATTTTGGAAAGTTTATAATATCCCCTACCCATAGGATTTCCAAATACAACCTTTTCATATCCAATAAGATAGGTTCTTTCCCAATATTTATCATAGATAGAGTAGCATATTATTTTTTTCTTAGAGAATCATCTACATTTTTTGCCTTTCTAGGATGATAGTAAATAGAGAAATCATAATCCTTTATTACCTCTAACCATCTCCTTTGACACATGTTGAGCTCCGTTTTTGTGAATATATACTTTAGACTCTTTTGGTCAGTGTATATGTCACACTCCTCACCATAAAGGTAGTACCGCCATATTTTCATGGAAAAAATCATGGAAGCTAGCTCTTGATCATGCATCGGGTAGTTCAGATCATGAATCTTCAACTACTGTGAGGATTTGGCTATCACATTATCATTTTATAGGAGTGCAAAACTCAATCCATTATTTGAAGCATCACTATAGATCACAAACTTTCTCCACCTTTCGGTAGTGTGAGTACATGTGCAGTGATCAGCCTTCTATTCAGATCCTTGAAACTTCCCTCACATTCTTCTGTCCACACATACATTTACTCTTTCCCTATTAACATTGTTAGCGGGCTTGAAAATCGTGAGAAAATTATCACAATAATGTCTATAGTACCCAATTATCTAAGAAAACTACGGATTTCAATGACACTAGATGGCTTGGTCCATTCAGCAATCACCATTTTTTTGTAGGGTCCACCTAATTTCTCTCACTTGTGATCACATGTCCCCAGAAGATGACATTCTTCATCCAAATGTCACTCTTTGTGAACATGGAATAGAACTTATCCTTTCTCAATGTCACCAAAACAAGTCTTAGAGGTTCTTCATGTTCCACTTTTCTCCTAGAGTTGATGAGAATATCATCAATATAAACTACAACAAATTTTTCCAGGTAATGTCTAATGATTATATTCATCAAATCCATGAAGATTTAAGAGGCATTAGTAAGTCCGGACGGTGTCACTAGAAACTCATAGTTCCCATATCTATTATAGAAGGAATTCTTTTAAATATCATCCTTATTCAACATTAGTTGATGATATCCAAAATGAAGATCCTCCTTTGAGAAGTATTGATCTCCTATTAACTGATCAAAAAAAGCGTCAATCCTTGGAATATGATACTTGTTCTTTATGGTGATCTTATTGAAATCCTGATAATTAATATAAAGCGGCATTGTTCCATCCTTATTTTTCATAAAGAGCATTTTCACACCCCCAAGGTGATGCAGTAGGGTGTATGAACCCTTTTTCCAAATGCTCTTGCAGCTGCTTAATTAACTCCTCTAGTTCGATAGGAGCCATCCAATAGGGTCATTTTGATATAAGATTATTTCCAGATGTGTGTTCTATTGAGAAATTTACATCATGATCTGGGGGAATTCTGGGTAACTCTTTAGGATAAACATCCCCATATTCCCAAACGATGGGAATCTTTGCAAGGTTGGAACCTTCCTTTTACTCAACCATTTGAGAGAGGTATGCTTATACATAGGGAATCAACACCCACAACATTGAATGAATTTTAAAAGGAGATTCATGATCTTCATTTAATTTGTAGAGATGCATGGGATAGTTCAGAATATGAAAGGATATTTCCTTTTCCTGACAGTTGATATGTTCTCTATATAATGAGAGAAAATCCATTCCCATTATAGCATTTAATTCCACCAAGGTATGTATTATGAGATTTTCTTGAGGAATAATCCCACATACACTAATTGGAGAAGATTCAATCACTGGGGTTTCAATGATTTCACCAGTTGGTGTTTTTGCAGATATCTCTACATCAAGGATTTGGGGCTACAATTCAATAGTTCTAGAAAACATGAAAGATATAAAGGAATGCATAGAACCATAATCAAATAAGATTTTTTCCATTATTGAGTGAATAAGATGTGTTATTTCTACGAATTCATTTTATTTATCCACTTCTGTAGTAGTGATGGAATAATACAAACCTTTTTCCTTTGAATGTGGTGGTTGTTGGCACTGATAACCCTTGAGATCGTGAGGTTTACTTCCCCCAGCTCCCTACAATTGTAGCATTTAACCATGGGTGGTTCCCTCTTATATTCCACACATTCTCATTCCATTTCATTTCATTTTGACACTCATGATCATGGTGTCCTTCTTTCACACACATAAAGAACTTACCCATCACTTTGAGGCAGTTCCACTGGTGTAACGTCCCACATTTATTGGCATGTGGGTTGTTGAATGTTCTTCCAACCTTTATCATTATATACACCATCTGGAAACTCCATCTTTCATTTCTTATCACCATAGCCATGGGACCATTTTCCAAACTCCATCTCTATTTTAGAGCACATCTAACAACATATTCATAACTACCAAAGTCTCAAATGGAAATATCCTTTCGAAGGTGTGGTTTTAATCCACTAAAGAATCTATCAATTTTTTTGTCATTGTTGAAAACAAAACCTGAAGTGTACCAGGCAATCCTTGTGAAATTTGATTCGTAGATTGTAAAATATTGTCCTTCTTTTTTCTTGATCTCTATGAATTCTCTCTTTATCTTCATGGGAATAGTTCGTGGTAAATACTTATTATGAAACAATATCTTAATGTCTTCCCATTCGATCAATTTAACTGTGTCACATGGCTAGGTGTTCTTAATCAAATCCCACCATTGATCAGCCTCTCTATCAAGATAATAAACCGATAGAGTCACCTTTTCTGTCTCATAAAATTTAAGCATAGAAAATATTTTTTCCTTGGAGTTGACCCACTACTTTGAAACTAGTGGAACGGAAGATCCACTAAATGTCTGTGGTCATTGCCGCATAAACCATTCGATAACCAGAAGCTCCATATTTGGTGATAGAGAAAATTCCCCATTATTATGGTTACTGTTCATAACCTGAGATAGTTGGCTAAGAATCACCATGATGTTTTGAACTCCACCTCTCAAATAATTGGTTACAACGTTCAAGAAATCATTTCAGTGGCCCTCACACAAGTAGTTTGCCTGGTTTATCATGTTATCCACCATTTTTGAAAATAGAAATGTTTATAATAATACATAATTAAACAATTCACGAATAAATATCTTATTAATTTTCACAATTTTCAGTAAAATAATAACATATGGGATCCCTATGTAATGATTCATCTGTGCATATTTGTACATAGTCTCATCACAGAGGTTTTCTCATGGGTTCAATAATTCAAATTCCCAAAAAAACTATAATTTGCCTCTGATACCAACTATATAGGCCCATACTTTTAATACATTACTATTAAATAATTTTAAAGATAAATAACATAATAGTATTACACATAGATGATCCAATGGTTTAGTGCCTTGGGAAAAATAAGACCCAACATAACAATTACAATATCAATCATAAACATTTATTTAATACCTACTTTTTTATCTTCTTATTGGTACTATACCTATCCTTAGCCCATGTACCACAAGCGGATATACATTAAAAAGGGTGTGCTAAAATCCAAGGAAGGGGATATAGAATAACAAAATTTCATGTGGTGTGCATAACCGTAACATAAGAAAAAGATAATGACCATGATAGGAAACCTTAATAAGAGACTTCAAATGTGGCAATGCATAAGAACAATAAAACATCATGTATTTGTTGTTAACAACCAAAAATACGTGTGAACTAAGATAGAATCTTTTCTACACATCATCTCACTTTACTCATGATATTCATCACTTTGTCCAATGCATTGGAGGTCTGTAGAATTCCAGGTGCACCCATCACATTGAAACATTCATATTGCGCTATATAATTTTAAGGGAAACAGATGCATCATAACATTATCATTTATCATGCATGACAAAATGGACATATATCATAACTAAACCATGTAAATTAATCCGTTTAATCTGATAATAAGACATTTGTAATCTTTGTTTTCCCAAAATAATGAGGGAGTAACAGACATGTTACAAGAACTGTTATCTTTTAATGGGAAATAAAAGGTGTTTTTTTTAAATAAGTGTTCTTTTATGAAACATTTTTTTGAAAAAAAATCAGTAGAAAAAATTTATATCCTAGAAAAAAATTACTTAATGATGAAAAACGATTTTCATTTAATTACCATACAAAAAATTTAGGGAAATAAGGAGAACCTGAAGAAAGAAATTTGGGTTCGAGAATTTCCTCTTACCTTATATCTGAACGCATTCTACACATTAATGTTTTGTAAAAATACAATAGTTTTTTTCATTGAAAAATAAAGAACTTGTGTACATGAATATGGTTCATTATTGTTTCATTATGCTATTTTATGGGCCTTTAGATTAGTTACAGTGTTTAAAATACTATTTTGGAATGTCCATTTTTATGGTTTTTTTGAGGGGTTCACATGTATTCAAAAATGAATGTTCATGTAGAACATGGATAAACATAAAGAACTGAAGCATCATCTTATTAATGATATTACATATGACTAAATGAATTATATTATATACCATGTGGATTAATCATTATATAAAAATTATATTATGATTTTTTGTGTAAATTTAAGCTGTTTTTCGAGCACAACAAACATGTTTTGTTTACTCTTTTATTAATATGTACATAAGATAATTCCAGAACATAAAATAGGACATGATAAATATATAATATTATGGTTAACATAAAAAAAGTGTCATGACCATATCTGAAGGTAGAAATGGAAAAATATAACATGTCGTTCTTGAGGGTGATAGATTAACACCTGACGAACAACATTTTTTTTAAATAAAATGAAGAGGATAAGGGGTTGGATGGTATAATATCCCATTAGTGCAATAATATTATAGTATATTTATGATACTGGAAGTACCAATATATTTTGATGAACAAAGGTGGGGAGGTAATAATAAAATAACTTGAAATTGAAAGGAAATTCAAGGAAATTGGGGATAGAAAATACCCCTTTAATTGTCCTATTGAGATCCTCATTAAAGAACCTTGTCTTGGTCTTCTGATGAGACCAAAAACTATTATACGTTGGGTAAGGATTATGGAAGATTCATGGGATGATTTTATACAAGGCTTGATCTTGATAGCTGTGAGGAAATGTGGGTGTGAAGGGTGGTATTTATAGTGGAGGGGAGAGGGGTTTCCTTAATATTTAATTCATTATTCTATTACAATCCCCTTAGAAAATGAATAATGAGTCTTCCATAACCAAGAATAGTAAATATGGCATGTTATATAGAGATTTAGGTGCTTACATAACTTGGGCTGTTAATAATAGTGGGTTTAAATTATAATGTGTTTACAGGGTAATTAATGTATTTTACAATTCACAAAAAAATCATCTATTTTAGAAAAATCACAAAAATCTACGCTAACCATTTTTCGACATGTAGAAAAAAAATGAAGACCATTTTTCAAAAATACCTTTCTGAATATTATTATTTTAATATTTAATTAAAATCATAATTTAGTATCAAAAAATAGTTTTAAAACATTCATTTACTTATTCAAAAATGTAGGTATATCGTACTTTTAACATGAATATTATTTATATATTATCATAAGTAAGGTTACTGTTAATTAGTGTATATAAATATTCATAAGTGTATGTTACTATTCATATAGGTAGGTTACTATTGACAAAAAATTATGTTTTCCCTTTTAGACTCCATGTAACATACTAATTTCAATCATGATGGTCAAAATTTTGAAATTCCATCCACATAAGAGACAAACTTAGGTTTAAAGGTCACATTGCACATATTAGTTCATTATGATGTGTTTTAAGTTGATTTTATGGAAAATTAATAAGAAGGTAATTTCCATTGAAAAAAATCGAGTCATTACATTATCATTCAATTCTGAATATGATTAAGTGGGAAATTCATTTTATTTTCGACTTTGGAGAGATTATAAATATTTTTTCTTACTCATTATTTATGAAGAGAGTTATTAGGGATATGAAAACAACTTCTTTTTTTACATCAACGTGTAGATAGGTCACTCAAACACCCTTATAAAAGGGTTGATGATCTATTAGTGAGTGTAGGAAAAATCAACATTCCCACAAAATTCTTAATATTTGACATGTAATGTGATGGAATGGTCCCAATAAACCTAGTAATACCATTCCTTCCCACTGGTGGTGATGTCATTTATGTGTCCAATGGGAATCTCACCCTCTATGTTGTTGATGATGTGGCCGGGTTTTTGGTATTTGAAAATTCCCAACATGATGTTATATGTGATTTGATAGATGTTGTTGATAATTAATGTTTTAAAATTGATATTCAAGCAATGTATGATTGTTTCCCTCATTAGGTCACTGAGATTTGGATTCCCCACCCTGTTGAATGTTTTATTTAGGCTGATACTCATTCAAAACACCTTTATGTTGATGAGAAAATCCATTCTATAGAACCCAATTAAAAGTGTGTAGAGACCCATTGAGCTACGTACATTGAAATTACATTACTTTTGAGGAATACATAATACATAACAAAAACTGACACCTATGGACCGTAATAGTTTAGTGTCATTGGAAACTCTGGATATAATCTTCTAATCATGATGAAAGATATTCAACATCTCACATAAAGATATTCCCCTTTTGTTTCCTTACATAAAACTATTCCTTATATCCTGGGGAAAATAAAAAAATATAAATGTTGATCTCAAATGCTCAGTAATGGTATGCACGCAAAAAATAAAACAAACCATATACATTTGATCTAAGAAACATGAACATAAAGTTTAAACATCAAAATCTTTAGTTGTGAAATAAATAATTGTAGTACGTAAGGCATAGATCATAATGGAACATTAATCATGATAAAATAGAATGGGGATAAAACATGTAATTGTGGGAAACCATTAATAACATGATATTATTTCCATAGTATCCAATGCATTTCTCTCAAGATCATCATTGTGGACAAAGTCCATTACTGAACCGTGTTTACTTGTCATTCCAGCCCTATATAACAAAACCAGATTTTACATTCCATTCCATCCATGTCTATCTCATGAGATATAAATCCTTACCCAATTCATTGGATATGGATATAGGTCCCACCCATATATTGATGAAATCATTCTTCCGTGAAACACTAAACAATCATAAATCTATCATCATAACCCAAATAATAAAATGGGTTTCATAAACATCATAACTTCATAAAATAAACCATATAAAACAAATAGATATCATTTCATCACACATAATATCAAACCATGAAAATAATGGAAACATTATACTTGAAACATAAAAATACTAAATAATTTCATCTTATATGGAAAATAGTTTTGATAAAACACTTGAAATGAATTCTTGAGGAAAATATCCTTTCTTCTTCAAAATCATTTTCTTTTCACAGAATGCCACATAATTTAAAAGATAGGGATGTTTTTGAAAATAATCATGAAATCATCTATAGGATGCTACATGAAAATAAGGGGTTATGAAACTATAAAAATCCGTTCATTCTGTAGATGTTAAAAAAACATTCTTCTTGTACTTTTGCTGGAAAAGTCTAAAAGTACCTTGTATGGTAAACAAAAGAATGATTCCTTCAATACCAAATGGTAAATGTAAAAAAGGGGTAAACATGATATTTAACATATATGGAAGAATAGTAAACACTTTACTAATTTTTTTTATAAAACATGGCCATGGATGATAAATATAACACCAGTAAATATTTATGTGTAAGCAATCTCGGATAAAAATGAGATTTGCAAAATCATCCCTTACCTTATGTCCAATTTCTTTTGTATGTGTCTAGTACTCCAGTATATTGGGTTTGAAAGTAATATTAACTTATAAAATAATGATAATAATATTTATTATATCATATATGATTCACTTATGACTTTATATTACCCTTTCATTTGTCAATTCCAAGTTAAAGTAGCGTTTTTGGTAAAATCAATTCATTTAACGTACGTATTTGGACTTATTGTTCATGATATTATTGTTAATTATATCATGATTGACATAATTCAATAATTTAAAACGTAATTTATATATCATATATATTCGATATATATATATATATATATGTATATATATTTGATAGAAAAATGAAATGAAATACATCGTTCATGGAGACGGTAGACCGTACGTACGCATGAATGTTGTTGTCATTTCCTTATAGAATTGAATGGAATTAAGTAGATGAACTATATATATACATAAATCCAGTTGCATTTTTATGTCATATATTTCAATATTAATTATTATATATACTTTATAGTCATTCTTGAATGGCTAACATTGAGAATAAATATCATCGCATCATGGAGATGGTAATCCATACGTACGCACAAGAGATGATATCATTCCCATAATTACATAATGGAATTGGAGTGGATGATATAAAATATCATAATTATAATAATGTTATGATACGAATATATAGTTATTATTTCCACCATTATACCCATACACATATTTTGGTGGTGGAAAAACAGATTACACCACAGCGTGGAGACGGTATTCTGTACGTACGCACGCGTGGTGATTTCATTTTTCCTAGGATTATAGAAGGTTAAATAGTGTTTTTTAATATTTATAATAACATTTAAGTATATTAGTTATACTGATGGTATTACTTTATAATTAAATAACTAATGAAGGGGAAGTATAAGAAGAAATAATTTTGAAATAATCGGTAAAGGGTATTACCTCTCCTTCGACGAGCCTATTCTAAACCTCCATTTAGGGAACTAAAGATGGACTTTTAAGAAAACTAGGACCTCTATAATGTTTCTTGGGAAGTTTATAAGAGTAATGGACTGGATTTCCCCGAGCATGAAGGCTCAAAATGGTTTGAAGAGAATATGGAGGAGGTTCCTTTTTATAAGAGAGGAGAGATGAACTTTAGGAAACTCTCAAAAATATTAATTTATAATAAACTCAAACCCCACATAAAAAATTCCAAAATGACTCAACATAGAATATGATAAGATCTTGGGTTGTAATATCGACAACCAATAAAATTTATACATGTTTTATTTTATTTGAAACCTTATAATTTTGATTTATCCTTATTTAATAAATTAAATTTTATTTGTGGTAATAATGATATAAATTCTAAATGGTTATAAATACTTACTAATGTTTTGTTAATTGTAAATAATTGGATACTTTATGACATGTTAGACAATACAAATTTTAGTTTATAATTTTTAAATATTTTTGGGATTTTTAAACAATTTAATAATATGTTATTTTTATAAAATATCAATAGTGTCAATTTTGGCAATATTAAATTATTTTAATTTAAATAAAATCCACCGAAAAGATATATTAGAAAAAAATATTTAATAGATCCTTAATATGTAATATTCATCTTGAAAATTCTTTGAGCACATTAAATAGTCCATATAATATTTATTTTAATATTTTTAAAACCATTTATTTGATATTTCAATCAATAAAATAATTTATACATCATTATTGTGTCAACATTAATGATAATTATATAATCACTAAAAATTAAAAATAAATTCACAGGATGTATATAATTTTATTATGTTTTTGGTGACTATTTATGTTTAATGTTTTATGAAGTTTATCACTAAATTAAATAAGAACACTTATAAGATATAAGAGAGTGACATATTGTCAATTTATTTGTTTTTAATAATAATTACATCAAATTCATGGTCAAAATTTAATGAAATGAATCTATTCCGACCCTTAGGTTATATTGGTCGAGTTTTATTCATCCAATATAATTTTGGCAGGTGTTAGGGTAATTTTACGATCTTATTTTTACCCATAATTACCTATTTTACCATTAACTATGGTAAATAAAATTTACCGTAGTAACTATTCATAATGCCAAATAATAAAAGTATCCTATTAACATAATTTGGACCTACTAATTCCAAATATTGAATCCACTTTTCCAAATTCAGAACATGGAATTCGCAGTAATTAATATACAATTTAATCTCATTTTAAAAAAAACTGGTTTTTGTTTAAAACATTGCAAAAGATTGAATTGTTTTTACCTATGATTCGATGCAAAATTAATTATAATTACATAAATAATATTAAATGGTAAATATATATTATATTTATACATTAAAACTTTTCAATATTATAATTTAACCATATAAATTTTCTTCATGGTAAAATTTATTTTTAATTAAAATTTAGCGTATTTTTACTATTTATCAAAATATGAAGTTTATTAGAATAATTTAAAATATTTATCCAACATAAATTTTTATATCCTTATTCAAAATAATATGATTAATTTTTCAAATTCAACTTATAATCTTGTCAAAAATTAGATTTAAACTGAGTGCGCCATCAAAAGGCGGCAAAACTGCATTTTTTTAAAAATACTTATTTTATCCAAAAAATTGATTTTGGTATCATACCATGTTCTTGAAAATTTGTAAGATAAATGAATAATGTTATTAAATTTAATATTAAGTTAATAATATTCAAAATATCTTGTTCATAATAAAATTATAACAATATATCGTTGTTTTTTGAATCTCGGTATTGCGTACAACACACGCTATTGAGGATGGTCACTATTGCGTGCTACACAAGCCAGGAATAGAGTTTGCGTATAATACAAAGTAATATGGTGGTGCATATAGAGCAATTTAATTTTGGTGTAGCTTAAAACGCAATACATCAATGAAATTAAAATTAATAATTCTCTTAAAATCTCGGGGTGTTACATTCTACCCATCTTAAAATGAATTTCTCCCTTGAAATTCGTTGGGGTTATAAATTTTTTACTAATTGAAATTTTCTTTTATTAAAACCCACATCTTAAAAAGTAATTATAAAACATAATTTTAAAAAGTAAAGTATAAAATGTAAAGGTTACCCAAATTAACTCATCACTAGGTTTCTACATAGGAGAACATATGTGAAAATATGGATATGGAAGAGAAATATAACCATGATGTTCTGTTGGTGAGTGGTATAGAACATGGCAATGAAAAATGCAACAATCACAAAGCCATAAATTTTTGATTATCTATGGTAACATTTGATTCATTAGATATGAGGGTACGGGGACAATTTTTTTTTTCAAGATCACTTCCCTAAAGTTGATGATTTTTTTAATAAGTATAAATAATTACTTTATTCGAGTGTAATATCATCATTGGTCATTCCATGAACAATTTCCACTTCGTCACTTATTTAAAGAAATCAAGTTGAATTTTTCATTCATGAAGTGTTAGCAGATCAAGCAATAGAATGATAGGTATTTTCATCTGTCTCAAAAAAAGGTTAGAAAAAGTTATGAAATATTCATAAGTCCATATATAGTGATATTAATCATATATGATTCCAAAAATGGACTTATACATCACCTATCATACTGCATAATAAAATAAAACTAATTTCTCCTAACCAGGGACATCATGTAGGCATGTGGTCGGTGATAAAGGCATATCACACTTTGGCTGTGGATTCGATTCCCACAACCTTGTACGATGTGACGGGTTGTCACCCATCCTACGGGTTTTCACCCATCCTACGGGTTGTCATTTTTCTAAAACTATACTATTTTAAAATTTCAGTTACAATATCAAAAATTTCAAGCCTCAAACAATACTATATGTTTTATAACATAATCCATTCCAATATTTAGGATTATCCAAAATTATTATGTCCAATCTCATTGTATAAAGAAAAATATTACTAGAGAGGTCTTCTACTAAGCATGTGAGTACCATAATTTATCCCCATATATCAGAAGATGTATCTTTTTTGTCACAATCCAAACATGTGAATAACATAATCAATTAATATCTTGAAACATGAATTACCTTTGAATCATAGGGAAAACATGAATGCTGTCAATGTTAACTTATTCCACATACCAAAATCCCAAAATTCTTATATACTCAATCCATGATATCACATTGTCCTTATATCAGTCATGAGCTCATTAATACTATCAAGCATATTATTTTTTCCTTATCCCTTCATTATGTGCATATCAACTGCTTTCAAAAAATATTTCAATCACATTTCATGGATACCAGTACCATTCAACATATACTTTCAGATACTGAAGGAAAAAAATAGTGTAATAGACCTTATATTTTTCTTTATTCCATTGTACCATATATTATTCTTGATAATCATGCAATAATTATACTACCTTCTTAAACCACTGATCGAGCTTCGTCATTTTATTCATGAGCACCTCTTTCATCTCATATATAATTTGAAGTCTCTTCATCATCATCAACAGAAATACTAACCATGCGACTATACTGATTCTCTTCATGGGATTTTCCGTTAGGGAATTGGTTTTCATAATGATCGTACCTTCCACATTTAAAAAATATAGTTGTTGTTGATGTCTTAGCAATACCATTATACTTGTCCATTGTGTTAACTGAACCTTTTCCTTTGTAATTACTAGCATTGTGTACATATTTTTCACACCCAAAGCATCTTCGAGTTCCTTTTAAACATTCTCCTTGACTATTCTTGCATCATTATATACATGAGGGAAATTGAACATTCTTTCCTCTATGGTCATCATGAAACTCCATCGTTCTCTTACTAGCGGAGTCATGAAACTTACCAATGTTTAGATTATTGATCATATTATGATATTGCTGATTAGGCATTATAACTATTTTTGGACTTCCAAATCCCAGTTCATTTTTTTTCACATGAGAAATATCATTCCATTTTTCATCATATCCTCCATTATCAGGAATCTTCCTATTTTATACCATTTTTCTAAAACCCCAAAAGAATAGAGTGAGAGGCAAAAATCAATCTAGTAAAACAACATAAAAAAGGGGGTATACCTTCAATATCTAACATCTTTGATTTAATTCTAATATTGTTACAATAATTCTATGATGATAACCTATACTTATACTTATCCTTAGGGACATCCCTAGACATACCGTAGAAATATCTCTGGGATCTCACTAAAGTTTTCACATCCCAGTTTCCAAAGGTTGACTAAACCTTTACTCTGATAACAATTGTAGAGACCCAAAGCTCAACGTACATACACATTACATTACTTTTTAGGAATACTTAATACATAACAAAAATAGACACGCAAGTATAGTAATATTTTAGTGTCTTTGGAAACTCGTAACTTAATATTCTAATAATGTTGTAAGCTCTTCAACATCTCCCATATAGATATTCCCATTTTGTATCCTTACCTAAAACTCTTCCTTATATCTTGTGGAAAAGAAAACATATAAAGGGTGAGCTCAAATTCTCAGTAAGGGTAATCATGGAGAAAATAAAACAAACCATATACATTTGAACTTAAAAACATGAACATAATGTTCAAACATTAAAATCATGAGTTCTGAAATAAATCTTGGCAGTATATATGGCATAGATTATTAAGGAACATGAATCATGATAAAATAACATGGGGATAAAACATGTAATTGTCAAAAACCATTAATCACATGACATTATTTCCATAGTAGAAAAGGCATTGGTGCCAAGACCATCATAGTGGAAAAAGTCCCCTACTGTACCGGGTTTACTTGCCGTTCCAGCCATATATTATTGAACCATATTTTACATGACATTCTAGCCATGTCTAAATCATGAGATATAAATATTTACCTAATGGATTAGAGGGAGATATTGGTCCCACCCATCTCATATTGAAATCATTCTTATATTTTTCCCAAAACAATCATAAATCATTCATCATAACCCAAAGAATAAAATGGGTTTCACAAACATTATCCCTTCATAACATAATCCATATAATACAAATAGATATCATTTAACCATTATAAAAATCAAACCATGTAAATAATAGAAACATTATACTTGAAACCTAAACATACAAACTAATTTCATCTTATATGGAAAATAGTTATGATAAAACACTTGAAATGAATTCTTGAGGAAAATATCCTTTCATCCGTAAAATCATTTTCTTTTCACAAAATTTGACTCAATTTTAAAAGAAAATGATTTTGTTGTAAATAATCATGAAATTTTTTATAGTATGCTTCATGAAAATATGTAATTATAAAAACATAAAAATCTGTTCATTCCTATATGTTAAAAAAACATTCTTCTACTACTTTTTATGGAAAAGTCAAAAAGTAACTTGTATGTTAAAGAAAAGAAAGATTCCTTTCATAACATGTGTTAAAATTAAAAAAGGGGTAAAAATAACTTTAAACATACATGGATGAATAGTAAACACTTTATGAAAACATTTTCATAAATCACTGACATGGATGATAAATAACACCCCATTAAATACTTTCCTATAAGCAATCTCGAATAAAAATGTGGTTTTCAAAATTATCCCTTACCTTATATACAATTTTTTTCATACGTGTCCAAGACTCCTGTATAGTGGGTATAAACATTTTGTTAACTTATAACAGAACCATATTAATATTTATTATATCATATATGATTCACCTACGACTTTATATTACCCTTTTATTTGACAATTCCATGTTAAAACAGCGTTTTGTGTAAAATCGTTTCATT
The DNA here is from genome assembly GCA_963277665.1 of Viscum album. Lineage (NCBI taxonomy): Eukaryota > Viridiplantae > Streptophyta > Magnoliopsida > Santalales > Viscaceae > Viscum > Viscum album. The sequence goes on from OY728157.1 coordinate 1,800,324,541, forward strand.
TATTGTATGTGTTTGGACTTTTTATTCTTGATATTATTATTAATTATATCATGATTTACTTCCATCCAGAATGTAAAACATTATTTATATATCATATATATTCAATATATATATATATAATAGATAGATAAATGAAATGAAATACACCGTTCAAGGAGATGGTAGACTGTACTTACGCATGAACGATGTTTTCATTTCCTTATTGAATTGAATGAAAGTAAATAGATGACATATATATATACAAATAAATATAGTATCATTATTATGTTACATATTTCATGATTACTTATTATATAAACTTTTTAATCATTTTTGAATGGTTAACATGGATAATGAATCTAATCGCATCGTGGAGAGGTATTCCCTACGTACGCACGAGTGGTGATATAATTCACATAATTATTGAATGGAATTGGAGGGGATGATATAATATATCATAATTATAATAATGTTACAATAAGAATATGTTGTTATTATTTCCACCATTATACCTATCCATGTAAGGTGGTGGTGGGAAAACATATTGCACCACAGCATGCAGACAATATTCCGTACGTACGCACGAGTGGTGATTTCATTATTTGTAAGATGGATAAAAGGTGAAATAGGTTTGGTTTATAATTATAATTAATTATCAGTGTATTAGTTATACTGATGTTTTTACATTATAAATAAATAAATAAATAAAGAAGAGGAAGTATACGAATAAATGAATTTGAAAGAATCGGTAAAGGATATTACCTCTTCTCCGACGCACCTCTTCTAAACCACCTCTTTGGGAACTAAAGATGGTCTTTGAAGAAAACCAACACCTCAAGAATGTTTCTAGAGAAGTGGAGATGGGAAATGGACAGGTTTTGGATGAGATTGAAGGCTCATAATATTGAGAAGTGGAGAGGGAGGAGGTGACCTTTTATAAGAGAGGAGAGGGGCACTTTAGAAAACTGTAAAAAATATTAATTTATAATAAAATCAAACCCAGATAATAACCTCCAAAATGACTCAACTTAGAAGATGATATGAGATTGGGCTTTAATATCATCAAAAAATAAAATTTGGGCATGTTTTTATTTTATTTTAAACCTTATCATTTTGATTTATCCTTACTTAATCTAATTAATTTTATTTGGGGTTAAAATGTTATAAATTTTAAATGGTTATAAATACAAAATTATATATTGTTAATATTACATAATTGGATACATACTAACATGGTTGACCATATAAATTTTAATTTATAATTTCTAAATATTGTGTGATTTTGAAACAATTTAATAATATGTTATTTTTATAAAATACCAATACTCTCAACTTTGAAACTATTCAATTTTCTGAATTTACATAAAATCCACAAAGAAGATATATTCGAACCAAAATATTTAATATATCACTAAAATGTAATATTAATCTTGAAAATTCGTGGAGCATATTAAATAGTTCATATAATATTTATTTTAATATTTTTAAAACCATTTATTTGATATTTCAATCAATAAAATAATTTTTACATCACTATTGTCTCACTATTAATGATAATTCTTTAATCCCAGAAAATTATAAATAAATTTTCATGATTTAGATAATTTTATTAGATTTTTTACGACTATTTATGTTTGATGTTTTATGATGTTTATCACTAAATTAATATTATTACACTTATAATATATAGGAGTGTGACTTGTTGTCACTTTCTTTGGTTTTAATAATAATTACAACTTTTTAATAGTCAAACATCCATGAAATGAATCTATTCCGAACCTTAGGTGATATGGGTCTACTTTTATAAAACTAATATAATTTTGGCTGGTGTTAGGGTAATTGTATAATCTTATTTTTATCCTTAATTACCTAATTTATTTTTAACTATGGTAAATAAAATTTACTATAGATACTATTTATAATGACAAAAATTAAAAGTAGCCTATTAATGTAGTTTTTACCAATGGTTTCTAAATATGAAATTCACTTTTCCCAATTCAAAACACAGAAGTTTCTGTAATTAATATAAAATTAATCCCATTACCGAAAAACGGGTTTTTGTTTAAAACATTACAAAAGATTGAAATGTTTTTTACCTATTAATTCTATGTAAAATTAATGATAATGACATAAATAATCTTAAATGGTAAAAATATATTCTATTTATACCTAAAAACTATAAATTATTATAATTTAACCATATAAATTATCTTGAGGAAATATGTTTTTAATTAAAATTTAGCATATTTTTACTATTCAGCAAAATATGAAGGTAATCAGAATAATGTAAAAAATTTATCCAACATAAATTTTTATATCCTGATTCAAATGAATAATTTTTATTTTTCAAATTTAACATATAAACTTGTCAAAAATTATATTTAAAATGAATGTTCCATCAAAAAGGTGTTAAAATGGCATTTATTTTAAAATACTTCTTTTTTCTGAAAAAATTGATTTTGTCCTCATACCATGTTATATAAAATGTTTAAGATGAATGATAATGTTATTAAATTCAATATTTAGTTATTACTATTCATAATAGCTAGTTCATAAAAATATTATAATAATATATCATTTTTTAGTGAAACTCATTATTGCATACAACACACGCTAGTGAGGATGGTCAATCTTGCGTGCAACAGAAGCCAAGAACAATGTTTGCGTATAATACAAGATAATACATTGTTGCATATAGTGCAGTCTAATTTTGATGTAGCGCACAACACAAGACATCAAAGAAATTATAAATAATATTCCTCATAAAATCTCTGGGTGTTACAGAGTGTGAGTCACATTCATGTCCAAAAGTACTTGAATTTATTTATGAATGTTTCTCTTATGAAGTTGATTTTATAAATTTTCATGATGTTTCAGAAAGTTCCCGGCTGAGTCCTGTAAAAAATGATGATTTGGCCCTTTATAAACAATTTTATTTTCTTGAAAATTTCATTACTAATCAATCTATTTGGTGTATGTTGACTTCCAACCAAAGCATGAAATGTTCACATCATTTGAGTCATCTGTGAACATTTGGAATTACTATTTGAAGCTTATGATGATTCATTTATTTGGGTTTTTTATTAGTTGTCTGATTTGAAAGATTATTTAGTAAATGTAGAGGAGTTTGATGGTGTGTTTCATTTTGTCCTTTGGATTGATCTAACATCTATGTGTGGGGAGATCCATGGAAGAATTACTGGTTAGTTAAATGAATTTCATAGGAAACTATTTTACAATTTATGAGGAGAAGAAGTTGTTTTTAAAGGTCTAGTTGAGCTGGACAACATGCATTTCCTTGTTATCTTATATGATTTTTTGAGGATTATGATTTCTACTGAATATGATAATTTCATGAGTGATACTACTTTAAATTACTTAGAATATAGTGATGTCCACAAAAATAATAACTCATTCCCATTTAATGATCCTTGAGAGTAATATTTAAGAGAATAATGTTTGGCTAGGGACATTAATTCTAACGATATATGGGAGGAAACCCATTGTTTCCCTTTTTCCCATTTTTTCTTCTTCTTATTTTACTTTAAATAAATAACTACTTGCTCTATCTCTCTTTTAAATCCTATTATATATGAGTCCTTGGTATTCTTTATTTGAAATAATTAAGATGGGATTCCACTGTTGGTGTATATAGAGGACCATAATTCCTGAATTTTTTCAATTCATATGGAGTTTCATTATTTATCCTCAATGGATAAAAATATAATAAGGTATATTCGTTATTTTAACCCCTTGATTTATTTGTCTCTTTATTAATGTTCCTATTTCTTTTTACTACTAGAAAAAAAATTTCAAGAGTTTATCTAAATAAAATACTACTGCATACTATGTTTTAGTTTCTGAAATATTATTCTTACATTATCTTACTTGCTATAAATTAATTTACAATATTTTTAATTTCGTCAATTCTAGGAATTAAGTGTGGGTAGGGGGGGATATATAGGTTGGTTGTAGCTTTTAATTAAATATTCTTTTAGTGTTTTTTCTATTTTTTCGTGTATTTATATTCTCTATTGATAATCTTTTTGAATAAGAAATTCAATATTTTCTTCACAAAATTCACTATGTACTTCATATGGTTCATATGATACCTTTTCTGTTTAATTTAATAATTTATTCATTATATTTAATGTAATTTCATGTGAACTTTTTGTAATACCAAATGATTTTTGTGGCAAATAAGATTGAACTATAATTTGTCCCGTATACATGTCATCATTCTACTAAACTGGAAATATTTTATAGACATTTTTTTTCAAATATCCTTCTCCATCATTGAATTCAACAATGAGTACAATTTTGTATTATAAGTGTGGAATATGGGGTTAATTAATGATTGACACTAACCGCGCCGTATAGGAAGCCCATCAATTCCCATTAATATTTAAATATTTTGTTTAAAAAAATGGTTAAATTTTTTATATATTCTTTCACAATTTTAGTTTATTTAAGCTTCAAACGTTACATAAATACTATCTTAGCTTTAGATAAATAAATTATAGATAGTTAAAATATGATTGAATCGGAAACTTGTCAGGAGGAATGGCTGCTTAATTATTTAGATTATTGATTCTATGAATAATTTGTTTAGTATTTATAAATTATATTGATATATGTGACTACTTTGTGGAGTTATGATCATATCATTTAGAATTGGAAGATAAAACATTCTCTTAGGTTTATCATCACATTTTTTAATTATTACAAAAATAATTACCCTATTAATCCGATATATTTTCAATACAAATAGTTTTAATATGGAGAAAAAATGGGAATTTGTACTGAATCTATGAGACAATAGCAATTGTGTGATTTTCAATTAATTATATCCATCTATATAATAATGAATAAGTTCATATGCATAGTTCTTAGCACAAGATACATCACTTGGGAAAAATAAAATAATGTGTCTAGTGTGAAAAACAGGTTCATTTAGGTTAGGGGACTAATGAATACTAGATGAAGAAGGGAAAATTTAATTTTTATCGAATCATTTAAGTTGTTTCAATAATGTGATAAAAAAATTAATTTAATATTTTCATTTTGAAACTAGGGGAAAATCAATGTACAAGGTTATTTTTGTGATGTTCTTGATTCCACCAACTTTTATCCTTTTAATACTATTGAACTTTGAACGGGGATTTAAATTGTAATAAGTCATTAGGAACTTTCATAAATAAGGAATGAAATCCTAAAATGTTAATGATTCCTTGCTTGGTTTATTACTATGTAAATATATGAAGTTAGGCAATAGTTCAACTGAAACATTCTATTTTCAAAGACTCAATTATATTTTCTTGTCCTAAATTTTTAAAGTGATTGACATTTTACATTTTGAGTTGATAAATAAAAATAAAATTCTAATTTTTAAATACAATAATCCATGTCATAGATTGAGGAAAATAAATTCTTATATGTGGGGTAATTTGATGTGGCTCTAAAATCACATGATTTTCATCATATTTTTTTACATAATTAATATATTACATAATTAATTTAACTCTTTTTCTCAATTAATTTAACATTAATAATATTATCATGTAAATAGTTAATTAATCATTTTTTATAAACAATTTGTTATTTTTACATTTAGATTATTTAATATGTTTTTATATGATTATTTTATCTTGAAATATAACAATTTTAATTTACCCTTCTTCAATTGTTATTAATATTATTTATTTGATAATTTAATCTTAATTTTAGTAACTGATCATTTATTTAATTTCCAATATTTAATTTTTTTATTAATTGGTTTAACTTTAAATAATCAATTTTATTTAATGAGATTATAACTCACTGATATAACCCCATTAAATTTAATATTTTAAATTTTTAAATTTTATTATTTGTTTTTTTGTTAATTTTTTTTGAAATGTTATTAAGTATCTTAAATATTTACATTTATAATTTTTAATTAATTCATTTATTTATGTTATTATTATAAATATTTACATAAATTAATTGTATTTGAATTTACTAATATTTAGAGTTAATTGTTTTGTTCAATTACATTCAGTTAAGTTTTATTTAACATTTTAATTTGGATGCAGATAATCCACCATCAATTTTGTGACTTACCGATGAGTCATCAGTGACTATGTGGCTTATTTTCAACATGGAGTCCATTACTCACTGTTGGAACCCATATTTACCGATACCAATTTAATTATTTTATTAACAATTTATTTTGATTCAATATATTAAATTAAATCATTTTAATCTATCATTTTAAGTCAATTTTAAATTCATAAATAAATGAAGTTAATTGTTCTACTTAATAATTCAGTTAGTTGTTAATATAATTTATGTTTTGTGTTTTGAAATTATTAATTATCTAATTAATTTAGTTTTTATGAATTTATTATTTCTGTTTATGTTTTATTTTTTTTATTATTTTTTTTATTTTTTAATGTTTCTTTATCTATATTCTAAATTGTTGTAATTATCTAAATTTTATAATTTTTTTTAGTTTTGTAGTAAAATTTTGAGTCACTATTGTACTACATCGTTATCTTTTCTCACCAATACTTCCCTTTACCACTATCAGTGACATAAGGAGTTACCCATCATACCTACCGATAGCTCCACTCTCAACCTACTGATGCATGCGTTTGTTTTTAATAGTTCCACATTGGTGAATCATTTTTCTCTCCTACAAACACATTGGTAGCTTACCAGCTACCCACATGTTCCCTACCTCACTTAAACCAGTAGCCACTAGTGTCATCACCTTTCCATTGAACAACTGATGCATCCAACCCTTCCTTTATCATTGTTGGATTCACATCGAGTGACCAACCAATCCCGCAATTTTTAGTGAAAAAATATTATAAAAGACCACAAGATTCTACAGATCAAACCATAATCTGTACCCAAAATCAGAAATAAAAATCCAGATCTGATGAAAATAAACACCCCATATCAGAGCCCGAAGACGCTCTAATAAAAGAAGATCCCCGAGCATACAATTATAGGAGGTTTTGCTTGAATTTGAAGCTCTCCTCTTAAGGACAATCCAACTCCTGCTTCATAGGTAGTTGCCACTGTAATCACCTCTGTTGACTGAAGTGTGAGTCGTGCATCGTAATATATGGTGTACCTAATACTACAGGTAGATGCTCATGATTTTTCTGGTTGTGGTAGAGTGAACCGCCACTAGCTGCATTTTGGAGCAGATCCTGTTAGAGGATGATGAGCCACTGCCAGCTATGGAATTCTCAGGAATCCCAGATTCCCCCAACCCTTGATACGGAACATGGAGTAGAATATTTGGGTGCAAAATAATGATAAATTTAAAAATAAAAATTAATAATCACAACAATTACAATGAAATTAATAATAATAAATAATAATTAATAATAATTAATAGTTAAAATAAGATAACTAATTAAACAAATGTTAATTATATTTATGAATAAATTAATTTAACTATAATTATAATTTATAAAACATAACAAATAAATTAATAATATTTAAATAAAATGAATATTTATAAGCATTTAATAAATAGTTGAAATAATTATTTTAATTTAAAAATCCTAAAATATTAACATTAATAAAATAACAAAGTAAATTAATATTAAATAATATTAATATTAAATAAAATAAAATAAAAAATAAAAAATTTAATTTTTTAATAATTGAAAAAATTATAAAATAATATAAATAATTAATTTCCATAATAAAATATTAATAATGATAATGATTTTTAATAAAATAAACTGACTAAAAAATAAAATTTTTTATTTTAAAATAATTATTACATCCTTTAATAGATTTATTAAAATATTAACTATAATAATTCTTATTATATAATTTAATAAATAATAAGTAATAATAGTTTTTAATATTATATAATAATAAAATTAGTAAATTAAAATTATAAATAATTATAAAACAATAATTTAATCTCATAATCATAATCAAATAATTAAATATCTATCTGTTACGTTACAGACTATTTTATTTATACTCTATTTTATTGTGCTGATACTTATATGACCAAGAATCATATCCAGGTTTATCCCAACTACCACTGGGAATTTAGTTATAAAGGTGATGCTAAATTCACAATGATTATGAGAGAAAAACTCACATGTGAGGTGACTAAGAAGATAACATTCTTATGTTGATGCATGAAGTAGTGATAGAGGATGAGATGTTGATAAATTAAATTTACAACAATATTTGACTAGTGAGGGCATTCATTTGATCAATGATTCACTTCTCATTCACGATACATAAAAGGAGTAGATTCATGAGGCTCATGTGGAAGGAGGTCTGCAAACCTGGTGCAGCAAGCAATTGTACCACACTATTGTAGTTCATAAGGGATATCTCTCATTCCCTTTCCATTTTCAACTTCTTTACTTGTAATAGAATGATTTCAATTCAAAACATGAGCTTGATGTTTGGTTGAAATATTGGTTTGGGGGAATTATTTCTTATACTGGTTATCATTAATCCGTCAATTCATGATTTCTTTTTAAGGTAATCAGAATTGATCAGTGAGATCAATTCTGAATTAATTTGATTGATTTGTGGCACTAACATTCAATTTTGAATTCCACTATAATTCGATGAGTTTTATAACAGATAATTTTCCGTCATAGTATTTTAATTTTTAAAGAAAACATCAAAACATTGTGTGAGATTGTCTCTAGATACTTTTTCAAATTTAATTTTGGTAGTTGAATCATTTATTGGAGTGGTAAAATCAAATATTTTTTCTAATTTGTTCTTTATCTCTTGTTCAAGGAAATAAATCACATATTTTTAGTGGTTATGTCCCAATAATTTTTTTGAAAATTTGATCTTTTTAAAATAGTAGGAATGATTTTTCTCCAAGTTTATCACATTATTGTCCATCTCTCATCATTTTTTCTTCTTGTTTGTTCTTATATTGCCCATTTACTCTTATTCATCCTAGATTTTGAGAAACAAATAAATAAATAAAATATTGTTTCACATTATTACTCATATAAAAAATACTCAGTGCAAGTTGAAAATTTAATACAAAGTATTCATCCACATCTATCATCAGGGGATTGTTTTGAAGAAAAAAATTATATTACCTTCCCTAGGGGTTAGTCCCTACTTTCCACTATAAATTATTGTTAGTAGGATTTTTAAATAGTTAAACGATTACATTGTAATAAATGACATTCATTTCATGGATTATAGTGAATCAATCATAGAATGAGAAAAATATCTCCTAGACATACGTTGAATGTCTATTCTGAGGGTATTTCTATCCTGACACATTATAATAAGTATGAAAAATAGTGCATTTGTATATACAATATTAAAAAATGAATGTGGTAGAGTACTTAGTGAGATTTAATAATGTCTCGTGTTAATCATAATATATGGTTTGGGACCAGTTCTTCAGAGCATGAAATTTTATAATGTGTTATGTGAGGACATTAGGGAATAAATGGAATCTATTTTCATTTCCACCTATGTTGGAGTGCTTGACCGAGCCTTGTTGTGGCGATATTTTTGGAAGATAAGACAATGATAATGAGACCAAGAAGTGGGATCGCAATTGTAGATACCTAGATAGCTGGTAACCGGTGGCTATCATGGGGATCCAAGCTTGTCAGAAACATTAAAGGTGATCCCATTTGTAGATACTCGGCCCCAAAGTCCCAAAAATATTGTTTACTATCAATTATTTTGTCCTGATTACAAGTAATTCACTCCAAAAGCACAAGAAATTTTTGTTTTCTTGGTAACACAAATACATAAATGAGCCTTGTATTAAAAATTAACACACTAATTAAAAAAAATTCTCTTAACTATAAATTAATAACATTGGGGATAACTATAAAACATCTACTAAATCTCGGGATATATTTAACAGTATGCTTCTTGGATTCCTAGGTAAAGATGCATAATATGGGTGATCTCAAATACACACTAAGGGTAATATATGGTGGATGAAATAATGAATCAATAAAAATAAATTAACATGGAAGGGTAAATAACTGGACACATATACCATGTAATCAAAAAACTAGGAAAGAATTATAGCAAGGTAATAACTTGAAACACATCCCAATAAAATAACAAGATATTAAATAAAACATTTTGAAATGATAAGAAAAATAAACACATATCATTTAATATAATAACAAAAAATGAAATATATCTATAGATATGTTGACATAAAATACTAACGATGAATAAATATAGATATTAAATAATGGAAATGATTGATTATTGGACGACATGTATCCTAGGTACATGGAATCATTACCATATAGAGACAGTTTTCCAATTCTATATTATGAAACAAATTCATCGCATGAGAATACCAATGCATCGATGGTATTTCAATAACCAGTCCCCTACCTTTAAAACATTCCTTAGATTTCCCCCAAGCTATGTATTTCATGTCCAAAACAATCCTCATATAGAATAAACAATATTCCTCATTAAATATATATATTCATTAATGTAAATGGATTTATCAATATTTTCCCAAATAATCAAACAACATTATAAGTAAGAACTATATAAAAATTGGTATATGGTTTAAAAAATAATCAAATACTTAAAAATTATAAAGACATTTAAGTGAAATTCAACATCAAATGATCATAAGAAATTGAATATTTTCATAGGACTAAAACCAATCAAGGAAGCTGATCTGAAAAATATCCTGGACAAATTACACATAATCTATCCACAATAATTTTATGGATGGAATGAATACAACATAATTTCTATAGAATAATATGAAATTTTTTTGTCATTGATGGATGAAATAATTATAAAAATAAATTTCAAAAACATTATTGAGGAAAATGTCCTTTTTCTAAATACTTCTAAAAAACTTTTCAATGAAAATAAAATTTTAAAATATTTTATTTAAAAAATAAACATTTAAAAATGATAATTAAGATTCAAGAAAAGGATAATAGGTAAATATATAGATTTCATATCATGTAAAAATTTTACATTGAAACAGTTACCGGTTAGAAAAATTCATTGTTCTGAAATTGATAAGAATATTTCATTGATAACAATTGTAATATAAAAATTGGTATTAATGTCCTTAATAAATAATTTAAAAAAAAAATTGAAAATATTCTAAAAAATAATGGTTTTTAGTTGAGAATGGGTTCCCTGACTTAAGAGATATACATCGTGAGGTTTTCAGAAAAAACATTTTCCAAAATATTTTGAGTAGAAAAGTGTAAAAAAATTGCACTTATACGTGAAAACAGTCATGGTACTATCACACTCTAACTCGGTGTTTCATTCATTGAAATATATAGAATTTATTATAAATTATTTTTTACTGTATTCCCTTACATTCTTTGTGCAACGTGCCATACAAGGTATCGAACATGAGGTTCTTACCATAGAATGTCGCATTGTTACATTATATCCTACCTCAAATAAATTGTGTCCTCATAATTTATACACTATATTGGTGAGATATTATTTGATATTCCCTATATTTAAATCCCATATCCTAATAATTCTTTATAAAATAACTTCTAGAGAAGAGATGACGAGATTTTCAGAGATCATATTGACTACTATGTAACTAGTTTTGTAAGATTGAGAACATTTGTGTCAACTAAGAATATATATATAAAGAGGAGTAGTGTAAATATTTTTGGGGACTGATTGTTGTCATCAATCATAATAAATTTAATGATAAATATGAATTTGAGGGCCACAAATCCATAAATTTGCAATGATTTATAAGACATCAGTTCAATAAAAATTATCTTATTAGGAAAACATTTTTGTTTAAAGATACATTTCTTAATGCTGGGAAATTATTTTACAACCTAATAATATAAAGAAATACACATAATTTATAGTTTTATATATCCTGTCAGAAATACTAACTTTTTTTTCTTCTTTCAAATTATAATTCATACATGTATTCCTAGAAATTAATTACCAATAATGAATTTTTAGGCCTAAACCACAATTTTTTTTAAATGCATGTAAGGTATATAAAAGAATGAAAATTATAAAAATATGTCACTAACTAGTTTTCCAAAACTAATTTTGCTAATATATTAATTAATAATCCAAAAATTTGATAATATTGGTTCATAATTAACATTTATTCATCGATGTTTTTAGTGGAAAGTAATGTAAAATTGACTAGGAAATTTCATCGGACAGTGGTTGGTGTGAAACAATAATCTTCTTTTAGTCTCAGGTTTAAGGTCTTTCTGAATTTGATTGGTTGTCACCCATATTACATGTTTTCCTTTTCTAAAACAAAATTAATATAATTTCCAAATTAATTTATTGTAAATCCATGATATAATGATAATTACTAAATAGCGTTTTATACATATTTTTCAATACAACCACAATACATAAATACTTCATCCATTTATTTCTACAAAACTCCTTCCATGGTCTTGGGTTTATCCATAATATCATTTATAGGATTTTTAAATCACTCAGCTTATATTCAATCTAAATAATAGTATGTTTAACCTAAATTATTAATTTTTATTATCTACTGAAATCCTTCTTAATATTTTGTAATGAAGATTTTACATATTCTTAGCATATACCCCATGAGTGTTAACCCAGGTGCATAGTATGGCCTATTTTTGTGTACCAGGTACCTCAAGACAAGATCAAAACACATTTTTATTGTTATTACTCCTTGGTACATATGTGCTAGAACAACATCAACTTGTAGTATCTAGATAATGATTAATATCTAGTAATATTCACATAAGCTCTACCATACCAATATCCTAGGAGGTTCTTATATACTTATCATCAATTTATACCACATGGTGATGTTCATTGACATATGTTTTCCAAAATCTAGTTCCCAAGGTTCCTACCATACATCATTCGATACCAATTATAGAGAACATACCCAATAATGCATGGAGTCAATGATTTATATCAATTTCATTTTTATATTTACAATTAATCAAACCATGAAGACTGAAGAGTTTATAGTTCTTTCTAAATTAGATACATAAATCAATTTTTTATTACCAATTAATTCTCCAATTACGACATATTTTTTATCTTATTTATAAATAAATAGCTTTGAGGATAATTCTATTTCATCTAGTAATTCTTTTTATATACTACATAATACTCTTCATGGATTCTTAGAGAAAGTGGCATAACATTTGTGATCTCAAATACTTAGTAATTAAAAAATATATTAGGAGAAATAATGAGTCAATATGTATAAATTAACATGGCATGGTAAATAACTGAATGTACCCACCATGTAATCAAAAAATGAAATATAAATAAGTCCAAGTACAAACATGAGACATGTTCCATTTAATTAAATTGATGAGAAATCAATATGGAAAGGTAATAATTAAAACACATTCCATTTAATAAATTAAATTTAATTTAAATTTATTAATATATATGTCACTTCAAAATCACATGGATGAATAATAATTCATTCTAATGAGAAAAAATCTTAATTATTAGATCTTATTTTTCATTGGTACATGGAACCATTTCCACCAAGTGACAGTTTATATATTCCAATTTTCAAAAATAATTCATCAAAGGAGGATTTTGATGCATTGGGGGGGTTGTTTTAACTGGTACCCAAATCGTGGGGCTTCACTTAAATTTTTCCAAACCCATATAGTTAATGTCAAAAAATCCCTCATCTCTAATGAAAAATATTACTTAACAAATATTCATACTGAATAAATTATCAGTTTTTTAAATATTTCATACAATAATAAATTATATTTCATAGTACACATCATATAAAAAATAGTATACGGTTTAGGAAATAATCATATCAATAAAAAATAATATGGACCATTAGGGGAATTCAATTTCAAATGATCATAGGAAATTGAATATTTCAATGGGGCTAAATTGAATCAAGTAAGAGAATATGAATATTTTCCCTATAAAATTAAATTATAATCTATCCATATGAAGATGTAGGATGGTATAAACACAACATAACCCAAGTGTATTACAATAAATTATTGTTGTTATTGTTGAATGGGAAACAGATTAAATGATATTTTAAAAACCATATTTAGGAAAATATGATTTTGATTTGAAATTAATCTAGAAAAAACTTTTCTTTTAAAATTAAATTTGAAAATATTTCATAAAAAATTATCCTTTTAAACATTCAAAGGATTATTCATGTAAAATACAGTAGGTAAATCCATACATACTATACAGGGTAAAAGGAACATTCAACTTTCACAGTTAAATGTAAAAAAATCCTCTTTGGAAAGTGAAAATAAGATTTCAATGAAAAAATTGATTAATGAAAAAAATTGTAATGATTTCATTACATAATAATTCTCTTTTTTAAAATAAAATTTATAATAAAACATGGGTTTTAGAATAAATTAGGTTCTCTGACGAAAGAGTGATGCAATGTCCGATTTTCTAGGAAGACATTTAATAAAAACTTTTGAGTACTAATGTGTGAAAAAATGGTACAAATAATTGAAATTGGTCATGAATAACTATCAGAGATAGAAATGAATTGATTTTTTAGCAATGGAAATATAATTTCTTTTAATGGAAATAATATTTAATGATAATTAATGCTATTTTATAAGAAAATTATCTTTTATCATTCTTGAGTGTCCCATACCACGTTGAAAAATTTTGAATCATAACACTCATTGAAGAATAACAAATAATAACATTTTAGAATAAATTGAAGATAATGTTATTAATGATATAATATTCCAAGCATTTGAGTATACACAGAACACAAAATATATTAGTGGTGAACATGACATTTTTCTCACAGATGGAAAATGTGAGATAAAAATCCCTTACCTTGGGTTACGTTTTAGGTGAAGGTACTTTAACTTCTTTTTTAATAATTTTTGAAAATTTTATACCTTATTAAAAAAATATTATTTATAATTTCTTTTATTTCACTAATAGTTGTATTGTATACAACTACATATACAATTATGTTTACATCGGGTGTTTTTACCAAATTCATTTTATGTGTCAAAATCATATTTGGTAGGTCAAATATGGTCAAGGGGTCATTATAACTTATTTAGAATAATAATAATGAAATAATTATTATATTTATACATAAATTATAATTTTTAAACCAATAAATAAATATATTTAAGAAATTTAATCTACATTATAATCATGGAGACTGTAGTCAGTACATAAGCAAGAGTAACATTCTCATTTTCAATGATTATTATGGAAAGATGGTAAGAAGAATAATATCTTCCTAAATTAATAATTATATTATAAATAAAATATTTTTTAATCATATATATATATATAATTATTGTGATGTAAAATTTTCCACATCATGTCGAGGAGGCGGTAGTCCACATGTCAATGACCATCATTACCACATTTTACTGTGTGAAAGGATAATAAAGAAGATTATATATATATATATATATCCAGAATTGTAATGATGTAATTAATATCAAATATAAACTTTTTTATGTATCAAGTGTTTAATTATAACCATTCATTATACATCCATGTATCATGTGAACAAATCACATCGTTTTGAGTGGGCGGTTGTCCACACTTCCACAAATGATATTATCTTATTCCCACAAAATGATGAGTATATGTGTATATATTAAAAAATAATTAAATAATAATAAATACACAATAAATATCATATATATCCTATATAAATTTATTTTATAACAAAATTTCTACAATGAGAGGTGGAAATGATAAAAAATTAACAATCATTGTTCCGTGAGGTAGTATTTCACTTTTCACTAAAACAATATGTTTTTTACCCATTAGATAAATGTTTGTGTAATTTTAGGTAAAAATTATAATTTAAAAAAGTCCTAGTATATTTAGGATACTTATTTTCTATATGACATGGAAAATGTATATTTGAGATGGGTTAAAAGTAAATGAATTAAAAGAGATCATTGGAAATTTTCATCTTCAAAATTGAGTAACTCTTATTAGATTATATCCAAGGGATTTCATAGAAGGATTTATTCACATTATATTGATTCATGCTAAAAGGGAGGGATTTTTTAAGTGAATTTTGATGATATATATCTATATTATTTGGTTTGAGAGGTCTGAGTAATGGTGAGATGTTGTGGCCTTTATAGTGGAGGAAAATGACCCACATGTTCTTTTAGAATCTTGTCTGGTGAAACTAATTTTTTACATAATAAAAGTAAATAAAATAAAAAATTATCATAACTGTGATGTTAATGGACGAATGTTTTCCATAAAATGGTTGTCTGAGAAGTGGATAATTCATTTAGGCCCCTATGTTAATGGTTTACTCCTTTGTTAAGCTAACTTATTTTCCTTAATTATTGTAATTAATTTCAATCACATTCACTAATCATTTTGGTCAAAAACAAAGTTGGTATTATTAGAAATTATAAATTATTATGATTCCAAATTATTGAATCCATTTATCCAAATTCTATCCATATAACTGGAAGAAATTGGTTAAAATTTATTCCTATATGTGAGATGAAAATGCAAGGTTTTAAAATTAAAATATCTAAAATTTTTCAATGTTTTTATACACAAATTAACTGTGACTTTGATTACAATTATATAAATTTTATTAGTTTATTAAAATATTATATATTATATATTAATTCCAATTAATAATATAATTTACCACTATAAATAATTTCAATGTAAATGGAATTTTGAACAAAAATTCAGTATTTTTAACTATTCGTTAAAAATTAACTATTTTATAAAAATATAAATAATTGACCCAAAAAAATCAATAGTTTCTATTTCAATAATGAATTTTAATTTTACATATTAAATAAATTATTGTGTCAAATATAATATTTGCAATGGGTTATCCATTAATAGGTGCTAAAATTTCCTTTATAAAAATATAGGGTATTATGTGTAAAATAGATTTTGTTCTTATCAAATGCCTATCAAACCGAATGGATGAATATAAAAAATATTTTATTTAATATAAAACATATCTATTTCATTATTATTATTCAATAATATTAATTAAATATTTTATCTAACACAAAACTACATTGTAAGCATAAATATAATAAAATTCTGTTTTCATATCCAATTGGTTTTTATTTTCGTTACTCATTTATTGGTAACAAATGAAATACCTTACAATTAATATTAAACAAACAGTTTTAGAAGTTAGTTAATATTATATATATTCATTAACATAATATATTGGATATATAATATTATATAGCTGAATAATATTTTAATAATATGTTATTTTCTGGTAAAACCTTGTCTTCTGTGTCCCGCAAGACATCGAAGAAGGTCAATCATGCATGTAACACTTTCTAACTCCGTGTTTCATGCATTGCAAAATATAGAATATATTTTAAATTGTGAATATATTATAATGTGTCTAAATATTATATTCTCTTATAAGCTTGGTGTCATGAGTCATACCCACTATTGAATACATGGTTCTTACTTTATGATTTCAATGTGTCACCCCAGGACTCAGTGCCAGTGTTGTAGGGATCACTGGCCGGATTGAATTTTATAATGGACTAGAGGTGTTTCTCATATAATGGTCATGGTCAAATGGAATGATATTCCTCGATGCATCATATATCTGATATTGATATGGTCGAGGGACCTCCGAGGTAGAAGTAATGGTAGGAGAAGTGTTGTCCTCAAGGCAGCATGTGTGATAGTGGGGCCCAAAGGGGAGTAGTATGCAGTTAGAGGATTTAACTATTACCACCACCATCCCCGGGTAATCCATACAAGGCATAGGGTGATAGTGGGTAGAGGTGAGGCCATCTTTATGCTATGGATTCCTTTGAAATAAAGGACATATGAATGACATGAGATATGATCTGTGCCTTTTCTACCATATGTATAGTATTGACAGAAAACTTTCTTACCATTCCATCTATAAAACTTCTCTGGTTCAAATCTTAAAGTGTATATTTTATCCATTGGCTCAACCATTTTGGTTGGAGACTCTAATAAACACTGACATAGTGATGTTGAAACTATACAAATAGTGTGGTATGATACTTAGAGGATAGAGTTTTGTATTATATATCTTCATTTTAATAATTAATCCTTTCGATTTCATCTATGGTATGGACTGAAATCCCATATTTACTATTTTAAGTAGTGGATGTGGTGTGTATGTTTCTACCGAATGATATTTTCCTTTTTATTTGAAAAGGAAACCTTGGTGGAGTAGGACATGGTTTGGCATAATATTCTGTAGCTAATTACTCATTAGTTGGATAGCATTAAAATTAGTGGAGTGGCTAATTAAGGCTATTAGTTTCCTAAATTGGTGGTAGAGTATGAAGATGTATTTCCAAATAACATACTATGTTTACCTACCTACCAAGGGATAGATATTTTCATTTAATTTCATCCTAGGATGACACCGACATCTACAATAGTGTATCAGATGTCTCATAAAGAGATTTGAGATCTAAGGGTATAGTCGGAGGACACGAAGGAGAAGGGTTATGTGATACCGAGTTTTTCCCACATGTTAGATGCAGTGTTATTTTCCAAGAAGGATAATAGTAGATTAAGGTTTTGTTTTTGTTACCAATTCATGAACCAGATGACCTTGAAGAAGATGAATCCACAGTCGTAGATTAAAAACCAATTTTATAAGTTGAGAGGGGTGAAATGGTTCTCGAAGAATCATCCTTTCCCAGAAAATAACATGCTAGGAGTGTGGGACAATTATATATAGAAAATGACATTCGGATGTTACTATGGTAAATTTAAGTATGTGGGGATGTCATTCATCATAAAAATCTCCACAAAATTCTTTATTTGATTCATGAAATGGATATTTCATCATTTTTATTCCCACATATGGTGGTCTTCATTAATGAAATATTTTTGTATTGATTGTCTGAGTAAGACAATGCAACACTATTGAGGATGTACTTTAACAAACTCTGAGTGAACCAACAATATGGGAAACTATAAAAGTGTTAGTTTTGAAATCAAAAGGACACCATTTTAGGAAACATAATTTTAGAGGATATAGTATTCGTGGATCCAGAAAA
The DNA here is from genome assembly GCA_963277665.1 of Viscum album. Taxonomy (NCBI): domain Eukaryota; kingdom Viridiplantae; phylum Streptophyta; class Magnoliopsida; order Santalales; family Viscaceae; genus Viscum; species Viscum album. The sequence continues at coordinate 1,800,343,557 of OY728157.1, forward strand.
GGTTGAGTTAGCACTGGCTAACTATCCTACCATGGGAGATGCCAATTTTTTGAGTTTTCTATTGTTTGGAAGTCTACTATACAAGGATTATTACAACTTATCCAATGTTCCATCACTCTTGAAGAAAATATAATAGAAAGGGGAATCATTTTGTGTTGATGGTAAGGTACTTTTATTTATTTGATGATAAAATTAAGAAGTTGATGAGTGCTTCCCTCTTGATATTTGAAGAAGATGGTGTCGAGTAATTATTACTATACAATGCATTATGGACTAGAAATTGTTTTTTTATGATGCATAGGCATGTGTTGATTGCCTATGGTTCATGCTATATGAGACAACATGAAAAATACATGAAATACGATATTGAATTAGCAGTTTTAGTCCTCACCTTAATAATATGGATACACTACCCGATGGGAGAGTGATTTATCACTTATATTTACCATAAGAGTCTCACGTATATATTATCATAGAAGGATATTAACTATTAGATAGTGGGGATGGATAGATTTCCTCCAAGACTACTGTTATGAGTTGTGCTATACACAAAGAAAGGGGAAGTTGGATACATAACATCTCAATACGACATGTTGTTCTCAATTATTGGCTAAGGAATAAGAATAGTTAGCCCCATTGGAGATGTCCTTCCTATGAAAGGGTGGTGCTTATTATCTTTAATCAGTTATTATTACCCAACTGATTTTATAGGGTGTCACGGATGCTCAGCAGTGAGATACCTACAATGAGACCTTATATACACAGATTTCCCTATGAGATGATCTTAATTGATATTATGATGGTGGGGAGTTTGTTATTATTTTAGGAGGATAAATGATGGTACCTTGGAGGCTGTGATAGAAGGTGTTCAGTGTGATTCATACCTCCCCATTTCAGTTACATATAATTGTGTAAAATATGTACCATGACCTCCTGCATTAGTTTTTTTGGCCAAGTATGAGGAAGTGAGTTGTAGAGTTTGTCTCATGATACCTTAGTTTCATGTAATTGAACGATGATCACAAAATCCCGATGGGTTTAGCTCGACACCTTATTGTGGAAAATGGGATGTGGAGTGGGATAACCATGGACATCATGATAGTCTCACCATGTCTGTATTGGTGACAAGATTACATAAATGCTATCATTGACAAACTCACCATGTCATCCCACTTACTAGCAACCTGATAGTAGTTTTTAGTAGAGAGCTTGAGACAGATCTACATTCAAGAGATAGGATTAATCCATAGAAGTACCTTGATGATCAACTTTTAATAGTATGTTTGCATGATATCTAGATTATGGGGAGGATTATAGTAATCTAGTGGGACTCATTTTTCATGAGCACATCATTTCATTCCAATACTAATGGCTATACAGAGCGGATCATCAATGTCGTGGAGGACATGTTTTGGAATTGACAATTTTATTTTGGATATATTTTGTTGGATCACATATCCATGGTGGCAATTGCATACAATAATAGATAATATTTTTCCATTGGTATGTAACTATATGAGGAATCATAAGAGAGATCATGTATCTCCCCACATTATTGGACTGTAACGGACCGATCATTTATGAATAAAATTTCAATTCTTTTAATGACATATGGATATAGAAAACACGTGAACACTTTTTATTATTATTGGGTTGGAATGTCCATTATTTATCATTATTTTTGATAATATAAACATTGATTATTGAGTAAAAAATTGATATAAATATAAGGTTTAAAAAATATATTCGACACAAATAAGGGATAAGATGGCCTCATCAAGTTCACTCAGGCCATAGGAAGAATATCTTTAAAAACTCATAAGGGAGGTAGCATCAATGGGATTCACTTTTGACCAAGCTCAAATTGAGCTTCAATTGGTTGGTCTTGAACAGAATCGCCTACCGGAGAATTTCATGGTAATAAAGATTACCACCTGGGCGATGTTATATGAGCATCCACAAGTGTATATCACCATCGTAAACCTTACCCTTAGGTCTTATACAGATGTTATAAGGGGTTATGCAACATGTTTTTATTTATTTATTGTGTAACACCTTTTTATAAATAATATTCTTATTCCATTAATTCCTTTAAGAGAATAGTCTTTCTTATAAATGATAAATTTGATAATTATATTTTTTAGGTAAAAATGGTAATTATTATATATATGTAAATTTTTATATTAATATAATTTTTTATTAATTTATTTATAAATAAAATTTTATTAATTGATAATTATATAATTTTCATTCCTTTAAATGATTATTTAATTAGTTTGATAAGAGTTATGTTTTTATAAGATAAAACATAATGTGTAATGTTAAATAATTTTTTTATGAAATTAATGAATTTTTTAAATAAAAATCTTTGAATAAAATTTTATTACCAATTTAATTGTATTAAAAATAAATGAGTATAAAATTTTTATGAATTAAAAATAATTTAATGTTTGAAAACTGTTTTTTTTTTCAAAATAGTTAAATTTTCAATAAACCTTTGTTTTCATTTTAAATTAAAAATTCATATATCTAAAAAAATATTTAGATAAATATAATATTATTTTTCGAATCAGTACATCAAATTATCTAATGTGGAATTCTTCATAATTTTTTGAGACAATAGATATTTTGGGTAAAAATTTAACACTGTTTAAATAAATTATGTGTTTTATAACATTATAATTACCACAAAATGAGGTAATAAATACAGTAATGGGTATTATAAAACCAATATATAATTTAACTTTAAAATAATGAGATTATATATTTTTTTTAATTATTTTATTATTCATTAGTGATTCCATCAAAATGTATAATATAATTTAATAATTTAAATTCTTTTCTTTAATAATTCTACTCAACTCAAAATATTCATGGATAATATTATAATATTTTAATCCATTAGACTTATAATATAATGTTTTATCATCCACTTTGGAAAAATATATGGGCATAAACCATGGAAATATTTGTGGTTTTGAATATTTAATTTTATAGATTCCAAAACATATGTTTGTTAAATATTAAAGAATTCCACTCTCATTTCCTATATAAACTCAACCAAAAACCCAATCATATTCACTAAATCAACTTTATATCATCCTCACTCTGACCTCCTCTCTTTATAATTATCCCATGGTTTCCCCATGCTCAAACGAAGCATCTCCCTAGCCATTGATATCACACATACAAGTAATGGTTTCCTTCCATTCCAGTTTTATCCAAGATTCATTATATTATTACACCAATTTATTTTAAATTAAAACTGATGGGGAATGTTTTCTCACATCCTATATACTGACCATATTATGTTTTTATGATGTTATACCTCTTTCGATCTCATTAATATCTCCCACACACACCCGTTACAGTTCAAAAATTTCGTATAAGTTGTTGTATTTTTCATCATTCTTCAAGATTCATTATTACATTACGCCATCTATTTCCAAATTACATGATTTGGGAAATGTATTTATATGACCCCCATACTAAAAATTTATTTTATATAGTATGAGAGGCTCTTTTCCCTCTCATAAACAGTTTCTATGAATTTTTATGTAATGGCTTTAGGATGGCGAAATTGCATCGTAAATTTCCATGCTGAAATCATTGTTTAAAGAATACCTTCCCATTTCCATATTAAAGTTATTAAACTTTATGCACATATACTTATTGATTATATACTTTCATGTATTTAATCCACATTCTTGTATCATTTATTAAATTATGATGTTGAATGAATCCATGTTATATGATCTATGTGAGACGGTTAAGCATGAGAATGAAATGATTATGAAGGGTGCACTCTGATAGCGCTCTAATGCATTGAGTAATGTTTAGTATCATGATACATTATCTTGGGATATGAGTTTACATGATTATTTTATATAATTTTTTTCTAGCATATTTTTACATTGGTTTTCCTGATTTTTTTATAGTAATGATATAATGTTTTAATTTGTTTCCATGTTTCCATGTTATGATGATCAATCTATATTATTCCATTATGTTCATGTTTCTCTTGATCAACAAGGATATTTCTACTACATAACATGTATTGTATTCTTCATGTTATGACTTTTGTACTCTTTCACTTGGATATATAGCTCACAGTTTTATTTTGTTTATCCTCATGTTATGCCATGCAATGATAAGAATAATGGAATTTTGTGGTAATGTAAAAGTCGTTTTCATTAAAATGTTGTATTTTGTTTATTAAGTTGTCATGAAATGTTACTAATCCTCAAATACACAAACTATCTAAATTGTTTCGGTTGAATTAAGTTTATGTTAATGTAATCAATCATCTCTAAATTTGGAAAAAAATTGGGTTTTTATCATGCGTATCAAAGCATAGGTTTATCTATTTTTTGGATTATGGTTATAAAACTCTAGTTAAAGCCTTAGGGACAAGACTAAGTATGTGAAAATAATCGATATATTTTTTTAGTATAGATTAAGTGGTTTATCATAAATATACATCCCTATATGGATACGAACAAATAATGTTGGATTTCGAAAAAATGTATTTCAGGGTAAAACCTGAAAACACTGATTTGAGCTTGACTCGAATGAGAACTAGTGCATGAAAATAGGCCAAACTACACTATTGGTCAACTGCCTTGGGGGATATTCTTTGGTATTTTCATAATCTCAGTATGAACCATTATTATTGGAATAAAAAATAGAAAAAACCTATAATAATATACTTTAGGATATAGATCATAGAAAACATAGACTGAATCCTAGAAATTCATAGGCCAAAGAAATAAATGTAACTTATATGTTATCCCTTTTTTATTGTATTCCCCTTTATGTGTTTAACAGTATAAAATATTTACAAATAATTTTCCTTTTATTATAGCCAATGGTTGGTGATATGTGGACTCAGGCTAATAACCAATGCAAAGATCAATGTGATAATATTATAATTAGATGCCAAATCCAATAGGAGATGGAATATAAAACATTTTCATAATACTCCCTCAGTTAACTCATGTTTTGAATAAAAAATTGGGTCAAGAAGAACTTCCAACCCTCTTAATAAATATAAGTCAAAATCAAGAGTCTCATTAGAATAATGCCTCCTACATTCAATGGATCAACAGATCCCTCAATTATTGAATAATGGATCAACTCCATTGGGAAGATATTCTCTATGATTTAATTATTCGAACAAGAGAAGTCTCTTCTAGTTGCATATATTATGGAGGGTGAAGTTGATCAATGGTTGGAATTGGTCAAAAAAATGAAGCCTATAGAAGTTATCAAGGTGTTGTAATGGATGAAATTATATTTTTTTTGATAAATATTCTCCTCGGACAATCTGAGTTAAGATGGAATGAGAATTCCTTTCCCTCATGAAAATAAACAACAATTCCATCAGATTTCATGGGGAAAAATCACAATTTGTGCATGATATACCTCAATATTTGTCGTTACCCCTGAATTCAAGGTTGAACACTACTTTTTTCGGAGAAAACCTAGTCTATGGAAGGCCCATGAAATCTGTGACGCTGATAGCTATGAGGAAATTGTCCGATGTACCCTAAAATTAGAAATAGAGATCGGTGAATCTCGAGGGTATCATGTGGTTGAGAAGAGGAATGTGGATGTTAATTTTGGAAATCATATGGTTAAATAAAACGTGCTAGTAAATTTCAATACCATAATTTCCAATGGCGGGGAAAGAAGCATCATAGAAATATCCATAAGGGGAAAAGGAAATGCATTATGTTTGGAAAATAAAGGAACTTGGCTAATGAATTCTGATAGGAGAAACCCACCCATGTGATAGGTTAAAAGAATGCTTCGATTGACCCTCACCTAGTTGATCATTTCTATAACTACAATGAAACTGAGTACTTTTTGAATCAATTCCCTAAGAAAACGGTAATTGGAGGCAACCAAAAACCTCCAAGGCAGTAAGAGTGACTATTTTCCATCACTAATACTGAAGTGAATCCATAAAATAAAGTGGTGACAGGTGTGCTATTTATTTATATAGGGATAGTGAATGTAATTTGAAATGATGGTTCTACGTATTCTTTCGTATCCTGAAATTTTAGTAGAAAAATCCACACAACACAATAATTAATGGATATAAAGATGCCATTTAATATAGTAAATGAGTAAATTATTAAATCCCATGAATATAACTCATCCCATATCACAATTTATTGATTGAACCCCTTAGCGATACTCACTATACTCCCTAAAGTGTAATTTTATTAAATCCTTGGCATGTATTGTCTTTCCCTATATTGAGCCAACATAAATTTCCATGAGAGGTAAATAACTCTTCATATAGTAAATAAAACCATAATTCTATACAAGTTTATGAAAGAGGTTGAATATCTATCAGCACCATTATCCCAAGCATGGATATTATTAAATTATGAGAATGCATATCTTGATTAGATGATTGAGTATAAATAAGGATCCATCCTCGTAGACATGCCTATTATGAAGGAATTAGCTGATGTGTTTCTCGAGGAATTGTTTGGTAATATTCTTAGGTGTGATTTCTAATTCTTGATTGATCTTATACCTAGTGCTTTGCCAATATCCAAGAATCTATATAGAATGGATCTTGTGAAGATTGAGGTTCAACAGAAACAACTATAGAAGAATCTAGATTATGGTTTATATGCCTAAGTGCATTACTATGGGGTGCACCAGTCCTCTACATCAAGAAGAAGGATGGGTCAATGCTCCTTTTAATTGATTATCATGTGCTCACTAAAACAACGATAAATAAAAATTATCACTTTTCCACGAATTGATGACTTTTTAGATCACCTACATGGACCACAATACTTCTTCAAGGTGGATCTGCGATTGAGATATTACAATGTAAGTGTAGACAAGGGGGATATCCATATGATTTCTTTTCTTACAATTTATGGGAACTAAGAATTCATAGTAATTCATTTGAGACTAACTAATGCTCTAAAAATCATCATGGAATTGATGAATAAAGTATTTAAATATTACCTTAAAAAATTTATGGTAGTCTTTATAGTTGATATTCTGATATACTTCAAAAACAAGGAGGATCAAGTGGAAAATATAAGAATTGTACTATAGATATTGAGAATGGATAAGCACTATGAAATGTAAAGCATGTGTGAGTTTTGGTTGAAGTATGTCTCATCCATGGGTCATATCATCAATATCAATGCGATATATTTGGATCCATCCAAGAAAATTACATTTGAGGGATGAATAAGGAAAACATATATGATTGATATCAATAGCATCCATGGGTCAGATAGATATTATCGCTGATTTGTGAGAAATTTCAAACAATTGTAGACTCCTCTTACTAAGAAAACTCAAATGGGAGTCAAGTTTTCACGAAATGATTAGTGTGAAGAAAGCTTCAAGGAGTTAAAAATGATGCTTATCATTACGTTAGTGCTCTCAGTATCCACAAGTGGAGAATTTTTTGGGGTATTAAGTGACACTTCAAAGAAACAAATGGGATGTTTGTGGATGAAAAATGGAAAAGCCATTGTTTATGCTTCAAGGGAATTGAAATTTCATGGGAATAACTATCTAATACATGATCCGGATTTGGCTATAGTGATCTTCACATTGAAAATTTGGCAACATTACATATTTGGGGATATGTTTGAAATATATACGGATCACAATATCCTCAATTATATATTTACACATAAAGAGGTGAATATGATCCAATGAAGATGGATATCGATGATCAATGACTATGACTACTCAATTCACTACCATTCAGGGAATGTGAATAAACTAGCATACACTCAATATAGAAAGGACCCATAAACATTTTCATTGATACAAATTGAGAAGGATCCAATATTCATTGACATGAAGAGTATGAACATGTGAATCATAAATGAAGGAACATCATAGATCCTTTCACAAATGATTAATCACCAATATCTCTTGAAGAGGATAAAGGATTCTCAAAGTGACGGGGATGGAATTTAGAAGGTAAAAATGGTTAAAAAAGGGAAATCCTCAGAGTCAATGTCAATGAATAAGGAATTGAGAGATTTGGGTTTAGAATATGTCTTCCATCAAATCGGGATTTAAGGAAATAACTTTTGGATTAAGCACATATTTCAAATTTCTCCATTCATTGAAGAAAAAAAAACAAAAAGCGAGATCTCTAAGAGAATTTTTTGTGGGATATCATGTTTAAAGTGATTTCCGAAAATATATATAAATGTGCCTGGTATGTCATCAAGTGAATACTGAGAGGCAGAAGTCTATGGGGATGATGCAACCACTCCTAATACAAACAGGGAAATGAGATAATGTCACCATGGAACTTTTCCCCTGTCTTTTGATGACATCCAATAGAAACCACGCATCCTCGGATATTTTGGATCATCAAACAAAGGTTTCACAGTCAATTATAATTCAAGATTATTATAATTGGATAAACTATAAAAAATATGAATTAGTGAATTTGTAAGGCTATAGGTTGAACCACTGTCTATTATATCTTATCGAGATCCATGATTCACCTCTATGTTCTAGAAGAGTCTCTAACATGCCCTAAATAATCAACTGATCTTTAGTATGACTTATCATCTTCAATCTTATATCCATTTTAATTAGACTATCCAAACACTTAAGTACATGTTGAGAGCATGCTCAATCGAATTCAATGTTGGATGGGATCAACATCTTTATCTGGTTGAGTTATCTTATAAAAACTATTCCCACTAAAGAAACCAAATGGCTCATTTTGAATCCCTTTATTGGAATAGGTGAAAAAGATAGTAGTGTAGAAAAAAAATTTATGTTGGTAATTTTTTATTTTTTACATTGGTTTTTGGCTGATTTTATTACATGAGATGTTATAAAAATAATTTTAAATACTAATCATTTTTTCATCAGTTCCAAAAAACTGACATGGAAAACACTTCAGAGTCATGATTTATTACCTCTGTTTTTAAATAACTGATGGGGTATACTGTTTATTACCTCTTTTATCACATAAAAAATAGAAAAAAATGCACCTATGAATTTTTTTCTTCATTGGTTATTAAACAAATGATGTGAAAAACTAGTTTTTCAGGTTGGTTATAAAAATAACCGACGTGATAAACCAGTATGTGAAGCATATTTTCATGCCAGTTATTGTTTTACGGCCACGAAAACATATATAATATATTGGTTTTTAAATAACTAACATAAAAAACCATTTCCATGAATTTATTATGTCATTTATCAAATAAATGACATAGAAACCACTTTTTATTATAAAATCATTCAACCATTACAATGATCTACTAGAGAAGACCTGAAACAAGAAGAAAATAGACCAAACCCAGACCAAAACCGAACTACAATACAGACCTAAAAAAATCAGAACTAGACCAAAATAAGAATATCCACATAAAAAATAAACATTCACATAAATTATATTCAAAACAAACATTTTCAACTAAAAAACCTAAAACAATTGGATAGCCCCTACCCCCATGGACACCCACCCCTACCCCACTGAATATCCCCCCACCCCCAGGACACCCTCTAGTCCCTAGAGACCCCCCACCCATAGATACCCCCAGGATATCCCCGGACCCATGTAAACCCCTACCCCATTAGACAGTCTCTACCCCTAGACACTTTACCCCCCTGGACACCCTCCCACCCCCTAGATAGTCCCCAACCCCACCGGAAATCTGCCCACATCCCTGGAAACCCCTTACCACCTGGAAATCTCCGACCCCCTAGATAGTCCCTACCCAGGGAAAGCCTCTCAGAACACCCTCCCACCCTTAGACTCCCACCACCCCTGGAAACCCTTCAACATGTAGGACACCCCCAATCTCTGGACACCCCTGAACCCCTAGACATTCCCCACCACCAGGACACCCACCCACCACCTTGGACACTCCCACCCCCTTAGACAGCCTCTCCACCCCTTGGACACCCACACACAGATGGCCCCCACCAACCCCGTGGGTACCCCCACCCCCATGGACACCCCCACCCCATGGACACCCCCACCACCTAGACACCCCCACCCCCTCGAGACCCCCACATCCTCGACACACTCTCACACCCCTGGACACGCCCACCACCCAGACACCCCTACCCCCTGGACACCCCCAACCCCTTGAACCTCCCTCCCACCCCTTGGAAAGACCCCACCCCCTAGAAATCACCACATCCCATTAGATAACCCTGACTCCCTGGTCACCCTCCCAACCCCCTAGACACCACCCAACACCACTGGACACCCACCCACCCCTAGAAACCCCCACTACCAAGGACAACCCCCACCACCAGACACCACCATCGGGACACCCCCACCCCCTAGACAACCCCCACCACTAGTCACATCCCCACCCCACAAGACAAACCCCACCCCTTGGACACCCTCCCACCCCTATCCCCTTAGACACCCTTCCACCCCAAGACTCCACCCCACACCCAATGACTGGCCCCCACCCCCTAGACACCCCCACCCACCTGGACACCCCGACCCCTTGGACTGCCCCCTAGGGGATATCCCCCCACCCCCTAGACACCACCCATCCTAGTGGACATCTCTCATGGGCACCCTCCCACCCCCTACACCATTGTACACACTCCCACCCCATAGACACCACCCCACCCCCACCCCCAGGACACCCATACCCCATGGATATCCCCCATGGACACCCCCACCCCCCATAAAACCATTACCTTGCTCTGCCAAAATATAAAACAAGATGAAACGAGAGAATATAATTAACTTTAATTAAATATATTTCCTCCTAGAAGATAAAATATAATTTCTCCCATCATTTGTAAATACCCACTATTTGCTTTGCTTCTCAAGATAATCTTGTATTAATTAGTTGAAGATTTATATATTGATTAAAACCCTATAATGAATATATTTAACATAAATAAATAAAATTAATATCTTACAATCCTCTTAGATACGAACCTCAATAATTCCTAATGATATTGACCCTTTTTTCACCCAATATCTCTTCCATTTTTCATGTTGAAATGGAGGTGATGTAGAGGAAACCTTTCCATTGGTTGAAGACTCATCTCTCAATTTTTTTAAATTTTCAGACATCATTAGTTATTCCAATAATATATACCCTCCTTGAGATAATCTATGAGGGTATAAATTTTTAGATCAAATATCATGATGATATTTCCTTGTTTGTTATAAATTTGGAATATGTAATCATTAACAAAACATAAATTAGATCATTTATATAAAAAATTATAAATGATTACATTTCCCATAGCAAAAATGAATCCTTTATTCTACTTTCATCAAATATTTTCCATGAATCTTCATCTATGAGAGGATATATATTAATTGGATTGTAACGATTGATATTACCAAATATGAAATTAGATGTGATGGTTGATTTGAAATCAATTGATCTCATAGCAGTTATCGATAAACATTTTCTCCTGACTCCTCCATTATTAGGAATATAGAATTTCATCAAATAAAGAACAGGTAAAAGGTATTATACTAGAAACATTTATTGATTAGTAAACAAATAGTAAAAGATAATACCAAAACCTTCTCCCACAACTAAGACAATATCGCTTTCTCCACACATCTCTAATAATCAAACAAAATTCTTACATTGCTTTTACCCTATGATGATATAAAAGTATTAAATTATTTTTAATTTGGATCCCTAGGAATATAATTATCATCAAACTAAACGAGTATCGTATGGTCCAAGATATGGGCAACTGATAATTTTGGTAAATATGTATAACCATGTTTACCATCTCTTGAATGCTTCTTCGTCGTTATGAGAGCACATGAAGCAGATTGGGGAACATCAAGAGGAGCATGTGAATGCTCCTCCCCAAAGGTATGATCATGATACTCACCTTGAGAATCATGTGGTTGATCAACTGATTGATCTGTCAATATCCATCAAAGAAAAAAAATAAAACATTAGAAAAAAAATAAAAAAATTCAAATATTATAATACAAATGTAAAAAAAAAATGAAAAAAATGAACTATGTATTGTAAAATTAAACATGTTAAATAACATAAGCTTATTAAAAATGGTAAAAATCGCAAAACTGGAGAAAATGGTAGTACATTTTTCATTCAATATATATATATATATATATATATGTTTTGTAAATGTAAACTATGGTAAACTATAGTAAACATTATAAACATTGTAAACATGATAAACATGGTAAACATGGTAAAGTAATTTTCATTAAACAATATATATATATATATATATATATATATATATATATAAATTAAGTAATATAAAACATTATAAACTAAACTAAACAAAATTAAAATAAAAAAATTAGAACATTTTATGAAAATAATAAATGTAAACATGAAATAAAAATATGTTACCTGTAAAAATAGGAATGTAAAAATGGATTTTTTTCCCAAATTCATTCATCATTATAGTTCCTTATTGAACAAACCTTGTCTTCAACATGCCCATAATTATTTTCAACTAATCATTACATGGAACTAGGGATCTCACATAAATCAGCATCTTCCTTAAGTTGATCATCAGCAACATATTGTTTTCCCTTGTAAAACTGACCACTGCATATCTGATTGATCAACTACCATGAAAATCTATTTTACATGTGTTGTCATTATAAAATAATTTGATCTGTCTTCCAATCTTTTTAGATTAACAACTCTCATTCCAAATTCATCGTGTCTGACACTATAGTTACCAATAAAAAATTTTCAGTTAAAATTGGGAATTTTAATTTTAATTTAATCAACCTCCAATATTCTTTCAATGACTTCATAATATGAACATGATGCAGAAATTCGGTTGTTATATTTAGAACTTGAAAAATGAATTTCTTCTATAAACACCCATATATCAGTAATATGAATATCACTTCTATTATGCTGATCTTCTGTATGGAATGTATATCCATTAATGTCATACCTGGACCATGTTATCACATTTAAACATGGACCACCCACTAACCATCTTAATTACTCTAATACATATGATCTACCAATAAATCTATTTTTAAACCATGGAAAATGTTCTTTTTTGATCATTAAAATCCACATTTCATTCTTCTTTAGATGACATTATTTTAACTTGTTAATATTAAATGTGATATATGGTTGAGCATCATCTATGTTATTCATGATGTATAATTCTTCCTTCTTCATCTGTTTAGAAGACAATGATTTGACTTTCTTACCACGAATCCCATTTCCACCATTTTTAACTCAGTCATGGAATGATAGAGGAAAACCTATGTCCTCCACCATATCCATGTAACTCATACATAACTTCGCAACCTCCTTAGAATAATACTTTTCAATAATGGAGGCTCCATGTTTATATGGATTCTTAACATACCCATTCAATATTTTCATATACCTTTCAAAAGGATACACCCAATGGAGATATAAAGGTCCACAAATCTTTATTTCTCGAACTAGATGAACCATTAAATGAATTATTATATCAATAAAATATGGAGGAAAAAAATTTTCCAATTGAAAAAGTACATAAATTTCAATATTTTTGAAAATTTTCTATTCATTCACAATAATCACCTTTTATAAATTAAATTAAAAAAATAACACAACTTCAATATTCTCTTTCTAACATAGATGATGAATATTACATGAAATTAAACTAGTATAAGTTTTTGTATCATGTTGTGACTATCATCAGATTTCATACCTATCAACTACAAATCCTTTATGGAGAAAAAAATATTTACATTTAAAAAATATCCTTGTGGCAATTTGGAATCATGAATACACTGAAAAAAGTTAATATTCTCCATCTTGGATAATGTATGATAAGATAGGGGAAGAAATGTATGTCTTCCATTACGAGTGGGAACTAACAACAAATGTATTCTCATTGATAGTATGTATAATCTTTCATTTAGTACGTATTTAGTCATTCCTTTAATATCTAACAGTGTTCAGATCAAACAATCATAAATATTCTTCTCCACATGAATCACATCAATATTAGGATTCACGTTATGATATCATGAATATGATAGCCCAAAAAATATTGACCTTTTATTCCAAATATGTCCATCATTTCCATATTTATTTGACATTCAAAATGTCACATTATGGGTTTTTGCCCTCTCAAAGTATACATCAGGGGATAAAGATTTTGTAGAAATATAAAATTCTTCTGAGCCATTGAATTCCATTTTTAGTCTTCTAAAAGAGTTATCCATAGGCAAAAACATTCAATGACCCGTGTATACTCTTTTCCTCCCATGATGCAATTGAAAATATATAGATTTTTGTTCACAAATTAGACATGCTTTATGCCCCTTAACACTATATCTAGACAAATTTCCATATTGTGGCAAGTCATTTATAGTGAACATAATCACTGCATTCAATTGAAAATATTCCATTTTATAAGAATCATACACCCAAATACCATTCCCTTATAAAAGTTTCAAATCACCAAAACGTCAATATCATTACTGGGTTGTTTCAGACCATATATCATTATACTCAGCGTGACATATTTCCGCTTTATACAAACTTCTAAAGAGAGGTTGTAAATTACCATAAAAAACATGACATGAACTATGTGTTCTACAGAGGGTTCAGTATGGATTTATTCCAACGGTGCACAACCCAAGTTTAAGATTTCTAATTTCATTTCCAAATGAAGGCTATTTCTCATCAATTTACTTCCATTATGGACACTCTTCTAGTTGACTTATTTTTTATAACATATTTTCTAATCATTTTTTCATCATAACATTTTTGCATCATTTGAAATAGAAAATAAATGTTTCAAATGATGAATTATAATATGATACCAAAAAATCATCGCATGCATATATTTAATCTCAACGTCAGCCTATGATTTTTATTTCAACTTATACTTTGTTGCCCCACATTTATGACACTCTGACAGAAATTCATATTCCTTCATATATATCAAATAGACTCTTAGACATGATTTTATTTTATTTTATCCCAATCCCATGGGGAATAATATTTTCAGGGCCAAATAATGTGAATCTGGAAGATAATTGTCTTTTGAAAGAATGCATTTCAATAATTGTAACAGTTATGTAAAACGTATGTCACTCCATCCATGTTTCACCTTCAGGTTAATCAATATTTACCACATCAACAAAACCATGAAATCTGTAAAACTGGGATATAATTGTTTTTCAGCATCACCATATAATCATGTAGATATCGGGTCTATCTGAGTTTTTTCTGCTGCAATATCATTAATCATTTCATCAATTCCATCAGATTTACCATCTTGAAAATCATCACCACTAATAGATCTAATATTCTATCCAATTTCACCATGATAAATCCAAGGGAAGTAACTCATATTAATAACACGAAAAATCAGACGATTTTTTATCTCTCTAATTTTCATCTTCTTATTAATCAAATATTTCAGGCACATACAGAAATAATATGTCTCTGTATAGAACATTTCATTTAGAAAATTCCAAAAAGGCATCAATACCTTTCTCATATTCATTACGCATTCGATGTGTTGTAATAAAACATCAAATAATTTTTACCTATAACCAATTTCAAAATTAAAAATCATTTTATGATATGACAATTTTAAAATTATATGAAAAATATCATAATTTTAATGTAAAATTCTTTAGAAATATTAAACAAATATATGCGTATTGGAAAATATATGCATGGAAATGATTTTAAAAAGAAAACATAGTTAGAAAAAATAGTTTTATGTCTAAATGAAATCATTTTAGGATTACATATATCTTATATGGATCATAATATCAGACTATAAATTCATCTTGGATCCTTTCTACTTACGGTACACAAAGAATACATCTTGGTGCAACTAGATACAAAATTCACCCTTCTGTAAACAATAAATATTAAGTATCAATGTTAAAATATATATAAATTCACTACTGAAAGTTACCCTAATACCAATGATTTCAGAACATTGGGATAACCCCTAAAACAGTGGGGATATAGTATCCCAATGGTTTCAAACACCGTTGGCATGATATTCGTTGCAATAGCCCTTTAACAGCAGTTCTACAGGAACCGTTGGTATTGACAGCCAGAAGTTAATATATTCGAAAAGTTTCAATGAAACTGTTGGGATATATATATATATATATATATATATATATATATATATATATCAACAGTTCAAGAACTATTGGTATAAATTTTTTCCAACATATTATCTATTCCAATGGTTTGATGGAAACTATTTGGACATATGTATACTAATGGTTCAAGAAACATTAGCATACACTATATAGTATATAATCTATTGAAACAGGTGGTGGGGGCTGTCTAGTAAAGGTGGGTGGTGTTCAGGGGGTGGGAGGATGTCCAGGGGTGGGGTGTATTGGTAGGTTGGGTGGTTGTCCAAGAGGGTTGGGGTGTCCAAGTGGTCCAAGGGGGTGAGGGTGGTATCCACGGGTGAGGGGGATGTCCAAGGGGGTAGGGATGTCTAGTTGGTTGGGGAGTGTCCCGTGGTTTGAGGGTGATTTCCAAGAGGGTAGGGGTGTCAATGTGGTGGGGGTTGACCGGGGGGGGGGGGTCCAAGGGGTTGGGGGATGTCCGTGGGGGTGGTAGTGTCTAGGGGGTGGGGGTGTCCAGAGGTGGGGGTGTCTAGGGGTGGGGGTGTCCATGGAGGTGGGGTGTAGAGTCTTGGGGGGGGGGGGTATATGGGTTGGGGTGTCCACGGGGATGGGGGTGTCTAGGGGGTTGGTGTGTCCATGGGAGTGGTGTTTAGGGAGAGGAGGGGTTGTACTACCCCTTACACATTGGAGAGCCCCCCACCCCCTGGACACCCCACCCCCTGGACACCTCCACCGTCAAGGATATCCCATAAACCCCCTAGAAATCCCATGACCCCCACCCCCTCGGACACTCCCACCCCTAGACACCCCTAACACCATGGACAATCACCTCACCCCTTGAACACCACCCACACCCCCTGGGCACCCCTACCCCCTAGTAGAACCCCTCACCTCCTAGACCACCCCCACCCCAAGAGAACCCAACCACTACACCAGGACATCCCCACCTATTTGGACTTCCCCAAACCCCTGTGACAGCCCCCCAAGAACTTCCACCCCTGGACACCCCTACCCCATTGGATAGACCCCTCACCCTTGGACACCTACCCCAACCCCCTTGGACACCCATACCCCCATGGATAACTGCTTAGCCCCTAGAAAACACACCCCAACCCCTAGACACCCCTACCCACAAGGACAACCCCCTCACCCCCTTGGACACCACCCCACCACCTTGGACACCTTGTGGACACCACCAACCCTCTGGGATATCCCCCCACCCATTGGACAATCATCACACCTTAGACACCCCCACCCATAGACACCCCCACTCCATGGACACCATGAACCCCCATGGAAGGTAACCTCACCCCCTGGACACAGCCCCCACCCATGGACACCCTCCCAACCAATTTGGACAGCCCCCTCACCCACTGGACACCACCCCCACCAACTAAGACACCCCCACCCCAATGGACACCCCAGACACCCCCACTGGAGAGCCACCCTAAACCCATGAACACCCATCCCCCTGGATACCCCCACCCCATGGACAACACCCTAACCCATGGACATCTACCCACCCCCAGGACACCCCACCCCTAGGACACCCCTACCCCATTGGACAACCCCCTCACCCCCTGGACACCCCTACCACCTTTGACAACCCCCTCACCACCTGGACACCCCATACCACCTTGGACAACCTATCCCCCTGAACATCACACCCCCTTGGACACCCCCAAGACACCCCCACCACTAAGGAAAGTTGGATAAACCCCATGTATAGCCCCCTCCCCCTCCTCCTCCCCCTACCCACAGACACCACCACCCCCTGGACCCCCTACCCTCATGGACCACCCCCTCACCCCCTAGACACCACCCCCCACCCATCGTGACACCGCTACCACATTGGAAAGCCCCATCACCCCCTAAACACCACCCTTCCCCCTTGGATACCACCACCCCATGGAAATCCCCCTGGAAATCCCCCACACCCTAGATAGTCCCAACACAAATGTACACGCACACACACATGATAGATCACACTTAGTAGCAACACAAATCATAGAACATGCATGATATCACTCCCATGGTTTAGTTTACTAGAAAAGAATTTAGTATGGTATTAAAGAACACTATGAAACATGAAATGATATCAAGAAAAAAGATATAAAAATAACATCTCGAAACACATGTTTAGGTAATCTCGAAATGTAAAAAATGAAACTTAGGGTTGGGAGGCTTACATGAGTATTTCGAGTTGAACTGATAGTACTGGTGATAATAAGGACGATGAATGATGGTGGAAATACTAGGTTAGAGAGCATGAAATAAAAGAATCCTTTTCAGTTTTTCCACCTGAGAGAGACAAGTCACAGGTCGCCCGATCAATGAAAAAAGAATGGTAGAATATGGGGAGTGATAAATCATTTATAATAATTATCATGTTGGTTATTTAATAACGGATGGGATAAAGTATGTTTAAGTATTTAACAGTAGTTATTAAATAAGAAACATTGAGTTTTATTTATCACGTCGGTTATTCTATAACCAACCTGATAAAGCACCCAGGTTTGATCTGTCACGTCGGTTATAAAATAACCAACATGATAAATCTATTCTCGATATTTTCAATGTTAGTTCTAAAATAAAAGACATAATTTTTTTTTTCCTATTTATCACATTCATTATTTTATAACCGACCAGATAAACAAATTTTTTTTAGATATTCAAGTCAGTTATATAGAACTGATGTGAAAAACTCTAATGTGTTAAATGTTTTTTGCACTAGTGAAACATACAAGTTGGGCTAATGCTGGGGAGATAAAACATTTAGGTCCAGAAATGTTCTGAGAAATGGTGTAGAATGTTAAGTCCATCAAGCATCACATCAAATCATCTAATAGTCAACAAAAGATCTATGTTTAAATCTATCCATGAGACCTTGAGTTTGATGTTAATGATATGGGTTTCTTCTCCATATCTCTATGGAATAAAGTAATGTGATTAAGTTTTAAGGGAAAGCTTATTCCATGGTACACAGACCCTTTTGAGATCCTTTATTGTATTTTAGCAGTGGCATATTGACTAGAACACCCATTGAACCTGTCTAAAGTACATGACGTATTCCATGTATCACTATTGACGAAATACATATCTGACCCAAGACATGTCCCCAATCCTATGTGATACCATTTAAAAATTACACCTCTTATGAAGAGAAGATAGTGAAGATTTTAGATCCCAGAGAAAAGGATCTATGAAATAAGATGATGCCCCTCATCACGGTGTAGTGGAGATACAAAATTCTAGAAGAAACAATATGGAAACTAGAGGAAATAATAAAGCATTTTTACACTCATCTATTTTATTATGGGATAAGGTAATTGTGAGGGAAACATTTCTTAAGGGGGACGGTTTTCATGACTCGATCATTTATGAATTAAATTAACTTTATTTTAATATCTTATGGTTAAATAAAACAAATGCACTCTTTCTATATTATTATTGGGTTTAAATGATCATTATGTGTTGTTGCCGTTGATAATATAGAGATTTAATAGTGATCACACAACTGATATAAATATAATTTTTATTAAAAAACCAAATTGAAATAGACAAAGTAGAGGATTGTCTCATCCAATAGACTCGGGCCTTACAAAGATCATTTTTCAGTTCTTGGAATGGCGGTATCATCATTGAGATTCACTATAGACCAAGAACAAGTTGGGCTTCAAAACATTAGGCATGAATAGAATTGCTTACAGGTGAAGTTCAAGTTAATAGGTATTACCACCTGGGAGATGCTATCTGAGCCACCCCAAGAGCTATCACCATCTCACACCATACCCTTAGGTATTACATGGGGTTTATATGGGGTTATGTAACAAGTATTATTTTTTATTTTTTAATCCCTTTTTATGTATAAGAGTCTTATTCCATCGATTCATTGATGATTATAATACTTCTTAAAAAATGATGAATTTGACAAATAGATTCTTTGGGTAAAAATGGTACATTTGAGGAATATTTACATTGTTATATTAAACTATAGATTTTATTAATAATATTATAAACATAATTCTTATGAATGAATATTGTATTAGTTCCCTATCATTAAATGATTAGTTAATTAGTTTGATACGAGTTATATTTTTAAACGATTAAATAGAAAGTAAATTTTTTGAAGAATGTATTTTATGAAAATAATGAATTTTTTAAATAATTAATATTTTGATAAATTACTATTATGAAAATAATTTTATTAATTATAAATTATTTTCTAATTTTTTTGAAGTCAAAGGTAAATTTTATTATGGTTTTAAAACTGTTTTAGTCAAAACCTATAAATTATCAATAAATGTCTGTTTTAATATTATGAGGGAAAAATCACATATTTTAAAAAATATTCCGATAAAGTGAATATTATTTTAGGAATCAGGATGTTGAAATTATAAAATGGTTTGATTTTCATAAATTTTTTAGGAAGTCTTATTATTGGGTAAAAATTAAATATCGTATAAATAAAATATGTGATTTATGACATCATAATGACCCCAAAATGATGTAACAAATAAAATAATTGGTATTATCAAACCAAAATATATTTTGCATTAAAATAATTTGATTTTTTATTTATTTAGATTATTTCATAAATACGTAGTGAATCCTCCAAACTGTATAATATATTTTATGATTCTAAATTCAATTGTTTATTGATGTGACTCACCTCCACATAAGAAACAGTAATATTTTAATACTTTCGACCATTTTTTTTATAAAATAAATTTTCCACTCATATTTAGGAAACATCATGGGAAAACCATGGGATGTTTTGTGGTTTTGAATATATAATTATATAGATTCCAAAACCTATGTTTGGTAAATATAAATGAATTCCCCTCTCACTTCATATATACAGCCACCCAAAACCGATTAATATTCACTAAAACTCCCTAAATCATGTACTCACTCTGATATCCAATCACTATAATCCTCGTAGGTCACCCCAGGATCCTAATAATCTTCTCCCAAGCCATTGGGATCACATATCCAAGTAATGGTTTCCATCCTTTCTAATTTTAATCCTTATTTCCTAATATTGTTACATATTTTTTTCAATTAAAAATGTTAGGCTATGATTTTGAATATCCCACATACCACCGATATTATTTCTGTATAATGGGATACCTCTTTCTCTCTCATTAATCCCTCTCATGTACATAGGTTACCATGAAAAAAGTTTTTAATGTTTATTTCATTTATCCTATTTCTTCACGTTTCACTATTATGATACATCTTCATTTTTAAAATTACATGTGATGGGATATGTATTTTTAAGACCCCCTTAGGGTCCATTTAATTTATATATGATCAGAGTCCCATTTCTCTCTCATCAAACATTATTATGAATTTGTATGTCATGTTATTAGGCTGCCGAAATTGCACCGTGAATATCCCTTCCAAAATCACCATGTATTGAATACTATACCCATTTCTCTATCAAGGGTATTAAATATTACAAACATAAACTTATTAATTATATAATTTCATGTATGTATTATATAATCCATTATCATTGATTAAAAGATCATTTCGAATAAGTCCATGTTATATGATTTATATGGAAAACTTAATCATAAAATGAGACGATTATGAAGGGTGTTCCCTGATTGTGCTCCAATGCATTAGAAAATTTTTAATAACATGAAACATAATATTGGGATATGGCTCTACCATATTCCTTTATAAGAATTTTTCTATCATGTGGATATGTGGGTTTACCAGATTCCTTTATGTTAATGATGCAGTGTTTTAAGATGTTGTAACATTTCCATGTTATGATGATCATGATATATTATGCCTTTATCTTCAAGTTTCTATTATGATCCATTGACATGAATATTTCCTAAACTTTATTTTATTTTTAATTTTATGCATTATTTACTCCCTTACTATTCCTTATAGATCACCCTTTTATTATGTATTTCCCCAGGTTAACCCATGCAATTCTAAGTACAATGGAATATTGTGGCCATGTAAAAGAATTTTTCAATAAAGATGTTTTATTGTATATATTAAGTAGTCATATAAAGTTACTAACTCCCAAAAACACTATAACCCCCAATCAACTGGGATATTTTAAGTTCATTTTTATAGTGTAAATAAATTCTAAATATGAAATAAAGGACATGGTTTCTATATGGAATGATCCATGAAAGACAGTACTCAAGATCCCAGAGTTTGTGTGATCTACTATAGAGAGGGATCTAATCATCCTAGAGTAGATGAAGACTACAAAGAGCTATCATATGACATATGGAAACTGATGAAGAAGTCCTCTTTAGTTCAACTAAGGAGACCATGTGTTCTTAAGAGTGTCACTTCAATGTGGATTGAAGAGATTTGTTAGTGGTGGAATGTTATCTATGATATTCATTAGTCCCATAAATATATTATGCATTGCTAGAGAGTATTCATACAAATTATATATATTTCTAAAAATGGAATAGGTACAAGGCTTATTCCATGGGTAGTAGGTAAGGAGGTACATGTACAACCCATCGTACTTTATCTACTGGGGTGATATGGACATCAAGGAATGTGCAACATTTGTAGAGTGCCCAGTGGATATCAATGATCAATAGGACTGGATCCTTCATGGGAGATTGATTCCACTTGTTCATATACTATGGAAGTATGATAATCCTTAGGTGTTAAAATAGGAGTGGGAGGCTCATATTAAATCTCATAACCCACACATTATTGTATATCCCTTGTTTAGACATTTAAGGGAATAAATTCCTAAGGTGAGGTGAATGTATCATCTCAATTTTTTTTCTGAATTATTTTATGACTTTATATATATTATTTCTAAAACATGTCAATGAGAATATTTTTGATTACGAGGCCTAGTGTTCCTAGAATAAATGTTTAAAATATATTAAATACAATAAATATCATGTGCATAGTTTTCCATATAAAATCCGAATAACTTTTGAAAAGAAGACCAAAATAAAAATATGAGGGCACTATTAATTTAAAAAGGTATATTTCATCCTAGTCATTAAATAACCTATGTCAGAAGGAGTATTTTTTTTTAAAATCCATTGTGTGAGAAAAATGAATAAAATAAGTATTTATATTATATTTTTGTTTTGTTGACACATCAACACAATAACCTAATTTCTGATATTTAAATAAGATTATTTGAATAAAAATATATATGATTATCTATAGAACCATGAACATCACAAAAGACCCTTTAGATATTGTGGAATAAAATCCCATTAGTAGGTGATGACTGAATTTAAGATCAAAAAACATAATAGAATATAATTTAATGATATTTCTAATTACTATAAAAATGAACCTTTCATCATCAATGATTGATCCAAATAAACGTAGGGAGGTTTTTTGAATTTATTTGTTCATTAATTCATGATTCTTATGATGAACTAGGATCAATTGACCAAAAGATTGATCAATGGACCATGCATATTTTCAGGATTGGTTTATTGTGGGTGATTTTGGGAGATTTACATTAAAACTATGATTTATTTGTTGTTATCCCCACAGAAACAAACAGCGGCTACCATAATAAATGATTGAGGCCTGTCCCTCTCATTTATTATTATGATTTTCTCCAATAATTTATTATCACAATGGGAATTCTTTGTTTGGACTAGGGTTTGGCATATCTTGATTAATCAATCATTATGTACATATTTTAGGGTGATATGATCCATTATTAAAAATATTGGATCACAATGATGTGATGGTGGTGTAATGATGGAATCTTCGGTGAATCAGGAAGATTTAGATTCTCAATTTCACATTCTTATACACTCTTTCTTGCATAAACAATAACCCCATGTAGATATACTTTTCTACCTATTTCATGCTCGGTTTTCTATAGATAAATGTTAATATGGTATATAAGATCCCTAATGTATTGGTTATGGTAATGGAAAAGGCTCCAACAAGGTATGGGATTACACATAACAAATCTATAATATTTGTAGAATCATGTTGTGTAAACTGATGTTACAATCCATGTGGTCCCCACGCTACAACTGTAGGGTTCTATATAAAATTAAGGATCACAAGGAATGTGACCCCTATCACATGAAATATGGCCCTTCACAATTGAATTAGCATGTACTTTAAAGAGTGTGTGGGCATGGGTTTCGATACATAGTCGGATGGCCCAGTATGTTATCCCACATGGACATGGCTTGGAAGGGTGTACATGGTTATACCAAGGTAGTGGTACACTGGCATCCACATACTTTGTAATACTACATAGAAACGGGTTCGCAAAAATGAACATGAATAGATGACATGGGAAGAATACCTTTTGTCTCTACACACCATTTACATATTCTACACACCATCTATTTGGAGACTACAATCCATGTGAGGCTCTTCGACATTGGAAGGCATGGAGATTGATGGACATTCCATGTATCCCCTATTACTTGTCATTTCCACCCTTAACGTGTTGTTGTATCTCTTAGTTTTCTTAGTTTGGACTAGTGTAAGTTGACTACATTCCATTATGCCAATTTCTCAACGGTACAGTGAAATAATACATCAATATCACTGGATTGTGATACACTATGGAGACTCATTCTTAGATAGAGATGGTGGTGCCCTTCTGGGAGATGGGAGTTCCATCATATATCCTATTTTTTTACCAAGTGGGAGTTTTTCGAATTAGTGTGACCTCATTGAGTAGGGGTTTGATCCTTCCCCTATAAGGCCATATCAGTAGAGTTTTTGGAATCATTGTCATTGGATCCCCTATTTTCCAGGATGATCATGATTTTTTTCATGGTGTGCCCCAATGGTTTTGGGTGTCCTAACTTATTTGGGTTTTAGGGTCTTCATAGACCAGTGGGTTTTTTTAAGGTACCAAATGAGATAGAACTCTTCGTTGAGTACCTTGGATGATAGCATGTCTTAAGAAGTGGATTATCATATAACGATCATTACATTGATAAAAATTCTATGGATAATATTTGGTTATGACTATCTGGTCGTGTAGTGTATTTCTTGAGTATATCATGGTGTTTCTATTTCTCATTGGTTTTTATATCTTCTGTTGATATTATATAAATCACTTTGCTATTTTTAGTGTTTTTAGGTTGTCATACTGATTATTGTTATAATCACCCCTTTATGTGATTTTCCAGTATGTGTCATGTAATAAACAGATGAGGACCTTTTTGATGGTGTCTTGGGAGTGAATGGTGTATGTTGAGAATATATGGATCTTGATAGAATGAGGTGTTCTACAAGAATATTTCTTTCTATTTAGTCATCTCCCGTAGAGTAATTTGCGCTTTTACATAATTTTGTTGGGCTTTTATTTGTCCCCTATATCACATTAATAACTTTTAGTGTCACACTATTTTGTCAGATCATAGATGTATGCATTAATTATTTCAGTGGTTTTACATTTATACATTACATGGGATTAGTGGTGTGTGAGTTTTTATAGGTACATTAGGATAATACCTCCCATTTTTTGGGATATGCCTGCTTAACACTGGTCACTAGCCCCTATCCTATTTGTGGTTGTGTTGGAATAGTCAGAAGTAAATCCTCAACTACTCTGATCATGATAGAGTGGTATCATAGGGGGGGTATTAACATAGGACTAGAGTCTATTTTTTTGGTTTGGGGAAACAATGATGAGTGTTTTGAGTTATGATTTTAGGTCATAAACTCTAGTTTTGGTGTGGCAGTTGACGTATTCATACACCAAGACACTAACTACCTAATTTTTGAATTGGTACATGTAATCATAGGATATAGGTAAATATATATATATATGAATCATATAAGGGTGGTAGAGATTTCAATATCCTTATTCAGCAATCTCACCAGATATAATCTTTTTAACATGGTACATCATGATTTAATTTTCAGATGCATCTACAGAGACAACCAGATAGGATTCCACTACGCGATCATTAGAATGATCCACCTATTGACAAGGTGTAAGTACAAGGGAAACATGTAGGATACCATGTGTCTCTACACACAATTTACATCTTCTACACATCATACATTTTGAGACTACATTCTGTGTGAGGATATTCGACATAGGAGGCATGGGGATAGCTAGACACAATGTGTACCCATAGTAAACACTATATACCCCCATCAAGAGTGTATGTGGCACGTCATAATTTTAGTTGAGACCATTAAAGGTTGAGTATGATCCCATAGTTCTTTTATACTATGGTATATTGCATCCTTATATCCATATCACTAGATCATGATCCCCTCTAGAGGTTGAGTTATAGAAATAGTTGGTGGTTGCTCTCTATGAGAATAGTGAGTCATCCATTATCCTTCATTGTACTCTAGTTTCCGTTTTTGGAATTAAAATGACATAATTTAGTAGGATGTTGACCATACATATACCAAACTATCTCAGTATGTTATTTGTAATTATTGGTATAAAATCCCATGTCCAGTAGGTTGATCCATATTGGGTTCATAGTTTCCACCAATGGTTATTTCCATGATACTCTATCTCTATATCATGATCTTCTTAGACCAGTGAGATTTATTGGGTGGGGCCCAAGGATATAGAACCATTCATTGAGAGTCTTTTATGATAACATGTCTCATGGAGTCAACTATCTTAGAATCAGTGTTGCATCGAGAAAATTCTTATTGAAGGAAGTCGGTTATTATCGGCTATTTGTGGGGTGTATTTCTTAAGTATATCAAGTTGTTTCTATATTTCATTGATTGTTATATATTATATTTATAATATTTTTATTTTTGTTTCATGTCCATTAATTTTGGGGATTCCTATTGGGTATTTTTATACTCTCCCCTGCGTGGTATTTTCCCACACCTTTCATGGATAATGCAGACAATGTCCCATTTGACAATATCCGAGGAGGAAAGGGAGAGAGAAGAGCGTAGTTGGAGAATGATATACAAGAGAATTTTAGCTAGCGCATGATGTTGATATATCTATTTCCCTTAGAGGAGGTTGTAATTTTACATTTTATTGGTCTTATAACATTAATATTTTTTATTTCTGTAATTTCTATCATTCTATGTTATGTGATATTAGATGTATGAATTCATTATTTTAGTTGTTTTTCATTTCATCTTTGAGTGGGCTCATAGATTTGTTTGTGTGTACAGGTTCATTAGGCCAATGCCTCCCATTTTTTTAGATAGTCCTAAATGGTGCTAGTATCCATCCCCTAGCCTATTGAAGGTGAGCTTATGGTAGTCACAAGTAGGACCATGGAAGGTTAGGTCATGAAATTCCATACACATTGACGCATTCCTGATGTAATCCCCTCAGATTAATTCTCAGTGTCACCCAAATAATAACTTCATTTATTTGATCGATCATCTACAAAATAATATTTTCAAATATAATAACCTATATAAATTAATAAAAAACTTTATATGTTCCTTTTTAGTTTAAGAGGGCCATAATTATTGATTCGTGATCAGTTCTATAAAGGTGGGCCACTTCATGAATAGGTTAAACCCATCTAAAATTTATATATAACTTCTATAAATATGTTTGAAAATGTTATCACCTCACTCACGAATCTCAATCCACCATGTCCTACATTCCATTCAATTTCATCCCTATAATTGGATGTTACCATCTCACTCTCTTCTTGGTGAAAAAATGAATCATCAACTATCACATGTTCATGACATTTTGGAATAGAAGATATTATTTTCATCGACATCTAATCCACCACTGGGACATACCAAAAGATTTTAAAGAACCCTAAAACACAATTAGAGGTGAAGGGTGAATCTGGGTGTCAAATTGTTCTCCAAAAGTTACATATTTGTTCCTATATAGATAAAAAAATTTAAACAATCTAAAGGGAATGTGTTGAAAATAAACAACCATATGGAATGATATTACACAAGAATTTTCTTGGTTCACCATTAAGGGTTAGTACAAGGATCATACACTGAGTGTGTCGGTCGAACCTAAATACCCTAATCTTCAATATTTGTGGAATAAAGTAATTCAAACACAATCATTTAGTTCTATGAATACTTACATTACATGATTTTAGGGATAAACATTATGTCCCTCAAAACACTTCAATCAACTCCACCTAGAACAGTGATTTCAGTGAAGTCTAAATCAATTTACCAACATGAAGGTAACTTCAATATATTTTCAGTAAAGTCTTATACCCATGATAGAATTAGATTCTTCTTGCACTTTATATCTGAGTTGATGCACTTTAAATTCCAATTCAATAAAAACCTAATATTCAAAACTTCCTTTCACGAATCTCCTTCATAAATCTCAATACCTTCATGAAACAATATTCTATCAAAAAAACTAACTGATTTTACATTGAATACCCCATCATCATGAAGCACCATTTTCTCATTTGTATTAGAATCATTCAACACATAACTAGTATTTTCATGATTCTCAAGATTTCATAGAAATCCAGATTTTTGAAGCTCACATAACATCACAAAATTAGACATATTATAGATTTTACTTGAATAATTTAGTGTAATTTGATTTGGGGTTGTCCTATATTTATAGGCTCATTTGTTAGCGATGCTCCACATCCTCCAACACAATTATTTGATCAGTAAAGAAAATATATATATGGATCTCCTCTAATCCTGATGGTCCATTGAGATATGACATTTTTGTTATGATTTCTATAAAACCATCAAACATTCATGATTCAACTATTATTGTAACTGTGTTGAACACCATCAGAGTTCAAAATTATAAATATCTTCGGTATCCTAAACATAGTCATCATAAAACACATGCCTTTAACATATTTATGATGACTTTATTTTTGAAAACTACCCTTCGTGATGCTAGATCATGTGTCTTTCCAAATCTATGATCAACCTAGTGTGGATTGACAAAAAATAAAAACCAAACACCATTTCTCTCATTGAAAATCCATGGTTCCAATAGATTGATGATGGTGCACTTCCCCTAATACAAATTTACATTCACCACTATATGATCACCATCTCCATGGATGCCCTTTATAAATCCAGAAACGATATTTATATAGTGTGGAATATAGCCAATGATATCTCTACAAACATTCAATAATTCCTTATACGAGGAATGATAGTATCTAAAATAAGAGCACTATAATATTTCATTAATGAATACAACCACAAATCAAACATTTCTAATTTCACCTATTATTGAAGTTACACATAATTATGATTCATGTTACCAACTATCTTTTTATACAATAGTTTCATCACACCCAAAATGGAACTCTTCATACCCATGTATACCTATGTAACTAAATCACCATATCTTTAAATTCACGTACTATCCAATCCATAAGCTAAATGACACAGCCTATCACTGGCACTCATGTCTCCATGATCCCGATAACACTAAACTGATATATGCTCTTTTTTAACCTAACCATAGAACATGTAAATGAATCTTGTGAGACATGTATCATAAAAAAATTATTCAAAATCCCTATCTCCAAGATATTCCACCCTTGATATCCAAAATTACCTACAATAGAGCACCCAAGGGACTTCCACAAACCAAAATAATCTCACTGATCCAAAAATACATGCACAATCACTCAAAACTAAATCAATGTTCATAATTTCTACTAAGATCGGGTTTTATCACTTTTTGTTAGTAAAGGAACATCCATAGATACCAATTCTAGGAATGAAACCATTCATGCAATATTTAAGCATTATCAATCCATGTGATTCACTTCTCAATGAAACTAGATATGTATGTGTGTCTCAAAGGTTAAATACAAAATATCGACAATAATGGTATAGTGTTAAAAAAAATAAAAAATAAAAAAATAAACAACATAAATTTTATCTCTCTTAAAATCATGATATACTTTATATCCATCTGGATCATCTCATCATCATAACTATTGCTCAGTTCAGCACACTAATGCGACTGTACCTCTATAATCCCAACCACATGGATGGAGAATGGGATCAAAAGTGGATCTATCTCAATAAAAAATAACCCCACACACTTAATACCCAAAATATGTGGAAAAACTCAAGAACCATAGTCAAAAGTACAATGCATCCATTTGAACAACACACACAAAAGTGCACACATAACTCGCATGAACCCTCTCACAGGTCTCCCTATAAAACCAAATGGAACCAACTCCCTAAAATAGAGTCATGTTAATATTTTAACTATAATCTCCATCATATCCACATCATTAGCACATCACAAAATGTCCCTACATCCAACCATCATTGTATACATTATGATGAAAATAACTAAAACTCATAGGGAATACAAAATGATCATGTATCAATATCACATGAGAAAACTATATGAAAACCTTCAACTTTAGGGTATGATATAAAAAACTGTCTCATTACCAAAATTATTATCATAACCAGGAATATGTACTCTCTATGAATCTTTGCATCAGACTGCTCCTTTAATTAAAATGATATATTACCAACCTCATAAAAAACTAATAATGAGAGTCTAGTATTCTTATACCAATATTGTTCTACCCCACCAGGGTTACATCACATACTTTATATAAGGACTAAATCAACATAAACATTTCCAGTTTTATCAACATATATCCACAAAACATACCATCAGAAGTTATCTATATACAAGTCAACCCAGCTATGTATAATTCCTACAAGTACCAAAAAACGGGAAAAACTTTTGTGAGTTGGTTTTTAAAAACTATACAATTGAGCCTCTATCATAAAAACACACACTCTAGAATGCATATAACATGTATATCCTATGTAACTACAATGATGCATGGATACCTATTACCTTTACATGTCAAGGGATAAAAATACATCACATGCCTATTCATAATGGCCAAAAAGAAAAAAATCTACCATAAATCATCATATCCATCCTAAAAATGCTGATCTAAAATTAAATATGATATTCAACAATGACAAAAAATATCACAAAAAACAATCATAGCCTCAATTCACTTTGACTTTCTATCAGAGTAGGTTTTCAAGAAGCACCAAACCAATATACATCAAGAACTCGAACATAATGTTATAATTATAGTAATAAAATTACCTAATTTGAAAAAAATAAACTTAAAATCTATAATACCTATTCTTAAAAGCTCATTCCATAATCCACTAAAAAGGGTCCTAGAACTTGATCACCACATGACCTCAAGTGAACCTACTAATACAGTAGGGGTTATGACTAGGTTTTGGGGGTTATTATGGTACTATATAAAGAATAAACCCCTATTTTATAGTTCTAAATTATAAAATATGTAACTAATAATGAGACATTATAATATTAGAAATAATAAATACTTAATTAATCAAGATATACTCGAAAATTATTTGTAGTATATATCCAAACCACATGAGAATCTATACAACTGACTACCAACATGGATGGTCACCTAAAAATTATAAATAATATAATATATTTGAAAAAAACATTTACTGCATTCCCAATAAAAGCATCATGTGGTGTACAAATTAAATCTAATTTACCCTCCCCAATCATAAAAATTTCAACACATGTCTCATCCCTATCCTATGAGTTTAATAACACATGATAGTTGCTCGAGTGACCATATAATGTGGTGGCAATGATTGGGTATTAGTAAAATAGAGTAGTACCCCTCCAATGGGGTCTAAAGTAGAAAATATTTCATATAAATAGTACATGCAGTTAAATACTGATGTAAGTAATGATTAATGAATGGAATATACCCCTCAAATGAATGAAGAACTTGTCTTGTAACACATTTTCTCTATTATTTTAATGATATTGACTACCAAACCAATCCTACATAAATCTAATATAATAATATGAGTAAAAATATAGTCGATCAAACCATGAATAAAAAAATGGGTTCCAATCCATCATTTCACTCCTGAATACATATAGAATTAATATTGTTCACTAATCCTCTGATGTGGGATGCAATATCTAAAATTCAAAACAATACATCATAACAATTGTTCCAAAATCCCCATTAAAGAATATGAAAAAATAATCAAAGACTAATGAGTAAATTAGTCCATAAAATAATAATTTTTTCAAATAATTGTTCTTGTAGCATCAGTCTATCACCTTAAACAACTAATTCAAAGATTTAGTCTATAATCCACCTCAATATGGTATAGAAATGTGCCTAAAATATATTGGAACGTTTAAAATATAGGATACTACCAAAATTAAAAGCCTCAAGTTGATTACTACTACATAGTATATTACCCATTCCTAGATACTTGGTCTTTCATCTAACCCATATGGCTTTCTAGAAGTTCATGGGGATTCAGTTCAACACCGAAACCTTATCTTTAACTCCCAATTCTAGGAGAATCAGTTTGACAACTATATCATTCAGTAATTCTGAAAATACAAGTCGAAACATTACCAACTTTTAGAAAATTCTGAAAATCACACCAATCAATTTCTAGGAAATTTCCATTTAGCTTGGTTCCTATAGACTTTTTACACTAAAAAGTCCAATTGCTTTATTTACAAAAAATCATTCAGTGATTAATCCACGAATTTAACAAATGGGTAACCACAAACATATATCAAATCAATAAATAAATTTTATTTATATCCCTAGTTTTATTATCCATAAAAATTCAACATCCAAATTTAGAAAAAGTGCCATTTCAAAACATATCATTCCCCATTTGAATCCCAAAACTCTCTAAACCCTGACTCATAAGCTAAAAAGAATATCCAAGGACTCATAGGTATTCTAATGAAATATTTATATTGGAAACAACCCCATATTGTCCACCTAAAATATAGATCCATTTATTTCCCTTTCATATCCATTATCCCTCAAACCATGCTACTATTCGAACCAACAAGCCTCACCAGGTTAAGATTGTAATCCAAATACATCGTGATTTAAAACCCCACATAACCGTTTTCAAGAGATTTTCCACCCCATGGGGATCTAAAGGTTTAGTCTCACAATCCCAAACGAATCCCAAGGGATTCATTGAATGTCAGTGGAATCCATGTAAGGTGCATGATATTTTTATAAACAACTGAATAAATAAACTATACAATGGAACCGATGAATATTCTTTATACACAGGTAGATATATAAAAATTTCTACAATAAATTTATAAAGACACCTACCTCAATAATAAATCTTTTTGTAACATGCCCAAATCCCAAAAGCCTTAACAAGGTCCTTTCATGTCATATCCAAACTCGTTGATGTCCAAAAATCTCATTACGACCATCCAATCACTGCTCAAACACATTGAAACCAAAATAAATTAATTAAAAACATATAAATAATTCATTCATCAAATCCAAAATCATAAATATATAAAAAACTCATTGTGCACAAAACTATTAATTAAACTCCATTTTACCACAATTATGGGACCATAGTGGAATATTAATCCTATTCTTGTTATATTCTATAATTGGTGATATCATTTGCATGATTAATAAAACAATTGATGAATACCCTAATAAAATTCACAATGAATTTACTCATTATGAAATTTCATAAAAAGAAGGGCAGAAGAAATCATTGAATCTTGTCTACAAATGTGACCAAAAATAATAATGAGAAACAAATGATTCCACTATAATCTAGTAGAACTGTTAAAAAAACATAAACCAGAGAACACCAAAATATGATAAAATTAACGGGGGAGAAAAAATATTGTAACTAGTGAAGGGTAACACACCTAAAAGGACCTCGAAACACTATGATCACACCCCAAATCAAGGTGTTCAAGGAGGAGGATAGTGTAGGGAACACTAATGTTCTGTGTGCACAAAATGGGGGAAAATTTAGTGGAGTGGCATAAAATCCATGGGGATACTATGGTAAAATTACCCATTTATTGATGTTTTGTTCATCTATGTGGTTTGGCCACACTGTTATCCAACCTATGTTCTATTGTGTGAACCTTACTACCCAACTCCCCATTCCATACACATGAAGGCCACATTGTTAGATAATACTAATATCCAATCATGTTTTATACACTGAATCGCCTCTAAAAAAAGGAATATGTCTTGTCAAAAACCACGAATGAGCCATTATAAATGTCCCACAATCTTCACCAACTCACATGATTTCCCCTTTTTCCTCGCTTAATTTACCACAAAGAATGCTCTATCCATGAAATGTAACAATGATATATTCATAATAAACTGAAAATCCTATAAGCATGATGGTGTGAAATTGATTACCATAAACTATGCAGATAAAACTATACACCGTATCCAAAAAACTCCAAACATCTAGAAACATATCCCATTCCTCCAAATATAATCTACATCCAAATCATTATTCATCATCACTAAACATAATTTTGAAAATTTTTAAATCTTAGAGTCCCATTCTGAGCTAGGATTCCAAATTAAATCCATTTAGTAACTAAAAAATCAAAATTTTTATAAAATTTTCAAATTTTATTGGTGAATACTATTATGTCATCATATTTTAGAGAAAGCTTATTTTTTGATAATTTTGATAATAATTCCATGATTATATTCTTTTATCATCTACTTCATTATCTAATAATAGGATATTGATTTTAATTCATCCATATATTTTTTTAGAGGGGGTATTGAATTTGGGTTCCCCACATTCAAATCATGAATCAACGATGTAAAACATACCATGTAAACAGATTTTATTAAAACAAATGAAATCACATTTTATCACATATTCAAATTTAAAATTATAACTTTTTATTTTATGGGAACATATATATTTCACTGTATTTTAATTGATAAAATTTTCATCAATGGCTTTAAATTCATAGAGCATAGACAATTAATTTATAGGTTAATACTTTAATTGTGGGAAATTGTATATATTAAATAGTGACTTAAAGGGTTACTCATAGAGTCAATAATGTTGATTCACATTATTGTATCTCCATGATAAATATAAATTGGTTCTTTATGCATGTTTATGATTTATTTTTTTTACACCTACATGAATATAATTTATGAAATTATTTATGAATTTTCTTTTACTATATATTATTCCATGAGGATAAGATAGATGTATGATGGAAATATTAATACTTTTACTCAAAATTTCACATATTCTAAAACTCCTTCGAAACAAATGGGGGATATGTTATCTAATTTTGAAACAAATTTTGAGGGATTAAATATTTATATTTAATATGAAGAATATATAGATTTGTGATGAACATTTACAAAGTATCTATAGTGACAAAAAGGTTGATAATAAATTATAGAACCTATATGTAACACCATGATATTTTTATGAGATATAATTTTTAATTTCCTTGATGTATTGTGTCGTACGCTACACTAAGATAGGCTTCTGAAATATGAAACACCATATTAGATTGTGGTATATGAAACACTATGTCTGGATTTTGTTACACATAATTTCTAGTTTTTTGATATAATTTATTTCATTTAAGACTAAGTATATGTGAACAAGTAAATATTATAACCCATTCATTATAATGGTGGGTATGAATAATATAAACATTATTTTATAAAAATATTTAAATGAAAATAAGTGAGTCTATGAAATAATAAAACCACTCATAATGGAATTTATTATATTAAAATATATATAATATATTAATTATATTGTTTATAATTAATTTAAATGTCTTATATACAATATATAAGAACAAATTCAATTTTTGGATAAAAGATGTAATTTTTAAAAAAATTATATTTTACCAACTTTTGATGGTGCCCCTATATTAAATATATGTTTGGATAATTTTTTATCTGAAGTTTGATACAATAAAATTCTTCTTTTAATTCAGAAAATAAAAATTCACCATGGTTTAATTTTATGTATTTTTTTGGATAAGATTTATTTTTTTTATGAATAATGAAAACACTAATTTTTATTGAAAACATTATTTTCTTTTAAACTAATTACATAGTAAAATTATATTTGCATTTATTTTAAAATTTTAATTATTTCATTTTTATCCACCTATGTTTTAAAAAAATTACATTAATTAAATATAAAAACATTTTTCATTTTAGAAGGGATATTTTTCCAAAAAACTATTACTCGTGCCATTTTACCAGTTTTATTTTAACAAAAATTATACAAATAGGTTGTATCAACACATATAATTGTTTTTAAATTAATAAACATATTAACCTAATATGAATCTATTTTTGACATTTTGGGGATATTTGGGAGATATTATGGTATTTATAATATTTTATTTAACGAAAATCTTAAGATGTCAAATTAATGTTTTAAATAATACATCCTTTATAGAAATAAGGATATTTAAATGATATTTGGGACTATAAAATATCATTTGAATAATAAAATATTATAAAATATAATTGTAATTTATTTTTAATTTTTATTAATAAATTAATAACTTAATAGCTTATAAATTGATGAAGTTGAAAATATTTAATTCACGAATAATCAATAAAGTCATTTTGTAAAAAATGGAAATAATTATTAAAATAGGAAAACACTCTCCCCAATATTATAGTTCGAGTATATCTCCACCATAATCATCCATGGGTAGAGTTAATGAGTATTTGGAGCCTTATTGAAAAGAATATGGCACTTATATTATTTTATTTAATGTATTGTTAAATTTTCCTCATAAATAATTAAATAAGTATAACCTTTTAAATGTTGTATTTTATAAAAGATAAATTATAATACATATATTCAAAAGAAATATAATTTATTTAACTTAATGATATTTTTTAAAAATTTTATTCAACAAATAATTATATTTAACAATTACATAAAAATGATGTCATATTATTTTATTAATAGATATAACAAATAAATGTTATTAAAAATAATAAAATAAGTATAATTTAGGATAATATGTCTAATAAATATTCAGTATAATAATTAAATATTAATAATATAATTAAATAGTTATTACTAAGTTAAATTTTGGTCATTATATATTTTCATTACAATGAATTAATTAGTTGAAAAATTAAAACTATTGTTTATTTAATACAATAATGTTTTATTAAAATATTTAAAACTATTTAAAAAATTTTAAAAACATATAATAATTATTATATATTATAAAATGATCAAAATCATTTTTTAATTATTTAATTTACATCAAATAAGTAAATATTTTACCCTTTTAATACTCCAAATAATTGTTACCCTCGTTAAAATGAAATAGAATAACTAAATGTTAAATTAAATTGATATGTTATGAAATGATATAAAAACATGCCTAAAATTTATTTTCTGATGATATTATAACCTCATATCATCCAATATTTTAAAATATTACATTTTGGATGTTTTTTTAACTGGTTTTATTTTATTATAAATTAATATTATTGGGGATTCTAATTGTACACCTCGCAACAATTATAAATGGACACATAATCCCTCATTTATTCATAACTCATTGATCCCTAAATTTCATCCATTATGTAACCATTTCCTTTATCAACTTCCCTAGGTTAATTCAAGATGTTTTTGTCTTCTCAAAAAACAAACTCTTGTTACATTAAGAATAGATCTAAAGGTAAATCATCGAAGAAGAGGTAATCTCCTTTACCAATACTCTCAAGGTCATTTCTTATTTTACTTCCTATTACTTTGATTTTTTCGATTACAAAGTAATAAATCATTTATAACCTACATAATGAGATGTTATTATGTTTATGCAACAACCATAATCTATCATCTATCCATCATGTTATAATTGAATTCACCATGTGTGTGTACGTTCAACATATTGTCTCCACGTCGTGGTGTAATATGTTTTTCACCACCATATTAAAACGATGGGTATAATGATGAAAATAAAAACAATATATGAATATTATAACTTGATATTTATTCTAAAACAAATTATTTCCCATCCATTTCAATAAAATTTCATAATTAATGGAATGATATCATCAATGGTGCATGTATATGGACTACCGCTCTAAGATGAAGTGTGATTAATTTTACATGATATGAATTAAAACCTGATTATATAAATTTATAAAAAGAATAAATATTAGATATATTATGTGAGTATCATTTTGTATTATATAAATATGACCAAATAAGGGAAAAACTTATTCTATGAAACATACATATAAAAATGAAGTAGTTAATCCCCGAATAAAGAGTAATAATGAAATGTTATGACCAAACTAGTGTTACTATTATCATATATGATATCATAAAAATTAATATGATTATATAATAAGTGAATGAAATAATTTAAATAATCATACAAGTGGTTTGGATATATACGATGGATATTAGACCTATGGTATGGGATAATTTTTCAATCTCATTATTATCTGATATTGTTTATACCTAAGTATTTATTAGGGTATGTGTATCATAAACATACATGACTCATAAATAATTATTACAAAATATTATTTCCATACATCAAAAATTTTATAATTTCAATATGAACCATTTTTACATTTTTTATTTTTTATAAAAGGAATCTTTAGTCATTTTCAATATGAGGTACTTGTTGACTTTCTGAAAAAAGAATGAGAAGAAAGTTCTCCATTAATATATAGGGAATTAATGGATTTTTATGAGTTCATAATTTCTTATTTCCATGATTCTTAATTTACAAAATTTCAATTCTATTTTTAAATACATAATTATATTTTAAATAGTGTAGTTTTTTTTGAAAAGAAACTATTTAAGAAAAAGTGATATTTTCTTTAAGAATTAATTTCATTTTTTTATCGAAATTTTATTCAATCTATGATTAAGGATATTTTTCAAGTATACTATACATATTATTCTTATGGTTGATTTTATTTATGATGTAATTATATTTATGAAATCTATTTTTATAATGTATTATGTTATAAGGAATGATTTTTAAGAAACACATTTTAATTATTGGGTTGTGTTGTGATTAATGATTTCTATTTTTTGTGACTCAAAAAATTATGGTATTCATTTATGTGATGGATGGGACCTGTACCTCTCCCAAATTAATTGGGTAATTATTTATTCCTCATGATATAGACATGATTGGAACTGAATTTAAATCCTGTTCAGTAATACATGGATGGAACTAAATATAAATCCATTTTAGTAATACTGGGATGGAATGGGGAGTGAAATCTGTTCAATAATACACTATGTCTATTATAATGGTCTTAACAACTATCCTTGTATAATATGTAAATGATTTAATATGATTATGTGTTTTCTATAATTACACTTTTATGCAAATTATTTTTTATCATGGTTCATGATCCCATTATGATTTATTCCTTACAAACATCCAGGATTTATATCAGGACTCATGATTTTGACATTAAAAATTTATGTTCATGTTATTAAATTATTATAATTATGCTTTGTTTGATTTTTTACTTGTTTATCCTTTCAGATAATTTTATCTCTCTCTATTTATGTTTTCCCTTCGTAGAATATAATGAAAGGGTTTATGTAGGAAAAAAAGGGGTATATCTTTATGGGGGATGTAAAAGTTCTTTCACAAATATAGATGAATTTGTTACATGTTTCCAAAGACACTAAACAAATACAATATTTGGGAGTCTATTTGTGTATTTTATTAATATTTTTTCAAAAGAAATGAAATTTTCATGTATTTCAGGATAGGATTGTTAGATTTGGTATCATATAAAGGGTTTAGTTAACCATTGAAAACTTGGATGTGAAAACTTTAGTGAGATACCTATAGGTATTTATAAGGATTTATGTAGGGATGTCCCTAATGATAAGTCTAATTTTAGGTAAATATTCTAGAATTATGGTAATGATCATGAATAACCTTTGAATAAACCAATGTTGTTAGAGTGTGAAATTTCTCCACCATGATTATGTTTTTTTCTTAGTATGATTTTTTCCTATCACACTATTTTTTTTGGATTTTAGAAAATGGATAGAAATTAGAGGATTAAGGTTAATGGAGAATAAGACGTATAATGATAATATATTACTCATGAGAAACTAAATTTAATGGGATTTGGAAGGAAAAACATTTTTATTATTCCTAATCCAGAATATAATAATATGATTAATAAACTAAACATTCGGGAGTTTCCTAACCCACCTATTAAGAGAAATAGGGTGTTAAATAGTGACCATAGAGGAATGAAAGTTAAAATTTCCTAATGTAAACCATGTGGGAAGATGCATAAAGTATAATGTTTCAAATGAACAAGAAGATTATTTATGTGTGAAAAAGAAGAATAGATATCTAGTAATTTCAATGGAAATAGTTTTTTAACACAATGGTAAAAGATAAAAGTTTTTCTAAGGTATTAATGATGGTTAAATGTTTTAAATGTGAAATTTATGGAAATTATAAAACTGGATTACCGAAGGAAAAATCTCTTAAGGAGAATCATTATGGAAGTATGGGTAGTATTTATGTTTTTGATGATAAAGAGACAACAACTGATATATGTGATGAAAGAAGTGTTAAGGAATTAAAAGATAATGCCCAGTCAATTGTATATGATGGTTGTGGAATGATTTCATGTTTATGAGTAATTAAATTTTATAATTATTTTTAAGGTATTATGGAATAATGAAACATATAAGGATTGTTACACTATTTTTTTTCCATAAGAATATGAAATTATATTTCGAATGGAACCAGTAACCATGAAAATTTATTCAAACATTTTACGAAACACATTATATGTGAATACTGATGGGTTAAGTAGATAATGAGACTTTTGATAGTATTAATGATATAATTACTGATATATGTAAAAATTTATATCATAGTTTTAGTATATGTAAATTTATGTATAAGTGAAAAGAGTTATTTTTTGACCACATGCTTGTTTTCACTACAACACTATCATAAATAATGTTATTACATATTTCCCGAGAAAAATGATTAAGTTATTCACATGTTTGAAATATGAAAACCAAGAACTGACTTATGATATATGATAGATAAATGTTAATCTTTTTTAGTTCACCTCTATGTAATGTTTTTCATTTTCATCTTTTTGAATGATTTTAAGGTATTAAATTTAAGGAATTTTTTTGTTAAATATCATATGATGTTTGTTAGAATAATGTCGTATCTAAATATATGTGGGAATATTCATATTTTATAACTTTTTCTAACCATTTTGTGATAAAGTCATATGGAATGACATATCATCCATTTTATTTATCACATGACTTTCTAACACTTCAAGAATGAAAAATTATACTTCATTTCATTTAATAAGAGTTGATGTTGAAATTTTTCAGAGAACAAACAATAATGAGTTCATACTGAAATCAATTAATGATTTCTTCTCATGTTCATCAACTTTAGGAAAAGTATTTTGAAAAAAAATATTTAACCCAGTATCTTCTTATTTGATGAATGAGATTGTCCCTTAGATCATCACTAAATTATGGATTTTGATTTTTAAATTTATCTTATTAATTTTCACTATCACTCTCGATTATAATTTTACCCATCTCCATGTTTTAACATCCCACCTATTTTATTCTATGTGGAATCCTAGTTATTAGTCACTTTTGTTAATTGTTATGTTTCTAACTTTCATTTTTAAATGATTTTAAGTATTTCTTTTTAAGATGTGGATTTATATGAAGGAAACTATTAATTAGTAGAAAATTCTTAACCTTTACAAATTTGAAGGTATATATTCAATTTAAGGGGTGTATAATGTAACATCCAATTATTTTTGTGAGGTAGAGTTTTTAATTTCATTTATTCCTTGTGTTGTACACTACATGAAGATCGGCTCGTTAAATACGCAAGACTGTCTTAACTTGCAGTTTAGGTTACACTATACATGAATTGCATTACACCAAAATTGATTTTCTTCTAAAAAAATTAAATTCATGTATGTCTGAGTATAATTGAAAAAATAAATATTACAACAATTCAGGATAATGGTGTGTATAAATAATATTAAATTTCTTCTAAAAAACTATTTAAATGAAAATAAAAAAGTCTATAAAATAATAAAAGCACTATTTGAAGGATTTTATTAATGAAAAATATATATCATATATTCAATTTAATGTTTACAATTCATACTATATGATTTATTGAAATGATATAAGAATAATATTTTGGGATAAAAGAGGTATTTAAAAAAATGTAGTTTTATAGACTTTTGATGGCGCACCCATTATAAATCTAGGTTTTGACACCTTTTTAAATTAAATTTGAATACATAAACTTATTATAATAAATATTAATAAAAAAAGTATATTTGGGATATTTTTTAAAAATTTTCTAATAGGTTTTATTTTTATGTTAAATAATGAAAATACAAATTTTTTTTAAAACATTTTTTTTAAAGTCATTAAATAGTAAAATTTTGTTTTGTTTTGTTTTAAATTTAAATTAGCTTATTTTTATCCAATTATTATTTTTGAAAATAATTTTACACATTAATTTATTATAGAAACAATTTTCATTTAAGAAGGTGTATTTTTTCAAAATCAATCGTGACATTTTACAGGTTTTACTTTAACATTAATTCTTCAGCTTCTGTGTTATGAATTTTTTAAAATTAGATTTCAATTTTGGATTTCGATGGTCCAAATATTTTATGTATGCCCCATTTTTTTACCAATATGAATTGAAAAAATGCTTAATTTTGTTACCATAGTAAAGGGTAAATTATGAAATTTAGGATAAAAATAAAATTATTATTTCTATAAAATGTTGAAAAAAATGAATGAAATTTTATTTTTTGAATTTGATTCTAACCATAACAATAAATGATCTAAATTACATCATTTAATGGACAATTGTCTATGAAAATGACTTAAATAATATTTAAATCAAAGATAGCCCCAAGTTTAATTTTCTTTGTCTTTAATATGTCTTATGTTTCCAAAAAAGAATAAATGCGAAGTATCAATGAATATATGTTTTTATTTTAACATAATAAAGTTATTTACCTAATATAAATATATTTTTGACATTTTTGGGGTAATTTGGGATATATTATGGTTTTTATAATATTTTATTTCATGATAATTTTTAGACATCACATTTATGTTTTAAATAATATATCATTTTTAGAATATAATTATAAAAAAGAAATATTCTACAATAGATAATAATGTGAAATATAAATGTCATTGTTTATCAAGGTAATTTATTTTTAATTTTTATGAAATAAATAATTACCATAAAGTATTATAAAATGATGATTTATTAATTATTTAATTGATAAAAATTAAATAAAATAATATTATTAAAATATTAATAAATATTGAAATACCAAAACACTTTCTCCAAGAGTATTGGTCCACTATATATCGACCAAAATCTTCCAAAGGTCTTGTTAGTGACCATTAGGATCCTTATATAAGCGATTGATACACTTATAATATTTTTTTAAAGTAATGTTAAAGTTGTGACATTTATAACATTATAAGTTCAAAACATTAAATGATGAATTTTACAAAGGATAAATTAGAATACATAAATTCCAATTTAATATTGTATATTTATCTTCATTATAATTTTTTATTTTTTATTTTTATTCCAAAAATAAGAATATTACATAATTACATAAAATTGATGTAGTAATTATTTTTTTAATATAAATAACAAAAAATGTTATTAAAAATATTAAAATAAATATAATTATGTATAATATATCTAATAGATTGGGTATATTACCTTGAAAAATTAATAATATAATAAAATATTTGATTCTAATTTAACATTTTTTCTCAATATTTTTAAAATTAAATGAATAAAATTGTGTCAAAAGTGAAACAATTATTTGTTTATAAAAATAATGTTTTATTTAATTATTTAAAAATCATACACAATTTCTAAAAAATATAATAATTATGATATGGTATAAAATGATCTAAATTTCTTATTAATTATTTAATTTACACCCATTAAGTAAATATTTTACCCTATTAATATTGAAATAATTATTACCCCAGTTAAAAAGAAATAGAATAACAATGTGTTAAATTAAAATGGAAATGATTAAATGGATATAAAAACTTATATAAAATTTATTTTCTGGTAATATTACAACCTTATATTATTCAATCATAAAAAAGATAACATTTTTGATGTTTTTTGATGTTGT
The DNA here is from genome assembly GCA_963277665.1 of Viscum album. NCBI lineage: Eukaryota > Viridiplantae > Streptophyta > Magnoliopsida > Santalales > Viscaceae > Viscum > Viscum album. The sequence continues at coordinate 1,800,387,660 of OY728157.1, forward strand.
TTTATTTAATTATAAAATAAAATTTTTGGGGAGTCAAAATGTATCCCTCGCATCAATTATTAAAGAACACATCCTCCCTCAATTTTTTAAAACCCATTGAGACTTCATGTTCGGTAATCCCATACCCATTTCTATTATAAACATCCCAAGTCAAATTTTAGATGTTTTTCTCTACTCAAAAGAAAAACTCTAGTGCCATTAAGAGGATATCTAAATGGAGCTCTCTGAGGGAGAGGTAATCTCTTTTACCAGCTCTCTCAATATAATTTCATATTTTACATCATATTTATATTATTCATTATAAATTAATAAATCAATTTTTAACCTATATAATAAGATGTTATTATGTGTATGGAACAATAATATTCCACCTGTTATCCATCATATGATAAATGAAATAACCACACATGTATACATACAACTTACCATCTCCACTCCATTGTTTAATTTTTTTCTCCAACATATTACATAGATGTGTATAATGATGAAAATAATTACTATATATTATTATTATTAAATTATATGGATTTTGGAAAAATATATGTTCCATATACTTCTATACTATATCATAATTAAAGAAATGATATCATCGCACAAGCGTACGTACGACCTACCATCACCACGGTGCGATGAGATTGATTCTACATGATATCCACTAAATAATGATTATATAAACGTATATAAAAAATAAATTTGAAATATATTATGTTAATATTTTTTTGCAATCATATAACTATGACATATGAGGGAGAACCATAACTTATTTGATGAAACATGCATAATAATATGAAAAAGTTAATACTTGAATAATGAGTAGTAATGAAATATTATTAACAAAAATATGTTAATATGAATATATATGATATCATAAAAATGATTATGAATATTGAGTAAGTCAATAAAATTATTTAAGTCATTATACATGAGATTCATTTATATTCAAAGGATATTCGACCTATGGTTGGTGATAATTGTGCAATATCATTATTATCTGAGATAGTTTATGAATAAGTATTTATTTGGGTATGTATAACACCCACATCCATGATTCCAAAATTTTTATTCCAAAATAATATTTTTATCATTTTAAAAATTTTCAATGTCAATTTTACCCATTGGAGAATTTTTATTTGTTATAAAAATAATCTTTAGTCATTTTCAATATCAATCACTTTTTGACGTTCTGAAAAACGAACGTGATGAATATTCTCTATTAAATTATTTTTCATTAAGGGATTTTCACTCTTTCATTACAACTTATTTACATGAAAAAAAATTACTTTATTTCATGGGGTTTTTCAAATAAATTCATTTATTTTAATATTACACAGAATTCTGTAAAAAAAATATTCTTGAATAAAAATGTATATTTTTCTAAAAATTAATTTTAACTGTGTTATTAGAATTATTTTCCATCTAAGATTAAATATATTTTTAAATTATATTATCCATATAATTCTAATGATTGATTGTGTTTCTGATGGAATTTTATTTATGAATTACATTTGTTTTACATGGATTATGTTATGATGGAATGATGTTTTCAAAACCCATTTTATTCCTTGGGGTATGTTATGATGAATGATTTATGTTTTTTAGGAATATGTATGTATGTTTTTCATTATGTGGATGTTGTACATATATATCCTTGAAATACATTGGTTAAATATTTACATCCCATGATATAAACATGATTTTAATGGAAATTATATCTTTTTCAGTAATACAAGGCTAGAAAAAAATGTAAATTAGGTTCAGCAATACAAGTATGGAGTGAGGAGTTAACTCAACTTAGTAATGGACATTATCTGATATGATGTTCTTGGAAATGGGTCTTGTAAAATATAGAAATGGTTATCTATGTTTATGTGTTTTTCAATATTCAATGTTTTATGCCAATGATATATTTTCATGGTTTAGGATTCCATTATGATTTATACCCTATGAAAATCCATTATTTATTTCATGACTCATGATTTTGATATTTATAATTTATTTTCATGTTTTTAAATTATCATATATATGTTTTTTTATGTTCTCCCTGTTTACTAATACTGTGCATTTGAACTCACTGTTTTTATTTTTTCCTTTCCCCAGGATATAAGGAAAGGTTTTAGGTAGGAAAATATAAGGGGAATATCTTTATAGGACATGTTTAATATCATTCATGAAGTTTTAATAATCTGTTCTAATTATCGAAAGAAACAAAACTAATATAGTCTTTGGCAATCAATTTGGGTATTTTATTAAGTATTCCATGAATGAAATGTATTGCCTATGTACATCAATATTGGGTCGTTATAATATAGTAATGAAAACATTGAGGGTCCCTAGATCTTGTCATTTTATTTGGACTTATGGTTTTTTTGGGTTAATTGACTTATTTCTAATAATTTTTTTCATTCACATCCACTAAAGTTTTCTTTTTTCATATATATTTAATAATATTTTCATACATAGGAGTTTGAAATGTTGATTCTATGATATAGATGTCGATTTCACATTTCCAAACAATATCTTGAGTCTATCATTGAAGTCATATATTCCATATTCACTGAATAAATTTAGTAATATGGTAATGGTGAGATAATGACCTTTTCATTCCATTGATACATTTATAATAGAGTCTCATGTGTTTCCTTCTTAAGAACTATTATTTTTTTCCATTCTTTTTATCCCATTCTATTTGATGGTAGGTATCATCTTCAAAATTATGTTCATATTTTTTATCCTTTCTTACATCAATTGTTTAATTATTTATTGTTCAATGGACAAATATTCTTTCAATTTTTTTAATCACTCATCCTATCACCCTTAGGGATTGAACTATTTTCTTATTTTAACTATATTCTTATTTATTATTTATATAACCTTTATAATCAGGTTTTTTATCATATCAATTAATTTTTTGGTCCCTTTGACCATTGCATATATTTATTATTCATCAATTTATGGCTCAATTTTTTATGGAAGATCATAATTGTTTCATATAGGGGTTGTTTATTAGATGAATGTCATTAGAGATATTAAAATGGGGTTCAGTTTATGTATTTTTGTGGACATGAGGTTTGGTTTTTTTATTAGTTTGAAGAGAATTATTTTTCATGATTTTATCGATGTCTTGGTTTTTCAGGATATATATTGTTCAAATTTTTAATATTCATGGTTTTCCCTACTTGAAGAAATTCCACAAAAACAATTATTTCCTACACATCATAACAGTGGTTAGTAATGTGGTTTGGAAAAAAAATATCCTCATACCTAAGGCAGGTTATATTTCCAAACATCTTGGTTCAATCTATTTTATCCCAATAGATACATAATTTTTTAAATTTGGTTATAAGTAACTGTTTTTTATCACATGATCTTACGACATGAATTTATCGAGTTTACAAAAGTCTAGTTCTAAATATATCTATGTTTTATATAATATTTTCTATTAATTGTATGGAATCTTCTAGGGATTTATCTACAAATATCCTTGTAATTATGAATCAAGAATGATTTAGTAATTATAATATAGGACATGGATGAATAAGTAAATGAAGTGATTTTCTTATATTTTTTATGATGTAATCTTTCAAATTTATTCTTAAATCATTCCCAATATCCATAATGGGTCTCTCAATATGAATATCAAAAATATTAGATCTATTTATAGATTTTTATCATTCATTTGGGGTATAATATATTAACATACAACCTTTTAATTTATTCGTAGTAATTTAATTATCTTAGTTATAGTAAATAAAAACATTTCTTTATAGCTCCCTTAAGTTGAAGAGGGAATTCCCAATACTTGAATTTATATTTTGACAATCCTATAATCTTAAAACATGAACATAAAAATCTGAATTCATTAATATGCCAATATGATTCTTCCCTTATAAGAACATAGAATTCAAGGATCACTAGAATCATATTTAAATGAATTTCAAAATAAGTATATAGTTCAAAAAAATATAGTTGGTTATATTGATTTAAAAATTATGGTGACCAGATACCAAATATTATTTTATTGGGATTTAAAACAACCACTTAGATTTTCATTTATCATTGAGTTGACACTAAAAAACATAAATTTCGTTACCATATACTCTATTTGTGAATTTAAATTCTTTTATTGGATTTTTGTTCTTTCAAATTTCATGTTGATTTCTAGTAATTTGATATTTGAGCTACTGGTAATTCAATATTAAATGTAATTATTCAAAGAACATCCTCCATTGAATAGAAATCATGTTGGCACACACACCTTATCATGGGAAATGGATAACTAATTTATTTACAAGGTACATTCTGGATATCATGCAAGGTAGATTTTCAAATAATATATCAGAAAAAGGTAATTTGAATTTTCATACAATTTGAGAAATTTTTCTTGACTAATATTGAAAAATAAATAATTTTTAATGAAAAAAATATATTATTTCAAAATAATTAATGAGATGTGTGATCACATTGGGATATTATTGACCATTCTCATTATTTTTATGGTTTCCAATTTTCATATTATCTAGGAATATAATAAACCCACCATGTAAACATCATAAAATAGAATATTTTAGTTTTTTGATGGTTTCTTTTATGATATGATATAATTTTGTACCAAAAATAGTATAGTAACTGACCCATGTTTTACTATAATTGAGTATAAAAAATTCCAAAAAAGGAAGATTAAGATTCAGGACAACAATAAATAAATTTTTACATTAAAATGATAAGTTGGTTGTAAATGATTTCATGAGTTACAATGTTTAATAATGAGATTTTAGATTGGAATAAAAAAGTGAAAATATATGCGGTATTCTTGTATTTATATAAGATTAATGGCTTATCATTTTAAACCACTTACTAAGAGTTATGTTCAAATCGACCAATTTCAAATGATTTTTTTAATTATATCATGGATGAGTAGGAATTATTAATATATAAATTAATCAGTTATGAGTCTTTATCAATAAATAACATTGTTTAACTAATTAATGAGTTTTAATTAATGGAGATAACCATATTCATGATGAAAATTATGGTTTTTTATTTTTAAGATTTTGAGAATTCTCTAAAACATTAAACGTAAAATGTATTGGGAATATAAGAGATTCCCTATCTTTTAAAAACCATGTAATTATGAAATTATTTTTTTATGTATTTATATTGTTTATCAAAGGATAATATTGATATATTTAGTGTTTGTGAAGTTAACGACTAAGGATAATTTATAACTAATAACTCAAACCCATGCCTAGGTTAACAAACCAACTATAGTTTCTCCCCAAATAGAGATGATCCAATTGAGGTTCATGTTTTCCATAAAAGAGACAAAACGAAATAGAAGAATTTGATTGAACCTCATAAATATTAATGATATAAAACGTGCAATGAGAAATAACTCTAAACATTTACCTTAACTATTCATTTAGAATGTTTCTGGAACTATAATTGAAGCGAAAATCCAAGACCACTAAACACTAATAACCCATCACTAGTTTTCCCCATCACATTTCTCCAGAAAATTATGAACCATCAACATTAATCATTAACCATAGATTTAGAGAACTCAATCAAACCCAAATCACAAGGATTTTATCAACAACCACTCTAAATTCATTATATTTCTTAGAGGGATACTACTTATCAAAATAGAATATGAACTGACATTTACAAAAATACCATGATACCCTATGAGATATTTCACATGAACTTAATATATTTAACATAGAGCCTAATTAAATCTCTAAAATATTTATAGCTTACTAAAACACCTAGAAAACCACTGAGAAATAATTTATTCAAACATACACCTCTACTCTTTCTTAGCCCGCACATAAGAACCATGACTAGAATAGGATATATATCGATTCCCCACTCCAAAAAATTCCCATGGATTATTTAATGAAATCCCAAATACCAAACAACCATTAAATACTAAAAAAGATTCCCCATACAGTTCCCAACCTTGGTGATGAAAAAAAGGACACTATGATGCTATGTTCACCGATTTATTCTATACATTTGTGTCATCCCAGAAAGATTGATTACATGACCACAACTTAATTCTATTCATCTTCTTTGGAATGTACATTCATCATAGAATTTACCCTCAATGATAATTTCTTATATTTACATGTATTAATGGTCGAAAATATCAATGATTACAATGTCCAACTTTTGTATATGAGAAAATGCATTTTTCTGGGTGAACCATCAGAATTACATTTCTATGTAAATTTTTATGTTTGATGTTTACTGTGATACTAAAAAATTTAATATACATACTAGCTTACATGAGAAAAATCCCTATTTTTCAATGCCTTCGAAAAAGGGAATCTCCTACCTAATTATCCTCATAATAGTTAATATCCCTACTTCTTAAAATCAATAATGTTTTACTCTCAAATCCGATCACTTTTTTCAAAAAATTATCTCGTGAGGCTTGATATTTTCATATTGATCACCAATAATTTCATCCAGTTTTATCCATATATTTTCTATATAATATTTTCCCACATCGAATTCTATTAAATGAAATATCTCTCATGATTATCCTAAATTTCCAATAACATTTCAGTCACTCTATATATATTTTACCATCATTCATAAAATAATCACTCAATTTTCTTACATGATACCTAGTGATGTCTCCAATTCGAGTTATCATAAGAACTAAAATCTAAGATTATTATTTAGATGCCCTTATTATCCCCTTGAGAGTTTTATAATATAAAATAAAACAATTGGAAAAGAATTGAGAATATAATTAACAACTTTGGTATTCCCCCAAAATGAGATAAAATTGTGTTTTTTATTTTCAAATAAATATCTTAATATAGCTATGATATATTGAAAAAACCTGTTCTTAACCTTTCATATTAGATAAGAGACATAAGATATGCTATCAGTAGGAATAATTTTTTTCCAAGTTTCTTTGAATCCTTTTACTATATATTCTCATTAATTCCATTTTAAAAAAACTTTTCTTCCTTTTAATAATTCATTTTCTAATATATTTTATATATCCTCCAATTATTTTATTGAATCCATTGAAAAACCATAATGTACCATTAATAAAGTAAAAATAATCATCATTAAACAATAAAGTGAGATACTATAATTTACGTGAACCTATTTATAAAAGGCCTTACCCCCCTCTTGTTTTCTATTGATTTTCACATTGAGGGCCTATTGTGACATAATAAAAAGGTTATGAGAAATATTATCTATTTTTTTTAATCCTCGAATTTTTTTTAAGAAAAGAAATACTTTCCCAGTAAAATGAATTATTAGTCATGGAGAAGAAATAAACCTAAAGGAATGATGACAAACCAATTATTTCAAACCAGTCACCCTCATGACCATAACAATTAAACCTCATTATAAATGATAAAAAATTTTACCTATAGCCACATTTATCATAATGAAAGATTAAAACATTTTATTTAAAATAACATCAACCATCTCTTTAGCTAACTCAATCTCCCCATGTATTCACTTTCCATGTGTATAATCAGGTTGATCCTCCTATAAAATCATGGTATTCCTTATCTTGAAAATATATTAATGTGATAAGAAATAATTTTATAGGAACATATAGAAATATAGAGGGTCATGTATTGATTGAGAGAAAAATTTTTATTCAAACTCATAATGCTGGTAATTTTAAAGCATATATTTCCCTAATAAGTGTCTCACCTCTGATGTTTTCCAACATTTATTCCTCGACCAATAATTTAGTAATATTCCATGAAACCATTTAGAAGGAAAATTGGAAACCAATAGGCCCTAGATCACTTTCTTGGTTCATAATGAGTATCACCTCTCTAATATATTCATCTTTAGGGATATATTCTAAGGAAAAACATTTTGGAGAATCCACTAATCTAGGAATGTAGTTTAAACATAAATTAACAACCTTTTACCCATCTTTCCATCTGCCACTGAGACTATCCACACCGACTAGGAGCACAAAAAAGTAATTAATTTCTATACTCTCAGACTCATTAATGTCCATTGTATAAAAACTATAATATATATTTATATTTATCCACCATATAAACCTATTTTCCATTATACATGCCTAAAAAAATACTGCATTCTTATCCCATATATGAGCTAGGTTGTCCTTGAATATTCCCTACACACCCATTCAATATCTATAAATCTTACTTAATATAAAGTTTTATACACAAAATCATAAAGGAACATAATCTCACGTCTCATTTTTGAAACCATCAATACCATAATCTATAAAAATTCTCTTGGATGACTAAACCTGTATATACCTCTTTAACTAGTGGAGATGACTAAGCTGGATAACCTACGAAATTCATGTATCAGGCTAATAACAGGTCTCTCAAATGCTATCAAGAATTCTTCCCAAACTCATCAGAATAGATATTAAATTGAAGCCAGCATACCTCCTACTATATATTTTATGGTTAATGTAAAGACCCGTAAAAATTCAAAGGAAATTTTTTCTTAATTTTCTTTAGAATTTTACAAGAGCGCGGTTTCAGACGGCACCTGATTCCGAGGCCCGGAGTGCCCGGAATTAATTTCCGAAGTTTGGCTCGAGTACGTTCAGTGAACGAACGAGCGGGAATTCCTAACTTTTGATCCGGTGCCCGGAATTGAAATCCGAGGGCACCGATGAACTCGCAGCGCCGAAATTTGCTTAAAGAGACCTTTTCGGGAGTTGCGTTTGTTGCGGGTTGAAAGTTAGTTTTGGGGATTAAAAGATAAGTAAAATAAAATTATGTTTGAATTTTATTTTGTTCGTGGTGGTTAGACTCTCTCATGGGAAGTTGTTGGTGGGGCCCACAACCACCCAACTTCCCATGTGTGGTTATGAGGGAGGTGGGGCCCACACGAGCCCCCATCTTTTCAAATTCCCTAACCCCTCTAAACCCCCTCTTAATTATGTGACTCTCCCCTACATTAATTATTGCCAACTTATCTCTCATTTTATTTTTGTCAACTCTAGATTTAATTAATGTAATGAATTCAACTTTTGAATTTTGAAAGGTTGGCAAAGTTAAAATAAAATAAGGTGTAGCTTATTTTATTTTGGGGAGTTGCTGTGTTGTGTGGAGATTTGAGAGAGGAAGAGTTCTACACTTTGAAGAACTTCATCTTCCCCCTTGAAGAACGCGAAGAACACCGACACGCCGTTCTATCTTCTCTCCACGTCAAAGAAAGGGAGACACCGCTTCTTCCTCGGACAACCTTCGTCAGCGTACAAGTTTCGCCAACGACGTGTCTCTTCGAACGCATCCCTTCGTCATCGGATTTGAAGAACGGCTACCGCGACGCCCGACCTCCGCGACGTCGTCTTCCGCGGAACGTTCACAATCTTCGAACCTTATACTCGAGGTAGGGGTTGTTGATTTCTTTTTGGTTTCCTTATTTTATTCTTGATCGTGAATAGCAAGTCTAACGTGTGGCTTGAATTATTTAAAGTTGCGTTATTATTTTAACGTGAGGGGGCCGGACCGCACGAACACGGCCGAACCCCCTCCATCGTTCTTGTTTATTCTTGCGGGTGGAAGCAAGTGGCGTGGTGCCGTCGCACCACGCGGATGATCGTGCAAATATTTTACGTGGCGCCGTCGCGCTACGCCGAGGAAGAATCTTCAAGAACGCGACGTCGTCGCGCCGCGTTGAATGGAATCAAGGCACGGCGAAAGGGGCGCGGTGTCGTCGTACCCGCGCCGGACGATGAACACCGCGGCCGGTTCCGGGCCGCGGCGGGACGAGGAGACCGCGGCCGGTTCCGGGACGCGGCGGAAGAGAAGACCGGCGGCCGGGCCGCCGGCGTCGGAAGCCGAAGGGGGGACCGGAATTTCCGGTCCCGTTAGAGAAAACCGGCCGGCCAGCTGGCCGGCCGGATACCATTAAAACCGGGGGAATTAATCCCCCGGCCACCTCATAAAACCCCCCTCTTTATGAGGGGGGGGGGGGTTCTTTGAAGGAGGGGGGCAGTCGGCCCCCCGGTTCCGCACCAGCAGGCCCCCCACGTGGGGGGGGGGGGGGGGGGTTTTAAAAAAAAAAACGGCGCGGCTATGCCGCGCCGCCAGTTGAAGAGCGGGGGTTTGCCCCCCGCGTGCCGACCATGTGCGGCGCCCGCCGCCGCGGCTCCCCGCGCCGCCGCGCCGCCCCAGGGGGGGGTCGTGCCGGGTCGGCCCGGACCCGGACCCCCCCGTTTCGAACCAGAATCGGTTTTTGGGCCATATCTTGAGCCTCGGACCTCCGAATGACGAACCGTCTTCGGCAACGCGATCCTTGGATCAAGACGGTCGTTTCGGTATATCGCACTCAAGGTTTCGGTTTACTTTGAGTTCGGCCGGGTTGGTTCGTTCATGAAACCAACCGGGCTTTCGGAGCGGAAACGCTCATATCTTGAGCTACGAACGTCCGATTGACGCGCCGTCAGTCGCGTTGTGTTCCTCTTAGTGAGACGGATCTTTTGGCATACTCCGCCCGAGGTTTGGACGCAGGTGGAGTATGGTCGGGTTGGTTTTGCCTTAAAAACCAACCGGGCCCCGGAGACGAAAATGCCAATAACTCTCAGACCGGGCGTCCGATCGACCCGCCGTCTGTTGCGTTGAGTTCCTGTTGACGATACGGAACTTTTGGATACATCAACTCTGGTCTTCGTGACAGTTGATGTATCAGCCTCTCGGCTCGTGGAACGGACCCTCCGAACGAGCTTACTATGTGCTGGAACCCTAGTGCTGGCTGCGACTGTTCTACTGCTACTACTGCTACTGTGACTGCGACGACGACAGTACAGAGATCCTGTGTGGATTCGACGATGACGACTTCAGCACTCAGCGATCCTACGTGGATCAGTGCTACAGGTCCTGTGTGGGCCCGATCCTGTGTGGGTCCTTGCGCTCAGCGGTTCTGTGTGAGCCAGCGCCTACAGGTCCTGTGTGGGCCCGATCCTGTGTGGGTCATAGCGGGGGTTAGTTACCTATCGATCCTTCGTGGGTCCGACGACTTAGATGGATCAGTGATCATCTTTATCGTCCTTGAAGAAGTATACCTGTGTGAGTTGAATCCTATTGCTTTCCTGTGTGGATTGTGTTGTGCAATCCTGTGTGGATTACGTTTTGCTTTCCTGTGTGGATTGTGTTGTGCAATCCTGTGTGGATTACGTTTTGCCTTCCTGTGTGGAATACGTTTACTTTCCTGTGTGGACTGAGTTGTACTTGAGCTTGGAGGTTGGTGCGTAATTGAAATTGATGACTTAGGTATATGTATGGGCATATACCTAAGCAGTATCGATTGTTATTTCATGATTGTACTTTTCTTCGTGGTTTATCCTTTGTGGATTTGAGAGACCTTCAGGGGTCTCGGGGTCCCTACTGAGTAGCTTATACTCACCCCTGCACGGGCTTTGCCCGCACTACGTTGTGTTGGTTGCAGACGACGGACAGCGTTGACCTTAGCTGAGGCTTGCAGAGCGGGACGGTACCCGGAGGTGGATCTCTGAGCGGGACGTGCACGAAGCAGACGACGGGACCTGTGGAGCAGAGGAGCTATCTGTACCCACCCTTCAGGTGGGATTTCCAGTGGACAGCTCGGTGTAGCGGCATTTACTTTTCAGTTGCTGTTTTCCCTTTCGAGTTGTACTTTACTTTCAGTTTGGGTTTGTATTCTGGCCCATTTACTTTTCCGCACTTTCAGTTGTACTCTGCTTTTGTTTAGTGTTTACTTTCCGCTTGCTTACTCTGTGGTGTTTGCTTACTTTACAAAGGCAATGCCTTCCCTTTCTACCGGGATTTACGCCTTGGTGCTAGTCGCCAGCCCCTGGCCTATGGAAGGCGGGCTTGGGGTAGTCACGGCACGGACCCCGAGGGCGGGTCGTGACAGTTAATCACTAAATTCATGTTATTTGAAATAAATCATATGAGATGTGTAACCATGGCTTGTTAGAAATTTCTAATGCCTTGTTTGTTGGAATTAAAATTATCTAACCAAATGGAGATCCATATTTTGTGTTTACAATTATTTAAACATTTAATCTTTTTCGATAATAAATGAATAATTCACAGGGTAATTAGAATACCTAAAATCCCTCATATATTGGATCGGTGTGCTGAAAAATGACATCTAATTTTCTCCGAATGATCTGCAATGATGTTGGATTTGTGAGCATTAAATCATATATTTTTATCATAGGGATATAAATATTAAAAAATAAATTTAAAATAATAATTATAATATTTCTATATATATAAATTATTTTGATAAAAATTAGTTAATTTTTTAATAATGTATTTATATGTTTTGAATATACTACTTTCTAGAGAAATGAAATTTTTTTGATGAATACTAAACATTGAATATGAAATTTTTTGAATTTTTTTATTAACAAAATATTATTGTTGAAAAAATTATATCAAATTTATCTTATTGTGAATTATTTATAATTCTCTAGAATGATTAATTAATTGATAAATAGAGAAAAATACAAAATGTAATTATAAACGACCATATTTATTAAATTAATTATAATGTAAAATTTTATTTTATTTCATAAATGTATAAATAGTTTGGTAAAATTTATATTAATAAAATTAAATTAATTTAAATATATTTAAATTTTAAATTTTATTTAAAAAAATTTCAATCATTTGAATATTTTATTATTGAAAACCAGCTTTCGTGTCTCATCAGTGTGATTATTTTTGAATTTAGTTTCACCACATAAGTGAATAAAATTTAGAAAACATGATTTATATTTTTTAACTATCCCAATTTATAATATATTAGATATTAAAATTATGTTTTTAAAAAATTTATTATAAGAACATTAAATGTTACTTACCATGGTTAAGGTATAAATTGGTTGATCGGGGGTTAAATTGAAAATGATAAGGGTTAAAATAAACTTCTCTCTTTCTTAAAATATAATTTCAAGAAATATTTCAAAAATAAATTATATATTACATTTTAAAGTTTTTTTTACCATTTTAATGTCAATAATTTTGTTATGCCTTTTCATTACAAAAAATACAAGTTTTATGCTCACATAACTTATAAAAGTTCACCCCTCTTCTCTCTAATTAACAACATAAACCCATTTATTCATGGATGAGACCCACCCAAATTACATCAAAAATACCACCCCATATTCATATAAGAATTATATTATGATAAAATCATACCTTGAAAGATTTTTTGTGGAAACCAAATTACAATACCCATAGAATATATAATGTTCATCAATGAGCAATTTTATTTTATTTCATCCCCAACTTCCTAAAAATATTCTTTTAAAAATTGATATATAAGTCATATTAAATTAATTATAATGATAATATTATATATATATATATATAATGTACTTAAACCATCCCCACATCCCAAAAATGTGTTAGTAAATCATCATTAATGTGTTTGGAAAACATCTACCTCATGAATAAATGTCATTCATTTTTTCCATTAACATCTCTCACAGTTGGGTATGATGATGGATATAAAGTATATAAATATATATATATCTCTCTCTCTGTGTGTGTGATATTTATATCATCAAAATACCTCAAGATGAATTTTATCATATATACCATTTTACTTTCCATTCTATAGGTGATATTATAACATGTTTTCTATGTTTGGCGGACTGCCGCTTAGTGAAACTATGTGATTCGTTTTTTAATAACACTTCACACGGAAGATAATTAGGAAAAAAATAAATAAATACATGTAAAATAAATGAAATTACTTTATTAATAATAAAATATTTATCATTATAAAATTATAACATTTTATTTTATTTCTAACTGTTAGACTCAATAAAAGATGAAAAATTTGTATGTGTATATTTTGATTATCTCATTCATCAAGAGATACAACTCAAACTTTTCATCACAAAAAAATAGACGATATTTTTATGTATATATATAGAAATAATATTTTCTTTCATATATTATGATTATTTTTAAATGATAAAAAATTACCTACCTTGTTTCAATGATGTCTGTGAAAAACATAAATGTTAGTCATGAGTATATACAACCTATAATCTCTAAGATTGTAAAGCAATTAATATCTCAAAACAATTATTTTATTATTTGACCTACAATTATAAATTATGACTCTATATTAATATTATTTTATAATTATTATTCCTTATTTAATGTTACAATGATTTCATATGTGTACTAAAATTAAAAATTCAAAACAAATAGGGAAAAATACAATCATTACCCAAAAAGTGACTCTAATAAAGAAATGGTAATAAAAGGGTAATGAATAGTCTTATATAAATCATATATGGTATAATATAAATAATATTGGTTCTTTAATACATATATTCTAAAATTATAAGTCTTATATAAGAGTTTTTAATGTTTACAAAGGAAGTTGTGACTTAACCTAATGGATTACAATTCTCTCTTATATTTATTTGGGACAAAAAAATTCATAACTTGTTTATATTGTGTAGAGTATATACAATACATATAACATTTTATACCATTATTATCATAATTATAACAGTCTCAATATTTTCAATTGATCCAAAGGTTTTAGGGGATTAAAATTTTCAATATATTACAAGTTGAATGGGATTTCTATTTCACATTTATTTGATGTGGAACACAATCCATGTTCACATAAAATTTATATTATATGGTGTATTAATACACATGAATTTATTTTATTTAGAATATAATTAACAATATAGTTATTTAAATGTATATTTTATGATCTCTCATTTTTGGGGCTTACAGCTCGAAAGTTAAAAAGAAGAAACACAATTTTTATCGATTTTTTCCCTAATACATATATTTTGTTATGAACATATCTTAATTTATGTGGTCTATATACAGTACCTTTTACTATTATTAAAAGTAATTTATTTATTATCCTGAATTTTTTGTTTTATTTGATTATTTTACTACATGATTATTAAAATTCATTATTACCAATGTGGTGGATATTTTATGTTACAATTACAATGTTTATCCAGATTGATTATGATTATGTTCCTCACATTGAAATATTGTGATCTATTTCTCATGAAACTCATTAATTATCTTCTTATATAGTTATTTAATTAGAATATATTTTCCCATTAATTCTAATCTCTTTATGTAATCTATAGTTCAAAAAATGTTTTTTTAAATCAACTTTATTTCTCCCTTCGATCGAAAACACTTTTTATTCCGAAATCACATTTTCTAAAATGATCAAAAAAATTATAAATTTTCACATTATTTAATATGGAAAAGTTTACAATTGTTTTTCTTTTTGGAAAATATTTTTAAATGATTTTTCAAGTAATTTTTCAAATAAGTCCCTCTAGTATTTTATTATAAATTAGATATTAATCTATGTTTTAATGTGTACAAAATAAAACAAATTTAATAACATCAGAGTTATTATTTTAATTGAGTATTATTATATATATTCTTGTGTTTATTTTAAAAGAATCATATTTCCAAAATATGTTATGAAATTTTGTTTTCAAAAATTTATTTTCAATGAAATGTTATCTCTTTCATGAAATTTTCCAATTGATTTAAATTTAAAACAACCTCCATATATGATGACATAAACTAAAGTAATTTATGATTAGATGGATATATGTACAATGTATATCATTATTTTTCTTTATATTAGTGTTTTATAATAACAATATTATCATGAAATGTTTTCCTTTTCCCTATATTATATAATGATATTACTTTTATGAAATCATCATCATTCCCTACAGGTTTTGAAATTATAAAATGATAAAATGATAATGAAACATATTTCCTTTCATTGGGGTATGATATGATGAAATGTTTTTGGAGACCAATACATTTCATTATGTTTGATATGATGAATGCTTTATGATCTCATAAAACACATTTATATTATTTAAATTATATAAATTTTTGGAATTATATCTCTCTCTAATGAATTGGGAAGAGAAAATATCTCACTAGATATAAATAATTATAATAGGGGTAATCCATGTTTAGTATGTGAGTTTTCTCACTGTGATGGTATTTGTGGTGAACCATAACTATTATTATGGGATGGGGTGTAAATTGAGTCCAATATTATATCCTTTGAATAGATACTTTAATGTAATGGAAATGATTTTCTAGGCTTATATATATGCCATGATTATATGTCTTATGACAATGTTATTATCTCATGAATCATGTTCATTGATTTCCTAATAATTCATGTAATTTTATCTTCCGGTATTTATTTCATGATTTTAAATGTTAATCATTCATATGCATGGTATGGTTTTCCAATTTTATTCGAATGTTACCCATATGTTCATATTAGTATTATACATCTCCCTTGTTTATACATACTAGGCATAAGAGATCACTCTTTGTTTTATTTTATTTCCCATGATTATGATGAAAATTTTGAAGTAGTGTATATTTATAAACAGTAATAATGGAGAAAATCAGTATTGGTGATGTTAAAGATATTTCAATAAAATTTAAAATTGTTTTTATCTAGTATTGGAAAAACTAAAACATTTTAGTTCCCATGTGTTTTTTTCTACACTATAAAATATTAATTGAAATATATGTAATGTCCATAGATGAAAATATGAGGGGTTTTAAATTTGATATTAGAGGAATAACTATTTTATGATATAGAATCTATAATTAGAATATTTTAATGAGATACCTAGAGAGACATCTATGTGTATTTATATGAATTTATCTAATGATAAGACTATGTATGAGTAAAATTATAGGAAAATATCCTTGGAATTTGGTAAATGAAATAGAAATTGGTTTTCGGATAATTACATCCTAGTCTAGATATTAAAAGTGGATGTGGATCTAGAAAAATTTTGAATAAGAGATAATAACATTGAAAAAGTTGTATTGAGATGGACTTGATCATCACCTGGTCAATGAAATTGGCCTTACTATACAATGGGATTGGTAATTTTAGGGAGTATTATAAGGCCCCAGCCTAAAACATTACTTAATCTTGAGTTATTTCAATAATACACGTTGAGGATCTTTTCAGGTTTAGAGTTTTAGAGAATTAGAACATAAATCATGCATTACATTCAACATTTAAAGAAGGTGGTCACATAAAAGATAATACTCATTTTTCCCATAAACGAAAACATATTTAAAATAAGACATAGATTCTTCTTTGATACATTCTTGACACTATCATCACATCATGTACCATTCCCTTGACCTATTAAAAACACTTCAAAAACATGGGATGAGCATAAAAATATCAACAAGGGATATAAAATTAAAAAATGAAAACATCAGTCCATATATGAAATCATACTTTACTCATATAACATAATCATTTTAGCATACCTCATCAAATCATGAATAAATCACAGAAATCATAAGACATAAAGGTATCTTGAGGCATTCATATCATTCTTATGTAGGGAGTAACCCTCATGGTTACATTTAGAATACCAATCAGAGTATATTACCTAAATCTCTTCGGAGAAACCTTAACGTTTAACCCCTTCGCGTTACCCAATGCATTGGAGAGCTATATCGGGCTCACCCGCCCTTAGTTTATCACAGAACCACCCGTCTTCATAAACAATTCCCAAGAACCATAACATAATCATATCATATAAAACATGCATAAAGGAAACATAACATTTCCAAATTTCAATCACAAGATATCAATAACACATTGATATAATAAAAACATTATTAAAACCATTTTAAAATACCAAAATAAAAGAAAAGTAAAACATGGTATTTATTTTTCATTAAAAATAAGTTATGCCTTGTAGATGAAGCCGAAACTCCAATAATGGTCACGGCGGTGGAGAAGTCGCTGTCGCTGCATACGTATGAAAAAAAAACATTCCCTTTTGTCGTTTAGTAAATGCTTAGTATAAAAAAATATTCCTTTTGAATAAATGTAAAAGTCAAAGGGGTTTATACACCGTATAAAAGAAAGTTGTGTATAAAAAAAATATGCCTCAATGAAAGGAGATTGAGACGAAGTCCCATACCTTGTATCCGACTTGACTCGATCGTTCTTTAATCTACTGAATAATAAATGTGAGTTAATATATACTTTCTTAGGAACATTTTTCAAGTTCATTATTCTTTTTATATCACTTATTACCATGTCATGAACACTATGTAATTATTTAAGTTAATAACGGTCGTTTTAACGATCATTGGTACTTGAGTCAAAAATAAACTCTTTATAATTACTAGTTATTCATGTATCCATTATATGTAGAGTTATATTCATGATGTAGATATCATATATATCTATTATATCTATTATATACATGCATTTATAATATTACATAACATTTAGAGGTCAGAAATGAAATGCACCGTTTATGGAGACGATAAGGCGTACGTACGCATGAACACTACTTTCATTACTATTTCATATTTTATGGAATGGAATCATAATGATATAAAGGTATATTATAATTCCAGTATAATATCATATATAATATCATTAACTCCATCCTTAATACGTCCCAAATATGGAATTAACGAGTCAAATCACTTTAAGGGGGCGGTAGTCTGTACTTCCTAAAATGAATATATCGTGTTTACCCATAATGGAAACCATAAAGGTATGCCAAAAATGAAAAATAAAGATGCTCAAGGAAAACATAAACATATTATATATCATATAAAAATATATTTTCATCTTAATTTCCACCTTTGAAGGTGTTAGAAGAATATTGAACAATCATCATTTCGTGAGGTAGAAATTCGCCATCCACAGAAACAGTATGCTCTTTAACCATTAGATGAAGGTTTTTGTAACTGTAGCATGAATAATTCTTATAAAAACATACTAGTATATTGAAGATACTGGTGTTTTTACAAAAGAAATTAATAAAAAGTTTTTAGGGGGTTGGAGAAGAAAAATAAAACAAAAGAACATTAGAGAAGACATTTCCTTTAAATCGGGTAACTCTTCTTGGTTTGAACCAAAATGGTTTCTTGAAGAGATTTCTGCATAATTTAAGGCTTCTAGGATGAAAAGATGGATTTTGAGAGATAAAATGTGCAGAGATTGGTTGAGCCAATGGCGTGAGAAGTGTTGGTAAAGAGGTAGAGGTGGGGGACTTTTATAAGAGGAGAGGAGGGGAACTCTTGGAAAGGTATAAAATGTTACTTTATTTTCAAATGAGTTTCAGATTTTAAAGGACCCAAATTGATGTATTTCGATGATTAGGTGATAAGGGTTCAAAATATACTCATCCAATAGGTCTTTGAAATGTGTAATTCATAGATTTTACAATATCTTTTCATTTTATTTAAATCGTTCATTAATGAGGTAATCGCTGCATCATCATGATGTCAAAAATAATTTAATTTATTTAATGAATAAAAATTATAAAAATATAATATGATGTATTAAATATTTTTAGCACTCCAATTAATATTTATAGTCCAATTTATCATTTATTTAGTCAAAATTAAAAATGTTTTACTCAGGTGATATATTCTTTGTTATATTTAACTTTCTTTAAAAATAAAAAGCTAAAAAGTCATTATCACAAAAAAGTGATTCCATGGGGTCCCCAAGTTTCGCACAAGGCATCCCATGGTCAGCGATGACACAACCAGTAGCATTAGGACACATTTTGGGGTCATTTTATATTATTATGATTTTATTTTATTATCCTTAACTAGCTGATTACTAATTAATCAAGATAATTAAAGATAATTACCGTCGTTACTATTCATAATGCCCAAAAAAAGAGTCTTGATTAAATAATTTGGACCTTCTGATTCCAAATATGTAATCAATTTTACCAAATTCCAAACACATAAATTGAAATATTTAATTTAAAAATGATTCCCATTTTCAAAACAATATCGGGTTTTTTAGAAACAATATCTAAGAAAAGTTTGGCACTTGTTTATGCCCAATTCCAAATTGAAATTAATTATAATTACCACCATTAGATTATATGGTAAAAATATATTCTAATAACACTTTAATACCAATTAAGAAGATAATCTATCCATATAATTAAATTAGGTGAAAAAGCAGTTTTGATGTAAAATATAGTATTTTTCACTATTCATTAAAAAATGAACATGGTCAGAAAAATACCAAAAATTTACCCATGGTAAATTTCAATGTCCCAATAATAAATTATAAGATTATTTTTACAAATATAGATTATAAAATTTTCAAAAGATATATTTAAAAATGGTTCTCCGTCAAAAGGCGGTAAAACAATCTTTTAAAAACCTTAGTGTATTCCATGCTTAAGATTGGATTTATTCTCATTTTAAGCCTCTAAAATACTATCTAATTCATAAATAGACATATATAAGAATATATATTATTAATTAATTACTTTATATGTTACATCCTTCCCCCTTTTATAAAATTGTGTCCCTACAATTTATTTACTTATCGAATAAGTGGGGGTATTTATACCTCATTGCATTTTTAGATTCCCATGTTGCCTCTTCACTCATGTGGTTTTTTCACAAAACCTTTACTAGATGAATGACCTTATTCAGTAACACTTTCTCCATGTGGTCAAGAATCTGTACCGGTTGTTCCTCATATGATAGGTTCTATTCCAACTGAACTACCTCTGGACTCAAAACATGAAATGAATCTGGCATGCACTTCCTTAACATTGAAACATGAAAAACATTGTGTACATGACATAAAATTGGAGGTAAAGCCACTCAGAATGCAACTGATCCAACTATATCCATAATTTCATATAGTTCAATGAACCTTGGACTCAATTTTCCTTTCATACCAAATCGCATCACACGTTTCCATGGTGAGACTTTGAGAAAAACAATATCACCTACCTCAAAAGAGAGATCCTTCCTCCTATTGTCCGCATAAATCTTCTGCCTACTCTGAGTTGTTCTCATGTGTCTCTGTATCAGCTGAACTTTTTCTGCCAACTCTTCTACCAATTCTGGTCCCATCAACTTCCTTTCACCCACTTCATCCCAGAAAGCTGGAGTTCAACACCGCTTCCCATATAATGCCTCAAATGGTGCCATCTGTATACTAGAATGAAAACTGTTATTATAATAAAACTCAACCAAAGAAATATGTTGGTCCCAACTTCCCTGATAATCCATCGAACAAGCACGTAGAATATCCTCCAAAGTCTGAATCATTCATTCTAGCTGCTCATTTGATTGAGGATGAAAAGCTGTAATAAAATTTAATTATGTACCCAATGACTTCTGAAGGCCTTTCCAAAAGTTAGAAGTGATCCTGGGATCATGGTCAGATACAATGAAGAGAGGAACTCCATGCTACCTGAATATCTATTTAAGATACAAATGGGAATGTTGATATAGCGAAAAAGAATCTTGTATAGCAAGGAAATGAGCAGATTTAGTCAAGAAATCAATAATAACCCAGATTGCATTATTACCTCGAGGTGTCTTCAGAAACCCCACAACAAATTCCATGTATATATTCTCCCATTTCAACACTAGTACTGGTAATGGATGAAGCATCCCTTTTGGTAACTACCGCTCCTCTTTAACCTACTGACAAGTCAAACACTTCACAATAAGATCAGCAATATCTCTCTTTATTCCATCCCACCAGTAGTACTCCCGAAAATCTCTATACATCTTAGTACAGCCTGGAAGAACTGAAAAGGGAGAACTATGAGCTTCACATAACAACTCTCTATTCAACTCTGAATCACAAGGCACACACAATCTATTCCCAAATCTCAAAACACAATCATTATCAATGTTTAATTCAGGCAACATACCCTTCTGAACCAGATCTACCATTTTCTGAAACTCACTTTCTTGCTTCCATGCTTGCTTTATACTGTCTGATAGAGACGATTTCACTGATACCTGATACAAAACAGAATAACATCCTGCACCAATAGCTTCTATGCCAATGTTCATCAAATCCTCAACCAAAGGATCACATTCCAAACGCAACATAGTTAATGAAGCATTACTTTTTCGACTCAAAGCATTATCCACTTTATTTTCTTTTCCCGGATGGTAATGAATTGTACAATCATAATCCTTGATTAATTCCAGCCATATCCTCTGTCTCATGTTCAATTATTTCTGAGTGAATATATACTTTAAACTTTTGTGATCAGTATATATTTCACACTTTACTCTATACAAATGATTCTTCCAAATTTTTAAAGCAAAAACAACAGCATCTAATTCCAAATCATTTATAGGGTAATTTACCTCATGAGTTTTCAACTGACGTGAAGCATAAGCAATTAACTGATCATTCTGCATTAGGACGCAACCATGTCCTTTCAATGAAGTATCACTGTAGATGACAAACTCACCATTCCTTGAAGGTAGTGCCAAAACTGGAGCATTCACCAATATTCTATTCAATTCCTAAAAACAATCATCACATTCTTTTGTCCAGATAAACATAACACCATTCCGAGTTAGACTAGTCATTAGACTAGATAACTATGAAAATTTTCTAAAATACCTTCGGTAATAGCCTGCCAAACCAAGGAAGCTACGAATCTGGGTTACATTTGTGGGTCTTGTCCATTCTTCAACAAACTTTTTTTTGCAGGATCAACAGTTATCCCATCTTTAGAAACAATGTGACCATGGAAAGAAATTTGTTACAACGAAAAATCACACTCACTAAATTTCCCATACAATTTATTTTCTTTTAAGGTTTGAAAAATAACCCTTAAATGTTTTTCATGCTCCTCTTTACTTTTAGAAAGCACCAAAATTTCATCAATTAAAACAACCTCAAACTTATCCAAGGACACATGGAAACTTCTATTCATAAGGTCCATGAATACAGCAGGTGCATTTCTTAGCCCAAAAAGCATTACTACAAATTCATAATGGCTATATCTTTTACGAAACATGGTCTTCAGAATATCTACATCCTTTACCTTCAACTGATGGTACCCCGATCTCAGGTAAATCTTTGAAAAAAATTGTGCTCCTAGGAGGTGATCAAACAAATCATCGATATGAGGAAAAGGATATTTGATCTTAATAGTGATGTTATTCAAGGCTTTATAATCCATGAAAAGTCTCATGGAACCATCTTTTTTAACAAATAATACAGGAGCACCCCATGGTTATGTGCTAGGTCGAATGAAACCTTTCTCTAATAAATCATGCAATTGCTTCTTCAACTCTAAAAGTTCAGTTTGATCCATTAGATAAGAGGGTTTTGAAATTGGCTTAGCATCAGGAACTAAGTCAATGGTAAATTCAACTTCCTGATCTGGTATTATTCCAAGCAACTCATCAGGATACTCAATTACCACTAGCACATCATTAATTTGAATAGTTCCCTTGTTTTCAACGATATGTTAAAGGTAACATTCATTTCCATCTTTTACATGTTTCTTGGCCTCTTGATATGTTATCAATAGTAAGGGTTCATTCTTGTACAAAAACCGAAAGTCTTTCGGAAAAGAAACTTCTTTAGCTCTACAGTCAATCTTAGAATGGTAAATAGAGAGCCAATCCATACCCAGGATAACATCAAACTCTACTAGAGGTAAAACAATAAGGGTTGCAAGTAGGTTCTTTCCACGGATAAAGATAGGAAGATTATTATAAATTCTTTTTTCCTCAACATTTCCCCCACGTGTTTTTACCACAAGTTCAGGAGTCATTTCTTGAGATGGTATTCCCATTTTACTAGAAAAGTTTTCTGAGATGAAAGAATGTGTAGACCCCGAATCAAACAACACACTGTCATAATCTGAAAAAACAAACAAAGTACCTAATACCACTTCATTTGATGGCCCAACATCTACTGATGTAGTTTCAAAGGATTTCACCACCCCTTTCTGCTTGTAGTGTAACTGTTTCTCATCACATGAGCTCTTTTTCAGACACTCGTTTGCATAGTGACCCATCTCATTTCACTTAAAACATTTCACAAACTATAAATAAAATTTTCTCTTACCACCACCCTGATCTTTTTTAGTGCAATCACGATCTGTATGTCCCATATTAATGCATTGGTATCACTTTCTAAAATTTAGGAGGCATTCCCCAGCATGCCTTTTACCACATTTATCACAAACTGGAAACTTAGTTTTCTTACCATCAGACCTTTTTGAAGAATTCTTTCCATTCTCCTACCACCTCGGTCTCTTCTTCTATTGGTTGTTATATAACACTTGATCATCGGAAAACTCCATATCCACCTTCTCATCACTTCGAATAAGCTTTTCATAACTCTTGAACTCGCGAGAAGCTAAAGCCCTTCGATATTTTGGCTTTAATCCTGAGTAAAAACGATTGATTTTACTATGAAGGTCTCGGATAGAATTTGGAGCATACCTTTCCAATCGAGTGAACCTTTCTTCATAGGCATCCACTGAGTCTTCCTATTGCCTAAATTGCATGAATTGTTTTTCCATCCTAAGTTGAACAGCCTTAGGAAAATAATTCTCAAGAAACATACCTTTGAATTCATCCCAGTCGAGAGCATAAATCTCATCAGCATCCCTGATATTTTTATCCATCACCCACCACTAATCTACTTCACCCTCCAAACTTTAAATAGCAAGACTAACCTTTTTATTGTCTGAACACCCCATTACATCGAAAATCTTCTCTAGTGCTTTAATCCACCCTTCAGCTAGCACATGATAAGATGATCCTCTGAATGATGGGGGATGTTGCCTCAGGAAATGTTCCACCGCTGACATGTTCCTCTGCGGTTGATCGGGCTGATCTCGTGCATGAATACCACCACAATTTATCGCTTGAGTCAACTGTGACATTACTGCAACAAACTGTTCATTTCAAATTTCGACCATCTCAGGATGCTGATTCGGAAGATTATTTCCTTCTGTTTGCCTTCCTAGCACTGCTTCCCTGTTTCCTCTGCGGAAAACCATTCTGAACAAAGTTGTCCTAGATGAAGCAACATGGTAATCTTCAAATCCTATACCATTTCAATTTGACCATAAAAAAAATATTTTGGGATAATCATTTAATAGAATTCTAACTCCTAAAGTTATCTAAACTGACCTTTTATACCAACTATAATTCCTTGACCTTAAACATTACTTAATCATGAGTTATTTCAAGAATACATGTTGAGGATATTTTCAGGTTTATAGTTTTAGAGAATTAGAACTGAAATCATTTATTACATTCCAAATTTGAACAAGGTGGTTACATAAAAGATAGTACTCATTTTTCACATCAACAAATACATATTTAAAATAAAATATAGATTCATTCATGACACTTTCTTGTCACTATCATCACATCGTGTACCTTTCCCTTGATCTGTGAAAAGCATTTCAAAAACATGGGATGAGCATAAAAATCTCAACAAGGGATATAAAAGTACGAAATGAAAACATTAGTCCATGTATGAAATCATACTTTACTCATAAAACATAAGCATTTTAACATACCTCATCAAATCATGAATAAATCATAGAAATCATAAGACATAAAGGTAACTTGAGGCATTTATAACATTCTTACGTAGGGAGTAACCCTCATGGTTACATTTGAAATACCCATCACAGTATATTCCGCAAATCTCTTCAGAGAAACCATAACGTTTAACCCCTTCGCGTTACCCAATACATTCGAGAACTATAGTGGGCTCACCTGCCCTTAGTTTAACATGGAACCAACCGTCTTCATAAACAATTCCCAAGAACCATAACATAATCATATCACATAAAACATGCATAGAGGAAACCTAACATTTCCGCATTTCAATCACAAGATATCAATAACACATTGATATATTAAAAACATTTTCAATACCATTTTCAATACCAAAATAAAAGAAAAGTAAAACATGGAATTTATTTTTCATTAAAAAAAGTTATGGCTTGTAGAGGAAGCCAAAATTAAAATAATGGTCACTGCGGCAGAGAAGTCGTTGTCGCCGCATACGTAAAACAAATAAACATTCCCTTTTGTAATTTAGTAAAAACTTCATATAAAAAAAGTTTCCTTTTTAATAAACGTAAAATTCAAAGGGGTTTATACACCATATAAAAGAATGATTTGTATAAAACAAAATATTTCTCAATGAAAGAAGATTGAGACGAAGTCCCATACCTCGTATCCAACTTGACTCGATCGTTCTTTAATCTCCTGAATATTAAACTTGTGTTAATTTCTACTTGATTAAGAACATTTATCAAGCTCATTATTCCTTTTATATCACTTATTACCATGTCATGAACACTATTTAATTATTTAAGTTAAAAACGGCCGTTTTAACGATCATTGGTACTTCAGTCAAAAATAAACTCTTTATAATTACAAGTTGTTCATGTATACATTATATCCAGAGTTATATTCATGATGAAGATATCATATATATCATATATATCCAGTATATACATGCATTCATAATATTACATAACATTTAGAGGTAAGAAATGAAATGCACCGTTCACAGAAACGGTAATCCGTACGTATGCATGAATGCTACTTTCATTTCTATTTTGTATTTTATGGAATAGAATAATAATGATATGAAGGTATATTATAATTCCAGTATAATATTATATATAATATCATTAACTCCATCCTCTATACATCCCACATATGGCATTAACGAATCAAATAACTTTGAGGGGGCGGTAGTCCGCACTTCCAAAAATGAAGATATCGCGTTTACCCATAATGGAAACCATAAAGGTATGGAAAAAATGAAAAATACAGAATCTCATGGAAAAAATTAACATATTATATATCATATATAAATATTTTGTCATCATAATGGCCACCTTTGAAGGTGATAGAAGAATATTGAACAATCATCGTTTCGTGAGGCAGAAGTTCGCCATCCACTGAAACTATGTGCTCTTTAACCATTAGATGAAGGTGTGTGTAAGTGTAACTCTAATAATTATTATAAAAACATAATAGTATATTTAATATACTGGTTTTTTTACAAACGTATTGAATTAAAAGAGTTTAGGGTGTTGGAGAAGCAAAATAAAACAAAATAACATTAGAGAATACTTTACGTATAAATAGGGTAACTCTTCTTGGTTTGAACCAAAATGGGTTCTTGAAGAGCTTTCTGCCTAAGGTAAGCCATCTAGGATGAAGAGAGGGATGTAGAGAGATAAAATGTGTACATTTTGGCCAAGCCAATGGCTTGAGAAGTGTGGGTAAAGAGGTAGTGGTGGGGGCCATGTATAAGAGGAGAGGAGGGGCACTCATGAAAAGGTATAAAATGTTACTTTATTTTAAAATGCGTTTCGGATTTTAAAAGTCCCAAATTGATGTATTTCGAGGATAAGGTGATAAGGGTTCTCAATATATTCATCCAATAGGTATTTGACAAGTGTAAGTCATATAATTTACATTATTTTTTTATTTTATTTAAATCGTTCATTAATGAGGTAATCGATGCGTCATCATGATGTCATAAATAATTTAATTTATTTAATGTCTAAAAAATATATAAAAATACTATGATGTAGTAAATCTTATTAGATTTCCAATTTCTATTTATAGTCCAATTTATAATTTATGTAGACAAAATTAAAAATGTTTTACTCAGGTGATACATTCTTTGTTATATTTAACTTTCTTTAAAAATAAAAAGATAAAAAGACATTATCACACAAAAGTGATTCCATGGTGGCCCCAATTTTGGAACAAGGAATCCCATGGTCGGTCATGAAACAACCAGTATCATTATGACAAATTTTGGGGTCACTTGTTATTATTATGATATTATTTTATTATCGTTAACTACCCGATTACTAATTAATCAAGATAATTAAAGATAATTACCGTCGTTACTATTCATAATGTCCAAAAACAAAAGAGTCTTGATTACATAATTTGGACCTTCTGATTCCAAATATGTAATACATTTTACCAAATTCCAAACATATAAATTGAAATAATTAATTTAAAAATAACTTCCGTTGTTAAAACAAATAGCGGGTTTTTTTAGAAACAATATCTATGAAAAGTTTGGCACTTGTTTATGCCCAATTCCAAAGTTAAATTAATTATAATGAAAACCATTGTATTAGATGATAGAAATATATTCTAATTAAATTTTAATACAAATTAAAAAGACAATCTAACCATATAATTAAATTATATGAAAAGGAAATTTTGATGTAAAATGCAGTAGTTTTCACTATTCATTAAACAAATGAACATGGTCAGAAAAATACCAAAAATTTACCCAAGGTAAATTTCAATGTCCCAATCATAAATAATGAATTTATTTTGACAAATACAGCTTATAAAATTTTCAATAGATAGATTTAAAAATGGTTCACCATCAAAAGGCGGTAAAATAATCTTTTAAAAATATTAGTGTACTCCATGCTTAAGATTGGATTTATTCTCATTTTAATCTTCTAAAACACTATCTAATTAATAAATAGACATAGATAAGAATATCTATTATTAATTAATTACTTGGGATGTTACAATTATACTTTTAGAAATTCCAAAATCCTTAACAGATAATCATTATGAACTAAAATAAATGATTACTATTGATATACAAGGGTAGAGAAAAGTTTTTATAAATTAAAAATATGGTTCCCTGATTTTGAAATCCAATATGTGATATTTTAATTCATTATTTGGTTTTCCACTATGATTTCAGTTTCTATCCCAATGATTTTTGGTTTTAGAAAATTGAGGGAACTTGAAAAATCAAGATAAATATGTAACATGACGTAAAATTTTATATTGAACATCTAAATGGGATGATGACCATAGTAAATTATATTGTGTATATTCTTAATCACAAATTATAGAACGTGATTAATAATATAAACCTTAACCAGCTCCCTGACTCACCAAATAATATAAGAATAGATTTTGATGAAATGTTTTTGTGGGGACCATCGATTGTAACACCCCGAGATTTTATGAAAATATTCTTTTTAATTGGATTAATTTCTTGTGTTGTACACTACACCAAAAGGAGCTTGCACAACACGCATCCCTGACTTACCTTGCATTACAGGCAATCACGACCTTCCTCGATAGCTTGTGTAGTACGCAATACCGAATTTCACTAAACGAGATATTATTATAATATTATTATGAACTAGGCGTTATTAATAGTAATACCAACTTTTTGATATTTTATAAATTTTATCTTTCAAAATGGACACCATTTTTGGATTCGGAATATCGAAATTATCTTAGGGTGAAATTTTGGTACTTTACGGATAACTTTCATATTTTGGTGAATAGTGAAAATTACTAAATTTTAAATAAAAACAACTTTTTTAATCGAAATAATTAATAGTGATAAATTATTAATTTGAGTGGTTTTAAAGTATATTTATAATATATTTTTACAATTTAATACAATGTTGGTCATTGGATGTAATTTCACATTTAAACCAGACATAAACAAGTGTCAATCTTTTGATAGTTATTATCTCTTAAAAACACGCTATTTGTTTTGACGACGAGAATTAATTTTTAAATTAGTTAATGTAACTGATATGTTTTGAATTTGGTAAAATAGACATCATTTTTGAATTCATAATATCAGATATATCTTAGGCTTAATTTTTGGTATTTTTTCTGGAAACTTTCATTTTTTGATGAATAGTGAAACCACTATGTGGTAGTTAAAAAACTGAATTTTTCATAAAACTTAATTTTACCATGTTTGTGAGTGGAATTTTGAAAATCCAAGAGACACGGTTAATAGCAAGGACTAAAATGTGGTTCAATGAGATAAAAATAATTTTTGGTGAATATTAACTATATTCTTTTATTTACCACGGTTAAAAGTAATTTTTGGTGAATAGTAACTTTTTTTCTTTGATTTAATAAACTTTTTTAGAACTAATATTTCTGTTATGATTCTCACAAAAATCAATTACCAAATAGTGTCAAAATTGACATAAAATAGTTTTTAAAACAAATATTATATTATTAATTGTTATTTAATTCCTAAAAATCTAAGGTTCTTCCAAATGACTTCGATAAGGTTATATATTTTAATAATAAACAACTTGGGGTTCTTTTGGCTTGTCATATTAAGTTTATTAATCTTATAGTGTAAGAAAACAAGAAGACACGGTAAAAGTAAATTATTTAACTTAAGGTTATATCTAAATGATATGGTTAAAATAGAAACCTAAACTTGTCTAAATTCTATTGGATGAGAGGATATCGACCCATCCCCACCTTAGATTATAAATAAATCAATTTGGAGCTATTAAAATCTGAATATGACTTTATAATAAAATAATAATTTTAGTTTTTCCAAAGGTGCCCCTCTACTCTCTTATAAAAAAGCACCTCCTCCCTCTCTTCCTCACACCATATTGAGCCTTCAAGAACATCCAGACCCTACCAAATTCCCCTCTACACTTCCCTAGAAACATCATAGAGGACCTGGTCTTCTTAAAAGACCAATTTTAGTGCCCTAATATGAGGTCTCAAAGAGGCGCATCAAAGAAGAGGTAATGTCTATTACCGATTCTTTCAACTTTATTTCTTCTTCCACTTCTTCTTCATAGGTTGTTGCATTATTAAGTAATAACATCAGTATCACTTGTATACTGATATGTTATTATATGTATGAAACAACCCTATTTCACCATCTATCCATCCTATGGAAAATGAAATCGCCACGCGTGCATACGTACGGAATACCGTCTCCACGCCGTGGTGTAATCTATTTTCCACCACCACCTTACTTGGATGGGTATAATGGTGTAAATAATAACTATATATGATTATTTTAAAGTGATATTGATTCTGTAATAGTATACATACACTCTAATAAAATTCCATTATCATGGGAACGATATCATCGCTCGTGCGTACGCACAGAATACCGTCTCCACAATGCGATGAGATTCATTCTCAATGATTAACCATTCATAAATGATTATAAAGTATATATAATAAGTAATCATGAAATATATGACATAATAATGATACTGGATTTATGTATATATATATATATATATCATCCAATTAATTACATTCAATTCAATGAGGAAACGAAAACAACGTTCATGCGTACGTACGGCCTACCATCTCCATGAACGTTGTATTTCTTTCCATCTATCGATCTGTTATATATATGTATATTCTGAATATATATTATATATAAATCATGTTTTATATTTTGGAATTAAGTAATCATGATCTAATTAATCATATGAATAATTACAAGTCAAAACACAGACGACAAATGAAATGATTTTACCCAAAACACTCTTTAACATGGAATTTACAAAAGAACGGGTAATATAAAGTCATAAGTGAACCATATATGATATCATAACAATGAATATGATTCAGTAATAAGTCAGTGACATTATTTAAATCATTATACATGAGGTTCAGATACGTACGAAGCATATCAGACCTAAGGTAAGGGATAATTTTGCAAATCTCATTTTTATCTGAGATTTCTTATTCGTAAGTATTTACTG
Source organism: Viscum album (assembly GCA_963277665.1). Lineage (NCBI taxonomy): Eukaryota > Viridiplantae > Streptophyta > Magnoliopsida > Santalales > Viscaceae > Viscum > Viscum album. The sequence continues at coordinate 1,800,419,047 of OY728157.1, forward strand.
GGGTTATTGCTATCATCCATGTCCATGTTTTATAAAAATTTATTCATGTATTTTTAAAGTCCATTGTACCCATTTTTTACTTTTACCCCTTTGTATGGAAGGAATCTATCATTTATTTACCCTACAAGGTACTTCTTTGACTTTTCGGACAAAAGTACAAGAAAAATGTTTTTTAACGTATACGGCATGAAAGGAATTTTACGATTTTATAAAGCCTTATTTTCATGAAGCTTACTCCAAAATATTTAATGACTATTTTCAAAAAAATCCATTTCATTTAAAATTGAATGACATTTTGTGAAAAGAGAATGACTTTGAAGAAGAAAGGATATTTTCCTCAAGAATTCATTTCAAGTGTTTTATCAAAACCATTTTTCATCTAAGATGACATTATTTCATATGTGTATGTTTCAAGTATCATGTCTCTATGATTTACATGGTTTCACTTTTCATATTATGAAATGATATCCATGTCCATTATATGGATTATTTGATGATGGGATGATGTTTATGAAACCCATTTTATTTATTAGGTTATTATGAATGATGTATGTTTATTTTGTGGCACAAGTAAGAATGATTTCATTATGAGATGGGTGGGAACTATATCTCCATCCAATGCATTGGTTAAAGATTTATATCTCATGAGATAGACATGGCAAGAACAGTAAGTTAATCCGGTTCAATATTACAGGACTAGAACGAGGAGTGAACTCGATTCAGAAAGGGACTTTGTCCACTAAGATGGTCTTGGCAGCAATTCCTTGGATACTATGGAAATCATTACATGTGCTTAATGGATTCCACAGTTACATGTTTTATTCTCATACTATGTTATCATGATTTATGTTCTATTATGATCTATGCCTTATGTACTTCCATGGTGTAAGTCGTTGCTCAAGATTTTGATGTTTAAACATTATGTTCATGTTTTTAAGTTCAAATGTATATGGTATGTTTTATTTTATCCATGCTTACCCTTACTGAGCATTTGAGCCCACCCTTTTTATGTTTTATTTTCCCCCAGGATTAAAAGAACAGTTTTAGGTAAGGAAACAAAAAGTGGAAGATCTTTGTGGGAGATGTTGAAGATCTTTCACCACGATTAGAAGATTACGTTCCAAGTTTCCAAAGACACTGAACTATTACGGTCCTTGTGTGTCTATTTTTGTTATGTATTATGTATTCGGCAAAAGTAATTTAATATCTATGTACGTCATGCTTCAGGTCTCTACAATTGGTATCAGAGGAAAGGTTTAGTTAACCTTTGGAAACTAGGATGAAAAAACTTTAGTGAGATCCCTAGAGATATTTCTAAGGTATGTCTAGGGATGTCCCTAAGGTTAAGTATACGTATAGGTTATAGTCATAGAATTGCGCTAACGATCTTAAAATTTAATCTAAGATGTTATATATTGAGGGTAATCCTCCTTTACTATGTTGTTTTCCCTATCATGATTTTTACCTACCACACTATTCTTTTGGGGTTGTAGACGATGGTTGGAACCCGAAGGAACCGTGTTGATCAATGCAATGGACAATGCAAAGATTGTCCTCCTGAACCAACAAATGTTATAGGATATGGAGTGAAAAATCTTATTGCTATACTTCCACAATCTATGAATCATTCTGGACATCCAAATGAGCAGAGAAGGGAACAATATTCTATTTAGTATTTCATGGGGCAACGTCCACCTTATTTCAGTGGGTCTTCTGATCCACTTGTTGCTGAACAATGGATCAGTACCACTGAAAAGATATTTTTAGTTCTTCAATGTTGTGAACATGATAAAGTCATCTTAGCAGTATATCGTTTGGAATGTGAAGCTGATCAATGGTGCAATCTTATCAAGAATACGAGGCCATGAGATGAAATTGAGTCCATGGAATGGGATGAGTTCAAGAACTTATTTTTCAATAAGGACATCCCTCGTATTCTTCGAACAATGATGGAGAAGAAGTTTCTTGAAATAAAGCAAAAGGATGATGAATCTGTTGGTGTATACGAAGCGAATTTTACAAGGCTTGCAAGGTATGAATCTACCTTTATCATCCAACCTGAAAGTAAAGTTGATCGATTCTTAAATGGCTTAAAACCAAATCTTCGAAGGGCATTAGCTATAAAAGACTTCAGTAGCTATGAAGAAATTGTGCGTTGTGCTATCAAGGTAGAAATGGAAGTTGGTGTTACTTATCCATCTCATAGTTTTGACAATAAACGAAAGATGGAGTTCAAGGAGAAATCTAAGAATAATGGTGAAAGGAAGATGGATTTTTACTTATGCTCAATGTGTTGAAAGAAGCATGGTGGAGATTGTCTTAAAGGGACTAGAAAATTTTTTAATTGTGGAAAAGAAGGCCATCGAGTAGCTGAGTGTCGAAGTAATGGAAAAAGGGTTTCTAATGATTTGAATAAAGAAAAGACTGCAGAGAACGCACCACTAACACTTCAATGCTTCAAGTTCAAGGAAATGGGGCATTATGATAACAAATTCCATAATCCAAGGGTTAGTGATGATCGACATGAGCAACCACTTAAGGCAATGGACAAAGGGAAGTCACATGCGATCACTATTGGCGATGTTGAATATGACAATGATGTGGTGGAATGATTAACTGTTTATGTTATGGGATTCCAAAATAATTTTGTATATAGTATCGTGGAATATTGGAATATTTATATATTGGTCTATTGTGGTTTTCAATAAATTTATGGTACCGGTAACCATGGAAAGTGATTGAGATATTTTTGGAAAAAATATGATGTGCTCATAATGAAGGGATAAAAAGAAAATGAAATGTTTGATAGTATTGATGAGCTCATGGCTGATATAAAGAAATAGTTATATCATGGTTTGAGTATATAGAATTTTGGGGTTTTGGTATATGGAAAGACTTAACTTTTGACAGCACTCATGTTTTCACTAAGATTCAATGGGTATTCATTTTTCAAGAGAATACATGATTAAGGCCTTTGAATGTTTGGAATGTGAAAAACAAGACATATCTCATGATATATGGGGATCAACGATGGTATTAACATGCTTGTTATATGAACTCTTTGGTAATCGTTTTCACTGTAATTTGAGATTGGACAGTAGTATTTTGGATAAGCCTAAAGATTGGAATGGATTATGTTTGACACAAGTTAATATTGTTTAAGGATAAAAGTTTTTTTCGATATTATTGATGGGATGTTATAGTACTGTAGTTTTAGAAAAAGGACAACCTGCAGGATGGGCGACAGCCCATCGCGTCGGACAAAGCTGTGGGAATCAAACCCACAACAGAAGTGTGACTGGCCTTTATCGCCTACCACTTGCCTACAAGATGTCCTTATTTAGTAGAAACTAGTTTTATTATATTAAGTAGTATGATATATGAATTATAAGTCCATTTTAGGAACCATATATGATTAATCTCACTATAGATGGACTTATGTATTTTTTTGATAACTTTTCTAACCTTTTGTTTGAGACAGATGGAATGACCCATCATTTTATCACACAATATGCTAACACTTCACTAATGAAAAATTCAACATCATTTCATTAAGAGATGAAGTGGATATTGTCCAAAGAATGACCAACGGTGAGACTGTACCAAAATCAAGAAATTATTTCTTCTAATTCCAATTTCATCAACTTTAGGGAAATGATCTTTAAAACCAAAAATTTTTTCCTAGTGCTCTTATATCCGATGAATCATATGGTACCTTATATCGTCACAAATTTATGGCTTTGTGATTGTTGGCTTTTTCATAGCCATGTTCTCTACCACTCTCCATCAGAACATGATGGAAAGATTTTTCTTCCATATCCATATTTTCACCTATGTTATTATAAGTGGAAACCCAGTGATGAGTTAATTTGGGTAACCGTTACGATGTCGGTTTCTATTAAAGAAACTTTCGAGTAGTAAACCATTTATAACCCCGACGAATTTCGATGGAGAAATTCATTTTAAGGGGGGTATAATGTAACAACCCGAGATTTTATGAAAAATATTCTTTTTAATTTCATTATTATCTTGTGTTGTATGCTACACTAAAAGGATCTTACACAACATGAATCCCTGACTTGCCTTTCATTACATGCAATCACGACCTTCCTTGATAGCGTGTTTAGTACACAATACAGAGTTTCACTAAACAAGATATTATTATAATATTATTATGAACTAGCCATTATGAATAGTAATACCCCATTTTTGAAATTTTATAAATTTTATCTTTCAAAATGGACATCATTTTTGGATTCGGAATATCGAAATTATCTTAGGGTGAAATTTTGGTACTTTTCGGATAACTTTCATATTCTGATGAATAGTGAAAAATACAGAATTTTAATTAGAAACAACTTTTTAAATCGAAATTATTAATAGTGATAATTTATTAATTTGAGTGGTTTTAAAGTAAATTTATAATATATTTTTACAATTTAATACAATGTTGGTCATTTGATGTAATTTCACGTTTAAACCAGACACAAAAAAGTGTCAATCTTTTGATAGTTGTTATCTCTTAAAAACACGCTATTTGTTTTGACGACGGAAATTAATTTTTAAATTAGTTAATGTAACTGGTATGTTTTTAATTTGGTAAAATAGAAATCATTTTTGAATTCATAATATCAAATATAGCTTAGCCATAATTTTTGGTATTTTTCTAGAAACTTTCATTTTTTGATGAATAGTGAAACTACTATGTGGTAGTTAAAAAACTGAATTTTTCATAAAACATAATTTTACCGCTTCTGTGAGTGGTATTTCGAAAATCCGAGAGACACGGTTAATATCAAGGAATAAAATGTGGTTCAATGAGATAAAAATAATTTTTGGTGAATAGTAGCTTTTTTCTTTTATTTACCACGGTTAAAAGTAAATAGGGTAATTAAGGGTAAAAATGATATTATTATTACCCCAAAACATGTCCTGATTATATTGGATAAGTTTAATTCGACCATAAACAACCTTAGGAATAAAATATGACCATTTAGGCCCACTTGGATTAGATTAGGACATTTAATAATAATTTATTTAGAGAAGGGTTAAAATAGTTAAAATCAAAGTTTAATAATTAAATCATTTTTAATATAGGGTTATACATAGGATAAATTAGAATATAAATATTCATTTGATATATAAAAAGATTTCCTACATAATGGTGTTTTATTTATAATTTTTAGACACTATATAATTTAATTTATTTTTGACACAATGATGATGTAGTAATTATCTTATTAATGAAATATTGACATATTTGATATTATAAATACCCAAATAAATGTAATTTGAGACTTTTTATGAATTACACTAAATTTATAGGTTTATAGGAGATGTTAGTATTGATTTAGTTAACTTTTTTATAACTAATTATTCTGTTATGATTTTCACAAAAATCAATAACCAAATAGTGTCAAAATTGACATAAAACAGTTTTTATAACAAATATTATATTATTAATTGTTATTTTTTTCCTAAAATTCTAAAGATCGGACAAATGGAATAGATAAGGTTATATATATTAATAATAAACTACTTGTGGTTCTTTTGACTTGTTATATTAAGTTTATTAACCTTATAGTGTAAGAAAACAAGAAGACATGGTAAAAGTAAAATTATTTAACTTAAGGTTAAATCTAAATGATAAGGTTAAAATAGAAACCTAAGCTTGTCTAAATTGTATTGGATGAGAGGCTTTCGACCCATCACAACCTTATCTTCTAAATAAATCAATTTGGAGCTATTAAAAACCGAATATGACTTTATAATAAAATAATATTTTTAGTTTTTTCCAAAGGTGCCTCTTTCCTCCCTTATAAAAGGGTACCTCCTCCCTCTTTTCCTCACACCACTTTCAGCCTTCATGCTCGGCCAACCCCTGCCAAATTATCTTCTACACTTCCCTAGGAACATCCTAGAGGTCCTGGTCATCTTCAAAGACCAATTTTAGTGCCCTAAGAGGAGGTCTCAAAGAGGCGCTTTAAAGAAGAGGTAATGCCCATTACCAATTCTTTCAACTTTATTTCTTCTTCCACTTACTCTTCTTACGGTGTTTCATTATGAAGTAATAAAATCAGTATCACTCATATACTGATATGTTATTATAAGTATGAAACAACCCTATTTCACCATCTATCCATCCTATGGAAAACAAAATCACCACGCGTGTGTACGTACGGAATACCGTCTCCACACCGTGGTGTAATCTATTTTCCACCACCACCATACTTGGATGGGTATAATGGTGTAAATAATAACTATATATGATTATTGTAAAGTGATATTGATTCTGTAATAGTATACATACACTCCAATAAAATTCCACGATCATGGGAACGATATCATCGCTCGTGCGTACGTACGGAATACTGTCTCCACGACGCGAAGAGATTCATTCTCAATGATTAACCATTCATGAATGATTATAAAGTATATATAATAAGTAATCCTGAAATATATGACATAATAATGATACTAGATTTATGTATATATATATGTATGTCATCCAATTAATTCCATTCAATTCAATGATGAAACAAAAACAATGTTCATGCGTACGTACGACCTATCGTCTCCATGAATGGTGTATTTCTTTCCATTTATCGATCTATTAAATATATTTATATTATGAATATATATTATATATAAATCATGTTTTATATTCTGGAATTATGTAATCATGATCTAATTAATCATATGAATAATTACAAGTCAAAACACGGACGACAAATGAAACGATTTTACCCAAAACACTCTTTAACACGGAATTTACAAAGGAACGGGTAATATAATGTCATAAGTGAACCATAAATGATATCATAACAATGTATATGATTCTGTAATAAATCAATGACATTATTTAAATCATTATACAAGAGGTTCAGATACGTACGAAGGATATCGGACCTAAGGTAAGGGATAATTTTGCAAATCTTATTTTTATCTAAGATTGCTTATTCGTAAGTATATACTAGGGTTATTGCTATCATCCATGTCCATGTTTTATTAAAATGTAATCATCTATGTTTAAAGTCATTTTTACCCATTTTTACTTTTACCCCTTTCTATGGAAGGAATATTTCTTTCATTTACCCTACAAGGTACTTCTTTGACTTTTCGGACAAAATTACGAGAAAAATGTTTTTTTAACGTATACGGCATTAAAGGATTTTTACGGTTTTATAAATCGTTATTTTCATGAAGCTTACTCCAAAATATTTCATGGCTATTTTGAACAAAATCCTATTCTTTTAAAATAGAATGACATTTTGGGAAAAGGGAATGATTTTGAAGAAGAAAGGATATTTTCCTCAAGAATTCATTTCAAGTTTTTATCAAAACCATTTTTCATCTAAGATGACATTATTTCATATGTGTATGTTTCAAGTATCATGTCTCTATGATTTACATGGTTTCACTTTTCATATTATGAAATGATATCCATTTCCTTTATATGGATTATTTGATGATGTTTATGAAACCCCTTTTATATATTGGGTTATTATGAATGATGTATGTTTATTTTGTGGCATAAGTAAGAATGATTTCATTATGAGATGGGTGGGACATATATCTCGCTCCAAAGCACTGGGTAAAGATTTATATCTCCTGAGATAGACATGGCTGGAATGGTATGTTAATCCGGTTCAGTATTATAAGACTGGAACGTGGAGTGAACTCGATTCAGAAAGGGACTTTGTCCACTAAGATGGTCTTGGCAGCAATGCCTTGGCTACTATGGAAATCATTACATGTGCTTAATGGATTCCACAATTACATGTTTTATTCCAATACTATGTTATCATGATTTATGTTCCATTATGATCTATTCCTTATGTACTTCCATGTTTTATGTCGTTGCTCAAGATTTTCATGTTTAAACATTATGTTCATGTTTTTAAGTTCAAATGTATATGGTATGTTTTATTTTATCCATGCTTACCCTTACTGAGCATTTGAGCTCACCCTTTTTTTGTTTTATTTTCCCCCAGGATTAAAAGAAATGTTTTAGGTAAGGAAACAAAAAGTGGAAGATCTTTATGGGAGATGTTGAAGATCTTTCACCACAATTAGAAGATTACGTTCCAAGTTTCCAAAGACAGTAAACTATTATGGTCCTTCTGTGTCTGTTTTTGTTATGTATTATGTATTCCTACAATGTAATGTAATATCTATGTATGTCAAGCTTCGGGTCTCTACAACAATGATAGAAGATTTAGTATTCTATATGTTGAGAATATGGAAATAAGCACTCTAGGGGTTGTCTTATTGGGATAATAAGATTTTTTGTGCTTGTAAAATATGGGGATTGTGGTATTTTTCATATTAATTACATAATATGGTTGATGAGGACCACTTGGAAACATCCAACATGCTCCATTATAATATGTTTACCCCATGATTAAAAAATATCTGTACTCATGAGAAATCTCTCAATTAAATTGTAATGTAATATAATAACTATTAAATAGAATATTGAAAAATAATTTATAATTTTGGTAATTCGTGAAGAAAATATCACTCAAAATATTAAAAGTATCTAATATATTTAAACCATAATCCACGATAATAATCCATAATATAATCAAAAAAATATTTTACTTTTATAAAATTAATTAACATTGTAACACATTTTTAATGTTTTGACCATTCAATAATTTAACAATTATAAATTTCATAAATTCATTTAAGATTATTGAAGAATTTAAAATAAAATTGAAAATAATCTAATGTTTAGATGATAAATACTAATCTATTTAAATTAATATCATAAAAAATATTATGTAACAATATATAATATTGTATAATGATATTCACATATCATTTTATAGAATATTACCATCCTAAGAATGTCATATTTCCATTTCATATTAAAATTTACCTATGAATAATTAATAACAATTCATGTATTTGTTATAAATCATCATAACTTTCCAAAAGAAATTTATGCATGATAGACTAATATTCAGTTTCACCAAAGGTCATATCTCATTTTCAAAAAAATTTATTATAATATTCAAAAATATTTTTGGATATAATGTAAAAAATATTTTTAATATTCATTATAAATTTCCCCCAAAGTGTACATCACATGTATGAACTATATGTAGTCCATTCTAAAATGATTCTGGATATAATCAAAAGTAATTTTAGGATATTACTACATGGTTTAAAAAATTTTTGACTCCATGAATATTGAACTAATCTATATAAGCCCATGGACCTTTTTTTTTAATTTTTAACAACTATTATTTATATTAACAAAAATTATTAGAAAGAGTTGTATTTAATAAAACAATAGGGTCATACAATCTATAGAGGTATCTGAAATAATCATATAAGGTCTTTCTCAATGGCATCAATTAACAATGACTCATGTTATATTTCATTCTAAATTTTTTTTTAATAATTTTTAGAGTCATTGAGTATAGATTAAACAAATTTATGTACACATAAAATAACATTCTCCCATATAGATGAGAACATCACAAAACCCTCATCCAAGTAGATAAGTATATCACTTGTCACTTTTCAAAACAATCCCTTACTTTTTCCCATTAAATCTATGTCTAGTGAATATATTAGATAATTTTCACAAAATATAATGAATCCTATATTTATTAAACACAATGGATGAAGTGATATATAAAATATCAAACTACCTTATGTCCTGTTCACATAGAGGCCTTGTGTGAAAAAGTTATAAATGTAATAAGGCTATCATGTAAGGTATCTTGACTAAATATTTAAATACATATTACAATTATATATTCAACATTAATATAACAAATTAATTGTGTATGTAACACTATGAGGAATACATGATGAGTAATATTGATTATTAATATAATTTTGGTTCATTATACGTGTTATGTATATCTCTATATGAAACATTTCTCAGAAAATTATTCACATGGGATCAGAAACTAAAAATATATTTAATGAACATTGAATAGGGATAACTCAATTTCATCCCCTAGTTGGTTAATTACCTTTTCACTTCATGTAATACATAAAACCAGCAAAATTTAATGATAAATAAGGGATTTATTTTCTATAATAGAATACATTTTATATATTCTCGTACAATAAAATGAATAAATTTAAAAAATCGTAGATATATTTTGTTTAAAAAAATTTTCATATAAAACGATATAAAGAGTGGCCTTATCATTTTATTATTTTTGTGGGTTTTTAAACTTATTTAATTACATTTCTATTCTTTTTACTTATAAATGTGTCAGAATGATAACTATTACAACTTAAATCTTTTAATAATTTAATATATATATTGAAATATTTTTAGCACGTTTGTTAGATAATGAATCAATATAATTTTGTTCAACAATTTGAATGTAAAATTCAATATTATTTAACTCTAAATATATAAATTTCTAATGATAATAACTTATCATTTATTTTTTCTTTGAAAAAAAACCGTGATCATCATCATTACTAAAAAAATTCAATTTTATTAAATTGCGTCCACTGAAAATTAATATAATCCAATATTAAGATATTTTTATTATCCAAAATATTAATTATGTATATTAATTTACAAATTGATATTCAATTTTTGTTAGTCATTTATGGTTTATTTATTTTGATATAAAGTTTTTAAACATAATCAAATCATCACCTCGAAACTTATACAATAAACATTTTCATAAATATATTTTTATGAAAAATAATAATTAATTATTGTAAATATGACTTATTTTTTTGGTTAAATATTTTAAAAAACTAAAAGCATGTTATATTTATTGTGTTCCATGTTTTTTGAGATATATCATAAAATGATTATTTAATTATTTAATATAGATTATAATTTGGTTGGGGGTACTCTTTTACAAATATCAAAAATAATAACACTGGTAAATTATTTTTCCTTTTATAAAATATTTTTTATTATACTGTTTTCCAATATATTATATTATTTTATTAATCAAAGACCATGTATATAAAAATACATATTTCATAATATCCATACCACCGATTACATATAATTTTATTTTTTATAACTATAATAGAAAATAAAATGACAACACACAACCATTTTTTAAATTTATTATATCTTTAAATTAATTTTGTTCAGTTATATACTTGATGTACAATCCCATTTAATTATCCCTTGAATGTAAACATAAATATCTATCCATTAATTTTGTAACATCCCTAGTAAGTAACTAATTATTTATTTTCTTATCTATCTCTATTTATGAATTAGATAGTGTTTTAGAGGTTTAAAATGATAATAAATCCAATCTTAAGCATGGAATACTCTAATATTTTTTAAAAGATTGTTTTACTGCGTTTTGATGGAAAACCATTTTTAAATCAAACCTTTGACAATTTTATAAGATCTATTTTTCAAAATAAATGTATTCATTAGAATTGGGACATTTAAATTTACTTTGGATAAATTTTCGGTATTTTCTGACAATGATCATTTTTTAATGAATAGTGACAAATACTGCATTTTACTTCAAAACTGCTTTTTCATCTAATTTAATTATATGGTTGTATTATCTTTATAATTTGTTTTATAGTTTAATTAGAATATATTTTTACCATATAATCCAATGGTGGTCATTATAATTGACTTCACTTTGGAATTGGGCACAAACAGGTGCCAAACTTTTCATAGATAGTGTTTAAAAAACCCGCTATTTGTTTTGACAACAGGAATTTTTTTTAAATTAATTATTATAATTTCTGTGTTTGGAATTTTGTAAAATGGATTCCATATTTTGAATCAAAAGGTCCAAATTATTTAATTAAGTCTCTTTTATTTTTGGACATTATGAATAGTAACAAAGGTAATTATCTTTAATTATCGTTATTAATTAGTAATTGGGTAGTTAAGGGTAATAAAATAGTAACATAATAATATAAAATGACCCCAAATGTGTCCTAATTCTACTGTTTGTGTCATGGACGACCATGGTATGCCTTGTGCCAAACTTAGGGACCCCATGTAATCACTTATGGGTGATAGTGACACTTTATCATTTTATTTTTAAAGAAAGGAGAATATCACAAAAGTATGTGTCACCAAAGTAAAAAAATAATTTTGTCTGTGTAAATTATATCTTAGACTATAAATAGTCATTGTAAAGCTAAAAATATTTCCTACAACATAGATTTTTTTTTAATTTCTATATATTAAATAAATTAATTTATTTATGACACCATGATGATGCAACAATTACCTCATTAATGAATGATTTAAATAAAATGAAAAGATAATGTAAATTCTAAGACATAAACTTGTAAAAAATATATTGGAAGCGTATATTTCGAACCCTTATCACCTTATCATCGAAATATATCAATGCGGGACCTTTAAAATCTGATACTCATTTTAATATAAAGTAACATTTCTTGACATTCCAAGAGTGCCCCTCCTCCCTCTTATAAAAGTCCCCCAACTCTACCTCCTTACCCACACCTCTCAAGCCATTGGCTCGGCCAATATCTGCTCATTTTATCTATCCACATTCCTCTCATCATCATAGAATCCTTTCCTTAGGTAGAAAACTTTTCAAAAAACCCTTTTGGTTCAAACCATGACGAGTTACCCGATTTAAAGGTAATGTCTTTAGTTGTGTTCTTTTGTATTATTTTGCTTCTCCAACCCCCTAAACACTTTTTATTCCTTTATTTTGTAACAACACCAGTATCTTAAATATACTATAATGTTTTTATGATAAGAATTTGAGCTAAACTTTCACACACCTCCGTCTAATTGTTAAAGAACATAGTGTTTTGTGGATGGTGAATTTCTACCTCACGAAACGATGATTGTTCAATATTGTTTTAACACCTTTCATGGTGGCCATTAAGATGTCACTCTATTTATATATGACATATATTATGTTTATTTTTTCCTTATTTTTCTGTATTTTCATTTATGGAATACCTTTATGGTTTCCATTATGGGTAACTGTGATATCTTCAGTTTAGGAAGTGCGGACTACCGCCTCCTCAAAGTGATTTGATTTGATAATGCCATTTTTTGTACGTATAAAGGATTAAGTTAATGATATTATATATAATATTATACAAGAATTATAATATTCCTTTATATCATTATGAATTCATTCCATTAAATACGAAATAGACATGAAAGTAGCGTTCATGCGTACGTACGGCTTACCGTCACCATGAACGGTGCATTTCATTTCCTACCTCTAAATGTTATGTAATATTATTAATGCATGTATATAATGGGTATATATGGTATATATGATATCTATACCATGAATATAATTCTCGATATAATGGATATTTTACCACATGAACAACTTGTAATTATAAGGAGTTTATTTTTGACTCAAGGACCAATGATCGACAAAACGGCCGTTACTAACATAAATAATTAAATAGTGTTCATAACATGGTAATAAGTGATATAAAAAGAATATTGAACTTGAAAAAGGTTCTTAAGCAAGTGGAAATTAACTCATGTTTATTATTCAGGAGATTAAAGAACGATCGAGTCAAGTTGGACACGAGGTAAGGGACTTCGTGTCAATCTCCTTTCATTGAGGTATATTTTGTTTTATACACAACATTATTTTATATGGTGTATAAAACCCTTTGAATTTTACGTTTATTCAAAAGGAATATATTTTATATGAAGCATTTTACTAAATGAAAAAATGGAATGTTTTTGTCGTACGTTTGCGGCGACAACGACTTCTCCGCCGCCATGACCATTATTTGGGTTTTAGCTTCCACTACAAGCCATAATATTTTTTTAAATGAAAAATAAATACCATATTTTACTTTTATTTTATTTTGGTATTGAAAATGGTTTTGATAATGTTTTTATCAATTTTTTATTTATATCTTGTGATTGAAATGTTGAAATTTTATGTTTCCTTTATACATGTTTTATGTGATACAATTATGTTATGGTTCTTGGGCATTGTTTATGAAGACGGGTTGTTCCGTGATAAACTATGTGCGGGTGAGCCTGATATAGCTCTCCAATGAATTGTGTAACGCGAAGGGGTTAAACTCTATGGTTTCTTTGACGATATTTAGGGAATATACTATGATGGGTATTCCAAACATAACCATGAGGGTTACTCCCTGTGTAAGAATGTTATGAATGCCTCAAGTGACCTTTATGTCTTCTGATTTATATGATTTATTCATGATTTGATGAGGTATGTTAATGTTCTTATGTTTTATGAGTAAAGTATGATTTCATTAATTATTATGTATACATGGACTAATGTTTTCATTTTGTACTTTTATATCCCTTACTGAGCTTTTTATGCTCATCCCATGTTTTTGAAATGTTTGTCACAGGTCAAGGGAAAGGTACATGATGTGATGATAGTGTCAAGGAAGTGTCATGAAAGAATCCATGTTTTGTTTTAAATATGTTTCCTTTGATGGTAAAAGTGAATAATGTCTTTAATGTAACCCCTTATTTAAATGTTGAATGTAATGCATGATTTATGATCTAATTATCTAAAACTATAAACCTGAAAAGATCCTCAATGTGTAATCTTGTAATAACACAAGATTATGTAATGTTTAAGGCTGGGCCTTATAGTTGTTATCAAAGGTCAGTTTTTATAACTTTAGGAGTTAAAATTCCATTAAATTATTATGCAAAAATATTTTTTTATGTTAAAATTGAAATGATATAGCATTTGAAAATTACCATGTTGCTTCAACTAAGACATGTTTGTTTAGAATGGTTTTCCACCGAGGAAACAGGGAAGCAGTGCTAGGAAGGCATATAGAAGGAAATGAACTTCCAAATAAGCATCCTAAGATGGTTGGAATTGGAAATGAATAGTTTGTTGATGTAATGTAGTAGTTGACTCAGGTGATAAATGGTGGTGGTATCCATGCATGAGATCAGCTAGATCAACCGTAGAGGAACATGTCAATTGTGGAACATTTCATGAGGAAACATCCCCCATAATTCAGAGGATCATCGGACCCTGTGCTAGTTGAAGGGTGGATTAAATCACTGGAGAAGATTTTTGATGTCATGGGGTGTTCAGAAAACCAAAATGTTAGTCTTGCAATTTACCGTAAGGAGGGTGAATCAGATCAGTGGTGGTTAATGGTTAAAAATATCAGGGATGCTGATGAGATTGATGCTCTCGACTGGGATGAATTCAAAGGTATGTATCTTGATAAGTATTTTCCTATGGCTGTTCGACTTAGGATGGAAAAACAATTCCTGGAATTGAGAAAAGATGGAGACTCAGTGGCTGCTTATGAATAAAGGTTCACTCGATAGGCAAGGTATGCTCAAAATTTTATCTGAGACCTTGATATTAAAATCAATCATTTTCACTCAGGATTAAAGCCAAAATATCGAAGGGCTTTAGATTATCGCGAGTTGAAGAGTTATTAAAAGCTTGTTCGATGTTCTGAGAAGGTGGAAATGGAGATTGTCGATGATCAAGTTTTCTATAACAACCATCAGAAGAAGAGACCGAGTTCGTAGGAGAAACGAATGAATTCTTCAAAAGGTCTGATGGTAAGAAAACTAAGTTTCCAGTTTGTTATAAATGTGGTAAAAAGCATATTGGGGAATGTCTTCTGAATTCTAGAAAGTGCTATTGATGTGGTAATATGGGACATAATGCTCGTTATTTCATTGAAAAAGATTAGGGTGATGGTAGGACAAAATTTGATTTACAGTTAGTGAAATGTTTCAAGTGCAATGAGATGGATCATTATGAAAAAGAATGTTCGACAAAGAGCTCAAATGATGGGAAGTAGTCAGACTACAAGAAAAAAGGAGTAGTGAAATCCTTTGAAACTACTTCAGCAGATGTTGGGCTAGAAAATGAAGTTGTATTAGGTACATTGTTTGTTTTTTCAGATTATGCCAGTGTGTTGTTTGATTCAGGGTCTACACAGTCTTTCATCTTTGAAAAATTTTCTAGTAAATGGGGAATTCCATCTCAAGAAATGACTCCTGAAATTGGTGTAAAAACACCTGGTGGAAATGTTGAGGCAAAAAGAATTTATAAGAGTCTTCCTATCCTTATCCGTGGAAAGAACCTACTTGAAAACCTTATTGTTTTACCCTTAATAGAGTTTGATGTTATCCTAGGTATGGATTGGATCTCTGTTTACCATGCTAGGATTGATTGTAGAGCTAAAGAAGTTTCATTTAAGAAAGGCTTTCAGTTTGTGTACAAGAATGAACCCTTACTGGTGAAAACATATCAAGAGACTAAGAAACATGTAAAATATGGAAATGAATATTACCTTGCACATATTGTTGAAAACAAAAAAACCATTCAGATTAATGATGTGCCAGTGGAATATAATTATCCTGATGTTTTTCCTGATGAGTTTCCTGGAATATTTCCAGATCATGAAGTTGAATTTACTATTGACTTAGTTCCAGATGCTAATCCAATTTCAAAACCCCCATATCGAATGGCTCAAATTGAACTTTTATAGTTGAAGGAATAGTTGCAAGATTTATGAGAGAAAGGTTTCATTCGACCAAGAACATCACCATGTGGTGCTCCTATCTTATTTGTTAAAAAGAAAGAAGGTTCTATGAGACATTGCATTGATTATAGAGCCTTTAATAACATCACTGTTAAGAAAAAATATTGTTTGCCTCATATCGATGATTTCTTTGATCAGCTCCAAGGAGCATAGTATTTTTCAATGATTGATCTAAGATCGGGGTACCATCAGTTGAAGGTAAAGGAAGCAGATGTTCCGAAGACCACGTTTCGTACAAGATATGGCCATTATGAATTTTTAGTAATGCCTCTTAGGCTAACCAATGCACCTTCTATATTCATGGACCTTATGAATAGAATTTTCCATGGGTTCGTGGATAAGTATGTGGTTATTTTCATTGATGATATTTTGGTGTTTTCTAAACGTAAAGAGGAGCAAAAAGTCATTTAAGGGTTATTTTGAAAACCTTAAAAGAAATAAAATTGTATAGGAAATTCAGAAAGTGTGAGTTTTGGTTGCAACAAATTTCTTTCCTTGGTCATATTGTTTCTAAAGATGCTATAATTGTTGATCCTGCAAAAACAATGGTTTTTAAGCATGGACAAGACCCAAAAATGTAACCGAGATTTGTAGTTTTCTTGGATTGGTAGGCTATTACCGAAGGTTTTTTAGAAATTTGTCATGGTTTTCTAGGCCAATGACTAAGCTAACTCAGAAGGGTGTTAAGTTTATCTGGACAAAAAAATGTGATGATTTTTTTCAATTATTGGAAGGAAGATTGGTGAATGCTCCAGTTTTGGCACTATCAACCAGGAATGGTGAGTTTGTTATCTAGAATGATGCTTCATTGAAAGGACTTGGTTGTGTCCTAATGAAAAATGATCATGTAATTGCTTATTCATCATGACAGTTGAAAACTAATGAGGTACATTACCCTACACATGATTTGGAATTAGTTGTTGTTGTTTTTGCATTAAAAATTTCGAGGCATCATTTTTATGGTGTAATGTGTGAAATATATACTGATCACAAAAGTTTAAATTATATATTCACTCAGAAAGAACTGAACATGAGATAGAGAAGATGGCTGGAATTAATCAAGGATTATGATTTTACAATTCATTACCATATGGGAAAATCAAATAAAGTGAATGATGCTTTGAGTCGAAAAAGTAATGCTTCACTAACAATTTTGTGGTTAGAACGTGATCCTCTAGTTAAGGATTTGATGAACTTTGGCATAGAAGTTGTTGGTGCAGGATTTTCTTCTGTTTTGTTTTATGTATCAGTGAAATCTTCTCTATCAGAGAGAATTAAGCAAGCATAGAAGCAAGACAGTGAGTTGCAGAAAAAGATAGAGCTGGTTCAGAAGGGTAAGTTGCCTGAATTCAACATTGATAATGTTTGTGTTTTGATATTTGGGAAGAGATTGTGTGTTCTCTGTGATTCATAGTTGAAGAAAGAGTTGTTATGTGATGCTCATAGTTCTCCGTTTTCAGTTCATCCAGGCAGTACTAAGATGTATAGAGATATTTGAGAGTACTACTGGTGGGATGGAATGAAAAGAGATATTGCTGATTTTACTGTGAAGTGTTTGACTTGTCAACAGGTTAAAGAAGAGCGGCAGTTACCAAAAGGGATGCTTCAACCATTACCCGTTCCAGAGTGTAAATGGGAGAATATATCCATGGACTTCTTTGTTGGGTTTCCGAAGACACCTCGATGTAATAATGCAATCTGGGTTATTGTTGATCACTTAACTAAATATGCTTATTTCCATCCTATACGAGATACATTTTCTCTAGATCAACTATCTCATTTATATCTTAAAGAGATAGATAGGTTACATGGAGTTCCCCTCTCTATTGTATCTGATCGTGATCCCAGGTTTAATTCTAACTTTTGTAAAGGACTTAAGAAGTCGATGGGTACTGAATTAAACATCAGTACAGCTTTTCTTACTCAATAAGATTGGCAGTTAGAACAAACAATTAAGACTTGGGAGGATATGCTACGTGCTTGTTTGATGTATTATCAGGGAAGTTGGGACCAATATATTTCTTTTGTTGTGTTTTCTTATAATAAAAGTTTTCATTCTAGTATACAGATGGCACCATTTAAGGCATTGTATGGGAAGAGGTGTCGAACTACATCTTTTTGGGATGAAGTGGGTGAATGGAAGTTTATGGGACCAGAATTGGTAGAAGAGTTTCCAGAAAAAGTCCAGCTGATACAGTAACACATGAGAACAGCTCAGAGTAGGCAGAAAAGTTATCCGGACAATAGGAGGAAAGATCTCTCTTTTGAGGTAGGTGATCATGTCTTCCTCAAAGTTTCACCATGGAAAAGTGTGATGCTATTTGGTAAGAAATGAAAGCTGAGTCCAATGTTCATTGGACCATATGAAATTATGGAGGGAGTTGGATCAGATGCATACCGAGTGGATTTACCTCCGATTTTATCTCAAGTACACAATGTTTGTCGTGTTTCACTATTAAGGAAGTACTTTACAGATCCATCTCATGTTTTGAGTCGAGAGGTAGTTCAGCTGGAAGAGAATCTATCATGTGAGGAAGAACCGGTCCAGATTCTTGACCATAGGGAGAAACTGTTACGGAATAAGGTGATTAATCAAGTAATGGTTTTTTGTAAAAACCGCATGATTGAAGAGGCAACATGGGAATCTGAAGATGAAATGAGGGATAAAAACCCCCACTAATTCGATATGTAAATAAATTATGGGGACACAATTTTCTAAACGGGGGAAGGATGCAACATACCAAGTAAGTAAATAATTATATATTTTCTTATCTATATCTATTTGTGAATTAGATAGTGTTTTAGAGGTTTAAAATGAGAATAAATCCAATCTTAAGCACGAAATACTCTAACATTTTTTAAAATATTGTTTTACTGCCTTTCGATCGAAAACCATTTTTAAATCAAACTTTTGAAAATTGTATAAGCTCTATTTTTCAAAATAAACTTATTCATTATAATTGGGACATTGAAATTTACTTTGGATAAATTTTTGGTATTTTTATGACAATGTTGATTTTATAATTAATAGTGAAAAATACTGCATTTTCATTAGAATTTATTTCACTTTGGAATTGGGCATAGACAAGTTCCAAACTTTTCATTGATATTGTTTCAAAAAAACTCACTATTTGTTTTAACAACATGAATTATTTTAATATAATTATTGAAATTTCTGTGTTTGGAATTTGGAAAAATGGATTCCATATTTGGAATCAGAAGGTCTAAATTATGTAATTAATAATCTTTTGTTTTTGGACATTATGAATAGTAACAATGGTAATTATCGTTAATTATCGTGAATAATTAGTAATCGGGTAGTTAAGGGTAATATAATTATAACATAATAATATAAAATGCCTCCAACATGTGTCCTAATGCTACTGTCTATGTCATTATCGACCATGGGATGCCTTGTACCAAGCAGAGGGACCCCATGTAATCACTTTTGGGTGATAGTGACACTTTATCATTTTATTTTTAAAGAAAAGAGAATATCACAAAAGTATATATGACCCAAGTAAAACAATTTTTGTTTTGTCTATGTAAATGATCTCATAGTCTATAAATATTCATTAGAAATCTAAAAAGATTTCCCACATCATAGTATTTTTTTTAATTTTTAGACATTAAATAAATTAATTTATTTATGACACCATGATGATGCATCGATTACCTCATTAATGAAAGATTTAAATAAAATGAAAACATAATGTAAAATATAATACTTAAACTTGTCAAAAATCTATTGGATGGGTGTATTTAGAACCCTTATCACCTTATCCTCTAAATATATCAATGTGGGAGCTTTAAAATCCTAAAATAATTTTAATATAAAGTAACATTTCTTGACTTTCCAAGAGTTCCCCTCCTCTATCTTATAAAGGCCCCCACCTCTAACTCCTTACCTTCAACTCTCAAACCATTGGCTCAGCCAACCTCTACCCAAATTTTCTCTCAAATTACACTCTTACTCCTAGAAGCCTCACTTTGGGAAGAATTCTTGCCAATGAATCCTTTGGCTCAAATCAAAAACAATTACCCAATTTTAAGGTAATGTATTCTCTTATGTTCTTTAGTATTATTTTGCTTCTCCAACACCTTAAATTATTTTTATTCCTTTATTTTCTAAAAACAATTATACTCAATATACTTGGATGTTGTTATGAGACATATTCGAACTACAGTTACACACACCTCCATCTAATGGTTAAAGAACATACTGTTTCTGTGGGTGGAGAATTACTGCCTCATGAAACGATGATTGTTCAATCTTAATTTAGCACCTCTCATGGTGGCCATTAAGATGTCACTATATTTATATATGATATATATTATGTTTATGTTTTCATTATGCTTCTGTATTTTTCATTTATGGAATACCTTTATGATTTCCATTATGGGTAAACGTGATAATTTCATTTTAGGGAGTGCGGACTACCGCCCCCTCAAAGTGATTTGAATATTTAATGCCATATGTGGGATGTATAAAGGATGGAGTAAATGATATTATATATGATATTATACTATAATTATAATATACCTTTATATTATTATGATTTCATTCCATTAATTATGAAATAGAAATGAAAGTAGCATTAATGCGTACGTACTGTTTACCGTCTCCATGAATGATGCATTTCATTTGTTACCTATAAATGTTATATAATATTATAAATGCATTTATATACTGAATATATATGATATATATGATATCTACATCATGAATATAATTCTGGATATAATGGATATTTTACCACATGAACAACTTGTAATTATAAGGAGTTTATTTTTGACTCAAGTACCAATGATCGTCAAAACGACCTTTATTAACTTAAATAATTACATAGTGTTCATAACATTGTAATAAGTGATATAAATGGAATAATGACCTTGAAAAGGTTCTTAAAAAAGTATAATTTAACTCAATTTTATTATTCAGAATATTAAAGAACGATCGAGTCATGTCGGACATGAGGTAAGGGACTTCATCTCAATCTCCTTTAATTGAGGCATATTTTGTTTTATAAAAAACTTTCTTTTATGAGATGTATAAACCCCTTTGAATTTTACACTAATTCAAAAGGAATATTTTTTATATGAAGAATTTTACTAAATTTCAAAAGACAATGTTTTTGTCGTATGTATGCGGCGACAACGACTTCTCTGCCGTCGTGACCATTATTTGAGTTTTAGCTTCCTATACAAGTAATAACTTTTTTAAATGAAAAATAAATAGCATTTTTTAATTTGAATTTATTTTGGTATTTAAAATGGTTTTTATAATGTTTTTATCAATGTTTTATTGATATATTGTGATTGAAATGTGGAAATGTTTTGTTTCCTTTATGCATTTTTATGTGATATGATAATGTTATGGTTCTCGAACATTGTTTATGAAGACGGGTGGTTCCGTGATAAACTAAGGGTGGGTTAGCCCGATATAGCTCACCAATTCATTGGGTAATGTGAAGGGGTTAAATGCTAAGGTTTATCCGAAGAGATTTAGGGAATATACTGTGATGGGTATTCCAAATTTAACCATGAGGGTTACTCCCTACATAAGAATGTTATGAATGACTCAAGTAACCTTTATGTCTTATGATTTATATGATTTATTCATGATTTGATAAGTTATGTTAAATTTCTTATGTTTTATGAGTAAATAATGATTTCATTAATTCTAATGTATACATGGACTAATGGTTTCATTTCATACATTTATATCCCTTACTTAGCTTTTTATGATCATCCCATGTTTTTGAAATTTTTTTTACAGGTCAAGGGAAATGTACATGATGTGATGATAGTGTCAAGTAAGTGTGATGAATGAATCCATGTTTTGTTTTAAATATGTTTACTTTGATGGGAAATGTGAATATTTTATTTAATGTAACCACCTTGTTTAAATGTGGAATGTAATATGTGATTTATGATCTAATTCTCTAAAACTCTAAACCTGAAAAGATCCTCAATGTTTAATCTTGTAATAACTCAAGATTACGTAATGTTTAAGGCTGGGGCCTTATAAATTTTCCATAGTATTTAATAGCTATATATTGAAAATATTTTTCAAACTTCTATCATTATAATAAAACCTTTTGAATATAAATGTTATTTCAATAATAATAATACATTACATGGTCATTCCACATAATTTCCTTATGAACTTAATTTATATTAGCTCTTTTCATCTAAAATATTCTAAATTCCCGTAATATATATATTTTCCCGACATAGAAGATCCCCATTTGGTTTCCTATAATGTGTTTATAGCATCTTAATATCTTATCTTAATAATTATTTGAGAAAAAATTACACAATTATTTTTGTGAGATCGTCGGGGAAAACTATCTTAGACTATAGATATTTTCCTGAAAAATCCTCATCATTTTTCATAGAATGTGTAATATATTAGTAAATTATTATATACTATAGTTTATAAGTAATATTATAAATTATATATTTGTATTTAGATAATACTTATTTTGGATAGAGCATGTTTAAATAGTGATTTGACTTTGATATATAATTTATATTCAATTATTTTTATGAATAAGACTTGATATAAATGTACTATCGACCATATTACACTGAAAAATTAATTTAGAAACCACTTATATTACAGATATATCTTTTTCATTCTTGGATTATGTTATGATGTATTTCATCAAAATATAATCCAAATTCCTATATTTTTTTGAAGAACATGACAGAATGAATCAAGTATTAGTGTGGTTATTTAAATAGAAGCACTATTTTTCATTCAATTAGAAACATGTAATTTTTCACTAGTTTGGAAGTAATAGATTAATCATAATTATTATTGTCACGACCCATCCTAATGGGGCACGTGCCGCAACTCCCCAAGCCCGACTCCAATAGGACAAGGGATGTTGACTAGCACCACGTAGTCATGTAACTAACATGGGAGGCATTTCCTATAAACCTGTACACACACACACACACACTCACACATCTCCAAGCCCACAAAGTTGAAAAAGTAAAAACTACTAAAAATGGAAATGCATGCATACACTAAAATCCAAACCAACAGAGTATGACAAGAAAGTAAAGTACAGTGATGTAAAACCCTGAACCAAAAGTACAATCCCACCAAAAGAGAGTCCTCAACAAAGTCCAACCAGTAAAGAAAGGTACTGGGACTGTAATCTATAGCCGTAGGAACACACCTCATCCTACATGATCTAACTGAGCACCATTCGGTCCTAGTCCACATAGAATCCTGTCAAAGGCTCACCCATATGCACAAGACACGACACGTGCAGGAATAGCCCGTGCAGGGGTGAGTATAACAATACCCCATAGAACACCCTGAAAACCACAAAGGAATACTACAGAGGAAATACCACATAGGAATGATATAGTCAGCTCTACAAATTATATGTTTACAAAATATATAACAATATTATCCAGATATACTCATACACGATCGATTATCATGACACCACCACTAAGATACAGCTCGAAGATTCCACTATGCACGTAACTGGGAGAACACACTCCTAGGTCTGATGACAAAGGCGTGAAGCACTCATTCTAGGAGAACTCACTCAACAAGTACTTATGAATATGAAGCTCATATGAGGATCACAACCAATAGCTATGGGGTGATTCCAACAACTCAGTCTGAACTAATCCACTAAGCAGAGGATCAGCGCCCATGTAAGGTTGGTCAAGTCGATACCATGAAATCTACCTAGGGTACCAGGAAAGAATAGAGGATCTGGCTCTATGTCTCACATAGGGGATTTCAACAACTCTATTCAGTAATTCCTTCTGAAGGGATCATACTCTTGTACGTAGGAAATGATACCAGAAACCTTGATTGGAATGAACAAGGGTACGAAACCTAAGAAAGCTAGTCCAATTCATGGAATAAAATTGGCCAAAGCCACGTATAAAAATGATACACAACATGTAGAAGGATCACACGTTGTGTTCCTTGACTCTGGGTACTACCCGTGTAAACGACTTGTGTCTCTAGGATTGTTTGTATAAAATGTAACTACACTGTTTATAGAAGAATTACACGCCGTGTTCCTTGACTCCGGGTACTACCCGTGTGAAACAGCCAGTGTCTAAAATCTAAGTCATGCAGAAAAGTAGATACACATCATGTAAGTCAACGCACACATTGTGCCCAGTCAACTAGAAAACAACCATGTACCCTGGTCGTATGCATGTACATGGTGTCTATCTGTGTTTCCTTTCCCATGTACCAATACACGGGGTATCTTATGTATCTCACCGGGTCTTTCCAGGGAAGGGTATACAAGTCGTGTCCTTGGTCGTGTACCCTACCCATGCTAGTGTACTCATGGAGTACAGGCTAGGTGGTCCACCGATGAACACATGCCATGTATCCCACACTACACGCCGTGTAATCGGGATTTCTCCAGAACCGCCATATTCCTTCTCACGCCTCGGCCGATCTTCCGGATTTCCATTCTGTTGTCCCTTTTCCACGAAACTCAAGATCTCGGGTCACCTTGTCATCATGATGCCAAATCTATTGGATTCTATCCTTTGAATCGCTCTGAAATCCGATTTCGGTCACCTGTGATGAAATTGTTCAAAGAACGATATCTTCCAATCTGCTTCGATCCGCCCATCGCCACCGCAGTCGCACCGCTTTGGGGTTGTACCGATGCGAGATCTTCGATTTGGGATCATTGCGTTGCACAACGGATGCGCAAAAATCCATCGTCCATATCTCATTGAAGAACGCGAAGAATGCACACGAAGAACATGAGAAATTGTGGAATAAAGGAACAAAAAACCGAGAGGGGACAACCTCGATCGATGTTCATGTCGATCTTGGTTCGTCACCATTAGGAGGTTAAGAGAAACAGAAATAACCTTCATGAATCAAATCCCCAAAATCCCCTCAAAATCCCATCCTGTAAATAAGATCGATCTGTGGGCTAATTTTTTTGTGGATTAGTCAACGTTCTTTGTAGGAATCAAGAATGGGGAAAGTAAAACCAAAATCAATCATCCTACCGGGATCTGCGGAATTTGATAGCGAAGATCTGGTCGCCGCATTGTCGTTGCCGGTGAATCCCATCAAGAACGTCATCTTCTCATTGGGGTTTCTCTAAATCCTCTAGAGCCTCCAAGGGATCAAGGGTTATGAGGTCTATAACCCTGGACCCCTGCACAAAGTCTTTATTTAAAATGATAAAAGATATTCGCTGCAACAAGATTTAATAAAATATTTTAATAAATATTTTATTACAGTTATGTCCAAAAACTATATTTCAACACTGACCTGCGTCAACTAATGTTAGGCCTCCCCTAAGGTAAAATCGTTGATCTGGATGCAACTATGCACTCAGATTTCTGATCCAAACACCAATTCAAATGTTATTCCATTTTTTCATGAAAACCACACACGCACATAATTAAATTATTTTATTAAATTCAAACATCTGTTCCGGGCTCACTAGGCCTTGGAACGACACTCTGTCTCCAATCCTGGTCTCAAAATAATTCTTATATTATATTTAAATAATACATTCAAAAATCCAGGACATTACATCCTCCCCACCTTAGGTCTTTACATCCTCGAAAAGCCAAAAAAAAGTCTACTCATTAAGATGTTGGTACTACGCACGGATCTGAGCCTCCCGCTCCCACATGCTCTCCAAGAGATTCTTGTGCTGCCACTGGGCATGAACCAAGGGAATAGATGGCCGAAAAACGATCTTCTCTTGCTGATCCTCGATCTCCACTGGGTTCTCGACAATGGTCGCTCCATCATCGATGTCTAGCTTCCCCAGTCGATAACGTGAGATGGATCATGCAGGAACTTCCATAGCTACGACACAAGGAAGACATTGTGTACCCGGTCCATCTGAAGTGGTAGAGCCAAGTGGTACACCACTTCACCAAACACTACTCAGAATCTGAAATGGGTCGATTAACCTCACAGATAGCTTGTCGCCTCGGCCAAATATCTGAAAACCCCGTCAAGGTGAGACCCGAAATAACACATGGTCTCCCTCCTCAAACTCCTAGGGCCTCCGTCTACTGTATGAATATGACTTCTATCGACTCTATGTTGTCTTCATAAACTCCTAGATGACATGAACCTTCATTGTAGTAGCTTGGACCATCTCTGGGATCATGAGTGCTGACACTCCTGGGTCAGTCTAACAATGTGGTGACCTGCAAGGTCACCCGTACAAACCCTCGAATGATGCCATACCAATAGTGGGATGATAACTATTGTTATAAGACAATTACACAAGTTGTAGGTGATCCTCCAAGATACGACCGAATTCAAGTATGCAAGCTCATAGAATATCCTCTAGGACATGGATGGTCCATTCTATCTGACCATCATTCTGAGGATGAAATGCTATGCTCAAGCGTAATCGACTCCCTAAAGCTTCCTGAAATCCCTTCCACAAATGGGATGT
Organism: Viscum album; assembly: GCA_963277665.1. Classification (NCBI taxonomy): domain Eukaryota; kingdom Viridiplantae; phylum Streptophyta; class Magnoliopsida; order Santalales; family Viscaceae; genus Viscum; species Viscum album. The sequence continues at coordinate 1,800,446,007 of OY728157.1, forward strand.
GAAACGAGCATGAAAATATGAGAATATCGTTGATGTAACTCCATGAAGTCGAACTATATCCTTCATGTAGAGGCAACCCAACCTCTCTACTTAACTCTACTCTCGTATGGCTAGGAAGTGGGCCAACGTGGTGAGTCATTCTATGATCACCCAGATGGAATCGTGTCCCCTGGACATACATGGTAAACCCGTATCAAAGTCCATGGATATCCTATACCACTTCCACTCTGGCACCTCAAGGGGTTGAGTCAAACCAGCTGGAACCTGGTGTAAAGCATATACTTGCTGACAAGTAAGGCACCGAGAAACCAACTCTGCCACAATCTTCTTCATTCCGGGTGATCAAAACTGACATCGGAGGTCCTGGTACATCTTTTCCATGCCTGGATGCACCACTAAAGAAGATTTATGGAACTCCCTCAGAACCTCCCCCCGTAACGTCACTGGTACTACTGTATTCCCTATGAAAAGGACAACGTTCTTCCCACCTTTTGACTATCCATCAGCTGCATCACCTGTGGATATCTGAGCACGTAGAGTCTCACAGCTAGCATCCTCGAGTTGTGCTTCCCTGACTCACTATAAGAGTGGAGCGTTAACCACCATCAACTGAAGGTAATACCCCTCATCTTTATCCGTGATGGATAACTGTAAAGAGGCCAACTGCCTTGTCTCCTCATCCAGCAACTGCGAACAGGATTTCCTACTGATAGAATCTACCACAACATTCCCCTTCCTAAGGTTTAAATGATCTCAAAGTCGTAATCCTGGAGGAACTCAGGCCACCGCCTCTGTCTAAAGTTCATATCATTTTGTGAAAAGATATATCTGAGACTCTTTTGATTATAGTATATGATAAACCGCTCACCCATCAGGTAGTTCCACCATGTCTTCAATGCGAAGATTATTGCTGCCAACTCAAGATCATGGGTCGTGATGTTATTCTCATGTGGCCTCAACTGACATGAGCCATAGGCAATAACTTCTTGCCTCTGCATCAGGACACATCCAAGCCCAGTTCCTGATGTGTCGCAGAACAATACCTACTCGACTCCCTCTTCTGGTAGTCTCAAGACAGGGGCGCTTGTTAGACTCTGTCTCAACTGCTGAAAAGCATGTTGGAATCTCTCGGTCCACACGAAAGGATTCCCCATTCGGGTCAAAGATGTCATGGGTGCTGAAATCCTGGAGAAATCAGGAATTAATCTCTGATAGTAGCCTGCCAAACCAAGGAAACATTAAACCTCCATCACGATCTGGGGTGGCTCCCAATGCTAAGACTGCCTCTAACTTGGCTGGGTCCACTACTACACCATTTTCTGAGATAGCATGTCCTGGAATGTGGACCTCCTGTATCCAGAATTGAAACTTTGAGAGCATCACGTACAACTGGTGCTCTCATAGTGTTTCCAGAACCATCCTTAGGTGCCTCACGTGCTCCTCCTATTATGTAAAGTACACAAGGATATAATCGATTAAGACCACCTAGAATCGATCTAGGTAGGGCTGAATAATCTAGTTCATGATTCCCATAATCACTACAGAGGCGTTCGTCAAGATGAAGGGCATGACCAAGTAATCATAGTGACTGTAGCGACATCTAAAAGTAATATTTGGTATATACTCATCTCGTACCCGCAACTGGTGATAGCCTGATTGTAGATCAAACTTCAAGAACTATCGTGCCCCTCTTAACTGTTCGAAGATGTCATTGATCCTCGTTAATGGATAACGGTTCTTCACGGTCACCAGATTCAAGTTTCGGTAATCCACACTCAGCATCAATATCCCCTCTACCTTCTTGGAAAAAAACACTGGGGCCTCCTAGGGTGAAACACTATGTCTCACGAACCCCTTCATCTGCAAGTCTTCTAGTTGCACTCTCAGCTCACGAAGCTCTGCAGGAGCCATCTGATATGCTGATGCTGATGTCGGTGTTGTCCTGAGTTTCAACTCAATGAATAAATATACCTCCAATTGGGGAGGTAGTCCAGGGACATCCTCTGGAAAGATATCCTCATACGCACCCACTACTTCTGGAAACTGGAAACTCATAACATTGGCTGCCCCAAGGGAAAGGCTAGAAAACTAATGTGAAATTAGCTATACATTCCTATGCACGAGTCCATCCCGCACTGCGTGGTTCTCCTTTTCACCGACGAAGGAGAACCTCATTCCATCATTGAGGACACACCACACCCTTCGCCTAGAACAGTCAATCTGGGCATGAACTATGGATAGCCAATCCATTCAAAGGATGACATCATAAGGCCTCGATTCTACCACCAAGAGGTTCTAACTAAAACTCGTGCCTCCAAGGGTTAGGTCACACTATTTGCAAAGGTCTGTGATCTCTAAATCTTCTCCCATCGGTGTTTCTAAGCATGAGGGTCCAGTCAATGGCTCAACTGGAATCTGATGGTCTCAAAAAAGATAAGAATTCAGAAAAGAATGACTAGAACCAGTGTCTATAAGTACGACATGCAAAGTAGAAAAGACACAGATTATACCTCTATTCATTCCATGAGTACATGGGTCATTAGCCTCTGCTGCCTGCAGCTGTCCCTACCTCTGTCCACCAGCTCCCTGAGCCTAAGGTGGACCTCCTGGGGTTGGTGGAAAATGGTCAAAATGCTGACCACCTCAAGCTGATCTCCCAACTCCCCTTCCACGTCCCCCGCCCCGCGGATCTGTCTACTCCACACATTTCCTCAGCCTCGGTGGTCCATCCATTGTTCCCATGTTAGTAGTATGGATGGTCATACCATCTCGAGCAAGATGTCTCCTGCCATCAAATGAGTAGCATAACCACTCTCGAGGATAGCTAGATGCACCATGCGAACCTTGTATGATAGATCCTCTATCCTATGATCTCCACTAAAAACGTCTCCCATTCCTGGGTCTCTGACGTTGGCTCCCTGGTGCCGAGGTCTCTACTCTAGCTCACTCACTACTGACAACTGCTGGCTGTATCTACAATTCCAAGAAGCTCTCAACCACTAAAGACCGCTCGAGCACACCATCATAAGTAGGAATGCTCATAGGGATGATTCTATAATAGATATCTATGTGCAAGCCCCTCTCAAAAGTCTGAGCTATGAAGTACTTATCCCTGACCATATCCATCGTGTACCATGAGAGGTTGGTTGACCTCGATGAATAGTCATCCACCGTCAAGGTCCCCTACTAAAGCTGAAGAAGCTCTTATATACATACTGCTCTTAGGGTAACTAGTGAAAACTTCAACCTGAAGAGATTCACAAACTCTGACATTGTAAGATTCACCTCATCCTGAGTCTAGATAACCAAACTCCACCACTGCCCTTCCGGGCATTGTAGAAGGCTCGTTTCCAGGAACACCATATGGTCTCCTGGTGTCCTGACCAAACGGAAGACTCTAGCCACTGCCTCAAGCTAGTTCTTAGCTGCCTGAGGGTCAAGATCACCTTGAAACCTTAGGGGTCTCTGTCTTTGAAACTCGTGGAGTGCGCTCAGCCAGCGCTCCTTTTCTACTGGTACAGTATGCACTAAACAGTGCTCCAAAGGTGGTGGAATAACTAGCACACCACCTGAAGGTAAGACAGCGGGATATGGTCCCTATATCGAAGCTTCATCATTGAGGTGGTCATCTTCGTGATCGACCTACTAGATCATAGTGGGTGCGCGTCACGGAGACATCCTGTAAAGTAACAAGATGTATCATAGTCAGTGAGTATATCTGGAGAGCTGACACAAGAAGGAAATGGAAACCCAAACCCATTCCTATATGATGCATGTACCATTATTTTCCCCTGCAACTAGTGTTCTCTTATTCTGAGTCGAAAAGTAAGTTATCATAGTCTTGGTGTATGGATACATCAGTCGCCCGCACCAACAATGGGGTCCCTATCCTGAAAGCCGAACTCGAAACACTTAAAACTATTTCCCCAAACCAACTCACAAACTCTTAGTCCTAAGGTAGGACCTACCACCTCTGATACCAATTTGTCATTACCCGTCTCAATGGGGCCCGTGCCGCAACTCCCCAAGCCCTCCTGCAATGGGCCATGGGCTGGTGACTAGCACTGAGCAAGCATGTCCCTAACATGATAGGAATTGCCTATAATCCTATACACACACAACCCACACACACAAATCCAACCTCAAAAATATGAGATGTAAAAACTAGTAAAAATGAAAGTTCATGAATACACTAAAATCCCAACCAAGAGAGTATGATAGGAATGTAAAGTACAATGTTGTAAAACCCTAGTTCAAAAGTACCAGCCCACCAAAAGAATGTCTACAACAAAGTTCAACCTGTAATGAAAGGTACTGGTACTGCAATATGTAGCCGTATGAACACACCTCGACATGCTTAATCTCCCTAAGCACAGTTCGGTCTGGGTCCACCTAGAATCCAGTCAAAGGCTCGCTCGTCTGCACAAGACACGACAAGGGTGGGAATGTCCGTGTAGGGGTGAGTATAATAATTCCCATTAGGACACAACGAAAACCACAAAAGAATACAATAGAGGAAATACCATAGTGGAATGATACAATCAGCTCGAAACAGTATATGATTATAGAACATATAACAAAAATATCGAGATATACTCATACATGATCGACTATCACGACACCACCACTAACATACAGCTTGAAGATTCCACTAAGCACGTAACCAGGATAACACACTCCTAGGTCTGAAGTGAAAGATACAAAGTACTCATTCCGAGAGAACTCACTCCACTAGTACTTATGAATATGATGCTCATATGAGGATCAGAACCAATAGCTATGGGGTGATTCCAACAACTCAATCTGAACTAATCCGCTAAGCAGAGGATCAGCACCTGGGTAATGTAGGTCACGTCGATACCAAGAACTCTACCTAGGGTACCAGAAAGAAATAGAGGATCCGACTCTAAGTCTCACAGAGGGGTTTCCAATAACTCTATCCAGGAAGTCCTGCTGAAGGGATCATACTCCTATATGTAGTAAATGATACCAAAAACCTTCAAGGGAAAGACCAAGGGTATGATCCCTAGGAAATCTAGTCCATGTCCTAGAAAAAAAATGGCCTAAGCCATATATGAACAAGTTACATGTTGTGTAGTAGGATCACATGCCGTATTCCTTGACTCTGGGTACTGACCGTGCAAATGACTCGTGTCTCTATGCTTGACGTATAAAAAGTAACTACACGACGTGTAGAAGAATTACACGTCGTGTTCCATGAATCCAGGTACTGCCTATGTGAAACGGCCCATATCTGAAATCTAAGTTGTGAAAAAAAGTAGATACACAGTGTGTAATTCAATGCACAAGATGTGCCCTATCAACAGGAAAACACCCGTGTACCCTGGTCGTAAGCCCGTACACGGTGTCTTTTTGTGTTTCCTTTACCGTGTACTCGTACACGGGGTATCCCGTTCATCTGGACGGGTCTGTCCGGGGAATGGTATACATGTCATGTCCTTGGACGTATACCCTACCTGTGTCCTTGTACTCCTGGAGTACATGCCAGATGGTCCGCTGATGAACACATTCTGTGTATCCCACACTACATGCTGTGTAGTCGGGATATCTCCAGAACCACCGTCTTCCTCCTTGTGCCTCGGCCGATCTTCCAGATCTCGATTTTGCAGTCATTTTTACATGAAACTCAAGATCTCGGGTCACCGCGTTTGTCGTGATGTCAAATCTATGGGCTTTGAGCCTTTGAACATCTCCGAAATCCAATTATGGTCACCCATGCTGAAACTATTCGAAGAAAGATATCTTCTGATCTGCTTCGATCCTTCCATGTCCACCGCAGTTGCACCTCTGTGGGGTTCTACCGATTCCATATATTTGATTTGGGATCATTTCATTACACTACAGATGAACAACAATCCATCATTCATATATATGTGAAGAGCGCGTAGAACACACATGAAGAACGCAAGAAATCAGGTAAGAAAGGCACAAAAAATCAAGAGGGACTGACCTTGATCGATGTTCGTGTTGATCTTGGTTCATCACCATTAGGAGGTTAAACGAAACCAAAATAACCATCAAGAATCAAATCCCAAAAATCCCTGCAAAAGCTCATACCACATATCTGATCGATCTGCGGGCTAATTTTCAAGTGTTTTAGTCAGCGTTCGTCATGGGAATCAATAACGAGTAATGGAAAATCAAAGTCAATCATCCTACCTGGATCCGTGACGTTCTTTGGTGAAGATCCGGTCGCCGCGTCGATGTCGCTGGAGAAACTCATCAAGAACATCGTCTCCTCATTGGGGTTTCCTCCAAAGCCTCCAGAGCCTCTATGAGTTTTAGGGTTATGAGGTCTGTAACACTAGACCCCTACACAAAGCCTCTATTTAAAATGATAAATGATATTCACTTTTGTTGACGCTCCTTTCGTCACAGAATCTAATGATCGGAAAAGGGGAATATCTGAGCTCAAAGTGATTCATCCTTTGAAGAAAACGCAAAAAATCGACAAAGGCATGAACAAAGGATCAAAAGCAACTACATCGCGCAAGTTATATCACTGTCGCGCAAGTGACTTGCGCGACCTAAGTGATAACTTCCCGGTAACCACCCGAGGTCTTCTCCTACCTATAAATAGACCCTGTGGGCCCCCCATTCGGGAGGATCTATTTCCAAAAACTCGGATTGAAGCTCTCGACGCCCAAGTCTCTTCTCAAAGCTTCCGGAACACTTCTAAGGTAATTTCTTACCTAGAACAGAAGATCTAAAGAGAAAGAGGAAGGCCTAAGTGTTGAAACTCATCAACACATGCGCGCCTGAGTGGTCAGTCCTTAAGGGAAGTGACCACACTTGCACGCCTCCTTATTCCTTCAATAGAATTTGCGCATCCCTTTTCTGGAAGAACCTCAAGAAGATTCTAAAGGGTTTAATAAAGAGTCGCTCAAGTATTTTTATGCTGGTTGAAAATCGCGCAAGTACCCCACCTGCCGCGCAGGTATACCTGCGCGACCAATACTTGCGCGCCCACGCAAGACTTGCGCGCCATTCAAGACTTGCGCGCCCCTACCTTTTTGGGTGCCCATCTTGCCCATTTTACCCCTTTTAAGCCATTTCACCTTTCCTATTCAAGATTTAGTCTTCAAGATACTCTTCAATGCCATTTATGGCATGATTTCTTGATTTGACTTCCTTATTTGAAAGGAATTCTGTGGAATATCTCTCAAAACATAGTGATTTATACATCTTTATGTCACCAAAGATTGAGAGTTCATTCATTTAACCTCATCCTTTAAGATGAGAGAATCCTTAACCTGGGTCTCCTTTTTAGGAAGAATCCCCAGTTATAAGTCCTTTAATCTGGGCATCTTCCTCAGGAGTAAGCCCCAAATTCTTAAAATTCCCAAATCTGGGCATCCTCCTCAGAAGTAAGCCCCAAACCTTAATTCCTTAACTTGGGCATCCTCCTTAGGAGTAAGCCCCAATCATAATCCTTTAATCTGGGCATCCTTCTTAGGAGTATGCCCCAAGTCTTCTAAATATAGGAATCCTTCTTAGGAGTAAGCCCCAAGTCCCCTAATTTGGGCATCCTTCTTAGGAGTAAGCCCCAATCTCAAATATGGGCATCCTTCTTAGGAGTAAGCCCCAATCTCAAATATGGGCTTCCTTTTCAGGAGTAATCCCCAATCTCAAATATGGGCATCCTTCTTATAATCTTGGGCTTCCTTTTCAGGAGTAAGCCCCAAGTCCCTTAATTTCTCTTAACCAGTCCTAATTTACCCTTGATTTGGGCTTCCTTTTCAAGAGTAAAACCCAATATTAAGTCCCCTCCTAACTTGGGAATCCTCCTTAGGAGTAATCCCCAAGATTAGAGTATTCAATTCTCCATGAAGCACATATACCTTTATGGACCTTGTTCATGGATTTTCTCCCTAAAAGTGAATCCTAAACATTCATCTATCTAGGAAGTCATACATACATAAGCCCCAAACAATTTCTTATGAATGCATATTTCATGTCACAATTGTCTAATTTTTTACCAATACCTCTTGTTTCTCACACCGAGCATGACTCATGTGAGCTTAGAGTGTAAAAGTAATTATGACATCCTTCTTTGAGCCATCAATCATAAACGTCATAGTCCATTACTCAAACTACGTGGGTTCTGATTCCTTTTCCAAAACAAAGGATACGTAGGTAGCCCATTTATGGGTTCAATCCCAACTTTGAAATAATCCATGTCCTTCTGAATGACGATAAACTTCAAGTGCCCCACTGAGTGGCTTTAAAACCAGCCTGGTCATCATAATGACCAAGAGACTTTTATAAATGTTTTCAAAGGATACCATTGACCAAGAATCTCTAAATAGATACAGATGATTCTCTATTGATGAAGAACCTCGAATTCATATAAAAGATTCTCTAAATTTCTTAAATATTTAATCATTGATTGTTAAAACTGAAGGAAATATCATTTTATACTTGGTAATGTAATAAGGATTCACGAACATAACTTAAATATATAAAGAGAGTCCCGGAGTAGACAATAATTCCCTTCAAAAAGGTGTGATGAGTCCGACCTCACATCCTCTCGAACAATGAAAATTCCTAAGCCTCATTAGCCCACAAGCTAATGAGTGCCTACCTTTGGAATGTAGGTCCAAACGGATGTGGAATCATTGGATGTTTCCGGTTCTACGAACAAACCCGTTAGAAACCGATCGGAACGTTTGAATCTCCCATCCAGGAGGTCATCCCCGAATTCCGTGCGAAAAAAAAACGGTGAACCCGACGTGAATCCTTAACCAAGTTAAAGTGATGTTCTTCTTATTTGTTAGGCCCCTTGGGCCAACAAAGCAATCATTGACATGTGCTCATCCAAAAGATGCAGTGGCCAGATTCATCTTGATTATGTCTGTTATATGGAACAGGCACTCTTTTCTCAAGATCTTCTGCAAAATGGCTTTCCTTAAATTCACCCCTGTGAATACTGCTGCTGTGAACACCTCTACTGTGAGGTCCGCTGCTGTGAAAACCAATGCTGCTACTCCTACTGGATCGTCATCCACTCTGAGGATGACATCACCTACTCAGCGTCTTCAACGCTGGGTATCAAATGCGCTGGTTAAGGAGTACCGTCAACACGGTATTATCCCAACTCTGGAGGCTGAACGATAGGCCCTCCAAGTGAACAACTCACACAGGTCGTCCGGACAACGACGACCAGTGATCAAGAGGTAGGCGGTGCTGACTACCGTCTCCAACCGTTTCAGGTCGTTATCCCCAGAACGCAATTTCCATTCACTCCCTTACTCTGAGGAAGTGAATGAGAAGGTCCCTCAGGGCCTTAATTCAAAAAGATAGGAGTCCTTCCCGAGGGCTCCCATCAACAATCATCGCCAGACTCGTGCGGTAGTGTGCCCTCAACATGATGAGGGTACCGACTCCAGGCATTCAGCTCAGGTTCCTCGAACCCGAGCAGGCAAGATGAACCGCCAGATACAGAATCCGGTTAACAATGGGAAAGTTATCATCCCTGCCATCTCCGGAGAAGTCCACCAACCTAACTTGGTGGCGAACAACGAGCAGGCACACACACCTGTCCGTTTTAATTCCACTGTCAGCAGACTCGTCTGGCAGCATCAAGCCAATCCCGCCAGGCAATTCCGGCGGAGTACTATAGGCAGGAACATGCACCTGCTTATGCATCATCAGTTAGTCAGCAGGCTCGCCTGACTACATATTATGGATTCCACCAACCTAACATGGTGGCGAACAACGAACAGGCACACACACCGGTCCGTTTTAATTCTGCTGTCCAGCAGACTCGTCTGGCAGCATCAATCCAATCCCGCCAGGCAATTCCGGCATACTATAGGCAGGAACATACACCTACTTATGCATCACCAGTTAGTCAATAGGCTCGTCTGACTACATATGATGGATCTCGTCAACCGCGTTTGGCGAAGTGTAATCAGCAGGCACATACACCTGCTAATACTAATCAAACCTACCAACATTCTCGCTTGGTAGAGCACGGAGAAGTCAGTCGGAAAGCCCCGACGACAAACTGGAGGCAGACTCAACTCTCTGCCTCCACACTTGAGTACTGTCAGGATTCACTGACAGGAAAAGGAGGACATGGGCAGGCACATACACCTACTCCAAACCCGAAATGGACGTATATTCCCGTTCCGGCGGCTGAAGTCACAAAACATATTTTTTCAATGATGAAAGAGCAGAAGCAAATTCCTGCTCATATTCTGGATGCTTTCCAGGATATCATAACAGCTTCAGCATCATCTCAAGGACAGACACATAAATCTATCCCTAGTAGTGGAGTGACACATCAACGATTCACTCCGGAACAGACACACACATCTATTTAAGTCCAAGAGGGTTATGGGGCATACTCCCCCATATCATACGGACAACCAAGTCAGGCACATACACCTGATTTGAGTGGAGATCGTCAGCCTAAACTGACCATCTTTCCTGATCAGGCACATACACCTACTCAGAGTAACCACTTTCATCAACAAGTGGTTTCCAAAGCGAGTAAGAAGGCATCTAAGAAAAAGATCCACCCAGCACAGTCAGGAGATCAAAGGCCAATCTGCAACAAGGCCTTGCTCGATGCTGGAGTTCTTGAAACCCTCGGACATTTATCTGTCGGAATTCAAGATTCTACTCTCTCAGTTCCCAATAACAGGAACATTAATTCTGAAGGTCTTCAACAGGAACTTCCTCATGAAGGCTTGCTTTATGAAAATTCGGTCAATCTTGAAGTTTCTTCTTCAGATGAGAGCCACAGGAACCCTCTGTGTGGTCAGAAGACCAAGGGGCAAGAGATCTCATCTTTTGCTGTAACCCATTATGGTGGACCTCCCCATGATGATGAATTTCGCTGTGAAAGTCCTCTCCGCAGTAGTGATTCACATTGCCTGGAAAATACTCCAGTGGACAATGTAGTGCCGAGAAAGCCCTCTTATCTTGAGGCACTTGCAAATGCGAAACCAATCATGTCTGATGATTTATCTCTAACAAGTGAAATACATTGTCAATCAGAAGATAGCCCAGGGTGTAGTTCATTCTCCGAACCACCCCTAAGTCATGCATCTTCTTTCTTAATCAATGATCTCTCTACCAATCTTGTTGAATCCGGTGAAGCAACAAGGAAACACCAACTCTGGTCAAAACAGGTAGAAGAATCTTTATTTAATGATAAAGAGGAAATGCTGAACATGAGGAAAAAACTGGCAAAAGGTGAGGTACCAGTCATGTTTTGGCCTTTAGCGGACTCCCAGTACGACATTCCAAAGATGTTGACGGATGATGGAATCCATGATATTCATCTCAACATATGGAAAACTCATTGTCAATTGAAGAAGAAGGTATTATCTTATGATGAATATGAAAATCATCTTAAGATAATAGAAGGGCTACAACGTCAGATTGATTTGGCATCTCTATCAGTCTCTCGGTATCCGAAGGCTGAAAAGCAACAGAGAACCCTTCAACGTTCATGCCTTGGAGCACTAAGAAAATTGTGTCAGTTAATTTCCAATGCTCCGTCTGATGTTCATATCAGAGGATGCGGTATTCACGGAGCACTACATTTCACAGTGCTTTCCAATCAGCAAAGCCCGCCGAAAATGGTCTCATGCAATGTTATTGCCCATGGCCGGCCACAGTCAATGGGCTTTGTTCATAATCAAAATCCTGCTCAAGAACAGGCTTCAACTAGTTCCTCTCAAAATCAAGCATATAGAGAACAAGTTGTTGAATTACTCCTACATCAAGCAGGCGAGAATATTGCACAAGCCTCTCGTATGGAGCAAACACATCATCAAATGACATAAGATTCAGAAATCATCCAACAGTCTGTTGAACCAGGTGATAAAAGTGGATACAGGTTAATGCATCCAGCTAATTTCTGAAATAAGATTCGCAAGATCAAGAGATCTTTTAAGAAGATCTCAGACGTAGCATGTCAAGAGCCATCCCAGCTTTTCAGACTGGGGACTTCTCTAACCCAACCCTCAGAGTCAACAAATGGGATTCGAGTAGTTGAGCGGAAGCAGCAGGAACATCCCCAGTTCTCGAGACTGGGGACTCTTTCAAATCATCAATCCCCTCCTTAGAGAATGTCGGTCTTTTCTCGATTGGGGAAGAAGCCCCAAGAGGAATGAAGAGCCAAATTATCAGGATATTCCCTCCAAGTTATAGCTCATCAAGAAGTTCCTAAAAGATTGAATCAACAAAAGGCAATGTCTCATAAAAGACATGAAAGAAGAAAATATCACAGAAATGTTGATAGAAGAGATACGATGCATTATGCATCAATCAATGTCATCAATGCCGTTGTTTCTAATCCACCAGAGGAGACTCACTCAGGGGACTCAGATGAAGAGCGTCCTGCTCAAGAAAATGTACGCACCGATACAAATGAAGAAGGTGTACGTACACGAAGTCAAAGGATTACTCAGAACCTAGGTAATCCACTTCCCTCCCTCCAAAAGGTATCCAACAAAGGGAAGGGAAAGAATCAGGTTACATATCCTTCCTCTGGAGAAGGTCAGTCTATAAGGCCCCAGCCTTAAACCTTACTTAATCTTGAGTTATTACAAGATTACACATTGAGGATCTTTTCAGGTTTAGAGTTTTAGAGAATTAGATCATGAAACTTGCATTACATTCCACATTTAAACAAAGTGGTTACATAAAAGACAGTATTCATTCTTCCCATCAACGGGAACATATTTAAAATATAACACGGATTCATTCTTGACACATCCTTGACACTATCATCACATCATGTACCTTTCCCTTGACCTGTGAAAAACATTTCAAAAACTTGGGATGAGCATAAAAAGCTCAGTAAGGGTTATAAAAATATGGAAAGGAAACATGAGTTCATATATACATAAGAATGGAATCATACTTTACCCATAAAACATAGGCATATCAAATCATGAATAAATCATAGAAAACATAAGACATAAAGGTAACTTGAGGAATTCATAACATTTTTACGTAGGGAGTAACCCTCTTGGTTACGTTTGGAATACCCATCACATTATATTCCCTAAATCTCTTCGGAGAAACCTTAACGTTTCACTCCTTCGCGTTACCCAATGCATTGGAGAGCTATAACGGGCTCACCCGCCCTTAGTTTATCACGGAACCACCCGTTCTTCATAAAAATGCCCAAGGACCATAACATAATCGTATCACATAAAACATGCATAAAGGAAACATAGCATTTCCACATTTCAATCACAATATAACATTTTAGTATATTGAAATAATGAATCCATTCAAAAAGAAACCATTTCCAAAACCATTTAAAACATTTAATAAAGAGATTTTTGCATCAAAGTGTCCCATACCACCTTGAAGCTTTTAAAATTTTAAACCATTTATATCCATATAAATAAATCCTTAAAACCATTTTGAAAACATGGATATTAATAAGAACAAATAATTAAAACATTTAAAACGATATTTTGGTTAAAGGGGTTTTACCAAAATTAGAGACACTTGAATACAATAATCGAGGAATAACATTTAGTCAGAACTTTATAATATCATGAGAATAAAAGGATTCATGATATAATACTCCAAAGGACAGTATATACACCATATAAGAGTGAATTGGTGCATAACAACAATGAACCCTCAATAGAAATGTCAAATGTGATGAAATCCCTTATAAAGAAGGTATCCTTAAAATAAGGACAAATAAATCTCAAAATATGTGTGACAAATATAAATACACACAATATAAGTGGATATTAAGTGTAAAACAATAAAAGGTCATTCACACATATTCAATGGATGACATATTCAATGACTACATGTTGAACCCAAAGAAATCGAAATTGGGTTAAAAAGTTTCCTTGACAGCCTAACGACATCACATCAAAATGAGTTGATGAGAGATAAAAAGTGTATCTCATCACTTGGACATAAAATTTACATCAATAAGGATATATGAGAACATATCCCAACATAAAAATATGTAAATTAAAAGACCCAACAAAAGAAGTCTTTTAAAAAAAGAGAAGGGTGAAAGGTTCCCTTACCGACTTGGGTATCTTTCCAAACATACACCCCATGAAAGAAGTACAATAGATCATTGATGTAAATACGCATAAACGAAGGTATATTACAAAAAGAGTAGAATAGTGGGCAGTAAATACACCACTCAATGGAATTTGTGGCAAATGTAGCATAAATCTCACGGGAATAAAAGTGAGATGAAAAATCCCTTACGAAAACTCAGCAGCCTAACGGCGCCACTTAAAACTTCCAAAATGGATTGATGAGATCAAATAGAGTATCCCATCATATTTCAATAGAATTTACAGCAAGAGTAATATAAAAGAAAATCCCCCAACATAACAAATAGGAGCTTAGAATAAGTGACACAAAGGAGAGTACTTAAAAAGAAAGAGAGAGGTTAGATCTCTTACGAAAGTTCGGCAGCCCAACGGCGCCACTCAAAACTCCCAAAATGGATTGATGAGAGAGAATAGGGTCTCTCATCACATGAAGATAAAAATTACAGTAAATGTAATATAAAAGATCATCCCAATAACAAGAAATATGAGCTTTAAAAGGAATGACATAAAAGTGTGTACTTAAAAAGAAAGAGAGGAGTAGGATCCCTTACCTCGGGTCCGACTTGACTCGATCGTTCTTTAATCTCCTGAATAATAAACTTGAGTTAATTTCTAATTCCTTAAGAACCTTTTTCAAGTTCATTATTACTTTTATACCACTTATTACCATGTCATAAACATTATGTAATCATTTAAGTTAATAATATTTGTTTTGCCGATATTTGGTTCTTAAGTCGAAAGTGGACTTCTTACAATTACATGTTGTTCGTGTGGCCAAATGTTTATTATATCCAGAATTGTATTCATTATGTATATATCATATATGTCATATATATCCATTACATGCATGCATTTATAACATTACATAACCATTTAGAGGTAAGAAATGAAATGCACCGTTCATGGAGACGGTAAGTCGTACGTACGCATGAACGCTACTTTCATTTCTATTTCGTATTTTATAGAATGGAATAATAATGATATAAAGGTATATTATAATTCCAGTATAATATCATATATAATATCATATTTCCATCCTTTATACATCCCACATATGGTATTTAACGAATCAAATCACTTTGAGGGGGCGGTAGTCCGCACTTCCTTAAATGAAGATATCGCGTATAACCATAATGGAAGCCATAAAGGTAAGACAAAAATGAAAAATAAAGAAGAATAAATAAAACATAAACATATTATATATCATATATAAAAATAGTGACATCATAATGGCCACCTTTGAAGGTGTTAAATGAGTATTGATCAATCATCGTTTCGGGAGGCAGAATTTCACCATCCACGGAAACCGTATGTTCTTTAACCATTTGATGTAGTTGTGTGAGAGTGTAGCGCGAATAAATCTTATAACAACATCCTAGTATATTGAAGATACTGGTGTTGTTACTAAATAAGTGAATAAAAAGAGTTTAGGGGGTTGGAGAAGCAAAATAAAACAAATGAACATGAGAGAATGAATTACCTTTAAAAGTGTAACTCCTTTTGATTTGAGCATAAAGGCTTCCTTTGAAAGGATTCTGCCCAAAGGAAATACTCTAGGATTAGGAGAGGGATGTGGAGAGAGTAAATTGTCAGGGGTTGGCCGAGCAAAAGGCTTTAGGTGTGTGTTAAATGAGGTAGAGGTGGGGTCCTTTTATAAGAGGAGAGGAGGGGAACTTTTGGAAAGTAAAGAAATATTACTTTATTTGAAAATGTGTTTCGGTTTCAAAAGGTCCCACATTGATATAATTCGTGGATAAGGTGATAAGGCTTCGAAATCCACTCATCCAATAAGTTTTGGACATGTTTAGTTCATAGACTTTACATTATCTTTCCATTTTATTTAAATCGTCAAATAATGATGTCATCGCTGCATCATTAATATGTCATAAATAATTTAATTTATTTAATGTCTAAAAATTATAAAAAAACTACTATGATGTAGGAAATCTTTTTAGCTTTCCAATTAATATTTATAATCAAACATATGACTTGTATAACCCCACTTAAAAATTGTTTTAGTAAAACATATCATGTTTTTGTCAATTTTACTTTTACATTAAATAAAATGTTATTTATGTCATTTCCCAACCAAAATGTCTCCATGGGGTCCCCAAGTTGAACCATGGCTTGTCTAGGTCGGCCATGACACAACCAATAAGGTTGGGACATGTGTCTAGGTCATTTCATATTATTAAATCATTATTTATACCTTAAACTACACTAATTACCACTAATCGCGATTAAAAACTTAATAAGTTACTATTCACCGAAAAATTATTTTTATCCCATTGAACCACATTTTACTTCTTAATGACAACCATGTATGTCGGAATTTTGAAAATCAAAACACAATGATGGCAAAATTTCATTTAAACGGAAAATCAGTTTTTATAAGTACCACTTAGTGGTTTCACTATTCATCAAAAATTGAAGTTTTTTAGAAAAATCCCAAAATTTCACCCTAAGCTATATTTGATATTCTGAATTCAAAAATGAAGTCCGTTTTACAAAATTAAAAACATATAATTCACATTAATTAATTTAATAATTAATTCCCGCTGTCATGACAAATAGCGTGTTTTATGAAACAATAAGTATCAAAAGATTGACACTAGTTTAAGTCTGATTTCAAAGTGAAATTGATTCCAACGACCACTATTGGATTTAATGGTAAAAATATTTTCTAATTTCACTTCAAAACCAATTCAAAATATAATATAATCATATAAATAAATTATATTAAAAAGTGGTTTTGAATTAAAATACAACATTTTACACTATTCATTAAAAAATGAACTTTATCGGAAAGATACCAAAAATTTACACAAAGTAAATTTTGATGTCCCGATTCTTAAAAAGAGTTTTATTTGGTCCAAAATAATGTTTAAGAGTGAATAAAACTATATTTAATGACAGTTCTCCATTAAAAGGCGATAAGTGAACCTTTAGTGAAAACTAGGGCATATACGCCTAAAATTGAATTCTTACCGTATTTTAAGCCTTTTAGCTTTTATTGGATAAATGTAAAAACATTTAAAAAACATATATAATAATATTTTAGTTATTTCTATACATTCCCTCCAATACAACGGCTACATGTTAACTACCATTTGAAATAATATTATTTTATTATTAGAGTGCAACGTAAGATTCCCAAGAAACTCGTTGTTGCGTGTTGGGTACGCCATTGAGCATAGTGTCCCCTTTAAAGTCATATTAATATTTTATTCACAAATATGGATAAATATGAAAATTTCGTATTTATTATTTACCTAGGGTGTTACATCCTTCCCCCCTTTTGGGAATAGCGTCCTCGCAATTTTAAAATTGCGCTTGGAGACATCCTTGAAAGTCCCACATCGGAACAAAAGTCGGTAAAACAAACACTTTAAAATAAAGAAAGATAAGTACAAGGGTCACCCGAGTTAACCCATACTAGGATTCCAAGTATGAAAATATGGACATTGAGGAAAAAACAAAGGGTCATGTTCTGATGGAGATTGATAGAAAACATGTTTAGGAGAAAGTTAACCACGAGAAAATCACAAACATGTGATGGGTTAAACGGTCTTCGATTCCCCAGTAGGAAAAGTTAATAGACAACATTTTTGTTTTAAGTTAATTTTTATTGAGGAATTTATTCATAAGGAAACATAATCACTTATCATGTTGACTTTCAACTTTTATTAGATTCCTTACACAAACTCATATTTTCTTCAAAAGACGAGTATTTGGGAAGACTTGTTCACATTAAGAGTACTATAATCAACTTCTAGAGAATCACCTAATCCAAAAAATAGAACTATATACTTCCCATGTCTTTAACGAAAACCAAAACCAAAAAGGCTAGTACAAGATCAGATAATCCAGAAAAGTATAACCCTTTGTAAAAAGAAAATCTATTCTTAATCTCCAAAATTTTTCCAACAAAACCCAAAGTTCAGCGAGGACCATTCTATAATCAATTTGTCCATAAAATTCTTCAAAGTAAACCAATATAAGATTCAAACCCAAATATTTGAAGGATTTAGTCGCATAGTCTTCCAAGATAAATCGTAACATTTATCTCCAAACAATATCAGTTGCTCCTAAAGTCTCGTTTTGAAAAGTAATTAACCTAATCACATATCCTCCATGATAGGTTAATAATTTTCATAAATAACACAAAATCAACTTACTCTTAATTCATAAAATCATATAACTAGAATGAATCAGTCAAACTAACCAGGGAATTCACGTAGTCCAGTGGTAGGCGATAAATACCAGTCGCACATTGGTTGTGGGTTCGATTCCCGCAGCTTTGTCCGACGCGACGGGATGTCACACGGTCTACGTGTTGTCCTTTTTCCAAAACTATATAATTCTTAAAACATTCCCCAAAATGAGATAAAATCTTCAAGAATAATCATAACATATTTTAACCTCAAGTTTATCTCATTCCTTTCATTTTCCATCATATCATAGAGTAACCCATAATTACCTAAAAATTAAGTATCATATAAACCCTAATGGTTACCTTAATAATTATTACCTGAATTTCCACATCGAGTTGGCCATCTCGTACATGATGCATTAGAGAACTCACCAAGGTTGAAGTGGTTGATCATGAATCCTTGATATTTGGTTTAGAACAACCACGAGTTTCCTCATTGAATCCTCCATTTTATCTAGTATCTTAATCAGAGAACCACCACATTTTCCTTCAAACCTGTTGTCTCTTTGGTGCCTGCTAGATCCATCCATTCACTAAAAATAGAAATGTCAGTGTGATTATATGAACAAAACCATCATGTACTAATGAGGAAGGTAAACACTAAGATACACTTACTCATTCACTTTATCTAAAACTAGGACTCTTTCTGAAATCCTAACCATTATGGTAATGTCACTTATGCTTAAAGAATACCCTAACCTCTAAAGTTATCTAAACCGACCTTTGATACCAACTATAAGGCCCCAGCCTTAAACCTTACTTAATCTTGAGTTATTACAAGATTACACATTGATGATCTTTTCAGGTTTAGAGTTATAGAGAATTAGATCATGAAACTTGCATTACATTCCACATTTAAACAAAGTGGTTACATAAAAGACAGTATTCATTCTTCCCATCAACGGGAACATATTTAAAATATAACACGGATTCTTTCTTGGCACATCCTTGACACTATCATCACATCATGTACCTTTCCCTTGACCTGTGAAAAACATTTCAAAAACTTGGGATGAGCATAAAAAGCTCAGTAAGGGTTATAAAAATATGGAAAGGAAACATGAGTTCATATATACATAAGAATGAAATCATACTTTACCCATAAAACATAGGCATATCAAATCATGAATAAATCATAGAAAACATAAGACATAAAGGTAACTTGAGGAATTCATAACATTCTTACGTAGGGAGTAACCCTCTTGGTTACGTTTGGAATACCCATCACAGTATATTCCCTAAATCTCTTCGGAGAAACCTTAACGTTTCACTCCTTCGCGTTACCCAATGCATTGGAGAGATATAACGGGCTCACCCGCCCTTAGTTTACCACGGAACCACCCGTTCTTCATAAAAATGCCCAAGGACCATAACATAATCGTATCACATAAAACATGCATAAAGGAAACATAGTATTTCCACATTTCAATCACAATATAACATTTTAGTATATTGAAATAATGAATCCATTCAAAAAGAAACCATTTCCAAAACCATTTAAAACATTTAATAAAGAGATTTTTGAATCAAAGTGTCCCACACCACCTTGAAGATTTTAACATTTTAAACCATTTATATCCATATAAATAAATCCTTAAAACCATTTTGAAAACATGGATATTAATAAGAACAAATAATTAAAACATTTAAAATGATATTTTGGTTAAAGGGGTTTTACCAAAATTAGAGACACTTGAATACAATAATCGAGGAATAAAATTTAGTCAGAACTTTATAATATCATGAGAATAAAAGGATTCATGATATAATACTCCAAAGGACAGTATATACACCATATAAGAGTGAATTGGTGCATAACAACAATGAACCCTCAATAGAAATGTCAAATGTGATGAAATCCCTTATAAAGAAGGTATCCTTAAAATAAGGACAAATAAATCTCAAAATATGTGTGACAAATATAAATACACCCAATATAAGTGGATATTAAGTGTAAAACAATAAAAGGTCATTCACACATATTCAATGGATGACATATTCAATGACTACATGTTGAACCCAAAGAAATCGAAATTGGGTTAAAAAGTTTCCTTGACAGCCTAACGACATCACATCAAAATGAGTTGATGAGAGATAAAAAGTGTATCTCATCACTTGGACATAAAATTTACATCAATAAGGATATATGAGAACATATCCCAACATAAAAATATGTAAATTAAAATACCCAACAAAAGAAGTCTTTTAAAAAAAGAGGAGGGTGAAAGGTTCCCTTACCGACTTGGGTATCTTTCCAAACATACACCCCATGAAAGAAGGACAATAGATCATTGATGTAAATACGCATAAACGAAGGTATATTACACAAAGAGTAGAATAGTGGGCAGTAAATACACCACTCAATGGAATTTGTGGAAAATGTAGCATAAATCTCACGGGAATAAAAGTGAGATGAAAAATCCCTTACGAAAACTCAGCAGCCTAACGGCGCCACTTAAAACTTCCAAAATGGATTGATGAGATCAAATAGAGTATCCCATCATATTTCAATAGAATTTATAGCAAGAGGAATATAAAATAAAATCCCCCAACATAACAAATAGGAGCTTAGAATAAGTGACACAAAGGAGAGTACTTAAAAATAAAGAGAGAGGTTAGATCTCTTACGAAAGTTCGGCAGCCCAACAGCGCCACTCAAAACTCCCAAAATGGATTGATGAGAGAAAATAGGGTCTCTCATCACATGAACATAAAAATTACAGTAAATGTAATATAAAAGATCATCCCAATAACAAGAAAGATGAGCTTTAAAAGGAATGACATAAAAGTGTGTACTTAAAAAGAAAGAGAGGAGTAGGATCCCTTACCTCGGGTCCGACTTGACTGGATCGTTCTTTAATCTCCTGAATAATAAACTTGAGTTAATTTATAATTCCCTAAGAACCTTTTTCATGTTCATTATTACTTTTAAACCACTTATTACCATGTCATAAACATTATGTAATCATTTAAGTTAATAATATTTGTTTTGCCGATATTTGGTTCTTAAGTCGAAAGTGGACTTCTTACAATTACATGTTGTTCGTGTGGCCAAATGTTTATTATATCCAGAATTGTATTCATTATGTAGATATCATATATTTAATATATATCCATTACATGCATGAATTTATAACATTACATAACCATTTAGAGGTAAGAAATGAAATGCACCGTTCATGGAGACGATAAGCCGTACGTACGCATGAACGCTACTTTCATTTCTATTTCGTATTTTATAGAATGGAATAATAATGATATAAAGGTATATTATAATTCCAGTATAATATCATATATAATATCATATTTCCATCCTTTATACATCCCACATATGGTATTTAACGAATCAAATCACTTTGAGGGGGCGGTAGTCCGCACTTCCTTAAATGAAGATATCGCGTATACCCATAATGGAAGCCATAAAGGTAAGACAAAAATGAAAAATACAGAAGCATAAATAAAACATAAACATATTATATATCATATATAAAAATAGTGACATCATAATGGCCACCTTTGAAGGTGTTAAATGAGTATTGATCAATCATCGTTTCGGGAGGCAGAATTTCACCATCCACGGAACCCGTATGTTCTTTAACCATTTGATGTAGTTGTGTGAGAGTGTAGCTCGAATAAATCTTATAACAACATCCTAGTATATTGAAGATACTGGTGTTGTTACAAAAGAAGTAAATAAAAAGAGTTTAGGGGGTTGGAAAAGCAACATAAAACAAATGAACATGAGAGAATGAATTACCTTTAAAAGTGTAACTCCTTTTGATTTGAGCCTAAAGGCTTCCTTTGAAAGGATTCTGCCTAAAGGGAATCTTCTAGAATGAGGAGAGGGATGTGGAGAGATTAAATGGGCAGGGGTTGGCCGAGCAAAAGGCTTTAGGTGTGTGTTAAATGAGGTAGAGGTGGGGGCCTTTTATAAGAGGAGAGGAGGGGCACTTTTGGAAAGTAAAGAAATATTACTTTATTTGAAAATGTGTTTCGGTTTCAAAAGGTCCCACATTGATATAATTCGTGGATAAGGTGATAAGGCTTAGAAATCCACTCATCCAATAAGTTTTGGACATGTGTAGTTCATATACTTTAAATTATCTTTCCATTTTATTTAAATCGTCAAATAATGATGTCATCGCTGCATCATTATTATGTCATAAATAATTTAATTTATTTAATGTCTAAAAATTCTAAAAAAAATACTATGATGTAGGAAATATTTTTAGTTTTCCAATGAATATTTATAATCAAATATATGACTTGTATAACCCCACTTAAAAAT
The DNA here is from genome assembly GCA_963277665.1 of Viscum album. Taxonomy (NCBI): domain Eukaryota; kingdom Viridiplantae; phylum Streptophyta; class Magnoliopsida; order Santalales; family Viscaceae; genus Viscum; species Viscum album. The sequence continues at coordinate 1,800,468,595 of OY728157.1, forward strand.
TGTTTTAGTAAAACATATCATGTTTTTGTCAATTTTACTTTTACATTAAATAAAATGTTATTTATGTCATTTCCCAACCAAAATGTCTCCATGGGGTCCCCAAGTTGAACCATGGCTTGTCTTGGTCGGCCATGACACAACCAATAAGGTTGGGACATGTGTCTAGGTCATTTCATATTATTAAAGCATTATTTATACCTTAAACTACACTAATTACCACTAATCGCGATTAAAAACTTAATAAGTTACTATTCACCGAAAAATTATTTTTATCCCATTGAACCACATTTTACTTCTTAATGACAACCATTTATGTCGGATTTTTGAAAATCAAAACACAATGATGGCAAAATTTCATTTAAATGGAAAATCAGTTTTTATAAGTACCACTTAGTGGTTTCACTATTCATCAAAAATTGAAGTTTTTCAGAAAAATCCCAAAAATTCACCCTAAGCTATATTTGATATTCTGAATTCAAAAATGAAGTCCGTTTTACAAAATTCAAAACATATAAGTCACATTAATTAATTTAATAATTAATTCCCGCTGTCATGACAAATAGCGTGTTTTATGAAACAATAAGTATCAAAAGATTGACACTAGTTTAAGTCTTATTTCAAAGTGAAATTGATTCCAACGACCACTATTGGATTTAATGGTAAAAATATTTTCTAATTTCACTTCAAAACCAATTCATAATATAATCTAATCATATAAATAAATTAGATTAAAAAGTGGTTTTGAATTAAAATACAACATTTTACACTATTCATTAAAAAATGAACTTTATCGGAAAGATACCCAAAATTTACACAAAGTAAATATTGATGTCCCGATTCTTAATAAGAGTTTTATTTGGTCCAAAATAATGTTTAAGAGTGAATAAAACTATATTTAATGACAGTTCTCCATTAAAAGGTGATAAGTGAACCTTTAGTGAAAACTAGGGCATATACGCCTAAAATTGAATTCTTTCCGTATTTTAAGCCTTTTAGCTTTTATTGGATAAATGTAAAAACATTTAAAAAACATATATAATAATATTTTAGTTATTTCTATCCATTCCCTCCAATACAACGGCTACATGTTAACTACCATTTGAAATAATATTATTTTATTATTAGAGTGCCACGTAAGATTCCCAAGAAACTCGTTGTTGCGTGTTGGGTACGCCATCGAGCATAGAATCCCCTTTAAACTCATATTAATATTTTATTCACAAATATGGATAAATATGAAAATTTCATATTCATTATTTACCTGGGGTGTTACACAGTCACTCTCATTAGAGAAAAGGATTGCACAATAGGAGGACGAAATGAAAGAATTAAGAAGGTTGAATGCAGAACTACTTCAGAGTAGTCTTCTTCTTAAGAATGCTGAAGTCCGACAGCCGAAGTAATTTATTGTATCTAATGAGATGGATCAAGAATATCCTCCTTTATCAATACACCCTCATAAGTCTAATCCTACGGGTCAAATGCAACAACGGTTGGCAACACTACCATCAGTTGCAGCACCAACCACCACGTCTGTCCAAGCTCCATTCATTGCACCTACCCAAAACCAAGTTCAACCTGATGTTTCTCAAAAGTTAATAACTACTGTTGAGTCATTAACAGCTCGTTTAGAAACTATGGAAGGGAAACAGGCACAAGTTCAACCTAAAAAGAAAGTCTACCCTGAATGGGTAGATTCAATTTCTCCTCCATCCAGTTTTGGAAACCCTGTTTTCCCTACATTCAATGGATCAGGCGACCCTGAACAACATTTGACACATTACGTGTCTTGTTGTGTTCCTATGATGGGAACTCCAGAGCAGCAAGAAGCAGTGAAACTCAGATGCTTCATGCGAACCTTGCAAGGACCAGCTTTTGTCTAGTATACAAGCTTGCAATCCCGGTCAATCATCGGATGGGAGGATCTTCGTAAAAAATTCCTTCTTCAGTTCAGCTCAACTTTGCCAAAAACAACAGTTTTCGATCTTACAAACTGCAAGCAAAGGGAGAATGAAAGAGTCTCTGATTTCATTGCTCACTGGAAGGGATTAACATATTACCTGAGTTTAGCACTCCCTCAGGAGGAACTGTTTCCAATCTGTGTGGCAAATTTGCGTGACGAATTATGCACGCCATTGATCCCTGGGAAATACACAGGAGGGTTTCGAGACCTTACTTCAATCACTCAGCAGATTGAAGATTCCCTTATACAGGCTAAGGTTAAATCTCGTGTAATTCCATCAGCTCCAGGAAGGAGAATGGGTAAAGCAGAAACTGCTACAGTTATGCTTAAACAAGCACCTGTACCTATTTCTACTACAAAACCTTCATCTTCTCGAAGGGCTCCACCTCCTGAACGCCAACAACAAAGGCCGTTTCGTCCAAATGATCAAAGAGATCAACGACGAAAACTATTTGAGGATATGAAGAGTAAAACATACTCTTTCCGAATTGAGCAAGTTCCTGGTTACTTCACTTCAGCTCTGGAAAATAATTTGCTTCAATTACCAGTGCCCAAGAGGCTAAACAAAGAAGGAGATGAAGACCATCCCAATTATTGTCCCTTTTATCAAATGTTGGGGCATCCCATCTAGGAATGTTTTGTCTTTAAATACCTCCTTCAAAAGATGGTCGACTTGGGACAAGTCAAATTGAAGGGTTCTTTAGCTCATGTAGCGTGTGTTACCACTACAGATCCAGAGGAAGGAGGCGAGTGACAGGAAGTCAAAAGCAAAACTGTGCAAAAATATGATGATTGGATGGTCAGAAAGACAATCAATCGGACCCATGCCATTTTGCGAACACAATTGAAGAAGCCAATCGTGTCTCCTACAAAAGCTGCAGTGAAGCCTCCATCAAAAGACAAATCCTCAAAAGGGCAGTGCAATTCAAAGAAAAAAGATGAATCAGAAGAAGATGAGTATGTATCGAAGCCTATGTTGTCTTTGACTCTGGCAGATTTCATGCCATCTACTTCAAAGCAATGGGCACCGCCCCACCAAACGGCACAGCCTAAACAGGCTAATCAGGTAGAGTCTTTATCAGACGAAGAGTTAATCTTCGGTTCTGTTAATATGATTCAATTAACAGATCCATATTCCAGTCTGGATGAGCCTGAGTTCCCTGTATCAAATAAAGGAATCCGAGGAAGTTCTAGAGGTTCAGGATATAGGGGAAGACGTGGATCATTCCGAAGCCACTACTCCAATTCTACCCTTTCTAGCACTGTGTATGCAGCAGAAACTCGTGGTAGAGCCCTTCAGCGAGCTCAAAAAGAACAAGCAAGTTCTTCTGCCAATAGTCAACTCAGTTTTGGCATAGTTATTTTGGAAGACTGATTGAAAATTACATCTTCTTTATCTCAGCAAGTAAATGGATCTAATCAGTCTAATCTTCCAAAACCAAGGATTTGGCCAACTTCTATCCCTATACAAGATGCATCAGCTTCCAAAGCATCTGCTTCCAAGGTACCTGCTAAACCGCATATTCCTGTTGGGAAACGTAGACCTCTAGATCAAAAGTATGATATATTGAAACACTTGGCCCAAGTACCAGCCAAGTTATCAATTTTGGATGCTTTGAATCTGTCAAAAGATCTTCGGGAAGCACTCATCGAAGCTTTGTCAAGTCCTCAAGAGTTTGAAGCTGAAATTGCTGCAGCTGAAGTCTATCACATAGAGAATAATCCTGCAGAATGCCATGCAGTGATATCTTTTACTGATAATGATGAAGATGATGTTGTGCATGGGCACATAAAACCTTTGTACTTATCTGGCATATTCAATGGTGTAGATATTCGAAGAGCTTTCATTGACAATGGTTCAGGAGTCAACCTCATGCCCATTCGTACACTTCGTCGATTGGGCCTCACGGAATCTGATTTATCTCCTTCTACCATGATGTTACAAGGATATGATAAAAATGAACAAGAACCACTGGGCAAAGTTACACTCAGAACTCAGTTTGGAGATCTTGTATCCAATTCAGATTTCATGATTATTAATCAAGACTCAGCTTTCAACATCTTGCTTGGAAGACCCTGGCTACATCAGCATGTAGCTATTCCTTCATCATACCATCAATGTCTCAAATAGTATTTCAATGGTCAAGTTGGAACATTGTATGGTGATAAGGCCCCGTTCAAGACATATGAGTCTCAATACATTGAGGCCGAATTTTATCACATGAAGGGAAGAGAAAAATCTACAATGAAGGAAATTACCAAAGGTAATGCTCCATATGGTTTGGAGAAAATTCCAATAAATACATTTACACATGTGAGTACAGATTATGTGTTACCTATCAGTAAAATTGAAAAAATAGGCCCAAATCAAAATACTCTTATGGAAAGATCCATAATGGCAATTACGGCAATCAAGCCAGACAACATGGGAGAAATTGGTAACCTACCAAACAGTGATGAAAGCATAAGTGGTGACATTTTCATTTCATCTGCTGAAGTCCAACAAGTCTATACCTCGCCAATCAGGCCAGAAGAAGTTATAGCAACACCAGAGGAGAATAATGATGTCGATTCTCAATCCATCATCTCCTCTTTATTTCCCAAAGAAGGCCCTTTATCATCAATAGGGTTGGAAATGGAATCTTCTTCTTCAAAATGTGAAAATTTTGATATCTCTTATGATCATGAGAATTTCGTTTTGTCATCTACTTTGCAAGTAGAAACGGAAGAAATAACATGTAATGAAGAGGAAGAGGAAGATCTTAGAGATTCTCCTTCAGCATTTGAAGAGGGTATCTCTACCACTATGGATGAACTCAGAGAAATAAATCTGAGTACATAGAAAGATCCACGCCCCACTTTAATTAGTGTGGCCATGACCCTTGAAGAGAAAGAGATGTATATTTATTTTCTAAAGCAAAATAAAGATATTTTTTCTTGGAATTATACAGAAATGCCTGGGCTTGATCCTGATGTTGCTACTCATCATTTGGGTTTACCAAAAGAACATCGAGGATTTAAGAAAGCCGCAAGAAGAACACACCCAACTTATGCTTCCAAAATTGAAGCTGAAGTGGATAAGATGATCAAAGCTAACTTAATCAAAGAAGTTCAATATCCCAAGTGGTTGGCTAATATTGTCCCTATAAAGAAGAAGAACGGAAAAATTAGGGTTTTCATCGATTTCAGAGATCTTAATCGGTATTGTCCTAAAGACGATTTCCCAGTTCCGATTACAGAACTCTTAATTGATGTGACGGCTAGCTATGAAGTAATTTCCTTCATGGATGGATATTCCGGATATAATCAGATCCGAATGGCCATAGAAGATGAGGAATCTATAGCCTTCAGAGCCCCTCAAGGTGTGTTTTGTTACCGGGTGATTCCCTTTGGTTTAAAGAATGCAGGTGCAACATAACAATGCGCCATGCATCGTATCTTCAAACCTTTCATAGGGAAGTTTGTTGAATGCTATGTAGACAATTTGGTGGTTAAATCCAAACAACGTTCTAATCACTTGGCTGATTTGGAAGTCATATTCCACAATCTTCGACAACATAATTTGAAGATGAACCCCTTAAAATGTGCTTTTGGGGTAACCTCAGGAAAATTTCTCGGCTTTGTTGTACGCCATCGTGGTATTGAAGTCGATCCTGAGAAGACCAAATCAATCCTTGGTATGTCACCTCCTCAGAATTTGAAATAATTAAGAGGACTTTAAGGACACTTAGCCTATATTCGGCGTTTCATCGCCAATTTGGTAGGAAAAAGTTTACCCTTTAACAAATTATTGAAGAAATGAGTCACTTACCAGTGGACTGAAGAATGTCAAGAAGCATTTGATGTTCTCAAGAAATACCTCTTGAGTCCACCAGTACTCATGCCACCTGTTGAGGGCAGACCTCTTATCCTCTATGTGACATCTCTAAAGTGATCATTGGGTGCCTTTCTCACTCAAAAGAATGATGCTGGGAATGAAAATAGCCTCTACTATCTCAGTAGAACTATGCTTGAAGCAGAAACCCTGTATTCAAGTATTGAGAAGTGCTTCCTGGCATTAATCATTGTAGTTCAGAAACTGAGACACTACCTGCAACATCACGAGGTCTAATTGGTATCTCGCAATAATCCGATCAAATTCATCCTTAGTCGTGCAATGCTTACAGGATGTCTAGCAAGGTGGGAAGTTATTTTGCAGCAGTTCGACATTCAGTATGTGTCTCAAAAGGCAATTAAGGGCCAACCTCTGGCTGATTTCCTAGCTGAACATCCTTCAATGGAAGACACGTCTTCAGATATTGAACTCCCTGATGAGGAAGTATTCTCTATTCAAGAGAGTCCTCAAACATGGGAAATGTATTTTGATGGTGCTTCCAGAAGTCCAACAGGGAAGAAAATGGAAAATCCTAAATTCAACAAAGTTGGTTTAGGAATTGTTCTCATTTCTCCAGATAAGGCAGTGTTACCTTATTCCTTTTTATTGTGGGAAGGTGGTACCAATAATGAAGCTGAATACCATGCTCTCATTACAGGCTTGGAGTTAGCGCTTTAAGCACAAATGAATCACTTAAAGGTGAAAGGTGATTCAGACCTGGTAATCAAACAAGTCAATGGGGATTATGCCATCAGAAAAGAAGAATTAATCCCTCTGTATGATTACGTCAGAGAGTTAATGGCAGAATTCCCTTCAGAACCGACATTTTCTTATGTCCCAAGATCACAAAATGCTCAAGCTAATGCACTGGCTAATATAGTCGCAGCTCTAGTAGATCCAAATTGGGACGAGACAACCATTAGTATTGCCCACCATCATGCAATTTCACCTTATGTTCAAGTCAGAACAGAGGATATTAATGAAATTAGTCCCATTCCTGAATCGTATGGTCATACTACAGGATGGATGTCACCTATCAGGGAATACCTTCAAAATGGAACACTTCCACCTGATAGAGCCGAGAAAGAACAAATCCGGTGACGTTTGGTCAATTTTACTCTTTATGATATCCCAAACCACCTAGAGAAAATTCTCTACAAATGTGGTTTTGATGGAGTTCTCTTCAGATGTATTGATGGTGAAGAGACAATGGATGTCATAAAAGAAGTGCATGTAGGAGTCTGTGGTGCCCACCAATCTGGACATAGACTGTCTGATCAAATTCGAAGGCTTGGATACTTTTGGCCTTAAATAATACAAGATTGTGTTAATTTCACAAAGAAGTGTCATTCATGCCAATTATATGTCAACTTCATTCATCAACCTCCATAGTTGCTTCATACAGCTAAATACTCGTGGCCATTTGCCACATGGGGAATGGATGTGGTGGGACCTTACCCTTCAGCTACGGCCAAGCAGTTTAAGTACATTATTACTGCTACTGGTTTCTTTTCCAAATGGGCAGAGGCAGTACCTCTCAAAGAAGTCATTTCTAAATGTATTTTTAGCTTCATCAAGTCTAACATCATTACTAGATTTGGTGTCCCTCATTCCATATTGACGGACAAAGGCACCAGCTTCTGTTCTTCTGAGGTGAAGAAATTGTATCAAGAATACAACATTAAATCCAACCATTCATCTCGGTATCATGCGGCGGCCAATGGCCAAATAGAAGCCTTTAATAAGACTCTTTTAAATATACTGCAAAAGATGGTGGATAAAGATAAGAGGTCATGGCCTGATAAACTCTTTCATGATTTATGGGCTTATCGGACTACCACCCGCAATGCAACATGGTCAACTCCATATTCGTTGGTATATGGAACAGAAGCAGTCTTTCCAATTGAAGTTCAATTGCCATCACTCAGAGAATCCATTTTTGATCAGTTATCTACAGATGAGCAATCCCAAAAGCGATTGAATGAATTGGAACAGTTAGATGAGAAAAGATTGTGCACTTTTCACCACTTGTAAATCTATCAGAATCGAATAGCACGAGTTTTTAACAAAAAATTTCATCTTCGTTCATTCATTCAGGGAGAATTGGTATTGGTTCTCAGAACACCAATGATACCAGGAAAGAATCCTCCCAAGCTTGAACCGAAATGGGAAGAGCCTTATTCAATACATAAGGTCTACTCTAATGGAGCTTATTCATTAATCTCAATGGATGGAGAACTCATCACGACTCCAACCAATGCCAGATTTCTGAAGAAATATTTTGTATAAACACAAAATATGGTCCCCAGAACCAAGATTCTTACAATTGGTTCATAGAACCATAGTCCAGTATGACTTTAAACTGCATCATCATCCTCGGTCTATGCATATGACCTTAAACTATTTTCACTTTCGTCCAACATGACGTTAGACTGTAGAAAAGAACTTGTCCCCGCAACATGACACTAAACTGTGCATGTGACAACCGAGCCCCGGTGACAGCACAGCCACCCCGCCTTAACATGGCCGTCAGGTCCTTGCCCACCAGGTACCACCAGTTGCCCCGCAGACACGTGGGGCCCACCCCAGGGTCCACCCACATGCCCGAACGGGTCATCTGACTAATGACAGTCCCCACAGGCCAACACATGTCCTTTCCAGTGTGCTTTGTCCTCACTCACACACACCCTGGGAAACTTCCCAGAGGGTCACCCATCCTGATCACTACTCCAAGCCAAGCACGCTTAACTGTGGAGTTTTAATCAGACAGGCTCCCGAAAAGGAAGGTGCACCTTGTTGACATGAGTCATATCATTTAGTCATTTAACCCTTTAACATTTGGGGATGTTACAATCACCCCCCCTTGAGGGCACAACGCCCTCGTTGTGGGCCCTACATCTCAACCCAGGCAGTGCACCGCGCACTTAAGGCTGGGTTCCTCCTCTGATACCAAATGTGACAACCGGGCCCCGGTGACAGCACAGCCACCCCGCCTTAACATGGCCGTCAGGTCCTTGCCCACCAGGTACCACCAGTTGCCCCACAGACACGTGGGGCCCACCCCAGGGTCCACCCACATGCCCGAACGGGTCATCTGACTAATGACAGTCCCCACAGGCCAACACATGTCCTTTCCAGTGTGCTTTGTCCTCACTCACACACACCCTGGGAAACTTCCCAGAGGGTCACCCATCCTGATCACTACTCCAAGCCAAGCACGCTTAACTGTGGAGTTCTAATCAGACAGGCTCCCGAAAAGGAAGGTGCACCTTGTTGACATGAGTCATATCATTTAGTCATTTAACCCTTTAACATTTGGGGATGTTACAGTGCAGCACCAGTTCGTCCTTGCTATATGACGTTAAACTATATAGCAATGGTCCAGTATGACCCTAAACTGCAACTTCGTCCCACACGATGTTAAACTGTGAAAAAGTTCCCTAAACCGTCCAGCATGACCTTAAACTGCATCATCCCTGGTCCATGCATATGACCATAAACTATTTGCAAGTCCCTTACATCCAGCAAGACGTTAAACTGTGACGTCCTAACTACATGACGCTAAACTATATAAAAGTCCCTTACATCCAGCAAGACGTTAAACTGTGACGTCCTAACTACATGACGCTAAACTGTATAAAAGTCCCTTACGTCCAGAAAGACGTTAAACTATATAATCTCAAAGGTCCAGCATGACATTAAACTGCACCATCCATGGTCCATGCATATGACCTTAAACTATTCGCACTTTCGTCCGACATGACGTTAAAATGGTACACTCTTTTGTCCTTACTGCATGACATTAAACTACACAATCCCCCTTTCGTCCAATATGACATTAAACTGTATTGTCCCCATCGTCCTAACTACATGACGCTAAACTGTACCGAAAATCCTTGATATGTCCTACATGACATTAAACTGTTATTTTTTCCCTGCTACATGACACTAAACTGTGCAGCACCAGTAGTCCTAACTGCAAGACTTTAAACTGCATAGTCCCTTGATATGTCCTACATGACATTAAACTGTTCATAGTTAAGGTTGTTGTTACCTCTTGTTTCTCACACCGAGTATGACTCACGTGAGCTTAGGGAAAACCTCAACCATAACACTTTCTTTGTGCCCCTAACCATGTGTAAGTCCCAATAACATTTTTTTATTATATCATTGTCCCCAAGAACAACTTGATCATTAATTCATTCTTTAATTGAACTACACGGACTTTGATCCTTTCCCTCCAGGCTGGGTATGTAGGCAACCTCCCAGGGTTCAAGCCCAAAAACAATCTCTTCACATCGGTTCACCACCATATCATATGATGTTGATTCGTGAAACCGCCCCTGGAATCAATATCTTTACATTGATTCACTTTCGCCCTTGTTATATGACGTTAAACTATTCAACACTTTTGTCCGGTACGACAATAAACTACAATATTCTTTGATTTCCTCATTTGAGAGAGAACTATTATTGACATTGATTTTTTCAATCATGTTTCATTTCAAAAGACTACATGCACACATGGTAATACCTAAACTTCTTATCTCGGGTTAAACCATCATTGCACTAAAGTCCCTTTTCACCCTTCACATGTACGAACCAAATTTGTACAAAGGGTAGTTCTAGAACTACGTGGACTTGATTCCCATCCTTATGGGATACGTAGGAACATTCGAGTATCCCTCAAATCCAGTCCCAAGTCTTTTGGGCCTAACCCCAAATTTCACTTTCAGTCCCTTAGCTGAAAAGTCCTCATGAAAACACACACTGTGTATTCATTATTTTTGTCCGAATTCTATGACCCTAAACTAAGATCTCTCATACTTTCGTCCTGCACGACGTTAAACTGCATTTCAAGAACTACGTATGGCTTGATTCTCATTCATATGATATACGTAGTGAAGTCCAAAATTTCAATTCAGGACCTAGCCACAACATGATTATGGTTATCATTGACCTATGTATTTCTATATACATTAGACAATACCCATCTTTATGTGTTATAATCCTAACCTTAAATATTTTCAGATCTTCATAACCCTTTTCATGACTTCTAGTCACAAAAATGTCAAACTTCTGGGAATTCTTCTGCCTGACTATGCAGCACGTGCCCATAGGTGGCCTTGCATAAACAGTCCACATAACAGACTTGTCAGCTAAAAGATGCTATTTATTTGATCATGCAGCCAATGCCCTTAGGTGGCCCTACATATTTCAACCTCCTAACGGGTTTTTTTCAAATAATAGTAACTTCATTCTTGGGAAGAATTCCTCTTTTGTCCTTATTTGTCTTAAATGACGGTATGTAGGGATCTGCAAAAAAATATCTATCCTTAACATATTTTTCCCATATCATTTTTCATGATATGAAAGTATTCAAGTCTATGGTTTATTCTTCTTCCCTACGTTTTGTTCAGACCTTCGTAGGAGTGATATTCACCCTGTTCTTCGATAATCTTGTCTGGAAATATCTTCTCCATATTCAAGTCCCTCTTTCCATACAACAAACTCTATACTATAGAAAATTTGAATCTCCATAAACTTTCACTGGCTTTTAGCAATAGGAAAGTAAATTTCTAAGAGTTCTTTCGCCTGACAGCACGTTCCCATAGGTGGCCTTGCATAAACAGTCCACATAATAGACTTGTCAGCCGAAAGATGCTATTTATTTAACCATGTAGCCAATTCACTTAGGTGGCCCTACATAATTCAACCCCCTAACGGGTTTTGTTAAATAATAGTAACTTCATTCTTGGAAACTACTTCTTCTAATGCCTTTTAGCTCTTTTTCATATCATTCCTCAGATTCAAATATTCTTAAGCCATATTTTACATTTTTTCCCTCACACTTGAGTATGGTACTATGTTTTCAGATGAGTTGTCAAGGAATTGAGTCAATTATAATCCATTTCGGTCAAAGCTATTTCGACCTTAAACATTATCCTTTGTATGTCCGAGATGCATGACTTTAAACTGACAGATTTCTTGTTTTTCTTTTCACCTCAGAGTCAAATCCTCTTTTCTCTCCGGATCCAACTCTGAGGGGGGACTTTGGTTGACGCTCCTTTCGTCACAGAATCTAAAGATTGGAAAAGGGGAATATCTGATCTCAAAGTGATTCATCCTTTGAAGAAAATGCAAAAAATCGACAAAGGCATGAACAAAGGATCAAAAGCAACTACACCACGCAAGTTATATCACGGTCGCACAAGTACACTTGCGCGACGACCTTGGTCGTGCAAGTGACTTGCGCGACCTAAGTGATAACCGCCCGGTAACCACCCGAGGTCTTCTCATGGCTATAAATAGACCCTGTGGGCCCCACATTCGGGAGGATTTTTTTCCAGAAACTCGGATTGAAGCTCCCGACGCCCAAGTATCTTCTCAAAGCTTTCGGAACACTTATAAGGTAATTTCTTACCTAGAACGGAAGGTCTAAAGAGAAGGAGGAAGGCCTAAGTGTTGAAACTCATCAACACTTGCGCGCCTGAGTGGTCATCCCTTAAGGGAAGTGACCACGCTTGCGCGCCTCCTTATTCCTTCAATAGAATTTGCACGTCCCTTTTCTGGAAGAACCTCAAGAAGATTCTAAAGGGTTTAATAAAGAGTTTCTCAAGTATTTTTATGCTGGTTGAAAATCGTGCAATTACCACACATGCCGCGCATGTATACCTGGGCGACCAATACTTGCGCTTCCACGCAAGACTTGCGCGCCTTTCAAGACTTGCGTGCCCCTACCTTTTTGGGTTCCCATCTTGCCCATTTTACCCCTCTTAAGCCATTTCAACTTTCCTATTCCAGATTTAGTCTTCAAGATACTCTTCAAAGCCATTTATGGCATGATTTCTTGATTTGACTTCCTTATTTGAAAGGAATTCTGGGGAATATCTCTCAAAACATAGTGATTTATACATCTTTATGTCATCAAAGATTGAGAGTTCATTCATTCAACCTCATCCTTTAAGATGAGAGAATCCTTAACATGGGTCTCCTTTTTAGGAATAATCCCCAGTTATAAGTCCTTCAATCTGGGCATCTTACTCAGGAGTAAGCCCCAAATTCTTAAAATTCCCAAATCTGGGCATCCTCCTCAGGAGTAAGCCCCAAACCTTAATTCCTTAACTTGGGCATCCTCCTTAGGAGTAAGCCCCAATCATAATCCTTTAATCTGGGCATCCTTCTTAGGAGTATGCCCCAAGTCTTCTAAATATGGGAATCCTTCTTAGGAGTAAGCCCCAAGTCCCCTAATTTGGGCATCCTTCTTAGGAGTAAGCCCCAATCTCAAATATGGGCATCCTTCTTAGGAGTAAGCCCCAATCTCAAATATGGGCTTCCTTTTCAGGAGTAATCCCCAATCTCAAATATGGGCATCCTTCTTAGGAGTAAGCCCCAAACCTTAATCCCTAACCTGGGTCTCCTTTTCACGAATAAGACCCACTCATAATCATGGGCTTCCTTTTCAGGAGTAAGCCCCAAGTCCCCTAACCTGGGATTCCTTTTCAGGAATAAGTCCCAGTTATAATCTTGGGCTTTTTTTTCAGGAGTAAGCCCCAAGTCCCTTAATTTCTCTTAACCAGTCCTAATTTACCCTTGATTTGGGCTTACTTTTCAGGAGTAAAACCCAATCATAAGTCCCCTCCTAACTTGGGAATCCTCCTTAGGAGTAAGCCCCAAGATTAGAGTATTCAAATCTCCATGAAGCATATATACCTTTATGGACCATGTTCATGGATTTTCTCCCTAAAAGTGAATCCTAAACCTTCATCAATCTGGGCAGTCATACATTCATAAGCCCCAAACAATTTCTTATGATTGCATCTTTCATGGCACAATAGTATAATTTTTTTACCAATACCTCTTTTTTCTCACACCGAGCATGACTCACGTGAGCTTAGAGTGTAAAAGTAATTATGACATCCTTCTTTGAGCCATCAATCATAAACGTCATACTCCATTACTCGAACTAAGTGGGTTCTGATTCCTTTTCCAAAACAAAGGATACGTAGGTTGCCCATTTATGGGTTCGATCCCAACTTTGAAATAATCCATGTCCTTCTGAATGACGATAAACTTCAAGTGCCCCACTGAGTGGCTTTAAAACCAGCCTGGTCATCATAATGACCAAGAGACTTTTATAAATGTTTTCTAAGGATACCATTGACCAAGAATCTCTAAATAGATACAGATGATTCTCTATTGATGAAGAACCTCGAATACATATAAAAGATTCTCTAAATTTCTTACATATTTAATCATTGATTGTTAAAACTGAAGGAAAGCTAATTTTATACTTGGTAATGTAATAAGGATTCACGAACATAACATAAATCTATAAAGAGAGTCCCGGAGTAGACAATAATTCCCCTCAAAAAGGTGTGATGAGTCCGACCTCCCATCCTCTCGACCAATGAAAATTCCTAAGCCTCATTAGCCCACAAGCTAATGAGCGCCTACCTTTGGAAAGTAGGTCCAAACAGATGTGGAATCATTGGATGTTTCCGGTTCTATGAAAAAACCTGTTAGAAACCGATCGGAACGTTTGAATCTCCCATCCAGGAGGTCATCCCCAAATTCTGTGTGAAACAACTGTAATAAAATTTAATAAAATATTTTTATTAAATATTTTATTACAGTTACGTCAAAAAACTAGATTTTACCACTAACCTGCACCGACCGATGTTAGGCCTCGCATAAGGTAGAATCGCTGCTCTAGACACAATGGTGCCCTCAGATTTCTGATTTCAGCACCTATTCAGGAGTTATTCCACTTTTTCAAGAAAACCACATGTGCGCATAATTTAATTATTTAATTGATTTCAAACATTTATTCCAAGCTCACCGGGCCTTGGAACTGCATGCCCTCTCAAAGACTGGTCTCGAAATAATTCCCATATAATATTAAAATAATACATGGAAAAATACGGGACATTACACATATGCTCTTATATATTATTGTAATTATTTTCCATTATAATATTTCATTATAAATATAAAGGTATAGGAAGTTTCATCCATTATGATATTATATCAAAGGATTTTATCTCAAAATCAAGTATGAATTTAAAATTTCATCTATACTAGAATATATTATTTTATGTCTTCCGTGATCTAAAATCATTTAACATGTATATTAATTAAAATTAATCCCATTGGACATGTTCCATTCGTATATATTAATTAATATCAATTATTGGTTCATGATATATATTTCACTAATATGTTTAAATTCATTATCCTTCCATTAATAACATTAATATTCAGTGAGAACATCATTAAAATCATTTAATATATATATATATATTATAGTTATGTCAAAGATTATTTTCCCAACTACATTACGTGTAACTATCTCAAATATATTTCTCCAGTACAATATGTAAGAGAATAATACAAAAATTAATCTCGAGTATATAAACCACGAGCCTCTAGTATTTACAAATATATTGATTCTTATGAGGATTTCAACCCACTTGAAGGGTTCAATATTCCAAGATCAGTATTCAAGTCGATTAGAGGGACTTATTTTGGACTTTATTAGACATAAGGAGGTATAAGAGTTCATAAATTTATCTTCCACCCTAATTGGTTAGGTTGATTCAATATCAGTTTTCCCTTATGAACCTAATATCAATTTCATTTGTTGGATAATTACTTAGATAGTTCTCTTCAAGGTTTCTTTATTGTGTCACCAAAGTCATACGTAGACAGATTTTAAGGCACAAACCATAAGCATTACATGATCATGTGTATTCAATAATTTAAATTCATTCACTTTGAGTATATTTTAATGTTTATATTTTTGGATAATTTGGCCATAAATAGTACATAACAACAAAAAATATTAAAGAGTAAACACTTCTACTCAATATCCACATTTTCAAAAACTAAAACTCCATAAAAATAAACTTGATTTATTTTTCCTTGATAAAAATATTATTATCATTCATCTTTAGATACACATTTATATTACCTATCCTTACACCCTAGGAAAATATTTTTAAAACATGGGATGAGAAAAAAATTCACATTATGGTATATATAATAAAGAAATAAAATTTTAGTCCATCTGTACTTATTAACACATGAAATCATTCTTTTCACTGAAAAAGAATATTCATATTTATAAATCCTTATGAAATTATATGATTCATAATAGAAACATATTATCAATCATAAATCTTAAATGTAACTTGTGGCATCTATATTATAATTACATTGTAGTATTCAAATCTACATTGGTAGTAACCTTTGTGGTTACATTGTGAATACCCATCACTGTATATTAGCTAAATATATTAGGAGAAACCCATACGTTTAACTCCATCCCATTACACAATGAATTGAAAAGTTAAAATGAGCTCTCCTAAAATCAGTTTATCATGGAACAACACATATATATAACAAATTCCCAAGAACCATGAAATAATCTGAACACATAAAACAAGCATAAAATAGAAATAAAATTTCCACATTACAATTGAAATTTTTGATTTCCAGACATTGATAATATAAATTATTTATTATAACCATATTCAATAATAGAATACCTAAATATATAATAGGGTATTTTTTTACATAAAAAATATTCCAAATATCAAATAATGGTCAAGATGGTGGAAATGTCATTATCACCACACCCATTTTAGAAAAATTCTTTATTAAATATAGTAACATTATTCATAGAATAATAATCATTTAACAATATATAGAATGAAATTTGAATTCAAAGGGTGGGTTTTATACTGTATAGAAGAAGGTGGTATATATTATCAAACTATTCCTCAATGAAAGGTGATGGAGACATAGTTCTTTAGTACATGAGAAACAATGAAATAAAAATATTTAAGGAAAACATTAAATATCATTTCAATATATTAATTCATGATATAATGTTTCCATTTTATATTATATGAAACTTATATGATAATAATTGTGCACAAATTCATGATATGCTTCAACGAATAGATATTGGTACAAAGTCCCTTATTTGAGTATGACTCATCATGTACACTCTTTAAATTACTAATTAATAAACATATTTTAATTTATAATTTCTTTATAACATTTTTCAAGTCTATTATTAATTATTTTCACTTATTACCATGTTATAATAATTATAGAATTATTGATTTTTCTATTGGACATTCAACTAATACTTTGTACTTGAGCAGAAAATAAACATTAATTGATGTAAATATTCTACGTGGTCATAATTACATAATATCCAGAATATAATTCATGAAATAAAAATTAATTTAATTCATAAATTAATATTTTGAAATAAAACCATTTATTTATGGTATGAATAATGAACAATTTTATAATCATTGAGATAGTAGTCTATATGTATGCATGAGTGTCATTTCCATTTGTCATTAATCATGTCATAAATAAAGTAATTATTATTTTATCTTTAAATAATGATTATAATAATATTAAGATCATAATAATGATTTAAATATACTTATATATATATCATAAAATTGATTTGGTGAATAAAAACTATTAATATCGCTTCGTGGTGGTGATTGTTCACACGTATGTACGAACAACATAATCATTTTTTTGAGAATTAAAGTAAAAGAATATAATTGAAATATTATTATTTTAAATTGAAAAAAAAATTAATTAATATAATATAATAACATTTATTCTATCATGATATCAATTATTCATAGATGGTAATTAGAAATGAACTATATCAGTTTGCAAGGAGGTAGCGCAGCATAGAAATGAATGAAATATTCATTTACTATTTGATGAAATTTGAGATTGAGTTATGTGATGATTTTAAAATAATATCATCATAATATATTAAGGACACTAGAGTTATTATTTCATCTTAAAATAATAATAATATTTCAAGGATGTGTAAGAATAAATAAAATTGAAATACATAAAAAATGACAGTTTCTCTTCGGTTGATCACATTTGAACAAAACCTTAACATCTCTATGATGATTGATCTGAATAAAATAAGTCCACAAGAAAAGGGTTTTGGATTATAGGAAGGTGTTTGGGCAAATATTATCTGGAAAATATTGTTCTTTTAGTGTAATTATTAGAGAATATTGGGTACCTTTTCATATGATACATGAGTGGAACCCAAGGAAACACAGAAATGTTAAATTAATATAAATTAATTTATATTCAAAATGAATCCAACATGAGATATATGTTAAATATGATTATTATATTTTTAAATAATCTCATATAATAATTTTTAGACATTTATTTATTTTATTTTAAAAAATACTATTTTAGTTTACCCTTATTTATTTTCTTTTAATTTTAACTATTAGAACAACATTTAATATTTTGAAAGGCTATAAATTTAACTTATATGGGGTCAATTTCCATAATCTAATAGATAATAATATTTTAGACCTAAAAATAGTCACTTTTTTTGAAAATATTTTCATTAATATAAGAATTTAATAAATTAATATTTTTTTAAAATATCAATTATTTTAATTTTTACACTATTCATTTCATGGTATTTATATAAAAACCAAACAGAGATATAACATAGAAAAAGCCATTTAGTAGACTAATAACATGACAAATTAACCTATAACATTCTTTTATGTCATAAATTATGTAATATAATGTTTTTCTTAGTAATATGAATATCATTTATTTGATTCATTAATTAATAAATATATTACAACATCATCATTGTGTCATAACTAAATATAATTATTTATTTCCTAAACATATTAAAAAAATTTCAGGACATATTTAATATTTTTATATTTATAATGACTATTTATAGTCTAAGATATCATTTGTATAAGAACATATTAAAATGGTATAGTAAGATTAGATATGATTATTATATTTTTTCCTTTACATTAAATTATATGTTAAAAGTGTCATAATCACACCCAAGTATCATTCAAAGGCCCCTATATCAACCCAAGTATTTTATTGGTTAATAATAAATCATATAATAATATTATTAAAAGTGATATGGATGTTTTATATTAGTATAATATTATATTTACCTTTAGTTACACAATTTACCTTTAACAGTGGTAAATAAAATAATTAAATTACTATTAAAAAAATAATTTTGATCCAATTAGATCAAATTTTTATTACTAATTAAAACAAAGTATGTATGTATTTGAATATTAAATTAAAAAATGTTACTAAATGTAATTTAATGCTAATCTCGTTGATAGATTAAAGAAAAAGTTCTTAAAAAGTAAAAACATCCAAAATATTGACATGTGTTTATGTCCAATGTAAATGAGAAATTACTTCAAATTACCTACATTGAATTAAAGGAAAAGACATTAAATAATTATACCTTAAAACCACGTAAACAAATAATATAATAATATAAATCAATTATCTAAAAATGCATTTTGGAATTAAAATACAATATTTTTTCACTATTCATTAAAAAATGAATTTTATCAAAAAAAAACCAAAAAAAAAACCAAAGTGAATTTTTCTTTCTTGATTTTAAGTAAGATGATTATAATTTCAATTATAAAATATAAAATATATAAATATAGATCTATAAATGGTTCACTATCAAAAGGCAGTAAAAATACCAGTTAAAATATTATAGCGTTTTTTGATTGAATTTGGATTTATTCTCATTTTATGTTGTTAAAATTGATTATAATAAAGTAAAAAAATTAATAAACATGATTAAACATGATATAGATAGTTCTGTTCAATCCATCCAATACAACATATAGATGTTAACTACTATATAATGTAATAATATAAATAATGTATTATTTTTGGGTATATGTCAATCTAGTGTGAACCATAAGAATTCAATGAACCCATTGATATGTTTTGGGTACTCTATCAAAAAAAATCTATTTTAATGTAAAATTAATTTATATTTAATAAATATTCTTAAATATGAAATTTCCTATTATATAATTACTTGGGATGTTATATTTTCCCCCATTTTTAAATTGTTTGTGAGATATTTTAAATATGGGATTGGTAAACAAGGATTTACCTTCAAAAATTAATTCATTAAAATACTTCATCAGAAAAAATATTAAATATTAATTCCACTTTAAATTAATTTAATGTGACATAATATTACACCGTAGATAACAAATATTATGATTCCATGTAGAAAATCATAAATATGGATGAAAAACTAACCAGTATGTTATAATGGAGATGGACAAAAAAACATTATCAAGAGAATGTTTAGAATCATAAAAATATAAACAAGGGATCGGTTATAGGGTCTATGATTTCAGGGTAGGAAAAGTAAATGTAAAATGATTTTATTTTAAGATATATTTCATAGAGTTGAGGGAGTTTTTACTAATTAGAATAAACGGATAAGGAAGTCACATATTTGACATGTATTGTTTCTTCCCTTAATCAAATTCCACCACAAACTCATCTTTTTCTCCAAACTATGAGATTATAAGATGAATATTTTTCCCACATGAAGCATTGTAATCAAATTCATTAGAATCACATAATGCACATAAGTTTATCTATATATTTATATTATTTTTAATCCTTAACAAAAATTAACACGGTTAGTATAATATTATACCTGTAACACCCATGCTTCTATGATAAGTTTTTTTTGAATAATGCAGTAGCTTGCATTATATGGAACTTGTTGTTTTGACACACCATGACCAATGAAACTATCCATTATAAATATTAATACCCTCTTTTCGAAATTTTATAAATTTTAATTTTCTAAATGAACATCATTTTTGTATTCAGAATATCAGAATTAGATTAGGATGAATTTTTGGTATATTTCTGAGAACTTTCAATTTTTAATGTATAGTGAAAAACACTACATTATTGTTTAAAATTAAATTTTTTATTTAAATAATTAGTTATATTATATTAATTTAATTTAGTGTAAAATAGATACATAATACTAATATATGTTCAATGTAATTAATATGAGTTATTTTATAATAAGTTTACATATATAAAATTTTATTGAACATTTTGTCGTCTTTTACCCACCTTCTAGGAGCATTTTCCAATTTGCATGAAACATAATTTTAATGATTATGTGAATTGAAATTAAAAATTCTATGAGAAATTATTTATATTAGTAAGTAATTTTTTTTTAATAAGATGAATATAATTTTTTGTTGAGTAGTAACTTTTATCTTTTATTTACCACGATTAAAGGTAGATAGGGTAATTAAAGGAAAAAATGATATTATTATTATCGTAAAACATTTCATAATTCTATTGTAAAAGTGTAATTCTACAAAAAACATCCTTATGAATATAATATTAACCCCTTTGATCCACATATATTATATTAGGACATTAATTATTATTGAATTTAAAGAAGAGTTAAAAGTGTAAAATTCAATGTTTAATAACTAAATTATCTTTAATATAGGGTTATACAATAGATAAATTTAACATTTAAAAATAATTATAAAGATAAAAATATTTCCAACATAATGGTATTTTATTTATAATATATAGGCATTCAATTATTAAATATATTTATGACACAATAATGATGTTGTAATTACCTTATTAATAAATGATTAAAATAATTGGTATTATAAATATCCACATAAATTTAATTTGAGTTTTCTGATGAATTAAACTAATTTTGTAGGTTAATATGACATGTTAAGTATTATTAAATATCTTTTTTGAAGTAATCATATTGTTATGATTTTCTCACAGACTATATACTAAATAGTGTCAAAATTGACATAATTCTGTTTTTAAAACAAATACTATATTATTAATTGATATCATGTTCATAAAAATCTTATAATATTAAAAAGGTCTTATTTAAGGTTACATATAATAATAATTATCCACTTGGGGTTCACATGGCTTGTTATGCTATGTTTATTAACCATATAATATAACAATATAATGAGACATGGTAAATGTAAAACTATTTAAGTAAGAGTTAAATCTAAAAAAAATGTTTATATGGTAACCTAAACCTGTCTAAAACCTATTGGATATCAGGTTTTCAACCCATCCCTACCTTATCCTTTATATTAATTATTTCAGAGCCATTAGATACCAAATTTTATTTTATTATAAAATAATATTTCAAGCTTTTCATAAAATAACTCTCAGCACTCTTATAAAAAGGTACATCCTCTTCTCTTAATATCACACATAAAAGCCATTTTCCTGAACCAACCCGTTCCCAAATATCCTCCAAACTTTTCTCCCTTAATACTAGAGTCTTTCCTTTGGTCAGAAAGTTAACCTAAGGATCCCTTTTGATCAAATTATAATGAACATGAAGAGAGGTAAATATTTCATCCCTCTTTAATGGTCTTATCTTCATCCACTTCCTCTATCTTTATTAATTCCATTAAAAACTAATAACTTCAGTATATTTTATATACTATGATTTTATTGTAAAAATGGTAAAACCATATTCATTATTCTATCCATCATATGAATGACAAAGTCACCATATGTGCGTACGTACAACATACCGTCTCCACGTCCTGGTGTAGTTTTTTATTCAAACAAATCATTATTTGGATTGGTATAATAATGAG
Organism: Viscum album; assembly: GCA_963277665.1. Lineage (NCBI taxonomy): Eukaryota > Viridiplantae > Streptophyta > Magnoliopsida > Santalales > Viscaceae > Viscum > Viscum album. The sequence continues at coordinate 1,800,490,958 of OY728157.1, forward strand.
TATAACTGATATAAGTAATAAATATAACATGATAATGATTCTTTATATATTATATACCATCCAATTAAATTTTATTTCACCATCAATATAATGATATTGTTGCCCGTGCGTACGTACGGATTACCATCTCCACGAACGCGATGAGATTCATTCCCCATCGTAATAATTGAATAAAATTTTCATTTTATGATTGAAAATAATTTTTAAGAACATAATATCATTATGGATATGAATAAAATAAATTATATCCACAACAAACATGGCTTACGTAACCATGTATATAAAGGAAAAAAAACCAGTTAACACCTGAAACGGAGATACTAGTAAAATATTACTAAAAAAGCAATATTAGAGGATCATACATGATATCATCTTTTTGTATATAGTTATTATATAATTTAATAATAATTATTTAACTATTATATATGAGATTAACGTAGCCTCGAACAAGGAAAAGTACAAGTTAAGGGTTAATTCATCACTCTCTTTACTTATCTGAGGTTGTTAATACATAAGTATCTACTGGGACATCTTTATCATCTACATCTGTGTTTTATTAAAAATGTAATTTGAATCATTTTTACTATTTACTATAACATGTGTTAATTTCATTTCTACCTTTATTGTAACATATATATTTTTAATGGAATCTTTCTTCCATTTTCCAAACAAATTACTTTATGAACATTAGGAGAAATTTAAGGTAAGAATGTATTTTTTTAACATATACAGTGGGTGTGGATATTTTCAACATTTATATCATCATTTAATCTTCCCATACTAGCTTATAAAAATATTTTCAAAATAAATGTTTTCATTTATAATTATGTGACTTTTAAATAATTTCAAAAAAGAAATATTATATATTTCAAATAGTTCTCATAACATCTATGTGAACATCCATTTATGGATTTTAAACTTTTTTGAAGTTGATTTTTTATGATACAATTCATCAATATTGTATTGAATGTTTTCTGATATGTCTGACTATGAATGTGTTATTTGTACACAATTAATGGATTATGGATAAAGTATTGACATTTTGTTTACTATTTATAATATGAATGTCAATGTTATGTTTAAGCCTTTTCATATGAGGAATGAATTAGACTATGTAAGTGATGGGTGGAGCCCGCTATAGCCCCTCGATGCATCAGTATTTCTCATGAGACAAAGTAGTGTCTTGGCACAAGGCCTTGAAAATATATTATATGTATTATTGTCACAAGACCTTGACTATGTGGTTATGAAGTCTAGAATTACGAAGTCCATCATTATGAAATTGGCCATTGACATTGCATGTGATTATTTGAAAAGTAGAATATCCATGTGAACAAGTAAATTGAATTATTTGATTTTATCTGTTCCATATTATGCTGAATTTTATCTTTCAAAGGCTTTTTTTAGACTTATACATTTCCTTAAATGTTATTCTTATTTATAAATGTTTCTGTTATATTGTTATATTTATTGAGCATCTGTGTTGACCCCTTTCAATGTTTTATTTTTACTAGGTTGTGAAGATGTATTTTATGGTTGATCTGTAGGGATAGGATTATTATATAACTATGTTCAATAGGGGAAAATTTGTTTTTGATGTTTTTATTTCAGATGTAATGTAGAACTTATGAATGTATCCAGTACATCCAAGGATACTAAACATATCAATCTTTCGGGAAATGATTCTTTGTATCATGCCAATATTATTTAATAATTCACAGACTCTGGGTAATTTGGGTATGGGCATTAGAGATGGTAGTAGAGTAAATTTTACTACAAACATTGGAATCTATATTTAGAATAACACAGATTAGAGAACAATACCATAAGATAGACATTGAGGACTAGTACAGAAAAACATCCTAAAATTTTGGTACTTTAAATATTTTGTGTGTTTTCCAGGAAATACATCCCTATCTGGATATGAGAAGGTAGAGGTGTCTTGGCCACAGATGTACCTAGGTGTAAAACTTGAAAACACCACTTTGAGATAGACTGAAACAGGAACTGCTGCACAACAATGGGCCGTGCTGCACTCTTGGTTATGACAATCGCGGGGGATATGATATGGTTAATTCTTATTTCATTTATAGAACATTATGAAGGGAATTTGATTATATACATCCTCGAAATTTTTTTTTATGATTATGGATTATATCCATAAACTGTTCAATTTATGTCAACTATTTTACAAGTTTTGAATTATGTATTGCGATTCATAAAATAATCTAGTGTATTCCATTTTTTAGAAATGGTTCCTAGTGGGAGGAATGGAAATAGTATAAACCCACATAATCTATGTAGTAATTTACCTCCTACTCATGATAATTAGAGTTGAACTGGTGATTCAACTAGTGTTGATCGTCTTATCACCATGCTGGGACAACTCAATCAGGTTATGAAGAATAACCTTACCCATAAGTAGAACCCTGATCTAAAATGCAGAGGATCAATGATAGACCACTTCATGAGGTAGCAACCAACAGCTTTCAATGGGATTATATATCCATTAGCAGCTGAGCAATGGATAAGTTCTATAGAATAAAATATTTCATGCTTTGGGGAGTAGGAAAAGGGATACAATATTCATGGTAGTTTAGTGCCTCATGGTAGATGTAGATCAATGGTGATCATTAATAAAAAAACATAGAAGAATATGAAGAAATATCGAACATAGAATGAAGGGAGTATAAAAAGATTTTCATAGAAAAATACATTCCTAGTAACCATGGAGCAGATATGGAAAGGCAATTTCTGAGTCTGAGGAAAAAGGAGGATGAGAATTTCCCAATGTAAGAGGATAAAATTACAAGTTTATCAAGGAATCCATCATATTGTATACATAACCAAAGGAGTAATATTGATCGATTCTTTGATGTGTTAAATCCATTTCATCGTCGAGCATTAGTCTCACAATCCTTCTCATCATACGATGATATTGTTTCTTGCTCTATCAAAATAGAAATGGAATTATCTATGTCTTAAGACTTTATATTAAAGGAAGATAAAAAGAGATATGTTAAAAACTCTGGAAATATAAATAAGGGGGAGAAGGGAAATGATGAATATACATCCTATGATAAATGATGGAAAAAAACCACGGTACTTGCCTAAAGGGAATGAGAGTCTGTTACAAGTCTGGTAAAAAAGGCCACCAAGCTCCTGATTGCAAGGGGAAGAAAGAGGTTGTTAATGTTGAATAATACAATTGTAGAGAAAAGTGGCATTATAAAAATGAATTTCATGTGATCCAAGAGAACAAAAATCATAAAAAACCAAGGGAGGAAAGAAAAGCTTATGTGATCACTATTGCTGAGGTTTATGCTCTGAAAGATGTGGTGGAAGGTAATTAAATGGTTTCCTCATGTTTACCCAATGCTTTATTTGATTCTGGATCATCACATTGTTTCATATCATCCATGTTTACACTTAAAATTAGATATTTTCAATTTGACTTAACAAGGGAGATGTCTTTCAAAACACCTAAGGGAAGTATCATTGCAATAATATTTTCTGAATCAGTTCCCATTAGGTCATATAAAAGTTCTTTATCTACTAATCTCATCATCATACCCATGATTGAATTTGTTTTAATCCTCATAATGGATTGTATTTCGGAGCATGATGCAAATAATTATTGTAAGAAGAACGAGGTTACGATTTTTGTGGATAATAAGGAGTACCTTATCATTGGAGCAGAAACGTCACCACCGAATTCTTATCTAGATCCATCCACAATAGCTATACTAAATTCAATTTTTGGGGAAGAAGAGAATGAAATAACTATGGGTGAGGAAATAAATTTTTATATAGAGTATGTACCTATTGTGCAAGATTATGTTGATGTGTTTGTAGTGGACTTACACATCATTCAGAATGAGAAATTGAGTTTTTCATTGACATAATTCTAGTTCATGGCCCATATTGAAGACCTCTTATGGAATTTCCACTGTGTAATTAGTGGAACTAAAGAAACAACTATAGGAATTGAGTAAGAATAGATTTATTCACCCTAAGGTTTTTCTATGGGATCCCATGTTCTCTATGTTAATAAGAAAGATGGATTTATGATATTGTGCATTGACTACATGGAGATCAATGCTATAACAATAAAGAAAAAGTATCTTCTACCTCTCATTGATGATTTATTCAACCAAATTCATGGCGCTGAATATTTTTCAAAGATTGACTTATGATTTGGATATTATCAGTTGTGTCTGAAGAAGGAACACATTCCGAAAATAGCATTTTGAACCATGCTATGCATTACAAGTTTACAGTAATGTCTTTTGGGCTGACTAATGCACCCTCTATTTTCATGGATTTAATGAACATAATTTTCAAAAAATATCTTGATGAATTTGTAGTGGTATTTATTGATGATATATAGGTATACTTCAAAAGATATTAAGATCCTAAGAATCACGTGCACATTATCCAAACAACTCTGAGAAGAAATGAATTATATGGGAAATTTAGCATGTTTGATTTCTGGCCTAATTAGATTTCTTTTCATGGAAATATTTTCTCTAAGGATAGAATCTCTGTTAATACTTCAATGACCAAGGCAACACAAGAACGGCCAGTACTAACGTTTATAACTAAGGTACACCATTTTATTGGAATAGTAGTTTATTATCAACGTTTCATCAATATTTTTTTCCGATTGGCTAACCCATTAACCTAGCTCACACATAAAGGCATTAAATTTGTTTGGAATAAAGAGTGTGAAGAATGTATTTATGAACTGAATATAAGATTATTCAATGATCTTATCTTGACTCTACGATCAGGGAATGATGGATTTGTTATTTATAATGATGCTAAAATGAAAGGACATGGTTGTTTCATTATGAATAATGATAGATTTATATACTATGCATCACAGCATCAAAAAATTCATGAACAAAACTGCATTACTCATGATCATGAGTTAGTGGTATTAATATTTTCTCTTAAATTATACAGACGAAATCTCCATGGTGAAAATTTAAGATTTATACTGATCAAAATAGTTTGAAGTGTATTTTCTCACAACAAAAACTCAACATGACGAAAAACTGATGGCTTTAACTACTCAAGGATTGTTATTAAACTATACACTACCACCTATGAAAGGAAAATAACGTTGCAGATGATTTTATCAAAAAGAATCATGGAGAGTTTAACAAGATCAGAGTTGAAAAGGATCATATATACATGGATCTAGTAAATATGGGTATGTGATTAACCAAGGTTGAGTGGTTTTCGACCCATCCCCACCTTATAATTAAAATAAGTTATTTTTGAGCCATTAGAAACCAAATTTGATTATATTGTAAAATAACTTTTCAAGATTTTCTTAAAGTGACACTCACCTTTCTTATAAAAGGGTACTTTAACATCTATTAATTTCACAACTCCAAAGCCATTGGGCTTGGCCAAACCCTGCCCGAATATCCTCCCAACCTTTCACCTTTCATCCTAGAGGCCTTCCTTTTGTCAGAAAGACAACCTAAGGATCCATTTTGATCAAATCAAAAGGAAGAACCCGAAGAAGAGGTAAATATTTCATCACCTCTTTCAAGTTATTTTCTAATTCCACTTCCTCTTTCTTTGTTGTTTCCATTCTAAAATAATAAATCTAGTATATTCTATATACTTTGATGTTACTATAAAAATTCTAAGACCATATTCATTATACTATCCATCATATGAATGACAATGTCACCATATTTTTGTACTTACAGCTTACCATCTTTAACTCGTGAAGTAGTTTATTATTAAAACACTTAATTATTTGGATGGGTATAAGAATGAGTATAAATGAAGTGAATAATAAATATAACATGGTTGTCACCAAAATGGGAGAAGAAGACGAAGAAACATAAAGCCTCGTGGGGATTCCTCATGAAGACCATTCGTGGATCCTCGTTCGCATCGCACCCGCCGCGGAGCAAGGAGGAAGTAACGATCCGTGACCACACTTGACATTCCTAAGCTTCCATGGAGCAAGGAGGTGGTAACACTCCACAACCATCCTTGATGTTCGTGAACCCGCTGTGGAGTAGGCTTCGTCTTTGTGTCGAGCGAGCTCTGCTTCACGACGCCCCTTCCTTATAAATACTAGCCTCCCCCCAAGTCCTAAGGGTGGATCATCCAACCTTTAAACTTCTTAGCTCTCGAATCGTGAAGTGCCTTCAGCTATGTGAACCATAAGCTATGATAGGTACTTCTTCTCTGTGAAGTGCCTCCCCTTTGCCTCGATTTAACCCCCTCTATTGAGAGGGATGCCGTTGGCAGAGCCTAAGGGCCTATTCGAATGAAGGGGATCCCCAAGGGGACCCGGGTCATCATGGAGCCTTTATGCTTCTTGAATCACCCTTCATATACACATGATCCGCAATCCATGTCAGGGTCACTGTACTTCACGATGCACATTGCTTCACGATACCGTTCTTCGCAAGGCACCTTTTCTCCGCAAGGCAGTGCTCCACGAATGACCTTCCACTTAGTGAAGCACCTCATATATGCACCTCTGCCTTATTCTTAGTCTGAGGCGCCCCAATACACGAAGCACACCCCTTCACAAGTACCCTAAACCATGCGAAGAAGTAGACCCTCACATGGCCCTTGCCTTTGAATCCCTCTGCATCGCAATTCCTCTTCCCATGAGACCCTCCAAGTTTGCATGATGTGATTTCAAAGTCCCTTAGATGACACTACCCATTGTGTTGCTTCACCTCATACTTCTTCGCATAGGCACACTAACGACTATTGTTTTTTCGCATAACCATGCTAACGTGGACCCCCCAATGGTTCTCTGTATAACACCCAATAGCCATGACGTTTCCTGTCCCCTCTCTTCACCAAGGTGAAAAGGTTACCATTTATGTAAGTCCTAGCGGTGTGGAGAAAACCTACCTCATCCGAGTCATAGGATGTTATACTTCTAAGCACTATCGTCCTCAGCACATGACAATAAACCGTGACCTCGCCCCGTGCCTTGCACTCGGGGTGCCCCCACCATGGACATTATCCATGCCCATTGTCCTCCATGAGGATGAGATCTTCCCTCATTGGGGATGATATCCTTCTTATCAGAGTGGTGTTTTTCCGAGGAAAAAAGGGAAACCATCTTGGTGTAAGCCGCATGCTTTTCTTGCAGGAGGCAACATCCATGCTTCTCCTTTCTTCTTCTGTCCGAAGGACCAGGGGGGAATGGACACTGGACCCCTCCTTTCTTCAGTGAAAAATCCATCTCCCACTAGGCTTTGTCGCCATCGGGCCTCTATCCTGTAGGAAGTCCCAACCTCTTTGAGCTTCATACCATGCGTAATCCCTTATTCCTTCTCTGGGCTTCATACCATGCATATGCCCCTATTTACTATTTTGGCAGCTAACTACATGTAAGCCCCACTCCACTTCCCATGGATGCACCTTTCGCGACATGATCGTCAGGTCTCTGCTGGATCTTGTTTCTCACACCGAGCATGACTCATGTGGGATTACACTAATCATCAACCATGAAATCCTATCTGGGTAGCCTAGAGTGTAAGACCCATAAATCCATCCTGAACTACGTGGTCTTTGTTCCTTGCTAAGGAATGTTTTGTAAGAGGCCTCCTTGAGGACCAAGCCCAACACCTACATGTACCGACCCCTTTACGTTGGTTCACCTTCATCCCACATGACATTAAACTGTACCCACCATCCTGAACTATGTGGTCTCTGATCATTTCTAAGGCATCGTACATAAGAAGCCTCCCTGAGGTTCAAACCCAACATCTACTTTCCATGATCCCTTCACGTCAGTTCACCTTCGTCCCGCATGATTTTAAACTGTATCCACCATCCTGAACTACGTGGTCTTTGATACTTATTATGGCAAGGTACGTAGGAAGCCTACACGAGGTCCAAGACCACCATCCATCTAAACCCCATGTCCTCATTCACATTGGTTGACCAACACTCAGGGCGGCTTAGAGTGTAACCCCACATATTTGTCTTGAACTATGTGGCCATTGATCATTGTTAAGGAAAGGTATGTAGGAAGCCTCCATGAGGTTAAAACCCACCACCCATTAGACCCAGGTCCTCCTTCACATCAGTTCACCGACACCCTTCTGAACTACATGATGATCCTTGTTAATACATGGTACGTAGGAAGCCTCCATGAGGTTAATGCCCACCACCCATTGGACCCCAGGTCCTCCATCACATCATTTCACCGATTCCCCCCTAAACTACATGGTCTTTGATCCTTACCAAGGCAAGGTACGTAGGTAGCCTCCCTGAGGTTCAATACCACCATCCACCTATTCCCAGGTCCTTATTCACGTCAGTTCAAAAACTCTTTCCCCATAACCGAACTACATGAACATTCATCCTTGCCAATGCTTGGTACATAGGAAGCCTACCTAAGGTTCAACCCAACAACCATTGGACCATAGGTTGTATTTCACGTCGGTTCACCCTAGTCCTGCAAAACATTAAACTTTATTCCCCCTTTTTATCCTCTTTCAGTGATAAGCTGTTGTTACTCCATACAGTGGTAAGCCGTTGTCACTCTATTTAGTGGTAATCTATTGGAACACCAATCGGTGGTAAACCACTGTCAAATGAACTACGTATTATTTGATTCCCTACCATGGGGATACACCGGAAGCCTCTTGGAGGCTCAATCCCAAAACAATCGTCAACCTCATGGTGGTTCCATCCCATTCACCATCAACTTCATTCAACCGCTCCATCATCCATACTGATTCTTACCCAGGCCCCCACATCTTGGTGGGATCATGCCTCCTCATACCCCATTCCCTTCGACAGTAACCAGGAGGTCAACCACGTGTTGGCCCAAACATCGGTGTTCCCTTTGGGGGTCACACTCATATGATCCACTCTAATCAGTGTTTTTATCAGTCTGATCCATCTCTGCTATACGTTAAACGTGAAGCATACCCTGTGTTAAATGTGGGAGGATGAGTAAATCCTTAGATACATGCCCATGGAATATGTTTCCCCATGTCAGATGTGGGATGACTTAGGCTTCCGTGCCCCTGAGAAGCCCATTAATAAGGGATAGAAGACAGACATTATAGTGTACCAGCGTCCTGACACGTTAGTGATGCCCAATGTTACTACTCCCCTGAAAAAAGATTGATGCCCTGACCGGACCGTTTGAAATGTCCTGACAAAAGCAGTGTAATTAACGTGTGTCCATGAAGATATAGCGCAAGGAAAAGTTTCACGAACAACGTATTTAATCTATAAGGGAGACCTGGAGTAGGTAATAAGTTCTGAGGAGGAATCCACGGAAGGAAGAACTAACATCACATCATCCAATATTGATCAAGGAATAGCCATCCCAAAATAAAGATTGGGTCCCACACACCATTAGAAACTAGGAATGTGGGGAAACGACTCCACCTACTCCACAAATGAACTTGCATGCCCCAACTAAATCATCAGAAACATAAATTTTTAACCTGATGTGAAGATATTCTCCTCAAAATATAGACTAGTAGTGTTTGAGGAATCAATGGATTGACATGTCACTAGATCAAGCTACCCTGTGCTGAGTCCCACCCTAATGATAGCGGGCCTAGCGTGAAACTTACCAGATGTAGGGGCAGTAGAATGTTGGACATCCTGTTCTATGATGTTGTCAGTGTGGATCCCTCTTACCAGCCATGGGAGATGGTATGATGCTGCAGCATTGGTCGTTGATTCATTTTTTCTTTCAACACTAATGAGTTAATATCCCTACTTCTTAGGAATCAAGTTGCTACTCCAAGGACCCGATCACCGCCTTACCATTGACATAGGGGTAGGGGTAGTGCCAACATGACAGTTCTATGTGGCTTCACCTCTACCACAATGGCCTCAACATCTTCGACTACAGGGTACCCATGCCCCCTCTCCCTCTCCGAGGTCATCCAAAGAAGGGTGACTAATGACCTCATGCACCGTTATGAGGTGTAGTGCATAATCCAGACCCAGGATATGGCCTTACAGCCTCTGGAGGCATCTGGGCCTTGCCGTCAATGCCACCCCCGAGGGCCACGTAGGGAGCCATTGCTCCCCACACCATCATACAAATGCTTGGGGAGCCTATCGTTGGAGCGGATTGATGATTCCCTACCTTATGCAATGAGGTAGGTGACATCTGGCCTAGCCCCGGTCAGAGTCCCATTCCAGAGGCTCCCATCGAGGACTCCCACCTAGCCACATCAGCGCCATCGCCTAGTTTTTCTGGAAGAGGAGCAGGTAAGCTATGTACCTGCACCACTGGCCTCGGTTCATCCTACCCGACGCCAGCGTCGGGTGCAAGCTAAGGAGGACTCCTGCCACGGGGTGTCAACGTCAACAAATACTGTTTCTCAATCTTTCACCTACACATATCCTCAGATCCCTATATACATAGAGTAGGGGAACTTATATGTCCGGCAAGGATCGTGGCCCCAACCGCCCCATAGGAAGGCTGGGTCGACTCTCTTGGTCGTCGGCATGAGGAGTGTCCACTGCGAGCTAATCTGCAACAATTCCACTCTGTACAGAGGTCCTCCCCATAACACTTCCATGGAATGTGTTCACATTACCCACTTCAAGGCTCTATGTGGAGGTCTTCCCCAGGCCCCCCAATCTGAATGAGGGTCTTCCCTACAGTAGTGATACTCAGCACCGAAGCCTCTATCATGCCCATTACACAGGGTATGGAGTTGTTCCTCCTTCCCCCAACTATCGGTGTAGGGAAATTGCCCATAAGGTCACTCTCTAATGTAGGGATCCTCCCCATGTAATCTTAACAGCTGGTGAAGGTCCTTCTTGCCTCAGCAACTAGAGGAATGAAGGTCAGACTCGCTTCACCCACGCCCAGCACGGAGGTCCTACCCGTGTTCAGTTGGCCCAGTAAAAGGAACCTTATCACACTGAGATCACCAGGGAAAAAAGAATTTACCTCTTCCCCATGCTTCAGTTAGTTCCAGCAGAGGACTTTCCCACTCCAGTGATACCCATGGAGGTCCTCCCCAAGTCCCCTTTGACATTTTTTCGGGTGCTCCTCACTCCCTGGCATTCTCGGGTGGAAACCCTCTCTGCCCCATCACCAGTGTGGCTGAAGGACCTCATGGAATAAATTTTCCATGTCCTGAGGAGGAACCCTGGGGTAGGAAGGCAGGTTATCGCCGCCACAAGAAGAATTTTAGGAAGGCCCAGATGGAGATCAAACTGGTCCACTTCTCATAATTTGAAGTGGAATATGACTCAGAATGAGAAACCTCCTCTTGCTCAGCCAAGTCAAGGGCTGGGGAAAGTACAAAGCACACTAGGCTAGTAATCCTAGAATTTGAGGTCCATCGGAATCCCATATAACTTTGATGTTATATCTAGGAAGATGAAAATCTGGCGACCCCTCTTGTTACGGTCGTGCAATCACCACCATTATCACCAGAATGAATATCTACCTCCACAAGAGATCATGGAGAGCTATTCTGAGGACCAATAGTAGGCGAGCAGCATCGTGGCCTATCACCAGTAGCCCTATCCTCTGATCCATGAATTACATCCATCATCCCATCCTATCGCAACATAGCAGTTGGGTCGCTACACTCTTCAGAGTACAACCAAAGATTCGGCGTCCAGTTAGCCTGCTCGCCGAACACTCCACCGGCCAGCCTACCGTCTTCGCAGTCTGCCTCAGTACCGTTTCCAGTTCCTCAGCCACCCCCATTTGTCGAGTGTGGAAATAAAGGGTCTAACCATAAATCCGAGCTGAGAAGTTTATGGAACATCCTTATATTGGACAAATTCCCCAAGATGTTTTGGCCCATGGCATCATTAAATTTCTACATACCAGAATCCTTCACCCCATAGGAAGTTGAGTGTTTTCACCACACCCTCTAGGAGACTCATTTTATTCTTCATCATCAGTGAGTGTTTTATCCCAGGAGCCAATGGAATTTTGAAGTCATTAGCTAGAAATGTCCTCTGATCTATTTGGACGCACTTTTTATGGCCCAACGCCCCGAGTCAGCAGGACGTCGTAAGGCCCTCCAAGAGAAATGCATTCAGAGTTTCTAAGTACTCTGCATTATCATCAAGCAGTAATCCCCCCACATGCATGTCCATGGATGGGGGAAGTACCCTGCCCTCCTCTTCAATCTTATCCAGCAATATCCTGATCTGCACGACGATATCGAGGACATGCCCCCAGGAAGGGTCGTAGTGAACATAGATGACATAATGGACGAGGGGGACGAGCTGGAGCTTCTCGATGGAGAAATAACCTCTGAGGGTGTGCCCCAACTATCAGACACATTGGGGAGGATTAATCATTAGCAGAGGAGCCTGCATGGTCTCCCTGCACCCACTGAGGTTTTGCTACTCAGCAGGAATTATGGTAAGGGTAAATAGCACGTCAAAGCTACTATGCACTCTGACTCATCCGCCTTAGTTCTGAAGATTAAGGAGGACCCTGAGAAGTCCACATTACACCAAAAACATGATTATTAGAAGAATCTGGTCAATGACCTCTTGGCTGAATGCACTGTAGAGCGACAACCTGACTATGACAATCCTAGGCCAGTATAATAGGGGCAGGAACAACTTCCCCTCAGCGAGATACCCCTAGGAAACCCTGATCATGCTACTCCCGCAAACAGGGATGAAGAAAAATCTCAAGGAAATAGGGAACAATTGCCAAACCCTCTTGAACGGCGTTGAAATCCATGGAATCTTGCTCGGGTTCCCCGAGCTGCCCTGAAAGTTACCCCACAAGCCGCTCCATGAGCCGCTGAGCCTATTTACCTTGTTGAAGAACCCGACAATGTTCTTGTGGTTAAGGATCCCAGTCAAGATGGGTAACCCTGCCCAGATGATCCTATGGTAGCACTCATATCATGCCTAGAGGAATTAGAAACATGATAAGTGGAAATCCCACTTGGTGGTAAGACATACCCGGCATGGGTGGATGATATGTCGGGGCCTCTAGGTTTCGGGAATCCCACCTTTTCCCCCATTAATGATATGGGAGACCCACTACAGTACCTGTCCCACTTCAACTCAGGTTGTGGGCCCATGATATGGACTCTAGTGCCGTAGGATGCTATCAAGATCCACTATTTTGTTCAGAAATCGGAGGTGCCGACATTCGTTTGTTACAACCAGCTCCCCATTGAATCCTTAACCCGTTGGTATGACCTTTTTAGGAAATTCCTCTACCAGTTCATCTCTACTATAACACCCCAAACTTCCATGATATGCTTCTCTTTCAATAATTCAATAGCTTGCATTGTACACAAGTTCGAGATTCTAACACACCGCGACCAATCAAAATAGTCATTATGAATAGTAATACCCACTTTTTGAAATTATATAAATTTTATATTTCAAAATGGACTTCATTTTTGGATTCGGAATATCGAAATTATCCTATGTTGAATTTTTGGGTATTTTTCTGAGAACTTCCAATTTTCGATGAATAGTGAAAAATACTTAAAAACATCATTTTTTAATAAAAATAATTTATAGTGATAAATTATAAGATTGAGTGGTTTTAATGTATAATTAGAATATATTTTATCTGTTTTATCCAATAGTGGTCGTTAGAATTAATTACACACTGAAATTGGATAAAAACAATTGTCAATCTTTTGATATATATTGTTTCTAAAAACACGCTATTTGTTGTGACAGCAGGAATTAATTATTAAATTAATTAATTCAAATTATATATTTTTAATTGTTTAAAATAGACATCATTTTTTAATTAGGAATATCAAATATAGCTTCAGGATAATTTTTTATTTTTTTTCTGAAAAACATCAATTTTTGATTAATAGTGAAACCACTAAGTGGTACTTAAAAAACTAATTTTTCGTTTAAATGAAACTTTACCACTTCTGTGAATTGAATTTCAAAAATCTGATATACATGGTTGAAATTATTAAGTACAATGTGGTTCAATGGGTTGAAAATAATTTTTGGTGAGTAGTAACTTTTAAGTTTTATTAATCGTGATTAAAGGTAATTAGTATAATTTAAGGTAAATATAATGTTATAATAATATGAAATTACCTTTACACTTGTCCTACCCTTATTTGATGAGTCATGGCCGACCAAGAAAATCCATGGGTCAACATGGGGACCCCATGGAGCCACTTGGGTAAGAAAATGACATTAATAACTTTTTATTTAATGTAAAAATAAAATAGTCACAAACATGTGTTGTTTTACTAAAACAATTATTACATGGGGTTATATAAGTTAAAATTTCGACTATGAATATTAATTGGAAATATAAAAATATTTCCTACATCATGGTATTTTTTTTATGATTATTACACATTAAATATATAAATTTATTTATGACACCATGATAATGTAGTGATTACCTCATTAATGAACAATTTAAATAAAATGGAAAGATAAGGTACAATATAAGACATAAAATTGTCTAAAACCCATTATATGGATATATATAGAAACCTTATCACCTTATCCTAGAAATATATCATTGTGGGACCTTTAAATTCCGAAAATCATTTCATAATAAAGTAACATTTCATTACCTTCCAAGAGTGCCCCTCCTCTGCTATTATAAAATGCCCCCAACTCTACAACCTTATACACACTATCGAAGCCATTTGGCTCAGCGAAACTCTGACCAAAATCTCTCTCAACTTCCCTCTATTAATCCTACAAGCATCAATTTGGGCAGAAGTTTTCTCAAGGAAGCCTTTGGCTCAAATCAAAAAGAATTACCCAATTTTAAGGTAATGTATTCTCTTATGTTCTTTTGTTTTATTTTGCTTCTCCAACCCCATAAATTCTTTTTATTCCTTTGTTTTTGTAAAAAAAATAGTATCCTAAATATACATGGATGTTTTTATGAGAAGTATTTTAACTACACTTACACACACCTCCATCTAATGGTTAAAGAACTTACTGTTTATGTGGGTGGAGAATTACTGCCTCATGAAACGATGACTGTTCAATCTTCTATTAACACCTCTCATGGTGGACATTAAGATGTCACTATATTTATATATGATATATATTATCTTTATGTTTTCATTATGATTCTGTATTTTTCATTTATGGCATTCCATTATGATATCCATTATGGGTAAACACGATAATTTCATTTTAGGAACTGCGGACTACCATCCCCTCAAAGTGATTTGAATCGTTAATGCCATATGTAGGACGTATAAAGGATGGATTAAATGATATTATACATTATATTATACTAGAATAATAATATAAATTTATATCATTATGATTTCATTCTGTTAAATATGAAATATAAATGAAAGTAGCGTTCATGCGTACGTATGGCTTACCGTCTCCATTAACGGTGCATTTCATTTCGTACCTCTAAATGTCATGTAATATTATAATTGCATTTATATACTGGATATATATGATATATATGATATCTACATCATGAATATAATTCTGGATATAATGGATATTTTAACAAATTAACAAATTTTAATTATAAGAAGTTTATTTTTGACTCAAGTACCAAAGATCGAAAAAAGGACCGTTATTAACTTAAATAATTACATAATGTTTATAAAATGGTAATAAGTGATATTAAAGGAATAATGACCATGAAAAAAGATCTTAAGAATTTAGAAATTAACTCTAGTTTATTATTCAGGAGATTAATGATTGATCGTGTCAATTCGGACACAAGGTAAGAGATTTCGTCTCAATCTCCTTTCATTGAGACGTATTTTTTTATACACAACTTTCCATTATATGGTGTATAAACCCCTTTGACATTTAATTTTATTCAAAAGGAATCTTTTTATACGAAGCGTTTTTTCTAAATGAAAAAATGAATTTTTTGTCTTACGTATGCGGTGACAATGACTTCTCCGCCATCGTGACCATTATTTTAGTTTCGGATTCCTCTACAAGCCATTAATTTTTTTAAATGAAAAATAAATACCATGTTTTAATTTTATATTATCTTGGTATTGAAAATGGTTTTTATAATGTTTTTATTATATCAACGTGTTGTATTGATATATTTTGATTGAAATATGGAAACGTTATGTTTCCATTATTCATGTTTTATGTCATATGATTATGTTATTATTTATGATATGTTTAAACCTTTTCATATAAGGAATGCATTGGACTTAATAAGTGACGGGTGGAGCCTGCTATAGCTCCTCGATGCATCGATAGGTCTCATGAGACAAACTAGTGTCTTGGCACAAGTCCTTGACAAAATTATATTTGTAGTCTTGGCATGAGGCCTTGGATACACGGTTATGATAGTCCGTCATTATGCATTCCATCATTATGAAAGTGGTTATTGATATTTCATGTGATTATTCAACTAGTAGAATATCCATGTGAATAAGTAAATGGAATTATTTAATTTTATTTTTTCCATATTATGCTGATGTTCATGTTTAAAAGGCTTTTGTTTTTGTTGTACATTGCCTTAAATTATTACTTTTATTTATGAAAGTTTTCACTATATTGTTATCCTTACTGAGTATCTGAGCTCACCCCTTTCAATGTTTTATTTTTTCCAAGATGTGAAGAAATATTTTATGACTGACCTGCAGGGATAGTCTGAAGGGGATATGAGTGTGGAATATGGAGACCATGTTATTGTAGTTTTTCACATTATGATGTAATGCAACATTTATAAATATATATAGTGTTTCCAAGGCTACTAAACTAATCGGTCTTTCAAGACATAATCTTTTGAGATCATGACAATGTTATGTAATAATGCACCGACTCTGGGTAACTGGGGTCCGGGCATTACAGTTGGTATCAGAGGGAGGTTAGTACTAACATTAGATGCTAGATTTTGATAAACTCTGATTAGAACACATAGACCTAAGATAGACATTGAGGATTAGTGTAGAAGAACTTCCTAGAAGTTTGGTAAAGTATAGATTTTGTGTAATTTCTATGAAATACATCATTGTTTGGATAAGAGTAGGTAGAGGCGGCTCTGACACAGATGTAGCTAAAAGTAATACCCAAAAACACCGCTTTGAGATTGACTTGAACGGGAACTGGTGCAAGACAACGGGCCTTGCTGCACTCTTGGTTATGACACTCTCGAGGGATATGCTTAGGATAATTTATGATTTCTTTAAAAACCATTATGAAGGTTTTAGGTTTAAATACTTTTTCAAAGAAAACATTTTTTATGGATTATATCCATAAATAGGTCAATTTATGTTAAGTGTTTTACAAGTATGGAATTATGTATTTCGATTCATAAACTAATCTAGTTGATGACATTATTTAGAAATGGAACCTAGTGGAAGGAATGGAAACTGTATCAATGCACACACTGCATGTAGGGATTTCCCTCATGCTCAATATAATTATAATGGAGTTGGTGATACAACTGGTGCTGATTAGCTTATCACCATACTGGGACAACTCACTCAGGTTATGAATAATAACCTTACCTGTATGGAGCACCATGATCTACAATGTGGATGATCAATTTTAGACCACTTCATGAGGCAACAACCACCAACATTCAATGGGAGTAAAAATCCCTTAGTAGTTGAGAAATGGATAAATTCATTAGAGAAAATATTTCATGCCTTGGGGAGTAGTGAAAGGGAAAAGGTTATCATGGTAGATTACTGCCTCACTGGAAATGCTGATCAATGGTGGTCATTGATTCAAAACACAAAGGATGATGATGAAGTATCAAATATGGAATGGAGGGCGTTCAAAGATCTTTTATTATTAAAATACTATCCTTTGGACCATCGAGCAGATATGGAAAGGAAATTTCAGAGTCTGAGACAAAAGAAGGTTGAGAATGTCGGAAAGTATGAGGTCAACTTTACAAGATTAGTGAGACATGTTTTAGATTATATATGTAACCGAAGATGTAAGATTGATAGTTTCTTTGATGGGTTAAAAACATTTCTACGTTGAGCTTTAGTATCACAATCCTTCTCCTCGTACGAAGATATTGTCTCATGTGCTATCAAGACAGAAAAGGAATTCTCTAAGTCTTATGACAACAAAGTAAAGAAAGAGAAGAAGAGAACGGTTGAACAAAAGATAGATAAAGGGAAAAAGGGAAAGAAGGATTTTCCATTATGTGATAATTGTGGGAAGAATCACCCCGATACTTTCCTAATTGGAATGGGAGTTTGTTACAAATGTGGAGAAAAAGGTCACCATGCTTGTTATTGTAAGGGAAAGAAAGAGGCTATCAATGTTGAATGCTACAATTTAAGAGAAATGGGGCATTATTCAAATGAATTCCCTTAGTTCCAAGGAAACATATGTCGGAAAAGGATAAGGGGGAAAGACCAAGCTTATGCTGTTACTACAGATGAAGTAGAATAATTATCGTATTTGTGTTTTTGGACTCAAGAACTATATTATGGTTATAAGAATAATGTGATATATATAATGATTCCACTGTAGTACTTTTTGTTTTCATTAAGGTTTTAATATGATGAAGTTAATCATATTTTTATTATGTCACAATAATAGAAACATTACTTTGTTTAGGGAATCTGATGTTACAATTGATTTTTGGAATTTAGAGGCCTTTTAGAGAAAGTCTGGATGGAGGTATTTTAGATAACTATAAAGGTTGGAATGGATTATGTTTAACTTTGGATAGTATTGATTAAGGTTAAAACATTTCTGAATATTATTTTTTCAATATTATAATACTATAGTTTGAGGAAAAGGACAACCTGCAGGTCGGGGGATAACCCGTCGCGTCCGACAACGTTGTAGGAATCGAACCCACAACCATAGTGAGACATGCAATTATTACCTACCAATAGCCTACAAGAAGTCCCTAGTTATTACAAAAGAGTTTTCCTAATCTAAATGGTATGTGTTAATATTTTGAACCTTGTACGATTAGGATAAATATAATATTTTTGAGTTCTATTATCTTTTGAGTGAAAGATGGGTTTGTGGTAAAAATTTCTTAAAGAATGAATGTCTACATTACATGTATTTAAATTTCCTTACGTTCTTAGTAAATCTCCTAAATAAATTCCTCAACATTATGAAAGTTAAATTAAAACAAAAACTTTGTCGGTTCACTTTTCCTATTGGGGAATCAATGATCGTTTAACCAATCACAAGTTTTTGATTTTCTTGTAGTTAACTTTCTCCTAATCCTATTTTCTACAAGTCTCCATTAGACCTTGATGGTTTGTTTCTCCTCCATATCCATGTTTTCATAGAATCCTAATATGGGCTATCTCGGGTGTCCTTTTTACTTCTCTTTGTTTCTTTTAAAGTTATATTTTTATTAACCCTATTTCCGATATGGGTTTTCCAAAAAGGTATATTCTACTTTGAACCATTTATTTTAGAAGAACAATTTCAAATTCTGAGGATGCAATTTATTTAAGAAGGGGATAATGTAGCACCCCAAGCTTCCCTGACACACTTCTCTTTCAATAATGCAATAGCTTGCATTGTACGCAAGTTTGAGATTATAACACACCGCGACCAATCAAAATAGCCATTATGAATAGTAATACCCACTTTTTAAAATAATATAAATTTTATATTTCAAAATGGACTTCATTTTTGGATTTGGAATATTGAAATTAGCCTATTTTGAATTTTTGGGTATTTTTTCGAGAACATCTAATTTTTGATAAATAGTGAAAAATACATAAAAACATCTTTTTTAATAAAAATAATTTATAGTGATAAATTATACTATTAAGTGGTTTTAAAGTATAATTAGAATATATTATAACTTTTTTATCCAATGGTGGTCATTAGAATTAATTTCACATTGAAATTGGACATAAACAATTGTCAATCCTTTGATATATATTGTTAATTAAAAACATGCTATTTGTTGTGACAGCGGGATTTAATTATTAAATTAATTAATTCAACATATATGTTTTGAATTTTGTAAAATAGACATCATTATGGAATTAGGAATATCAAATATAGCTTAGGGTTAATTTTTGGTATTTTTCTAAAAAACATCAATTTTTGATGAATAGTGAAACCACTATGTGGTAGTTAAAAAACTAATTTTTCGTTTAAATCAAACTTCACCACTTCTCTGAATTGAATTTAAAAAATCTGACATACATGGTTTTCAATAGTAAGTAAAATTTTGTTCAAAGGGATGAAAATATTTATTGGCGAATAGTATCTTTTAAGTTTTATTAATCGCGATTAAAGATAATTAGTGTAATTTAAGGTAAATATAATGTTATAATAATATGAAATTATGTTTACACTTGTCCTACCATTATTGGATGAGTCACAGACGACCAATAAAATCCATGGGTCAACTTGGGGACCCCATGGAGCCACTTGGGTGAGAAAATGAAATTAATAACTTTTTATTTAAAGTAAAAATAAAATTGTCACAAACCTGTGTTGTTTTACTAAAAAAATTATTACATGGTGTTATGTAAGTTAAATTTTCGACTATAAATATTAATTGGATATATAAAACTATTTCCTACATCATGTTATTTATTATAATTTTTAGTCATTAAATAAATAAATTTATTTATGACACCATGATGATGCACTGATTACCTCATTAATGAACAATTTAAAAAAATGAAACGACAAGGTAAAATATAAGACATAAACTGGTCTAAAACCTATTGTATTGGTATATTTCGAACTCTTATCAACTTATCCTTGAAATATATCATTTTGGGACCTTTAAAATCCGAAAATCATTTCATAATAAAGTAACATTTCATGACTTTCCAAGAGTTCCCCACCTCTCCTCTTATAAAAGGCCCCCACCTCTACCACCTTATTCACACCATAAATTCCATTTGTCTTGGCCAAACTCTTCCCAAATACTATCTCAACTTCCCTCTATTACTCCTACAATCCTCACTTTGGGAATAAGTCTTCCCAAGGAAGCCTTTGGATCAAATCAAATAGAATTATCCAATTTTAAGGTAATGTCTTCTCTTATGTTCTTTTGTTTTATTTTGCTTCTCCAACCCCTTAAACTCATTTTATTCCTTTATTTTGTAACAAAACATGTATCCTAAGTATAATTGGATGTTTTTATGAGAATTATTCAATCTACAAATAAACACACCTCCATCTAATGGTTAAAGAACATACTGTTTCTGTGGGTGGCGAATTACTGCCTCATGGAACGATGATTGTTCAACCTTCTATTAACAACACTCATGGTGGCCATGAAGATGTCACTATATTTTTATATGATATATATTATGTTTATGTTTTCATTATGCTTATGTATTTTGCATTTATGGCATACCTTTATGATTTCCATTATGGGTAAACGCGATAATTTCATTTTAGGAAGTGCGGACTACCGCCCCCTCAAAGTGATTTCAATCGTTAAGGCCATATGTGGGATGTATAAAGGATGGAGTAAATGATATTATATTTGATATTATAGTAGAATTATAATATACCTTTATATCATTATTATTTAATTCCATTAGATACGAAATAGAAATTAAAGTATCGTTCATGTGTACGTATGACTTACCGTCTCCATGAATGGTGGATTTCATTTCGTACCTCTAAATGTTATGTAATATTATAAATTCATTTATATACTGGATATATATGATATATATGATATCTACATCATGAATATATTTCTGGATATAATGGATATTTCACCACATGAACAACTTTTATTTATAAGAAGTTTATTTTTGACTCAAGTACCAAAGATCGACAAAACGACCGTTATTAACTTAAATAATTAAATAATTTTCATAACATGGTAATAAGTGATATAAAAGAAATAATTCAATTGAAAAGGATTCTTAAGAAAGTATAAATTAACTCTAGTTTATTATTTAGGATAATAAATAACGATCGAGTCAAGTTGAAGATGAGGTAAAGGACTTCGTCTCAATCTCCTTTCATTGAGGTATATTTTGTTCTATACACAAATTTCTTTTATACGGTATATAAAGCCCTTTAAATTTTAAATTTATTCAAAATTAATATTTTTATATGAAGAATTTTTACTAAATGACAAAAGAAATGTTTTGTCTTACTTATGCGGCTACAACAACTTCTCCGCCGTCGTGACCATCATATGAGTTTCGGCTTCCTCTACATGCCATAACTTTTTTTTAAATGAAAAATAAATACCATGTTTTAATTTTCTATTATTGTGGTATTGAAAATGGTTTTGATAATGTTTTTATTATATCAATGTGTTTTATTGATATCTTGTGATTGAAATGTGGAAATGTTATGTTTCCTTTATGCATGTTTTATGTGATACGGTTATGTTATGGTTTATTATATGTTTAAACATTTTCATATAAGGAACGCATTAGACTTAATAAGTGACGAGTGGAGCCTTCTATAGATCTCCGATGCATCGGTAGGTCTAATGAGACAAACTACTATCTTGGAATGAGGCCTTGACAAAATATTATTTGTAGTCTTGGTACGAGGCCTTGGCTATGTGGTTATGAGAGTCTGGCATTATGCATTCCATCATTATGAAAGTGGTTATTGATATTTCATGTGATTATTCTACTAGTAGAATATCCATGTGAATAAGTAAATGGAATTATTTCATTTTATTTTTGCCATATTATGGTGAAGTTCAAGTTTAAAAGGCCTTTGTTTTAGTTATACATTGCCTTGAATTCTTATGTTTATTTATGAAAGTTTCCACTATATTGTTATCCTTACTAAGAATCTTAGCTCACCCCTTTCTATGTTTTATTTTTCCCAGGATGTGAAAAAATATTTTATGACTGACCTGCAGGGATTGTTTGAAGGTGACATGAGTGTGGACTATGGAGACCATGTTATTTTAGTTTTTCACTTTATGATGTAATGTAACATTTATGAATTTATCAAGTGTTTCCAAGGATACTAAAATTATTAGTCTTTCGAGACTTGATCTTTTGTGATCATGCCAATGTTACGTAATAATGCACCAACTCTGGGTAACTGGGGTCGGGGTATTACATCTACCACCTGGAAAATGAGCATCGCAGAGCTATTCAATTGCAAGCTAAGGCCTGATGAGCGATTCACAGACTATATCTCTTAGTGGAAGGGGCTCACATACTCCTTTGAGATGCCACTGACTCAAGAGCAATTACTAACGATGTGTGTATAGAATTTCAAGATGGAACCCGTTCCTTCTTTAATCACCCAGAACTACCCTGTAAGGTTTTGATACTTCTCCCATAAGGGCCAGTTTCTAGAAGAATCCCTACAACAGGCAAGCCAGGGATGTTTGTTGCCCCCTGTAATTTCAGCAAGGAAGGATACCAGAGTTGATCCCACTGTTGTGGCCCCAATAGAAGCCTCCATGAAACTAGAATTGACAGTAGAGGAACCAGACCTACAACCACGTAGATTCCCTCCACCTCACGCATAGCCTTGGGCTTAGCAGCTTCCACCTTAGAATCGGCACGAACCCCCACGAAATGCATCGCCACCACCTAGGCAGGAAAACTAGGTTCCGCCTCCTCAATAAGATCCTCCATCTCCTGGTCAGATCCAAGCTACATGGGCCCCCGTTCTAGATAGAATAAACCAAACATAGTCATTTAATGATAATTAGTTCACTGGCTATTTCAGAAGTTCCCTATAACAAGGGGTTGTGATTTTACCTAAGTACAGAAGGCTAGAAGAGGCGAAACTCACTAATCTCGCCCATTACTGCCCCTATCATGAGATCCTGGGGCACATCGTCAAGATGTTCTATGTGTTTAAAGACTAGAATCATGAAAACGTCGATAAAAACATGGTCAGGCTGGGCCCAGCCCTAACATAAGTGGCGGGTGTATTTGTTAGGCCAAACAGCAGTAACAATAGCGAAGGTGAGTGGCAGCAAGTTTATAAACGCGGGTCCCTGAAATATGATTACTGGATGACTCAAAAAACGGTTGCTCATGCGCACGGTATCATTCAGGCCCACCTGAATTAGCTGGAAACTTCAGGATATGTAGCCACCACTTATGTATCATCATCTCAGCTGGCCTATTCCTAGAAGTGCAGGCATTGGCGGTGAAAGGGAAACCAATGCGCCCCAACAATGCCATCACCATCCTGCATTCTTATAGACTTCCTGATATGGGGATTTCCCAAAAAATGCACCCAGTAATTGATGAATTTTCAAGATATTTTCAAGGGTACGCTTTGGTTAATAATGTGGTGTTGGTAAATCCCTATATGACTCCCGACGATGGGGAGTGCAAGGCGAACCATTAAAACGTCCCCAACCAACATCAACGTCGTTGGAGTTGCAACCATATATGTCATCGGGGCACATTATTTGGAACCTACATCCCAACCGTGCATGCTACTGAGACCAGAAAATAGGCCCAACGCAGAGCTCAACACGAGCAACCTCTTCATCCAATGTCATTGGGCCCACCTTCTCCACTTTTTGTGGTACTGGATCAGGCCGAGCGACCACAACCATGTCGCTACCAGCCTCTCCTCGCTACAGGCCGATCTCAATTGTCTAGTTCTCATATAATAGCTACTCTACAGACTTTGGCTAGTGAGCAGTAGGATATGCCCAGTACCAGTCAGTGGCCAAATCAACTAGCAGGGCACATCATGCCTCCTATAACAGAATTCCCGCCTGCAAGATTATGTTTTCACCTAGTGCAGAAATATGATGTTCTAAAGCACCATTCCAGCATCCTAGCGATGCTTTAAATTCTTGAGTCCCTTCTCCTATCGTCAGATATGCGCGAGGCCATCACTGAGGCTTTAAAAAGCCCACTCTAGTTTGAGACGGAGGTAGCAGCTGCAGAAACATTTCATGATGAACTGGTTGAGAATGCATAATGTTGCGCCATCATTTCATTCTCCATAGAGAATGAGGCCTCTCCCATGTAGGGGCACATCCATCCACTATACAACACTGGCCAATTTAATGGTGTGGAGGTTCACTGCTATCTTATTGAAATAGGCTCTAGTATTACCCTCATCCTGACACGGACATTGCGGAAGCTGGGGTTATCCAAAGATGAACTGAATCCCCCTGACATATGGATCCAGGGATACGACAGGACAGAGCAGACCCTAGTCGGTAAGATCCATTTGATGACCCAGTTCTGTGGCCTAGTTTCTAGCACCGTGTTTATGGTTTTCTCCTAGGACACCACATACAATGCATTGATGGGAAGACCATGGTTCCACATTTATGTAGTGGTTCCATCGTCGTATCATCAGTGCCTAAAGTAATAACTCAATGGTTGAGTAGGTGTACTCCAAGGTGACATGTATCCATTTTCCTCTTGTGGAACACACAACCTAGATGCCAACTATTACAAGAGGAAGGACAAACAGATTCAGCCGAGTGAGGTTGAGCCCGCCACGGTCGCAACTGACCCATGGGCAGTTCTGGATAATGCCTATGTATTTATGATCCATCGATTAGAGGATACAACCCCCTATATGGGGAAATGTTTCTTTTCAATGATACAAGAGGGAAGCATATTTCCAATTCCAAGAGATGGCTGGAAATCACCTCATACTCCTACATGAACAAGGCTCAGGTAATCCTAGAGCCTCATACCCCCATACAGTATCAGGATGTACGCCCCATGGAGACAACAGTATGTCATACATGTCTATTTCGCCTGGTTGGAATTAACTGCCTCATG
Organism: Viscum album; assembly: GCA_963277665.1. Taxonomy (NCBI): domain Eukaryota; kingdom Viridiplantae; phylum Streptophyta; class Magnoliopsida; order Santalales; family Viscaceae; genus Viscum; species Viscum album. The sequence goes on from OY728157.1 coordinate 1,800,516,568, forward strand.
CCAATGCACCATTATTTCTTTGATTCATCAAGTGTGGCTCCTTGGGTTGATGACCAGATAAGATTGGATCGACTGCCTTCATTGCAATGGTTTCAAAAGCACGTGAATATCTGGATATGATGTCCACCGCTGTCCAGGATAGTACCACCCTCCTGTCAGGATCTACCGACCTAGAAGAAGCTTCTCCCACTCAGAATCCCTCATCCGCAAGTAAATAAGGGGATCTGGAGGATTCTCCCCCTGCCTTTGAAGAAGGCGTCTCTTCCACGGTCGATGAACTCTTATAGGTGAACCATGGTAGTGAGGCAGATCCGAGACACACATTGATCAGTGCCACCATGTCCCTTGAAGAGTAGAAATGGTACATATATTTCTTGAAGTAGCATTGTGATGTGTTTTCCGGGAGTTATGACCAGATGCCCCAACTAGATCCTCAGGTAGCGGTCCCCCACCTCGGTCTCCCTGAAAATCATCATGTGTTGAAGCTGCCTCCAATGAAGATGCACACTTCTCATAGTTCCATGGTCGAGGCTGAATTTGACAAGCTCATTAGAGCCAACTTTACCAAGGAGGTCCAATACCCCATGTGTCTATCCAACATTGTGCCAGTCTGGATAAAGAACAGGAAAATCTGAGTCTCAATTGACTTCCATGATCTCAACCATCATTGTTCGAAGGATGAATTTCCCCTTCCAGTGATAGAATTGCCGATAGATGCTACAGTTGCATTCCAAGCCCTCTTCTTCATGGACTGTTTCTCTGGGTACAAACAGATTCAAATTGACCACTAGGATGAGGAGTCCATAGCCTTAAGGGTTCCGTAAGGTAATTTCTGTTTCCATGTTATGCCCTTCGGCCATAATAATGTCGGATCCACCTATCAGTGGGCCATGCACCACATATTCAAGACAATCCATGGGACATTAGTGGAATGCTATGTGGACAATCTGGTGGTAAAATCTCTCCAGTGCCAGGACCATCTCAAGGACCTTGAGAAAGTGTTCAGCTTCCTCTGTTCCGGCCACTTGAAGATTAACCCATTGAAGTGTGCCTTCAAGTTTAACTATGGGAAGCTTCTTGGAAATATTTTCATATACTGGAGCATCGAGATCGACCCAGAGAATATCAAGGCCATCAGTCATATGCCTCCCATGAGAAATATTTTAGAGCTTCGTGGTTTCCGAGGCCACTTAGCCTACATATACTGATTCATTTAGAATCTTGCCAGCAAGTGTAAGCCCTTTTCTTGGCTCATGAAGAAAGACTCCACCTACGAATTAGACAAAGAGTGTCAGACTGCATTCGAGGAAATCATGATGTATCTACTCTATCCTTAGTTCTTGTTTCCACCCGTCTATGAAATAATACTGATCCTGTTTGTGAATTCCCTTGAACAATCTCTCGTTTCCCTTCTCGTCTAGATAAACAATGAGGGGATGGAGAATAGTTTCAATTACCTCAGTCGTTTGCTCATCAATACATAGACAAGAAACTCCCCCATCAAAAATACCTTCATTGTGCTGGTATTCGCAGTAGATAAGTTGTGACATGATATGCAAAACCATGAGGTACAATTGGTGTTTCGGCCACTGAAGTACATCCTGAACCACCCCATCTTGACCATCCATCTAGTACAGTGGGTGGTAATCCTCTAGTTGTTCAACATCCGGTTTTTCCCTCCTAAAGACATCAAGGAACATGCATTGTAATAATTCCTTGTTTCCCATCCAACCTCCTTGGATTGGTCGTTAATAAAGGATTTTTCCGATGGGGAAATCCTCTCGGTAGATCATGCCATCCCATGTTGGCAGATGAAATTTGATGGTGCCACCCGGATCCCCACCAGCAGAGGACTCAATGATCCCATACTCAACAGTGTGGGCCTGGGTATTTTCATCATTACCCTAGCACAAGCCATTCTGCCATACTAATTCCTGCTTTCAAAAGTCTGCACCAACAATGAGTCAGAGTATCAGGCTCTCATTACTATCCTCGAGCTGGCCCTCGAGATCGATGTGCCCACGTGCATGTGAAAGGGGATTCCAAACTAATTATCATGAAAATAAACAGTTACTATGTCATCAAAAAGCTAGAGCTCATTCCATTATCAGAGTGCCCTCTCTATCTAATGGCCCAGTTCCCATCCCGGCCAGAACTCACTCATTTCCCTCGATCTTAGAAGGGTCGAGCGGTTGACTTGGTATGCCTAGCAGCATCTCTTGAAGAACCAGAGCAGGATGATCTGATTATACATGAGGAAAATCGGAGAGTCAATGCTCCAATCACCATAGATGAAAATGATGACCTACGAGTAAGCCATCTTATCGATGGGGCCTCCAATTCGGGACCTCGATGTTCCTCATATGCAGTGGCTGAAGAGACACCCAACTGGAGATTCTCCTTAGTTCAGTATCTCCAAAATGGTTTCCTCCCCAATGATAGGGCCGAGCGCATGAAAATCTGACACTGCATGCTGCAGTTTATCCTCCAGTGTGGTCCTAGACTTGAAATGATCCTTTAAAAGTTCAGATTCGATGGTGTTATCCTCCATTGCATCCAAGGAGTCTAGATATCTTAGGTCATGCACGAGGTTCACAGTAGTTCCTATATGGCTCACCAGACTAGGCCGAAGCTATCCCATAAGATCTGTAGACTGGGTACTCCTGGCTCTCCATGATCCATGATTGCATTGAGTTCTCCAAGAGATGTCACACAAGCCAAATTCATGCTAACTTCTTGAATCGGCCGCTATAACCTCTCCACTCTACCAAGTACTCTTGGCCATTTTCGGTGTGGGGAATTGACATCGTGGGACCATACCCACTGGCAATAGCTCGCCTGTGTAGGTTCATCCTAACGGCCACAGATTACTTTTCCAAGTGGGAAGATGTTGTTCCACTCCAAGAGGTCAAGGCTCAATCTATCATTGACTTTGGGAGCTCCAACATCATCTACTGATTTGCAGTCCCTCGCGCTGTTCTCAATGATAACGACACCAAATTTTGAGTATCCTAGCCTAAGAAATTGTACTCCAAGTAAAACACTTATTCGTACCATACCTCCCACTATCACGAGGTATAAAATCGGCAGATCGAGGTGTTCAACAAAACCCTATATAAAATTTGGCATAAAATTGCTGGTGAGAATAAGAAGATTTGGCCAAACAAGCTCCACATCGACCTCTGGGCTTATCGGATGATGACTCGTAATTCCACCGAGGTAACCCCATACTACCTAGTGTATAGAGCAGAGGTCGTCCAGTCCATTAAGATCTAGCTTCCTTTGTCACACATAATGGTCTATGACCATAAAATTCCTGATAAAGTAGCTGAAATTCATTTTGCCGAACATGAAGCACTCAATGAGAACATGTTGTGTGACATGCACAATATAGAAAGGCATCAACATATGATATCTAGAACCTTCAACAAAAAGGTTTGCCTCCTCTCTTTCCTACAAGGTGACTTGGTATTGGCCCTCAGGGTGATAATTATCCCTGGTAGGAAACCACCAAAGTTAGAGCCCAAATGGGATGGACCTTAAATAATTCACAAAGTTTACCCCAATGGAGCATACTCCCTGGTGACCGTAGATAGTGAGCATATAACTCCTCCCACCAATTAAAAATTCCTCAAGAAATAATTTTTCTAGGACAATAGGTCTGGTATGACCCTAACCTATCTGGTCCTACATGACCCTAAACTGGATGATGGTCCAGAATGAACCTAAACTATTTTGTCCTGCACGACCTTAAACTGTTCAGTCCCACGTGACCCTAAACTACGTCGTCCCACATGAAATTAAATTTTATGTCATCATATGCCCTTAGAACTACATATGTATTGATTCCCATCCTTATGGGATTTGTTGGAATGCTCAAGCATTTAGTCTTGGGCCTAGCCCCCAAAATCTTCTCTTTGAGTATCCCCCTGGGTATAGTTCTCACAGAGGATCCTTGCATGATATGGTGTAAGCTTCCTTATCCCCACTCATGATAGGATTATAATGGTAACACCATGTGCCTTCTCCCCGTTCATCTATCCTACCATGTACTCACCGTATGACATTAAACTACATGGACTTCACGAACTACATTCGGCTTGATTACCATCGTTATCGGATATTTACGAATGCCAGGACATTTCGTCTGATGGCCCATCCAAAATTCCAGAATCTCTCTGTGGGTCATCATATATGGTGTGGTGTATGATTTTTCCTCAATACATGTTGAGGTCATCTCGATTCCTCTGTACGTCCTACTCCCCAGTGGAGTCCGCCTCTTTCACCGACCTGCTTGACATTAAAATATACGAGGAAAACTATGTTTCACCCACTCAAATGATTGGGACTCCATCATCCTTCCCATCCAGAAGGGCCCCCGAACGGTAGGGATTCTAGGCCCAATGGATCACCTACCACTTCGGGCCAATGCCCTCGAGGGTGTTGAGCAACAAACTGATATAAGTCCCGCGTTGTGAATATGGTTAGTGGTCGATGCTCATTTTGTTTCCCATTCTAGGTCACTATAAGGATGTTTTGTTTTGAACATGGCCAAAAAATGTCCTTTGTCGACATTTTCCATCCAATGATTTGCCAAACATTGAGTGAAGTGGTTTAGTATGCCCCATTGTATATCCATGCAACGAACTCCACTCGGGAAATGCCAACTACTAGACCCCGGTATGGTAGAGAGAGCCAAATCGGTCTCCTTGTTTCACACACCGAGCACTGATCATGTGGGATTAGGAGCTGTAATGAGACGAGAATCACACAAGATATCGTATGGCTACCATTGGCCGAGATGCCCAACATCAAGCCCCTTGGACTATTCTTTCCCCTTGGCCTTCTCTATCCCCTAGGCCCCTTCGGTCCCCTGGACCATGTTCTCATTTAGGGATGTGTGGTATGGAGGAGGATTATGTCCTTATTCACATTGGGATATTTCATTATGCCACACGTATCCCTATAAGAAATCCTTCCCTTCATTTATTATCTATACCACAAACACAGTCCCTGCCATGCTTCACATTCCCATTCTTGGGCCTCAGCCCAGGTTCCCTCTTATGCGATTGTATGGTGTGGTATGTGATTATGTCCTCATTCACGTCGGGTTACTTGTCATGTCATAAACATCCATGGATGAGAAACCTTATCCATAATCGTCCTCACTGCAAGACATTAAACTGCAAACTAGTCGGGCCTTTCTAACCGAGGCCTAGCCTTAGGCCCTAGACTTTTCTGGCCCCTTGGCCTTGTCAGCCCCCGACCCAAGTTCATACACAAAGTGTATGGTGTGGTAAATGATTATGTCCTCATTCCCATCGGGTTATTGTCTCCACCATATGCCTCTTGTATGTGGGATATCATACCGATTTGCATCCTTATTGTATGATGATAAACATCACATTACTCCTCTCAAGAACTATGTGTGGCTTGATTCCCATCCTCTAAGGATATATAAGACCGTCTGAATGTCTATACATTAGGTCTAGCCTCATATCCTAGAAACCTCCCTATCATTTTTTCCCCTTGGCCCACATTCTTCCATAAGAGGGGTATACAGTGTAGGATGGGCTTATGTCTACATTCACGTAGGGTATATAACAACCACACCGCATACCTATCTCTCTTGAGCGGCCTTCACCCCCTTTTCATAATCGCATCTATTTGATTCGGCTGCCCTTAAATCATGCCCCTCAGCCCTCTCCGGTGATTCACCAATTGGCCCATCGGTATTCTGGTCTAGTACCTGGAATGTCGATCTCTGCTCGGACATGCTTTCACATATTTTTCAGGCTTCGTCTTGTCCTCCATTAGGGATTCCATCATCTTTCCCACCCAAAGGGTCCCCATAATGGCATGGATGCTTGGCCCAAGGGCCCTCCTACCATTATAGGCCAACATCCTCCAGGGTTCTGGACAAAATATCGATACATGTCTCGTGTTGCGAATATGGTCAGCGGTCAACGCTCAATTGTTTTTCCCCATTTCAGGATAATGTTATATAGATGCTAAGTTTCGAACATGGTCAACAGTTTTACTCCATCGTCTTGCCAACCCCATTAAGACCCAAATGTCGGTTACATCATTCACATCCATCTCCACCTCATCATGTCCAAGTATATCTTTGAAATTCTTGGTACAATTCCTCTGTAAACATCTGCACATTTGGGAAAGGAAAATCCACAAAAGGGAAATCATTCAGGGCTCCATATATTTCCCTTTGGAATATATTTCAGGTATTTCAAATACCTTATTGGCCCATGTTTCCTACACCAAGTTCGACTCACGTAGCCTTAGGGATTGGGTTACGGTCTACCTTTACATGGGATAGTCCCTCTTCTCTATGGTCTGAGTTCTAAGACCTTAAACTAAGATCTTTTTGTATTTCCACTTTGTATAACTTTATATGTCTCAATTCCCATCCTCATGGGATATGTAGGACATCCTGAACGTCTAGACTTCATGTCCAACACCATATATTAGAAATCTACCTTTCACCTTGGCCCCTTGGCCTACCCTTTCTCGGGGAGGAGATTATATGGTGTGGTATGGTACTATGTCCTCATTCACAGTGGGTTTGTAATGACCACGCCATGTACCTCTCCGCCTAGAGAGTTCTCTATCCCTATATTCTATACTCATCCCTTCAAATTGGTTACTCTCATGTTGATCACCCTCCTTGATCCTCATTGGCGAAGCACCAATCATCATAATAGTATCCTTGTTTAGCATTTGGAGTGTTGGATTTTATGTGGACATGATTTCGCCCATTTTTTAAGGCTTCATGTTCTTCTTAATTTGGGTTTCCATAATCTTCCACACCTGAAGGGACCCCCGAATGGCATAGATGCTCAGCCCAAGAGCTCTCCTACCATCACGGGCCAACGTGCTCAAAGGTTTTAGACAACAAATCGATACAAGTACCACATTGTGAATATGGCCAGCAGCCAATGATCATTTGTTTGTCTTCATTATAGGCTAACATGATATGGATGCTGTGTTTCAAACACGGTCAAAAGTCATCTTCTATCATCATGAAAACACCTCTATGCCTTGAATATGGGTTACATGATTCAAATCATTGTCCACCCCATCATTTCCAGGTAAAATTTTGACACTCTTGACACTATCCCTCAGTGTGCATTTGCATGTTAGGAGTACAAAGCCGTGGTAAAGTTATCACTTCAGGCTCTGCACTGACTTCCATTCTCCATTGTCTGATCTCTAAGACCATAAACTAATATATCATTTAGAACTATGTGTTTCTTGACTCCCATCATCTTGGGATATGTTGGAACACCTAGACATCCTGTTTTCGGGTATAGCTCAATTAGGAGCTATTTTCTCCTTCCCCTTACCATATTATAACCATTTTAGTCCCATGGACCGAGTTTTCTTTCACGGAAGAGCATATAGTGTGGTATGGGATTATGTCCTCATTCAATTAGGGTATGTTTTATGGACTGTTTCCATTCCCCCTTTAGATTTGTCTCTACTACGTATGTTCCACATGAAGTAAAGATGCATGCATGGTCCCATCACATGACCCTAAATTATAATGTTATTTTCCTGACCGCACGATGAAAAATGGCACTGCATCATGATGTCCTTACTCAAGGGGACACCATGTTTGGTATTGGTCATAGGCAATTCCATTTTCCAACAGCTATATATGTCTTGATTCTTGTGGCGATATCGGGACTTGCTATCCTAGGCCTGTCGCTTCACAAAAAAACCATTCACCTTAATGGACAATCAAAATACCTCAAATACAGCTTCTTTTGGCGCGAGGGCCACACACACATGCCCCTTTTATCCCTGTAACTGTTACCTTACCGTGCCACCCATTAAAATAATTTATGACTTGATTATCATTCTCATGAGATACATAGGAAAGCCCAAAAACTTCCCCAACAGGACCAACACAACTCTCCTTTCTGGTCCCTTGACCTGAAACCTTCCCAGGGAACACGTGGTGGTTGGGACCCCAGGTTCCCAGTCACGTCGAGTTTTATAATTACCCCAGGTCTTTTGATGAACTCCAATTTTCAACGCCAGCATGATTATATGTCAAAATTCTATCCTTTTATCTATCAGATCAAAATATGTAAATTTCTTTTAGGGATCATCAGAACCTGACTGCGAGGTAGGAGATGCTTCATCCATCAGAGCTCTAGCCAAAAGGCCTTGGAGTGAAGACAACGTGTTGTCAGGAACCCCCGGGGAATTTTAAGGGTCTAGTTAAAGATGTGCCTCTACCTTGTGGTGATATAGTTTTGGTGTTACAGCTATGGTTTCTCTATCATTTTTATTTTTCCTCTTATTTCAATGTGCACGATTGGATTATCCCTCATGCAATGTCGGTAATTGTCCCATTTAGATGCATGTTGCTGATACGTGACCTTGCATGGTCCATCCATGTGAACGAGTTGCAACTTTGGTTTGTGTCCATCCCGAAGTGAGGAGTCGTGAGTAATAGTCTGTCATAGATTCATTTATCCAATCCTCAGGCCCTCCCTCCTCGCCCATGGGGTTGGGGATTTTGGTTTACATAGAGTTTTAAGTCCTTCTCTCATCCATTTCGGATAAATGTGAGTGGTGTGAATGTTCTTACTGTGTTTTTTTAGCTTGAGAAATTCCTAGTGCAGGACTATGTTGATTTTATTTTTGGTACCTAGTAGGTTGGTTCTTTATGGTTAAGGGAACTACCGTGAGACTCTTTGGGTTTTCTCATAAGTTGTTATCAGATTCTAGTTGAGTTCTTATAGTGGGGAGTCTGATTAGACTTCCTCTCTACAGGTGATATGTTTCTGGCAATGAGGTTGAGTCCCGCTGGTGGTCGATGGATTGTCCCAGTGTCAAGAGGTTTGATCGTGTTGTGCGGAATCCTTAGGTGTAGATCAATTGGCTGGATAGTGTGGTGGATTTCTAGGGGTGGAAAGCATTATGGTGGGGATAATTGTCACACACCGACTTGTATTTAAATATATTTAATTATTTTTCATCAGTAATTATTTTTAGTGGCATATGGGGTGAGTCTAGGATGAAATTTTTGAGTTTTTGTTAAAAAGTGTGCTTTTTGACGCGATGTTGTCGGGCACGCAAGAGGAGCATGTTATGGAAACCCCGTGCATCCCCACCCGGGTAATTGAACATCCCGTTCGTCTTCGAAAAATTGAAATAAGATTTTTATATTTAAAACGTACATTAATTATGGTGTCATTTAAAATTTTTATTTTGATAATAATTTTATTATTATCAAAAATAAATGAGTTCTTTTATTAGTTTTATTTTTATCTTCTTAGTTTAGTATTATTATGTATTATGTATTATTATTATATTTTCTATTAATTATTATTATTATTATTTGTTGTTTAGGTTGTTTTTTTAAGGGAAAAAATTTAAACCCTAAAGTTATCCCCAGGTGTTACCCACTACCCCCCTCATCCTTGGTGGTGCAAATTCCCCCCATTGCAGCGCTGGATCCCTCCTTCCCCTAATGATCTAGCAGCATCACCTCACCTCACCTCACCTCGGACCTCCACCTACTTAGCTGCCCTGTCACCCCATTGCTTCTCTTACCCAGTGCGCTCCACCCATCTCGTGCACCTCCTGCCCTGTGTGATCCACCAAGTCACACTGCTTCCAGCCGCACCCCAGCACGGATGACCGACTTTGAGCACCTCCACCTAGGATCCCTCTTCAGTGCATGATAAGTCCTCAACCTTTATTCTTGCTATACCTTTCGCTCGGTGTTCACAAAACCCTAGCGGCCCATCCATCCGACCCCATCATGATCGCCGCATGTACCTCCCACCTCAACGGAACCACTCCCCTTGAAATTTGGTTTTTCTCCTTATTTATTTATTTATTATCATTATTATTATTATTATTATTTTTCCTTCTCTCCAGAAGTCACCAAAGCCAGTGGCCGCCCCTCCCTTGGTCGACCCACCATTCGCCTGCTCATCCTAGCACTACGGTACGACACACATTTTTCTGGCGACCCTGCATGCTCTAGTGCACTACCTCCTCCTTGCGCCGCATCCCGGTGGCCACCCTATGACCAATTCCCAACAATAAAATCCTTTATTGGTATATTTTCTTTTTCTTATATTTTTTTCCTCAGATTAACAAAACATTAATACCTTGAATTGTAATTCACGCATTATTCTTGTTGATTAGATGGTGCGGTTAGTCTGCGGGGTGTGGTTCTACCTTTCTTGAAGTTTAATCGCTTTTTCACGTTCTTGAGTTAGGCGAATCCATTTTTTTTCAAATTAGTGCATATAATTCTTGCATGTTTTCAATTAATTTATTTACTTGATTTGTTCCTCTCCAAATTAATTGGTAAATATGCTTTGATTATTTCAAGTTTGTTAAAATCTATAAATGTGTTCTTTGTTTTTATTTTATAGTGCGTTAGATGTTTTGAAGTTTTTTGGGTGCTCATTGTTTCAGAATGGAATCCTAGTGAAGGAAATTGTTATGTTTTTATGTGTGTCATGATGTAATATTTCAAAGAAGTGGGTTTTAAGAGTGTCTGGAAGGTGTGAAATTCTCTTTCCAAATTTTTTGGCATGCATGTCTGACAAAATTGTACTTTCTGTTAGAAAGGGTGTGTTTTTTATTTTGGTTTTGTTTTGGTTATTTTATAGAAGTCTGTAATCAATTGCTTATTGGGTGTGAATTTTATTTTTTTAAGGTGGTGAACATGTTTAAGTGTTAGGAAAATAATTTTTAAGGGAAATCAGTGATGTTTTGTGTGTAAAAATGGGTGCGTTATTTTATAAAATGATTTATGGGTGCGTTGTTAGGTTAAAGTCATGTTTTGGTGTAATAATGTTGTGTTTTTTATTTTAAAGTGTTTTCTTACATGATACTGAGTATGTTTTGATGTGAACCTTGGTTTCACCATTTGATGATGTTTTATGAATTATTCAAATGGTTTATTGCTTTAATCATGTGGTGCATATGATGTTTGTAAAGTGTTTAGTGTGTCTAAAGGTCATGATTGGATTTTAATACAGATTTTGGTTGTGTTTTGATACGTGTTTTGGATGTGATATTTTCAAAACATGTTGGGATGGTTATTTTGTGTTGTTTGTTCGTTTGGATCGTTTAAAGTCTATGTTTATGTATTTTTAGTTGTTTGTGAGGTTGTTGCAGCGTGTCGGTGAGGAAACCGCAATACTACGATCATCATCTTGTGTGTGCTTGCACACCATTCCGAGGCATGTCGCGTCATCATGTTCGAGATTCAAATTGAGTTAGGTTCCCATTGCACTACTTTTAAAAATTTAAGTTACATTATTTCTTGATGTTTGGGCACACTAATTGTTAAAATACAATTTTTATAAATTTTAATAAATGTGTGATAATATAAGATAATTAATTTTTTATATAAGACAATTAATTTTTAATTGATAATTTGGTGTAAAAGATCCGTTTATTTTATACATGAAACTTGAAATATTTTCTTGATGAACGAACACCGAGTAGTGAAAGGATGTCAGTTTGGATTTTAAACATAATTCACGGAATTTCAATTATAGTTCTGGTTTTAATGATAAACTATTTCTTCTCAAGCATGAACATGCGTTTTGTTTCTTCTCAAAGTGGTGATTGTGAGATGTATTTAATGCCCATTTGGCACTTTATGGAAATTGATGAAAATGTTTTCATAAAAACCCTATGAGGATAACTCACTTGCGTTGGTTGCAATTGAGTATTTGGGTGGCCATGCTTAGAGGCTCCCAGGTACATGAGTAGCTTGAAGGCAAGAGGTTGTCCCATGGAGTGTCTCATGGTGATGCCTTTTGTGCATTATTATTATTATATATATATATATATGTGATTGGAAGCTCGGCTAGCATCGTTGGGTCACCCCCTTGTCCTACACTTGAGACATGGGAATCTGGCATATTAAGAGAATATTCTAAGAATGATTGCTGCACTGGTAGGTTATGGTACTGACCAGTGGCCCATATTCAGTGGATATATTGGAATTATTACTATGGAATTTTCCCTCAGCCTGCTTAAGAAGGGATGGTCAAGCGTATTGGGAGTTTTTATTTCATCATGTGTGACATGTCAACAAGGATAATTTCTCACGTGTTTGTGTCTTCTAGTTTTTTCTTGATCTCCTAGGTTCACCCATGTCTGTTGGCTTTCTGTTACTTGATGTGATGAATATGTTACTTGTATATATTTTCATTTCACTTCCCTTCCTGTGTAACTACAGTGTCATTTTCATGTGTTGTTTTTTTTCTAGAATGTGATGTGTGGTTTTAAAGTGGTTTATGAAAACTGTTTTCAAAGAATGGTGTTTTATACTTTTGTGAAAAATTGAAAATGTAAACGTCACTTCCCCTTTGAAAAATGATAATGTATCACTAAAAGTATGACCTGGGTTTTTGAGAAATGAATAGGGTAAATGGATCGTACTTTTTTTTGAGTAACATTTAGAAAACATTACTTTTATAAATTGTAATTCAAACTTGAAATTATGTTCCTTTTATTTTCAAGGTAGTTCATTGGGAATAGATATTGGGCTAGTCTACTAAGTTTTAATAATCATGCTTATAGGCTTTTCTACTTTTAGTGTTTGAGCAAGCCACAGCTTAGGTGCATTCGCCTTGGGCAACGTTTGGTCGTGAGTTGGAGAGTGACCCGCGATGTCACATAGAGATAGTGGTTGTCTCTTTCAGTTAGTTTTATTTTCTTTTGTTATTTTTTAGTTACATTACTCTGTTTATTTATTTTTCACTTATTTGTTATATTTGTGATGCTTTATTTATTTTTACTGGGAGAAATTGTTCCCACAGCCTCTATTGATTCCCTAGTGCTTGTCGCCAGCCCGTGAGGATTGGGAACGCCTCTCGGGCCATGTTGCGGACTGGCTCGGGTGATAGGTTCAGGGTTGACCCGGGTTGGTTTGTGACATCTCAAAAGCTCCAAGACTAAGGGGGGCATTTTTTGGGGCCAAAATGGGAGAATAATATAAAGAAATAGAAATCCTCAAGGGACTTCCTTGAGAAGACCATTCGCGGAGCCTCGGATGCACTGCACCAGCCGTGGAGCAAGGAGGAGGTAACGATCTATGAACTCCCTTGACGTTCGTGAGCCACCGCAGAGCAAGGAGGTGGTAATGCTCGGAGACCACACAAGAAGTTTGCGAGCCACCATGGAGTAAGGAGATAGTAATGCTCAGCGATCGTCCTTGACATTCGCAAACCCTCTACAGAGCAGGCTTCATCTTTGTGCCAAGAGATCTCTGCTTCTGGCACCTATTCCTTATAAATACTGGCCTCCCCCGAAGTCTTGAGGGAAAATCATCATACCATTCAACTTATTATCTCTCAATTGTGAAGAGCCTTTAGATCTGTGAACTATGAGCTATGTGAGGTACTTCTTCTCTACGAATTGTCTCCCCTATTCTTCAATTTAACGCCCCTCTTTCGAGAGGGGTGCCTTTCATGGAGCCTAAGATACTCTGTGAAGGAAGGGGATCCCCAAGGGGACTTGGGTCATCGTGGAACATTTATGCTTCGTGAAACTCCCTTCAAGTACACATGATCCACATTCCAAGTCAGGGTCACTATACTTCGCGAAGCACATTGCTTCACGATACCTTGCTTCACAAGGAACCTTTTCTTTACATGGAAGTGCTCTATGAATGCGCGTAATCTTCATGAAGCCCCTCCTATATGAACCTATTCCTTATGATTAGGCAGATGCACCCCACATCACGAATCACACTTTTCACAAGTACCCTACAACATGCGCAGCAGTAGATCCTCACAAGGCCCCTGCTTATGAATCCATCTTCTTTGCAATTTGTCATCCAATGGGACCCTCCAGGTTTTCATGATGTGATTTCAAATTCCCTTGGATGAAACGTCTCGTTGCATTGCTTCACATCATTCTTCTTCTCATAGGCACGCTAACAACTATTTCTTCTTTGTATAGCCACACAAACGTGGACCCCCCAATGTTTCTCTCCATAACACCACCTAGTAACAGCGTTTCATGTCCCCTATCTTCACCAAGGTGCAGAGGGTACTGGTTATGTATGACCTATGGGTGTAGAGAAATCCTATCTCATCCGAGCTACAAGACATTAAACTACCAAGCACCATCATCCTCATCACATGACATTAAACTGTGACCTCGCCCCAAGCCTCGCACGTGGGGTTCCCCCACCTTGGACATTCTCTACGCCCACTCATCTCCACGAGGATGAGATATTCCATCACAAGGTATGATGTCCTATTTATCAGAGTGGCGGTGGTCTGTGGGGAAAAGGGCAACCATCTTGCTGTAAGCCCCTAGATTTTCGTGAAAGAGGCAGTATCCCTACTCCTCTTTTCTTCTTCGGTCCCATGGTCCAAGGGGAGGGGGTAACAGACACCAGACCCCTCCTTTCTTTGGTGCCAAATCCCTCTCCCACTAGGCTTTGTCACAATCGGGCCTCCATCGTAGAGTATGTCCGAACTTCTTCGGTTTACGGACCATGCGTTATGCCATGTTCCCTCTCTAGGTTGTAGACCATTAGTAAGCCAATGTTTCCTCTTTTGGAGGCTAACTACTTGTAAGCCCCACTCCACTTCCCATGGATGACCCTTTCACGATGTGATCATCATATCTTTTTTGCCTCTTGTTTCTCACATTGATCATAACCCACGTAGGTTTAGAGTAAGCATCGACCCTAACATCCTATCTAAGAAGCCTAGAGTGTAAGCCCCACAAATCCATCCTGAACAATGTGGACTTTGATCCTTGCTAAGGGATGATACATAGGAAGCCTTACTGAGGTTCGAGCCCAAAAACTACTTGTCCCGACCCCTTCACAGCAGTTCACCTTTATCCCGCATGTCGTTAAACTCTATCCACCATCCTGAACTACATGTTCATTGATCCTTTCTATGGCAGGGTATATAGAAAGCCTCCCTGAGGTTCAAGCCCAACACCTACTTGTCCTGACCCATTCACATCGGTTCACCTTCATCCTGCATGATGTTAAACTATAGCCACCATCCAAAACTACATGGTCTTTGATCATTGTTAAGTCAAGGTATGTAGGAAGCCTGCATGAGGACCAATCCCGCCATCCATCTAGACTCCAGTTCCTCATTCACATTGATTTACCAACACTCTGGGTAGACTAGAGTTTAAGCCCCAGAAATCTGTCCTAAACTACATGGTCTTTGATCCTTGTTAAGGCAAGGTACGTAGGAAGCCTCCATGAGGTTCAAGTCCACCACCCATTGGACTCCACGTCCTCCTTCAATTCGGTTGATTTAGGCCCTCCTAAACTATGTGGTCTTTGATACTTGATATGGAAAGGTACGTAGGAAGCCTCTACGAGGTTCAATCCCACCACCCATTGGACCCATGGTCTTCCTTCATGTCATTTCACTGACGCCCTATAGAACTATGCGGTCTTTGATACTTGCCAAAGAAAGGTACGTAGGAAGCCTCCCTGAGGTTCAAGCCCACCATCCACCTAGATCCGAGGTCCTTATTCACGTTGGTTCACCGACTCCTTCCCCATACCCAATCTATGTAGACAATGATCCTTGCCAAGGCAGGATATGTAGGAAGCCTCTCTAAGGTTTAATACCAACAACCATTGGACCCTAGGACATCCTAGATGTCAATTCACCCCGATCCTACATTTCGATTAAATGTATTCCCATTTTTGTTCATCTTGCAGCGGGAAGTCGTTTTCACTCCATACAGCGGTATGCCATTTTCACTCTATTCATCGGTAATCCATTGCAACCCCAATTGGAAGAAATCCATTGTCAGGTGAACTACATAGACTTTGATTCCCTTCCACGGGGATACGCAGGAAGCCTTTTTGAGGATCAATCCCAAAACCATCATCATCCTCATGGATGTTCTATCCCATTCACCATCAACTTCATTCAACTGCTCCATCATCTATCCTATTTCATACCGGGGCCACCACATCCCGATGGGATCATGCTGCCTCATACCCCATTCCCCTCAACAGTAACTGAGAGGTCAACCAAGCGTTGTCCCCAACATTAGTGTTCCCTCTATGGGTCGTACTCATCCGATCCACTCTAATAATAGTTTTGATCATTATGATCTGTCTCTGCTGGATGTTAAACTTGTGGAATACCCTTTGTTAAACAAAGGAAGCTGAAGAAAACTTTAGATACATTCCATGGAATATGATTCCTCACATCCTATGTGGGATGCCTCGGGCTTCCGTACCTTTGAGAAGCCCTATAATATGGGACAAAAACATTCATGCTAGTGTCCTTGTGTTCAGACACATCAGTGATTCCCAATGAAACTACACCCCTAACCGATGGTTACTACCCAGACCAGACCCCTTGGAATGTCCCGACATAATTAGTGTAATTAACAATTTTCCATGAAGATATGGTGCTAGGGAGAGTTTCACGAACAACGTATAAAATCTACTAGGGAGACCCAGACTAGGTAATGAGTTCCGAGGAGGAATCCATGGAAAGAAGAGCCGACATCCCATCATCTCATTTTGATCAAGGAGCAGACATCCCTAGAAATGTAGTGGATGTCGCCCACCTTTGGAAAGCGGGAATGCGGGGCAACGACTGTGTGTCGTCCACAGACGGATGCACTCACCCTAGGGAAAGCATCTGAAAAAAACATGTTAATGATTCTATATATATGATATACAATCCAATTACATATAATTTCACCATAAATACAGCGATATTGTCGCTCATGCATACGTACAGATCACCGTCTCCATGAACGTGATGATATTCATTTCTCATCGTAATCAATAAAGAATAATTTTTTTTATTATTAAAAATAATGTTTAAGAACTTAAAATCATTATGGATATTAATAAAATACATCCTCTCCATACCAAACATGGATTATGTAACTGAGCGTATAAAGGAAACAGATAAGTTAACACCCAAAATGATGATATTACTAAAACATTATTAAATAATAAATATTAGAGGATCATATATGATATCATATTTATGGGTATAGTTCTTTTATAATTTAATAACAATTATTTAAAACTTATACATGAGGTTAACATACCCTCATCCAAGGAAAAGTACAAGGTAATGGTTAATTATACAATATCATTACTTATCCAAGGTTGTTAACAGGTGAGTATCTATATGGGCCTCTTTATCATCCACATCTGTGTTTTATTAAAAATATAATTTGAATCATTTTTACTATTTACTAGACTATTGGTTAAATTAATTTATACACTTATTTGACCATATATGTTTTTAAAGGAATATTTCTGTCATTTTCCAAACAAGGTACTTTATGACCATTTCAACAAAATTAAGGTAATAATGGTTTTTTTAACTTATATAGTGGTTGGGGCTATTTTTCACTATTATATAATCGTCAAAGAATCCCATACATGATTATAAGATTATTTAAAAAATAATTTTTTTTTACAATTATGTGACTTTTAAATGATTTCAATATATAAACATGTATTTATTTCAAATTGTATTCATTTCATCTATGTCAACATCCTTTGATGGATTTTAAACTTGATTGAAGTTGATTTATTAAGATACAAATATTTATTATTGTATTGAAGGTTTTGTGATATGTTTGAATGTGGATGTGTTATTTTAACACCATACATGGCTTATGGATAATGTATTGAAATTTTTTATGCTAGTTTTAATGAGAATGTTAATTTTATGTGTAAACATTTTCATGTGAGGAATGAATTGAATATAGTAATTGATGGGTGGAGCCCAATATAGCTCCTAGATGCATCAGTAGGTCTCAAGAGAACAACTAGTGTCTTCGCACAAGGCCATGACAAAATCTTATCTGTAGTCTTGGAACAAGGCCTTGACTATGTGGTTATGAAGTCTGCCATTATGCATTCCATCATTATGAAATTGGATTTTGATATTTCATGTGATTATTTTTGTAGTAGAATATCTATGTGAATAAGTAAATATAATTATTTGATCTCATCATTTCCATATTATGATTAAGTTTACATTAAAAAGGATTATGTTTTAGTCTAATACATTCATTAAATATTTATTCTTATTTAATAAGGTTTCTTTTATATTGTTATCTTTACCGAGCATATGATATCTCCCCTCTCTATGTTTTATTTTTTCCAGGATGTGAGGAAGTATTTTATGGTTGACCTGTTGGGATGAGATAAAGATATAAGTGTGTTCAAAAGGGGACAAAATGTTGTTGATATATTTATTGCATTATGTAATATAAAACATATGAATGCATCTATCACTTTAAAGGAAAATAAACTGATATGTATTTTGGGAAATGATTCATTGTATCATGCCAATATTTTTTAATAATGCACCGACTCTAAGTAAATAGGGTTGGGAAATTATAGGACCATCCTTCAAAATAATAAAAACCTTAGATTGATTAAAAACAACATTTATTCTTCAGAATTAAAAATTAATTCCCAAAGTCTATCCTAGATCATTCGACAATTAACATTACTTAAAATTCCTCAAATAATCCAAACTAAGATTGAATCCCAAAATTCAAAAGGATTGATCACATAGCCTACTAGGTTATGTATTAATAGTTATATCCAACAAACATAATTCACTCTTAATGAATCATTCCAGAATGAAATTACATAATCACAAAATTTAAATGACTGGTTAATCATTTCTATAAATAACCTAAATCTCCATAAGTACACAATAAAAACAAATATTCCTCAACAAATATTTTTAAACCATTACTCCTCAAATAAAATCCCACATTATTATGTTTTTCTTATGCATATAGGGTTCCCAAAAATGGAAAATTCATCCAAAATAACATTTATCACTCAATCCTCAAATCATTATCATGTACCAATGATATCCATCTGATAAAACATAAGTTTAAAAAATAATCTTATTCCTATACCATGAACTCATTTACCTAAAATGTAATAGTTATAAAAACTAGGTACTTCACATAGGTCATTGGTAGGTGATAAATTCTAGTTTCATTTCTATTGTGGGTTCGATTTCCATATCCATATTCGATGAGATGGGTTGCCACCCTTTTAATGGGTTATCCATTTCATAAAATTATATAATTTTAGAATATTAAAAATTAAATCTAAATAATTAAAAATAACCATAACATATATTATCCTCAAATTCCTTATCATACCATTCATTTTGATACCTAAAATGGAATAACCCATAATTTCCTAAAAATAGAAGATCATATAAACCCAAATGGTTATAAAACCATTATAATTATATCAAAAGAAAATGATAATTCTTACTCAAATGACATTTTCTCAAAACAATCATTAGGGTTACACATACAAGAAAAATTCATCCAAAGTAATCATGTAAAAAAAATTAATTAATACTATTACTCATTTAATCATCCATAGATCTAACATAACTCATGAATCCCTTATATGAATACTTCTAAATCATTTAACATTCATCATGTAACCTTAAGCAAAATTTACCATCTTATTACTTAATACAACTTTCCTATAAAAAAAATGAATCATGTACTAAGATTCAATAATGTCAAAACATAAGACAAGAAATAATCCACACCTTCAATAGGTAAATTTCATCTTCATCATATTCAATTGTAATGGAATTAGATACAGATAAATATTTATTTGTATGGTCTTCCTGATCCCATTCGCAACCCTTCTTCGTAGGAATATAATTTTCATAATGGGCATACTGAACACATTTAAAAAATCAAAT
This sequence comes from Viscum album, assembly GCA_963277665.1. Taxonomy (NCBI): domain Eukaryota; kingdom Viridiplantae; phylum Streptophyta; class Magnoliopsida; order Santalales; family Viscaceae; genus Viscum; species Viscum album. The sequence continues at coordinate 1,800,536,313 of OY728157.1, forward strand.
TAATAACTTGAAAAGAACTTATTTTCCTTTACTGGAGTAAATTTAACACTTCCATTTATTACATGGTTGGTTATTATTTAATGTACTTCATTAATCCATATATAACACATTATTATCCCTTTTAAACATATTCTTAGGTGTTTCATCCCTCATCCTTGAAACATATATTGATTAATATACATTTATTATTATTATTTCCTTAACATCTAAAAGGATTATTTTCTATCATATATGATTAATTTGAAAACACACCATGTTTCCAATGGTTAGTCATGACTCCGGATATTTTGTCTAGAATAACCATGAGAGTTCTCATTGTAGCTCTTTTTTTATTCAGTTTCATATTTAAAGAAACAATAACATTTTATTCATATCTATTTTTACTTTGGTTCCTAGTGGATCCATCAATTACTAAAACCAAATATGTTAGTCTGAGTATATCAATAAAATTGTTATATAGAGAAGATAAACACTAAGATATACTTATTCATTTTATCACAAAATCATTCATTTTTTTAAAATAACAATAACTCCTTCTATTATCCTAACCCTTTTGGTTATATATAAATTATAACATATGATTAAATATCACACTAACCTATAATGTTATATAAACTATCCTCTGATACCAATTATAAGGCCCCATCTTTAATCATTAAAAAATCATGAGTTATGTTGAGAATTTACATTCATTCACATTCAAGATGTTTTTATGTTTAGTGTTTTAGATATTTTGTCCATAATTATAACATAACATCTCAAAATATTACAAATTATACACTTCTACTCACTGTCCATTTTTTCAAAAAATAAAACTCTTTATAATAGAACATGATTCGTATTTTCTGTTAAAAAAATATTCTAATAATTCATCTTGAAATCCACCTTTTTATTACCAATACAAACACCCTATGAAAACATTATAAAATCATAGTATGAGAAAAAATGATCATTAATTGATATATAATAATGTAAGAAAAAATTAGTCCTTGAATACATAAAAACCCATGAAATCAATCTTTTCACCCAAAAAACATAATATCCTTAACACATCACATTGAATCATAATATTCATAAAAAATTATTACAAATCATAAATCATAATGGTACTGTGTTCCATACATATAATACATACATTATATCTTTTACATATACATATATAATCCTTAGAGGTTGAATTTTTAATACCCATCATAATATATTCCTTAAATCTATTAGGAAAAAACCCAACGGTGGAACTCTGGCTCGTTAACTAATTCATTTGATAGTTATCATGAGATCACATTTCCTTAGTTTTTCATTGAACAAACCACATACATAAAAAATTCCATAGAATTATCCCATGATCCTAACACATAAAACACGCATTATAGAAAAAATAACATCTCCACCAAGTAACAAGAAAATATCATTTCATTATATTGATAAAATAAATATATTATCAAAAACATTTTCAATACCAACATTCATAAAAATGTAATATAGTATATATTATACTTTTAAAAATAATAAATCCTATAGAAGAATCTGAATATCAAATAATAGTCACGATGGTGAATAAGTGGTTATCGCCGCATATGTTAAAAAACATTTCTTTTATAATTTAGAAAAATACTTCATAGAAGAAGATTACATTCAAATAACATTGAACAAAATTAAATTTCAAAGTTGTTGTTTATATATTGTACAAAAGAAAGTAGTTTATATTATTGATATATGCCTCAATGATAGGTGATTGAGACCAAGTCTCTCACTACGTGAGAGACACATGAATAAAAATAATTGAATAATAATATTAAATAAAACATTATGTATAATTAAAATATATCAATTCATGATATAATGATTCAAAAGTGTTGTCAATAAAAATTATTGTGTAATAATGGTGTATAACTAGAAGATATGATTCAATAAAAGATGATTGATACATAGTCAATTTCCCAGAATATGAACCATCACATCCAATATTTATATTTCATGCTAATATTCAAAGGTAAAATTTTAATTTCTTTAGGAATGTTTTCAATTTTATTATTTATTTTATAACACTTATTACCATGCTATAAAAATACATAATTATTTATGTTCATATTGAATGTTTTGTCGATTATCAATACATGTGTCAAAAAAGAAATTTGATTAATGTTAATAGTCAATGTGGTTATAAGTAAATCATCTCCAAAAATTAATTCTCAAAATAATAAGAAAATTTATACATAAATTATACATTTTAATCAATCGATACATTTTGGATATTAAAAATAACAACATTATAATCATAGAGATGATATGCCATAAGAACGCATGAGTAATGTTTTCATTTTATATTGATTGTTAAGGAAATTAAGTATGACTTAGTTTATATTTAATGAATTATCATCATATTATTGACATCATAATAATAATTTACATATACTTATATATACCATTCAAGTGGTTTGGTGAATAAAAATGATTCACATCTCTTCGTAGAGGTGATAGGTGACACGTACACACGAATTGCAATATCATTTTTATGTCCATGGAAGGAAAGAAAATAATTGAAATATTATTCATTAAAAATGATAAATATGTCCTTAATATAATATATAAATATTTAGTCCATCATTATAATATGTCTTGACCTATAGTAATGAAAAAAGAAATATATCTATTTGCGGGTCGGTAGTCCACTATGCACATGAAAGAAATGTTCATTTCATATTTGATAAAATTAGAGATAAATTTAATGTTTGATATTAAAATAATAAAAATTGATAATATTGAGGATAATGGTGTTATTATTTCATCTTATAATATTATGATTTAAAGGAAGAGGATGAAGAAATAATATAGAAACACTTAAAAATGATATTTCTTCTACAGTTGATCACATTAAAAGAAGACCTTAACACCTCTAAGAATAGTGTTCTGACTAAAATAATGTCTTATGAATGTGGTTAGTTATTCTAGAAAGGATTTCGGGTATATATTAGAATAAAAAATGTTTATTGATGTTTTAATATTAGATGTGTGGGTACCATTTTATAGGAGACGGGATGGACGCCCTTGGAAACACATAAAATATTAAATTAATATAAAGAAACATTTTAATACAAATAACTAAAAATTGATATATGAAAAATATAAGATTATTATAGTTAAAAACAATATCATCCAATATTATTTATACAAGTATTTATTTTGGTTTAAATATTATCTTTTTGGCTTACCCTTAATTATTCTCTTTTAATTTTAGTTGTAGTAACAACATTTTAAATATTCAAAGGATATAAATTTTATTTATATGTTGTAAATTTCCTATAATTGGAAAAATAATTATCTTTTAAACCATACCATAATCACTTTGGTATTTTAAATGATTAATAGGTTTTTTAAATAATTTATATATTTATATATTTATATAATATCAATTATCATAATTTTTATACTATTTATTTAATTGAATTTAAATATAATCCAAAAAGATATATAACTTCCAAAGAATAATTTTAATAGACTTATAATACGTCAAAGTCAGGAATAATGTTCATGGATGTCATTAATTATATCAATTAATATCTATTTTATTATTTATAATATTATTTATTTGATTCATTAATTAATAAATATATTATTGCATCATCATTGTGTCAAAATTAAATTTAAATATTTATTAACTAAAAATTTTAAATTAATTACCATGATATAGGTTATATTTTAATATTTCTAATATCTATTTATATTCTATGATATAAATTATATAACCCAATATTAATATTGTTTTATTATGAATATACATTATTAGTACATTTTTGCTTCTTCTTTAAATTAAATATTATAAATGTCATAATGAGACCCAAGTGAAATCCAAAAGACATTATCTCCTCCCAAGGATTGTTTTGTTCAGACACAACTCATCTATAAATACTGGGACAAGTTTTAGGGTAGTATATATTATTAAAATATTATTTTAAACATTATGTACCTAATTTACCTTTAACCATTGTAATGAAAATACAAAAGTTATTCACCAAAAATTATTTTCTTCCTATTATATCAAAATTTTCATATGTATTACTACAATGTATGTCTATTATTGAAAATTAAATTAACAAAATATACTAAAATTAATTTAATGTTAATCCCATATAATGATTTAGGAATCACATTTTTAAAAAGTAAAAACCATCAATAGATGGTCAAATGTTTATATCGAATTTAAATGTGATATTACTACAAATGGAATTTTTTTTATTAATTTATAAATAATTCCACTAATTTCACATTAATACCTTTTATAATTATAATATAACAATGTATATAAATTTGTTGAAATGGATGTTTTATATTGAAATGTATTTGTTTCACTATTAATTTTTAAAAATAATTTTATTAAAAAATAGAAAAAATTATTCCGATGTTTTTTTGATGTCCCAATTATAAATAAAAAGATTATTTCATCCAATAGAACATATAAAATTGAAATAAATCTATATTTAAAAAGGTTTCTCTATCAAAAGGTGGTAAATATTTCTTTTAAACATATTAGAGTGTTTTGTGATTAAAATTTCATTCATTCAGATTTGAGGCCTCTAAAATTTATTATAAGAAAGAAAAAACATTTATAAACATGTGTAAACATAATATAGTTAGTTATGTTCATTCACTCTAATAAATCAACAAGGTGTTAAATAATATTTAAAATATTAATAGTAATTTTTTTTAGAATATATGAATCTTGTGTGCAGCATAGGATTTCAGATGAACCAATTGATGCAAGTCAGGTACACTATTGGAAGAAATACCTTTTAAAGAGAAATTAATATCTAATTCATAAATATTAATGTATATGAAAATGTCTTATTCTATAATTACTATAGATGTTACACAATTCCATCACCTTGGATCTCAATTTTTTTATTTTTCTTTTAGTGTTTGGTGCTAATAAAAGGATAAAATTCCTTATATAAGTCATTTTAGCATTAAATTTATAGTTTTATTACCACCAATGGTATCTTAAAGACACATTTTATGTTTATGGGATGACACTCTAGTTATTTCCAAAAATATGTGCATTACTTGTATTACTTCACTGTGAAAATTTGTTTTTTTTGTTTTGAAATAAAATCATACTACGTTCACCATTCATATGAAGAGGACATCATGAATACTTGGGAAATTGGATGCCAGGTTTTTGGAAAATGACACATAATCCAATTGAGATGGTCTAAGAAGATCCACTTTTATCATGATGTCAGCTTTAAAGATATTTGGGTGAGGTTACCAGGGATCCCTGTCATGTATCACGGACACATACTTTTTAATCAAATTATAGACTACATATGCCATTTCAAATTCATTTATGAAACCACCCTCTACCGAAAAAACATCTATTAGGATTTTATTGTTTAAATGATTTACTCAAATACATTCCCCACTTCTATCCTCAAACACACGAGGGAGTCCTTGCCCATGATTCAAAATATTTTTTATAATATAATGTAATGGTATTATTGTATTTTCGTATTCAAAGTAATTATTTCATTTACTATAAGAAATATATTTTATTCTCTATGAAAAAACACTATTTGGAGGTCCCCCCAGCTAGAACAGTCATCTCCCTCAGGTGTTATCTTGAAAATATCACAAATGTTTCCTCTAACTTAATATGTATGGTATATGATTTTATGTGTTCAGTATACCCCTCAAGGATATATCCATTTTCCAAAACACAATCATCATTTTAGTCTTTTCCCCTTTCAAAAAACATGACTCATTAATCTTTTCATATCCCTTGGTGGAGGGAGTTCCCAATCATATTAACATCATAGGTCAATTTTATTGATAGGACTACTAAAATTTATTCACATCTACTAATGGGTTTTATGTCATCACTTTGTGTGGGTGATGTATTTCGCACTAAAACAAATATATTTTATCAACCTAAAGTGTTTTACAGGTGTTTCTCTTATGATATCCATCAATTGTTAAAAAAAATCATGATGAAGACTCCCCAGTTTGGAGAAATATTTTATCACATTACCGAAATGAGTTTTTAGGAAATGATATTGAATACTCTCTAGTATTATTTTTTGAGATTGGGTATCATACATTGAAACCTAAATATTTTTCCACTAGTGTAATGATAATGATAACTATGTACATATTCACGTCCCCTGATTTAATTTGTTATACATGTTAAACCATAAATATAGTATCCAGGGACATCCATCTACTTTCATAATGATCATCATTATCATATTTAATATAGGCACCATGAAGCCTATTCAAGTGTGAAAATATATCATATGATTTTTATAATAAAAATTATTCTTCGATAGTAGAACTAGAGGAAAAAATTTTAAAAAAGAAAACATGATATGAATCGGAATTAAAAATTGAATGTATAAAATTCCAATAAAAAAACTCAATATAATTTCATAGAATAAAAAATTAAACTTAGTGAATGTATAAGACTTATAACACCCTGAAATATTAAAAGAAAACATTTATTGATTGTGTAATAAATGTGCAACAATATGTTTAAATGAATGGGGATATAATATTAAAAAATTATTATTTAAACGTTAATAATATAACATGGTTTCTAAATTAACTGGAATGAATAGTTCTCACAACATTATGAAATATATATAATGGTATGAAATAATATAATTTTTTTATAAATTCTTAGTAAACCATCCTCTACTTTTAATAATAATATTTTATTCTTTAATGAAATATGTTTCCTTCAATGCTGATTATTATTTATATTGGTGGCCAAATAACATGAATAATATAGAGAAATTTTAAAAATTCTATTTTCTAAAATTAACATATACTTATAATTTTTCTTGTTTATATAAAATATGGGTGAAAATATGGGATTTTTTATACTATATTTATTTTTTTTGTAATATTGAAAAATCCCAATTTTTTGTAAACATGACATTTCTCTTAAAAAACCATTAATTTAATATTTCGATAATTCAAATAGAATAAAATAAAAATAAAATGACTATTATTTATATTTATTTCATGAAGTCAATTACATTTAAATTCTATTTGTATTTTATTTTAATATATGTATATTTTAGGATTTATAATATATATTTTTGAAATAACATTGACGTTGCATAATGTTTCTCTTTTTAAATTAATTAAAATAAATCATAGTGAAGAATTATTTCAATTAAATGAATATATTATAAATATATAAACACTAATATATATTCACTTAATTTTGATTAAATTTCATATTTATATTATAATATCTTTTTCTGGAAAAATATATTTATTGAACACCCGTTTTTTCAAAACGTTTGTGGGTTAAATGTAAAAAAACACTATAAATTAGGGGAATTTAATTTGAAAAAAAAACTAATTCATTATCTTGAAAACAATATTATATATTTTATAATAAGGTAAACTATATTTTAGGTAATATTGAATACTAAAAATGGTAAAAATTACTTTCCACAGTTAACTTTAATATTGATTTTATAGGGGATAACCATAACATATAAACCAAATAAAATTTTTAAAAATATTTATAGTAAATATTATAGGTTTTTATCATGATTATATGTCATATAATCCTTTATTTTTAGATTTTTGAGTCGCCTGTCTTGAGAGTGAATACCCATTATTGAATAGTTAGTGTATTTATAATAATGTCACTCCTCGTCCCTTATAATAGGGTGCCCATTGTCATATCATTTACAAGCATACTGAACCAATTATTTAGATCAATACATACCAATATAACTCTCTTAATTACCCTACCATTTATTATAGGCCATTATTTGATGAAACACCTTGAAATTCTAAAACACAACATTGTATTCAACAATGTTTTTGACATGAAACCTCAAATGTTAAAGGGAATATATTAACAAAGTACATTATAATAAAAAATAAATATTATTTATTTAATATCTCAAAATGAAAAAAACACAAGGTATACATTCATCACACACAAGAGTGAACATCCATGATAGGTTGTGTTAAACGAAAGAGCGGCCTTCCTCTATATATTGCGTTAAAGTCAGTCTGAGTTTCACTAAATAAAATTGTATTATTAAAATATTATTATTTAATATACTTTAATATAAACAATATGTTATGTAATAAATTTTGAGTTTTATTAAATAATTTATAAAAATATATATTTTTCATAAGTATAAAATGAATTCCTTGTATAATAATTAATGAGAAACAAATATAAGAACCAATTTCATATAAAAACTTTATTGGTAATTTCATTCATCCAAAGTAGTTTTTTTCTAAAGAAAATATTTAGTAATAATTAATGAATTATTTTAGTGAAATATATATATTATAATCAACCAAATATTTTATATCCTTTCATTTAGTGTGATAGGCATAAGATAACAACAAACCCAATTTCACAAATAAAAACCTATATTTTTTTTGTAAATTCAAATTTAATGCCTTTTAATGGAGAGCTCATTTTCAATATGAATTTTAAAAATTTAATAGATATAATATGACAAAATAACTTTAATATTGGAAAGTGTACCGTAAATATTATGTTATGGTTAATCCATTATAATCTTCAGAAGCAGATCAATTTTTCAATCAAATATAAATAATTTCTAAATTTTATTTCGAAACTAATTTTTATATAATTTATTTATAATGATAAATAATATTTTAAATTTGCAATATAGTATTATTTGATCATATTTTTATAAATTAATCCAATGTTTGAGATTTTAATCAATTTAACTTTGAAATTGACTATATTAACATTGTAAACTTTCAATCATTTTTACATTATAAACCCACTTGATCATCCCGCATGCGAGATTAAATTTAAATAAATTTACAGAACTACTATGATTAGAATTTTGAATAACGGATACCATATTTTGAATCATAATAATTTATAATTTATAATAATTACATCTTTTTTTTGACCAAAAATATTACTGAAGGTGATTAAAATTAATCACAACGATGGTTAAATTAAAATTAAAAGGGATTAAACATAATCCTTAAGGACAAAAACAACCTTTACACATTTCCAAAATATATAGTCTATAAATATTTAGACCCTATCATATATTGGATTAATAAAAGAACATTATTGGATCCACATGATATATAAAAAATGTTGTAGTAATTCCTTGTTCAAAATAATATAAGAGTTCCACGTCTCCTCCTCTATAAAAGGACACCACTTCTCCCAATTACTCAAACCTCTCAGACCACATATTTTCAGATATTTTCTGAATAAATAGATCAAAAATCCCAAAATACTGCCTTGACTCCTCCATTTTGGAAAAAAATCTTCCATGTAATCTTTTTGGAATAATCCAAAATGTGTTACCCGATTTTAAGGTAATGTTTTCCAACGATCTATTTTCTTTCATTTACTTTTATTACACTACAGATCATTTTATTACATGTTAATATAATAATAAAATTATAAAAAATACACTATGATGTTGTTATATTATGGATTATGAAAAAACTTATTGACTATTCCATCAAATTGGTAAAATACATATTATCTCTCTCTACGGTGGACAACTGCCTTACGAAACGATGAATGTAAATTTTTCCTTTACCACCACTCTTGGTGGAAATTATGATTAAAATTATATTTATTTAGTTTATATATGATATTTAATATTTATTAATGATTCATTAATTATATTTTAAGAAAAACCCTTATACATTATATTTTGTATAAATATGATTACATCGTATGTGGTTAAGTGGACTGCCTCCACATCAAAACAATAGGATTCATTCACAATATACATGAAACCTATAAAGAATGGTTCAAATTAAACATATTTGACATAAAATATTTTTTACTATTTTTATGATGAAATTAGAATAATGTAAATATAATATGTATAATTTTCTTTAGTACCATTTCATACAAATAAATAGTGATAACTTCAATCGTAAACATCATGACAACTTCCTCATCAACATGATGTGATTCTATTCATATATCAATAATTATATATATAAATAAATATTATTAAATAAAATTTTATTTATGATATAATGATAATTATATAATGTTATGGGGATGCGTACCTTCATTACATAATGATCATAAGAAAATAAGTATGTTACTCATGCATCTACAGGGCCTTCCGTCTCCATGATTGTTAAATTGATTGATTTTTTATAAACATATTTAATGATTTGATAAAAAAGTATATCTAATGTTTAAATATTATAATTATGTCATGATTTTACTTTTTTATATTTTTTTTATAATTACCCCTTTGAACATAGTTGACCTACCAAATATACTTTTGACAAATAAAATAAATTTGGTAAAAACACTCGATGTAAATGTAATTGATTAAGTAGTTGTATATTGAATGGTAATAAGAGAAATTAGATTAATTATAAACCCCAAAATTTTTCTAAATAGAGAATATGATTAATTTTCTTTATATGTAGGATGTTAATAGACGTTCACCTGAATGGAAACACAAGGTACATGGTTTTGTATGAATTTACATTATATTGAGACGTATTTGTTATTATGAAAAAATTCATTATATAAGGAATTATTTGGAAATAAAATGATGGGTGGAGACCATAAATTATATATATATTGGATGAATCATTAGGATCATATGATACAAACTTGTTATTCAAATTAAATATGTTTCTATCCATATTTTTAATCCATCTTATAAATGGTCTTAATAGTATAGGATTTAATTTTCCTCATACATGAGTTCCATTAAGAAATAATTTCTGTCATTTAGATTTAGTTAATATCAATCAATAATATTTTTCATTGAAATATAAAGGGATTCATTTCATTTTCAATTATTTTGGTACCATTAATTTCATCTTATTACCTTTCCATGTTTATTTTTCCTTATACATTTGTTTAAATATAATGTATTTATTGTTATTACCTTCCCTTATTTTTTATGAACTTCCTTATAAGAAAGTTGATTATATGGAATCTGTGTTCTATTATTTAAAATTCCAAAATTATTATTCTCATGGATTCATTGTTTCTTCCTCTATAAATTAACCTTACTAAGCATTGAGCTAACCCTTATTATGATTCATTCCCAATGAATCTAAGAAGCATACTATGAATAATATATAGGAATATATTAGACAAAATAACATTAATCTCGAATTTATTTAGAATAAGGAAAAAAATATGATGTTGTTAACATATTCATTTTTAAAAATATCCTCATTTATTTATTTGGATTACCAATATTACAATGTCTTTGGTAATTTGGTATATGATTCCGTGTCATCATGCTGACGGGGTAGTATCAAACCGCATATTTGGGATATTAGGGGCCTGGTCACTACAGTTAATATTAGAGAAATTTTTCTTGCAACGTTGGGAAATAGATTTATGAAAACATAGATTAAATAACATATACATAAGGGATAGTTTGAGGATAAAAATAGAAAAATTCCTATAAATTTGTTAATGTATTTATTATGTTGGTCGACCAATAAATAAAACCCTTTCTAGATAATAAAATTTGATGTGGATTTCAAATTGGTATAAAAATTAGTAACAACTCTGATAGGGTGTTCATAACATGAATCGAGGTAACCTATTACACGAATATGGTCCTTAAAAAAATGTGTTGACACTCCTTGGATAAATTCAAAAGATAATCTCCAATTTCATTAAAATAAATTAATAATAATTAAAATAGATAATGAAAATGAATATCCTTGGTTAAACGTAAGGTGTTTAAATAGAAAAAAATGCGTCATGATTTAGAAATCATTCGAATGTTATTATGTATAAACTCTAGACCAATGAAGGGATATTATGGAAACAAATGGATAATGTATTAATGTATTAGGATTTTATATAAATAATTATTTAATATACTATTTAGTTATCAAACTAATTTCTTGGATATCCATAATAGTTATTTTGGAAATTAAATTAATATCATTTTAGGAAAGTACAACCTCTATATCACTTTAAAACCAATAAAATTCTGATTGGTTGTGGTCTTGATCCCATGACAAAGTAATGATAATGGTTTTATGCAAACCACTACCCCTATGCAATTCCCTAGTTAAAATCTCATTTTTTCTATTAAATAATTCGATAGAGAAATATTAATGTTAAGATAGTAAAATTTGTATTTAGGATTAGATAATAATGTATATATTTTTTTTAAGATATTTATAATAAAAATAGTTATATTTTTTCACTCTTTTATTGGCCTTATGATCCATTAACAGTTTTTCTTGTGGTTGTGGCATAAAAAATTAATTATTGGTATTTAATTTCTATGAGTTAGAGGGTGAATTAAAATTTTATTGAACCACATAAAAAGGATATCATTCCTCACATAAATTTGAAACCTATCAAGTATAAATATTTATTTATTCATATTTAGTAAAGTAAATACTCATCATCTAGAAAATGATTAAATATTATTATCCTAATACCTTAATTTTAGTTGAACTGATGGTCTTCTAAATCTTAATATATATTTTTTTGAGGCCTTCAACATTCCATAGATCATTCAATTATTTTTGTGATTTATGATGTCAATAATAACTTATAAATATTTACTATTTTCATCCAATTACGTATATCTATATTCTACTAATGTTCTTATACAATGATAGCTAGTTATATGTTTTTCTAAGTTAACTTTGTACGTCGCATTCTCTCTATTTTGTTGAGGATGTATTACAAACCCCTCTCATGATGTGGGATTATAATATAATAAAATATAAAACAATGTACTACTAAGATCAAGATTAAATTACGAGGACACAATTTATTTAATGAGGGGAGAGTGTAACACCCCATTTTTTTAAAGTACTACTTTGCATTCAATAATGTTTATGGCATGAAACACTAAGTCTAAAAAGGGAATATATTTACCTAATACATTAAAATAATTAATAAATATATCATATTATATTACTTTTAATGATCAAAAAACTATTTTAGTTTTCATCGTATTCATGAGATACCTTCATTTATAGCTCATGTTACATGCAAGACTGTCTATCCTTGATAGCTTCTGTAGCATGCAAGACAAAGTTTCCCCAAATAACTTAGTATTGTTAAAATAATAATATTTTATAAAATAAGATATAACTAAGCCATTATGTTATGGTTATGAATTATATTGAATATCTTTTTAAAATTTATGACTTATATAAAAATTTAATAAATTTATTCATGGACAATTATTATGAAACTAAAATAATAACCAATTTGATTAAATAAATAAATATTTTAATTTGTATACCTCCGAAAGATTTTGTTCTTAATAAACATAATGAGTTATAATTATGAAATTATTTTAATGAAATGTATATTATAAATTTTCCGTAATATATATTTTTTGTATTCATCCATTAGGATTGATAGAAATTAGAAAAGAACATACCAAATTTTAAACATAAAAAAATATATTTTTATAAAGGAAATTTTACAACCTTTTAATGGATAACCAATTTTAAATAATACTTTTGAGACATTACATTATTAAATATTTAAAAATAAACTTCATAAATGATTTTGGATCTTAAAATATATGTGAGTGTGAATTTTTGATATACTTCAAAAACATATCATTTTTAATAAATAATTAAAACTACTAAATTTTAGTTCAAAAAAGCTATTTAATGATTTTTTCTATAAGGTTAAATCATATTAAAAATGTTTCTAATGTGTAATTAGATAATTTTTTTAAATATTAATAAAATTTAGTTCATTTTAGTCAACCTCAATTTGAAATTGAAATTAAAAATATAGAAAACTTTCATACATTTTTTACTTTAATAACTTCCATTGTTGTCCCACCCATGGGATTAAATTTAAATAAATTTTTTCCATCTATATGATCAGAATTAGGAAAATGGATTAATTATTTTTAATAATAATTATTTATAATTTTTAATAAGTCAAATATTTTTGACCATAAATATTATTGAAGGTGATTAAAATTATTTATAATGAATAAGGCTAAATTATTATTACTAATGGACACAACCATAACCTTAAGGCCCAAAATGACATATTCTCATGTCAAATAGATTTTGGGTCTCTATATTTATAATTTATAATATATTGTATATAAATATTACCATTATTGGAACAAATTTATTAATGAAAAATGTTGTTGTAATCCATTGTCAAAATATTACAAGAGTGCCACTCCTTTTCCCTATAAAAGGCCACCACATCTCCCCATTAATCATAACACTCAATTAGTAGAGGGTTATAAAATATCATACCATATTGTTTACGAAAATACATCACTTAGATCTTGAATCCCATATTTTGGCAGGAACCCTTCAAATTATTTTTTGATTTTAAGGTAACATTTTCCAACAATCTATTTTTTCATTTAATTTTTCACCAAATAAAATATTATACGTCCTTGTTAATATAATAAAAATAATATACTAAATATAATGAGATGTAGTTATATTTTGGTTATAACCTACACTTACGCACACTTCCACTTATTGGGTAACAATCACATTTATTCTATCTACGACATAATACTACCTCATGAAATAATTATTTTTCATTTATACATTTTCAATTCTCATGGTGGAAATTTTGATGAAAAATATATTTATATATGTTATATATGATATTTTTTATTTATTTATTCTTCTAGTATTTTTTGATAACACATAACCTTATGCTCTCCATTGTATAAATATGATAACATCATTTGGGGAAGTTTGGACTACCGCCTCTTCAAAGTGATGTGATTAGTTCACACAATACATAGAGAATATGAAGGATGGTTTTATTTAAAAATATGATACATAAAAAATATTATATAGTATATTGATTAAATAATTATTTTTATGGAAATATAATATATATAATTTTCTTTATTACACTTTAACACACATAAAATGTGATAATTTCGTTTGTAGACGTATGGACAACCGCCTCCTTGACAAGATATGATTCCTTTTACATCACACGATTATTATATATAAATATATATAAATAAATAAAATTTTACATATGATTTAATGATAATAATGTAATGATATGGGGTTACATACCTTATTTCCTAAATGATCATTAAAAAATGGTAATGTAACTCAAGTGTATGTATAGCGTACCATCTCCATGATTATAATGTTGATTCATTATTGATAACCATTTAAAAGGATTTATATTATAAGTATAATTATTTTTTTAATATGATAATTATTACATTATTATTTTTATGTTGATTTTTTATATTGACCATATTGACCCAAATTAACATACCAATATTTTTTTAACACATAAACAAAATTTGGTCAAGACATATGACATAAACGCAATTGATTATGTAATTGTATATATCATGGAAAGATATGAAATAAATGTAATGATAACATAAAAATTGTTCTAATGAATATAAATAATTAACATATGTTTATTTTACATGATTTTAAAAGATGTTCACCAGAAAGGAAATGCAAGTCAATGTATTTAATCTCAATTTAAATTCATTTGAGACTTATTTAATGTTAAGCACCAATTAACATTTATATGGTGTTTATAAAACCATTTAACATGTTATATAATGAATATAATATGATTTATGATACCCTATGTTTTATCTTGTTACTTCATTAGGATTATTATTTCAATGTTTCAATGTGTTATGGTATACTTTGAAGGTTTAAATATAATTTTCCTCAAGAATATTATAAATGATTATCTTTTCTATATCAATTCCTTTTGTGATTGATAATATTCTATTGAAACAATCAGTTTATTCTAATCAATTTTCCTTACTAATTTCAATCCATGTCCATATTTTCATACTATGGATATTATTTTTTCATAATTAAAATATTATTTTACATAATGTTATGACTTTTAGATTTATTTGAATAACTGGGGAATTATTGAAAAATATGTATATTTTATTAAATATGGATATTGGATAAGTTCTATTTTCCATTGACAGAATTTATTATTTAATATGAGTAATGAGTGGAAAATTAAATTATGTGTGGATCAATAAAACTAAATATCTCCACAATTTATTGACAAGTTCTCATGACACAAACTAGTTGCACGAATTAAATGTGTTTCTATCAGTATTATTAATCTGTCTTGTAAAAGGTCTTTACTGTATAGGTTTTTATGTACCTCAGAATTGAATTCCATTAACAAATACATTACCTCAATTAGTTTATGTTATTATTCATCCATTATACATTCTATGGATACATCAGTTGATATATTTATTTTTCAGTTATTTTGATGTCATGGGTTTCTGTTTCATACATTTCAATATAAATTTTTCTATATATATTTATATTATTAGAACATGATTCCATTTATTACCATTACATATTGTTAATGAACAATTTTCTCAATTTTTTTTATTCTATGGTATGTGTGATCTATTATTTAAGATACCTCTGTTATTATTCTCTTTAATTAATTATTACATCCACTATATTGTACCCTTATTGAGAATTAGAGGTCACCCTTATTATGATTCTTTCCCCATGAATAAAAGACTCATACATAAATAAAATGTAGCAATATACTAGGTGGAATAAATTTATTGTCTAATTTATTAATAAATAAGTAAAAAATTTGTTGCAATTAGTGTAATATTTTGAAATAAATGTCCCTGGTATGTAAATAGTTTACTGAGACTACTAATATTCTCAATCATTCGGGGTTTGATTAGTTGTAGTCTTGATAGTATATTATTAGCATACAAAAGATTCGGGATACCTATCATCAGGTCACTACATTTACTATAAATTATAATCTAGGTATGAATTGTGTATAATATTTAAGGGGATTTCTGAATAAGTGGTATCATTTTTATTGATTCATAATAGTTGTTTATTCTCGATCCTCTTTCATATATTTATAAATCAGTATGATATAATAAAATATATATCCCCTTATACTATAATATTATTATATTAATTCTATTACCAAAATATATCTCCACATCCATGAAATTGAAAATGTTTCCTTAGTTTCTATATATGGTGAACTACCTCCTCACGAACTGGTGTAACATATTTTTTTATCATATAATCCGATGGATATACATAATGATTTATATGAAGATTATATATGATATTAATTATATATTAATAAAATTTTAAAATATAAATTCTATATTACTTATTTACATTCAATCCACTGAAATATAATAACATTGTTCATATGTAAGGTAGACTACATCCCTATGAAGCGATATGACTCATTGTTATTAACATATTAAATGGATGTTATATTTAACTGTATTTAATAATATAATATAAAATTTATGATAGATATATAATTATATAATTTTAAAATAAAACTTATCATTTATTCATCATGATTGTTAAAAAATTGAATTGTTTCTCATGTGTACGTACTACCCACTATCTTGATGATTGTAATATAGTTCACTTTTTCATAACCAAATATCACAATTGTATTAAAAAAATTAATATATGTATAAAAATGGTAAATATTTAATTAATATTATTATTATTGACATTAGGGATCAATGATAACTTTTATAATGATTAACACTTTGATGTTGTTTTGAAATTATTAACTAAGGGTCTTTAAAACACCTTACATTGACACAATTGAAAAAGTATTAAAAAATTAATTAAAATAAATTATGTGAATTTCAAATGAATATTTGATTAAAACTATAAAATTTTATTAATAAAAAAATTATATAATTTTATTATATGGAATATATAATATATACATAACAATGTAAGGACTCGACATAAGGGTTTCTTTTCAAAGCAGTCTAATTTAAGATAGTTGTTTTTTAGGAAACGAATTTATTTTGAACGGTTTATATACTATACCTTTATATATTTTTTATAATAAATAATTCAAAATTAATTATATTATATTTCTCAATTAATTGAGATCATTCATTTGAGTTTTGAATAAAAAGATACAAAATAGAGAAGGGTTTTGTTTCAATATAGATCTCATCGTGACTATTTATGCAAGAAATTTTATTTTAGGAAATTATTTTATCAAAAAAATTAAAAATATTTAATTTATTATCCCCTAGTTATTAGAAATATTTTTTATGTAATATAACCATTTCCCAATTTTTTCTAATTGAAAATATTCATAAACTTGTATCAAAAAAATCGTAGATTATTTCTCTATTTATTCGACAATATTTTTTCATCTATATCCATGTTTTATAAAAATATTTATGAAATGGTATTTATAATTATAAAAATTATTTATTAAATAAAATTTATCCAATATATTAATTTTTTCCAAATTCTTTAAAAACAATCTACCCATCATTTTTTAAACTAGGCACTTTTTACCCTTTTCACAACTATGAGAATAATTATTTTTTCAGATATATAGCATGTATAGAATTACAAGTCTCTATGACCACTCAATTTATCAATGATTAATATATATGATTCCATGGATATTATTAATTAATTTTTTTTCTTTAAATTGTTTCAGATTTTCATAATTTTTTATTGTAACTTAAAATAAAATTGTTTATTTTTATCATGAAATGCTAAATGAACTGTTTTAAGTGAATTATATTTAATGAATCCAATATTTTATGTTTAGTTTATTTATAAATTTTGTACATGAATATAAAACATATATACATTGATTATTCCTCCACTCATTGATGGGCGTAATACCTACCATACGTTCTTATATTCAGTCCATTAATTATGAAATATCTCTAGATTATGATATGAGACCAGGTCAGGAATCACATTATATTTATATGGGTAAATCTTGTTTTTATTCCTTAGGATTCAATTACTTTTTTTTGGAATTCATAAATCAAGAACATGTTATGATGGTTTCACCTATATACAACTCAAATTCATAGGATAAATCATTTGTTTCCTGAGGTGTCATGTATGAGATTTGGGATTAAACCAAATCCACTATGGGACATTGTTCACTATGTGATATTTTCTAGAAATTTAATCCTGACTCATATCTATGTCTTATTATTTATTTTTTCCACATAATTTATATTTCCATGTTTATAAAATACAATGTTCTTTACATATTTTTCCTTTAGTATTACACATGTTTTTTATTTTATGATATCATATTATACCATTGACTCACATGTTATCTTTCATTACCATGTTTACTCCCATACATTTATATTTAGATGAACTATTTTTTCTATGAATTCCCCAGTTTATGCAATACAATTTTTGGAGATCGAAGTGATTTTATATCTCAATATGGAAAAGAAAATAAATAAGTATAATTTTAGTCTCACTTTAATGTATTATTATCCTATTCTTCTCAACATATTTTATATCATGATAACTATTTTTTAATTAATTTATGTAAATATTAAAATTTACTAAATATTTTATGTTAATGTCTTGGATAGATATAGTTATTATCAAAGAAAATATTTAGTTACCCATTGGAACCTAGGATTAAATTTATTTTGAAAGTACTAGAGATATGTCTATTTATAATTATATGTATAAAAAAATATCCAAGAATATTGATGAAGGATAGAGTGACTGGTTTTTGAGAAATTTCATCTATATATAGATACTAATTGATGATGTGGAATTAATATTGTTTTGAAAAGGAATAAAAACTATAAAAAACATGTATTGATATAGACTTAGTCATCTCCTAGTGTATAATAATGGGGCATGTTGTACACCTATTATGACACTCATGAGGTATGTAATTAATAAATTCACCAACACATTATGGTATGTTAATAAGGATAAGAAACAATTTCCAGGTTAGAAAACGAAATGATAAAAATTAAAATACATAACTAATATTTTATCCTAGAGTCACATAATTCATGATATAATTATAATTTATACAGTGTTCGTCAAATTTTTTATTTTTCGATTTTCTATATTTATTAGTTAATGTATTCTCATCTTATTTTCAATATTTTAGTTAATGAAACAAATCAAAATGAAGGATGAAAACAATCAATTTGATAGGGAATATAATAATTTTCCTAAAAATATTATTTAAATAAGGGGGATGAAATTTAGATATATTTTTATCACAAAAATGGAAAATCTAAAAAGAATATTAAAAAAATAGATCATTCTTTAAATTCCAAACACATTACTGTATAGAAGGATTGTGTCTCAAGGATGTTCTTGTGACAAATATTATAAAGAAAAGATGATTCAATTTCCTACATGTGAGAAGTTTGCCATGATGCACTATTTTAAATGAATTAATAGAATTATATTATTTATTATTTATGGGAATATAGAAAAAAAATCTAATTTCTGAAAAAAAAAATTAGAATCTCATTAATAATAAATAATTTTATAATGTTCAACTTCAGGAATAACTAATAGTAAAAGGTCAAAGATATAGGGAACTTGGTAATTTTTTGAGTAAACAATTTAATCGATTGATTAATTCCTAATGGATTATGTTATGATAATCATTGAAGTGAATGATTTGAAATGTTTAGTATTTATAATATGATAATCATGTTGTTTAAGCGTTATTATTAATAGAACCATGAAACTGCTATGGAACATTATATAGTACTTTATTTACGGATTTTGATGAATATGTTTAATGGTAATAATAATCTAGAAATATTATTTAACATTAAGATGAAATTTTATTTAAATAATGATAAATGAAAAATATAATTTTTGATATGTTCTCGATGTTGAAGTAATTTTAGTAATTTAATATTATTTTATTTTTTGGAAAAAATAAGATGATATTTTATTTTTAGTTAAAACTGATTTATGATTAATGTTATATTAAGTATGTTCAATATAATTTTCAAAACATTATTTTAATAATATTATGATAGTTTTACAAAAAAAGAAAATATTCTTATTGGGTGAAATCACATCATATATAGAAAGGTTGTAGGGAGTAAACCCTCAACCAAGGAATGAAAAGAGTGTAACTCCATCAACTAGCCCATACGATGTATTATATGATATGAATTTTTTTTAAATAAATTATTTTTTGGATGAATATTATGGTTATTTTGGGAACAAAATTTTATGACAAAATTTTATGGATATTATAAGATTTTTATTAGATTTATGATATTTTGGGAAATTATTCATTGTGATGAGGTGTATGTAACCCTTATGACTATTGTGTGATTTGACATAAAAGTATTAATGATAAATGCAATTAAATATTTTAATTTGGAGGTATTTTGGTATATAGTTTAATTTTTTATGGAATGATTTAAGATGAAAATTGGATTTATAGATTATTATGTAAATGTATTCTTTTTGGGAAATGATATACATTTCTCAATCCATTTTAGTTTTATTAAATATATGAATAATAATTTTATACCATTTTATTGATTGTATTATCCATTAAATGGTAATAATATTTCATCAGGCACGGAAAAATTTATCTTGGATATTAATTTCAATGTTTAGGAGGTGAAGTGGAATTGATCGATGCATAATTTAGTGATGAAATAAAATGATATCTAGTATGTACATATTTGGGTGATAACATCCAGGACACTAACACCACACCTAAACTCTAGGAAATGGATTAGAGAAAAAAATATCATATCACATTTATATTATTTGATATAATGGATTTTTAATTCATCATTGATTCATGGTTTGGTGTTCGTTAACTTTCTCTCCATCATTCACTTTATTTTAATCAGGAATCCCTATCACACGTTGTGATTATTTACACTTTTAATCTAAGTCCTGAATTTCAATTCCCTATAGTTTTGTCCTAAATTGTAACCAAGTTATCTATTATTGTAGATAACCATCATAAATATATTTTCCACTTATTTAAATGATGATTCATTAAAATATTTTCAAATGTTTTTTTCAAAATAGAATTTTCAACATCCAAATGGTTTATTTACTTAGAAAAGGATAAAATAACAAGAAAAAATTTATTAAATGGTAGTATAATGTAAAAAACCCACATTTAAAAAAACATAATACTTTATAACAAATTCAACATGTAGCACTGAGGTAAAAACCCGAAATATAATCTTTTTGTATTTGTGCTTAAATTTTAACAACGTGTGGTGGCCCTAAAATTTTAGGGTGTGAGTATTATTAATAGATTTATGAGATGTATATAATGGAATTGGTCAATAAAAATTTAATTATAATTTTTAATAAATAATAACTAAACATTATAAACATACTATTTTGTTAAAAATACATTTCCTTCAAAGATATATTTATTGAATTTTTTTAGAAAATAATTGACAGAATTTTTTGAAAATTTATAAAATTTAACTTATAAAAGTATAATAATTTTTTAATTAATTATATCAAATTTAAATTATTGGGATTTGTTTTCAAAATATATATTTTTTAAAGGATATTTTTTTTGTGAAACATTGTTTTCATTATTAAATATTAATGAATTTCAATATTTTATAATAATTATAATATAATATCAATGTAACATACTTTTTACATTAAAAATATATCTTAAAATTAGTTAAATTTAACTAATATTTTCTGTACATTTTAATATATGTTAATATTTAGGATTTAAAAATAATTTTTCTATAAACTATAATAATGTGTTGAATGATTCAGTATATTAAGTAATTAAAAAACCCTAAGGATGAATAATTTATATTAAATTTATAGATACATAATATATAAATTTTAAATTATCTTAATTTAATTATCATTATTTCTCATATAGTTATTATAAAAGCATCATATTCTTGAAAAATAGATTCTATGAAAAATAATTTTCTACACCTCTACAGGTTTATATGGAAATTAAGTTCTTATACATATTTGAATTTAATAGGGTAAAATAGATTCCAAATTTGGAATAATAATATTTATTATTATATAATAAATCTTACCTAAAATTTATTCATAATGAACCAAAAATCAATAAAAATATTTTATCATAGTTATAGTTAAACATATTTTATAAATTAAAATGGAAAATTGAAAACATCTATAAAACATGATTATTTATAATTATAGAGATATTTTTATAATGATCTCTCATCCTATAATTTTTGTGAAATTTTGATGTAACATTACTTGAGGGAGACTTCAATAATATTATAATTTTGGGTTTTTATAGTAATTTCATTCTTCCTCCCTCAAAAAAGGGAAGACCATCATCTCCTTTCAACACATCTAAAAACAAATTTTATATAAAATACCTTATAATATACATTAAATACGTCATTTAACTCATAATATAAGCCCTAAATTAGTCATAAATCTAATCTAGAGTGGATTTTGTTATAAATGTGAAAAAGTGTTATGAAAAAAGATGTATTTTTCTTAACTAAGCACATTTTTTTTATTTTCCACCCCTTAAAATATTATTAAACATGATGATAAAATAACCACATTATATACCATTCAGTTATATAAAATTTTAATTATCTAGTAATCTCAATCCATATCCACTTTATTCAAATCTTAAATGGAACCATTATTCATGTGCATGACTGACGATCTATTTATAAAATGATGTAATTAAATTTTCATCATCATTTATCATTGATGTTAATTTGGATTGTATAAATGTTTATGTGTCATATACATGTAATATTAATATTTATATGAAATTATCATATTATATACCATTATACCATACCATCCAATGAAAAATGATAGCATCGTTACTATTTAATTATTAAATTATACTTACTATATCTCCGACTTAATGGTACATGCAAGTAAATTTTATAAAAATAATGTTGTAATTATAATAAAATGATTACTATTTATTTATAAAATTATACTTACTATATCTCCATCTTAATCCTTATAAAATATAAATATTAATTCTTCAAATGTTTGACATACCGTCTCCATGATTGTAATGTAGTTCATTTTTCATAACCATATTTCCTGGATCATTTTATAGAAAAAGTAGATGTATTAAAAATATAATTATTTCCTTATTATTTTTCAATATATTATTGAAAAATGAACCCTTTATACATGGAATAAAAAATGATGTTGTATTGAAATGATGAACCATACATTCATAAAACACCTGATGTTAAAATAAATAAATAAGTAAAAAATATTAAATTGTAATAAATAATGTAAATAGTTTAATCATAAGTTATTAATCCATGAAAAATTTTCTTTTGAAAATAAATAATGGATTTATAATTGTTATACTGAATATTACATACATATATGATAGACTCTGGATTCAAGGAATCACTTTTGTCTCAAAAATTTCTTCTTTGATACACATGTACGGTTATGCACCTAACCTCTTTTAAATAGTATATATAATATGTCTATAAATACTATATCATCTATACTTATTAATTAATTTTATTTTATGTTATAATTTATTTTCTTCATTCATGGGAGTCAAGATTCAAAAGTGACCAATGTTTAAGGGTTTATGTTTTAATCTCATTTTAACAAGATTATTTATTATATAATTAATGATTTATGAAATTATTTAGTCCTTTTTTATTAAAAATATTTAATTTAATAGTATTTTATTTATTCAGTATATTTTTAGTAATATTACAATTCTTATTTATTTAGTATGTAAAATGATTAAGAATTGTTTCTCAAAAAAATACGTCTTTATTTACCTCTTTAGTTAAAATTCCTTTATTCACATATCCTTATATTCTAAAAATGATTTTATTAATATTTTTATCATTCAAAAAATGATTTATTAATGAAATTCCAACCCATTTTTTGGTTTTTTCAAAAACAATTGAGAGGAATCTTCTCAAAATTTTCCAAATTAGGCACTCATTAACCATCTTACAATATTATCATAGGAATGTGTGTTAACATATATATAGTATTTTTGTGAACAAATATTTAGTGATATCTTTTAATGAAATTTTAATCATCTTAGTCTGCCTTTTATTTAAAATGTTACTTAAAGATTTCATTTATATATCACATAAATACATACCTATATTATTTTCAAATATTTTAATGACAAATTCATGACATATGTTTATCTATAAAATTACTTAATTGGAAAATTTCAATTCATTATGATATGAGAAAAGATTATGCACACAATTTTTACTCAAGGGGTAATTGTTATGATTGTGACTTATGAATTATTTAAAAAAAAATCACACATAAAATCATGATCATTTTACAATGGTTCTTCTCAGATATTACATCATAACATTGGGTAAATCCTTAGTAGATTAAGGCATCATTTATAAGATTGGGAAGTAAACAATGTCTATTATGGAATATTGTCCACCATGTGAAATTGTAATTGATGTTACCCATGACTCATTTTTATGTCATTTTATATGTTTCTATGACATTTACTATATTTCTACGATCTTACAGTACCATGTTACTTATGTTATGATCTTATTTGATTACTCACGCGCATTCAATTTTATAATATCTTATTATATATTTGACCAAAATATTATATTTCTTTATCTTGTTTATTCCCTTATAGAGATGTTCAGATTATCCTTTTTGTCTATGTATTCCCTAGGTCATCCCATGAAGCTTTAGAAGCTTGATATGTTTTAGGACCTCAATATATTGAATACAATTAGGAAGTTTTATTTTAGTCCCAAATTGATGTATTATTAGCCTAGTATTCTAGAGACACTACACCTCATGGTTTTCATTTGTAATTAATGACTGTTTATATTAAAATTCATGGAAAAATATGTTAAAAAGATTTAATCATTATAGGTCTATTCACAACATGTCATTATCATGTTTAATTATACTATTATTTTTATATACATTTTGGTATTTCAATATGTGAAGAACAGGTAATTACGATGGGTTTTTTACGAAGAAGATGGGTCTAGTCACCAAAACTCTATTAGGAGGGACTATTTTTGATGAGACAATGTTACCATTGTAAATTTTTTGGTGTGCACTACTTATGAAAATGGAGGAAGGGTATTTGTGATAGGTAGAAATTCCTGTCGTAAATACCCTTTGATGTGTTTTTTTGTGACGGGACTCGTATAAAATTCCTTTCATTGGTTTTTAGTATTTGCGAGGGAAATGACAGCACATACTTATTTAACTACCACCCTTAATTAACAGGTGGATTAATATCTGTGATGGTTCCTATTGAAATTAATATTACATGTGACAAGATTTATCTCTTATAGCAGATACAATATTGGTCGTTGGGTATTTGTGACGGATCCGGTCGCAAATACCTTTTTTAATCGCCACCCCTCATTAATAGGGGGTTTGTATTTTCAATGGTCGCCATCACAAATAATATATCCTTTATATTCCCCCATCCATTTTTTTTATTTCACACTTCTCTCATCTCCCCTTTCCCTCTCTACTATCATATTTCATTCTTAATTTTTTTTATTTTAAAATTTTACATCGAAGCGATTTTCAAGCCTTCCACTGTACAAAAGAGTCCGTTTTATTGTAATAATCTATTTCTTTTATTTTTTTTAAATTCATTTAAAATTATATTAGTCATATGTATTATCAATTAGTGATAATTAAATTATGTTAAATTAGAATTAGATAATTTTATTTTTCATTATATATTTTTACAAATATGTTGGTTCGTTAGTAATAAATACTAATAAATTGTAATATTTAGCGGTAATTATTAATAATTAGTAATAAATTTCAATGAATAGTAATAATTAATAATTAATAGTAATAATAATTTGTAATAAATAGTAATAATTATTAATAATTAGGAATAAATGTTAATAATTAGGAATAAATTGTAATAATTTGGAATAAATACTAATATATAAGAATAAATGAAAATTTTTAGGAATAAATATATATAAGAAATAATAATTAGGAATAATAAGGAATAACTAGTAATAATTAGGAATAATAAGAAATAATTAAGAGAATACAGTAATAATTAGGGATAACTAGTAATAATGAGGAATAAATATTAGTAATTAGGAATAATTAGGAATAATTATGAATAAATTGGAATAATTAGTAATAATTAGTAATAAATAGTAAAAACTAATAATAATATTGATTAAATAGTAATAATTAGTAATAATTAGTATTAATTTGGAATAAAAAAAATAGTAATAATTAGTAGTAAATTATAATAATTACTAATAATTAGTATTGATTTGTAATAATTAGTAATAATTAGTAACAATTATTAATAATTAATAATTATTAGGCATAAACATTAATAATAATAATAAATATGAATAATTAGTAATAATTAGTAAAAAAGGTAATAATTAGTAATAATTAGGAATAAATATGAATATATTGTAATAAATATGAATAATTATTAATAATTAGTAATAATTTTAAATAAATAGGAATAATTTGGAATAAATAGTAATAATTAAGAATAATTAGAAATAATTGTGAATAAGTATGAATAATTAGTAATAATTAAAAATAAATATTAATAATTTGAAATATTTATGAATAATTAGGAATATATTATTATAATTAGTAATAATTATTAATTAATAAGAATAAATAGTAATAATTATTAATAAATAGTAATAAATAGTAATAATTTATAATAATTAAAACTATATATGAATCAACACTACGAATAAGAACAATGAGTAAGAATTGGTAATAATTAGGAAGAAATAGGAATAAAGTTGAATAAATAGTAAAAATTAAGAATAATTATTCATAATTACGAATAATTATGAATAATTAGAAATATTCAGTAATAATTGTTAATAATTATAATTAATTATAAATAAATAGGAATAATTATTATTAATTATTAATAAATAGGAAAAATTATTTATAATTATTAATAATTAAGAAAATTTTAAAAGAAATTGTAATAGTTATGAATAATTAGTAATAATTTGGATTAGTTATTAATAATTAATAATAATTTGTAATAATTATTAATAATTCGTAACAATTAGTAATTACTAGTAATAAATAGTTATAAATAGAAATAAATATTACTAAATAGTAATAAATAGTAATAAAAAGTAACAAAAAGTCATAAATAGTAATAAATATTAATAATTAATAATAATTATGAATAAATAGTAACAATTACAAATAAATAGTAAAAATTAGGAATAATTAGTAATAAATAGTTATAAATATCTGTACCTAAGAATTACTAGTAATAAATTTCAATAAATTGTGGTAATTAAAATAAATAATTATAAATTAGTGTAGTTTAGTGTAGATAAGAAAATATTTACTATAAAAAACAATGATATTATATAAATAATTATAAAGTAGTGAAAAAGTAAAAATGAAAAAGGTCTTTAATTTTCAGGTGATGATCAATAACAAATTAATACGTACATGGTTGACACAACGTAGTCAATTTTCATGGCTTAAAGATCAAAAAATTCTATAACTTACACATTTTTTTTAATTAATAATATATTATAGTAATTTTTAGTAATTTATAATAATTTTTATTAATTTAAAAAAAATTATAAAATTAGTAGTAATTAGAATTAAAAAACTGTAAATATATAAAAATTATAAAATTTATATGTTAATACAAATTTTCTAATTTTCTAAAATTATTACATCATTTTTTCTTATAATAAATTAATCATAAAAAATTAATTACCAATAAATTACTATATTTTTACTTAAATCATATTAATTTTTAAAAAATCAGTGGTAATTAGAAAATTTAATTAAAAATAGAAGTTATTAGTGATGATTAGTAAAAATGAGCATTAAATAAGAATAATTTTTAAAAACTAATGATAATTAATAAAAATAAGTTGAAAATATATAAAATTTACAAATTTTAAATGTAAATTTTTATTTTTTATAATTTTTATACATTTTTGGATTGTCTTCTTATTATATAAAATTAATCATAAAAAATATATTTCTTTTATATTATTTAGAGCAATATAGACTACGGAAGCCAACAACTATCTTTAGTAAATGACCCCGATTGTAATAATTTTTGTAAGAATTCAAAAATTTCTAGTATAAATCATGAATATATTGATTATGTTGACGCTTTTAATCATTTTAATCATGAAAACAAGAATTTTTTGTAATGGAAAACTAATTAAACATGCATGAAATGTGATTTGAGAATGTTTGAAACATTTTCAATTTTTTGGGTGATCTATTGAGGTATTGTTTTGGAAACGATTGTGTTTTTTGGTATTAACTTTTTGAATATAATTCTAGTGATGATACTAATGATTTGGTTATAGATCTATCTCAGTTTCTAAATTAATTACACTATGTTCCTAGTTTGTCTTTTCAAAAACTGAAAATTCAAGGTGATATTAATTCAAGCTACAGTGAATATTCCCTTTTTCAGCAATTGTCCGTTTTAGGCGAGTAAAAAACCTATCTTATGTGTTTTTTCAAATGGATGGTGATGGTGGCCTCTCTATCGGCCTTGGAGGTGTACGATGTGGTGTTGTGGTAGGTAGCTTGGGTTATCGAGTTTTGGACCAGCAGTGGTTGAGGGTACTCCCTTGGATCATTCATACGAGGGTTTGCGCGACATAACATCCTTAGTATACATTTTTGATCCTCTATATTGGATGTTTAATTTGTTAGTGTTGTGGCATCCCTCTGTTGTCCCGAAGTAGGATTATCTCGCATCGTTTCCCTATAATCGGTTCTTGGCATCATTGTCACCAGTTATCCATGAGCGACGATCCCCTATCTAGCATGTAAACCCCTAAGGGTTTGTTTCATAATCAGGGAATATGATCCCCTGCGCATTCTTCTGTGCTTAGTAAGGTTGTGGAATCATTGGGTATACGATCCCCTACTCACCATGAGGATTATAGTAGGGTGTTGTTATCGTTGGTTATACAATCCCCTAATCAGCTCGTGGTTTCTGTAGGTTTGTGGCATCGTCAGTTCGGTCCCCTATAGAGCAAGATATACAAAATTGGGTTTCATTATCATTGTGACTGTCATGAAACGGGTTACTATTCTCTATCTGAGTGACACGTTTTTGTCGAGAGCCATAATGGGTTGTGTTATCCCTCAGTGGATCTTGGGAGTGATCCCCTATCTGTGAGATGTACGAATACCAGATCAGGTTGTGGTATCCCACAGCCGACACTGGGAGTGATCCACTATCTGTGAGATCATCATATACTAATGTGGGTTCTGGTATCCCCTTGAAACCCTGCGAGCGATCCCCTATCCAAGGTGTTTGGTGTTTATGTTGTTTCCTTGAGGTTTCTTCAGCTACGATATTCAACGAGCGTGATCTCTTAGGAGAGAGTATGAGATGTTTGTGTGGGACCTGATGGAGTGTATCTATCAGATGGGTGTCATCTGGGATGATAGTTATCATGGAGTGTGTTCTCATGGTTGTGAACCGTTGATGGTGATGAAGACAATACCTCATGTGGCTTAGTGCATGAGATGAGTATATTTGGATGATTTTGGTATACGTAAGAGTGTATATCTTAGCAGATATTCATGGTATATGTATTGGCATATAACTTGACAGATCTTTATGATATATGTTTGGGTTTATACCTGAGCGAATGTTCAAGTTGTGTGTATGGGCATACACCTGGAATGAGGTGACTATTTTTGTTTAGCTGAGGATGGTCATGGGATGGAGTTTCTCTCTCGTCTAGGATCCCTCTGGCTAGGATGAGCGGAATATTTCCTTTTAGTTGCCCTCTTTTGTTTTGGTTTTTTAGGGTTCCAACTTAGTATTGTTATACTCAACCCATCACAGGCTTTACCTTCACATGTTTGTGTCTTTGGCAGACCACATGCCTTTCGACGGAGTTCCAGGAGGACCGGGAGTAGGTGGAGCTGAGTGAACGGGATTGACATTGGATTCTTACCAGAGATGTTCCTAGGATCTTTCCGATGGTGTTTTTTGCAATGTACCCCTTCTTCCGAGAAGGTTAGACGCCTTTGTGGTTTTCTTTTGGTGGGATCTATTTTTCCCTTTTTGTACTGCTGTTGCACTCTGGTTTAGAATAGATGTATGCATGCATTTAATATTCAGTTTTATATATCTCTACACTGTTTCATGGAGGTGTATGTGGGTACATGTGTATAGGAACCTTAGGCTAATTCCTCCCATGGTTGTGATAGCCTACTCAGCGCTAGTCACCAACCCCTAGCCTATTGGAGGCGGGCTTGGGGAGTCACAGCTCGAGCCCAGTTGGTTCGGGTCAGGATAGAGTGGAATCAGAGGAGGATCCACCTTTGGGATCTCAGGGCATAGCTAGTCTAGCTTTGAGTTGGGTTCTGGTTATATAGAGGTAGTCTCAAGATTTTTCGAGTTCAGCATTCAGGACAGGGACTCAAATGTTGGTGTGGTGGCCGACGTATATATTCCTAGGACTCTAATAACCCGCTTTTCGACTTGGATAACCCGCATTTCATTCTGAGGCTGCACCTATAGGTGTTCCACCAGTTGATCCAGCACCTATCGAGAAGCTGGTTTTTCCTGTAGTACAGGATGAGGTTTCACATAGGATGAGTGTCCTGAATGAGTTCTAGAGGCCGCAACCTCTGAGGTTTCGGTGTGGTCTTGACCCTCAGGCAGCTGATGACTAGATTGAACTAGTCGCCAAATATTTCCGCCTTGTGGGGCACCCCTAAATCAGATGTTAGTCCTAGAGGTGACCCTTCTACATGGTTCTCCCGGATGATGATGCAGTTTGGTGATGCAGTCCCATGATGAGGAGATGCTCACGTGGGTAGAGTTTGAGAAGTTCTTCAGGGAAGAGTTCTTTTCGGTGATGCTGAGGTCAGTGTGGATTCATGAGCTTGTGCAGATTCCACAAGAGGGCATGACTATGTTGGAGTACCTAGGGAGGTTTATAGACCTGTCGCGCTACTCCCTTGATATGGTTCAAGACCTGTTCTTTAGGGCTCGAACCATCGAGGAGGTCATACGTAGAGACATATGGGTGCATTTTTGGTTTCCTTGTGTCTTTCCACCTATACTGGAGTGCTGGAGCGAGCCTTGGTGGTGGAGATATTTTTGGATGAGCAGATTTAGCGTGTCATTATTGGGCACATGGTAGTTGAGACGTCGACAAATGGTTGGCGGAGGCAGGCAGAAGGGTTTGGACATGGATGATGTTTCAGAAGGTGACCATAGGATGGAGAATCTGAGGCTCAGGGATCACATGCCAGTTTTGGTAAGCCGCAAGAGAGGTGGTGTAACACTTACAATGGATGGGGACATCGTTCTTTATATTGTCTAAACCATCGTGCTTCTGAAAGGAAGCCGGCTGATAGGCAGCCTCGGTAGCGGCAACGTCTCGATTTTGAAGGTCTGCAGGGTGACTGGCATTGAGATGGAGCTGGTGTAGCAGTGGGAGGTTGTAGGCGGTAACAGATGCCCCCACCAACACCAGGTGTTCCAAGCCGAGCTCAGGGAGCTGGAGGCGAGGTAGAGGACAACTTCATGCCCTAGAGGCTGTTGACCTAGAGGCTCGGTTGATGGAGAGAGGTACACCTTGTGTCCTTTCTACTTTCTATAGTAGTTTTGACAGACACTATTTCATTGTACTCTTCCCTTTCCATTATTTTCTCAAGTTATGTTCATGGCATTGGTAAGACCCTTTGTGGGTGTTGTTCGGCGTGCTTCGAATGCGTGAAGAAGAAGGATCCTCCCTCCCTCGTTGAGAATCGTTTTTTAACGTGATCAAAACCATACGGGCGAGTCAGTGCCACCCAAATAATATAGTGTTGAGGTGTGGATGATGATTCCCTCTAACTTATGTGTTCAGGAAAGGGTGTTTTTTGGGGAACTCGCTAGCATGTGAGACCTAGTTGAGAGTCCAATTGCTTTCCTTATGCTTATGAATTTTTGAAGATAAAAATTTCTAAGGTGGGGAGGATGTAGTGACTTGCGTTTTTTCCCTGTCAGACATTTGAATATTCCTATGAATAATTCCAGAGCTAGGCGCGATGACATCGTCCAATTATGAGGCCTGTTGTGCACGAAATTTATTTTATAACAATAATAAGTATTTTTATACTATGCCCAGGGTGAGAACGAATTATCTCCAAAATGGTAGCTCTGAACGTGAATCTGAGGGCATGGATGCGTTCAGAGCATGCTTTTTACCCTAGTTAAGGGGGTAAAATTAGAGGGCGCGAGCCTGCTGTGAGAAAAGCCACCTGGGGAATTTCCGTAAATAAATGAAAAGGTTTATTTATGAGCTTCGTCTTGAATAACTCATGAATGGAGTCACAGATTGAAATTATGAGTGTGTTGTTGTGTTCCAAATGCCATGTTTAATGGCCTGGAACTCTCGGGTCCATTCCTTTGTGAAAATGTGGTGTCAGAGGTGTTCTGGGAGGTCATGGTGGCTTGGGGTGCGTTTGGGTGGACTTTTAAGCAAATCTAAAGGGTTATGGACTTTACATGAGAGGTGCACGGTTTGCCTAAACCGTGCGGCCAAACCAGGCAAGGCTGGTCTTGGAGGCAGTGTCTAACGCATAGTTAGTGCACCGTTTGTCTAATCATGCGTACTAACCATGCAAGGAGTGATTGTCGAGGCAGAAGCTAACGCACTGTTAGCGCACAGTTTGTTAAATCGTGCGGACTAACCATGATGGCGCTTAATGTTAGATCCTAAAATTGTGGATCTAACTATTTTTTTCTTTAATCACCTCGTTTATGCCCTAATTGGCCATAACTCGGGATTACCCTTCCTTGGAGGTGGAAGAACCTCTCCCAATAATTTTGGAGGTGATCCAGAGGTTACTCTTCATGAATCGAAGCCGGTTTCTCGGGTATATGATCCTTTTTTTTGGTTTCATAGATCTACCTAGATCTTCTCCCCCTATTCTCCCGGGATATTAGATATACACATGTTATGGTTAGATCTAGGTGTGTGGATGTCGATTGTGATGATCGTTGGTCTTGGTTGTGTTAGGAGAGGAGATCTAAGGAGGATTCATGGAGAATCGACCTAGTTTCTAGGTCGTTCTTTGACCGTTGGGGTTTCCATCAAAACCGTTGATGTAGGGGATTTCTGGATTCTCTAATTTTTTATGTGAAATCGTAGAGTTAGCATGATTTAGCCCGTTTGATCACAATGGAATTGACCTAATTAAATATTTGAACCAGATTAAGAAATTGCATTGAACGCATGTTGTTGCCTCATGTTTGCTAGATTGTGTGATATATATGCCTTGCTTGTTATCATGTTTTTCTTGATGAATTTATAATGAACATAAAGCCATAATTAATTGATAATTAATTGGCTAAAAATAAATAGGCAAGAAAAATAATCTTGTTCTTATGGTAAATTGATGTTGATTAAGTTGGCATAGTAACCACATTTAATCCTTGTGATAGCTTACTGTGTTGGTTCATTATGTTGGAACCAATGAATTTAATATGTTAATTCAATATGAATTTATGAACTTGTTTGATTGAATTCCCTGAATGAATCTGATTTACCCTCTTGTTGTGAATTAGGGCTGAGAGCCCAATTGATGTGGTGTGTTGTTTTTCTACATCTTGTGATGTGATGTGACCCTAGAGGGGTGTTGTGATATGAGGAGGTAGGAAGGCCTTGTGGTTGTAGCAGCGGATGCCGCCTAGAGTGGTGAGATGCATCTGTTTATGCATGTGGGTGTCAGGGAGGACACTGGGGATGATGGAATGTGATTGATGTGCTTGCTAGATGTTTGGTGGATTGATTTGTTGTTATATGATTTGCATTTCCCCACAGCTAAAGGTGGCTGGTTTTTCTTACCCTTCTCCTGAATGGGGAGAAGACGTGCAGGGTATGCCACGTGCTTTCCGTGTTTAGCCTCTCGAGGGAGAATGGGCCTACGCACTTGTTATAGGTGGCGAAGACTCGATAGGTAGTATATATACTAACCGTGTTGAGCCCCCTTGTGTTTAGTAGCATAATATTCTTTTCTAGAATTCCTAGTAATATGGGAAAGTAATTATAAAATGAAAGTATGATTAAATGGTGATAATCCACGAGGATGGAGATGCTGGTATTTAATGGTGATGTTGTAACTTTAAAGGAATAGTAAATTTTGAATGTGATGCCAAGAAAGTTAATGTGGGTTGTTCATGGTTAATTAATGATGGAATACTTAATTAACGTAAAATGGAAGTGAGGAAAAAGTGAATGAAGTAACCTAATGAATTTCTTTAATTGGTTGGGTGCTTATAGGATACCTAGTCATAGAAATAGCAACCTAGAGTCAGAGAGACGTTAGCTACAGTTGGGGCTAAGACTAGGTTATGCCCATAGTGTGTTTGTGAGTTATATATATATTCTATAATTTTTTTGTTTCTTTACCCTACTCCACCCAGTCCGTAAGGGCAACTAACACCCCGGGGATTCTGAGCCTTGGGGGGGGTTTTCCCCAACATTCTGATGGGAGGGTGAATGGCTGACTACCCCCTTTGACCCCACTCTTTTCTCTTGTTAGATACAAGTGCCGTTGGCACAGCAGTTAGTCTTCCCCATATATGTGTGTAGAGGGCTGTAATGGATTGTGGTTATTTTCACACATATATTATGGATGTAGTATCCTATGGACTATTATAGGTGTAACGTGTATAGGTTGTGATGGCTTGGGGATCCTTATGCGGTGTTTGGGATGTAATGGATTGAGGTACAATACCCGACGTATGATACATGTTATGCGGGTTGTGGTGGCACCCGGAACCTACTTGGTTACTTTTGCTTGTGAGGATGCTGTGGATCTTAGCCCAGGTGTCTGCGGGCAAGCCTTTGTGGTGCATGTGGTGCAGATTTTGGAGCTTAGCTGAGGTATATGCGGGTAAGCCTTTGGAGAGAGATGCACATGATGTATGTCGTTGGGGAAAAGCGGAAAACCAGTAGGGAAGTAGTATCAGGGTACCCTTGATATTCTTTACTATATACTATATTCTTGTATGCGTTACTTGGTGAGAGTACCCATGGTGAGGTTGGAAACATATTAAACTTGTTTAAGTGATGAGTTAGTTTCACTTGTTGTTCACTATTCTTTAGCATGCTTTATTTACTTTTGCTCGAGAGTCTTCAGGGAGGATCCTATTGAGTATACTATTATACTCACCCTATATATATATAAACTATTTCTTAGGTCATCTGGAGTAGGTTGGAGATCTAGCTGGTTAGTATTAGCTTGTGGTTACTGGAGAAGTTCGGGCTTGTGATCACTGATGTTTTACTTTTTTTTGGGTACTTTTAGTTTCCCCTTTTAGTTGTTGTAGTTTTTGCATGACATTACATATATTCACTTGGATTTTCTTTTAAATTTCAGTTCGGAGTAGGAGTTTGTTGGTGTATGTCTTATCTCTCTCTTCTGCATGTGATCTCTTAGAGGTTAATACCTCCCATTTCGGTGTTTACTATACCCTCGGTGTTAGTCTCCAACCCGGGGCCTACTGGAGGCGGGACTCTGGGGGGTCATTATCTCCCTTCTCACATTGCCATCCCAGGAGGGGTACACTTTCTGGGGAGGGGGTCATGACAGAGTGGTATCAGAGGGAGGTTGAGGGATAGGATGAAGTTTAGAGCTAGGAACATGTGAGGATGCATGGGTTAGTATGGAAATGGTGTCATTCATGTTTAGCAAGTGGGGTAAACACTGGAGACAGGTAGATAAATAGGCATTTAGGGCCCCCTATGATCTGTTTCACAGATCTTTAAGTTTAAAATTGATACTAAACAATGTGATACTGGTTGCAGGATAGATACCTAAGAAAGGATTATGCATCATTATTATTTGTGCATGTGTTTGAATGGGTAGACCATGGGATAGGTTAACCTAAAATGAATGAAGGAAAACAATACATTAATTAATGTTGAGTCTTCCATATTTCAGGCATAGGAGCTCTAATGGTTT
This sequence comes from Viscum album, assembly GCA_963277665.1. NCBI lineage: Eukaryota > Viridiplantae > Streptophyta > Magnoliopsida > Santalales > Viscaceae > Viscum > Viscum album. Next base: position 1,800,573,057 of record OY728157.1, read on the forward strand.
TGTTATTTTATAGGTATGGCTCTAGGTTGACATCCTCATCAGGTTTGCATAGAAGATGTTCAGCCAGCTGTCCCAACAGATTTTCATAGGGTGGAGGTCGATGGCGACGACACTTGGAGGAATACACTATGAGAGTTTCAGCGCCAAAGTCTGCAGAAGTACGAGGGCTCCGTTTTAGATGCAGTCACAGAAGACTGGTTAGAGAAGCTTGAGATAGGCTTCAGTTCGATTCGTTCTTGGCAGGAGCACTAGGTTTCCTTGATTGTGACGATGATGCGTGGAGCAGCGAGGCAGTGGTGTCTCTTGTTCCACAGGGATCTTGAAGAGTCAACAATCTAATGTGAGGAGTTCCGAGACAAGTTTAGAGTTGAGTTAATTTCTTTGACTGTGAAGGCGTCCAGTCGTCAGGAGCTTCTGACCGTTCGGCAAAGGACCTCCAGTGTTTGAGAGTTTGGAATCCATTTCAGAAACCTTCTACGATATGCTTTAGACCTGTTACCAGATGATGAGGACGGGGCAAGGCATATTGAGGCAGCTTTGCATCCAGATATCCACCACCATGTCACCCCATTTTTTCTAAAGAAATATCTTGAGGTGCTGGCATGGGAGGAGGTTGTTGAGAGGACTTTGTCTAGGACTGTAATGTCATGAGAAGGGAATCAGCACGATTTCTCATGAAGCAGAGATGTGGTATGGGGTTCCCAGTTTTCAGGGTAGAAGAGTTTCTGTTCAGGCGGGGGTAGGTCTCAGCCTTTCACATATTGTTACTCTGGAGTTGGCAACTCTCAGGCCTATGCCATGGGATCAGGTGCTTTTTTTCTTATGGTGGTCGTGGCCATCAGGAGTGGGAGTGACCGACCTTTCAGATCAGTCTTCATGTACTGGGCGCTCCACTCCAGGTTCCTCCTTTGTGGTAGTTCCAGCCGAGGCAACAACAATAGTTTGTACCAGCATTATATCACCAGAGGGTAGATGGGGAAGGAATAAGATAGCCCCATTATGCCCCCCATCCTTAGAGATCAGATCGTGGCCGTGGTGGGGGTCGTCATCAGTGTTAGAGAGGCTGTGGAGGAGGCCATGGTCAGCTTCATGCTCTAGCGTTGCGAGCACCAAATGAGCCAGATGTCGTTCGAGGTACCCTTTCCTTGTTTTCTACCTTGATGTATGCCTTGTTTGTTTTAGGAGTGACACAATCCTTCATATCACCTACCCTTTCCCATGCCTTCAGACTTTAGGTAGAGAGGCTTCTAGTGCCCTTAGTGTTGACTGCGCCAGTTGGAGGTCGAGCTAAATTGTTTGATGTATGTAGAGACTGTGAGCTAGTGTTGGGGAAACACCGCTCTTGGGGAGATTTCCTATGTTTACGAATACAACCATATGATATCATCCTCAGTATGTATTGGTTGTATTCGGTGGAGTCTATTGTGGATTGCTTTAGGAAGAAGGTCGTTTTCCTTAGTGACGATGGATAGAAGGTGGGGTTGGTTGGTGAGCGAGATCCTTGGATGGGTCATAGGAACATTCCATCCTTATCATCCATGATGGCCATGTTGATGATGGGTTATTCATAGGTTCAGCAGTTTTCATTTTCATGGGTCATAGAGGAGTACCCTAATGTCTTTCTGGAAGAGGTTATAGCCTTACCCCCTAGACGAGAGATCGAATTCAGGATCAAGCTATAGCCCGGAGTGTCTCCTATCTCTATGTCTCTGTATAGGATTCCCCTTCTGAGTTACGAAAGCTAAGTATATATATTGATGGTCTGTTTCAGTGTGGTTTTGTTTGGCCAAGTGTGTCACTATGGGCTGTACATATCTTGTTCATGAAGAAGGCCGACAACAGTTTACAGTCATGTGTCGATTATCATCGCTTAAACAAAGTGACAATAATGAATCGTTATCCACTATCACAGATTGATGAATTATTCAATCAACTGAAGGGTGGAATTTGGTTCTCAGAGATCAACTTGTAGTCGGGATATCATCAGATGCATGTGAAGGATGAATATATTCTGATGACTGCTTTCTGTTGTCATCATGGGAATTTTGAGTTCATTTTAATGCTGTTCGGCATGATGAATGCTCCATCTGTGTTCATGGGAATGATGAATTCTATGTTTAGTGAGTTCTTGGAAAATTTCATGGTAGTATTCATTGATGACATCCTTGTGTACTCCATGTCTAAAGAGGAGCATACTGAGCATCTGTGAGCCGTTTTGGGAGTTCTTCGCCAACATCAGCTATTTTGGAAGTTGTTGAAGTGTGAGTTTTGGGCTCGAGAAGTCAATTTCTTGGGGCATGTGGTGTCCCAATAGGGAGTTACTGTGGATCCATCAATGATAGAAGCAGTTGTGTCTTGGGAATCCCCCAAGGTAGTGTCAGAGGTGCGAAGTTTCATTGGTCTCACAGGCTATTACAGGAGGTTCATACAAAATTTCTCACAGGTTGCGACTCCTCTAACAGCTTTGAACAAGAACGATCCGGCCTTCGTATGGACTGATCAGTGCCCAGAAGCCGTCGAGTATCTAAGGGAGAAGTTAGTATGTTCTCCATTCCTTTGTCTTCCAGGTGAGGGATTCCAGTTTGAGGTCTTATACGATGCTTCACATCCGGGGTTAGGCTATGTTTTCATGTAGCGGAGATTAGTTATTTCTTATGGGACTCGTGAGTTACATCCCCATGAATGAAACTATGACACCCATGATCTGGAGTTGGAAGCCGCAGTGTTTTCTCTGAAGATGTGGAGACATTACCTCATCAGTGAGCGCTTTGTGGTCTTCACCGACCAAAAGAGATTGAGATATGTTTTCTCCTAGAGTCACTTAACCTTGCGGCAGCGTCGGTGGATGGGGTTCTTGTAAGAATACGACTTCAAAATAACATATACACCTGAAAAGGGGCATGTTGTAGCTGATTAACTATATCCAAAGTCACGTAGTGATGCTGTGCGTGAATCCGGTGATTCCTGGAGAGTAATGAAGGAACTTTCATCTTTGCATCTTGACATGGGAGAAGTTGGGTGTAGAGGTTGTCTTTTACGTATGACGGTACAATCATTTCTGATGTAGAGGGTGGAAGAGTCCCAGTTTGGAGATCTTGAGGCGGAGGTCTGGAGAGACCGAGTTGTTTGTGGTGAGGCCCCAGATGGTTGGTATGAGGATGAATAATACAAGGTTTTGTATCAATGAAGGATTTTTGTTCCCTTGACGATGCGTGAGACGGTTCTCATAGAGTTCCATAGTTCACCTCTAGAATTACATCTTGTCATGAAAAAGATGTACCGAGCATTGAGGAGTCAGTTTTGGTGGCTTGGGATGAAGCACACGGTTGCGGAGTTTGTGTCTCGATGTTTAGTCTTCTAGAAGGTGAAGGCAAAACACCGTGTTCCAGGTGGTCTTCTCCAGCCATTAGAGATTCCTAAGTGGAAGTGGGAGGATATCTCAATGGACTTGGTTACTGGTTTACCTCGAGCTCTGGGAGGACATGATGCTATTTTGGTGGTAGTGGATCATTTAACAAAATTGTCCCACTTCATAGTGATCAAGGAGTCGAGCTTAGTGGTTGTTTTGTCGAAGCAGTATTTGGAGGAGGTGGTGAGACTTCATGGAGTCCCAAGGATGATCATTTCTGATCGAGATCCTCATTTTACCTCCAGGGTTTGGAAATGCCTCCAACATGCTTTCGGTTCTTAGCTATGCCTTAGCACTGCTTTTCATCCTCAAACGGATGGTCAGACGGAGCGGCCATCTAGACTCTTGAAGACATGTTATGCTATTGTGTTGTTGATTTTGGAGGCTCATGGATGAGGCACTTACCCTTGGTGGAGTTCACATACAATAACAGTTTTCACTTCACCATCGGTATGGTTCCATTTGAATCCTTGTATGGATGACCTTGTCGTTCTCCATTATGCTGGACTGGGGTTGGAGAGTCAGCAATTCTCAAACTAGAACTAGTGCAGAATACAATAGATATGGTTTAGGTGATTCATGAGAGGATGAAGACAGTGCAAGATCGTCAGAAATCATATGCTTATTAAAGAAGAAGACCCTTATAGTTTTATGTTGGGGATCATGTGTTTCTGAAGGTGACTCCCCGTCATGGGAAGTGAAGGTTTGGTCGTGGGAGTAAGCATTCTCCCCACTTTGTTGGGCCTTTTGAGGTGTTAGCTCATGTTGGAGTTGTGGCGTATCAAGTAGCACTTCCTCAAATGATGATTTGGATACATGATGTTTTCCATGTTTCACTGCTATGTCGTTATCATTATGAAGACACTCACATCATTGATTGGGGAGAGATCGATGTTGATGATGTTGCAACTTTTGAGGAGCGACCTGTTGAAATCCAAGACCGCAAGGAGAAGGTGTTGCGCGTATGTTCTATTCCTTTAGTTCTTGTCTTGTGGTGACATAGTGGCTTGGAGGAGAGTACCTGGGAATGTGAGTCACATATACGTGCCCAGTACCTAGAGCTGTTTGATGTTTAACTTGTTTCATGTATCGTTTCAACTTATGTGGTTATGAGACTTTCATGTTCATGAGATGGATCTCTTTGTTTCTCTTGGTGGCTTGCCCTCTTTTTATAGGTATCTCGAGGGGTGTTTGTTCAGACCCTGTTCTCTTTCTCTTTAGGTGGGTTTTGGATTATCGAGGACGAGAATGTTTCGAGAGCTATCTGATGTAATGGACCAGACCTCTCCAGTGCATTCCTTTGTGAAAATGTTGTGTTAGAGGTGTTCTGGGTGGTCAAGGTGTCATGTGGTGCGTTTGGGTGGACTTTTAAGTAAATCTAAAGGGTTATGGCCCCTCGCACGGGAGGCACATAGTTTTCATAAACCGTGTGACCAAACCGTGCAAGGCTAGTCTTGGAGGCAGTGGCTAACGTACAGTTAGCACACGGTTTGTCTAACCGTGCAGACTAACTGTGTGAGGAGTGATTGTCGAGGCAGAAGCTAACAAATGGTTAGCACACGGTTTGTTAAACTGTGCGGACTAACCATGCGGGCACTTATAGTTAGATCCTAAAATCCTGGATCTAACTCGTTTTGCTTTTAATCACCTCGTTTAAGCCCCTAATAGGCCATAACTCGGGATTACCCTTCCTTGGAGGTGGAAAAACCTCTCTCAAGCATTTTTGTGGCGATCCTGAGGCTTCTCATTGCGAATCGAAGCCGGTTTCTCGAGGTATGTGATACTTTTGTTTAGTTTCTAAGATCTTACTAGATCTGCTCCCCCTCTTCTCCTGGGATCTTAGATCTACACATGTTATGGGTTGATCTAGGTTTGTGGATGTCGATTGTGATGAGCTTTGGCCTTGGTTGTGTCAGGAGAGGAGATATAAGGAGTATTTGTGGAGAATCGACCCAGTTTCCTGGGTGTTTTTCCACCGTTGTGGTTTCCGTCAAAACCATTGAGGTTGGGGATTTCTGGATTCTCTAATTGTTTATGTGCAATCCTATAGTTAGCATGATTTATACCTTTGGATAACAATGGAATTTACTTAATTAAATATTTGAACCAGATTAAGAAATTGCATTGAACACATGTTGTTTCCTCATGTTTTCTAGATAGTGTGATATCTATGCCTTTCTTGTTATCATATTGTTCTTGATGACTTGATAAATAATGTAAAGCTGTAATTAATTGATAACTAATTGGATAAAAATAAAGAGCCATGAAAAATAAACTGGTTCTTGTGGTAATTTGATGTTAACTAAGTTGGAATATTAAGCATGTTTAATCCTTGTGATATCATACTCATTTGGTTCATTATGTCGGAACCAGTGAATTGAATATGTTAATTTTAGATGGATTTATGAACGTGTTTGATTGAATTCCCTGAAGGGTTCTGAGTTACCCTCTTGTTGTGAATTAGGGCTGAGAGCCCAATTGCTGTGGTGTGTTGTTTTTCTACTGCTTGTGATGTGATGTGACCGTGGATGGGTGTTGTGATATGAGTAGGTAGGGAGGCCTTGTGGTTGTGGCAGTGGATGGTGCCTAGAGTGGCGACATGCATTGGTTTATGCATTTGGGTGTCAGGGAGGACACCAGGGATGATGGTATGGGATTGATGTTCTGGCTAGATGTTTAGTGTTTTTCTTGGTTGTTATCAACTTTACTTCTCCCCACTAATCAAGGCAGCTGGTTTTGCTTACCCTTCATCTGAAAGGGGCGAAGAAGCACGGGGTATGCCACGTGCTTTCTGTGTTTATCCTTTCGAGGGAGAATGGGCCTACACTCTTGCTATAGGCAGCAAAGACTCGAAGGGTAGTATATCTACTCACCATGTTGACACCCCTTGTGTTTAGTAGCATAAGATGCTTTTCTAGAATTCATGGGAATATGGTAATGAAATTATAAAATTAATTTTTGATTAAATGGTGATACTCCACGGTGATGGAAGTGCTGGTTTTTAATTGTGATGTCATAACTTTAAAGGAACATTAAATTTTGAATGTGATGCCATGAAAGTTAATGTGGGTTGTTCATGGGTAATTAATAATGGAAGACATAATTAACGTACATTGGAATTGATGAAAAAGGGAATGAAGTAACTTAATGATGATCTTTAATTGGTGGTGTTCTTATAGGATATATAGTCTTAGAAATAGCAGCCCGGAGTCTGAGAGACGTTAGCTGCAATTGAGGCTAAGACTAGGTTATGCCCATAGTTTATTTGTGAGTAATATATATATTCTATAATTTTTGTGTTTCTATACGCTACTCTATCCTATCGGTAAGGTAAACTAACACCTCGGGGATTCTAAGCCATGGGGGGTGTTTTGCCCAAAATTACGATGGGAGGGTGAATGGTTGACTGCCCCCATTGATCCCGCTCTTTTCTCTTGGTAGATACTATTGTCATTGGCACAGCGGTAAGTCATCCCTATATATGTGTGTAGAGGGATGTAATGGCTTGTGCTTATTTCCACCCATATATTTTGGATGTAGTATCTTATAGACTACTATAGGTGTAACGTGTATAGGATTTGATGGCTTGAGGATCCATACGCGGTGTATGGGCTGTAATGGCTTGAGGTACAATACACGATGTATGATACACATTATACGGGATGTGGTGGCTCCCGGAACCTACCTGGTTACTTTTGGTTGTGAGGATGGTGTGGAGCTTAGCCCAGGTGTCTGTGTGCAAGCCTTTGTTCTGCATGAGGTGCAGATTGTGGAGCGTAGCAAAGGTATATGAGGGTAAGACTTTGGAGAGAGATGCACAGGATGTATGTCTTTGGGGAAAATTAGAAAACCATTGGAGAAGTAGTAGTGGGGTACCCTTTATATTCTTTACTATATACTATATTCTTTTATGCGTTACTTGGTGAGAGTAGCCATGGTGTGGTTGGGAACATAGTAAACCAGTTTAGGTGACGAGTTAGTTTCACTTGTTGTTCACTGTGCTTTAGAATTCATTATTTACTTTTGAAGGAGTGGCTATTGGGAGGATCCTATTGAGTATACTGTTATACTCACCCTACGTATATATAAACTGTTTTCAGGACACTTGGAGCAGGTTGGAGATCATGTTGGTTACTACTAGCTTGTGGTTGCAGGAGCTGTTCGGGCTTGTGATCGATGCTGTTTTTCATTCTTTTGTGTACTTTTAGTTTCCCCTTTCAGATGTTGTAATTTTTGCATGACATTACATATATGAACTTTGGATTTCTTTTACATTTCAGTTCTGAGTTGGAGTTGGTTGGTGGATGTCTTATCTCTCCCTTCCGCATGTACTCTCTTATAGTGTAATGCCTCCCATTTGTGTGTTTAATATACCCTCTGTGCTAGTCACCAATGTGGGGCCTACTGGAAGTGGGACTCAGGGGGTCATTATATCCCTTCTCACATTACCGGCCTAGTAGGAGTACACTTTGTTGAGAGGGGGTCGTGACACCATATTTACCCTTGGCATTACAAAATTTTAGTCGGCCCTGGGTGTCAGGTCAAAGGCGTGTTGGTGGGGAGTTAAAATAAAGTTTTTATTAAAAAATAATAAAAATAAAAATCCCCCATTTGATCTTTGTTGCGCACCAAGGTGGATCCTCCTCCATCCTTGTTTGTTTCACCGATGATCTTCCAATTCGATCTAATGAATTGCCCACGAGTTCAGATTCTGACGGCGGACGCTCCAGGATCGTACAATGGAAGCTTTGGAGCATGGATCTAAGCCAGAATGTTGGAATTTCCCCTACAAGGTAGGCAGTTTGAGTTTCAAAATCCCAAATACCTTATTTGTGTTTTTTTCTTCAAATTTTCATAAGGGTTGTGTAGTTCGGGTCGTGAGCTTTCCGAAACATGTTTTGGATCTGAATTTGGAGCACTGGGGTGATCCCAGTGTCTCTCGGATGTTTTCCATCGGGGAAACCAGTTTTACAGTGGCGATGGTAGCAACCATGGAAGATTATAGTGAATCAGTGGTGGCACGGAAGCGGTGAGGTTTTTTTCGACGGTGGCACGGTAGTTTCCGGTGACGACGCGGTGGTTTCTGGTGAGGTAGGCGGTGGTTCGGCCATGTTTTTCCTGGGGTTCTTTAAACCCCTATAACTTGAAAACAGGAAGTCTGATTTGAGAGCCGTTTGGGGAGACGTGATACTTGCATTGAGACGGACCACTTGAGATTATGTAGGTAATTTTGTGAGTTGGGTTTCTGGACTAGGGCCATGAAACGTTGAAAATAATAATAATAATTTATTATTTTCAACCTCAATCACCCATAAATCTTCCACGGAGTGTCCAAATGATGTAATGTTAGTGGCATCAAGACCCTAATGGTACGGAAGAAGTTTCATGATAGTTTCTGGGTGTTGCGACTGAGAACATGGTGTGGGCCCGATGCTGTAAGGTTCTGGCATTTATAGAGAAATCTGACTTTTCTGCTGGGAGTCTGTTTTGGATGATCGAGAAGGCGATCCCATTCATTTTCTCAATGGCATTGAAATGGTGCGATCTATTTGATGTGTTTCAGGAGTGTGGTGTGGTCCCCACCTGTACAGGCTTCAGTGAATAGGACCTTTTTCATCGGGTGTCCGTTTGGGATGATCGAGTAGTCGATCCCGTGTGTTTTTCTGAGTGGATCACAATGGTATAATCTGCATGATGAGTTTCAAATACCGATGTGGGTTATGTTATCCCCTAGAGGACCCTATGATAGATCCCATATCCAAGGAGTTTGGTGTTTATGTTGTTTTAGTGAGGTTTCCTCAGTGACGATATCTGACAAGCGTGATCTCTTGGGTGAGCGTCTGAGATGTTTGTGTGGGACCTAATGGAGTTTATTTCATAGACGACTGTCATCTGGGATTATAGTGATCATGGAGTGTGTTATCCTTGTTTTGAACCATAGCTGGGGATGAGGTCGGTACCTTATGTGGCTTGGTCCGTGAGCTGATTATATCTGGATGTTTTTGGTGTATGTAAGAGCGTATAACTGAGTGGATGTTTATGGTATATGTATGGGCATATACCTGGGCAGATGTTTGAGATATATGTTTGGTCATATACTTGAGGGGATTTTATAGGTGTATGTATCGGAATAGCCCGGGATTGAGATAACTAGTTGTGTTTAGATGAGGATGGACATGAGATGGAGTTTCTCTCTCGTTTGGGTTCCCTCTGGATGAGATGAGCGGACTTTTTCCTTTTAGTTTCACCATTTTTTGGGTTTATGGGGTACCTACTGATTATTGTTATACTCACACCTTCTTGGGCTTTTCCTGAACATGTTTCTGTCTTGTGTAGACTACAAGCCTTTCGATGGAGTCCTAGGAGGACCCAGAGCAGGCAGAGTTGAGTGAGCAGGATTGACCATGGAGTCTTACCGGAGCTATGTCGAGGAGATTTCTGTTGGTTCATTTTGCAACATACCCCTTCTTCCGAGAAGTTTGGATGCCTTTGTAGTTTTATTTTGCTGGGCACTATTTTTCCCATTTTGAACTGGTCTTGCACTCTGGTTTGGGATAGTTGTATGCATGAATTTACTATTCAGTTTTATATATATCTCTACATTGTTTCATGGAGGTTTATGTGGGTGTGTGTGTACATGTACATTAGCCTAATGCGTTCCTAGTGTGTGATAACCTACTTAACACTAGTCGCATACCCCTAACCTATTGGAGGCGGGCTTGGGGAGTCATGGATCAAGCCCCATTGGGTCTGGTCATGAAAAATTTGAACATTAAAATTATTCAGTTGAACCATACATAGATTCATTTGAACCTTATAAATTCATAAAATAATTATAGAGACTAAATGTCATCCTTATGAAATACAAATTGTATTAACATAAATAAAGCGATGTAACATTTTTAAAATTATTTTACATGTATATAAATACAATTTTTTTAAATATAAATTACCTTTCTAATAATTATATTTTAACTAAATAAAAATTAAATTACTATTTTTTTTGAATATTACATTTTTGTTTTAAATTAGTTTTAAAAAAATTCCATACACTTTTTTTTGTTAATTAGTTAAATATACTATATAATGATAGTCATTGATACATAAAATTTAATTTTATGAAAATATTTATTGGATTCCTTTAATACAATTTAATCTCTAAGTCATGAAGTATCTTTTACCTAGTGGAGTAAATATTGTTATTTTAATTTTTAAAATATATGTTTCATTACTTTATTTTATGTAATTATTGTTTACAAATCTAGTTTTTATATTTATAAATAGATTAAATGTTCTGATAAACACTTACTTGTTTTTTTAAAGTTGAATAATTATACTATTGATTATAAATTTGTATAATAACATAGAATTAACAATTAGAGATTAATCTATAAAAATTATAAGGAACTTGAAAAATTTATTATAATTGACTAGATGAATGGATTAATGTCGGAATGAAATATGATATAGAAACTATTATGAATTATATGATTGATTATTTTTTCTCTTGACAATCTACCTATTGTGATTATTGAGAAAATATCATCTTTCCAAATATGTTTCATAATGTTATTGAAATGTAGTGATATTATACTACCTTATATTATGTTTATTATATAATTAAAGAGTATTTCATATCATTTTTTCCACATACACAACTTATTTTAATGTTATTTTTAATTTATTTTCCATTAATGCTTTGTTTTGGGGGTTTCTAAAAGTTTTATGGAAAATAGGTGAGTTTTCATGAATTGGGCCAAACAGTGAGCCCAATTCCAGATTTAAAAATAAATTTTGTTTCTTTTATAAATATTTAATTTTTTAATATTTTCCACTAATTACAACTCCTAAATTTCTCCCCCAGATATATTAACACCAAAGTTAAATTTGGATCCTTTTTAAATCCATAATCATGGAGGATTTGTGTTTTTATTTGAGAATTGGGCCTACCTGAAAGCCCATTTTCCAGTTTTAAATTGTTTATTCAGTTTTTTTAATATCATATTCATTATAATGAATTTATCTATTATTCCACCTTTATCAAGACCCTAATATTCCCATGTGATCTCCCCTTCCTTTCCCCCCTCTTTAAAGCTCGTTTTCATCGCGATTGAGTGCTGAAATTCTTAGGGTTTCTAAAATCGGGCAGATTTGAGAAGGTAAGTTATTTCCATCATAACTCTCTCAATTCTTACTCTTTTCACCCATTATAGTTCCTAAATTGTCTCATAATACTTTTTATAACTTCCAATGAATGGTTGGATGTTTTCAAATTTAGATTCTGGTGGAATTTGGGTCATTTTATTCAAGTTTGTTTTGAGTAAGTGTTTCTCTCTTCAATTTCTTCATTCTCCTTAGGGTTTCCTCCCTTTTTAATTATGTTCTAAAATTTCCAGAAGTTATGGTTCGAACATATGGTTTTATTTGATGTATTTTTGGTTGAATATTTTGGTCAAGGACTGGATTTATCATCCTTGTGATGCGGCGGTGGTGTCGTTGATGTTTCGAACCATGTTTTGAGGGATTCGACACATTCAGTAGGTGGTTCCATGTGTAAAAAATTATTGATGAGTTATCATGCTGTATTTAGTCATTGTTCATATTCCTCATATGTTTGGTGTTGTGCGAAAATGGTTTATGATTGATTTGGTTAAGTGTTCAATTTTATATTTTCATTTTAATATGAACTTGGGTCTTTTAATGTGCTACTCGTGGGGTATTATTTGGGTGTATTTTATAACATATGGAATAGGTTTACTAAATATTTTTTGGACATAAAATTAGGGGTTGGAAATGTATTAGTGTCATGTGGTCCTAAAAAGAATGTTTTTGAATAGGGTTTTTGTGTAAAACATTGTTATACTTCTTGAATGTATTTTATGAAAATGTGTGTTTTCATTTGAATCTTTCATAGTATTATTCAAGGTGATCTTATAAAACTTGAAAGTGGTTTTATAAATGTCTCTAGGGCTTTCAATTATATTTTGGATAGGAATTGGTTTGGTTTTTGGTATTTAATGGTGAGTTTAAAATGGGTTTTGTGTGCAAGATATATTTACACCACTTGGGTTCTTTTTATGAAAATTGAAAATGTTTTAGTTGGTCAAGAAAAGTGGGAAAAGGGTGAATTTGTACTGTTTGGTATGTGTGTTCATCTATTTAGGGGTTTTTAATGGTGAAGTGAGGTTTTAAGATGTCAAAAAGTTTTATAATATTTTGTAAATTTCTGAAATGTTTTAATAAATTGTGATGTTAGAGCGAAACTAGTTTGTGGGTTGTTTCGTGTAAGTTTGAAGATAAAATGATTTTAAAGGTAAAAAGGGTATTATGTAACAATTGAGTGGGAAGTTATGAAAGTTTTAATATATTTGAATTGTTTTATAAAATTGTTTAATGGATTTGTGGAAGTGTTAAAGAAATGTGAAAAGTGTTGTGGGCTATTTTGGTGTGAGCTGGATTTCAAAATCAATTTGAATGAAAAGTGGACTTTTGTTACTTGTGTTGTATACATGTCGACTATTTAGTGAATTTATGATATGGAAATTGTATTATCATGTGAATATAATATTCATTGACTTATTGAACTTGTTTTAGCACAAAGGATAAACCCGGGTATCTAGGTGGGTGGACGTGTACTAGTATGATAGTGAATCCGTGGGGTTTTTCCTTATATTCACATAGAAAGATTGACGTTTACAACTCTAACTAAAATATGATGATAATGATTTGGGACCACTAGGTTATGGGTATGGTCCCTACTAGTGGCTCATGCATGAGAACATATATTTGTGATGGTTACTCTCACTGAGATACGAGGTACCTGGGATCCATATCTAACTAGTGCCTAGAGGATATTTCCCATTGCTTGTTCTCACTGGATATTTTGTGCATACCATCGGAATACGGTATGAAAGGCTGGAAAATTTAGTAGCTATAGTTTTTATTTTAATAGTTTTTATTCTTTAAATTAGCCCACCTGAAAACTGTTTTTATTTAATGTCGCATCTTTTTTAAATTTTAACTAGCTTCTCATGTTTTTGAAAACATGCATGAATTTCGTTATTAAATTTTTATCACATGGAATATTTAGTGGTGGTATCCTATTGGGATTTGTCTCACACCCTACTTACACCCTTGTGTGTAAGTAGACTTGGTTATTTTTGTTGTCGCAGGTTGGGTACAGTTTTTAGTTCAAGTGGTTCGGGTTTCTGGTAGTTCCTTGGTGGTGAAGTCCTGTATAGATGGCTTGAGGGTGGTGCCCCTTGCCATGAGGGTTCTCGGGCTGTCCTTATTTGGTTTTTTACCTTTGTAATGGTCTTTAAACATTGTTTGTACTTATGTAATTCAGTTCTGAAATTTTGTAAAAGATGGTTTTAGTTTAAAAATCCAAGTTTGTTTTATTGAGTTTGATTGTTTTTTAATGTTTATAAAATTGGGTAAATCATTTCCAATCATCATTGGATGATACCCGAGAACTTGTGCCAGCCTGTGGGGATCAGGAACGCCCTTCGGGCCTTGGCACAAGCCGAGTTTGGTGCCTGTTTGATGGTGACCAGATTCGGTTCATGAAAAATCGTTCCCAATCATCATTGTATGATACCCGAGCACTTGTGCAAGCCTGTGGGGATTAGGAATTCCCTTCAGGCCTTGGTACGAGACAGGTTTGGTGTCAGTTTGATGGTGACCAGATCCAGTTCATGTCAAAATGGTATCAGAGGAGGTTTTGGTTAACTCATTGGGTCACATTATTTAGGGAACAACTCGGATAATCTAAAGTTAGGATTGTTGGGACTTGGTAGATCAGTTATGGGTAGTGTGCCTGATCACCACACCTCATGAAAGGATTCAAGTTGCCATGGGATGTTGGGATTTATCTAAGTCCTTTGGTTTTCATGGTTTGATGATGATTTGGGAAAATGAAAAGAGTGTGGGGTTAATGGTCTCAGTGAGCTCACAGGGCCTGGCAAGCCATGTAGAGCTGGGGATATTCCCTAGAACACTCTCTGTGATAGTGAAGTGATTTGAATATGGACACCAACCATATTTCAAAGTCACCCACTGAAACTAGTTTCCTCTTACATTGTTTTGTGCTTTAGTTTTGAAATCTTATCACTTTGGTTTTAAAGTGACATGGTTTTAAGAAGCGTAATGTATTTATGAAATGATATTCAAATAAATATGGAATGGTTTGGTTTATGATATGGTGGAACTGAATTTTCAATATTGTTTTGAAATGGAAAATCGTGTTCTTACACCTCTTTTGAAAGCAGTAACTATGTTGAAGTTGGTTTTGAAAAGTGTTTCCAATAGAGTTTTCTAAACAATGAGAGTGTGTTTTAATGGGATGAGATGTTTTGAAATTGATTTGAATATCTTGAAAGTGATTTATTTTCTAAATGGTTGTGTCTTTATAAAAAAAATTTAAGATGTGAGTTGGGATTTTGATCTCATGGTTAGCAGTTTTGAGAAAAAGGGTGTGTTGGTTGACAGTTTTGGTTTTGAAAAGTGGAAATAATTTTTTTCTTAACCTTTGGTATTTTCGTGAGAAACCACATGAATGGGGTTATATGGGAATATGGATGGTTGATGACATGACTGGATGAGTGTCGGGATGGATATGAGGTGGGTGCCCGGTGTGGCATAGAAACATGCATGTGTATGTCCCATGGGGTTCCATTGGTGGATGCGCTAACCGCTGAACCATTTGTTTTCAAATAAATGTTTTTAAAGAGAAAAATGATGACTTGTTGAATTGTTTGGGGTGGTTTATATTATGTGTTTTTGGAAAATGTTGATGTTGTGGGATGTTTTGAGTCCAAGAACCCATCCTGTTTGAACTGTGTTTTGGGTTTGGTGTTGGTCAGTGAGTTGTGTTATAGGGATGGTTAGTGGTCTCTTTTGAAAATTGTTTTTGGATGCCTTTATGATGGTTCCTTTCATGTTTTCGGATCTGGTTTGTGGTATATCATGACCAATGGACCATATTTGTTGGTTCATTGGGTTCAATCGTTGGATGAGGTACACCCCCATTAAAGGTTAATACACAACTGAAGTGCAACCAGGATTGTTTCACCGTTTGAAGACCCTCCAGTTGATCAATATAAGTAATATTATTCTTGAGATTTTTAGATTGAGTCTACACCCATTACATTACTTGATTTTTAGATCTTATTGTAATGTGAGAGTGCTCATGGAAGGTTGAAAAAGACCTTATATTCTTATGTTTCCTGATTTGTCGATGGTGAATGTGGTCTAGGGTTGTTAGTGTGGATGAGTGTCTCGACGATGTCTAAGAGGGCCTTTGGGTTCTTCAAAGTTTTTTTTTTGAAGTATGAGTTCATGTTAAAGCACCGGTGTGGGAAATATGGTCATGATGGGATATTGTGGAAACATTCTAGAATTGTGTGTTGTTTGGGGATGTTGTATAAGGTCACTCTCCATGCATTGTTTATATCAGTCGTAGTGGTCATGTTCGTTGATGCCTTATGATATCATGTGCTCGATTGACAGTATACGTGAATGTAGTGAAATCCTCTGAGAGTCCTTGTTATGTTGGGTGAATTTCAACTTTGAAAAAACTTCAAAATCATCCCTTTTAGAGGAATGTGAGTGTAGGTGTTATTTACTTCTATTGTTTCTCACCTGAAGAAACAAGGTGTGATGTGTGTGCATCTTGTTAGACCTTATTTAGTGAAATATCAGGATAGGGTAAAGTGATTTTGGAATGTGTAATGTTTGGAAAACATATCTGGGATTGCGGTGTAGTTTTTGGTGGCACTGAAAGAAGAATCCTCATTTAGTGGGATTCCAATGACTAACTGCAAGGTTGAAGATGCTTCAATCATTTGAGCTCCAGCCATAGGTCTCGGAGAGAAGATGGCTAATAGTCAAGGGAAATCATAGGGTCAGTTAAACACTTGTACAAATTTCTATCCTAAATATGAACAATAGAAAGAGTTTAAAACTTTGGTATCATCATATTTCTTCTTTTGTTCGTGTTTGGTGGAAATAGGTCGAGGGCCTTGTACACATGTCATCGCCCAATGTCATTCCCTCCCACTTTGGTTTCCATTGAGTCTTTGGAGAATGGTTGGAGATTTGACTAGACAAGCTGAGCACATGGTTTGTGAGCGATTAAGAGAGACTGTGTGCCTGTAATCCATGTGGTAAGATTGATCAGCATAGTTAGTTCACAGTTTCACAAACTGTGTTGACTAACTGTGTGCCCTTCCCAAATCTTAAAATTTTTGGGTTTTTCTATGCTGGCCCATTCTAGTCAGTTAAGATGGTTGGTTCTTATGGTGGGGATAACCACTATGATTCTCATGTATGTTCCTTCAGAAATATTTAATGGAAGTCTACCCTATATACCAGAAAGACCATTTAGGCCTCCCCCGAATAGTTTCATGATTCTGTCTCGGAAAAAAATATTGGTTGTCTCTTATGGGGGGAGCATATTAGTGTCCCCCCATACTAGTAAATTAGATTTATCCATGGTCTTGGCTTGGTGTATATAGTCTCGTTCTGAGCTATCTAGATTCCAACATCTTCCTTGAGTATTGTTAGGGACTGGAGAGCGCCCAACTGTTTAGTTAAAGTATGGTAAGTGTAACCATGTTTAAAGTTGTTATTCGTATGGGTGAATTTCTTGAGTCATTTTCATATACTGTTTGAAGATTTTTATTTTGGGATAAAGTATAAATGTGATTGATTCTTTTAGGAATGTGGTGTGTGTTTTGGTTCTGAGAGAAATTTTTCCTTAATTTATCACTGGAGGTGTTTTAGCCTTTGGGGGTGAAACCTGGCAAGGGAGTACCTATTGGTTTCTCAGGGGGGTTTGGTTGTTGCTTTGACCATGTTGTGACCATTCAGGGCGAAAATTTTTCAAAGTTGGGGGAATTGTTACATAAATAACTTATTTTAAAGTTATTTTTAATTTATTTTCCATTCATTCTTTTTTTCGGGGTTTCCAAAGGTTTTATAGAAAATATGTGATTTTTAATGAATTTGGCCAAACCGTGAGCCCAATTTCAGATTTAAAAATAAAATTTGTTTCTTTTATAACTTTTTCATTTTGTAATATTTTTCACTCACTAGAAAACCTAAATATCATCCCCTGATATATTAACACTAAATTTAAATTTGGAGCCTTTATAAATCCATAATCATAGAGGATTTGTGTTTTTATTTGATAATTGGGCCAACCCGAAATCCCATTTTCATGTTTTAAATTGTTTCTTTAGTTTTTTTAATATCATATTCATTATAATGAATTCTTCATTTCCTTCACCTCCCTATCGACCCTAATAATTCCCGGCGTGCTCCAATAACTTTCCCCCCTCTTTGGAGCTCATTTTAATCACGATTGAGTGCTGAAATTCATAGGGTTTCTAAAATCGGGCAGATTTGAGGAGGTAAGTTATTTCCATCATAACACTCTCAATTCGTACTTTTTCCCCCATTCAAGTTCCTAAATGATCTCATAATCCTTTTTCAAACTTCCTTTGAATGGTTGTATGTTTTCAAATTCATATTATGGTGGATCTTGGGTCATTTTATTCTAGATTGTTTTGAGTAAGTGTTTCACTCTTCAATTTCTTCATTCTCCTTGTGGTTTCTCCCTCTTTAATTATGTTCTAAAATGTCCATAAGTTAGGGTTAGAACACATGGTTTGATTTGGTGTCTATTTGGTTAAATATTTGGTCTAGGACTGGATTACTCATCCTTGTGATGCGGCAGTGGTGCAGTTGATGTTTCGCAACATGTTTTGATGGATTCAACACTTTCGATAGATGGTTCCATGTGTAAAAAATTATTGATGAGTTATCTTACTGTATTTAGTAATTTTTCATATTACTCATATGTTGGGTGTTGTGAAAATATGGTTTATGATTGATTTGGTTATGTGTTCAATTTTATATTTGCATTTTAACTTCAAATTTGGTGTTTTAATGTATTACTCGTAAGGTATTATTTGGGTGTATTTCATAACATATGGAATTGGTTTACTAAATCTTGTTTGGACTTCCAATTCTGGTTTGGTAATGTATTAGTATCATGTTGTCCTAAAAAGAGAATTTTTGAATAGGTTTTATGTGTAAAATATTGTTATAATTCTTGAGAGCATTTTATGAAAATGTGTGTTTTCATTTGAATCTTTAGTAGTATTAATCAAGGTGATTTTATAAAACGTGAAAATGGATTAATAAATGTCTATAGGTATTCAAATTCTTATTTGGATTGGAATTGGTTAGGTTTTTGGTCTTAAATTGTCGTTTTGAAATGGGTTTTGTGTGCAATATATATTGACACCACTTGGGATCTTTTTATGAAAATTGAAAATGTTTTACTTGGCCAAGAAGAGTAGGAAAAGGGTGAATTTGTACTTTTTGGTATGTGTGTTCACCTATTTAGGGTTTTTGAATGGGGAAGTTTGGTTTTAACATGTCAAACAGTTTTACAATATTTTGTAAATTTCTCAAATGTTTTAATAAAATGTGATGTTGGAGCGAAACTTGTTTGTGGGCTGTTTCGTGTAAGATTGATGATAAAATGATTTTCAAGGTAAAAAGGGTATTATTTAACAATTGAGTGGGCTGTTATGAGAGTTTTTATCTATTGAAAGGGTTTTATAAAATTGTTTAATGGATTTGTGGAAGTGTTAAAGAAATGTGAAAAGTGTTGTGGGAAATTTTTGTGTGAGTCGGATTTCAAAATCAATCTGAATGAAAAGTGGACTTTTGTTAATTTTGTTGTATACATGTGGGCTGTTTGGTAAATTTATGATGTGGAAATGATATTTTCATGTGAAAAGTTTATTCATTGACTTGTTGACCTTGTTTGAGAACAAATGGAAAACCCAGGTATCTAGGTGGGTGGACGTGTACTAGTATGCTAGTGAATCCGTGGGGTTTGGCCTCGGTTTCCTTAGAAAGATTGACGCTTACAACTCTATCTAAACTATGATGATGATGATTGGGGGCCACTATGTTATGGGTATGTTCCCTACTAGTGGCTCGTGCCTGAGAAGGGATATTTTTTATGGTTACTCTCACCAAGATACGAGGTACCTGGGACCCACAGCTAATTAGTGCCTAGGGGTTATTTCCCATAGCTTGTGCTCACTGGATATTTTGTGCATATCGTCGGCATACGGTATGAGAGTATAGAAAATTCAGTAGCTGTGGTATTTATTTTAAAAGTTTTTATTCTTTAAATTAGCCCACCAGAAAACTTTTTTTATTTAATGTTGCATCTTTTAGAAATTTTAATGAGCATCTCATGTTTTTGAAAACTTACATGATTTTCGTCATTAAATTTTTATCACATGGAATCTATTAGTGGTGGTATCCTCTTGGGATTTGGATCACACCATACTTACACCCTTTTGTGTAAGTAGACTTGGTTATTTTTGTTGTTGCAGTTTGGGTACAGTTTTTAGTTCCTGTGGTTCGGGTTTCTGGCAGGTCCTTGGTGGTGAAGTCTTGTGGAGATGGCTTGAGGGTGGTGCCCCATTCCATGACGGTTTTTGGGCTGCCCTTATTTGGTTTTGTACCTTTGTAATGGTATTTAAACATAGTTTTAAATTATGTAATTCAGTTCTGAAATTTTGTAAAATACAATTTTATTTGAAAAATCCAGATTTGTTTTATTGAGTTTGTTTGTTGTTTAATGTTTATAAAATCGGGTAAATCATTCCCAATCATCATTGTATGATACCCGGGCACTTGCGCCAGCCCGTGGCGATCAAGAATGCCATCCAGGCCTTGTCACGAGCCAGTTTTGGTTCCGGTTTGATGGTGACCAGATCTGGTTCGTGGCAATTTTATTTTTGGATAATTTTTCTTACTAAATTAAATTATCTGAAAAAATAAATCCTTCGAACGATAAGAAATCAAAAATAAAAGAAATATAAATTTGGTTATGACTTAATCTATAAAATTTATAATTTTTGGTTTTTCGTTCAATATAAATGGTTGGTTTTGTAATTTTGTTTTAACTACTAAAAAAAGATAATTGGAATAGTTTTACCTCTACTAGAACAAATTGGGTTTAATCAAGATGAATCTCTTTTAAAAACACCGAGACACAATGAATACCATTTCTATCACAGAGTAGATAGAAGTGAAGATTATTTATAGTGTATATTCGATCTAAAATACTATGAAAATGGGTCAAATCAACCTGAAATCATCATAATATATTGATTGGGAATAATTTTTCAATGAAATCGAGAAATTGAAAGTATACATTATATTGATTTACTTATATTGATTTATTACCATATTGTTGTTAATATTAACATTTATCTTAGAACATTCATTATTAGAAATTGGTTTCTTTTGAGATGATTACATTAAATTTGAATGCCATAAATATTCCCCAATGACTACTATATTTCTTTGGAAATGTCATTGAATATTGGGCATCCTGAATAAAATATTACCTAAATCATCTCAAAATCTATCATTGAAATTTCATGGAAATAAATTATAATCTATCAAAAGTGTCGCCAAATAATCTTATAGGTATTAATGAGTTAAATTACTTTATAAATAAAAAATATATTAACATATTATGAAATTATATAATATTAAAATATTATAGTAATGTTTTGGACTGAAAAAACATGTAATAAATATTTTCTTATTTTCTTATTAAAAAAATATTGAAGAAAAAATTTGAAGATATCTAAACAAAGACTGAAAACAGTTGCAGATTAAAATTTCAAAATAGGAGGAGAAGAAAATATTAATCATTTGTTTAATATAATCACAAATATTAAAAATGGAATGAGTGGAATTGGAAAATTATGTTAAAATGCTGTAATGTATGAAAGAGTGTGGAAATTTCAAATTAATATGTGGTATACAAAGAATGGTTCAACAAAACAACATGATATTTTAAAAGGGTATAGACAGGTTTTTAATTTTAACATCATGTCACATATTCATGAGATTTGAGGAATGTGTCCCGTAACTATTTTCCATCAATATTTTCACAGAAGATATAAAATTAAATTTGCATCATGTTTTATATTAAGCTATATGTGCACAAACAGTTTCATGAATTGAATTTTCACATCAGTAAATATAGAATAACTCCTCAAATTTAGAACCTACTACAGGTTATAGTAGAAATTCTCTATAATTCCATTTGGACAGCTCAGAATAACTCACTATTTGATAACCATTTTTCAACATTTTATATAGATTCACTATTGATACAAAGAGAAAGGCATGTTTCATTAGGTGTTTATATTGGTGACATGTTTAATGATTTCCTGGATCTAAACATCCTTATACTGTACGAAATTTTGGGAGCTTACTGGAGACCTCTTGTGTTTAAGAGAAATTTATGAACTTGTCTAATTTCTACATGTGTTAATGACATTAATGATGGAGTAGTCTTTGGAATTTTGAGGCTCTCAGGATGTGGAGATGTTTTTAACAAATATTATTTCCTTGTTAATGGTCATTTAAATAGAATTATTTGGATGGGAAAAGAATGTGAAGGTGAATGATTATCTTTTATTTAACTTATCATATAGGTTTTATTTTACCATAGAAATATGATATGGATTGAATCAAATTCAAATGATTATATAAATTCTATTAAACCAAGAACTAGAGATGTACCATTTCAAATTATCCTCCATTGAATTAGATATCTAAACCATGAAAATTATCCCTTATTAACCATTTCACATTCCTTATGGGATGAATATCATGTGGTGAATGCACTATCAAAGTGGTAAATCAATGAAATGAGTATAATTTGGTCATTAAGACTATTGTGTACTATTTTGCGATGGTGGATATTGATATATGGAGAGTGGACCACTTCCACCATTGTAAACCCACTTGTAAATAATTACTTTGTACCATTATTTTTATTTCAATCATTTTTTGTTCATCCTATGTAGACCTTGTATTTTCAGGGGTATGAATTAAACCTAAATATATTAGTGACTAATAGACTAGGAAAAAGAATATGATTATTTTAAAAATAATATAAATGTTTCATCTATTTCCATTGAATCTATGATAAAAGGAAGTGAAGAAGATGAATCGTACAATCATTTAGAATGGTGTCTATAAAATTATGAAAATGAATATATTATTACAAAAATATTCAGAAGGAAATTTTAAAATATTGAACATAAATGAAATAAGAAAGGAAACTCATGTTATTATAATGTTTCTTTATAATTATCTTATTAGAAAAGTTAAATTTATGGATATATTAAAGTTCTTCAATACATTTAATAATTTGAGACAAGATATAAATTATAATAAATTAGTGAAAAAAACTTTATTAATTGGATGGAGTTAAATATATAACTCATATTTTAGCGAAGAATAATTGAAAATGAGTTAACTAATCTACACCTAATTGCTACTATAAATTATTATAGTGGTTATTTTTTAGATATAACTAATATTATAATCATAAACAATCTATAGTTGTTGAAATTAATAATAAAAAATAGGTAATATTTATAGAAATATTTTTAATATATTAGTTATATAAAGTATTCAAAGGTTGTAATACAAAATATCATTACTGTAATGAAGATATTTACTGGTAGGACTGAAATACAATATAATATAACATCATAGTATAATTAAAATATTTATTATGAAAAATATAAAAACAATGAAATGATATAAAAAATCACTTTAATGTTTATTAATATTGTTCAATTATTTATAACAGTATTACATATTTATTAAAATAAAAAAATGAATATTATAAATCATACAATTATATTATATGTTTTTATTTAAAAATTTAATTACAAAATTTTCAAATAATAATTGCAAAAAAATATAATAATTTTCATAGAAATGGTGTAAAATATAGAAAGGTGACAATGGAGTGATTATATAATATGATAAATATTTACATGAGTCTGAAATAATTAATTTTACGACACTATTTGTTTACATAAAGGAAACAGATCGATAAGAAGGTTCTCATACCACATAATGTTAATGGTGACTTCTTTACTGGTTAGACCATCTGCCATAATGATTTCCACAGGATAAAAATGAGTAAATATATAGAAAAAAAATTATACCATTTTATAAATTGGTATATAAAAATTTACAAAGCATGAAATTCTATTATTTTTTAAAAAAATATTGATTTTTAGTGAATATAAAAAAGTATATTTTTTTTAAATGTATTTTATTTATAATTAATTATTCAATTTTAACGTCCCATTATGTTATAAATTTGATTTTGAATAATAATTATTTTTTTAGTTTTATTTAATTAACTAAATTACTTTTATATCAACTTTATAATCTATTTTTTATATGGTTGTTTTGGTTTTAAAAACATGTTTTTTCAAAAAAAAACATTTTAAAATTAATAATACTTTTCCGTTTTAATTAATTTAAATAATACCTAATGAATACTTTTAAAAATTATATTTATATGTGATATATAAATAAATATTAATTTAAATTAATATAAGGATTATTAATTATCATAAAATTAATATGAAATCATATTTTTCATGAAACTTAAATTTCCAAAAAATCTACTTATTCACCATGCATGTAGGTTCAATTTTAAATTAAATTAATTCACGTTTTCAATATAAATTAATAAAAATGATTCCATATTTTAAATCAAAATAATTCATATTATCTATTTTGTAAAAATTATTTATTTAAATATTAAATAGTAAAATTTTAAGAATTATTTATTTTGAAAATAAGTAAATACATTTTTATCGAGGGTTATCTAAAATGATAGGGGTTAAAATTACATTTAATAAAGTATAAAATATATTATATATAAATAATAACTCCTTATCATATCTCATTGTTCATAATTTTCCATTATAGATCATTTTGGAATGCGGAAAATATGGGTAAACCATTTTCATGTTAGAAATTAGAAATGTGCCACTCACCTCGGGTTTAGAAGCCCACCCACTCATTTATCCTCTTAATACCATCCAATAAATTTATATTAGACATAACCTATCAGAATATCTTTCTTAATTACTTACCCAATACCATGATCTAAAAGTTTGTTCATAATGCCATCCTACATCATCTTTTGGGCCTTATAAAATGTTGTTGTCTAATGAAAAGGTGTCATTCATAACCATGAATTTTTATTATATCTCTTATAACACCTAATTACAATTTTATTAACTTATTATAATATAATAATAATTATATCTCCAATCCACATAGTTTTATTTTTTAATTAAATAATCAAAATACATATCCTCTTCTATCTAATGGGTATGATATCTTCATCTCTATGTAATGCACATTACCACCTCATGAATCAATGTCATTCATTCTCCATTATCACCTATAACATCTCATTTTAATTTATAATTTAATATATATATATATATATATGATACTCATATATTATATACAATTATGGAGTTACGATATCATTTATATATTGTTACAATATATTCTATGAGGGATACGATAATGTATCTTGTATCTACGGTGGACTACTACCACACGTAGCAATGTGATTCATTTTCTACTAACACTTTAAATGTATATTAATACAGATATATATAAATCATATATGTGTTATAAAATAATATTTTACTATATTCATGACATATTTTTCATTTTGATAATATAATATATCATTATATTTCTTAAACAAAAAAAATGTAAATATTAATCATGTACATATTGATTATCACCTCCATGAAGTGATTTGATAATTTTTATCATCACCACATCACATGAATGGTATATATAAGTATATTAAATGAAATGAAATGAAATATATGGAATTATTAAAATTCTGGATATATGAAATATTACATTATATTTTAAAAAATGATCGTTGATAAATGGAAATGTTACTTATGCGTACATATGACTTACCCTCTCTATGATCATAACATAGTATATAATCTTAACTATATTTATTGATTGTTTTTTAATGTATATCTGATTTATATATGTGATAAATATTTCATTATTATTATACAGAATATGTTGAAATAATGACCTCATAGACCAATAGTCATCCTACCAAATTCATTTTGATACATGAGTCGAATATCCATCGAAACATTTGGCTTAAACATAATTGATTATGAAATAGAAAATGACATGGTAATAATTTAATTTAATTGAACAAAATATGAAATGGGTTTTAAGAAGGTATGAAATTATTATATGATTATTATATTTGACTATAAATTATGAACATTATGAATCGGACTTGGTGAAACAAAGTTTTTCTCCCATTTCATTAATTGAGGCATATTTTGATTTTATTAACCTATATTATTTTAAAATATGTATATATATACACTTTCTTATGTTATAATTTGAAATTTCATATTTTCAATTTATATAATTTTTTTAATATCATTCTGTCTTTGGTCATGTTATTCAAATATTTCCAATGTGATAAGTTATTTTATAAAAATAATATTTTTATGTTTTTTTCTAAATTATCATTATTCCATATAGATGTATATAAACTGATTTTATTATTGAAATCAGAATTATATAATAGGAATTTATTCATTAATATAATTGTTCTTGTAAAAAATGAATAATTTTTTATAATGTTTTACATTATTTTAATGTTATAATATTAATGTTTTATTCTAACATATATGATGCCAATTACTTCTCCCATCACTGTAATAATTATTTTAATATTGGTTCTTTAATAAATTTTCATTTTTCTTCGAAGAAAATCCCACTTACCATTTTAAGATTATTTTATAAATTTACAATGGGTTATTAAAAGAAGTATTTATTTCATATTTAAAAAACAAATTTAAATAAAATGGGTATTTTTTTATCCTGAAATTATTTTATAAAATTTTATATAAATTCCTCATTTTTTTATGTTGAAAAAGTGAAAACATAAAATATTTTTTTCTTGAGGTGTTCCGTGTAATTTTTTACGATGGTTTGATCACTATTATAGATTTTAGGTGATCCTGTTTTAGCTTATATGATGTGTGTGACTAGATAGATTATATGTTTATTAAGTAATGATTATGTTCTCTAGAGATTTATATTGTAGGTAGGTATAGTTTTATATCAATTTTTTAGGGTTATATAAGGGGTCTCAAAGTGTTATACAACATGATATTCCATAAAACCTAGAAGAATTTATTATGTTTTGAAAAGAATTTTCAATAATTATTTTTAAATATTTATAATGATATTTCTTAAAGAAATTTTTTTATCTTTATTTAAAAAATGTTATGTTTTCTAATTAAATGACATTAATTTGATTTCTTGCTTCTCACTAGACTAACAGACTTAATTATTTTCCCTTTATGATAATTATTTGTTCATCCCATGTTTATAAAAATCATGTGGTATATGGATGGGTAATGAAAAGGAATGTATCAAGTTAAAAGTTATAAATATTTTTTATTATAGGAAATCATGATTTTTTATAATATTTCTGTTAGATTAAAAAATAGAATATAATTTGAAGTGTCAAACTTGTAATTTTTGATTTAATTAAATATGTGTTATTATATAATTTTCTAAAACAGTAGACATGAAAAGTCCATAAAGTGAAAGAATGAGAATTCTAGACTAAAACTCAATATTTTGTTATATTTAATGTTGTGTCAATATAGTTAATATCAAAGGATGCATTAGATAACATTCTTGGTATATTTAATGTATATATTACACCATTTAATGGTTTTACATTATTGTTATGATTAAATGATATTGATTTTTAATATTATCGTGTTGCATTATATAAAATATGTATATTCATAATTGTTTTGAAAGATGTAATAAGGAAGAAATTATGGGTAGACAATTATGGGAAAACATCCTTCAAAATTAGTATCTTGTTATGGTTCGAATTGGAATTGAAAATTTTGTTGAAGTGATGGTATAACTACCACAATCTATAAATTTTGGAGGAATCCATGTTAGAGATAAACCAGATCTACTGTGAAGGAATGTTTCTATAGTGGATACATTCATAAAGAAAAATCCCCTATTATTTAGTGGATCAACATACCCTATTATATTTGAAGGATGAATCAATGCTCTTGAGATGATATTTTATATCATGGGATGTTTGGAACATCAAATATTAATTCATATTATTTATCATGTTGAAGGTGAATATGATTGATGGTGGTATTTGGATAAAATATTAGAGATTAATATTACATTCATGCCATGGAATAACAAATATTTATGGTTTTTTCCTTAATGAAAATTTCCCTAAGATTGTAAGAATTATATGGAAGAAAAATTCATGTAATTTATAGAAAATGATGACTATTTTGGGGACACATATGAATAAAATGTTATGAGATCATACAGACACATTCCATATTTTCTCTGCGAAACAGACAGTATAATTAATATATTTTATTCCATATATAAAACAAATTATATTGATATTTATCCACATGAGTATTTAAAATCATTAACAGTTTTGATATTTTAGCTGAAAAAGATGATATGGATTTTTTTTAAAATTAATGGGCCACATGATATTGATTATTATTTGTGATCTAGATGGGTGGAGATGGGAATCATATATAAAGGAACGTTTGAGGTAAGAAAATGATGTTCCCATATTTTAGAATGTGTCGTAAAAATCACCCTAGAGAAGGTATTTTGAAAAAAATAAGTGTTAATAATCAAAAATGTGTTTTTATATTTCCTATGATTTCAAAAAAAATAATAAGAATGAATCCATGAATTGGAAAATAGATACCATCCAATGGTGACATTTTATTATTGTAATTATTTGGTTCATTTTTCTAATGTGTGGTCAAATATAGTAACTGAGAATAAATGTAATAACAATATAATCAAAATAGTTGTAAAGAAATATATTTCCACTATTATGGTTGATGTTAAGCTAACAAATTATGTGTTTCCTAGTATGTTTCATTTTTTATTTGAGAAATTACAATTCCTTATGTGATTCAGGATCTTAAAATTCTATCATTCATAATTAATTTTTAAATAAAACTGGAATAAAAACACATGAAGAGATTATATATATTTTTGTGAGATCTCATAGTGGAAATATTAAAGAAAACATTATTTATAAGAATCTTCTTATTGTTACAATGGGATAGTATTTCCTATAATCATGATTGAATGTGACATAATATTGTTCTGTATCATTCATGTTGTTGAATGGAATTCAATTTATTAAGATACGATATATTATAGAGATAATGACGTTATGTTTAATGATTTTATATTATTTATTACATACCAACATGTTTTAAAACTGATTAGAGTTATTAATGAATGGTACCTAGAACACGCTTCTGAAACTAATAAAAATGTTCAAAATAGTTATGTTCAATAATTAAATGAATGCATTGATGCACATCTTGATGATTTCCATTGAGTTATTATTTACCAAAAGGTTGTTTAAATTTTCTTATATTTTCCTGATGCTAATACAATTTCTAATACCCTTATCAAATGGATAAATAATATATTTTAGAATTGAATATGAAATGGAATGCTTTTATCAATACCGCTTTCATTTTAACCTGTACTTCGCTAGGCTTTATCTAGTTTTTTAAAAGAAATATGGTTTAGTGATACGTTCAATTAATTATTAAGACTTGAATAACATCACCTTTATGAAAATATATTCCTGACCTCATGTCAGTGATATTTTTTAAGTCAAAGGAGATCTATATTTTTCAAAGGTTGATCTATGACTTGCATACCATCTGTTAAAGGTGAATTATAATTGAATTATATATACAACATTTGAGACTAGATATGGGGTCTATGATTTTATAGATATTCCATTTGGGCTCTCTAATACAACTATTTTATTTACAAACTTTATGAATAGAGTTTTCGAGGAATTCATGGATAGGGTTATGGTTTTTTATTGATAAATTTTTTTATACTTTAAAATACAATAGGAACATGAGAAAAGCCTAAGGATATTTTATTAAAAGAATAAAATATATGAAAATATGTGGTAAATTTATAAAAAAATATTTTTTTTACAATAAATTTATTTCCCTATACACATTGATTCAAAATATGGTTTAACTAATAAACCTATTTAAACAAAAAAAAATTATGAAGGGCCACCACCAAAAAGTGTCACAGATATTCATTGGCTGCATTAATTAGTGGGTTACTACTAATTGTTTGTTGAAAAGGTTTCTAAGTTGTCAATCCCATTAACTATGTTTACAAAAAACGAGTTGAATAAATTTTCTAAAAAATAATTTAATTTCTGATTTCAGGAACTAAAACGAATTTTAATGAATGGTCAAATTTTAGACCCACCATGTAAATATTGATAATTATTTATCTAGAGAGATGATTAATTAAAGGGATATTTTTATTACCTAATGTAGTATTATCATTTAATTTATAATTCTTTATGTCACTTTTAACCTCATGAGTTAAATTATTGTACAAATGATCTTGAACTAACGATTATTGTTTTTACCCAAAAAATTTATAGGAAGAATTTATATAGAGTAATGTGTGAAATTTATAATAAACCCAATAGTTTGGAGTATATATTCATTTTTTTTGTAATTGATCATGATATAGAAAAGATGGATGGAACTGATCAAGGATTATAGTTATGTGATTCGTTACCATATTGGAAATGAATTCAATGTTGTTGATGAGTTGAGTTTAAGAAATTGTTCTATATTAACAATTTTACATTTAGAACATGAACATTTAGTTAATTATTTTATTAATTAGATCCCATATGTTTTATATTTAACCATATAATCTATTTTTATTTAGGTTTCATTGTAATAGTCATTAACATAATTAATTTAAAAAATTTAAAAATATGGTCATGATCATTATAAAAATGTATAATCTGTTAAGAAAGGTAAGTATTGTGAGTTTAACGATAATAAAAATTGATTTTATCATATTTAGATAATGACTATATATTCAATGTGATTCCTAGTAAATTATAAAACTATTTAATTATGTCATACATCCATTTACCCCCTTCATCTATATAGCACTATAATGTACTCGGAATTTCTAGAGTATTATATGTGGGATCGTGTGAAATGTGATAATGATGAATTTACCATGATCTTTACAAATTTTAAATATTTCAAGTAATAATTAAAATTATAAAAGATAATTCTTTATCCTTTTCTATTTCATTATATGAAATGAGAAAATTTATCAATATATTTCATGGTGGTATTTACAAAAGATCCACATTCGGAAAATGATATTTCGATTATTATTGATAAATAAACTAAATATGTATATTTACATTCATTTTTAGATAAAATATCATTATGTTATCATTATTTACTTTATCTAGAGGATATAGTCTTGTCACCTAGAGTTCCCTTCTGTGTGGTATTAGACCATGATATCTAGTACAAATCAAATACATTGAAAGAACATTAGATGTCATTAGGTACTGAATTAAATTACACTACATATTTTTAATCTCAATCTGATAGAATTAGTATGGAACTATTTGGACCCCGTAATATATTCTATTTTATTGTTCTATTGAATATAAGGGGTTTTGGGAAGATAATATTTATTTGGTTTAGTTTTTTTTAAAATGAATGTTATCATTCATGTATACAGATGACACCTTTTGAATCAATATTAAAAAATTGTGTCAGATGCAGGATTTTTAAGATGTTGTGTGATTTTGGATGTTTATAGTACCAATTTTGGGAGAGGAAATGACTCAGATGATATATTTTTTTAGTATCAAATGATAACATCTCACAAAAAGATGAAAAGTTATATGTATAAATTGGGGAAATGATTATTCTTTCAAGGTAAGTGATCATGTATTTGGTAAAGTATATCCATGGAAATATATTTCAAATTTTTGTAATAATGTAAAAGGTAATTTATTGGTTCATTTTACCATTTTAAATCTTAGATAAGGATTTATTAGTTTCCTATAGAGTGTCATTTTCACTAGGTTTTTTATGGGTAAAAAATATTCTTCATCCTTAAATGTTAAGGAAATATGAGCCGAATCCACCTCTTGTTTTTTACTAAGTAGTCCAGTTGGACTAGAACTTTTTCTTTGACGAATAGAATATTCAGATTTATAATTTCATATAAAAAGTTCTCCAGAATAAGTTGAATCTTCATGTTATGGTTTTTTGGAATAAACCATATTGTTGAAGATGCAACATGGGAATCTAAAAATGCTTTGATGAAAATATATCCCCATTTGTTTAATATAAGAATAAATTATGAGGATTCAATTTACATAATATTAGAATAATTAAAAAACACAATTAATGATTGAATACATCACATTCATGTTTATTAATATAGTTTTTTTCTTAAAAAATAGTAATTAATTTTAAAATTAGAAAAAGAAGTAGTTTTAATTAAACACATTTTTATATGGTTTTATTTGAAATGTGAAATTTTTAAAATTTTAAATTATATTTGAAAAAATTAATATATTTATTTAAAAAAATATTATCACATTTTAATTTTTCTGAACATTTGCAATTTTTTTCAAAATAATGATTTTATGATGAATAGAGAAAATAAAAATTATTTAAAAAAACAATTTATTTTAAACAAATTATGTAATAAAAATGAATACATATGTTTTAAAAATTATTTAAGGTAACATAATTAATATTTAGTTATATTAATTTCACTATAGTAATTTTAAATAAATATTATGTTTTATTTTATAATAATTTTATTTTTTGTGCTTAAAACAAAGATTTTTTTGAAAAATATTTTACAGTACACAATGTTTGTATTTTTTATTAAAAAATACTCCATAATTAGGAATATTTTAAATTAATTTGATAAAATATAAATTAATAAATATTAAGTTACATTCAAAAACTTATTATTATTTATATAGATAACAAAAAATATTCTTTTTTTAATGACACTTTCTTAAAACCCAATTATACATAATGTATGCGGGGATAATTTTAAATTAAAATTTTCCCGATAGTGAATTTATTTTGTTATAATGGATTCCATTTTTGTAGACCATTCAATTAATATTAAAATATAAATGTACATAATTTTTTACCAAATTGAATAATTAAATATATAAATATTAATTAGTGTTGCTAATGTAAAAAAGATTTATATAGGGTTTAAACAGAAAATATAAGGTTTAAATGACCAAATGATTTTCAAAAACCTATTTTATGACATAATTCTAACATATATGTTTTAGTTATTGATTATGGTCTATTTTAAATTCTATTAGAATTTGTGAAACATGGGTATTCTATTTTCTTTTCCTGGATACTAGTGTATCACTCACCTCACTTATAAAAGGCTACCCCAACTCCTCTCATCTCAACACCTTCAAAGACCAATTTATTAGCAAATATATAGCAAAATATCATCATTTAATTACAATAAATGACTTTGATAGATTAGTTTTATCATTAAACCATATTGTGAAGGATTTTTTTCCTACCTGAGGATGTTTTATGAAGATAATGTATCATGATTTACATTGAAATTTGATTATATTTCTCATTCAACCAAATTAAAATATCTATAAAATATGATTATATGGTAACAACAATATATAACATATATTGACATATAATTATGATCATTTAATAAAATAAATAAATATACTCTTCTTTCATAAGGGATTAGAAATCATTATTCATGTGTATGGAGGACTACAACCTCACAAAATGATGTCATTCACATACCATCACCACATTTCACTAATTCATTAATTAATGATATAAATTATATATCTTATATTAGTAATGTATTTATACTTATTCATCTATTAAATCTCATATACCTTCTTTATTTTCATAATGGGGGGAATTTTATAACTTCCCTAATGTATATGGTGGATTACTGCCTCTTGATACACTATGATTCGTTTTACACTAATGTGTTACACAGATTGTTAAAAGGATAATGATAATGAATATATGTGATATGAAGGAAATAATAATTATATTCATGATATATTTATAATTATGAAAAAGATAATATATCACATTTATTTCTTATATTGAATAATGATAATTTCTCTCGTGTATGTGTGGAATCCTACCTCTATGGCATGATGCGATTCATTTTTTTCAAGAAGACATAAAATGAATGATATATATAATAATATTTATGGAAATAAACTCGTATATATAATATTATTTTCATTCATTAAATATTAAATATGATATATCTTCTTTCCAAAATAAATGTCTAAAATTGATACTTTATTTACGCATATGTGTGGACTACTATCTCCATGATGGTGGTATATATCATTTTTCATAATCATCAATCAATATTTATTTTTAAAGTGTAATTGATTTAAAAATATGATAAGTATTTATTGAATATTATTATCTAGATATCTAAATAATAATCTCCTAGACCTATAGTAATCCTATAATATTAATTACGAGACATAAGACAAATAACATTCACTACTAGAAACAATATTTATACCAATCGGAGTATACCCATGATTTTCAAAATCCATTGAGATATTATTATATATTATGATTATTCTAATGGTTTTAATAATACAATTTGTATAGGTGGATTATATAAAATATATATAAACAATATTCAAAAATAGTTGGTAAATAAACCTAAAAATAACATTTTGAAACGATTTTAAAATAACCACTGGGATTGGTGAAATCAATACCAATGATTTAAAAACATTGGTATAGGAAAAAATATTTCATAAATTCCAATGGTTCATTAATACCATTTTTATAGTGTTATCAATTCACATTTCATAACAATAGTTTTATTAATTTTTTTTAGAAATAATCAATACTAACCGTTTTAAAAACCTATTGGTGAAGACTTGGAACCAAATTCTAGTAATGGTATACAACTATGTAGATCTAGATCCTACTAAAAGTGAGATCTTTGAGAATGTTCCAACTTCATCTCTATCAATAGAGACCTATCCTCAAATGAACTCTTCATTAATTTAATCGTTATTACCAAATTGATGAGTCCCAGATCTATCATCTAATATTACCCTCATATATTATCAACATATTTGGTTTCTAGTATCTATAAAAAATTTATAGCAATGAGTATAGTGGAGAAGGAACAATTTTTTTCCAATATTACTTTTGAATGGAACATACTCATATATCTATA
This sequence comes from Viscum album, assembly GCA_963277665.1. Classification (NCBI taxonomy): domain Eukaryota; kingdom Viridiplantae; phylum Streptophyta; class Magnoliopsida; order Santalales; family Viscaceae; genus Viscum; species Viscum album. The sequence goes on from OY728157.1 coordinate 1,800,607,585, forward strand.
GAAATTACTTATTTTAATTATTACATATATATATATATATTAACTATGAGAATAAAGATTATGTACCTATTTTTGAGGGATTAGTGACAAAAATCATTATTTGATTTGTGGGTCCTAATTGACTTCTCATTTTCTAATTAGATTAATTGAATAGAATTTTTCCATTATTTAATTTTTTAGTCCCCTTTAATGGATAAATTTATTTATTTTTTAGTGAAATTAATACTTTTATTATTCATCACAGCTTTATTACCCATTTGATATTATTATGATAGCTATTTCCAATAATATATTGATATTTGATTTTAGTGAGTTGTGAGATGATGAAAGTGACATGCTTCATATTTATAGTTTTTAGCTATCTTATATTGATCAACAAAGAGGTAATTTCATATGATGATAGTAAATTCTATAATACTATCATATATACTTAGGGGATGAGTGTGTTGACCTCGAGATAATATGTCATATTATCTTTAACAAACATGGTTCTTGATTAAGATTATTTATATATTACATACACAATGTTATTTATGATATATTCCAATATAGATATATATCATACCTTTTAATTCTAGGATGATATTTTTTCATAGGTAGTAAATTAATAATATTTAGGGGAATCATTAACATGAGCATCAGTTATAAGAGATGATTAGTTAATGGTATCACCTTGTGAATTACATAAAGGTTACAGGATATATGACTTAACATGAGATCATTTTAATATAGAAATGATTAACATTATCAAAAATAATTTATAAATGTTATAACCATTTATTGAATAAAAAAAATATTTTATAAATTCATAGATGATGATTTATACTCAAATCTATTTTTGAATGATAATGTAACCCCATTGTATATTTGATAGGTGTTCATAACTTCTTCTCATATGATATCTAATATAATCCTTAAATAATATATTACACTCAATAAAAATAAGATATCAAACTATACAAATACTCTAAAAAAATACCAGCCTCATTTTTACTATTATTTCATAATGATATTTCTAAATCCCTACTCATAACTATATAAGAATGAAATACTCCAAAGAATGTGTATTACTAAAAAATCCATACTAAAATTAATCTAGTTGATATTTGTATATCTCAAAAAAGAATATTAAATAAATTATACTAGATAAAGATGATGTTCTGTAATATAATCCATCTCTATTATATATCTAATTTTGAGAATAGTTCCAAAACATGAATAATAAATTACATTTCCTAATAAATACACATATTAATTGATAAATAATATTTAACCAATGACATAACAAAACCAATTAATTTACTCTAATCTACCACCTAACTTATGTGAAAATAAATACAACATCATATATCATATCTCCTTTAAATATTAGCATATTATACATGCATTTCTTATTTTTTAGTTTTTTTCAGCAATGAAATTCTATTACCATTATTTGATAAATACTTTTCTATTATATTTATAGAAATAATATATAAAAAAATAATTATTAAATTCAACTTTAATTTAGTTTATCAAATATGTATTTAATCTTATTCTAAATTTTATAAATTTATTGTGTACAATTTATTTTGTTTGCAACTCATACAATAATAGAACAATGGAGTCAATAAATATAAAAAATCATTTTACATAAATGTGTATATCCATTTAATTTAATTTTTTAAATTAAATGATTAATAAAAAAATTTAAATTATGGTTTTCTGCAATGAATTCCACTATTGAGATATTTTTTTAATATTTAAGTATTTTTTCCTTGAGAAAATTTGTTTTTCTTATATATAATAATGAAATATTTAGGGATGGTAAATAAACCATCATAATAGTAGTTTTTATATTTCAAAATGTGGATTTAAAATTTAATATCTACTTTGTAAATAATTATTCCATTTATATTTGATACAATGTGTTGTGGAGGCTCTTGATGTGTATGATGATAATACCTAAGGCCCAAATTATCACTTACATCAGGTTTGGTGGATATGAAACGCGAAAAGGTATGCTATCAACAATAGAATAGTACCATATCAATTGGATATTAGCCTAATTTATGTTCTATTTCTTCTACCATTGAGATAGAAAAATTTAAAACATAGGTATCATAGGATCATTCCCAGGTTGAAGAGGCCAAAAAAAAGTCATAGAAGATTGTGAATAGATTCAATGGGCCAACAATGATGTTTTTAAATATTTTTGAGGTATTATTTGCATCACATACATTATATAAAATCAAGGATTGGGTTGAATATATGTTCATGATGAGTACATTTTATAGTGAAATAAGTAGTGGTTATAGTGGTGGTTAGGATGATGACTTTCTTAGAGATGAAAATGGAAAGATTTAGGGTGAAGATGATTATAAGGATGATGTTGAGGATGATAATGGGGATGATAATGATGATAATTGTGATGGAGGGAATGATGAATATTATAGATATGGAGACAATTATGAGGGTCATATTAATCATTTAATTTCTTTCTGATATGTTTGACATTTGATGTTTTATGACTAGTTATATATTAATTTATTTTATGTTTTGAATGTGTGTTTTCATGTGTCAACGTTATTAATTTTTTTCTCATGTTATCATTATTTTTATATTGGATTGTGATTTTTTTTGTAGTTAATTAATAAAACTGGTGTTCTACATTAATTAATGAAGGTTATTGATGGATATTTGTGAAGGAAAGAGATTTCTGGGGGATGTCGGTTGAGGTTTGGGTAGGGTGGGAGTATAACTTATTAGGGAACTATGGGTGTTCTATAAAAATGTTTTCTATGTGAAGGGTATAAATATATACAAATGGTTTTAATGAAAAATTTTATATTGACTTATACAAAGGGTACCTTCATAACCATTGGTATTTCTTAAATTATTTTACCCCTATATCAATTATTCACTAAAAACCATTGGTAGAAGTTTATAATAATAGTAATTCACCGAATAGTTTGGAAAACATTTTTTACAGGCTATACCGATGGGTTTCCATCCTATACTAATGGCATTGAACCATTGGTATATCCAATAATTCCATGAGTTATTTAAGCATCATATGTAAATTTAATAGATTAAATAACTATATATGACATGGTAATAATATCAATGATATGAATAAAAAAATGTGAAAAAGGATCATAAGATATCAAATAGTTATTATAATTTTATTAATTATAAATATAGTCAATAATCATGATAAATCAAACACAATATAAGAGAATTCATCTTAATTCCCATTTATTGAGAAAAAATATGATTTAATACATCGATATTCTTTTATAAGAAGTACATACAACTCCTTTAATATAGTATATCATGAATTTATATATTTTTATTGTATTTATTTATTTTTACTCTTTTTATTTCATGGGGATAATGATTCTAATATTTACAATGTGATAAGGGATTGTTCTTTAAAAAATTCCATTTTAATGTTTTTATTTTAACTCTCTTTTTAATCCATGTCAAATATATTAAAATGATTTTATTATAGACACGATTTTTTTATAATGGATATTTATTAATTTCCATGAATTTTTTTAAAAAGGGTGATCTCTGTGGAATATTTTATATTATTTACAAAAAAAAAAAATAATGTTATAATTTAACATATAGTGAATCAATTAATTTTATAGTTGTAATAACCATTATTTAATGATAATATTTCATTTAAAATAATTCATTTTTATTATAATAAAGACCCATCATCATTATTTCTCAATATATTGGAATAGTAAATGGGTTTGTAAAAAAAATTAATTATCGTTATTATATTTTGTTTTTATAATAAATGGGTATTGTGATATAAAAAAAGTGATTTTTATTAATGTAAAAGTGTTTTTTTAAATGTTTTATGCTGATAAATTGAAAGAATAATTTTTTTATTAATGATATAGTCCTTGATCATTGTTTATGAATTGATTATCCGCATTATATCTCATGAGTGAGACCATTATATCTTTTATGATATATTCATTGAGATATGAATCTAATGAATTTTCTAATGATTATGTTGTTTAGGTATTTAAATTATATATTTTCCAAATGGTTATTACATTTTAAATGAGTTTTTGTACGAGTTCAGTAAGGGTTCTTTGATATGAACTACAAAGGAACCTACCTATTTTTTATATGTTTTCAAATGAGTTTTAAATGATATTATATTATGTTATGAGGGTGGATAATGCAATTTTAATAGAAAAATGATTCCCATTCTTTGAAATAGGTATTTTTTTATAAAAATATTTTTCATGGATTTTTTTCACTGGACTATCAGAATTATTCTTTTCATGATCGTTATTGAGATTATCATAATCATATACCAATTTTTATTTTTATTTTGAAAGTTTATTTATGGTTAAAAGAATGTAATAACTCATGAAGAAATACATGATTATCATACCAGAAAAAATCAATATTTATTTTAAAATCTTTATATTATTGGATAAATACTTATTAATTAGAATTATCCACTTTGTAATTTTATGTTTTTCTACATATTACCTATATCCGAATTATCTAATACTCTAAACATATAAATAATATTAAATTTAATCTTACCTAATTATTTAATAACACTCATTATTTGTTTTTTTATCTTAGTGTTCTTATAATCATGAAATAATCCAAAATAAAATGATAAAATAAATAAATAAATTTTATTTTTGAAGTATGAAATTTCTACATTAGTAAAAGGAAAAAGATTCTATGATAAAATTATTTCCATTAGTAATCAGTAAAATAATAAAAGTTATTACGGTTATGATAAACAATTATTTTTAATGTATAATAAATTCTATTGGAAAGGTTCTTAATGTTGTATATGAACCGGCAAATAATTTTTCATAAAAAAAATATTAACAATGAATGTGAATTATATATATTATTTCATAAATATTTATGTTTTATAGAATGATTTATTTTAATGAAATTATACATAGGATTAGATTTTAGTAATTTCATTAAATTTATCTGGATATAGAGAAGTTATTTTATTAATCCCAATGGACTAAAATATTCATGGGTACAAAAACAGCTTTCAATGTTATTTTCTATAAATATTTATTTTTATATATTGAAAATTATATTTTTCACTTGATAAATTTATTCCGCAAATAAATGAATGCATAAAAATCATTGTTCATATAATACAATCACTGAGTTGGTGCCATTTATATATTTAGAAAAAACCATAAATGTATAGATAATGCTTTGGGTGAGTTATGTACTTTAAAATAAATAGTTTTTTCTAAATTAATTGATTGATTTAAAGGGATAGTTCTATGATCTATCACAGAAAAGGAAAAATTGCATCCTCAATTATTTGATATTTTTCAAATTTGAGGAGAAAATTATGTGCACACCCATTTTTGAAACATAATGGATCTTTACATGATGTGTGAAATATCACACATTGTGTGAAAAGAATTCTAAAAATGTATTCAAAATCAAGTGACATGGTGGTGAGAATAAATTTTTGATATAAATTGTATTATTTAATTATTTTAATTTAAAAAGTAGTTTTATAGCTATAAAAATTATTTTTTAGGGGTTCTAAAGAAAACCATAGCCTAAAAATAATATACATGGGTTGTTCAATTTATTATCATTTATTTCATTTAATAATATTTTGTTTCTATTCATGGAGCTAATGATTGAATTCATATCAATTTTTATGATCTTTTGAAAAATATAATATATGATAGAGTTATAAAATTTCAAATTAATTATCCTATTTGAATTCACCCATGCACAATCACATTATTCAATTCCCTAATATTAAATCTTCCAGGTCTATTCACCCATGTCTTATCACCACTGTCTATCCACAAACACCCAGGTTTCATTTCATTAATATTAAAATATATGAAATCTCAATTTCACCATCCTAATATTACCAGATAAGGTCATTAAGAATGTGTTAACAGACATAACATTCATACCATAGTTTTTCTATATAAATATTATTGCATAGACATCTCTCATGTTCCAATAAATCAATAATTTCATATAAATTCACCCATTATTATCCCAAATAGAATAATTTTCATAGATGTAGAGGTTCCTAAGGTTACCTTCAACTAGGTATTCATTTACCCCACTAGATAGACTATGATGATTATAAACTAAGTGGAATAACCAAATAAATGTGAAAATTATCTCACTCCTATATAAAAACCTATCTAAAAATCACATCATCCATAGTACTTGACTATGATAAAGGCCCATAAATGTCACTAATAATATAGTATCACGTTCATAACCTCTTTGGGGAAATCTAAACATAGTTAATATGAACCTATGTTTTTTTAGAGGAGGATGATACTTGGGAGAAACCCTATGAAATAAAAAAAAAGTGGTAGAGTAGTTCACCGTTATATGGTCACATCATTAAAACAATTCCAAAACATGTGTTTTAAGACATGAAATCATATTTTTGTATACCTAGTGGCCTGATTATGTTTTTATATAATTTAGAAATTAACCATACATAAAAAGACATTAATTAAAAAGTGGACCCATGTAATAAATGAATAAATTTCTGATAGTATAAATCATTTAAAATGATTTTTTTTAATTTCATTAAACAATAATCATAGAATTAAATGTGAATTGTAATTTATTCATACTCAATATTAAACAATTCGAATGAAAATTCAAAACATGGGATGAGCATAATAACCTCAAAAAATTATATAAATTAATCAAATATATTAGTCTAGTAAGAAAATGAAAACCTATAAAATCATTACCATTTATTTCTTATTCATTGATTGTATAAAATAAATAATATCTATATGGGGAAAAATTTTTAGTTAAACAACCCGTTAACCCCCATAGCAATAAAATTGAATCCAATATTGGGATTTTAGAGAATTAAATTCATAAACCATGTTGAATATTTTTATAAATAAAAGTTTATAAATTAAATCCATAGTATAAACATCTATAGTTAACCCCACCTTATCTTATTTTTTTCATCTAATTTTACCTAATTTATTAGAGAGATATTTCAGTCTCACCTATATTATATGTTGTATTAGAAATATCTATCACAAAAGCTACCCTGAGTCCCCCATCATCTTCATCAATGTTCTCGATTCATATTTTGAATAAAAAAATGAATTTTTTATTTTTTTTCATAAATAACTTATTCAATTACTCATGCGTACCTAGAACATGACCACTTCTAATTATTCCATAAGAATTGGGAAAAATATAATTTCCTTTAACAAACACTTAAGAATGAAAAATTCAAAGCAAAAAAGGAAAAATATTATCAATAAAAATCTGAGTTCAATTTTAGAGAATGAATAATACTAAATAAATTCAATGATGGTGGAATTCTATAGTAAATCCATATATATGTTAAAAACATTCTTTCTGGGCATTTATAAATAGTCAAAAAAATACACTATATTGAAAATTTAAAAAATATTCCTTTATAAAACATTCTTAATAATGTAATATATATATATATATATATAATTAACTATAAATCATTTTACGAATAAATAAGATTATTATTTTAATATTTAAAAAAATATTATTATGAACTTGAATTAATTTATAACATTTTAAATAACATTTTAAAATAAAATTTGTCACCTTACATCAAATTAAGCTGTGTAAGTTCTATAATACATGAATAATGAAATTATATTAGATTTATAATTTGTTAATAATATTTTAATTTTTAATTTAATTATTATTATAAGTCATTTAATTAAATGTATCCCCTAGTTTTATTTGGTTAATAAAATTGTGATATTCACATTTTATGTTTTAGGATTGTTTAGTTTACAACTTTAAAACCACTTCAGTATGTTGAGTATGGTTAAAGTAGATATATTTTAATTATGTATAGAATATTTGACATAAAATATTTATTATTTTTATAATATATATACAATTTTAAAACCATCCAGGTAAGGTCCCCTTGAGAAATAAACAATTTTGTTTCAGAGAGATGGTTGTCTATAATATGCATGAATGAAATTTTTATTTCTATAGAGTGTGGAAATGAAATAAATATATATAATATTTTAACATAAAAATAATAAATATTCTATAAATTTCAAATTTGTTCATTAGATCCATCCATATAACCTTATTCTTAAGGTGGAAATGAAAGAAAAATTGCATTACTTGTTCATTTCCACATGCACATATGAATGACACTGTCATTTTTCAATGGATTTAAAGGAATGAAAAGAGATGATATTATCTATTTCATGAATCATAATAATGTAATAAATAATAGATATATTAACTTTTCAATCTTTTTTTCAAACCATTTCATTAGGAGATAAATAATGAAACACATCGCTTTGTGGAGTTGTTTTTTCACATGTATAGATGTGTGATGTTTTCGTTGCCCATAAGATGGAAAGGAAGATGAAAATGGGTTATTACATAAATATAATAACATTTTAGTATATGGGATATGTAAATTTTTTTATATCACTATGGTTAATTTATTTTTATGTGATGGAAAATTAAATTAAACAATAGAGCACTAGGTTAATAATTGTTCCAGTTTTTGGGACAACCTCCTATTGTTAATATATAATGAATTCGTAGTTTTGTATTATGATATTTAAAGAACATTTAAAATGTGTTTATGGATAATAAATTTATTTTGGATGGTATTTTATGATTTAATAGGATATTTAAGTCTAGATATGAGAGGATAGGAGATGTCATTTTATAAGTGAGGGAGTGGAAGAAGTTATATTTCTTTAAAAACTACAATAGTATTATTGTTTTAGTTAAGATAAATAACTAAAAATGACTCATATTAGAATATAATATGATTCATGTTTTATATATTAAAATAATATATTATTTTAACATTTTTTGTTCATTTAATCATTATAATATCTAGCTTAAAACTTTTGACACTTATTTTCTTGGATTGTTGTATCAAATTCTTTTTATAATATTTACTATTCAAAAAATAATAATGACTCATTAGAAAATTTTGAACATATATTTCCAAATACGAAGTCCATTTTATGAAATTTTAATTCATTATGTTCTATATTTAGTTTCAAAATATTCCCACAATGTTTTATGAACAGTTTTCTTGAAAAATAGAATTTTCATTAAACCATATACATGAATAAAAATGATTCATATTACCGTTATTAGATTATGTATAATCAAATGAAACTAGTTATATTTTAAATCCAAAATATAAAATAATGTGAATTTTAAAATATATTAGATAATGAAATTCAAAAAAAAGAATATCTTTTTATATTAAACCAATAATCATAATTTTCAAAAAACAAAATATTATCATCATATAAATCTAGAATGATTATTTAAGAAACTGTATACTTTTTTATAATTCAAATTATACTATTTTTAGAAAAATCATTTAGATAAAACCGTATAATATATATATAATTGTTTTAATGAATAAAATTATTTCCTTTTATATTTTAAATGAAAATAGATTTCATATAATGAATATATCTATATTAGTTATAATTATTGAATATAAATATATTTGGAATTTAATTTTCTCATAAATTAACTAGGTTTGTTACATTATTCCACCATTTTAGAATTTTTCTCTTTGTAATTTTATTAATTATATAAATAATAGCAGATATATTTTATTCATAACATTTTTTTATTCTCAAGTTTCTTTTTGAAACATATTTTTCCTATAAATCTAATACATGATAAATCACCTTATTCCACAAAACCTACACTTTTTGATAAATAATGCAAATGAGTAAATAAATTATTTTCTTTAAAATGTATTATTTTTAAGATTAAATCCTGAGATATATCATGTACATATTTCCATAATAAAAAATCATGAAACCCATCACGTACCTTAGATATAATGAGAGGAAAATAAATATTGTAAGAAAGTAATATAGAATTCTTTGGAATTTCATATTATTGAAATTAATAAGAGACTTATTAAGCTATTCTATATTTTTTTGAAATTAATATTTCCACGAGATAAATTATGAAGAACATTATCACATACATTAAATGAAACAATGTTCCTTTGGTTATCAATATAACATTGTTACCTACTATTAGATTCTCTTTATATCAGTTTATTAAATTTATTTTTTATTTTATATCTACTATGAACCCTATAAGTACCACCTTGTTTTCCCCAACATCATTTAAATAATATAGAATTTCCACATCAAATTTTATAAAATTCATAAAAAGGTTCAATATTTATGATCAATTGAAAAATGTTATTATAATAAAAATCCTCAAATGGATGATATTGATCCCATGATTATTAGTAATTAGTTCAATATTCATTATGAATTTATTTGATACTATGAATTATTCACTACAACTATCCATCAATTTATGTTGATTACTTTTACTAAAATTTAACTAAGTATCAAATGAATTTTGATGGCCTTTCTAAAAATTATAAGTAAACGCGGATCATTATATAGAATAATAGAGATTTTAACTACTTTTAATCTATAAGACTTGGTGAGATATTATAAGTAATGTTGATATAAAGCCATAATATCTTGAATAGTATATAAATGGGATGATTAATTCTATAATCGAAAATTAAAAATAAAATTTAATTATTGCATCATTATTTCTATAGAAAAACATCAATGGAATCCATAGTTATATTTACCCATTTCTACTCCTGTTATGGAAAAAGGTGATGAATTCAATTCATTATTTTTTATTTGACTTCAACTTATTCAATATTCAAATATAAAATTGTTATAATCTATAATATATTTATATATTTTAACCCAAAATTAATACAACTTATGGGAACTCTAAATTGTGTAATTGTTTTTAAGGAAATAAAAGAGAGATCCTAATGCATCAATCGACATTTGATTAATCGATAGGGATATTTTCGAAACAAAAATCCTTTTTTTGAAATCTCAAAACACCATAAAAATTATGTTCAAGTTTCAGTATATTATCTATCGTTAAAAAATAATTATTTTCTTTAAAATTGAGTTTTATTTCTTAATGAAATATAATTCTATAGTAAAAAATTTATTATATTGAAAAATAGAAAATAGAAAGAGTTCTTGATTTTGTATATTTTACGACAAAATTAAAAAAAAATCTCATACAAAATATCATATTCCAAACATATCACTATTAATACTGAATTATCATTTTGAAATTAATAATCAATTATATTCATTTATTTACCATTAAGGTAAAGAATTGAGTAATAATAATCAATTATTAGTTGAATCCATATTCTATAACTCTTGTCAAACTCTTTAACAGTGAATATATACCCCAAACATTTATGATTAATAAATATTTCACTCGTTATTCACAAAACTTATGCTCCTATAAAATTAAATCAAAAACCAAAACATCCAATGATAGATAATGTGCATGAAACTTTAATTTTTAAGATTTTAATTATAATGAAGAATAAATATTTACCATGTTATTCTATATATGAACAAAATGATGTATCCTGAATAAAGTGTCATTGTAGATGAATATTTTTCCCTTAACCGTGGTATTATCCAAAGATATATCATTTAACAATCATGTTTTAATTTCCTAGTGTAATTAATCATAATATTTCTTCCAGTTGAATTTAATTGCATTTCATGTTAACATATTTATTAAACTACACATCTATGTAATGTTCTCAACAAAATATCCACAGTAACCCTCTAATCAATGAAAACTATTATTTCTTCTTAATATTTTTTTTTTCATCACATTCTCCAATCCAATTTTTTTTAATTATGTCCAATAATTATTCCATATTTTTTTATAATATCCCTATTAGATTAAATTTTTTTGAACCAAAAATAGAAATCACTAAATTTTCCTTATAAATTCGTTCCATTCAATGGTTTCAATAGTATATATAGTTTCATTTCACGATCCTGATGAAATTTATAATATAAAAAACTATCATTATTTAAAATAACCTAAAACATATCCAGACATTCATAAAAAAACTGTATTCAGAAGATCCATAAATATAGAATGTGCATTATAAAATCCAATGTTTGTAACAAAAAACTAATAATGCCAATATCATGCCTGATTTTTTTCAACAGTTATATTCCTCATACTCCTTAAATTGTTGGTATCCCATCCAGAGGACAATATTCAAAAAATTCACACTCTATAGCTATTATCTAATTAATAATTGATATGATTTTATCTATATCTGTTCCTAGTGGTGTTTTTTTTCATGTATCTATAATTTTGGAAAAGAATCATTGAAACATCGTTATTTTTAACCAATAAAATAATATTACACCAAAGTAAGGTTTCATGAAGAATGATACCTTTATCGATAAATTTTCCCTAATATTTTTCTGATTTTGTCTGTTCTACTAGATCAATTTGATATGGGGTTTTTTGAAATTTTCTTTGAATTATTAAATATGTCTATATTAATCTCAACATACCGATCTATAATAAAACATGGAAAAGAATTCGAAAAAAATAAATATTCATGAACTAATAAGCATTATTAATTTCTATAGTCTCTATGATTTCCAATATATTTGACAGATAACATTATTTGAAACCCTTATTAATTTTCATGATTATTAATATTTTATCAATTGTATAGATTCATAGAATTTAGAATTCTAAAATCATTAATCTCTTTTATTATGATAGAATAAAATACAATCCATAGTAAGAATATTATCATAATGTATTATGTTTTGTTCCAAATTATTTTCAGGGAATCCCATCCCAATTATAATAATAGTAATATTCCCATAAATCATTGATATTTTAATAATTCTAATAAGAGATTTTCAAAAGGACATGTCTTCATTTCATTATGAGATATGAAAAAAATTTATGAATAATTACCTTAATTGAAGGAATGTGATAAAACAATGATGAATAAGACATCAATATAAGTAGAATAAATTTGAAAAATGCCTTTAAAGACATCATTAGATGTCTTATAATCATCTATATTTATAGAAAATTACCTTTCTATTCCAATTTAATTTTGATATTAATGATTTATATCTAGGGTAACTAACATCAGACACATGGTAGCATAATTCACCAACTCAATGAATATAATAAATCTCATTATTCTTTGACTATTAGTTACCACATTAATTTTTTGATTTGGACTCTTTTAATTACATTAAAAATTAAATTGACCAAACATAAAACACTTATAACACTTTCTAGATCAAAAAGTCATTACCTAAAATTTCATTAACGGAATCTATAACATGTATGTAGCATATATTTAGATTTCAAAGTTTAATATTTCTCAATTTCTCTCAACCTTGAAAAATTATTACTCTTTTCATAACAATAAACATTAATGCTAGAAATCGAAATCTCAATATTCTTATAAAATTCATCATCATTTTAATAACATTAAAATTCACATCTTTTGATTCTATGTAAAATTTATAAATTTTACTATCATGGCCTCTAATACAATTCATTGTGTATATGGACATTGTTGATGAATTTTTTTTAAATGGATTTCAAATCCACCATTATTTAGCCACTTCTAAGAAATAGTTCCCATTTTGAGACCCATAGAATTTGTGAACAATTTATTAGGGAATATATTCATAAATAAATTCTATTCCTTGACATAATGTTCATATATTTGTGAAGTAATCTTCTGATGTGATCACATTTGATCGACATATCAATCAAAATAACTATTATAATGCATTAAAATTGGTTTTTATGAATATCTTATGACTTAAAATATAATTTCTAGAGAATTAATATATCATTTGACTATAACTAGTTTTGATGTTCCATGAAAATAAATAAATAGTTATTTCATAAAATTTTAAACCACTAACATGATCATATATAGTAAATATATTTTAACTCTAAAAAATATTCCACCACCATTTATAAATTGTGTGTGATAATCCATCAGAGAAAAATATCATGTAAAATTATAACAATTCGAAGATACTAAATTGGATGTATATTTCTACCTTTATATGTTCATAATTTAGCTTTACCATATCATTTATGGAAACCCATTCTGAACAGATATAGATCATATTAAAGAACTTAATAATCTTGAAATTATATATCATTTCAAAATAACCATAATTTAGAATCCATAATGGGTTTTTTAACAACATTATATTAACCAATAAATTTATATAAACCGTAAATATGGTAAATATATAAGGATCCAACATAATCTATTTCAAAATCATTATTTTTAGGTTTGAATTCACATCCATTCAATCCAAAAAACCTTATTAATTTTATAGTTTTAGATAATTAGTTCATAACTCATAAATTACAAACAATACATTTAAAAGAGGATAATTTTACTCAATTTAATTTTTTTTGGAATGTATATCTTTTAAAATGATACATGTTTTCTATTAATAATATATTTTTATGTAATTTCATATAAATAATTATTAAATCCTACTAATTCTTAACAATTGTGAAGAAAATTAGAAATCATGGTATAATCATAAAAATATCAGTATGGGATATAGAATAATGAAACCCATTAGTCTAGTCAAAAACATCGAAATCCATAATTTTTTAACTTTTTACAAAAATCCCTTTTAGAATATAAAATAAATCATATCGATAAGCAGAATAAATTTCTTATCAAATAATACCATTTAAATACATAATAAGAAAATTGATATCCCAATAGGAATTCTTGAGATTTATATTTATATACTAAATTATCATGTGAATAACATAACTAGAAAAGAGTTAAATATAAATGTGAAGCATCCCTAGTTAACTTTATCCCTAATTCCATTGAAGATGCAAAAATGTATTCAATGTAGGGGGAGTTTTGTTAGTTTCACCAGTTTTCTAGGTTGTACCATGATGACATATTTTATAATATATATCAAGAAAACCCATAATAATTTATAAGAATAATGAACAACATCGATAATGAAACATTTTTACGCTTTTACCTAGTCATCATTAGACCCATGATAAACTCATTTTAACTAATAACAAAATCACATTCGATTTTCTCATAAAAATAAAATGAAATATATATTCATTTTAAAAAATATAAAGCTTTAATATTTACTTATGGATAGATAAAATGATATTATATAGAAACATATGTAAAAATTTAGATGAATTCTGATAAAAAATAATTATTATGAAGAGCGGAATGGAATTAAATCTGTATATAGAAAATATGTATTTTTGTAACTTTTGAAAAATGATAAAATTAAACCGTAATTTGTTTTTGAGAATATTATTTTTGAATAATCATACAAATATTTTCAATTATAGTGAAAAATTAAAATTATTATCTGATAAATAATGAATCATAATATTCAAGAAATATTTAACAGAACATATGTATAGAGGGAATGAGTTTGAACCATTTTAAGAAACATTTTAAAATAAATCCACATACCTAAATTACCACCTTCATTCATACATTTTTATAAATAAAAAATAATAAAAATAGGTCATTTTTATGACTTTTTAATTATATTTTTTTGTTAATTTCATTATAATAATTTGGTTTATTCTATTTATTACTTTCTTTATTTAGTAAAAAATATAATTTTTATGTTTGATATTTTTTTCATTCAAATTATAACCTCTAGTTCATATAAATGAATTAACTATAGTCAAAAGTTTATTGTTTCTATAATATATAGAATTGTAATAATTTTATCTTTTTCATATTTATATATTACCAAAAATTTTAAAACTAAATATGAAATTTTGCCACTAAAATTGAACCACATTGTTTTGTGGAGATGATCGTTCATACATACTGATGAATGTTATTTCCATTCTTGTAACTATTAAACAAATAAATTAAAAATATTTTAAATTTAATGAATCATAAATATATTTTCCATGTCATATTTATTCAATAGTTATTTCCTAATGAATAAGCTTTGGGGTTCAAAATGACAAAATAATCACATTTCCTCATCATTTTGGTTTTCTAAACAGACATGTGAATGATGTTTTCATTTTTCAATGGATGAAAATAAAATAAAATAGAATATATATAATAATTATGGAATTTTAAATATTTCATAAATAATATATAAATATATATTTCATTATTTTAATCATCCATATTGTCCGATAATAACAAATGGAACACATTGTTTTAGTAGGCGGTATTGTACACATACACATGAGTAATGACTCCATTTCCAATATTGGATTTTTATATGTTATGTTAGATATGATATGATCTTGATGTGTTTATAATATATTTTTAGGGGTTTCTATTAATATGTGATAGAGGCAACTCACATTGAATTTTACATAAGATTGAAATATATTAATGTCTAACTAATGAAAAATGGCTCTAAAATGACTCATATTCACAAATATGATGGGATATAGTGGAATTATGAAAATAAATAGTCTTGATAATATATTTTGGTCAATTAAAACCATTTTATCATTTTTTAACCCTTTTTAAATATATAAAATTTTACTATAGTACTATCATTTTATACAAGAGTTATTATTTACTATGATGGACAATGAAAGTGGCCTCACTAAAAATTTTGATATATTGATTAAATATATGGATTCCAATTTACCAAATTGAACTTCTATACATGGAAGAAGTTTCTTCCAAAATCTATCACCAAAACGAGATGAAAAACACTTTCCATGAAAAATTCAAAAACAATACCTTCTAAAAAAATGGAAAATATAATTCTACTATAATTTTAGAGATTATGTATAATGAAAATGAAATATTTATATTTTAATTAAAATAAAATATGTAATAGGAATTTTTAAATACATTAATAAAATATATTTTTCATAAAAACCACAATTTTCTATAATTCACCTAAAAATAAACTTTTTTAAAAACAATAAAATCTCATCCTAAGATGATTTTGTCTAGATTTTATTAAAAATGATTTAGTTTTTGTATAAATAATAATCATACATTTTGAAATTATGTTATTAAATAATGTAATATGATATATATAAAGTAGTTTTGTATGAATAATTTAATTACCCTTATTATTGAACAATTAAATAATATTATTATTGTGAATATAATTATATAATATCTAAATCAGTAATTTTAATAATGTATGAAACTTAATTTCTATTATAATTACCTAGGTTATTATTTCATTGAATCTAATAGGTTTGAAACCTTATCCTTTTTCCAACAAGGTAGATTCTAATTGACCTACCTCAACTAGGGTGAACACTTCACTATGTAATAAAAGAACCTATTTATTTTTTCATAAATAGGGAAATAAGAAATTAATTTACTAACAATTTAGTAGAGATAAGAGTATTCATCACCCATCAATACACTAGAAAAAATCCCCACCTATTTATGTAACCCTATACGATAGTGAATCTTTGTCTAATCCATATATATTAAATGAACTATTCGATATCATCCATATGAAAATAAAAATTATTAATATATGATACTAGGTTACCACAAGCACTATAATAATAATTTAGTAACATCTCATCACATAGGTGTATTTTGTAGGAAAAAAATTACCATGTCTTTCTCAAAAACCACCTACAAAAATAATCAAGTCATGCACTCCAACCTATAATACTTTAATCCATTATTCTCTTACTGAGAATAATTTCCTATCAAATCCCCCATAACAGATGGGTCCTCCTATGTAATGATGGTCATGTAATCCCTTATTAGTTTTTGTTTCTACTAAGATGATATCGAGGAGACCATACCTATAATAGGATCACTATACATGTTATGGAGGTGTTATATTTTCTTACATGATTCTAATATATTATCCATTATGGTATGAGACTCCTTTCATGGTGTATGACATATCCATATGAAAATGGATAATTTCGACATCCTGATTCAATAATGAGCCATGTAAAATGAATATCCATTTATAATTACACAATATTATTATTCCAAAATACTATCTTAGATATACATGCATAAGTCCAAATGAAATCAATTTTGGGATTTATTCATTTTGTGTCCGCCTGTCCATCTAAACACCATTACCTAGATTATACTGGATAACACCAATTAGCGAGTTCTGGTAGTTATAATCCTCATATCTCACTATCATGGTCTATATCCCTTATAAGTCATCATATACCCAAATTATACATATTTCCAAGGATAAAAATCTTTATCAAACGATCATATTCACTATAATGAATCTTTATCAATGGTATATGTTCCTATTTATAAAATTGATTATGATTTATTTTATACATGTAAGATAAACCATAAAAGGGTATCCAGTGATTAAAGAACACTAAATCCTATAGTGTCCCCCATTTTAAAATATGTTTTAGTGACATGTTTTAAAGCATAAGGATTATGTACGGGTATCATAACATAAAATAGAACCAAAAAAACATAAATGAATGATATATAATTTCTTAAAAAAATCATAGTCTCTTGAGGTTAAAAAAAATCAATAATTTTTTTATTAAATAACTAAAAGGCTTCTTAAAAACAAGAATAAAATGGCATTGAACAATATGGAATGATCCATTCCTAAGACCTTAATCTTTTAAACTCAAAATACATTTTATTGGATTTTTATTAATTAGGATACATATGATTTTACTATCATGTTCAAGGAAGAAATCCAAAACTACATCATCACTGGAGATATATTCCCCATGAACCGACATTCATGATTCAATATTAATCACGAAATTTATTATCTCCATCTTTTCTAGGATATATTCCCTAGGAGTCTTGACATCTATCCACTAGAGCTATTGTCCCTAGTAAATAGTCACATTAAACAACATTCATGATGATTCCACAATCATATGAGGTGGGCCATATTCTCATTGAGTGAATATATAACATCCCTAATGAGTGTATATTCTCTCTGTAGCCCATGTCTTACTAAAAAGGTTATATTCTCTCTATGAACAACTAAAAATGGTTTTACATGAGTTATTACCAAATGAACCATTATCATAAAACATTCACCTAAAAGTTAACTACATACAATTTTTATGTTATATTAATAGTTTATGGATGAACCACGTTAAAAGGATTTATTATTTTTTCCATTAATCAACATTTACATTATACAATACCCTATTAAGTGGAATCAAATAGTGTAGATTCTAATTTCCTTCATAGAAAATATTTTTCAATACCCAATTTTGATACCAATCCCAACAACCCAATATATATATCCTCCCTAGATATGGAAAAACTCTCTAGTTATAAGCAACATTTATTTAAAAAATTTCATAATACACTGACAAGAGATATCAAGATAAAATCTAATACATACTTTTGTTCACATGGATTTATAATTTCCATCCATTCTCTAAAAAATAGCATTTTTGTAAAAAACATTTATATATAATTTTCGTGTAATGATATTGTAAATATTACTCACAATATTAAAATATTTATTTCAATAAATAATATTCATTATTGAATTAATAATTTCAAAAAAAAACTAATGTGGTTTTTTGATAATTTTCTTCAAAATTTAATTTTGTTATTAATAGTGAAATTAATAATTTTTTTATGAAAAACTCATTTTAGATTAGATTATTTGTAATGATATATTACGTTACATATTTAATATTAAATAAAACTAATTCAATTATATATAGTTTGATCAAATTATGGACATCAAAATCTCATCAATATAATATTTTGATATAAAAACCAAGAGAATTTTTTAATATTTTCACTATGAAAACCCATATTCCCATCAAGGATTTGATATTCATTTTCAAATAAATTTTATTATTTTTTAGAATTAAATTTGGAAAAGTTTAATATATATTTTTAATCAAAATAATTAATATTATCAAATATGATAAAATAAAATTTTCCCCAAAATAAATAGTTATAATTGCAATGATTAATTTTAACTTTTAATGTAAATATGGGTTAATCTGGGGGATAAAATATAGTGTTAAGGAAAAAAGACATAAAAACATGTACAAAACACATTTTATGTCTATATTTTAACCATATTGTGTATTAGTCTTAATAGTACACCATTTTGGTTCCTCTGGAATGTGAAAAATCATTTCTACACATTTTTATTTTATTAAATTTCTTGTTTTCCACTCACTAATCATGTAAAAGAAAAAAAACTCTCCTATCATATTAAAAAATTGCTCAATGTGTATTAGTTCCCTAAAAGGATTATGACCTGAAATTTTATTTGTGATATATTAAATATGAATATATTTATTAACACTTGATTGTGGGTATTACCACATGAGTTACCTAATGATATATGAGAGAGAAACATGGATGTTCTTTGAGAGTGATAAACTATGTGAAATTTGATTTATGGTATATTTAAGAGAGTGTAGTGGCCTTTCAATTTATATTTATGAGGGTAAACCATGAGAGTTCATAGATAATTTTTTTATATATTAGAGGTGATAAATATGAATTCATCCCACATTTAATGTTGTATGCTAGGTTATACCCGGTGTATGGTATACAGATTGAGATGACATATATTTCACAATGAAAAGAACTTTAGGTGTTTGTGTTTAATTTGATGGGTTTTGAAAAATGGATCAATGGGTTTCATGATACGGCTGATTTCACGTTTGATATCTAATTATATAGTGGATATTAATTCTTTATGGTCTATTCAAGGTTGGATACAATATGGGTAGATTACTATTTCATTAGATATGATGCTAGTTGGTGTGTGACTATGTTGTATTCCATAGCATCAGTTAGATGAATTATGTTTAATGGAAAAAATCCATGAGGTGGTTGTTGTTTTATGAGATTGACATGTTATGGTAGATGGAAAATTATTAAGGATTATGGTCTTTAGATTTTTAATTTTTGACTCTTGGGATCATGAGTAATATTTTATAGTTTCCTTGTACATGAATCTAGACCCATTTATTTTAGATTTAATAGAGATGGTATGTGTACGTAAAAATTAGTTTTACTAAATTGTTGATCGGAAATTTATTGTGTATGATGTGTGAAAAAATTGACTGAATTTATGTAGTTATGGTTTAATAGATCATTGAAATGACTTAATGATTATTGTTTTTGTGGACTGAAAAAAACAATGGATATGGTTACAATGGTATGATAAACTTGATCATTTTATATAAAAATATTTTTTAATGCGGTATTATTTATGAAATACATCCAGAATTTTTTTTGATGAGTAGTATAAGATAGTACTTATGGTTATTATTACACCATTTATTATTTTTGTGTAGGCCACTCAATAAATGGTGAGGTTTTTACAAATGTCATGGTTGAAATTCATAGTGATTCATATGTGAATAATGGTTTATCTTTCATTTTGGGATTCATGTAGGACTTGAATTTTCCAATACATTAATTATGTATAGTAAATAACATAGTGTCATATGCATAGTTATGACTCTCATTATAATATAGTTTTTATCATTATGAAACATGTCATCAGACTATGGTGGAAGGTTCTAGATGTTGATGATCTTGAGAATATGGGTAATCTATTTTCATGTAAAATATATGTTTGGGATGATGTTGTGTTATTAGATGGATTCAATTAGTTTTCACCAAGCAAGAGTTCAATTCAATTTTATCTGATACTATGTTAGATTAATGGTGAACTAGTATCAGGGTAGGAGTGTGATTCCAAAACCATTAGATTATTGAACCATCAAAGGAATTACACTCAAAATAAGGTATGAAGTATGGTTTGAGAGATTATATAGTCCCATGATTAAAATGGGGATTTAATAATAATTTATGGGATATAAGATAGCTCATTGGTTGGTGAAAATGATTGTTTTCATGAATAGTTTACCAGAGGAGGTATGATAATTGGTTTTCATGGTGTTTGGTGCCGTTAGATAAAAACTACAATGAGAGTTTCATTGGATTGTAGGAGCTATGTTTTAGTAGATGATTAAATATGGTGTGAAGTATCATGCTTAGGAATTGTATGCTATGTTTTTAGATATAGGGTTGAATTATATAAATATATGAGTATGAACTAATTAATGAATCCAAAGTCTCTTTAAGTGTACAATAGTTGTTGAGTTTTTTCTTATTGTTTTGGTGATGGTTGTGAGATGTTTCATAATTTTGGTGAATAATATAGCTCATGTATGGATCTCTATAGAGGAATCATGGTTTTCCATTTAGTATATAATGTGATGAGATTGTTATATATTAGATATCAGGATATATCTCCTTAATGAATAAAATTATTATGATGATTATTAATGATGGGAAGTGCTATGGTGGGCGGTTTTAAATAACCGTGTTCATATAGGTTGAGAAACTGTAGGCGTAGTTTAATTTTTTTTCCCTTGAGTGGAATTTTTAATGGTTTTTTTAAGAATTAAAAGTGATGAAACATTTAAAAGAGATTTTTTTTATGAGTAGTAGGACCTAGAGGGAATTCAATTTCTTGGGTGAGGGCCTATGTGATCGTTTCTCTCCCATGGTGTTGTTACTATAAAAAATAAAGATTATTGTGTTGAAAAGACAATTATGTTGGACAGAGAAACACCAATGTCAATGGAATATATCCATTGATTGGGTTTTCTTCATAATAAAACACAAAAAACATTATCCTTTATGCATTTTGGGTTTTCATGTGTGTGTGGTCTATAATATCCCTATTATATGAAACATCTTGCAAAAACACCAATACTGGAAATAGTTTTCAGCTTACTAAGGATAGTGAAATTAGGGTTTCCAATATGGGAGGAAGAAAAAAAATTAAATAGTGGGTTGAAATAACTTATTCATTATGGTGTTCTACAGGTCACCCCACGCGAAATGGGCTATAAAATTTTATATTTCAAAAGGATAAGTGTAATGGAAAACTGTGAGGTGGGTGGTTGAATGATCAGTTTCTATTTATTTTAGTTGGTCGAGTTTTCTGAAAAAAATAGAGTATTTATAGGTACATTCACATGGTTCAAGGCTTGTTGGGATCAATAAAAAGTTTCTATGAGGTGTACCATGTCATTCCCCATGCCACAGTACTTGAATTTTTTTCCACTAGAAGAATTTTATGATTTTAGTATATCCCCCCTTTCCCATACCAATTATTAATTCCACTCTATAGTTTGTTACTCTCATTCATCACTTAGCCTAGAGGGTTCTATACCCCTATCTTATATTTCTATTTCCCACTAGGGTAATATGTTTTTTTTGAAATCCCACGTTGAATCTATTTTTTTTAAACCTCCATCCTTCTATTTCACTTCACTCTAGCATTTCTGATTTTTGATTTTCTAAAATAGGGTTTTTTTCAATGATTCCACTAAAGCCTAGTGAATTTTTATTAATATATTGGGGATTTTTCTACTTAATGATAAATGATATATCAAGAATAATATATCATGTATTTTCATACTACTTCATTGAATTTATGTTTTTATATTAAATTATTTGATGATTTTAGATAAATAAAATTAAAATTTTGATTTAATCGACATCTTGTGTAAGGGATATTTATTGATATAATTTTGGTAGTACACTATAGACCTCCTATGAATTTTTGGTTAATGATTCTATGATATAAATAAGGATATTAACATTTATGAAATCATTCTTATCATTTTTTTCAAATAAATTATAAATTATTATAATCAAATTTACTAATTAATTATAATTTGTATAAAATTATTTATTTATAATGGTGTCTTCCATTGTGACATTGTATCAATTTATGATTATAAATTATATTAGGATGTTATTTGGTGAGAATTATTGAGATACTTTGATGGGTGGTAACTTTATAATTTTGGTTAGTGGTCATTATTTATTTTCCCTAATGTATGTTTTATGATTTTTGTTGTATGTGAAATGTGTGGCCTCAATACTAAGGCTAATTGTCCAACAAATTAATTATTTTTTCTAATTAAAAATGAATTCATATGGAAGTGTTGAAGAAAATTCCAATGGTCTTGAAGGATCCTGGTGAAGTAGTTTGATACCTTGGTAGTTTCCAGTCGAGTACATGATTAATGTTTTATAACTTGTGATACAAAGAGCACTAGGGGTTAGATATAATATTATTCTATGAATCTAGTAGACCATGATAGTTTCCCTTAGTTACCATAATACAAGAGGAGAAATGAATTTAATCAATTTCCCTTGCTATTCCATGATGTATTTTTGAGTTTCCATTGATCCATTAAGAAATTCATGGAATAAATTTGGATAGTTATCAAACCCCACTAGGATAAGAGCAATTACATAAGAATTCCATGGTTTGTAGGGAATAAATTCATCATATAAATTGTATTTTTAGTGTTAAATAGGGTTGTCACCAATGGGGTGTACATAAAAAAGTTTATTCTCGTTTCATTCATGTTAGAGTAGGGGTTTATTTTTTAATTAATTGTATATGAAAATAAAATATTGAAATGATGTAAGATATTATTAAAACTGAGATTATAAGGGTGATCAGGTCAGGGCTGGATAACAAGTTGACAAGAAACACTAGTCTCTTATTTATTAAACTATTTCATTTATTAGGTAAAAAGTGAGAGAATCCATGATAAATTCCACTATCACCATTATTTTAGTTGATTTTTTAGGGAAACAAAGTCATAAAATACTTAGTTATTGCATTATTTTAAAAGAATCATCATCACATTAAAAATGTACATTCTTAAGGACTATAATAGTTTAGTGACTTTGGATACATAGATAACATTCTTCTAGATCAGTGAAATATCTTCAAAATTTCCCTTAATGATCTTCCTCTTTAATAATCAAACATAAAAACATTCTCCATAAATTGGAAATGGAAAAGTAGTAATAGGGTGAACTCGAATTCTTACTTGGGGTAAATAGAGGACATAAATATGCCTGGTGGGATTATAATTGTATGATAACATGATCCTAACATTTGATGATCACACCCTATATATCATAGATTACAAACATGTGAATTTGAATAATTATTGGAATTTCATAAGACTTGTACAATAAAATAATAAATAATATGAACCAAAGATCATATAATAATCATAATACATATAATTTCTTGAAAACATGTAATCATAGAAAATATCACATCATGTATACTAAGCAAGACCTTCATAAAATGTTAAGATTGATCCAATCACCTATGTACTTGCTTTTGTCTTAGGCTAAAAACAAAATTAACCTATAGTTTTTAGTATTGGTTTACAACCCATGTACCCATTTACATAATATGTTGGTCTTCGACACATGTACCATTTTTTCTTGCATGGGATACAACCCATGACCATTATTATATTTCAGATTGGGCTACAACTGATGTACCTCTTGGTTTTTCTGCTTACGCTACACCTAGGATACATTATTGTTTTAGGTACTGAGTGACAACCCATGTTCACACTAAGATCATAAAATATTCATCATTTCCCTATGAATTTTAGGGAGATATAGATCAAACCTATCAAATAATAATGTCATGCATAAATGTTCAAAAAGATAATAAAAAATTCATCATATAATGACCTATAAAATGAGAAGGGATTCATAAAAATACTATCATAACCAAAGAAATTAAATGGGTATAATAAAAATAAAATCAAATTACTACCTTTAGAAAATATATTTGTCTCATAATATTTTCATCAGAGCATAACCCGTGAAAATAAGCATGTTTATATAAAATATGACATGTTTAGGTGAAATTACTATCATAAAAATCAATCCATAAAAACATAAACCATTAGAGAGAAAGTATGAATGGTTCTCATGGATCATATATCTCTTAAGGAGTAAACTATAACAATGTATGTCATCATAGATGAAAAATATTATGGAAATATATTCTAAAAAAAATTAGTATTTAAATATCATTTATTCTATAGATAATCAATTATAACCGAAACCATTTTAATGGTAAATTTCCTTGAGAATAGCTCTGAAAACTTATAATAAATTATGAACCTAGTATGAAAATATTTTTCCATGAAAAATTATAAATAAATCTTGAAAAAGACTGAATTTTTTTTCCTTTAAAATTTTTTAAAAAAAGCTCGAATGAATATTGAAAACTTTTTTCCTTGAAAACCTATAAAAGTGGCATAAAATCCTATTCAAAATAATTTTTCATTGAAAATACATTAAATAAATATAAAATAATCTTTTATATATTTTATTTAAATTTCATCACAAATAACCTTTTGAAAACATATAAAGAAATCATTAAAAATAATATTAAATAATTGTTAAAAATATATCGAATTTTTGGAAAATATTTCTCTTTTAAAACCATTTGAATATAAAAAAAATAATATTGGTAAAAAATATTCTTCTTGAAAAATACTATTACAAATAAAAAATTTAGCAACAAGGAAATGATAGTCATGATGGTGGGTATGTATGTACATGTCGAACATTCTATTTTCACCATAAATGTTGATAACATTCCAAGAACAAAAATTTAAGAAGAATTATACTATTAAAAAATTATAAATTTGTAATACAGGGGGAAAAGATCATTAATATTAATATTATAAGATGAATACATATTTTTAAAATCATTTTGAAAAAATAGTTATGATAGAACACCTATTTCCAACCAAAAGGAGAAATAAAGTGTGATTCTCATAAAAATATTCTTAATTATATTAATTACGAAAGAGTAGAAAATTGGTAATAATACATGAAAATATTATGTATTAAAATATTAGAATTAAATTAATGAGTTTTATTGATGAAAGTGTCATAATATTTCTTCAGTTCAAATATAATCATAAATAATGCTGATAATTATTAAATTATAGCAATAAACTAGTATCTATTCAGTGCTGTTGAATAATAATAAGCATGAAAGAATAATAATACATGAATATTATGATATCTTGAAAGTAAGGATATTTATTATATAACATGTCAATGGGATGGATATACAACACATTTAATAATATAGGTGTATAATATGGCATGTCCCTTAATGATAAAAAATTGAGACAAAATTCCTTTACTAGATTGGTATCATTTGATCTATAAAACAGATATAGAATCTATCAAAAAATTGGTTTATAAATACCTGTATATATATGTACATAAATAATACAATATGTTAATGGGGATTATAAACTCCAAATATATGAAATAAGAGGTGAATGTCGCTTGTGTCTCATGTAAAATAAATGTAGGATGAGAAAACCCTTACCATAAGTATTGAGTTTCATCATACACGGTCAAGAATCCTTTATTATAAATATATTTTTATTATAAATCTACCAAATAACAATATTTTGAAATCCAATTTCATATATTATTTTCTTATTATATTAAATTATTTTTATTAATAACTCAATGTTAATGTTATATATCAGGTAATATCTATATTGTTTTAACTATATGTTTTGACATTTTACTATTCATACTATTACATAGATGATTCATTTAATTATTTAAATGAGAAAAAATATATCTAAATATTATATATATATATATATTAAATTCATATTTATTTATTTTAATTAATAAAATATATGAATATAAAATTAAATACCTCATTACGAGATACAATATTTCATACATTCACATGAACGTTGATTACATTTTATTTTCATATTGAATGAATGAAAGTAAATGATATATAAATATATATATCATTATTGTATAATTTTTATATCATACATATAATATTTTTAATCTAAATTCATCCTCAATACATTCCATGTAGAGTGTGAATGATTCAGATCGCATTAAGGTGGTGGTAGTCCACAATTTCTTGAAAAAAATTAGAATATTGACTCAAAAAGGATTGAGTTAAGTCATGTGTTATATAATAACTATATAAGAATAAATTTATTAGAAATATCATATATATTATATTTATAAAAAAATTTCTTTCCAAATACCCATCAATGATATGGGTAATGAAAAAACTAACAACATCGTTTCGTGAGGTGGTATCTCACTATACAAAAAAACTATAAGTTTTCTACCCATTATATATTAGTGTGTGAATGTACAGGTTTAACAGTTAAAAGAAAAAACACATTATATTGACGATAAAGATATTATTATATAATATAATAAATAATTTTTAGGGTGTGTATAAGGAAAATAAAACAAAGGTGCTTGATGAAGAATGTTACATTATCTTTAGGTAGCTCTAGTTGGTTTGTACAAAATTGCATCTGATGATATAGTAATTCCAAATGGCAGGAATCTAAAAATAATTTAAGGGTTTTTGAGATTATTTATGTATATTTTGTTTGATCCAATGGTCTTTATTTGTGTGAATTTGGTGAAGTATTGTATCCCTTTTAGCGTAGTTGGGGATTGACATTCTTGAATGTTTTGGAAAAGGGAATTCCACTGATGTTTTTTCCATAACATGTGGATCCAATAATTTAAGAATTTATATCCAAGGGATTATAGGGTCTGAATAGGAACATAAAATAGATTTTGGGAACATTTCTAGGTAAATTTAATGAAAATAAAGATATTTTTTGTAATATAGATAATTTGAATTTAAAGAACATCATTCACTAAAAGTAGTTTCCTAATTCATTATGATGAAATTCCTTTGTGAACAAAAAATTTGATTTTATATAATCATTCTATTTATATTCAATTTGTTCTTAAATTCATTTATATTTAATATGTAACCAACTAATTCCACCAAATATTTTCATAATTTAGATAATCCAATTAATATCATCTAACATAATGTAAATGTTATATATTATTATATTAAATACTAATATTTTAAATAATATGTTATCGGTCTCTAAAAAAATATTTCATGTTAGGAAAGCCATCAAGGAAAGTTAGTATTTTCTGTTACATAAATGGACATCAATGTTCTATGTAGAGAAAGATAATCTTTTTATTTAATATAGTACATGATTACCTTCATGATTCTCAAAACAATGGAACATTTTTGTTTCTTAATATAAAAACAATATTCACTATTCTCTGAAATGGAAAATATCAAAAAACTAATCTAATTCGAAAACTATACTACTCAAAATCTATAGGTGTCACATTCTACCATACATAAAATTAATTTCACAATTTAAATTCTAATAGATTATAAATATTTTAATACATTAAAGTTTCATTCATTAAAAGCCTCACCAAAAACATAAATACTCAGAATTACATTATAAAATTAATGTGGGAAATATAATGATAACCTTATTTGAAATATTACTAGGTTTCTAATAAAATAACAAATGTGGGAGTAAAAATATGGACATGGTCGAGAAATATATCTATCATGATCTGATTGTGATTGACATCGAACAAGCATTTTATAATTTAAAAATAAAAAATCTATAAATCCGTAATGATTTAAGGGGCAATTTGATTCATTGGAAATAGAGGAACTGTGACAAATTTTATTTTCATAAAAATGTTTTCTTATAAAGCTAAGGAATGTTCATTAGAATAAATACTTACTTGATTTATTACAATATAAACCTTTTTTTTGTCTTGATCAATTTCTACCTCACCTCTTTATCTTAATGAAATTTGAATATTTCAATCATACAACACTAATAGATTATGATATTTATTATAACACATTTCATATGTCATCAATTTCCACAAAAAAAATCTTATTGATGAGGTTATACAATATTCATAAATACCCATGTGGTGATATAGTACATTAATATCACATAATTCATCTAAATATTAATTTCAATATTCTATAAATGGAGAATCTTATAACCCTTATAAATGAATAAAATCTACAACAATAGAATGATGTTCAACAAATCAGATTCACATTGACCCCCCAAATTATAATTTATTTTTTAATCCTCACACACTAAACATGTGAATACCTTCGTCATGTATTCTTTTAAAACAAGGAAATTAGATGAATTACAAAAAACCATCCCCTAAAACATGCATGCACCTTTTTTCTCAAAGATTATTGAATATATTCAGTTCATTGAAAAAAATTTCAAACTCTATCTATGATAGAATAACACATTTTCAAAAAATCAATTATCTTTTCTAATGTAAAATTACCATCCAATGTACTTTTTCATATCAAATACATCTTTATCAAAACCAATTATCCTAACATAAGGCACATATTAACAATTATATTTCCCTAAAATAATGTTTTTTCCATGAACATCACTTCACCATTAAATCAATTTTCTATTCCATTAGAACCATTAAAGGTATTTTTATAAATAGATCAGAAATAAATATAAATTGAACAATACTTATATATTTCACCATTCATATAACATAATTCATGAATCCAAATAGAAAAAAATGTTTATTATTCCACATTATCCTTAGTTTATAATAATTATAACTCATCTTATTACATAATACCTATTTTCTTCAAATTTTATATGAATTTCCTTTATTATCTAAAATATGACCATTACTCATAACACCTTTCTAATTATCATTGCGATATTTCCACTATGAACATCGATTTTCATTATGACAATTCTTTTAACACTTAATGCATTTAACGTTTGATGATTCCTTAGGGATGCCAATATTCATATATATAGTGTTAATAGAATCGTTCATTTTTTTACTATAGTAACTTTTATTGAGCCATTATTTTCCACATGAAAATCAACTTCTTATTCCACTAATCCATTTAGATAGGTGATTATTTCCACATCCGTGAAATAAAGGAAATTGAACTTTATGTCCTTTATGGTCACCATTACCCATAAATTAAATGACTCTTTCATTCTCTTTGTTAGGGAATCAATTATTTGGTTAAGGTATACATTGTTAGTAATTTTCCACAAATAATGATTAGGAATGATCCCAATATCCATCACTCAAATGATCTACCATTTTGAGGTATCATCAAAAACGTTTTCATCACATTCAATGTGATAATAGTTCCTTTTTCGTCTCACCATTTAAAAAAACTAGAAATAATAATTTTAGAATAGTTTATGTTTGCAGAAATCATTATAATTAATAAAAATTAATTATAAGATGTCTAAATCATGACACCTACACCATTAATATATGAAACTGTAGGTTTATTCTAGGTTATTCATAGACATTTATTATTTAAATCTTTCATGGTCATTTGAGAATAGTTTAGGAATTTCCAAATAATATCCTTTGGGAGTGTCAAACTAGGTGCCGAATAAGGTCCATTATGGTTTACCAGTTTACGTTCATGTTAAGCCCAAAAAACCTTTATAATGTTGTAAATCTAAGTTTCAACTATCATATAAATATATAAACTTGTAATATCTAGATATGGATATATATTTAGTAAACCACTAACTATATCCTTTAAAATAATTTTATGATATTTTCTTAAACAGAAATTCATCCTAACAATTATTCTTAAATAAATCCCTTGACATATCCATAGAAATATACCTAGGGATCTTACTACGGGTTTCTAATCCTACATTCGAATGGAAAAATAAACCAATTCATTTATACCAACTATAGAGACCTAAAATTAATATACATGGATATTACATAAATTTACACAAATATTCAGCTCATTTTAAATGCATATTCCAAATGACCATTAATAGTTTAATGTTGTTAACAACATTGAACACATTCTTCTTATATAGTGAATGATCTTTCACATATCCCTTAAAGATCATCCCATTTACAATCTTAAATAAAAAAATTCTTCATAACATAGGAAAAGGAAACATTAGGAAGGGGGAGTTAAAATTCCCAGTGAGGGTACATAAATGAAATAACTAGGCATAAAATTAAAAAAAGTGTATCAGAACATGAAAACAACATTTTAAGATCATAACCAGGATATATATCATCACATACATTAGACATGGAAAATAGATTATAAATTCATCTGAAATGACTCATATGATAATCATGGACATTATCACTGTGAGAATATCATAGGAATGTGAAATATAATTATTAGTAAACACATAATCATAAAAAATATTATGTCAAGGATACCGACCAATACTTTAATAACATGTTTGTATTTATATCAACACCTATGTATCAGCATTTGGATTGGGATAAAACCCTGTTAACCTCTTATTTTTAGTCTTGGGCTACAACATGTATACCCTCTTACATTCAAGCTCAGACTAAAACTCATTAACCTAGTTAATTTTAGTCTTTGTCTATAACCCATACACCTTATTGTTTTTGGGCATTGTCTACAACCCATGTACATTATTTTTTTCGAAGCTTTGATATAATCCATTTACCATATTTTTTGGGATTGGGCTACAAACCATTTCCACATTGATCTTATATTCTATTTATAATTACACAATGAAATGGGATAAGATATATGTCACAACCATTAAATAATAAAATCATACATAAATGTGCCAAAAGATAATAAAACATTCATCATATCATGAACCATAAAATGATATGCATTACATAAGCATCATATCATAACCCAATAAATTAAATAGTTATTATATAGTTTCAACATATCATTACCTATGGAAATTTGATAGGTCTCATAATAATTTCATTAAAGCATTAACCAATAAATTACATAGTTTTCAATAGAATATAACTAGTAGAAGCATAATTGGTGACATAAATATCATTCCTCCTAAACATGAACCATTCTTGAAATAATATGAATGGTGTAATTGGATCATATCACCGGCCAGAAATAAATTATAATTTTATATTCTTCTAAGATAGAAAATAATTTTTAATTATCATTTAAAAATATGTATTTAAAAAATTATCATTATTATTTGATTTTTTTTATAAAATATTTTTAAGACCATTATTTTAAAATAATATTGAAATAATATATAAAACATTAAAAAAAATGAAAAACCACTTTCTGGAAACATATAAAATAATCATTAAAACATTTTGGAATAATTTTACCTCAAAACACATAAAATAAGATTGAAAATATTATTAAAATGTTTTTCCTTCAAAACTTATAAAAGAATCCTAAAAATATTTTGGATTCCCTTTTCCTAGAAAACCTAATAATGAATCATAAAAATATTTTGAAAATAATTTTTCTTCAAAAGATAAAAAATCATCATTAATAAATTAGGAAGACATTTTTCCATTAAAATATTTTGAAAAAATATTTTATAATATTTGATTTAATTGAAATCCTTTTCTTTTAAATCAAAATTTTTTATGTATATAAAATTAAAATTAGAAATCATTTAAAACACGTTATAAACATAAAATAGATTTTTTTTAATTCATTATATTTAAAATAAAATTTAAAATTTAAAAATTAATTATTGTAGGGAAAAAATTATTTTTTAAAAAATAAACAGAAATTTTTAATAAGTATGAATGAAGAAAATGATAGTCTTGACAACGGGTAGGTCTATACATGCACAAAATTACATTTGAAAATTAATTGTTTAAAAAAGTCATTTGAGTGATAAATGAAAAGAAGATTCCGTTAAAAATATTTTTCTAATAATGTAATTAATTGGTAAATATTTCCTCTATATTCAATTATGAAATAGTAAAACATTTTTGAATAGAGGTAAAAAATGGTTTTTAAATAAAATTGATATTTGAATGAAAGGAGAAATAATGTGTTATTAAAAAATATTCTAAATTTTCATAACTACAAATGAGATGAAAAAATAGTAATAGTACATTAATATATCATGGATAAAAATATTTTAATAATAATAATTAATGTTCCTAAGATATATATCATATTATTTTGACAATGTAAACATAATCACAAACAATCCAGATAATGATGAGATTGTAGAAATATAGTGTTACCACATTGATAACATTGAATAACTATACCCATGAAATAAATAATATTAGATGAATATTAAATTAATTATATTAATAATATATCATGTTAATGGGTGGTATATACACCGCATATAAATATATAGGTCCATAAACTGGTATGTATCTTAGTGAATGAAAATTGGGTAAAAATTACATTAAAGATTTACTAACGTCTCATGAAATAATATTCCTTAAATTTATATGTAAATATATTTAAATATTTTATTGGAATAAAATATTACGATCATGGAAACTCTATACACTACATATAATAAATATGTGTTGAACATGTCTTGTATCTCACAGAAAATAAAAACAATAAGAAAAAACTCTAACCTTATGTCATGAATATCCTAAAAGATAGTAAATAATGATCTATAATGAGTTTAATTATATAAATAATCTACCATAGAAACATATTTTTATATCAAATACCATATATTATTTGATTATTACCGTATATTACCCTTTTATTAACAATTTTATGTCAATGTTACATTTTAGGTAATATCCATATTGTTTTTCATTTATATTTTGACATGTAATTCTTTATACCTTTAATTAGATAATGGTTTAATTATTTTAAAAATAAAAAATGATATATATAATATATACATCCAGTAGATATTTGTTTTTTAGACTATATAAAATATATAAATATGACACAGAATGCAACATTCAAAGAGACGGTAGGTCGTAAGTATCTATGAACATTGTTTTCCATTTTATAATAATGATTAAATAATAAATAAAACGATATATATATATATTAAAATTAAATAATTATTATTATTTCGTATATATAATATAAATTCATTATGTTAATCCATAATTAATTCAATGTACATTGTGAATGAATCACATCTATTAGAGGATGTATTGGTCCACACATCGACAAAAGAAATTATCATATTTACTAAAATATGAGATCATGAAGGAATATAATTTAGTACAATTATATAAAAATAAATATATAAAATATAACAGAAATATCATTTAAAAATATATTTTCCATCATAATTCCCAACAATGAGACGTTGTAATAAAAAAATGAACAATATAATTTTGTGATGTATTAGTTCACCTTAAATAGGAATGGTAAGTTCATTACGCATTAAATGGATGTGTGCATAAGTGTATGTTGAAAAAATATAATTCCGACATCTAAATATATTTATGATACCTTTTTCATTATATAAGAACAAAATAATAACATTTCAGGTGGTGGAGATTTTAAAAATAAAACAAATGAGCATGAGGAAGGATGCGACCACTTCTATGGGTAACTCATTTTGGTTTCAGTGAAATAGAATCTTTTTATAAAATTTCAACAAAATTTGAAGATTCTTGTATGAATATAGGGATGTTGGGATCTTATCTTAGTTGATTTTTAGTGATAAAAATGTCTTGATTGGTTCTAATAATTGTGAGTGGTTAGTTTTTTTCTCTAGTGGAAGATGAGTGCTATTTTTGTAAATTTTTGAAATGGTAATATCCACCATATTGTCCATTGTCAAGTGGTTCCAATAATATAATAAATAATTTATATGATACATTTTTTTCCAAATATAAACCTAAAATTTAATTTTTGTAAATGTTTCGTGGTTATTTTGACTATATAGTTTCATTTTTTCCCATTATTAAGCTTATTTTTTTAATCATTGTAATTAATTTTAATTACATTCATTAATATTTTTTTGATGAAAACTAAGTTTATATTTTAGAAGTTAAAAATATCAATGATTCTAAATATGGAAATGATTTATCCAAATTCCAATTAGTGAAGTGGGATTCATTACATTCAAATAAATCCCGAATGTGGGATAATAATGTTTGTTTTTACATTAAAAATGTCAAAATGTTTCCTATATTTTTATATATAAATATAAAGTGAAATTGGTCACAATTACCACTAGTGGATTAATTTATGTATTATTAATATAATAAGTTTTCAAAACCAATTTTATATATAATTCAATATTATAAATAAATTATATGAAAAAGATTATTTGAATTTAAATTTTCTATATTTTACCATTCTTTACAAATGGAAAATTCATAGTATAATTTAAAAAAAACAAAATAACATATTTTTTTAATAATTAATTAATGATGTCTATTTTTACATATTAAATTATTAAAAGTAAAATAATATTATATTTATGATATTATCTCCATTAAAAGGAAACAATACTACTTTTATTAAAATATGAATTTTTATGAGTATTTTTTGTATTATTGCTATCTTATGCCTATAAAATTATTTTATGAATGCAAAAAATATATTTTCTTGATTATACAAAATAAAAGTTTCATAAATACAATTAAAAAAACATAATTAATTTAATTTAATACCATAATATTAAATGGTAATCATAAATTAGTTTTTATAAAATCATTCCCTCTATATTCAGTTACTTCGTATATTCAATTATTATTAATTTGAACACAATAAATCCCACCATGTATTCTAATAATTAGTTAAGACTATTCATAACCTCCAATAAAATAGATAGGTTATATATTATTATATTAAATAATAATGTTTTTAATAATATATTATTGTTTAATAAAACACAGTCTTGCATGTTACAACTGACATTGATGAAAATTTAGGCTTTCATGTAACATAATCTAACCTCAGTTATTTGTGTAGAGAATGATAAATTTATGTTTAATTTATTACATGATTAAATTATTATTTATAAAAATTTAATCCAGAAATACTTATTTAATGTCAAAAAATATTTTATGTGTTGCGTTAAATGAAAAGGAATCAAAGGATTAAATTAATTTGAAAAAACATATTCCCAAAAATATCATGGTGTTACAGTCTATGTGGATATTCATTACTAAAAGCCAATATTATTTCTTCTATCTTCCAATGTGTGATTAATTGATAGCTAATAATCCCTAATTGATATAAGGAATACCCAATAATGTCTTTTTCATCATAATAATTAAGACCACCCAATACCCATTTCACATATACTAAAATACTCTATGTAATTCAAAAATTACCCCTAGTCTATAACATAATATTTTATTCAAAACTAAATAGATTCATATGATTGATAACTAATCGAAATAATTTATTACACTGGTAATTTTAAACAAAAAAACAAATATAATATTAAAATTTCCACTGGGTAATGAAAGCACCTAATAAAAGTTATAATTTTAATTTATTAATGGATGAAAAAAAAATAACATTAAAGGAAAACCTCTACTTTCCCAATAAAATTGAATATTACCCCACTATATAAAAGGTAAATGATAATAATGGAGACAGAATTTCTTTTATAGAACATATAAAATATAAAATATAAAACATTAGAACTAAATCATGAAAATTATGTAGAGTAGGCCTCTTTTTTACATTCCACCCTTTTGAGTAGAGGGGTAGATACGTATTTATATATAGCATTTTTTGATAATTTTATCACCTTAATAATTCCCTAGAA
Source organism: Viscum album (assembly GCA_963277665.1). Taxonomy (NCBI): domain Eukaryota; kingdom Viridiplantae; phylum Streptophyta; class Magnoliopsida; order Santalales; family Viscaceae; genus Viscum; species Viscum album. The sequence goes on from OY728157.1 coordinate 1,800,644,701, forward strand.
TTTTAGGGAAACTTTATCCATGTAAATGAAACAATATTGGCTGGGATTATAATGAAAATGAGTTTATATTAACATTAGAATTATTAAATCCAATTATTATGTCTTTTTAACTCTTATAATAATTTTTTTTTGAATTAATAAATATCTAAAATTTTGGGACGAAACTATTTGTTTCATCATATTTGGTTCATATATCGGAAACCATTATGATTTAATTTTTCTATTAAATTTTGAATGAATTCACTTTATCGATTCCCATTTCAACTCCAACTATGATGACATGGATATTATTTTTATTAGATTGGATATGATTAATGTATTAAATGGTTATCAATTCATCAATCTAAAAAATATTTACAATTCTCTAAAAATAATATTCATTCAATAAAATTTAATAAATCTTACATCAGTTTACATACATGAGCCCCACTAACTAAGAAAAACTATAAAATAGAATACTTCAATTTCAATTTAATGTAAAATATAATATAAGATATATCATGGTGATGAAAAATGGATAAAATTATTAAAATATCCCATTTTTATAATTAAATAAAAATTAAAAAAAAATCAGTTCAAATATAAAATTTAGTGGTGATGGAATAATTGAAATAGAAAATAAATAAATTTAAAATGTCTACTCTATCAATTCATACAATGATAAAACATGGAAACCAAGTATAGTAATAAAATCATAATCATATAAAAAATATTATACACATTCTCTTGATATCCGATATTTTCACACGATGAAAAAATAACATAACTATTAAAAAACAATAATTTGATGTTATATAAAAATTTTAATCATTTTATTACCACATAATTTATTCTCTCAGGACCACAAGAGACATACATCACATGATTTTCACTCATTATATTGTTAATACAATTAAAAAGTTATTTTTTCTTATAGGCATATGAGATGTTCTATATAAGATTGATAAAATTCCAAAATATGCACCCAATATCAGTCAGAGACATCGGTTTTTCTTGATCACATTCCAAGATTATCTAACAGCTTAGGGATGGTAGGTTTTATATGAGAAATATTAAAAATTATAACAAAGAGGGATGGATTTTCTAGAACAAAACTTTATGAATATAATTTACATCAATAATCATCCCCATTACCACTACCCCTAGAAACAAGTTGGTTCAAAAAATTATGAAAAATTAAAGGAAATTATACATTTTCAATATTTCATATTCAGAATAATAGCTTATCAACAATCCATAAAAAGGATTATGTTTTTGATATTTATAATATATTCATAATTTATGTTTGGAGGATTAAAGGGTATTTTTTAGGTTAAAAATTAGATGTTATTTCCATAACATCATTAAAATATAATATAAAAATAAATGTTTTACAAATTATTTTTCTTTTCATTTTTCCAATATCCTCCACCGAACAAAACGTTCAATTTCTTTTAAAAAATTTAATCAAAATAATTAGTAGCTAATTCAATTTTTCAATATAATAATAAAACTCTCATTCATTCATTTCTCACATAAACTACCAAAAAATGATGTAACACACTTTATTTTATGGTTAACCCATATTAATTTTCAACTACGTCATAAATATTCTCTTAAAATATTTATTGTAAATTGATAAATATATATCAATTTTTCTATCTAAATATGTTATTCATTAAAGATACGGGTAGAAAATATTAAATTTTAAATTTGGACTAAATAAATATGGGTTTATTTTAAAAATGGATAGTTTGAAGCCAATTAAGTACCTAATTATTTAAAACACAAGTACGACTATCATTCATGTTTTAATGGAAATAAATCAAATTATAGTTGATCAATCATGGATTGGTTGTCTTAATAAGTTATATGATTGTATGTAATAGTTCCAAAATGTTCATAGGCCTCCTAGGAATTTGAATTGAAAAAATGGATATTGAAATTAGTCATGGAATTAAAAATTCTGCTTAATTTCAATTAAATTTTCAATGTTTTGAACATAAAAATGTAACTTATAATATTAATTTTTCATTAGTTTCCTTGTATATGATGGTTAGCTCATTGAAATTGGTTTATAAAATCTAATGGATAAGAATTTTATCTCATAAAATTCAATAAAATAAGAAAATTGAAAAAATATACAAATTTATTTGAAAAATACACATTTTTTACCAAATTATACAAATGAATATCCTAAAAAATAAAGTTTCCCTTGATCACACATAAATTATGTGTTTCCCTTAATGGTTTAAATTAGATTTAATATGTAAGGTGGTATGTATTGGATTCCAAATATAAATTTGTTATGGAGAGGTACAACCTATATACGTTTATATATTATTGGGATTGAGGAATATGATCTCATCTACAATTTCTTAATAAATTTTTCCATTGAATTTATATTAAATATTAAAATTATTAGTGAATTGTTTTTCTTTTCCTTATTCCATAATTTTCATTTAGAAAATTTTATATATCACTAAAAATTCCAATCTAGATTGATTTTTTCCTAGAATAATTTTTAGTCGTCAATTATATAATATCACTTTGCCTCTAGGTAGGATGAATTTTGGTTAAATTATCTTATAATTATGAAACCTAGTTCTCTCTTTGGAAAACATAGATTTTTCAAAATTATATATTATAATTTATTCTTATTCTATTAACAATAATCTCTTATCTTTTCTAGATGATTCATGATATGAATTCATCTCTATCATTTCCTAATATTCTATAGGTTTCAATTCCACAAGCACCTCACACATTGTTCCAAAAACCATCTAGTATGTGATCAATCCTATAAGTCATTTATAGGCTATATTATAATCCCATATGCTATATTATATCCTTTTCCTCTAATCAATCTTGTAATATTAACATCCAATCCTAGAATTATTTTAGTTTCACTACCTGACACCTCAAATTGTCCATTATTTTAAGGTTGGTATATTGTTAATGATATATGATTAAAACCATAATTTATGAAAAATGTAACCCTATACCTATGGAAAAAGTGGGTAACTTGAATACTGATGAAATGCCTATTAACATAAAAAAAAGTTATATTATACCAATAAATTTAACAAATTAAATGGGCATTATATGTTTTAAAATCATAGACATCCACAGATTTTAAAACATAATATAATATCAGAAAGATATAATAATTGAAAAATCTTATTTGGAATTTTCCAGAAAAGTATATTATTAAAACATATAAAAATATAGACATTTTAATGATAAATTTATAAATTTATTATTTCAATAAATATTTCAATTGAAATGACGTTTTTAAAAATAATTTACAAGGAGAGTCATGATTTATAAATAGGATGGGCTAATAAACTCCATTTTCTAAAACCTTACGTACTATCCCTTTAGGTATAATGCAGACTATAAATATAATGGGTGACAATAATAAAAAACAAACATCTATTTCATTTACCCGAAATCATCCTATAATCACTTGTCCATTGAATATTTTGTAACTAAATAGATCCTCCAAAATGTAAAATATGTATTTATAGTTTAGTTTTTAAAATTTGTGACGATAAATGTTTTTTGGACTTCATATGTTTTTATATATTATAAAGTTACATAATATGATTACTATTGTCCTATAAAGAATAAATTCACCCCTAAAATGACATTTGGTCCCTATTTTTTTGTTATAACCACCATGTCATAAGTGTTAGGTAGTATACTCATGTTATGATCCACATGGTTTTATGATCTATTATTGTTGTTGAATTAAATGTTGATATATTATAATGGTAGGATACACCTCACAACGCTGTGATTCACATATATATTTTTCATAAAATATCTACGATAAACATTAATAGAATGCACAATGAAATTACTACCAATCATATATAATCAGAACCTTTCTAAAGAAAACAAACTAAAAAAACACTTATTTTGTTTTGTAGAACTATTGGGTCCTATACAAGGTTCTTAGACATAATAAAAACAAAATTACTATACTTAATAATTTCATAAATGAATGTTATATCTTCTTGGGTGAAATAATTAAACAGTTTTTGGAATCGATATTTACAATATGGTAGTTTCATTATTGGATCATTTCTCAATGTCCTTCTCAACTCATCATTAGAAGACTGAAACTCATCATATTTTTAAAAATTATCATATTCAAAATTAAATCATGATAGAGAATGTGAAATTATAATATGTTCCTTGATAAATCATTAATAAAATCCTACATGTACCAAAGAATATCTGATATATTTCACACAAGTTGGGTAGAGAAAGGAAGTTAAAACAACAATTTTATATTTATCAACATATATTCCTTTTTATGAAATATCATTCCCATTGACTATTCATATTTATAACATTGAAGGATAATTTTCAATAAATAATTTAATAGGAATTTGAATTCATGTTCTTGCGGAGTTATCTATATATTTACAATATTTGTTAAAGGATTTTACAAAAATAATCGAAATATTCTAAGGATTATTCTACGAAATCCTAAATGTGATAATCAATACAAATACAATACATGTTTAAAATGTTTCGTCAATATTACATAATCCAAATGGTATCATCCAATATGTAAATGTGCTGGACATGTATAGTTTTTCATCTATAGATCCTATATACAAATTAAACATTGGAAATAAAAATTAAATCCACCAAAAATGAAATAATGATTTGTCACTACCAATATATCTAAAAATGGAACAGCAAAAAGAATCGGGAACTGAATTGTTTCTGTAAAATTATTTAATTTCCTATAGACCCTAAAAACTATTCAATTTTTTATAACACTCATATTTTTTATTCTAATTTCTCATAATGGTAAGAAAAATTTTCAAAGGATTTATATTTATTGGGAAAACTCATATAGATATTGAAATTTTATTTTTCATCCCTACTTCTATGAGATTTTACCTCTGCATCACCAAAACATCCATCAATGTGAGATTCATCCTCTATTAATGATTATTAATCGTTCTATTATCTAAAACAAGCACAATTATATAAGAAAACTTTTTTAGGATTATTCTAGAGATAAAATAAAAGATACATTGAATTTCAATGAAATTAATTCTCAAATGTTGAATAATTGTTTTTTCGTGGGTTGTTAGAAAATTTTGTGAAATAACCACTACTAAATTTTCTCCTCCCATAAGGAATAATAAATTCAACTCATTATGAATTAATTTTAAATAAATATATAGATATTTTAAAGTGATAAAATTAAATTGATGTTCCATAATACTATTCCTTGAATTCACACTACTCAAGGATATATATATTAGAATCTTCTTTATCCACTAAATTATTGTATTCATCGAGAAAATGATATTTGACACCGTATTTACATTTAAAAAATGTGATTTCCTAATTCATATTATTCTTCAAATAACCATCTTCAATTTTATAATTTTTAAAAAATTAAAACTATAATGAATGAAAATAATTAAGCATACCATGTTCTTCAACAAGTTAATCTTATAAAATAGTGGATAGTGAAAAAAGTGAATGCCCATATGAATAGTGACTCATGTATTAAAAAATAATAAATTGTAGTCTATATAATCTATGGTGGGTATAATTTCAGGGAAATTTATTATATTATTTTCCATCTTTCTGAATGATTTACCCAATATGATGTGTTTGGGTCATTGGAAAATTAGGAGATGATATCTGACCAAATAATCTTTTAAAACTATTATAGAAGAAATAGTGGATTTGTTTTGACATTGTACCACCACAATTTTGAGATTAAATTATCACATATTAATGTAATTAATTACTAATTAATGTATTATATTTATAAAAATAAATATATCTAACAAATCATTACAAACTATTAGTGAAATAATGGTGGTAGGGGTGGAAAATGTCCCTAGATCTTGAAATTTTTTTGATGATTTGGTATGATCAATGGTAAAAATATTCTTCCATGGATGACTCATTAATAACATGAATAATTGACATATAGGTAAAATATCTATTAATTAATATGGTATACATAGTGATTTGTTTGATATGTTAAGTATTGCATTAGTTAATATATAAATTTTAAAAAATTTCAAATTTAAATTTTAATGTGATTCATGTACAAATGTTTTTGGATTTGATCATTATTGATGGTAATTTAAGGGGTATAAATTTATTCTCATACAACTTCCTTTTATGTGGTGTATCTTTTTTTTTATTTTATATATAGAATTTTCATTCTCATATTTAATTTCAACTATTATCTAATTTTGTTATCACATATAATATTCTATAATCCTTCTAGATCATTTAGTTTTTTCTTCAATAATAGGAACATTCCATTAAAAATTAGAAATAAAAGGTACTTGAATTTAATTTCCAATTATATTCATCATCATTCTAACATTTCCCTAGGTGTGGGGTTTTTCTAGGGCATGTATCTATCAAGATATTTTGGATAGAATCTATATAGAAAATTGATTTCTTTTCTAAATCATCCTTCATAATTCATGAAGTTATCACTTCATGATCATATAGCAGTTTCCGCAGTGGTGTTGCACTTGGTGGTGTATATTTGTAGATTTTTTTTAAATATATGGTTTTTTGGTATAATAGATGGTTATATTATTATTTTTATAGTTCTAATTATATTTTAGGGTTTTAGAGTTTTTTCTCGTAAAGTGGGTATCATATGTATAGATTTTGGAAAGGTGATCTATCTTCGTTGTACAAAAAACTAATTAAATATAAAGAAATATTTTTTTCAATATGTCATTGAATTTTATGTTAATACATCCTCGAATGTTTTTTTCACAACATCCAATTCCATATAATTCATTACACTGGTCAGAAAAATGTGTAGGAAGATAATATATATCTCATATCCTGGAAAGTACAAAGTGTTCATTTTTTATTTAAAAAAAACCTTTCTCAAAAGTATGGCTATATAAATGGGGGTATACTATTATGATAGAGATTATTTAAAATATATCACCTCAATAATTTCTTTGGTGTCAACAACAATTTTTTTATAACTATTTTAAATTTAGTGGAATCAATCAAGTAAGTCACCTAGCTAAGACTCATGAGTTAGAAATGTCATATCCTCTAGATGATGTTTCCAAAAAAGTTATATCATTTTTACGTAAAAAATGTTAAAATACCACAAGAAATAGGTTATACTCAATTGATTTGTGAGGAAAAAATAACATTGATCACCAAAATCTATTATTACTAATAAATTGTCTATCTATAATCATTTCTGATGATTTAATGCTCATTAAATATGGTTTCCCATCTGGACGTAAGAAAAAATATTTTTCTGGTTGTTTTTAATTCATCCCATTCTTGACTTTATAATTTTTTTATTTTTTATATCTAATTAATCGATTCTCCATCAATGGAAAATATGAACTCCATAAAATTGACCTAATCCATAATGAAATTTGAATAGAAAATAGTTAATTCAATGATATATTTTTTGTTATCCACCTATTATATCCTGAAATATTGTAAATAATTTAATTAATCCTGATTTCAATGATATTTCATTATATATGTGGGTATATAAATTTTATTTTATTGGTTAGAAAACATTATTGTTCAATTGTCTCTTGTCATCTTTTTGTTATTTTTATCCAAGGAAATAGGATCAATGTGAACAATGGTTGTTTATATATTTATTAAAAGATATAAATAATCAGATATATATTGAATTCATTTTATTTGTATTGTTTGAATTGACTATTCAATATTTAGATAAAATGGGAAAGGATTATAGGTTTTTAGTCGTCCAATTTTTGTATTATTTTTTTGTCATGGAATCCCCATTAATGATGCCATTTTTTAAGACATGAACATCATGGGGTGTGGGAAAAAAGTTATTTTTATTGGGTTTTATGTTTCAATATTATTAACCATGTGTTTCCTCCTGATATTTTGGAAAAAATATAAACTACCTCGTCAATCATGAGTTAGACAAAGGGGTTTTATAAAATTAATTATTCTGAAAAATGTTATGATGTAAGATATTTAAATGGGTTGTATGACCACAATGATAATATCAGGTTTCGTTTTACTGTTTTAATTATTTCCATGTATCTAATTTTACCGATTTATTTTACTAACATATAAGTCAATGGATTGTCCATCACTTCCCACTCAACCAAAACTATTGGATTGGGGTAGTATATTATATGTTAATTCTCATATTGTTATATTATTCATTCAATATGTGAGAGATTTCTATCTAATACACCCAACAAACATAGGTAATTTCTATTTGGGTATTATTCCCCCAAAACAATCAATAGTGTTCAGTACCTCTTCCACACATACAGAGTCTCTCGAATTTTTTTTTCATAGCACTAGTACATTCAATATTATATTAACTAGAACAAATTAGCGGGAATTTATTAATCATTAACCTAAAAATAAGTGATAAAAATAAATTATAAACAACCCAATTTCATCTGATAAAAAACTTCTTCAATATATTAAAACAAGTTATCATGAGAGATAATGATTATTCAATAATTTTTGACAACAAAAGAAATAAAAAATTAAAATATCTCCATACACAATCACTATGATGTTTTCCCCATAATAACAATGTTAAAAGTTAAGAATGGAAAAAATGTTATATAATATAACTGAAAGAATACAAATTATGATTTATTAGAATCTTCATGATTGAATTAAACCACATCACACCCCTTCCATTCTATACCTATTTAATGTAGGTGTAGTTACATATTTATAAAGAAGATGATTCTAAAATATTTCTTTTAGAATATATCCATCAATGATTCAAGAAATTCCTTATAGGAAAATTGATTAATAATGTTAGGTTCTTTTATACAATGTTGGTTGGATTTTTCAGGGGTTTATTCAATATAATGTTAAATTATTTTTTAAAATAGTATACATTGTATTTTTATAAATACTAATGAACAATTTTTATTAAATATCATTAATAAAAAATGAAAATGAATATATTATGATCTGTATAAAGAACCAAGGTAGATATTCCTTAGGTACAAAATGATAGGTTGGGAAAGTAGACTAAATTTACATGACATAATAATTTGGATTAGATGTGTGTAATCTATTGAGATTTAATGTTTTGGGATAATTAAAATGATTCCAATGGGGACGAGGTATTGTTAAGATGAATCCATGGTATGTTATTCCCTCAATTTAATGAGGGATGTGACTAATGGTAAAACCCCCATGTAGGTTGTGTTTGCTATGATGTAACTTATGGGGGGATAGAGGGTTCCCATGTTGGTTTTGACCCCTAAAAGGTGTAGTTCTTGTGGAATGTGGTGTTGAATATTAGGTATCACCAATGAACCAAACCGAATTATTTTATCCCAAAGAGGAAATTGTGATAGTTTTGAGATATTATTGGAGGGATGTACTTTTCTCATGAAATTATGTTTCATGCCTAGGTAGTTACATGGGATTTTTTATTTTTTATAAATGAAATTCCTAGGTTTTTTTACAAAAGTCTTTTAAATTGATCATAATATTATTAAGGAATTCCATTGGATATACCCTTAATTTGGATGTGATGTCTATTGATCAAGGATGTCTTGGTAAATCCCATTAGATTTGGTCATTAGGTATATATAAAATTCTCAAGATGTCATGATCTAGACATTGAGTCTATATGATTTCCTTTATCATGCTCAATGTAAATGATTGTATGTTCGACACTAAATTTTCAATGATCATCCCCCTATGAATATAATATTGACCCTAACAAAACTATAAGTATTTAAATGATAGCATAAGAATCATTTGTGTTCCTCAAAATACTATATTTCCTAACACATTCTCTATGAAATTAGATATTACAATTTCTATTATATGTTAGTTTGGTCTGATATTAGTTGGTATGGTTTTACAATGTTGTTGGAGACAATCTAGCATTGGATGGTGATTTTATAGTGAATATTTCATGTCATATTAGAACCTGGGGAATAATTAATGTTTTTTATTTATTATTATAATATTTATATTTTATTTTTCTGATCAGGTCACATTAACAAAAAGTTATTTTAAAAAATATATATAGAAAAAAATTGATTCTACCATATAATTTTATACACTCTCCCTTCCCAGGAAGCTATTTTATTGAGGTAGCCCATAGGTCATCACATATTTCTAGACGGGGATGAAAATGGGAAATATTTTTAATTAATTATTGGGATAACTAAAATAGACCTGGAATATAGGACTGAGGTATGGATTCAGTGTGTTTTTATAGAATTTTACATGTTTTCCATAGTTTTTTTTATATTTAATTATCTTAATGGGTGATCAATCTTCATATGATGGAATGACTATGATTTTTTGGGACATGATGAATATGTAGTTACATTTAATAATATAACACCCTTATTTTCATTCTATATAAGATATTTTTTATGTTAATAAAATTTCACATATCTTTTTTGGTTCATCATTGTAAATAGTTTTTATGAAGCTCGATTTTATATAAAATGGACCATGAACCAATGACTAGAGTGTTAGTTAAAGGGATAGATTATTCATGTATATAAACTACCATAGGCTAGCATGTTGAGTTGTAGTTAGTCTATATAAGTCTGTAGAACTCACAAACTAGTTAGTGGTTGTTTTAGAACAATGAAGGTTCTTCCAAGAACACTATATATCTAACGGACTATCAGTAGCTCTTAAGTGTTTCCACCATTATTTTTTGTTTTTTTGACCTAGGGTGTGTTATATAAACCCATAGTGTATTAATTTTATTTAATTTGACAAATTTTTTAACAAAAAATTCTAACGAAAGACATCATATTTGAAATTATAGACCTCCCCACTTACATCATTACTTCTTCTAAGAATCTCCACATGGTTCATCATGGTTGGACTGATTTAGTCGAACTACATTAGTATGTTATCATTGGAAAAAATCTGAATTCAACATACTCTTTTTGGATTTTCCATTCTTATATTATGGATATATTGTTTCAATGGTACTCTTATGCACATTTATACCTTATTTGTATGTCAGTGATGGATTTAGAATGATCACAATAATTCGTGATCAGATTAGGATCTACCATGGACAATGAATATTCAACGGGTTTGTGTTTTTGAATCATCTCCGAAAAAAATTTCATGATGGTAGATATATGATAGAACCTTAAAACATAAATAAACTCTAGGTAGATTGGCATGTGGTTACTTATTCTGAATAACAACCTCTTTACAGGAGATATAACACTCCTTAATTAATGAGTTTTCAACATAATTCACCATAAATAAATAATATTGACCCTATACATTTCAGAAATCTATTTTCTGTTAATATATTGATATTATATTAACAGGAGTTTATTTATAGTATTGATGTGGAATTAATGTTTCTTCCTATAATGGATAATAGATCCTGTAAATTTTCATCCTCTCATTTGATATATCTCTAAATTTTTCACATTGATAGAATCCATATGGTATTTAATTCTAGGACCAAACTTCTTGAAGATTAATTACGTAAAATTACAATAAAAGCTCTTTCATGATGAACCCGAATTCCTGTTAGGTATCCTTAACAAGTTATATAGTTCCTCAAGGGTGAATAATGTGATTTGGTTTTCCATTTACTAATTATTCTTCTACATATTCATAAAAAACATTGTGGTAAGATGTTCCTAAGCATAGAGGGACTTATATAATATTTTTTCTTGATTTATTGCTCAATATTGATAACTGATAATTTATAAGTGTGTTCATATGGGTGTGTGAGTGTTCAAAGAAATTATTTTTTTATGTGTGATCATATTAATTGTGTGTATCTCCCTGATAAATTTTACTGATATGATTTTCTTACTTTCTATAATACATATTTTTTAGTTTTTCATTTCATATGGAACCGTACATTACATATGAAGATGACTGAGTTGCTCTATTTCTTTTAGATGACCCCTTACATGGGAAGAATTATGAAATAAAAAAGCTATATACTATGGTTGATTTTTTTTCTGGGTAAGATCACATACGTGTTTAATAATTAGTTAGTATACTATGCTTCATAATTGAAAATCTATTGACTATGGGTTGATGTGGGGGAATTAAATGTTGGTGTGACATTCTTATATAGTTACCTAAATGTAGTATAGTGGGGCTTATTACTAACCAAGGATGATGAACATCCTATAGGTTATTTGTGTGGTGTTCCTAATAATGATCACCAACATGGTGGGGTGTGTATCATATCCATAAAGTGAAACATAGAATGATTAGAGTAGGGTGTCGACCACCACCATCTCTTAGGACACTTCTTCTAATGAATAGTGTAAAAACATATAGTTTTTCAAGAATCAATCATAAGTATGATGTTCAATGGTCTGTAGGGAACATAATGACTCAATAAATGTGTGTTTATATATTTATTTTAGAGATGAAATTGTTTCATGAAATCAAATGTTTTATATTTTTGTAAAATTATGATAAGTATTAATTGATGGTGAACTAATGGGTTTTTATACTCACACACTTCATATGATTCTTGATTCCCATATAGAATCTAGGATAAAATATATATATATAAAGGAATGGGGTTCATGGTATATAGATTCTAGGTATAATATGGAGATTGAAACAAAACTGAGATGGACGCTAAATTATTTCCATAATGTTTTCATTATTTTTTTATCCACTTATTACACTATTTTGTATTACCACATATTGAACACTATGTAGTTTTTTTATGAATTTTTTTTAATTTTTTATATCTCTTTATATTGAATATTAAACATATATCCCTAAATATTGTAAAAAATTGTTGTTTTTCTTTGAAAGGATACTAATCCTACAACCTCACAACAAACTGTGTGTGGTCCCTCACTATTATTTGACTTCCTCTTGAATAAGTGGATATGTGAATGAGATTTTCTGTCCCATCAATAAATACCTAATGGTTTGGGTTATGGTGTAACAAATATATATAGGACATAGTTTTCCTATATACTTTGGAGAAACCTTGGGTCTTATATAAATATTATTTTTTGGTGGACTCTGGTAGTTTAAATTCCATGTGCCTAGATATCTCATGTGAAATATACCTATGTGTTACCACTGGTAGGATTTATGGTGTTGTAATATTAAGTTATGGGTGAATTCATGCATAATATGAAGGAACATAGCACCACATTCAATATATATAATTAATTTGTAATGTATAATATTTATTTAAATTACATGAATTGTTCTATCAAATAAAGGAAATTATGTTATAAATGATGAGTGTTATATATGTATTCAAATAATATGTGATATATTTGTTCTATAATAAATTTTTATAGATTTATTTTGTTTTTATGTCTTTTATATATATGTGAATATGACTAACTTGTTATGGAAAAATACAATAGTTAGCGATAGGATTGTTTTTCTATCGGTTTAACATATCCTCCTAAGAAAGCCTTTGTATGAACCTCTAGAGTGAACAAGATTTATTTTATAATGGTTTTATCAATTATAATTTTCACTTAATGTTTTAGATTCTATATTATTGAATAATATAGATCATACCATTATATAACATTAGTTACAATACTCATGCTAGGGGTTATTCCTATATATTACAATGTGCTATGTGAGAGGTTGTAGTAAAGAATGCACTTCTACCCACACTTGTGGAACTTGTTGAGGGACCTCTCAGCTATAAGACATTCTTATTTTATTTTTTTGGTATATGTGGCACTATGTTGCATGGTTTTCCATTAAAGAGCCTTCCAAAACAAACATCCACCAATCATACAGGGAAATGGATATATTTTGGATGTATATGGAATGATATATATATTCAATGATGTATTTGTAAATGTTGAGATACATATGGATTGGTATGTGATGATGGAATTTTTGATGATATAGGGTTACATTCTGAGGAGGTGGGGCTTGATTGGAAATTATTTTAGACAAGTGGAGCTCAAATGAGATTCCTATAAGGACCTATTTTTTTAGTGGAGTTCATTTAGAAAAATCTAAAACATGACTGAGTGTAGGAGATCATTGTGGTTTATTATGGATCTATTTATATATATATATATATATTCATATATGTTCATAAATCTTATTATATTTTCTCATCTATTGTCTAGGTAAAATATTTGGAAGGCTTATAACTGTGATATATGCCATCATCTAGTGCTTACATGTTATGGATTGGGGTTTGAATTGTCAACCTATGAATTATTGATTCATAAGTAACAAAATTTTGATATGTGATTAGAGGGAGATACAATATCATGATTACCCCAAACATATATTTTATCATTGAATGAACTTAATATCACTGATATATTCTCCTCTTATGGTAGTAGTATGATAATAGAAAAATAGATATTTTAGGGCAGTAGATAGATATTTCAAAATTTGACTTCTTTACTTCCTTTGTGGATGATGAATATATGAATTGATAAAAGATCTGTAAAAGTTGTTATTATTGAAATTCAACCATGAATCTATGTATGGAGGATTTAAAATATGTCTACAGAAAGAACATGGACCAAGGGTAACTAGTTTTTTTCATATTATATTAGACTCTAGTGGATATTGGTGAGTGTCTTTCTATGATATGTGGTATTGTCTACATCATTTATTCATTTCATTCAACTTTGATATTACTGTTTCCACTTCTGTTACATTTGTATTTTTTATTGTTTCACATGAATTACAAGTGATGTTATATTTTGCGTAAAATTCCATTTATATACAAGTGGTAATGATTGCGTAACATCATTATAGATACCCAACGTTTCTTATAGACATTTATAGTTGTCAATATCTATAGGAAATAATGATTCTGAAGATGATGAGATTTTATGAGATTCTTTTCATGGAATCTATGACCAGATTATATATTCCAATTAATTGTTTTTTGAGACATGTATCATTTAATTATACCATAGAATATATAAACATGAAACCCATTCAATGTGATTTTTTATAGAACTAGTGGTACCATACTTATGTTAGCATAAGAATGTAATCACACATATTTCAATATTTTCACTTTTACCAGGATCATAGGTATACCGATTATCCTTTCCTCCTAGATTTGAAACTCTAGTTGTCAATATTACAAGATGTTATCTTAGGATATCTTCAAAATAGATTATTTAACTACAAGCAAGAAATATTTTATATTCCACAACTCATTTCAATACCCATTATCATATAGCACAGTCCATGTTGATGGATATAATTGTATAACTCATGGAAATGAGGTTCAATGGAATTACCATGATGAGTACATCACCATGTAGTTCACCATTTCTATTCACAATTAAGTTAGATGATAATCATAAAATATGTGTATATTACTAGATGCTGAACATGGTGACCATGAATAGTTGGTACCCTTTTCGTAGAGTCCATGATTTCTTTGACCAATATTTGTGAACAAAATGGTACTCCAATATTGAACCTTGAATATCATATCTCTATTTTATTTTTTGAGAGTAGTAAATATTAATGATAATATTTCTAAGATACTATATACATTATGAGTGTTTTTGGTGTTTTTTTAATTTATGATTTTACTTATGATGTTTGTGGTTATCATATAAAAAAGATTCCAACATTTTATTAGTATTTTTCATTTTGTTCTTTGATTAAATTATCATTTACTCGCCGACCTCTATGAAACAATTCATAAATTTCGATATTTTTATGAGTACACTTTAGGATCAAAGGACTTATGCTATGATATCTATGTTTAACTTTTAAATTTATAAGGTGAAAGTATCCGAGCATTGGGTATCGAATAGAAGCATATTTTTCAACACAAATAATGTTTAGGTAGTGATGTCCTTGAGTTTTCCTCATATCATATTTTATAATATGAGGATTATTGTATTTTATTGATAATATAATAAATTAATATATGAATAATATATTTTTTACATAATGATTACTATGATGAAGAATAAAGCGGTGATGTTTTTTTGGATAAAATAGGTGAAAAAATTTTCCTTGAGTTGAGGATGAGGTTGACCATAGATCTAGTGTTAATAATTCCAACGAAATGGATTGGTTATTCAGTTTTTTATTTTAAATCCATAGTTGTTTTATATGATTTAATTATATATTGGGAATAGGTAGTATTTTTTTATTCATGATAGATTCAAAAATATGAGTTGATCAATTGTACCCATGTCATGGGACTAGTGGTTGTGGCCTACTCATTATTGTTCTAGTGATAATATCTCACTCGGAAATTTTTTATTTTCTACACAGACTATAATAGAGTTAATTATATTTATACATTGTGGTAGACTATATTGATGTGGAGGAACTTGTTAGAGTACCTGAAGATGTTTAAATTTTATATAGACAATGAACCAGGAAAATATAACATTATTTCATATGATATTCACTGTAATAATTTGATATCTATGGTGTATGGTGATCAACAATAAGAGGAAAAGTGGAACATGATGATAATTTTGGTCGATTGGAGTATGGATTCTGCTATATGACAATGAATTTATGATGTGTGATCCATTAGCGATATCATCATCTTCGTAGAAAGTGTGATGGATAACCAAGATTAAGAAAATAGGATTGATGTGATTCATGAAAACTACATTATTAGTAACATGATAATTAAATGGAATTTTGATAGTGATTATATTATCCTAGTTTGAGGGATAGTTTTTATTCGTTCTTCAACTAATAATGAAATTATGATAGAATTAAATACCACTATATTGGTGGTTCAACATAGTTTCATAAATTTACCTTGAGGTCATGTGATAGTTTTAGTGGATAGGGATTTACAAGGACAATGTGTGATTTTTTCCCAATTCCTCACCTGATAGCGAATAAAAGATGAAAAACATTGACATAGTGTTTCTCTCCAACCACTTCATGTTTCCCTATAAAAGTTAGAGGATGTCACGAATGACTTATTGATTTTGTTAACCAAGACCTTCATTGAATTTGATGAAATATATATCGTTGTTAATAAAATAACAAAATTAGATCCATTCGTGAAAATATATTTGACTCAGTCAATATATAAGCTACGAAATATCTATGTACATGAGGTTTTATCATTTCGTAGTTTTAATTCGAGGATTGTATCTAATATTGATGTATGTTTTTACATGGGTTTTAGTTGATTTCATATATCCATACATAGTCAGTTGAGACTAAACTCAATGTGTCATCCCTAGAAAGTATGACTGTTATAGTGGATAATTGGTGATAGAATTTTTCTACAGATACTTCATCAGTTAGAAAACAAAAATTTTCTGAATCAGGAAAGGATTACCCAATGATACGGTTGAAAATTCGAGAACACTAAGATGGTATGAAAAGAGTTGTACAATTTAGATACTTATTCTCACTACTAATGTTTTCTTGATTTGAATCATGTTTATAATGTACATATGTACATTACCTATTCAAAAAAACCATCTTATATAAAGATATTGATAGGATCATGATGAATTATATGGGGAATGTGAAATTTAGATTGTAGATGGAGGTAGGAATGTCCATTAAATGATATTGATACAACTTTTTCAGATATTTGAGAACCATGGATTAATCCATAAGGTGGAATTAGAGTAGGGGTGATGTTTAACATGATGGATAAATTTATTTAAGAAGAATATTTGATTGTACATATTTATTTATGAGAAGTAATTAGAGGTAGATAATTCATAAACTCATGTTTTATTTTTTTATATGATTTATTTTTTTTATAAAATTACTCATATAACATTTTGTTGTTAATTAGTAATGGTATTTAATAGCTTGTTTTCAATGAGAAAATAGTCTGCTAATAAATGGATGAAGATTTTTTTAGGATCTAATTTATTTGTGTAGTAAACTACTACCATCCACCTAGAGATGTTTAAATAGATATAAAAAATTTTTAGACCCTGAGGCTTACCAGTGGGGTGCCATCGACTTTCTATTAACCCAAGTATAACATTTCACTAAATACACCCCATGTGAATTAATTTCATATTATGTGACACATTATTTAATAACAAAGTCTTACCCCAACCACCCTATTTAAAAAATTTAGACTCCATTCATGCCTCATTATCACTACCATTATTCTCAAAATGGTTTGAAAATTTGAATTGATATGGTGGCACCCGACTGGTATGTTCTTCCATGATCGTCTCAAAATTAAATTTCAACATTAAGGGATTATATTGCATTTGTTAATGATGTATGGTTACTCTCCCAAATCTAGTGGATAACTCTCCAGTCCATTTTATATTGGTGATATATCTAGTGCATTTACAAGTATTCATTAGTAGGTCAGGATCTACCAATAATAATGAATTTCAAAGGGGTATGTGTTTATGAATCATCATCATAAAACTCTTCATAATATAAGAATAATATTGTAAAATTATTCAAGTAATGATCTCCTAGAAGATTGGTGTAGGATCATCATTCTAACTACACCACCTTCACTTAAGGAGTAATGATATTGATTTGTGGAATTTTCTATGTATATCATCATAAATCGATCATCTTAACAATATTTTCATCATAAATATACTTTCACATTGATTAATTTTTAATTCATTAATAATTTTTTATAATACCATGGGCTAATATATGATTTTCATAATGAATTTAAGATCTGTTTTGAATTGAAAAAAATTCTAATTAGTATCTATTTTATCTATTAGCATATATAATTTTTTTAGTCGATAAAATCCATAAGGAAATCTATTCTTGAACCACCATTCATTAGGTTGATACTATTATGTAAATATTATCAATATATTTGTTAATAAACTTGAATATATATCATGCATCCTTAATGTGAGATCTAGTTGAGTATGGGAGAAAAACATAATTCAGTCATTTATTCAATTTCGATCTTTGAGTTATATGTTATTAATCTCATGGTAGTATGTTCTTTAACATATAAACTCTTAAATATGTTGATTTTATGATTGAGTATTGACTCTTGTTAACTTGTGCTTGATATGAGTTTTCATATGGGTGAGTGACTGTCCCTGAAGATCATTTCTTGATGAATGGTAATATGAATAATGTATACCCTCTTAGTAAAAGTTATTCATATATTTTTCATGTCAAAATACATGTACCACGAGAATTTTCAAGGAAGTCATGAGTAGTCTGATGTGAATCCATCAATACTATAATTTCATCCTATACTAATGCCTATATCCCAACAGTTTAAAGAAACCATTGGGATAGGATTAATATGCCAACTGATTGATGAAAACTGTAGGTATAGGAAGTTTGTGATTGTATTTTCCTAACAGTTTGAATAACCATTGGGATATGCCTAGTTTTCCCAATGGATTTTTGAAACTATTGGGATCGTGGTATCTTTGATAATATTTCCCAAAGGTTCTATAAAACTGTTGGGATAAAAATCCACAAATTCATCACATGATTCCGATCATGATCCACCCACATTGCAATTTAAACTGAGAGATCCATTGTTCTTGTAGTGTGAAAACCCTTCTTCTAAGCAAATCATTTTTTTTTCTTCCACATCCAATCAATAAGTTATAACTCAGTTTTATGTTTTACCACAATTTATTCTATTTTTCATTTGAATTTGTTTCAATACAAGGTTGTTTTTTGTTTTTTGGTTTGATTATCCCTAAACGACATCTCCCCCATTCATTGTGGACCCTTCTTCCCAACCAGCGATCAATCCTTGATTCAAGTAAGTGTTTGTTATTCCACCTCTAACTGATGACAACACGTTGTATCCTATTTCCCCAAACATAACACATAATTCCTCTAGTATAATATCTAATAAATGTTGATTACTTAGGATTAGAAATTTGTATATATGGAATGTTATTCCATTGCATAGAGTTCCTTTGCACATCATTACACTGCATAGAGTTCCTTTTAGGTGTTCTATTGAGACCCTTTTAATTAGAATCAGGGTTTATTTCTTATAGTGATATTTTAGTGATATCATAATATATTGATCCAACATGGAGGTGATTTCATAAATGATTGGGATACCTACTATGGTTCTCCATTTCATAATTTATTTTTCATTGGAATGGGAGGTGGGTTGTGCAGTGGGAGGGTGGGGTGATGCAATGGGTGGGGTTATAGGGGGGTTGTGTAGTGGGAGGGGGTTGTAGGGAGGTGTAGTGGGTGTTTGGGTGGGTGGGGGGGGGGCAGTGCAGTGGGGGAGGGGGCTGTAGGGGGGAGGTTTTGAAGGGTTAGGGGGATTCAAGGGGTTAGGGGTGTGTAATGTGGGTGTGGGGTCTGTAGGGGGAGAAGGGGGATGGGAACAATAGGGGGAATGCAGTGGGAGGTGGGGGGTTTGGTGCGTGTAGTGGAATTATGGGATGTACACTCCGAACCCTCAAATAATTTAAATCCATGAAAAATACACATGCCTTTCCATATCCCAAACATATAGCAGCTCATCCTTATGCTATTTTAGCTATACACAGACCAAAACTCTCATCCTTCTCAACTTCCCACTATTCATTGTCCCAAAATTTGATTTGACATTGAATGTATATGTATCATTCCGACATGATTAGAATACCCCAACTACTGAATATAATTAATCAATCCCTTCTGGGAAGACTCCCCCTATAATAATTACCTACATCATCACTTCATGACCAAAGGTATCCGTATCTTTTTGGTTCCACAACAATAATCATTCCATAACACCCATATTAGAAGCATCAAACACTATCATTTACCACATCCTATTATCTTTTCATTTCATTATCATACCATACATGATGCCATTATAATACCACATAAATCTTAATGCACATACAAGTCCTACAACACTCTTGATACCCATATATTAATCACACATTGTAAATTCACTTATCACACATTAACCTCATGCACCATATTCCATTATAACAAACTAAAAACCATAGTCACATGCTCAAAATGTAACTATAACTATCAGGGGATCCTTGAAATGTTAGTGGGATCTCACTATTAAGGCCCATATATATCTTGCTGAATTTTCTAAAGGTATTATTCCGGATGACCTCTCTCTCTCTCGGTTGTTGAGTGAAATAAAGCCATAGAATCAATGTATCATGATTTTAATAGACATATGACACTTATTAAATAACTATCCAAATAAAAATTAAATTTATTAATTAAATCTTGTACAGTTTTTTTCCTTTATTATATATTTGTTCAAGCTCACATAAAATAATGATTAGTTAAATTATCTATGGACAACTCACCCACCCCCTGGACACCCCACCCACTAGACACCCCACCCACCCCGGGGACACACCCTACCCCCTGGACATCCCCTCCATCCCAATGGAAATCCCACCCACCACCCTGGACATCCCTAACCCCTAGGATAGCCTTGTGACCACTGAGGATAGCCCGCCCACCAACTTAGACACCTCATACACCCTGGATAGCCCTGAAACCCCCTTGGATAGCCTGACCACCCCTAGACCATCCTACCACCTTGATAGCCTTGTGACCACAAGGACAACCCGCCCACCCCTGGACACCCCCTACCCCCAGGACACCCCCTACCCCATGGATAGCCTGCCCACCCCACGGACACCCCTACCCCCTGGATAACGCTGCCACCCCTATGGAAAACCCACCCGCTCCATGGAAACCCCCTAACCACTAGACACCCCCAACTGTAGATATCCCACCACCCCCTAGACTCCCTCTTCCCCTTGAACATCCCTGCCACCCTTGTGGATAGTTTTCCCACACACATAAACACCTTGTACCCCCTGAACATCCCCACCACCCTCGTGGAAAGCACACCCACCCCATAGACACCCTATACCAACCTGGACAGCCCCCTCCACCCCCATGGATAGCTCGCCGACCCCCTTAGACACCCCATACCCCTTGTACATCCCTTCCACCCCTGTGGAAAGCCCACCCACCCCCCATGGACAAATGGTACCCTCCTGGATATCCCTTCCACCCCCGTGGATAGCCCGCACATCTCATGGACACCCTATACCCCCCTAAACAACCCAATTATCACCATGGACAACACTCCCACCCCTGGACACCACGTACCACCCTTGAAATCCACACCACCCACGTGGACTGCCCTCCCACCCCCTAGACCACACCACAACCATAGACAAACCCGTGGATAGCCCACCCACCCACCTAGACACCCCTTACCCCCTGGATAGCCCTATCACCACCGTGGATAGTTTTCCCTCCCCGCTGGACACCATGTACACCCCTAGATAGCCCCGCCACCCCAATGGACAGCCCACCCAAACAACTGGACACACTCTACCCCCGGGATATCCCACACCCCACCCATCCTCCCCACACCTGTGGATTTTCCGCCAACCCCTGTGGACACCGCTACCCTTCTGGACAGCCCCACCATCCCCGTAGAAAGGTTTCCCACCCCCATGGACACACCCTACGCCCTGGACAGCTCACCCACCT
Organism: Viscum album; assembly: GCA_963277665.1. Lineage (NCBI taxonomy): Eukaryota > Viridiplantae > Streptophyta > Magnoliopsida > Santalales > Viscaceae > Viscum > Viscum album. Next base: position 1,800,667,117 of record OY728157.1, read on the forward strand.
CAGTGGACAACCCTCCCACTGCCAATACCACCTATACCCTCTGGAAAGCCCCATCACCTCATGGATAGCCCGCCCATCCCCCTAGACACTCGTATCCCCTGGAAAACTGTTCCACGCCCGGGGACAGCCCACCCTCCCCCCGAACACACCGTACCCACTGGATAGCGCCGCCAGCCCAGACACCCACATCCCCCCAAATTCCCCCACCCCTAAAAATCACATCCATACCCCTTGACCACCTCGACCCCACTAGACAGTCCTATCACCCCTGTGGAGAGCCCGCCCACCCCCTGGAAACCATGTTCCCCTATAGACAGCCCTGCCACCCCCATGGATAGAACGCCCACCCCTTGGACACCCCTTACCCCCTTTGATAGCCTTGCCCACCCCCTGGACACACCACCCACCCCCTGGACACCCTCACCCACCTGAACACCCCCACCCCATTGACACCCCCAACCCCCCTGGACAGCCTTGCCACCCCCATGGATAGCACGCCCACCCCACTTGACACCATGTACCCCCCTCGAGAACCCTGCAAACCCCATGTACATCCCTCCCACCTAGACTCACCAACCCCACTAGACATCCCCAACCCGTTGGACACCTGCGACCCCCCTGGACAGCCCCGCCACCCCCTGTACACCCCCCACCCCCTGGACCCCCCACCACCTTGGTTAATGTATGTGATCACTCAAATAATCTTCAAAAACATTAAATTTATTTGATCTAAACTTTATTCAACTCATGAATAATTCTCATCGACATGTGTACATGATATTGTACACTCATGTATAGTTTTTCAATGATATTTTGTTGTAAATATAATATTTTTTCTTTTATATTATTATTCTCATATAGTGTATTGTGTCAATTATGGGTTTATATAATTTGACAAATTCAAATTTATTTGAATATATTTTCATTGAAACATCAATATTATTGAATTGATTTTGATGCAATTGATTATAAAAATATTTTTTCACAATTAATAGGAGATGGATGTATGAAACTGATCAGATCACAAGTAATTTTCAAAAAAAATTGGAGTGATTTTTAGATTCTTTATTTCATAATGATTCAGATAGTGGTCACATACACTATCCCTGTTACAAGTGTGGTGGAAGACCATGGTTGAGACGTGAAGAAATCAGCTACCACATAAAAAAATATGGGTTTCAAGAAAACTACTCTACATGGTATCACAATGGGGAGAAAATGGAATCTCAAATTGCTGATGATCCAAATGAGAGGACTGGATTGGAGAATTTGTTATATGACCGGTTTCCATTTATTCATCATCATGAAAAATTAAGGATTCTGATGGAAGAAGATTTCGATATGAGAATACATGATGTGTTTAATGAAAATGATGATGTATTCAGGGTGATAAAATAGAATGATGCTACCACAACTCCAGTTTATTGACAATGTTGTTGAATGAAAGTGCTATAATTTTCAATCCAATTATTTCATGGGATAACTATGTATGAGATATCTAATACTGTCATCGATTAAATTCTTACATTCTTGAAGAACATACATCCAGATGATGCAGATATTCCCTAAATCCACTATATGTCTTAGAAGTTAGTTGAGGAAATTGGATTTTCAATTAAAAAAATTCTTGCTTGCCGAAAAGATTTCAGTTTATTCTGGGAGGAAAATGTTGAATGGAATGATTGTATAAATTGTGGCACATCACGCTAGAAGCCAAATGTAGATTGAGCACCATCTCGTGTGCCACCGAAAGTAATCTGAAACTATCCATTGATCCCCAGACTCAATAATCATTTTAAGTCTGATGAAATATCAATAAAAATGGGATTTCATGATACCGAGAGAAAAAATAATAATGATGAGTTGGGTCACCAAGCATATGGATTTTCCTGGTAGAGATTTGATGCTCGATATCCAAATATTGAATCTGATGTGAATAATGTGAGGTTCGGTCTTTCATGTGATGATTTTAATCTATTTGGGATGATTCTTACACTGCACAACTCAAGGACTAATTTTTTACACATTTATAATCTTCCTCCATGGTTGTGTATGAAAAAACCTTCCACTTTAATTAGTATAATCTTATCTAGTCCATCTGATCCTGACAATGATATAGACATGTACATGAATCCATTAATAAAATTTTTGAAACATCATTGGGATGTGGGAGTGCGCACATACGATGCATGTTCGAATGAAATATTTCATATGTGTGCTGTAACGCCCCGACCCTAGTTACCCAGAGTCGGTGCATTAATTACATAACATTGGCATGATCACAAGAAAGATCAAATCTCGAAATACCGATTGGTTTAGTAGCCTTGGAAACACTAGATATATTCATAAGTTTTACATTACATCATAAAATGAAAAACTAATACAACAACATAATGTTTCCACAATCCACACTATTATCCCCTCATATTATCCCTGCAGGTCATTCATAACTTACTTCTTCACATCCTGGGAAAAATAAAACATAGAAAAGGGGTGAGCTCAAATGCCCAGTAAGGATAACAATATATCGGAACATTCAAAATAAGCATAAACATTTAAGGCAATGCATTACTAAAACAAAAGCCTTTTAAACTTGAACTTCAACATAGTATGGCAAAAATGAAATAATGCCATTTACTTATTCACATGGATATTATACTAATCGAATAATCAAATGCAAAAATCAAAAACCACTTTCATAATGTTGGAATTCATAATGCTAAACTTTAATTTCTTTTCAAGGCCTCGTCCCAAGACCTTGGGGCTAACTATAACCGGAACCCAACCCGGAGTGCCTCTAATAACCGGACACCAACCCGGAGTGCCTCTAATAACCGGACACCAACCCGGAGTGCCTCTAATAACCGGACACCAAACCGGAGGGCTTACTTTTACCAGTCCCTAACCTGGAGGGCTTACTTTTACCAGTCCCCAACCTAGAGGGCTTACTTTAACCAGTCCCCAACCTAGAGGGCTTACTTTAACCAGTCCCCAACCTGGAACATACTTGTCCAACACATTCATATGAGGTAAAGGTTGAAATATAACATAAACATTCTTATTGGAACTAGCATACGAAATGTAAATAATTTCACCATAAACTATGAATGGTATAAAAATAGCATATCCACTGTCAAACATATCACAAAACCTTCAATACAGTATAGAAGTTTTGTATCATAATAAATCAACTTCAAATAATCTTAAAATCCATCAAAGGATGTTGACATAGATGAAATCAATATTCTTTTTAAAGAAATATCTCCTTTTAATTTGAAATCATTTAAGATCCATATAAAATAAAAAATTTTCTTTGAAAATATTCTTATAAGCTTGTAAGGGAAGTTTTGACAATTTTATAACGGCATAAAATAACCGCACCCGCCGTATAAGTAAAAAAAACATTCTTATCTTAATTCTGTCGAAAAGGTTAAAAAGCACCTTGTTTGGAAAACGACCAAAAGATTCCCTTATAAACCTCTTATAAAAAGTCAAACAAGGGTATAAATGACTTTAACCCATATCCTTTTAAATATTAAAAATGTTTTGAAATAAATTTTGAAGAAACATGGATGTGGATGATAACGAGATCCCAGTAGATTATTACGTATAAACAACCTCGGATAATGAAGAGATTGTGAAATAACCCTTACCTTGTACTTTTCCTTGGTTGGGGTAGGTTAACCTCCTGTATAATGGTGAAATAATTGTTATTAAATTATACAATAATCATATATATTAATATGATATCATATATGATCGTTTAATATTGATTTGATAATAATATCTTAGTATTATCGTTGTTTCGGGTGTTAACTTACTTGTTTTATTTTATATGTTTTGTTACGTAAGCCATGTTTGTAATGGATAAGTGGTATATTATTCATATCCAGAATGATATCAAGACCTTAAACATCATTTTTAAATTGTCAAATGATAATTATACTTGAATGGATACGATGGAGAATGAATCTTATCGTGTTCGTGGAGACGGTAGTCCGTACGTACGCACGAGCGACAATATCATTATTTTGATATTAAAATAATATATAATTGGATAGTATATCATATATAAAGAATCATTATCATGTTATATTTATTATTTACATGAGTTGTACATCATTATTATACCCATCCAAATAATAATATATTGAATAACAATTACACCACGACGTGTAGACGGTAAGCCGTACGTACGCACGTATGGTGACATGTTATTCAAAGGGTGGATGGAATACTGAATATGGTTCTACCATATTTATAATAACATCACAGTATATGTGAGATACTGGAGTTATTATTTTAGAATGGTAAGAACAAAGAAAGAAGAAGTGGAAGAAGAAATGAACTTGAAAAGGGGTGGTGAAAACATTACATCTTCTTCGGGTTCTTCCTTTTGATTTGATCAAAAGGGCTCCTTAGGTTGGCTTTCTGATCAAAATAAGGCATCTAGGTTGTAGTGAGGGATGTTGGGAGAGTATGTGGGCAGAGTTTGGCCGAGCCAAGTGGCTTGAGAGGTGTGAGGAATGAGTAGAAGTGGTCTCCTTTTATAAGGGAGAGGAGGGGCTCTTTAGGAAAGAGTGAAAGTATTACTTTATAATATAATTAAATTCTGTTTGTAATGGTCGAAAAATAATTGAGGTCGAAGATAAGATGACTAATATTCTAAATAACATCAACCAATAAGAATTGGACAGGTTTTAGATAATATTTTAATCATTATAATCTTATTTATTTAAATGATTTATAAATGAGGTAAACATTGCATCATTATTGTGTCATTAATAATTTAAATTATTTGATGTCTAAAAATTATAAATAAAATATCATTATGTAGGAAATTTTTTTAGATTTCTTATGAATATTTATAATCGAAAATCCAACATGTATAACCCTATGTAAAAATTGTTCTTCTAAAAGACTTAAGCTTATGCCATTTTTATTTTTATTTTAACTTTATTAATATAATGTGTCCCTACCACACACAAGTGGCTCCAAGGGGTCCCCAAATCGACCCAAGGATGCCCATGGTCGGGTATGTGTCCACCAATAAGGTTAGGACACGTTTTAGGGTAATTTTGTATTATTATAATATTATTTTTTAACCCTTATTTACCGGATTTACCCTTAACCATGGTAAATAAAATATTTTTCACAGTAATTATTCAAAATGTCTAAAAATAAAAGTTACCTATTTACACAATTTGGACATCCTGATTCTAAATATGGAATCCATTTTTCTAAATTCAAAACATAGAAGTGGCAGAAATTAATTTAAAATTAATTCCCGCTGTCAAAACGAAAAGCGTGTTTTTAAGAGGTAATAACTATCGAAAGATTGACACTTGTTTATGTTCAGTTTAATTGTAAAATTATGTCCAATGACCAACATTATATTAAATGGTAAAAATATATTCTAAATATACTTTAAAATCACTCAAATTCACAATTTATCACTATTAATTATTTTGATTAAAAAAGTTGTTTTTAATTAAAATTTAGTAATTTTCACTATTCATCAAAATATGAAAGTTATCCGAAAAGTACCAAAATTTCACCTTAGGCTAAATTCGATATTCCGAATCCAAAAATGAAGTCTATTTTGAAATATAAAATATATAAAATTTTAAACAGTAGGTATTACTATTCATAACGGCTAGTTTGATTGGTTGTTAGAACTCGGTGTTGCGTACAACACACGCTATCGCATTATTCAAAGAGAAGCGTACTGTAGAAGCTTGGGGTGTTACATTCTCTCCTCATTCAAATAATTTCGTCCTCGAAATTTCTAGAATACTATCGCATGAAAAGACTCGGGTGGTTCTTCATCATAAGATCCTCGGGTTCCCACGTTTCCTCTTCCATCTTATGGTTTCTCCACAAAACTTTTACCAGACGCGTCGTCCGGTTTCTCAGTACTTTTTCTCTCGTATCAAGAATCCTGACGGGCTCCTCGCAATAAGACAGATCAGGTTCCAGTTCTAATTCTTCATAGGTGAGTACATGCATTGGGTCAGGCATGTATTTCCTCAACATAGATACGTGGAACACATCGTGAACTTTGGAGAGACTTGGCGGCATTGCCAATCGGTAAGCTACAGCCCCAATTCGTTCTAGAATTTCGAAAGGTCCGATGTTCCTGGGACTCAATTTATCTTTCTTACAAAAACGTATGACTCCCTTCCATGGAGATACCTTTAGGAAAACATGATCACCGACCTGAAATTCCAAATCCTTCCTTCGATTATCGACATAGCTCTTCTGCCTACTTTGAGCTGCTTTGATGTGATTTTGGATTACCTTCACCTTTTCCACCATTTCCTCCACCAGTTCTGGGCCTACAAGTTTTCTTTCACCGACGTCATCCCAACAGGTTGGTGTACGACATCTCTTTCCGTATAACGCTTCATATGGTGCCATCTGAATACTCGAATGGAAGCTATTGTTATAGGAAAATTCTACCAGAGGTAAATATTGATCCCACATACCCTGAAAGTCAAGTGAGCAAGATCTCAACATGTCTTCTAAGGTTTTAATAGTTCGTTCTGATTGTCCATCTGTTTGAGGGTGGTAAGCAGTGCTCAAATGAAGTTCAGTATCCAGAGATTTCTGAAGACTTTTCCAAAATATTGAAGTAAAACGGGGATCACGATCAGAAACAATTGATAGGGGTACTCCATGAAGTCTCACAACTTCATTAATGTATAGTCTTTCTATACGTTCCAGGGGTAGATCTTCTCTTATAGCAAGAAAATGTGCTGACTTGGTAAGACAATCAACAATAACCCATATTGCATCGTTCCTTCTAGGAGTCTTTGGTAGCCCCATGACAAAGTCCATCGTAATATTGTCCCATTTCCACTCTGGTATGGGAAGAGGTTGCATGACTCCTCCAGGCTGTTGCCTTCCAGCTTTCACTTGTTGACAAACCATACATCTTGACACAAAATCAGCAATCTCCCTCTTCATGTTGTCCCACCAAAAATGTTCCTTCAAATCTCTATACATTTTTGTGCTCCCAGGGTGTATAGAGAAATTGGAACTATGAGCATCATCCAGCAATTCCCTTTTTAGATCGGGTAAATCGGGAAGACAAAGTCTCTTCCCGAATTTCAAAATTCCATCTTCATACACAAAGTCTCTCAATCTCCCATCATTCACAGCTTTAATCTTCTTTTGGAATTCTTCATCCTCGGTCTGCGAACTCTTAATCCTTTCTAGTAAAGATGGTTTGGCAACCATTTGAAAAAGCATTGATGTTTCACCTTCCCTGGTTATTCCCATGTCCATCTTTACTAGATCCATGAAAATTGGATCCCTTTCAATTCTCATATTGTTCAAAACTCCATGGTCTTTTCTACTCAAAGCATCTGCCACTTTGTTTGCCTTCCCCGGGTGGTAGTGTATCGTGCAATCATAATCCTTGAGTAATTCAGCCATCTCCTTTGCCTCATGTTGAGTTCTTTTTGTGAGAAAATATACTTCAAACTCTTGTGATCAGTATAAATCTCACATTTTTCACCATAGAGATAGTGCCTCCATATCTTCAAAGCAAAGATCACAGCTGCTAACTCGAGATCATGGGTAGGATAGTTTTGTTCATCAATTTTCAACTGTCGTGATGCATAGGCAATAACTCTATCATTCTGCATAAGGACACAACCAAGTCCTTTCTTTGATGCATCACTATAAATAACGAACCCATCATTCCCCGATGGTAGAGTCAATATAGGAGCATTGACTAATCTTTTCTTCAGTTCTTCAAAACATTCTTCACACTCATTTTTCCAAACAAATTTAACCCCTTTACGTGTGAGCTTCGTTAATGGGTTAGCCAATCGGGCAAAATTCTGGACGAAACGTCGATAATAGCCTACCAAACCAATAAAACTGCGTACCTCAGTTATACTCGTAGGTGCTGGCCATTCTTGGATTGCCTTGGTCAAAGAAGGATCAATATAGATTCCATCTTTAGAGACAATATGGCCGAGAAAAGAAATCTCCTGAAGCCAGAATTCACACTTGCTAAACTTCCCATATAATTCATGCCTCCTCAGAGTCTTCAAGATAATGCGCAAGTGACTTTCATGATCTTAGTAGGTTTTGGAGTATACCAAGATATCATCAATAAATACCACCACAAATTCATCGAGATACTCTTTGAAAACTCTATTCATCAGATCCATGAATACAGAGGGTGCATTAGTCAATCCAAACGTCATTACAGTAAACTCGTAATGCCCGTACCTGGTTTGAAATGCTGTATTCGGAATGTCTTCCTTCTTTGCACACAACTGATGGTATCCAGATCGAAGGTCAATCTTTGAAAAGTATTAAGCTCCATGTAGTTGGTCAAATAAATCATCAATACGAGGTAGGGGATACTTGTTATTTATCGTTATAGCATTGATCTCCCTGTAGTCGATACATAACCTCATAGATCCATCTTTCTTTTTAACAAAAAGAACAGGGGCTCCCCATGGAGAAACACTAGGGCGAATAAATCCCTTATTACTCAATTCCTCTAGTTGTTTCTTTAGTTCGACTAACTCTACAGTGGCCATTCTATAAGGGGTCTTCGATATAGGCCTTGATCCAGGAATCAAATCAATGGAAAACTCAACTTCTCGTTCTGGAGGATGTCCAGGTAAATCTTCCGGAAATATATCTACGAATTCTTTCACAACAGGTACATCCTCTATTTGAACATTCCTTTCCTCACCGACAGTTATTTCATTATCTTCCTCCCCAATAATTGAATTATGTTGAGCTACTGGGGGTGGATCTAAATAAGAATTAGGTGGTGACGATTCTGCTCTAAAGATAAGGTGTTCCTTATCATTATCATCAAGAATCGTAACCTCTTTCTTCTTACAATAAATCTTCGCATCATAGTCCAAAAGCCAGTCCATACCGAGGATTATATCAAACTCAATCATAGGTATGACGATGAGATCGGCAGATAAAGAAAATTTATGTGCTCTAATGGGGACTGATTCACAAAACTTTGTTGCAATTATACTTCCCTTTGGAGTTTTAACTGACAACTCCCGTATTAAATCAAATTGAAAATATATAATTTTCTTAGCAAACTGGGAAGATATGAAACAATGCGACGATCGAGAGTCAAATAATGCATTTGCTAAACTTGAGGAAACCATTAAATTACCTGCCACCACGTCTTTTGGAGCTTCTATCTCTGAAGTAGTGATAGCATAAGCCTGGCCTTGATCCCTTGGCCTTTTCTGAGGTAAGTTCTCCTGACGCTTAGGACATGCATTTGCATAATGCCCCATCTCCCTGCAATTGTAGCACTGAACGTTGGTAGCTTCCTTCTTCCCCTTGCAATCATGAGCTTGGTGGCCTTTTTCACCACACTTGTAACAGACTCCCATTCCCTTCAAGCAAGTACCAGGATGTTTCTTCCCACATTTACCACAAGATGGATATTCAACCTTTCCCTTCTTCCCCTTATTTCCATTCCCAGATTGATCAGCAGGTCTCTTCTTCTCTTGCTTCGCTTTAAAGTCATAAGACTTAGAGAATTCCTTTTCGGTCTTGATAGCACATGAGACAATGTCTTCGTACGATGAAAAGGATTGTGAGACTAACGCTCGACAGAGAAATGGTTTTAAGCCATCAAATAAACGATCAATCTTACTTCTTGGGTTGCGAATATAATATCCAGCATACCTTGCTAACCTTGTAAAGTTAGTCTCATACTTTGCGACATTCTCATCATCCTTCTGTCTCAGACTTAGAAATTGCCTTTCCATATCTGCTCGATGGTCGCGAGGTAAGTATTTTTCTAAAAACAGATCTTTGAACTCCCTCCATTCCATATTTGATACTTCATCATCTTCCTTCATGTTTTGAATCAATGACCTCCATTGATCATCATCTCCAGTGAGGCGGTAAACTGCCATAATAACTTTTTCCCTTTCACTGCTCCCCAAAGCCTGAAATATTTTCTCTAGGGAATTTATCCATTGCTCAGCTACTAAGGGATTTGTACTCCCATTGAACGTTGGTTGTTGTTGCCTCATGAATCGGGCTAACATTGACCCTCCACGCTGCGGATCAGGGTGCTCCATACGGGTAAGGTTATTATTCATAACCTAAGTAAGTCTTCCCAGTATGGTGATTAGCTGATCGGCACCAGTTGCATCACCAGCCGCACTATAATTATCTTGAGTAGGAGGGAAATCCCTACATGGAGTGCGTGCATTGATACGGTTTCCATTTCTTCCACTAGGCGCCATTTCTAAACAATTGCATATACTAGATCAGTTTATGAATCAAAATACATAATCCCATACTTATAAAACACTTAACATAAATTGAACTATTTATGGATATAATCCATAATCATAAAAATGTCTCCTTTGAGGATGTATATACTCATAAACCCTTCATAATGGTTTGTAAAGAAAATGAGAATTATCCTAAGCATATCCCCTGGGAGTGTCGTAACCAAGAGTGCAGCAAGGCCCGTTGTCGTGCACCAGTTCCCGTTCGAGTCTAGCTCAAAGCGGTGTTTTCGGGTTTTACCCCTAGGTACATCTGTTCCAGAGCCGCCTCTACCTACTCATATCCAGACAGGGATTTATTGCTCGGAAAACTCACAAAATCTCTACAATACCAAAATTCTAGGAAGTTCTTCTATACTAATCCTCAAAGTTCATCTTAGGTCTATGTTCTCTAATCAGAGTTTACCTAAATCTAGCTTCCAAGGTTTGTACTAAACTTCCACTGATACCAACTGTAACGCCCCGACCCTAGTTACCCAGAGTCGGTGCATTAATTACATAACATTGGCATGATCACAAGAAAGATCAAATCTCGAAAGACCGATTGGTTTAGTATCCTTGGAAACACTAGATATATTCATAAGTTTTACATTACATCATAAAATGAAAAACTAATACAACAACATAATGTTTCCACAATTCACACTATTATCCCCTCATATTATCCCTGCAGGTCATTCATAACTTACTTCTTCACATCCTGGGAAAAATAAAACATAGAAAAGGGGTGAGCTCAAATGCCCAGTAAGGATAACAATATAGCGGAACATTCAAAATAAGCATAAACATTTAAGGCAATTCATTACTAAAACAAAAGCCTTTTAAACTTGAACTTCAACATAGTATGGCAAAAATGAAATAATGCCATTTACTTATTCACATGGATATTCTACTAATCGAATAATCACATGCAAAAATCAAAAACCACTTTCATAATGTTGGAATGCATAATGCTAAACTTTAATTTCTTTTCAAGGCCTCGTCCCAAGACCTTGGGGCTAACTGTAACCGGAACCCAACCCGGAGTGCCTCTAATAACTGGACACCAACCCGGAGTGCCTCTAATAACCGGACACCAACCCGGAGTGCCTCTAATAACCGGACACCAAACCGGAGGGCTTACTTTTACCAGTCCCTAACCCGGAGGGCTTACTTTTACCAGTCCCCAACCTGGAGGGCTTACTTTAACCAGTTCCGAACCTGGAGGTCTTACTTTAACCAATCCCCAACCTGGAACATACTTTTCCAACACATTCATATGAGGTAAAGGTTGAAATATAACATAAACATTCTTATTGGTACTAGCATACGAAATGTAAATAATTTCACCATAAACTATGAATGGTATAAAAATAGCACATCCACTGTCAAACATATCACAAAACCTTCAATACAATATAGAAGTTTTTTATCATAATAAATCAACTTCAAATAATCTTAAAATCCATTAAAGGATGTTGGCATAGATGAAATCAATATTCTTTTTAAAGAAATATCTCCTTTTAATTTGAAATCATTTAAGATCCATATAAAATAAAACATTTTCTTTGAAAATATTCTTATAAGCTTGTAAGGGAAGTTTTGGACAATTTTATAACGGCGGAAAATAACCGCACCCGCCGTATAAGTAAAAAAAACATTCTTATCTTAATTCTGTCGAAAAGGTTAAAAAGCACCTTGTTTGGAAAACGACGGAAAGATTCCCTTATAAACCTCTTATAAAAAGTCAAACAAGGGTATAAATGACTTTAACCCATATCCTTTTAAATATTAAAAATGTTTTGAAATACATTTTTAAGAAACATGGATGTGGATGATAACGAGATCCCAGTAGATTATTACGTATAAACAACCTCGGATAATGAAGAGATTGTGAAATAACCCTTACCTTGTACTTTTCCTTGGTTGGGGTAGGTTAACCTCCTGTATAATGGTGAAATAATTGTTATTAAATTATACAATAATCATATATATTAATATGATATCATATATGATCTTTTAATATTGATTTGATAATAATATCTTAGTATTATCGTTGTTTCGGGTGTTAACTTACTTGTTTTATTTTATATGTTTTGTTACGTAAGCCATGTTTTTAATGGATATGTGGTATATTATTCATATCCAGAATGATATCAAGACCTTAAACATCATTTTTAAATCATCAAATGATAATTATACTTGAATGGATACGATGGAGAATGAATCTTATCGCGTTCGTGGAGACGGTAGTCCGTACGTACACACGAGCGACAATATCATTATTTTGATATTAAAATAATATATAATTGGATAGTATATCATATATACAGAATCATTATCATGTTATATTTATTATTTACATGAGTTGTACATCATTATTATACCCATCCAAATAATAATATATTGAATAACAATTACACCACGACGTGGAGACGGTAAGCCGTACGTACGCACGTATGGTGACATGTTATTCAAAGGGTGGATAGAATACTGAATATGGTTATACCATATTTATAATAACATCACAGTATATGTGAGATACTGGAGTTATTATTTTATAATGGTAAGAACAAAGAATGAAGAAGTGGAAGAAGAAATGAACTTGAAAAGGGGTGGTGAAAACATTACCTCTTCTTCGGGTTCTTCCTTTTGATTTGATCAAAAGGGCTCCTTAGGTTGGCTTTCTGATCAAACTAAGGCCTCTAGGTTGTAGTGAGGGATGTTGGGATAGTATGTGGGCAGAGTTTGGCCGAGCCAAGGGGCTTGAGCGGTGTGAGGAATGAGTAGAAGTGGTCTCCTTTTATAAGGGAGAGGAGGGGCTCTTTAGGAAAGAGTGAAAGTATTACTTTATAATATAATTAAATTCGGTTTGTAATTGTCCAAAAATAATTGAGGTCGAAGATAAGATGACTCATATTCTAAATAACATCAACCAATAAGAATTGGACAGGTTTTAGATAATATTTTAATCATTATAATCTTATTTATTTAAATGATTTATTAATGAGGTAAACATTCCATTATTATTGTGTCATTAATAATTTAAATTATTTGATGTCTAAAAATTATAAATAAAATATCATTATGTAGGAAATATTTTTAGATTTCTAATTAATATTTATAATCGAAAATCCAACATGTATAACCCTATGTAAAAATTGTTCTTCTAAAAGATGTAAGCTTATGCCATTTTTATTTTTATTTTAACTTTATTAATATAATGTGTCCCTACCACACACAAGTGGCTCCAAGGGGTCCCCAAATCGACCCAAGGATGCCCATGGTCGGGTATGTGTCCACCAATAAGGTTAGGAAACTTTTTAGGGTAATTTGGTATTATTATAATATTATTTTTTAACCCTTATTTACCGGATTTACCCTTAACCATGGTAAATAAAATATTTACCACAGTAATTATTCAAAATGTCTAAAAATAAAAGTTACCTATTTACACAATTTGGACATCCTGATTCAAATATGGAATCCATTTTTCTAAATTCAAAACACAGAAGTGGCAGAAATTAATTTAAAATTAATTCCCGCTGTCAAAAAGAAAAGCGTGTTTTTAAGAGGTAATAACTATCAAAAGATTGACACTTGTTTATGTTCGGTTTAATTGTGAAATTATGTCCAATGACCAACATTATATTAAATGGTAAAAATATATTCTAAATATACTTTAAAATTACTCAAATTCACAATTTATCACTATTAATTATTTTGATTAAAAAAGTTGTTTTTAATTAAAATTTAGTAATTTTCACTATTCATCAAAATATGAAAGTTATCCGAAAAGTACCAAAATTTTACCTTAGGCTAAATTTGATATTCCGAATCCAAAAATGAAGTCTATTTTGAAATATAAAATATATATAATTTTAAAAAGTAGGTATTACTATTCATAACGGCTAGTTTGGGATATACATGTACATGAATCCATTAATAAAATTTTTGAAACATCATTGGGATTTGGGAGTGCGCACATACGATGCATGTTCGAATGAAATATTTCATATGTGTGCTATGCTTATGTGGACGAACAATGATTTTCCTGCTTATGTAGTGATTTCTGGAAGGAGCATGAAGGGAAAACTATTATGTCATATTTTTATGAATAATACATGATACATAAGATAGAAACATCATTGTGGTTTTTTATAGGGCATTGACGACTGTTTCCAATGGACCATCCATATAAAAATAATCATTGAAGATTTGACAATACCATGGAGACTGATGATCCACCTCATCGTATGTTTAGAACAGCTGTGCTTAATGAATTGAAAGATTATATTTTCTCATTCGGGAAGGGTCAAGAGAAATCTAGGAAGAGAATGAATGTTTCCACTGAAACCTATTACAACTGGAAGAAAAAAATTATCCCCTTTGATTTTCCTTACTAGTAAACAAATTTGTTACATCATTTCTTCGATGTAATTTCCATTTTAAAAAATATATGTGAAAATTTTATTTATATTCTTCTAAATGTTTAGGGAAAGACATATTTTGATTTATAGTCTCGACGTGACATGGTGGATTGGGGCGTCATACCGGAATTGCTTCCTATGTGTATCAGTGAAAATAAATCGAAACATCCATGTGATTACTATGTAATGAAACCTACAGAAAAAATTAATTTTTGTAGGTACTATAGAAAATTAATGTTCCTGATGGCTATTCAATAAACATATCCAAACGGGTCAATAGAAGAGAGTTGAAGATAAAATCTTTGAAGACTCATGATTATCAAATCCTTCTACTTGTGTTGGTTTGAATAGAAATATGTCATATCTTTTCCAATAATTTAAGGTTGGATGTTATTTTTTTGTGCCATTTGATTAGAGATTGTTGTGATAAGAAGTTGTACAGGTGTTTCTTGCAATAAATGTTAGCGGATGCCTCATTAATTTGTGTGATCTAGAGGAAATATTTCCTCTATCATTTTCACATGCACGCTACATCTGAATGTCCATATTCCAACTGAAACACTTATCACATGACCTATTTAATTTCATTGGATGTTTCATACTGATAAAAATATGTACACATTAAGGTCTTTTGTTCATAATAAGAATCATCTCGACGGTTCTATCTTGAAGTATTACTTGGATTAAGAATGTATGTATTTCTGGTCTATGTATTTGTTTTATCTTACTATAACAATGAACCGAACAATGAGAAATGAATAAGAAAAGTATGATATCATTGAACCGATTTTTCAATCACTTCCTCAAATTGGAGGAATACCTCGATCATACACCTTGACGACATTAAGCCTTGAAGAGTGTGATTTGGTACATTGCACAGTTTTGTCCAACTGTGATTTCTTCGATGACTACAACTTGTTTGTAAATTTCATATTTAAATCTTATATATATATATATCTATCTATTAAACTATTTATATTTTTATCTATAGGGAACAAAAAGCGATGATAAAGAGAAAGCATCATTTTTTATCTTTGAGAATGTAAGAGACTCGACATAACAAATAGTTTTCTGCAATGTTAAAATTAAAGGTAATAATATTACTATTTAAATTAATTAAAACAGTAATTAATTATGTTTAATGTTGATTTATATTTTAGGTATTGAGTTATCCTGGTGAATCTGCCTCTAAGGAAATAAGATTTTTGGATTTTGGTCCTAATACAATGGTTCGTGATTGTAAACCAATTGTTATCAATGGATACAAATTTATTATCACTGAAAAAACAAAGAAAATGAGAACACAACATGATGGTGTTTTGGTTACTACCACAATAGTCTGTTATACTAGTGCATCCAATATTAGACCACGATTTGAAAATTTAGGTTATTACAGATTCATTGAAAATATAATTATATTGGATTATTATTCTCATGGATGAGAACTAACAGAATTAGATGTATTTGAGATGGGGTATTTGTGATGGGATCCTGCTGCAAATAGGCTTTAGCGACGGGGCCCCATCGTAAATAGCCCATTGCAGAAAATGACCTTGTATATAACCCTCCAATTATATATTATATATATATATATTAATAAAACATTTGTGACGGGTTGTCGCAAATAATTTTAGCTGTGGGAAACTGCCCCATCGCAACTAAGCCTTTGATTATATACATTATATATATATAATCCTTTTGTGATGGGCTCATCGCAAATAGTATTTGCGACGAGCCCCTCCCAAATACTATTAATAAAAATATATGCGAAGGTATCCCATCATAAAAGGACCTATCACATAAACAAATTTTGGGCGAAACCATTTTTAGTGGATTAACAACTTCTCTTTTGTCCGATGACTGATTTACTAAAAATTTCTCAAACAAAAATCACAATGAAGAATATTTTCATAGGTACGCATATTCATTCTCGTGCATACGAGAATATATAATCATACCTCTAAGTAGATTCTTCATTGTGATTTCTGTGTGAGAAACTTGTACATAAATAAGCCATCTGTAAAAAGATCCCCATTCTCGTCAACGAATCATATTCTTGAAACTATCACCGCCTGAAGAAATTCGGAAAACAGTTGTCCTACAAATTCATATTAAAACTCATGTATACGAGATTGGATATGCATATATAGAAGCACAAATTTCATAATGTTCTGAGTCGGTGAAATTTTAAAGGAGAATAGTCATCGAGAAAAAGGAGTGTTGTCAATCCATAAAAATTGTGCCATGTTATTACAAGTTATTGAAATTTATTATAATTTATTTTACTTTTACTATTTATAACTACTTTTCATATTATTTACTATTTTTATTATTTTTTACAATTTTTACAATTTATTACTACTTATTAGAATTTATTACTATTTTTTACTATTTTTTACTATTTTTTACTATTTTTTACTATTTTTAGCTATTTATAACTATTTACTACTCCCTAAACACAGTATAAAAAATGTGGTCCTACGAATGCATATTCAAACTCATGCATATGAGATTGGATATTCATACGTATAAGCAGACATCTCATAATGTTTTGAGTTGGTGGAAGTTGAAAGGATAAGATTCATCGATGAAAAGGAGTGTCGTCAATCCACTAGAAATTGTGACTTGTTATTAAAAGTTCATGGAATTTATTATATTTGATTTTTATACTATTTATAACTATTTTTATTATTTTTTACTATTTATTACTACTTATTACAATTTATTACAATTTATTACAATCTGTTATTATTTTAAACTATTTATAACTATTTATTAATACCTGAACACATTTTAAAAAATGTGGTCCTACGAATTCATATTCAAACTCATGCTGTAAAGACCCAGAAATTTCAAGGAAATATTTTTTCTTAAATATTTTGGAATTTTACTAGTCTGTGGTTTCTGACGGCACTTGATTCTGAGGCCCGGTGTGCCAGGAATCAATTTCTAAAGTTTTGTTTGGGTATGTTCAGTAAACGCACATGCATGTTTTTCTATCTCCTGAACCAGTGCTCGGAATTGAAATCTAAGGGAACCGATGAAATCGAAGTGCTGGTATTCGCCTATGGGGACCTTTACCGCAGTTGCGTTTTATGCGAGTCGAGAGTTAATATTTGGGGATTTAGAATAAAATAAATAAAATTTGTTGTGTAAAAATTTTATTTAGAGAGGTTGGTTATTTCCTCCCACGGGGAGTTAGAGGTGGGTTCCACACCCACCTAACCACCCATGAGAGGATATATTTGAGGTGGGGCCCACATGAGAGAAATACCATCACCTCCTATTAAACATCCCCATTAAGTCCTCTTCATTTAATTGAACAACCGCTCACTTTTGAATTTTTATATAACCCTTCACCATTTTCTCTCTGTAATTAATTTTTCCAATCCATGGTAAATTAATTAGGTGATTCACATAGTTAATTAATGTGGTTTGAGTTTTGAATTGCAAGTGCACTTGTTTTGTTGAGATATTTTTGGGAGAGATCTTGAGAAAAGTGTTCCTCTCATCAACGAAGAATATCTTTCTTCCTCGATGAATAACGATCTACGATTTGAAGAACGTGAAGTCTCCAACGACACTTCTTCTTCAAGCGCACTCTGACGTCGATGGAATTGACACCATTCTTCCGTGACACCTGACTACCACGAAGCTTGTTTTTCACAACTCGACTATGTGTGACGTCTTTTCGAGGCAGGGGAATTATGTTGAATTTTAATTGATTAAAATTGTTCTTGTTCTTTGTTGAGAAACATGGTTTGACTTTGGCCAATTGCTACCGCCGAACGCGGAGGGCGCGGGCTGAACGCACACGGCCTAGATACCCTCCGTAGTCTCTTTGTTTGTAATTGAGTCACGTTGGAAGAGACAGCGACGGAAGAAGCGGCGGCTGTGTGGAAGAACCGTGGCCCGCAACCGCGGCCTGCTCGGCCAAAGGAAACCGGTCGGCCGAAGCTGGTCGGGTAGAAGGAAGATAGTGGCGCCACAAGTGGCGCCCCACTGAGGAGGACCGAGGCCCACATTCCACGACCTCTTTGGAAGCGAACCGGGTGACTCGTCGGCCGACCGGGTGAAGAATCTATGTCACCCAAAGGGGGAGCGCAGCCGGACCGCGGCCCGCCCAAGCGGGCTTCTTGCGCTAGGAAGGCCAGCAGGGTCACGCCCTGCCGGGCCGGGCCGCACCGCGACGGCCAGGCAACGCCCTGGCGTGTCGGGCCGTGCCCTTCCAGGCTGGGTCATGCCCCCTCAGGCCAGACCACATGATTCTCCAGGTCGAACACACCAAAACTGTGTTAACCCGACCCGCCAGCCCACTGCGCTTAATGGGCCAGGCCCGTTTTCACTTAAAGGTGAATAACTCGAAGACCGTATGTATGATTGATGCACCGTCTGTGGCACTAGAACCCCCCGTGACGTGGCTATTGTTTTGAGATACTATAAATGTGTTTTGGACATCTTTGGAAAATGGCTGGGTTTGGAACGAGCGTATTTGCAACCTGGCCCCCCGAGCAAACATGAAAATAACTCGCAGACTGGGCATCCGATTAACACGCCTTCTATCGCGTTGGGTTACTTTTGAAAAGACAGAACATCAGGATACATCAACTATAGAATTCATGATAGTTGATGTACCAACTCCTTTTCTCAAGGAGCGGACCCTCCTGGAATCGAGCATGCATTGTGCAAGAACCCTAGAGCTGGCTGCGACTACGATGACAACCGTACTAGAATCCTCCGTGGGTTCGATGATGAAGACAACTGTACTGGAATCCTCTGTGAGTTTGGAAACGACAACAACCATACTGGAATCTTCCATGGGTTCGATGACGACGACAACTGTACTAGAATCTATTGTGGGTTCGGCAGCAATGACAACTATACTCGAATCCTCCGTGGGTTTGACAACAATGATTAGTGTACTTGTTTTTTACATGGGTCTGACAGTTTGACTTATGTTCTCATTTCCAACATGATTCAGATAGTGTAGCTGCTCTAGTATCCTACGTTGGTCTGATTGCTTAGCTGGACTAGTATCCTACGTGGGTCCACCAGCTTAGATGAATCAGTGACTGCATCTGATCTTCTTTATCGCTTTATGAAAGATGTATACCTATGTGAGCTGAGTCATGAATTTCAATCACTATCATAGATGTTATTGATTTGACTTCTTTTGTGGATTGGGGTTGTGCTTGGGCTCGAGAGTTGGTGTCGAATTGTAATTGATAACTTATGTATATATATGGGCATATACCTAAGTAGGGTTTGTTGATAGTTTGTGATTGTATCTTATCATTGTGGTTTATCCTTCATAGATTCTGGGAGACCTTCAGGGGTTTTGGGGTCCCTACTAAGTATTGTTATACATACCCCTGCATAGGGTATGCCCGCACTGTGTTGTATTGGATGTAGACGACGGACAACACTGATTGTGGTACGGACTTGTGGAGCTAGATGGTACTCGGAGGTGGACCACTTGGTGGGACGTACATGGAGTGGAAATATGGACTTGAGGTACCGAGGAGACCATCTGTACTGATACTTTAGATGGGATTCCTGAATGACGACATAGTGGTTGCCGTTTTACTTTTCTACTGTTGTACTAGACTTTTTTTGTACTATATTTTTCAGTTGGGTTTGTATTCTGGCCCCTTTACTTTTCAGCACTTAATTTTGTACTCATGATACTTAGTGTTTTCTTCTGTTGCGTACTCTGTTGTGTTTTTTTTACTTCTATAAAGGCAATTCAATCCCTTTTTTAGGATTTATGCCTTTGGTGCTAGTCGTCAGCCTCTGGCCTATGGATAGCGGGCTTGGGGTAGTCACGACTCGGGCCCCAAGGACGGGTCATGACACGTGCATACAAGATTATTACTATATTTTACTATTTTTTACTTTTTTACCATTTTTTTCTATTTTTTATTATTTTTTACTATTTTTTAGTATTTTTAACTATTTTTTACAAATTATTACTAATTATTAGTAATTATTACAATTTATTACTATTTATTCCTAATTATTCCAAATTATTCCTTATTATTCCTAATTATTCATAATTATTACTATTTATTACTATTTATTTCTATTTATTTCTATTTATTCTTATTTATTCCTATTTATTCTTATTTATTTGCATTTATTTCTATTTATTCCTATTTATTGAGATTTATTCCTATTTATTTCTATTTATTCCTAATTATTCCTATTTATTCGTATATATTCCAACATATTCTTATTTGTTACTAATTGTTCATATTTATTACTAATTGTACCAATTTATACCTAATTATTCCTAATTATTCCTAATTATTTTTAATTATTCCTAATTATTACTAATTATAACTAATTATTCTTATTTAATAATAATTATTCCTATTTGTTCTTATTTATTTCTATTTATTACTAATTATTCCTATTTATTCTTATTTATTACTAATTACTACTAATTATTCTTATTTATTCCTATTTATTTCTATTTTTTACTATTTATTCATATTTATTACTATTTATTTCTATTTATTACTATTTATTCCTATTAATTCCTATTAATTCATAATTATTCCTAATTATTCCAAATGATTCCTAATTATTCCAATTTATTCATATTTATTCATAATTATTACTATTTATTGCTAATTATTACTATTTAGAACTAATTACAACTAATTATTCCTATTTATTACTATTTATTACTAATTCATCATATATATTCCTATTTGTTCCTAATAACTACCAATTACTACTAATTAGTACTAATTACCTTCAATTACTACTAATTAATACTTATTATTAATAATTATTACTACATATTACTAAAATACAGATAAAAAACAATTTAAATCTAATTTATTTTCAACCAATTGACAATAATTAAAATTTACATTAAAAAATTAAATAAATACTAAATTTAATAAAATAGAAATACCTTTATACTTGATCTATTATTGATGTATGCTCCATCAAAACTTCTCTGTAAAAAGATTTTAACAGAGAAAAATTTTCAATCTAAAATTAGATTTTATTGAGAGAGAGGGGAAGTGAGAAATGAGAGGAAGGGAATGACAATGTATGGGGGGTATATATTGGTTTTATTAGTTTCGAAAGGTCTATTAGCGACTGGATTCCCCTTTCCAAAAAATACTTCAGGCAACGAGACCCGTCGCAAATACCTTCGATGACATTAATTTCATGCGGCAGTTAAAAGGTTATTTGCGATGGGTCCCATCTCAAAAAGTGACCTACCGACACAACTTTTTCTACAGGACAACATCTATCGCAAAAACACATTTATCGCTGCCGATAATGGTGACATGACCCATCACAAATACCCATCGACCAACAGAATATTTGCGATGGGGGGGTCCCCATCACAAATAACCTTCCCGCGCTTTGGCACACATCCAGCACCAAAGCACACATTACCTTTTGTGATGGGACCCCAAATCCTGTCGCATATAACTTATTATTTATGATGAAAAAAACCCACCATCACTAATAACCCATGGGATGGACCATTTGCAACGAAAATTAAAGTCGTCGCAAATATCCCGTCGCAAAAGACTGTTTTTCCCATAGTGGAGTCACACTGATGAAATGTATGTGGTTTTATTTGATAATGAGGTAGGGCACATTTATTGATGATTGTGCATTTTGAGTAATTTATATGACTCACACACTTGCTACCGATGAACCATATGTATTGTTTTCAATGAAAAATAAATTATGTCTAAGAATATCATCGACATGAATTTGGTGTTATTATTAAAGTTATTCCAAGACATATATTTGATTACGGTGATAATAGAATTGACACTATCCCTACTACCATTGGAAACAATCTATTTTTTAATTTTGATGACTCCAATAGCTCAATTGTCAGAGTTTACTATGAACCAGATGTTGTGGTGGAAAATATATAAAATCATTCATTCATGTTCTAAATTCTTTTGGTTTACATCATCTTGGGCTGTAAAGGTTGGTACTATTCAAATTGATTTAATATTGATTTAAAATATGTTGTATCTGAATTGATCATTATGGGAATTCTCAATGTTTATTGGTTGCAATTTTTATTTGAATTGAATTTTCTAATTTGGAATTGAACTATATTTAAACCTATGAAACCATAATTTCTAACATGGTGATCATTTCAATGCTTCAACTATGATTTGTACAAAATATTTATGACTCTAATACCTCTCTTTAAAATTTTACCAAGTAATAAACATGATGGTTTTTATTCTTCTATAGATCATTAATTTAACCTGCGTCTTCTACCTGATGTAAAGAAATTTAATTTTTTCTTAATTTTGACAACTTTTGTACCATTTATGAATCTGGTAGAATCTATGTTCCATGATTTTAATTGACTGATGACACTTAGTAAATAACCATCCTACTAAAAATTAAATTTCTTTATTATATCTTTTTCGATTTATTGAATTTGTTATATATTTTTTCAAGCTCATCTAAAACAATGTTTAGTTAAATTATCCATGAATCCCCATATTACCTCTCATTTATTTTTTTGGGTTACACATTAGTTATGTTTTTGTATATAATTCCATATTAGTTTTCAAATGTAGGAAATGAAACCAATTGAAGAGATGCAATACAAACAGATTATGGACAACAATCGTCGCATGACTGAGCTGGGCATTCCACAACTATTGCATCTCGTGAGTATTTTATTTCAAAAATATTTATTTTAATTATATATGATGTCATGTGATTATTTTTTTAATCATTTCTTCAGGATCAATATATTAGGCAATAGATATTTGATGAGTAGGCTTGTAGTGGTCCCATTACTCTGGGTGTTCATACGAGGGGGGGGGGGGGGGGGGTACAGCTACTAGACAATTTTGTCGGCGTACCCGATTAGACCCTACCCATCCCACTAAAATACCATCTATCCCACATTTTTATCTTTGTGTGTTGTTAAGGAAACATGATATTTTTAGTACTCCCACGTTTCCCCCATCGTTTATATCTGAGCATCCTCACCCGTCTGTAACATATCTGATGTTGATTCCCACTCCCTATCCTGCATTTGGCTAGCCATCCCTGTCATCTTCATTTTCTCCGGCTTCCTTCTCTCTAGGCTTTTATATTCCATCTTCATCGACTTCTGCTCTGCCAGAGTTTGTCCCTATGGAGCATACATTGGGACCCACTCTATCTAGAAAAAATGTTCCTTCAGTTTCTGTAGATCCAGTGGCAACCATTGATCAGACAACTGTAGGTTTACTTATAATACCCTAAAAAAAATTTACACTAGTATTTATTTTCATTATAACATATATTGATAAAATATTTTCCTTTTCATTCATAATAGATACATATACTGATAGGAGGAGAGGGTGGGGGCATACATTCTTGCTTGCGGTGTTGAACTGTCGCAAGTAGTTGATGGTGGACTATAGTGAATATAATCAGATGATGAAAAAATAAGGTCACCAATGTCTGAGTTTTTTGGCGATGCTTTCCAAATACACTGACACTATTCTTGTCAGCCCGCTCTCATAGAGACAGCTGCCAAATAAAGTCAAGGATAAATCATGGGCCGAGATATGGGTAAAAAATTATTTTGTATTTATTGCAATATATTGATTTTTTTATTTATATTAATTATTATTTTGGTGTCAGATGTGGTTTAATTTTCCCGATGGTGAGGGTGCGCGACCAGAATGTCTAAAAGATTTGGGCAAGGTTTGGAGATCTTATAAGAATGACTTGTACATTGGATGGCATTGTAGAGTGGTCAAAGAGTTAGAAGAGGTCCCTGTCGTGGATGATTATCCAGTAGAATAATACCGACATATTATTACTCATTGGACGACTGCCAAATTTACAGTATTAATCAAATTAATTGTATTTAAATTAAAATTTTCAGGTTTTTTGTTTATACTAATTGTTTAATTTTATTTAGGATTCATATGGAAGAAATTAAAAAAAGTTATACTAAGAAATATGTTCACACATTGGGATGTTCTATGATGCCAGATCATTAAAGGCAGTAGGTATGACAGTTTATATTATTTCATCACAACATCCATATTCTATTACTTCCTCAATAATTTATTAGATTTCTATTGTTTTTATATAATTTTAGTTTTGAAATTACAATTTTTTTTGTATTCAATTATTAATTATGGTTTCCTATATTCAATGTCATTGTAGATGCATACATTGAATATTGAAGGACATGTACCTCGAAAAAAATTGTTCTTCTCGAGTAGAAAGAAGAAAGATGGAAGTACGTTTAATGAAATGACTCAGTAGAAGATTTTATGTTTTACATTGTAGATTTAAAATTTTAATCTCAATTTTGTAACTTAATAATATATTGATATTTGTAACAGGATGATTTAGAGGGCCCTGATTCCCTGGAACCTGACAAGTTGGGTCCAAATGATCACATACATCATTTGTTGGTAGATGAGAACCCTAGTAGAGTACGATGCCGACCTATGAGGAGTATATTTACAAAGTGGTATTGGCCTTACTCAGTTATGAGTTGTAGTGCCACCGAGTTATAGCAGGATAAGGCACTTGTAGAACAGGTAGAAAAATTTCCATAGAGACGGACGATCAGTCTGCCAGGGAAAACCCAACATTTATGAAACTGATGTATGTTTTATGTTCAACACATACACCAGAGGCTGGAACCGCTTGTGAATAATATATTTCCTCGATGTGATCTATATATGGTACTCCAGGTTGGAGTTTAAGTGGTGGTCGAGATGACGGTGTGGAGGAGGCTGAAGCGGAAGAGGAGGAGGCGAAGTTAATGGATGAGGGAGAAGAGGAGTCTGAGGTAGAGGAGGCGGGGAAATTATGAGGTCAATGTTGAGTTAGAGGGAGAGGTAGAGGGCAGGGATGATGATTGGGATAATGATGAGGATGAGGGTGAGGGTGAGGATGATGGTGATGATAATGATGTTGATGAGGGACATATTTATCTGTTACTTTTTTGAATAATAATACTGAACATTGATGTTTTCTGATTTTTTGTTCTTGAATATATGTGTTATTAGGTAGGTCACATTATCTTTATTTTTTATCTATAAATAATAAAACTTTACTTGATGGTTTTTTATTATCGATTCACCCCTCCCCTAGATAGCCCCCACCCCTGGACATCCCAAAACCCATGGACATCCCATACCCCCTGGAAGGCCCCGCCACCCCTGTGGACAGCCCGTCCATCCCCCTAAAAATCCCCCATCCTCTTTTCATGGGTTGTCCAGTTGTGGTTGTTTATTTGATCATAGATAAAACATCAGTGGTTCCATAATATTTTCCCCCACAAATGAAACCTTAAATTTAATGATTGATAAGAAATGAGTTTCTAAATTATTTAAAAGATTATTTATATATTATTAATGTTTTATTTTTAAAAAGAAAGGATGTTTTGAAACCCCCCAAATTTAAGGAAATTGTAATTTTTGAGTGGAATTTAGAAAATTGTGGGTCTGATTAGAAGTTGATATAATGAAATTATTTTTTTAACCTTGAATTAATTTTCATATAAAATTTGTAAATACCATACCATGAAAATATTTAAAATCTTATGGGAATATGTTAATGGTAATGAAACACATATAGGTGGTGGATGTTCCTTATAAATTGGACCTAAAGAAACAGAGGTTTCCACTGGATTTGTGACCAAACTATTACATGGTATTTCTATAAGCTATAATCTTATAGGATGTTGTGTGACTTGATGATGTGTTTTTAGGGGTATTGTTTTACACATCTGTTTCATGTACCTTCTACGTGAAGTGGTTTGACATAAGGCATTTAATATTTATGTTTATCTCTATTGTTTGAAAAAAATTAATCATAATTCTTGTACTATTTATGGTTTTAGTGACCAATCGGTGGGGTTCAAAAATACCCACCAGGCTATGCTAGAGCTAACTCGTGTAGTAGTGTACCTTGAAATCTGAACTGGTTCATGGTAGATTATTAATTTAGATTAGAATATGTGTCTCTTATTCATGTTGATATCCATTATATGTTGTTCGAGTAAACATGACGTAGTTTTTTAAGAACATGGGAGGTTGTTATGAGTGATTTATTTGGCCATCTCATATCTTCAGAAGCTGTAAGTTACCAAAGGAATTTATAAAATTTATCATTGGGTAATGTTTGTAACTAATTATATTGAAAATAGTTTATTATGATTTCATGAAATTTAAATTCATAAATCTTGTATTTGAGTTATTGATCTATGTATCCTTACTAATTCATTTATTGTGACTTATTGATATTGAGTAGAATCAGGCCTCATAGATGAAATTCTAATAGACTATATGAAGATGTTATGGGTTAACCACATTAAGATATTCCCTATGTGGATTGAAGTGTTCATGAGATAGATATGTGTGATATCTATGATTTGGGACATGAATATGAACCCATTCATGTTGTTTCTCTTGTAGTGGAACCAAAATTGATGAATCCATAGATTAAGGTCAATGATTTTTTTCTCAAAAACCAATAGTGTTCTAAGAATATATAATATTCATCACACATTTTATTAGTTGAAAAATATAGAAAAATTATTAATTATCTTAGAAATAACTATTTCTATTAATGTAAAATGTGGTACCATCATGATGGAATAACACGGAAGGATATAGTGGTACTCAATCCCATGGACATCCCTAACCCCTCGTGGATAGACCACCCACCCCTACATATCCCCTCCCCCTATGGACAACCCACACCACCCTGGACACCCCATACCCCTTGGACAGCCCCACCCACCCCCGTGGATAGCCCACCCACCCATGGACGCCCCTACACCCCTAGAAAGCCTGACCACCCCTGTGGAGAGCACACCCACAGCCTAGAAACCCCCTCCCCCTGTAGATATCACCGCCTTGGAGAACTCATACCCCATATACAACCCCTCCCAATCCCGTGTACAGCCCACCCACCCCCTGGACAACCCCTCCCCCTATAGATAGCTCACACCCCCAGGATTCCTCGTACCCCCTTGGATAGCCCCGCCCACACATGTGGATAACCTTCCCACTCCCTGGACACCCTTACCCCCCATGTCAAAACCACCCACCAACCCTGGACAGCCCGACCACCCCCTGGACACCCCTACCGCCAAGACAGCCCTACCACCCCCGTGGACAGCCTGACCACCCCCGTGGATAGTCCGCCCACCCCGTACCACATGGACAACCCTGTCCACCCCCGTGGATAGCCTACCCACCCACCCGGGACAACCCTACCCCCTTTACAGCCTGACCATCCTTGTGGACAGCTCGCCCACCCCCGTGGATAGCCCACCCACCCCCTTGGACAACCCACCCACCCCCTAACACCACACCTCTTGGAAAACCCCAACCCTGGAACTCACCCAAAAACCGTTAGACACTAACCCACCCCCTGGACACCCACATGGATACCCCCCCCCCCCACATCACTCCTCGGGACCCGCATACCCCGCTGGACAACCCTGCCACCCCCGTGGACAGCCTTCCCACCCCTGGACATCCCCCCAATGAACATTCCCCACCCCTAGACAAACTGTACACCCCTAGACAGCCCCACCCACCCCCTAGAAACGCATACCTCTGGACACCCCAATACCCCCTGGACAGCCCCTCCCACCCACCTTGACAGCCCCCCCCATGGACAGACCCCACCCCTGTGGACAACCCACCCCCTAGACACCTCTTACCCCAACTAAAAATCCCTTTCCACCCTCGTGAACAACCCCTAACCCCCTAGACCCCCCCACCTTGTGGACAGCCTCGCCCACCCCCTAGACACCCTCGACCCCCTGGAAAGCCCTACCACCCCCATGGACCACCCCCGCCTACTTGGATAGCCCACAATCCCTGGAAAGATCCCACCACATGAAGATCCCCCCACCTTTATAAACACCACCCCACTACCCTTGGACAACCCCCCCCCCCCCCCAACCCCTGACCCCCCAGAACACCACCCCACCCCCAGACACCCCCTACTCCCTGGAAACCACCCCACCCCCTTGACATCCCCATAGACAACCCCCCCCCCCCCCCCGAACATAATACCATCCCTTAGAGACCCCATGTAACCCACCCCCCAGACACCCACATTCCCCCAGACACCCCCACCAGCTTGGACAACCACTCCAATCCCTTGAATGTCCCCAAACCCCTTGAATTATGAATTGCATAATTTATGTATTTCATTAAATTATAAATTATGTGTTAATGTTGTATGGTTATACTTGTTTTTATGTATATTTTATGTAATTACATTGTGAATTAAGTGTTAATTTGGTATGTGTGTAGAGGGTAATTAAATAGAGAATTGGAGGAATTTCGATTTATGTTTGAATTGTTTGTTAGATGAACTAAATTCACACATAATTCTGTATTTATTATGCATGTATACTTGATAATGGTATTTTGTGTTACTTGGTGTATATTATGCACATATTCTGTTCTATATTAATTTTCCTAGCTTGGTGGAATTGATGCAGCTACACAACACTTGGTGGAATTGATGCAGCTGCACAACACAAGGGTAGGCCACAAAGCTCGCTTGCTGTTAAAGGTATTAAAAAGATATGCAGACGGTTCACAACCGTTGGCATATGTGTAAAACAAGAACATATACCAACAGGTTTATGAAAACCATTGTTATAAGTATATACCAACAGTTTGTAAACCATTGGTATATATAATTTTAATTTTGATTTACCAACAGTTTTTGGTAAACTGTTGTTAAATTACTATACCAACGGTTTACAAAACCATTGGTATGGAGTTCCTTCATGATATTACACAAGGTTTAAAACTGTTGGGAAAACTTTATACCAACGGTTTAACGAAACCATTGGTATATAATGATTTTTTCAGACATATCCAAATATTTCTCCTAGAACTATAGGGATATGTCTATCTCTTTGGATCAGGACCCAATGGTTTGGACAATGGATGGTATTGTTTATACCAATCGTTGTCTAGACTTTACCAATGATTCTAAACTGTTGGTAAAGATTAATTATCTAATAGTGTACAGAAAAACTACCCAAATTCCCTCCAATGGGTCTAATTTTACAACATCACCTCCTTCCCCAATGGTAGGATCATGTGAGTATACTTGGAAGAAAATGATCCACAAATAATATGTGAAGGAGGGAGGGTCATGTCCATGAGTTTGTAATTTTATGTCACGAAGCATTTCATGAATGGGTGATGGGTTGACGGAAACCTAAGAAAATACAACTCTCAGAATCACTGAGTCGTACCCCTTCATTAAGCTCATTCCACATCATGTGTTCCACCAATTTTTATGAAACAAACTTTATATGAATACCACATTCATTAGGAAATTTTAGGGATGATGTGAAAACATTGTAATTCTAATTTTAATAACTATTCATAAACCTTCTATGCTTCTCGAAAAAAAATTGGATCAGCCATGTTACTTGAGTTTCATGAAATTTCTTACATTATGTTATTGAGAGCCTCCCCTGAATAAGATATTTTGTTCTTATAGGAATAAAAAATTATCAAATTAAGAAGTCCCTATAGGGAACATTAGAATTTTAAAATCATTCATCCTTCACAAATAACTACTCCTATGGATCAGGCCTATATCTTGAGGTAGGGTCATTCTATTTTGTGAACCATACTTCCTCTAGAATCCAATTTCCTTTATTAGGACCCAAGGACATGTAGGTCTCACAATAAATAACCTCCAATCACTTCGATGACACTATCATAGAGATTTCAATATTTCCTACCATTATCTAGGTCTCCCAAAATGTTGACAGCACATTGAACCTTCATGCATCTCAGATTGATTCAGCTTCACCTCGAGTCCCCATGTGAAAAATTCCACCATTTCTAATGTCAGCCCGATTATCCTCAAATGAATATCAAGCCTCCAACCTACAATTTTAAAATAATAATATGTATCAAAACATTTTTTTCTTATAATATTAAGGATATAAATCTTGACCTCCTGACTAACCACTCCCATATGGTAGTGCCAACACCATGTCCCTTCCAATGGTGTATGCATTTTAGTCACCGATGACTAATGGTTGAAGAGTGAGTCCCCCCGTTTCGGAGATTTCTGATTTAAAACATCATAGATAAAAATCATTGTTTTACAATGCTAAACTGAATGTCAACATTCTCTACAAATGAAATAAAATTGTATCATTATTATGTGTAAAAATATAGGATTCCCCTTTTAATATCACTATGGGATGACACCTTCTCTCTCACCACTATATATGAGTACCTAGAAGGGGTGATTCTATTTATTAGCATTGAACTGTTCCATAAAATATTAATCCCCTTTTATGTGAGTATTATACATGTATGCCCCACCCACCCTCATCAATACACCTGTCATGACACAAGTGTCCATACAACATGATTCAAAACATCATGGATCAACCCTCACACAAACATAAATTATGTCATAAAACAATACGAATTTTTATGAATTTATCATAAATAAGTTATGTAGGGTCCCTCCTCTACGATCAATCCAATCCATGTTGAAGTCATGATTTCCCCTTCTAGGGAAAAACCTCCCAGATCCAACTATATAGAGCATTCTGATCCATTGGTATATCATCAATATGTGACATAGTTCCATCAAGGGACACACATACCAAATAATCCTAAAGGGGAGTTCTAGTCATTGCATCATAAATCTGTATCCATGGGGTTTTATATTCCATTATTAAACCTTACATGTCCTTAATGCTCCCTCCTTGGGAGACACCTCTTGAATCTTACTTTATGGGAATTCTCATCCATCCATCCTGGATCTACCTCCCCATGGGGTTTTGATCTATTGATAAACCATCCTGGTGGTTCATTTTCTTTTTCTAGGTTCTCACATCTATTATCCACCTCCAGATGGAATTTTGGTCCATTGATAACCTTTTATCTTATGAAATTATTCCTCATAGGCACAAACCCCTCAAATCAAACTCCATAGAGAAATTCTAAACCATTGGAAAACCTTCCATGTGTGATATATTCCAACATACGGACACACATCCTAGATCCATCACTATGGTGAATCTTGATCCACCAGTTAATTATATAGGTGTGAAATTATCCCTCAAAGGAAAAAACCTCCATGATATGCATCTACCTAGATTTTTAATCCATCAATTATCTTTAAAGGTGTGAAATAATTTCTCATAGGGAAAAAACTCCCACATCTATTTCCGAATAGTGTTTCAATCTATCAATAATCATATCTGGTGTAAAATTATGAATCATTGGGACACACCTCCAAAATCCTTGTCTCTTGAACTTTTTTATCTATTGATAATCCTTCTGAATGTGACAACTTCACTCATAGGGACACAAATACGAGATTTTCCTCCAGGGGGTGTTCTGATCCAGCAGTCAACAATTCATGTGTGGCATTATCCAACCAAGGGACACAACTTCTAATTATACCTCTACAAGGTGTACTGTTCAATCCAATCAATCTCTAGATGAAATTAACCCTTTTCAATGATCAATCTCAAACAGATGATCTGATCTATATCCAGAAGACATTAAGCTCATGACATGATCCATCTCTAATAGAATATTGGATCCATCTTTATAGGACATAGAACTTGTGACATGACAGAAAATAGTTATCCTATGTATAAACATGTGATACCTGAGGTAATAATCATTGGAATATTTACCCCAAAAAATTTTACCTCGTTATGTACATGGGATGAAACATGTTCCATGATGACGATGCCTCATATATTATGCCCTCACAATATGAAGATTCACATGGGAAAATGTTCCCAATGTATATACATTCATAGATATTCCAAACATGAGTACTCTACTAACCAAATGTTACATCCATGCTAGAAATAAACATTGTAATCAACTTCTCTCCATGAATAGATGGCCCTAGGATGGTGTTCCAATAACATGATATAATATATGGGGGAGACGACGAATATGAAATGAACTCCAACTAGGAATCCATGAAAATAAAAAATGATATTCTATAATTGAATTTAAATTTGGGATCATAAATCACCATAGAATGTGATGAAATTTTTACACTATTAGTAGTCTGGATAAGGGGAATCGTTATCTCGACATACTCATCATATGTCATGTAATCGAAATTCCCCAATGAAAGTTTCCAAAATAGAAATGGTGAACATTACATGAAATTATTCTCCTCAACCATGGGGACTAGTAGTGATCATGAAATGATTGGAATAGAATTTAACCATAATCAAACATATTTCTCTATATCATACAATGAAAATGTTGGGCCAAGTGTTTAAATCACTAGAAAATTAGTAAAGTTAGATGTTTAGAAACCTTTGTCTATGAAATATTCTATATGGACCCCTCTCTATCTTAAGAATATTGGATGATTATGGTGAACTAGGTGCCTCTTTAATAATAGATATATATATGGTTGAATCCTCATCACTAATAGGACTCATATAGAAAGGAATCAACAATGAATTTTAAGTAGGATCTAGGGAATGAGAAATATGGATGTGGTAACCCTGTATAACACCATCACTCTAAAAAAATTTCCATGAAATCAACCACCAGGATCCCACATCCCATTTTACCCTTGGAGATCTTTCAGTAAGGGTGATTGATGATCTAATGCTCTGATACGAATAACATGGTCACTCTTATAAGGGACAAGGCATATGCTATAAGGACTCAACCTTAAACATTACTTATTATTTAATTAAAAGGATAATTCACATTGAGGATCTTTTCAGATTTATAGTTTTAGAGAATTAGGACATAACTATTACATATCAAAGGTTACAAAGTAGACACATCTACTCAGCTTAAATTTTTTTAATAAAAATAAAAAATCTTGAAAAAAAGAGTCATGTATTGTTCCTTGTTTTAGACAGCCTGACATTTCCTTGATCCCATCCTTGACCCTAATCAACTTTATGTCCTGTGAAAAAACATTTCAAAAAAAAAATGTGGGATGAGCATAAAAACCTCAGTAAGGGTTATAACAATACGAAAAGAAAACATTAGTCTATGTATACATAAGAATCAATGAAATCATACTTTACTCATAAAGCCTAATCAATTTAACATACCTCATGAAATCATAAGATTTATGAATAACTCATAAAAATCAAAAGACATAAAGGTAACATGAGGCATTCATAACATTCTTACATACGGAGTAACCCTCATGGTTACGTTTGGAATACCCATCGCAGTATATTCCATAAATCTCTTCGGAGAAACCTTAATGTTTAACTCCTTCGCGTTACCCAATGCATTGGAGAGCTATATCGGGCTCACCCGCCCATAGATTATCACGGAACCACCTGTCTTCATAAATAATGCCCAAGAACCATAACATAATCATAACACCTGGCTTAAGAATAAAGGAAAGGTAACATTACCACATTCCAATAACAATATAGCATTTAAGATATTGAAATAATGAATCCATTCTAAAAAACATTTTCAAAACCATTTAAAACAATTAATAAAGAGATTTTTGAATCAAAGTCTCCCAAAAAACATTGAAGCTTTAAACATTTTAAAACATTTATATCCATATAAATAATCTTTAAAACCATTCTGGAAAGATGGATATTAATGAGAATTATTTATAAGAATAAATCATTAAAACATTTAAACTGATATTTTAGTTAAAGGGTTTTAACAAAGTGAGTGACACTTGAATACAATAATTGAGGAATAACATTTAATCGGAACATTGTAATATCATGAGAATAAAGGGATTCATGATATAATATTCTATAAGACAGTATATACACCATATAAGAGTGAATTGGTGCATAATAACAATGAAGTCTCAAAAGAAATGTAAAATGAGATGAAATCCCTTATAAAGAAGGTATCCTTAAGGATAAATCAATCCCATAATTATGTGTGAAAGGTATAAATACACCCAAAATAAGTGTATATTAAGCGTAAAACAACCGTAGGTCATTCACACATATTCATAGGGTGAAATATTCAATAACTACAAGTTGAACCCAATGAAATCGAAATTGGGTTAAAAAGTTCCCTTGGTAAAATTCGACAGCTTAACGACGTCACTTTAAAATTCATTAAATTAGTTGATGAGAGAGAAAATGGTATCTCATCACTTGGACATAAAATTTACATCAATAAGGATATAGAAGACTATATACCTACATAAAAATATGTAAATTAAAATACATACAAAA
Source organism: Viscum album (assembly GCA_963277665.1). Lineage (NCBI taxonomy): Eukaryota > Viridiplantae > Streptophyta > Magnoliopsida > Santalales > Viscaceae > Viscum > Viscum album. The sequence goes on from OY728157.1 coordinate 1,800,702,054, forward strand.
TAAGTCTTTTAAAACGAGTAGTGTGAAAGGTTCCCTTACCGATTTGGGAAACTTTCGAAATGTACACCCCATGAAAGAAGGGTCATACAATGAAGATGTAAATACCCATAAATGAGATTATATTATTCAAATAGTAAAATAATGGTCAGTACATACACCACACAAAACGAAAGAGTGGCCAATGTAGCAGGAATCTCACGGGAATAAAAAGTGAGATGAAAACCCCCTTATGAAAATTCGGCAGCCTAACGGTGCCACATAAAACATCCAAAAATGTATTGATGAGATAAATTAGGGTCTCTCATAATATTAACATAAAATTTATAGAAATAGTAATATAAAAGAACATCCCCCATCATAAGAAAGAGGAGCTTAATGTAAGTTACATAAAAATAAGTACTTAAAATGAAAGAGAGAGGTAGGATCCCTTACCTCAAGTCCGACTTTCCTTGTTTGTTTCTTTATATTCCTGAATAATAATTTTTTTTTCAATTTATAATTTCTTAAGGAACTATTTTAAAGTTTATTATTCAATTCATATCACATATTATAATGTTATAATAATTAGTTAATTATGTGAGTTCATATCAAATGTTTTTGCCGATATTTGGTACATGAGTCAAAAATGAACTTGTTTGAAAAGAATCATCCATGTAGTTATAAGTACATCATCTCCAGAATATTATTAATTATTTAAATATCATATATATCTAGTACATATTAATTTTATACTATTCCATAACATTTGGAGATAAAAAGAAATGAAATGCACCGTTCATGGAGATGGTAGGTCGTACCTACGCATGAACGCTACTTTCTTTTCTTTGTCATATTAATGGGATTAAAATTAATTGAGATATATATATATATATATATATTATAATTAAATTATAATATATATGTTATATAGGTCACATATTTTCATTAATTTCATTCTTTATACATTTCATGTATTGCATGACCGAGTCACATCACTTGAGGGGGCGGTAGTCCGCACTTCCTCAGATGAAATTATCGTATTTCCACAACATGAAAAGAATAAATGTATGATTTAAATATACAAAAAAGAAGGACATATAAAAAATAACTACCATATATATAATATATAAAATATATTTACATCATAATGGCCACCTTTAAAGGTGTTGAAAGAATATTTAACAATCATTGTTTCGTGAGGCAGTAATTCATCATCCAAATAAACAATATGTTCTTTAAACATTAGACAGATGTGTGTGTAAGTGTAGCTCTAAAAAATCATATAACAACATCCTTGTACATTGAAGATAATGGTGTTGTCACAAATTAATGGAATAAAAATAGTTTAGGGGGTTGGAGAAAGAAAATTAAACAAAAGAACATAAGAAAAGACATTACCTTTAAATCAGGTAACTCCCTTTGGTTTGAACCAAAAGGGTTTCTTGAAGTGCTTTCTGCCTAAGGTGAGGCTTCAATGATGAAGAGAGGGATGTGTAGAGATGAAATTGAAGGTTTTTTTCCGATCCAAAGTCTTGACAGGTGTGGGTAAGGAGGTAGAGGTGGGGCCTTTTATAAGAGGAGAGGAGGGGCACTCATGGAAAGTCATGAAATGTTACAATATTTTAAAAAGAGTTTCGGGTTTTAAAGGTCCCACATTGATATATTTCAAGGATAAGGTGATAAGGGTTCTAAATATACTCATCAAATAGGTTTTTTCCAAGCGTAATTCTTAGATTTTACATTATCTTTTCATTTTATTTAAATTATTCATTAATGAGGTAATCGCTGCATCATCATGATGTCATAAATAATTTAATTTATTTAATGTAAAAAAATTAGAAAAAAATCACTATTCTGTAGGAAATATTTTATCATCCCAATTAATATTTATAGTATAAGATAATGTTTATGTAGACAAAATTAAAATTATATTACATAGGTGTTACATACATTGGTTACATTTTCCATTATTTAAAAAAAATATGATAAAAGGTCACTATCACACTAAAGTGATTACATGGGGTCCAAAGGTTGGAACATGGTATCTAATGGCAGTCCAAGACACCACCAAGAGCATTAGGACACATGTTGGTGTCATTTTATATTTTTATGATATTATTTTCTTACACTTAATTAACCGATTACTAATTAAACACGATAATTAAAGATAATTACCGTCGTTACTATTCATAATGTCCAAAAACAAAAGAGTCTTAATTAAAAAATGTGGACCTTCTGATTCCAAATATGGAATCCATTTTATCAAATTCAAAACAAATAAATCAAAGTAATTAATTTAAAATTAAATCCTGTTGTCAAAACAAAAGACGGGTTTTTAAGAAGTAAACTTTATCAAAAGATTAACTTGTTTTTACATCCAATTAAAATGTGAAATTACTTGCAATGAACAAAATTGTATTAAGTGATAAAAAACTAATTCAATTATTATTTAAAAAAAATTAAAATGACAATCTATATATATATATAAAAATTGGATGAAAAGGCAGTTTTGAATTAAAAACTGTATTTTTCACGATTCATTAACAAAAGCATTATCAGAAAAATACCAAAAATTAACCCTAAGCTATATTTGTTATTTCAAAATCAGAAATTATTTCCATTTTACCAAATTGAAAACATAGAAGTTTTATTAATAAATCATATAGTTAATTCCTGTTGTCAAAACAAATAGCTGGTTTTTTGGAAGCAATATCTATGAAAAGATTAGCACTTGTTTATGTCCATTTTCAAAGTGAAATTAATTCTAATAACCACTATGAATTAAATTTTAAAAATTTATTCTAGTTAAACTTTAAAACCAATTAAAAAGATAATCTAACCATATATTTAAATTAGATGAAAAAGCAGTTTTGATGGAAATTGCAATATTTTTCACTATTCATTAAAAAATGAACATTGTCAGAAACATACCAAAAATTTATCCAAAGTAAATTTCAATGTCTCAATCAAAAATAACATGTTAATTTTTACAAATAGAGCTTATAAAAGTGTCAAAAGTTAGATTTAAAAAAGGTTCACCATCAAATAGAGGTAAAACAATATTTTAAAATTATTAGAGTATTTATTCTTAAAATTAGATTCATTTGGATTTTAAGCCTATAACATTTATTGGATAAATGTAAAAATATTTAACAAACATATGTAATAATTTTGATGTTATTTATGTTCATTCCCTCCATTACAACGGCTAGGCGTTAAGAATTATAATATTATTATATTATTAGTGTGCAACCTAAGATTTCAAAGAAACTCGTTGTTATGTATTGGGTACGCCATCGAGCATAGCATTCCCTTTAAAGTAATATTAACATTTTATTCACAAATATTAATAAAACATAGAATTTAATATTATTTATTTACCTGGGATGTTACATCCTTCCCCCCATTTGGGAATTGTGTCCTCGCAATTTCAAAATTGGGCTTTGAAAGTCCCACATCAGAACAAGAGTCCGTAAAACTATCAATTTAAAAGAAAGGGAGAGAAGTACAAAGGTCTCCTGAGTTAACCAATACTAGGATTCGAAGTAGGAAAATATGTATATGGAGGAGAAAACAAAGGGGCATGGTCTGATGGAGAGTGATAGTAAACATGTATAGGAGAATGTTAACCACAAGAAAATCACAAACCTGTGATGGGTTAAACGGTATTCGATTCCCCAGTAGGAAACGTTAACATACAACATTTTTGTTTTAAGTTAGTTTTCATTGAGGAATTTATTTATGAGCTTAACTAAATTATAATGAAACATACTTATTTGTAATGTATACTTTCTATTTTTACTAGATTCGTTAACCAGACTCATATTTTATCCAAAAGACGAGTATTTAAGAAGACTTGTTCGCATTAAGAGTACTATAATAAACTTCTTGAGAATCACCTAGTCCACAAAAGAGAAAAATATATTTCCCATTTCTTTAGATATCAACCAAAACCAAACAAAAAAGATTAGTATGATATCAGATAATACCAAAAAAGGATATTATTTTACAAAAAAGATAAAGTACTCCTAATCTCAAAAATTTGTCAAACAAAACCCAAAGTTCAACAAAGACCATTCAATAAACATATATCCATAAAATTAATCAAAGTAAGCCAAACTAATATTGAAACCCAAATATATGAAGGATTTAATCACATAGTCTCCTATGATAAATCTTAACATTTTTCCCCAAAATAACATCAATTACTCTTACAGTCTCATACTAAAAAGTAATTAACGTAATCACATATCTTCCATGATAGGCTAATCATTTCCATTGATAACCCAAAATAAACTTACTCTTAATTCATAAAATCATCTAAATAAAAACAATCATTCAAACTAATCAGGGACTTCACGTAGTCTAGTGGTATGGGATATATACCAGTTGCACTTTGGTTGTGGGTTCGATTCCTGCAGCTTCGTCCGACACGACGGGTTGTCACACGGTCTGTGTGTTTTCCTTTTTCCAAAACTATATAATTCTTAAAACAGCCCCCAAAAAGAGATAAAATCTTAAAAAATAACCATAACATATTTTAACCACAACGGTAATCTAATAACTTCCATTTTCCAACCCAAAATTTATTAACTAGAAATTGCCTCAAATTCAAGGATCATATAAACAAAAATAGTTCTTTATAACTATATCCACAAAAGAAAGGATAAATATTCCTTGAATAAAATTTTCATATATCAAACATCAGGGTTACTATAAAATGTATTCTAATGTAACCCCATAATCAAAAGAGACTTAATACATTTAGAATTTCACCATCCTAAAATCTACCATAATTCTCGAATCCCTTATATGTTGACTTCTTACTCATTCAACATTCTTCATGATCCATTAAACATTCCTTTTCAACTTATTCTGGAATAATTCTTTCCTATAAACAAAATCATGAATCATATCCTAAGATTCCAATAATAGGAAAACATATGTAAAGAAATAATCCACACCTTTCATTGGTCATTGTCAGTTTCTTCATCCTCAATCGGAATGGAATTAGGTATTGGTAAATGAATATTTGTATGATCTTGGTGACCCCATCCCTGAAACTTCTTCGTATGACATGTGTTTTCATAATTACCATGCACACCACATTTCAAACATTCAGTTTATCTTTCATAAAGGACTTATTTACCTTTCCTAGAGTCAACTAGATGCTTCCTTTTTCCATGGTAGGTTCTTGCTTTATGACCTTCATTTCCACATCTATAGCATCTTTCTGTCCCATTAAAATATTTTCTTATATGTTTCTTTTCACATATTTGACACATTGGTTTTTGAACATACATACCTTTATGATTATTACCTGAACTTCCGTAGGGATTTGTTATATGATTCCTTATAAAAATCACTAAGGTTCAGGTGGTCAATCATGACTCTAGATAGTTTGTTAAGGATAACCACAATATTTCCAATTGCAGCTCCCATATCATAAAGTTGTTCTTTCATCAAATCGTCATAGTTTTCTTCAAATCCACTGTTACTTTGGTGCCTTCTAGATCCAACCATTTACTAAAACCAAAAAGGTCAGTGTGAGTATATCAGTAAAATCATCATATAATAAAGAGGAAGATAAACCCCAAGATATACTTATCCAAGTTATCTCAAACTAATTTTTACTTAAAAAAACAATGAATCCATCTAATATTCTAACCATTGTGGTTATACACAACTTTTCACTTTTTCTTAAACAACACTCTAACCTCTAATGTTATCTAAACCGACCTCTGATACCAACTATAAGGACCCGGCCTTAAACATTACTTATTATTGAATTAAATGAATAATTCACATTGAGGATCTTTTTAGGTTTACAGTTTTAGAGAATTAGGACACAAATATTACATCACAAAGGTTACAAAGTAGACACATCTACTCAGCTTCCATTTTTTTCACAAAAAACTCTTGAACAAAAGATTCATGTCTAGTTCCTTGTTTTAGACAGCCTGACATTTCCTTGATCCCAACCTTGACCCTATTCATCTTTATGTCCTCTGAAAAACATTTCAAAAAAACATGGGATGAGGATAAAAAGCTCAGTAAGTGTTATAACAATACTGAAAGAAAACATTAGTCCATGTATACATAAGAATCAATGAAATCATACATTACTCATAAACCATAATAAATTTAACATACCTCATGAAATCATAAGATTTACGAATATCTCTTAGAAATCATAAGACATAAAGGTAACTTGAGGAATTCATAACATTCTTACATAGGGAGTAACCCTCACGGTTACGTTTGGAATACCCATCACAGTATATTCCCTAAATCATTTCGGAGAAACCATAACATGTAACTCCTTCGTGTTACCCAATGCATTGGAGAGCTATATCGGGCTCACCCGCCCTTAGTTAATCATGGAACCAACTGTCTTCATAAACAATGCCTAAGAACCATAACATAATCATAACACATGGATTAAGCATAAAGGAAAGGTAACATTCCCACATTGCAATAACAATATAGCATTAATATATTGAAATAATGAATCCATTCTAAAAAAACATTTTCAAAACCATTTAAAACATTTAATAAAGAGATTTTTGAATCAAAGTGTCCCATACCACTTTGAAGCTTTAACATTTTAAAACATTAATATCCATATAAATAAATCCTTAAAACCTATTTTAAAACATGTATATTAATGAGAAACATTTATAAGAATAAATCCTTAAAACATTTAAAATGATATTTTAGTTAAATGGTTTTTAACAAAGTGAGTGACACTTGAATACAATAATTGAGGAATATCATTTAATCAGAACTTTATAATATAATGAGAAAAAAGGGATTCATGGTATAATATTCCATAGGATAGTATATAAAAAATACAAGAGTAAATTTGTGCATTGCAACAATGAAGTCTCAAAAGAAATGCAAAATGAGATGAAATCCCTTATAAAGAAGGCATCCTTAAGGATAAATCAATATCATAATTTTGTTTGACAAGTATAAATAGAACAAATATAAGTGTATATTAAGTGTAAAACAACCATAGGTAATTCACACATATTCATAGGGTGACATATTATATAACTACAACTTGAACCCAATGAAATTGAAATTGGGTTAAGAAGTTCCCTTAGTAAAATTCGACAACCTAACGACGTCACTTTAAAAATTATAAAATTAGTTGATGAGAGAGAAAATGGTATCTCATCACTTGAAATAAAATTAAATTCAATAAGGATATATAATATCATATTCCTACATAAAAATATGTAAATTAAAATACATACAAAAATAAGTCTTTTAAAAAGAGGAGTGTGAAAGGTTCCCATACCGATTTGGGAAACATTCGAAACGTACACACCATGAAGGAAGGGTCATAAAATGAAGATGTAAATACCCATAAATGAGATTATATTATACAAATAGTAAAATAATGGGCAGTTCATACACCACAAAAAAGGAAATAGTGGCCAATGTAGCATGAATCTCACGGGAATAAAAAGTGAGATGAAAACCCCCTTATGAAAATTCGGTAGCCTAACGACGCCACATAAAACGTCCAAAAATGTATTCATGAGATCAAATAGGGTCTCTCGTAATATTAACATAAAATTTATAGAATGAGGAATATAAAATAACATCCCTCAACATAATAAAGAGGAGCTTAATGTAAGTTACATAAAAAGAAGTACATAAAAAGAAAGATAGAGGTAGGATCCCTTACCTCAAGTCCGACTTCTCCTGTTTGTTTCTTTATATTCCTGAATAATAAAATTTTTTCAATTTATAATTTCTTAATGAACTCATTTATTGTTTATTATACAATTCATTTAACATATTATAATGTTATAATAATTAGTTAATTATGTGAGTTCATATCAAATGTTTTTGTCGATGTTTGGTACATTAGTAAAAAATGAACAGGTTTGAAATGAATCGTCCATGTAGTTATAAGTACATCATCTCCAGAATAGTATTAATGATTTAAATATCATATATATCCAGTAAATATTCATTTTATACTAATCCGTAACATTTGGAGATAAAAAGAAATGAAATGCACGGTTCATGGAGACGGTAGGCCGTACGTACGCATGAACAGTACTTTCATTTCTTGGTCATATTAATGGAATTAAAAATAATAGAGAGATATATATATATATATTATAATTACATTATAATATATATTTTATATATGTCACATAAGCTAATTAATTTCATTCCTTATACATTCCATGTATTGAATGAACGAGTCACATCACTTGAGGGGGCGGTTGTCCGCACTTCCTCATATGAAATTATCGCATTTGTACAACATGAAAAGAATAGAGGTATGATTTAAATATAAAATAAAGAAGCATATATAAAACATAAATACCATATATATAATATATAAAATACAGTGACATCATAGTGGCCACCTTTATTGGTGTTAAAAGAATATTGAACAATCATCGTTTCGTGAGGTAGTAATTCGCCATCCACAGAAACAGTATGTTCTTTAACAATTATACAGATGTGTGTGTAAGTGTAGCTCTAATAATTCTTATAACAACATCCTAGTTTATTGAATATACTGTATTTGAAACAAATGAAATGAATAAAAAGAGTTTAGGGGGTTGGAAAAGCAAAATAAAACAAAAGAACATAAGAGAAGACATTACCATTAAATCGGGTAACTCCCTTTGGTTTGAACCAAAAGGGTTCCTTGAAGAGCTTTCTACCTAAGGTGAGGCTTCACTTATTAAGAGAGGGATATGGAGAGATGAAATGGTCCAGGTTTGGCTGATCCAAAGACTTGAGAGTTCTGGGTAAGGAGGTAGAGGTGGGGGCCTTTTATAAAAGGAGTGGAGGGGCACTCATGGAAGGTCAATAAATGTTACTTTATTTTAAAATGATTTTTGTATTTGAAAGGCCCCACATTGATATATTTCTAGGATAAGGTGATAAGTGATCAAAATATACTAACAAAATATGTTTTTTACAAGTGTATGTCTTAGATTTTACATTATCTATTCATTTTATTTAAATCGTTCATTAATGAGGTAATCGCTGCATCATCAGGATGTCATAAATAATTTAATTTATTTAATGATTATAAATTATAAAAAAATAATATTATATAGGAAATTTTTTTATATTTCCAATTACAATTTATAGTCTAAGATATCATTTATGTCGACAAAATTAAAATTATTTTACGTTGGTGTTACATACTTTTGTTACATTTTCCTTTCTCTAAAAAAATATGATAAAAGGTCACAATCACAAAAAAGTGATTCTATGGGGTCCCAAGGTTGGAATAAGGAATCCCATGGTCGTCCAAGACACCACCAATAGAATTAGGACACATATTTGGGTAATATTATATTTTTATGATATTATTTACTTACCCTTAATTACCCGATTACAAATTAAACACGTTAATTAAAGATAATTACCGTCGTTACTATTCATAATGTCAAAAAACAAAAGATTATTAATTAAATAATTTGGACCTTCAGATTCCAAATATGGAATCCATTTTAGCAAATTCAAAACACATAGATTTTAGTAATTAATTTAAAAGTAAATCTTGTTGTCAAAACAAAAGACGGGTTTTTAAGAGGTAAAATTTATCCAATGATTGACTTGTTTTTACATCCAATTGAAATGTGAAATTACTTAAAATTAACTAAATTGTATTAAGTGATAAAAAGATAATTCAATTATACTTTAAAAACAATTAAAATTAAAATATAAATATATAAATAAATTGGATGAAAAGGCAGTTTTGAATTAGAAATAGTGTTTTTCACTTTTCATTAAAAAAAGCATTATCAGAAAAATACAAAAGATTAACCCTAATATATATTTGATATTTAAAATTCAGAAATGATTTCCATATTACCAAATTCAAAAAATTGAAGTTTCATTAATAAATCATGTAGTTAATTCCCATAGTCAAAACAAATAGTGGGTTTTTTGGAAGCAATATCTATAAAAAGGTTGGCACTTGTTTATATCCATTTTCAAAGTGAAATTAATTCTAATGACCACTAATGAATTAAATTTTAAAAATTTATTCTATTTAAACTTTGAAACAAATTAAAAATATTATCTAACCATATATTTAAATTAGATGAAAAAGCATTTTTGATGTAAAATGCAATATTTTTCAGTATTCATTAAAAGAATGAACATTGTGAGAAACATACCAAAAATTTATCCAATGTAAACTCCAATGTCCCAATCATAAAGAAGAAGATTATTTTGACAAATAGAGCTTATAAATTCGTCAAAAGTTATATTTATAAAAGTTCTCCATCAAAAGGCAGTAAAACAATCTTTTAAAAATATTAGAGTATTTATTCTTAAAATTGGATTCATTTGGATTTTAAGCCTCAAACATTTATTGAAAAAATGTAAAAATATTTAACAAACATATGTAATCCTTTTTTAGTTCTTTCTGTTCATTCCCTCTATTACAACGGTTAAGTGATAACTATTATAATATTATTATATTATTAGTGTGCAACGTAAGATTTCAAAGAAACTATTTGTTTCGTATTGGGTACGCCATCGAGCATAGCATTCCCTTTAAAGTAATATTAACATTTTATTCACAAATATTGAAAAAACGTAGAATGTAATATTATTTATTTACCTAGGATGTAACATATACAGAGTTAGAGTCATCAGTGCCTCCCCAACACTATTTCCCATAAGGGATATTTAGGATGAATCCACCCCCATTCGAACCCCAAACCACATAGAGAGTATATCCTCATATTTATTATATGAGTCACTCCCCAATGACCAAGACTTTATGGGTTATCTAATGAATCCAGATTTGATGAATTCCCAAGATACCCAAATTTAGGATCCCACTAGGCCTCATCAATGCCAACAATAACCAATCATTCATGGTAAAAAGCATGAGGACTTTACCCCTACTCCATTGGCCCGGGTCAAAGACATATGATGATAAATTCAATGTTATAATCATGAGAATTCCTAAAAATAGGAATATACATCCAAAATAACATTGTCCCCTTCCACCACAGACGCATTCCTCGTAGTCATTAAATATGAGAACATGGATATGTCATTTCATAATTGTGATTGAGACCCAAAACACATCATATGCAGTACCAATTTTCCAATTCAATGATTTCCACAACTGATATCTATTATGGTCCAACCATAATATATAGTCTATGTACATATTTACTCCCCACACCATTGTCGATTTGAGCAGAGGTCCTCCTAGCTCTTTCAAGAAACTATATATAGTTTATACCAATAATATTAAATCATAGAAAATTGGTCCTACACATCTCATATCCAAATTGATAGGAGGTCCTACCTCTATTACCACTCACATGTATGGAGGTCCTTCCCAGGACAAGGAAGTGACCATCACTGAAGAACCATCCTTAGGTAGAAGGAAGAACACTCTCTTCCATCGGTGGAACTCTAGTAAATGTAATATGTTCTGTAACTTCATTAATCATTTTGATTCTAATGAAACATATTACTTGATAATGTATCCTCATACATACTTTCAAATTATAGGGTTGTGGGTCAATAGGTGAGATCCACTATCCCAAAATATGAAATCTACAGAATTTCTACAACCCTCTGCAGTTACATGGAGGTGGAGGATGTTTGGAACCCCAATAAATGAATCACCATGTATCCATCTATATTACCACAAATTTTACTTATGTATACATATACATAATATTTTTAAGTTTTTTATGGTATGGCGTTACTCCTTCATATGGAATGAACCATTTTGTCCTGCAGATGAGCACCACAACCATTGTACAAGAGGCATTAGTTAATACTCTATCCAAAAGTGATGTTATGATGTGTCTAGTTCTACCCTAAAGGGACATACAAGTATTCATTGAATATATGACTATATTAGTGGCTCCTCTTCCGCTTAACATGTCATTAAACCGATAAATATTTGTTGTGAAAACCATCTAATAGTTTGTACTGATCAAGGTTCAGTCTGACCAAGAAGAGGTTCCATCTTCTAAATAAGAGGTCATATGTGATGTTATTGTCAATGTTCTCCATATGTGATTCTATGGAATCTTGGAACACATGAAATCAATATATTGATGTCTGTAACCAAGGGTAAGGATTTGAATTTCCATTAGATCATCAAGGTGATGTTCCACTTTCTCTACGATCATTTTTTGGATTATCTAAAAAGACATGGGATCCTTGAGGACACATAATAATAGTTTAAAATGGTTGAGTTGGAAGTACTATTTGTTGAAGACTGTATTGTTTTCAACAATACATAATAATATTATTTAAAGGGAGAGATTATTGAAAATAATACTCTGTATCTTTATGATAATTTTGATGCTCACAAATACCCTTAATTATTTTATAATGATTTTATTTGTTAAGAATTTTTCTAGAATTTATCATTTTATTTTACTCTTGAAATTATGGTAATTTATTGTTAAAGTATTCATATTTAGCGCGTTCGGGAAACACTATTCTTGCACTACTTAATCGGAATCTGCTTTATCGTGTTCTGGAAACACTGTTCATATCCTACTTGGATAAACGTAGCATAAGGATGAAAATCATTTATACTTTTTGAGATAAGGAATAAGTAAGGTTAAACAACCATACGTTATCAGCAATGTATGGAAGAAGAACCCTATGTTAAGAAGGAATGCTACGTTTGAGATATCAAAAAAGTATGGAAGGAGAACCATACGTAAGTACTAAACGTTATGATTTTTTATAAAAAGTATGGTTCATCAAACTTACTTTTGTAAACAACCATAAATTCTTGTAAAAGTATGGATCAAGTAAATGAAGGGATATTTTACCGTACGTTTGAAAGTTGAAGGAAAAAATATGGATAATCAACCCTACGTTTATGATTAACCCTACATTTATTATCAAAATTACGTTTGAAGAAAGTAACATGAACCCTACATATATGATCAACACTATGTTGTCAACCCTACGTTTGGAGACCATGTCATCAACCTTATGTTTGGTGTTGGAAAGTTTGAAAGATGATATTTTTTATGCAACGGTCAGCAAGCTGATTGTTATGAGGATTTCAAGCCGTATTTAAATTTGATTTTAAAATACGACTTTGACCGATTAAAAGCCGTTTTATAAATGGATTAATGATCTAATTAAAAGGATATTTTTATGTCGAGTCTTCAGGGAAGTTACGACTGCTCTGTAAATTCAAATTTTTGAATATTGCGATTCAAAAGGCAACTTTTGTGGATCTAAAAGTGTAGGGAATATGCTCAGCTTTATTATATATCTTTTCTCTGAAATACCAGGCATGGGAGTGTGGTGATCAATATATTATTAAAAAAGGTGGAAAACAGAGACTGCAAAAAACACTCAGTTCTGTTGATTCAAATGGATCATCAAAGCTCTGTTTATTTAAGAAGGAACACGATAGAAGATTCACTTCTTCTACATCAAATATCTACTATAGCTCTACTACTTCTGAAGTTGTGAATTATATCTCTATATCAACTGCAACCGGATCAACTCCGAACTGCTTCAACTTGAAAATCAATATTTTTAGAGACGACAATCCACCTACTGTCATTTTCATTCTGTTGCAATTGTAAAGATCAATTGGAAAAGTTCTTTCTATAATTCTTTTTATCTTGAGTAACCAGCTTCTCGTACTAAGCTGAGTAGGTTTGTGTTTAAACTAGAAGGCTTTGTTTTACCATGGATTGCAAAGGTGTCAACTACCTGTACTCAGTTGTAAACCAGTCTGTTGAAACGAGGACCAAATAGTGAAAATCACCAAGCTCGTGGAGTAGAGCGTTGTTAGAGTGGACTAGGGGACTTATGTTCCCCGAACCATTATACATCTTCTGTTTCTTCTTTTTAAATTTTCGCTGCATCATTTTATCTGATTAAAGATAAAAGGCACAACACAATCATGCAAATATTTTTGAAAAGACACAATTCACCCCCCCCCCCTCTTGTGTATATTTGGTGGAATCTGATCCAATAATTGTGATTAGAGGTTGAGCTTTCTGACAAAGATTTAACAAGATGAAAGTGATTATACACAGAGAACGATGACTGATACAAGAGAGGGAATGTCTATGGTTAGAGCATCTTACTTCAATAGAGAAAACTATGTATGCTATAAGTCTTGAATGATCATCTATCTGAAAAATGTTGTATATAGAGTCTATTCGAAGATTCTAACTGCATATGAAATACTAGAAAAACCTGAAACATGGAGTGAAGATACTGAAGCAGAATATGATATGAATTCGAAGGAAATGAATGAAATTATATGTGGTCTAGGACCTAATGAGTTCAACGGAGTATCTCAATTCCCAACAACATTTGAAATGTGGAAAACTATTACTGTTGCTTACGAAGGAACTAACAATATCCGGGAAAACACATATGCAACTGCTAAGATTAAATTTGATACATTTAGAATGGTTGAAGGTGAGATTATTACTCAAATGAAGGTAATATTTATAGATATTTTCAATAACATAACTTCCTTGGGAGATCCCATTAAGCAAGATGATCAAACTGTAAAAGTGTTGAGAGTGCTACCTACAAAATGGAATGGAATCTCTGCAGCAATCAGACAGTCGAGACCTGTCAAAGACTTAACCATGAGAGAACTTATTGGAACATTAATGATGTATGAAGCTAAGATGGAAGATGAATCTAATGAAAATAAATTTCATATTAAAAGAGAAGATACTGCCTTGAAGGCAACTTCACCACACAAAAATAGAAATACGAAGAATAGAGAAGTCAAAGCTAAATCATAGAGCTCTGACTCATCAAACTCTGATAAATAACATGCTCAGTTAGCTAGAAAATTTAAAATTTTCTATAGCAAGAAAAGAGGCTTCACAAAATCCTTTAAGAGAGATGATAAGGAATTAAGATGCAATGAATGCAAGAATATGGGGCATATCAGACCAGATTTTCCACAATTGAAATATACAAAGAAGAATAACTTCTTTAAAAGAAATTACTATGAGCAGAAAGACAAGAAAGCTATGAAATCCACTTAGAGTGTATCTGAAGACTCCAGTAGCTCTCTCGAATCATGCTCAGAGAAAGAAAAAGTCAATCTAAAAGCAAACATGTGTTTAATGGAAAAAACCAATGACGTATAATCATATTACTCCTCTGACCCAAATAATGAATCAAATTCTGAATCAAGCTACACAAATGAAAAATTTACAGCCTACTGAAAAATGATTAAAGAAAGATATAACTCACTATTTAAGAAACATAAGTCACTAAAGAAAATTCATAAAGCTATTTCAAATGAAAGAGATATAATGCTGAAACAACATAAGGAATTAACTGATAAATAAAATTCTATTAACACTAACTATATTAATTTTGAATCAAGAATAAAAACACTGTAGGATGAAGTAGAATCTTACAAATAGGCTACATTGGTTTTTATAAAAGGAGAGAATTCATTAAATGAAATTCTTGGAAAAATTTCATTAAAAATGAGAGATTTGGAATTGGCAGTAAAGGAAAAAAACCTACGATATATAAATATTATTTTGTTCCTAGCTCTAAAAGGGTTAATTGTAACTTTTGTGGGACAAAGGGAAAAATAGCTAAAAAACTGTTTCTTAAGACAACCTCAAATTTGTTGTATTATGAAAGCCAATGTTTCAAAAGACTTATATGATTCAGCTGATTTTAAAAGAATAAAGAAAATCTGGATACCCAGATCATTTCTAGCTAACACCACTGGACCCAACAGAATATTGGTACCAAAGAAATTTGTTTGAATGTCTTTGTAGGTAGTAGGCCACGAGAGTAGAAAAGATATATGGAACATGGATAGTGGCTGATCAAGACATATGAGTGGAAACTCCTTGAATTTTTCTTCACTCACTCAAAATGAAGGAGGAATTTTCAAATTTGATGACAATGCTAAAGGAAGAATCATTGGCATTGGAACTATAGGAGATCCAAAAACAGTCTCAATAAAGAAAGTACTTTATGTACAAGGATTAAAAGACAACCTGATAAGTATTTCTCAACTCTGTGATGATGGATATACTGTTGATTTTACTAAAATATGTTGTATTGTTTGTAAAGATAAACTGTTTAAATATAAGGCACCACAAATTGATAATGTCTATACTTTGGATTTAAATTCCTTGTGTAAACAACAAGTAAACTGCTTGGCTGCTAAAGTAAGTGAATCTTGGATTTGGCATAGGAGACTTGGACATTGCAATTTTTATTTTTTACAAAAATTATCTTAGAAACATCTAGTTTTTGATTTGTCTAGTCTCAAATTTGAATGTAACAGATTATGTGATGCATGCCGACTTGGAAAGCAACACAAATCATCATTCAAATCTGTTAATAAAGTTTCTACAACTAAACCTCTAGAAATTATCCATATGGATTTTTTTGGACCTTCCAGAGTAGAAAGATTAGCTGGTAAATTGTATGTTTATGTATTAGTTGATGATTATTCTAGATTTACATGGATTTTCTTTTTTGAAAGTTAAAAATGCATATTTTTCTTTATTTGAAAGTTTCTGCAAATCTGTTCAAAATAAAAATGGTTTTAATATAATCTCATTGAGAAGTGATCATGGTGGAGAATTTGAGAATCAAGAGTTTAATTCGTTTTTCTCAAACATGGGTATTAAACATACATTCTCTTCACCAAGAACACTTGAATAGAATGGGATTGTAGAAAGAAGAAATAGAACAATTCAAGAAATGGCTAGAACTATGACAAATGAATATAGCCTACCTATATATTTTTGGGCAGAAGCTGTAAATATAGCTTTCTATATAATTAATCGAGTTTTAATTGGACTTATATTGAACAAGACACCCTATGAACTATGGAATAACATAAAACCTAAATTAAATTACTTTAATGTTTTTGGATGCAAGGTCTACAAAATTTTTTTGGTAAGTTTGATCCAAAATCTGATGAAGGTATTTTCTTAGGATATTATGCTACCTCCAAAGCATTTAGAGTCTATAATAAAAAGTCAAGGATTGTTGAATAATCATTTCATGTGAAATTTGATGAATCTTATCCCTTTGAGAAAAGGACAGATCAAATGGATAAACCTGAATCTAATGATAACATGAGACTTGAGAACATAAATAATGATTTTGAAAATGATATAAAATAAATTCCGTCCAGTTCAGGGGAACATGATACTGAAGAACCATTAAATGTATTTCCTAGACAGTCTAAAAACCTAAAGAATCACCCTTTAGAAACTGTGATATGTGACTTAGAAATTGGTGTTCAAAATAGAATAAACTTTTGGAAACCTAGTGGAATTCTTTTTTTCTTATCCCAACAAGAACCCAAGACTATAGAAGAATCTTTAGATGATGAAAGCTGGGTAATAGTAATGCAAGATGAATTAAACCGGTTTAAAAGAATTGAAATTTGTGAATTAGTGGAAAGACCTAAGAATTATCCCGTAATAGGAACCAAATGGGTCTTTAGAAATAAACAGGATAACCCAGGAACAATAACTAGAAATAATGTATGATTAGTAGCTCAAGGATATAATCGGGAAGAAGGTATAGATTATGATGATCCCTTTGCACCTATAGCTATACTAGAAGACATTAGAATCCTTTTAGCATATATATCTTATATGAATTTTAAATTATTTCAGATGGATGTAAAATATGCCTTTTTAAATGGTTATTTAATGGAGGATGTTTATGTTGAGAAACCTCTTGGTTTTGAAAACTCTGAAAAAACTGATTTTGTTTTTAAACTAACTAAAGCTCTTTATGGCCTTAAACAAGCACCTAGATCTTGGAATGAAATATTAAGCTCTTTTCTTTTGAAAAATGATTTTATTGTTGGAATGGCAGACCGAAAATTGTTTAAGAAACCTGTAAATTCTAATTTTTTATTGGGTCAAATTTATGTTGGTGATGTAATTTTTGGATCAACTAGTAAAACCCTTTGTCATGAGTTTTCAAAGTAAATGTAAAAAGAAATGGAAATGAGTATGATGGGAGAACTAAATTTCTTTTTATGACTTCAAATTTATAAAAAATATTTTGGAAATGTTTTGAATCAAAGAAAATACATTACTGATTTGTTGAAAAAATTTGGACTTGAAAAAAGCAAGACATATACAACTCCTGTGTGTACTAATATAAAACATGATTTGGATGAAACTGGAAAATCGGTTGAAAAAAAGTTATATAGAGGTATGATTGTTAGGTTATTATATTTTACTACTAGCAGGCTAGATATAATGTATTCAGTATGACTTTGTGCAAGATTTCTATCAAATCCTAATTAATCTCATCTAACTGCTGTTAAAAGAATTTTTAGATATTTAAAAGGAACTGTTTTTCAAACACTTCTTTATACCAATAATTCTGATTTCAATTTTATTTCATATTCAGATGCAATCTTTGGGAGTTGTATATTAGATAGGAAAAGCACTTCATGAACCTGTCACTTTTTAGGAAAACCTTTAGTGTCATGGTCAATTTAGAAACAACAATTATTTTCCCTGTCAACAGCTGAGCAGAATATGTTTCTACTGGCAGTTACTGTGCACAAGTGTTGTGGATGAAAAACACTCTTATATTCTTTGGATTGAATTTTAATAATACACCTATTTTATGTTATCATACAAGTGCAATTAATATTTCAAAAAATCCTATTAGTTATTCTAGAACTAAGAACATTCATATAATGAATCACTTAGTAAGAGATCATGTTATTAAAAAGGATATATTTTTAGAATTTAAAAATACAGAAACTCATATAGCTGATATTTTTACTAAAACGCTTCCCACTACAAGGTTTGATTTTATTGAGGGGGAGCTAGGTTTATTTTATTTTAAATAAAATTTTATTTTACAATGCAAGTTCTTTATTTTAATTCTGCTTAAAATAATTTTGCTATTTTTTTAAATAGAATAAGTTTCTTTTCCCCACGTAATCTATTTTATTTATTTTTAAATTTATGTAATGATTATTAAAAACATGGGAATAATGGTTGTAAAAAACCCATTTGACTTCTAAACCATTTCATTTCTATCGAATCCTTTTTGAACCCGCAAACTGCACCTCTGCTCGTGAACCCTAATCTTCGAACCTATGAAACCCTAACCTTCAAACGTTCATAGATTCTCACAGAGATGTTAAGGAATAAAAGATCCAGTAAAGTTGAGACAAGCAATGCCAAGAGACAATGCTCCAAAGGATGAAAATTTTTACAGGGCAAGGTAATCAATCTCGACTGGTTATTTCAGAGAAATCTACTGATGAAACAAGCAATTCCATTTTAGAACCTTGAACAGATGTTCAACAGTGAAAATACGGAATTTCTGTATGAGGTAGAACATAGATACTTCTTCAAATCTATACAGTTTAGTCTGGGAGATACCGAGGACAGTATGATAGCTAAGATAGAGGATAGGTATTTTTCAATTTCGTTAGTAGAAATTGGTCAGATTCTCAACTGCCTTCATGAGGGAGTTTTTCATTTCGATTTGAAAAATATTAGAGATTCTGTGCATAAATCCGAGGACCTAATGTTGTTTTGTTTTGGAACTAAGACTATAATAAAATTTTTATCAAGGATTTGAAGCCTGATTAGAAAATTTTGGTCTAATTTGTGCAAACATGAATTGCCCCGAGGATGTCTGGGATGGAAAAAATATTATATCCCGATATGTATATAATTTTTTTTTCTCAGTGATGTCACTCTCAATTTTCCTAGGTATATGGTTAGATACCTAAGATACTACTGTCAAAGTGATGCTCAGATGAACATTTACCCATTCGGTCGATTTATTTCTAAACTATTGCTTAATAAGGACATGGTGAATTAGTGGATGCCCGAGTACACTGTCATCACAACAATGTATTAAATGCTGGAACTCTAAGAAAAATTGGCTATTTCTAGAGCAAAATTAAAGGAAAACTTTTTCTAGTAGGAGTTGATGATGACTCAGAGAGTGCTCAGGCTAAACCTGCTAAGTACAAGGAGGGACAAGATGAATCAAGAGTCAACAATATAGCAATAAGAATCCGATTTGAAGTGGAAGATGCTGAGGAAGAAAGAAGTGAGGAGGGACTTCAATCTCGAAGAACTAGACTTGTTAATAAGGAAATTACTTCCCCTTCATTGGAAACAATAGAAGTGTTATTTTCATATACTTTTGTAAGAGAAGATGCTATTGATAAGACCATAGAAGATGTTAGTGAAAGGAAAACACCAGTAGAGGTATCAGGAGCTAAAGAAGAAGCTCAAAGGAAGACACAGGAACAGATTATAGTTGATGTTGAAGTTATACTTCAACAGGACCAAGATAAGGAGACATAACCTGGCGATGAAGTAGCTAGACCACAGGAAACTCTTGAAAATATTGTTCTTGAAATTCCAGTGGAAGAAAAAGATGCTGATATTTGTGATGAACAACTACCTCATGCTCCAATAGAGGTACTTCAAGAGGATTTTTCTATAGAAGAGTCTTGAAAGGACTCTGAGGAAAAATTTGTGGACCAACCTACTCAGGCCAAGGAGAATGAAATATCTGATGCTGAATCATTACCTTTGGTAGTACTACATCATCCAGAGCTTGAGAATGAGAATATATCATATTGTTGCTCTGATTCAAGGAAGACAGAAGTTAGAGAACTCTACAAGAAGGAGTCTTAGTTGGAATCTAAGAATATCACTCTGAGAAATGCCTTAGACTTAGAATAATTGAGATTTTAAAAGCTGAAGGAGAGTACAGTCTCAAGGCAAGAAGTTGAAATTTTTAAAGAGGATATGCTGAATACAGTTGTCAAGTTGAAATATGAATTGGTTATGATGTCAGATTTATCAGTTCTAAAATTCTTTATGGAGATCCAATTTGCATCAATTGCAAATAGTGTTGTTAGTGGATAAGGTACTTTACCTAATTTTGTCAGAATATTTCAAGCTATCACAACCGCGATGAGAAACATGAATGACATGTTCCAAGATCTTCAATGTAAAAGTGCTCCATTATCAGTGTTTCTGGAAAATCAGAAATTTTTAGTGGATAAAATGACATTTAGTGAGCCACCAATCAGAAAACTGTTAAATCAGATGTCAGAGAAGCTGTCAGCGTTTATAGAAAAAGACGAACGGATGCATGAGTTTTTCAGGGTCATTTTAATCAAGGATATTCATATTGCTCAGGATAACAGATAGATCATTATCAAACATGGAGATGGGATGATGAAGAGACTCAGGGAACAGTTTATAGAAATCACATCTGCAGTCCAGCGAAGATAAACCCTACCTGTTCACCGCAAAAACTATGGATTATTGTGTTTATCATACTTGTATCTATTTTTTATTTTAAATGAAAATTTGTTTCCTTCATTCTATTTGTTTTGTTGTCTTTGTTTTGATATTCCAATACTCCAGATTTATTCATTGATAAACATTTAATAATAGCATTTACCTACAGTTCAATGCAATATTAAATGTGTTAAAATCCATGATTTATCATTCTTATTAATATCACAAAAGGGGGAGAAAGTTGGATAAACACAACATTTTATTTTACAAAAACAACCTAATTTAAATGATTTCCTATATTTTCAATGTTTTGGATTTATTTAGTTTTATAATTATATAGAAAATTATTTTAAGTTATTAATAGTCGTTTATTATAAAAGGAAATTTTCATTTACATTTTATTTTGAGGGAGAAATTTGGATAAAACTAGAAACTTTTATTTTATTCTTTACTTTTTTTAAAGAAAAATTATTTTATTTTCATAAAGGGGGAGAAATTTTTATTTATTGAAATGCTTTTTTTAAAATTAAATATTGTTTTATCCTCTCAAAATTCTAAAACTATATGTAAATAATTTTGAAAGTTAATTTCATTTAATTAGTTTTATAATTTTATGGGTTTTGTGATCATCAAAAAGTGGGATATTGTTGAGAAAAGTATTGCTTTCAACAATATATAATAATGTTATTTGAAGGGGGAGATTATTCAAAATAATACTCTGTCTCTTTATGATAATTTTGATGCTCACAAATACCCTTAATTATTTTATAACCATTTTATTTGTTAAGAATTTTGCAGGAATTTATCATTATATTTTACTCTTGAAATTACGGAAATTTATTGTTAATGTATTCGTATTTAACATGTTTGGGAAACACTGTTCATGCACTACTTATTCAGAATCTTCTTTAGCATGTTCTGGAAAAACTGTTCATACCCTACGTGGATAAACGTAGCATATGGATGAAAAGTGTGTATATGTTTTGAGATAAGGGAAAATTATGGTTAAACAACCATACGTTATCAGCAATGTATGGAAGAAGAACCCTATGTTAGGAAGGAACCCTACGTTTAGTATATCAACAATGTATGGAAGGAGAACCATACGTATGTACTAAATGTTACGTTTGTTTCTCAAAAGTATGGTTCATCAACCATACTTTTGTAAACAACCATATGTTCTTAGAAAAGTATGGATAAAGTAAAAGTATGGATCTTTTATCGTACATTTGAATGTTGATGGAAAATGTATGGATGATCAACCCTACGTTTATGATTAACCATACGTTTATGATCAACCTTACATTTTAAGAAAGTAACATGAACCCTATATTTTTGTTCAACCTTACGTTTTCAACCCAACGTTTGAAGGCCATGTCATCAACCTTACATTTGGTGTCGGAAAGATTGAAAGATGATATTTTTTATGCAACGGTCAGCAAGCTGATTGTTAGGAAGATTTCAAACAGGATTTAAAGTCGATTTTAAAATACGTCTTTGACCAATTCAATGCCGTTTTATCAGTGGATTAAAGATCTAATTAAAAGGATCTTTTTATGTCGAGTCTTCAGGGAAGTTACGACTGATCAGTAAATTCAAATGTTTGAATATCGCGAGTCAAAAGGCATATTTTATGGATCTAAATGTGTAGGGAATATGCTCAGATTTATTATATATGATTTCATTGAAAAACTAGGCTCGAGAGTGTGGTGATCAATCTATTATTAAAAAAGGTGGAAAACATAGACTGCAAAAAGCACTCAGTTCTGTTGAATCAAATGGATCATCAAAGCTCTATTTATTTAAGAAGAAAGAACTCGATAGAAGAATCACTTGTTCTACATCAAATATCAACTATGGATCAACTACTGCTAAAGTTGAGAATTATATCTCTATATCTACTGCAACTGGATCGACTCCGAACTTCTTCAACATGAAAATCAATATTTTTAGAGATGACAATCCATCTGCTGTCAATTGCATTCTGTTGAAATTGTAAAGATCAACTAGAAATTTTCTTTCTAGAATGATTTTTATCTTGAGTAACCAGATTCTTGTACTAAGCTGAGTAGGTTTGTGTTTGAACCAGAATGCATTGTTTTTCCTTGGATTGTAAAGGTGTCAACTGCATGTACACAGTTGTGAACCGGTCTATTGAAACGAGGACCAGATAATGAAAATCACCAAGCTCATGGAGTAGAGAGTTGGTGGAGTGGACTAGGGGCCTTCTGTTCCCGAACGACTATACATCTTGTGTTTCTTCTATTTAAATTTCTACTCCATCATTTTATCTGATTTAAGTTAAAAGGCAGAACACAATCACACAATAATTTTTGAAAAGACACAATTCATCCCACTCTTGTGTATATTTGGTGTAATCTGATCCGACACTATTGGTATCTAAATGCCATGATTTTTCTAACATCAACCACACCCTCCAATATAGTTTCATAAAGAGTCTCATAATGCTCCACCAAATTTTTGAAGAGGCATATGTGCATGTGAAAATCAATGATTAGGGATAATATGATACTATAGAAATAATCCTTGTATCATGATTTCACATCACAGCCATTTATGATGAGGATTATCCTCTGGGAAATGTTTTTGACAAGGTAATCCCCATAAATCCTAAGGATTATTTAAATAGGGACACCAAAAAAAAAGAATGATGGGGAAAACATACCAAAAGGAGTAGCGCAGTACCTAGAAGAACCTCATACAAGTGTCCATACCCACATGTGGATACATAAAAATGGAATTATAGATACCCTTAATAATAAATTTCATTCTTCTAGTATCTTAACATTGTTAAATAGCATGTTGGACTTCTGATCTATCCAAGGTTAGTAAAAAATTAGAACTATATCACATTGTAGCCTTCCTTCTTCGTCATATTGATGAGATGAAGCCAATCGTCACCAATCCTATATATGATCATCACCATGATTATGATGCAACTAGAACAGATCCCATTTATCCCATATCTAGGTAAAAATTCATCCTTGTCAAGATTCCCCCAGTGAATTTTAGGACCATATTTATTCAGAGATACAATCGTTAGGATTATTTGGAATAAGGACGAAAAATGAGTCATTGAACCCACCAGAATAATGTAATTACACTCTCCCAGATCTAGGTCATGCAACTTCAGAAGACACTAATCCTTATTATCAGTCTGATGATTCTACCAACACATTTTTTGTATTGAATTCTACTCTATATAGGGACACTCACCAATATAAATTTATAGATGCTCTCACTTTTTTACTTCAGGCCATAGAGATGATACATGTGACAAACCCACCTAAAAAAAGCTGTACCCCACAACGGATGATGACATGTGAGAACCCAAAGAGATTTAAAATCATATATTTTCCTCTTATAACGGGATGGAGGACCTGATAAAAATATTTCACCACTTCATCTCATTGTGTGGGTCTGTGATGGTAAATACGTAGTAGCATGATGCCACAACGAGTTGATGTTTCTCTAATAATTTTTATGGAAATAAATTAATTTCATGTAACTATCTTCTTATAGGGTCCATTAGTAGTTGACAATACCATTACATGATGTTAATTTATCATTTTATCCCCACAATGCGCAAGCCATGTAATTTTTTCCTAATCACGTGAAAGAAAATTATGGATGAGAACGTCATATATTTTTCCACTTAGTGGAAAGGCCTCATATACTCCACTGACATGACATTAAATTATAATAAACTAAAAATGATATGTTTGTTGAATTTTAAGACAATATTGGTCCCTAACCTCAATACATAGAGATTGTAGGTTCCATAAATTCTTTAATTAGTCCAAAAATCTGGAAGAATCCATGCATCATGATTAAAAATCACACCAATTGGCCCTTCCATCACTAGTTACAATGTTTTACTCAAAATAGACAACCATCTCCATATAGTTATATCCCCTAATCAATTAGAGATTCTATCCCCATTTCCCTAAGTGACTCTGTTTGTGAAGTGTAACTATGATCATCCTCTCCAAGAAGAGATCATCATAGAACCACCACCATTAGAATAGAATATAAAAGGACAGAATGTGGCTACAACCCATCATAAGGCTCCTTCCCCTCCTCAGATCTAGGATCTCAGATCTAACATCATAAATCAATTAAAATAGACCTTTTATTTCGTGGATGAAAAAGTCCTAGTATATTTTTTCTCTTTCTTAAATATGGGGATTTTGAAACTACCATTTTCCAGGTGGCCAGGAATTCCAGACACACTGACCACAAGGACTGTTTTCCTCAGCAAAAGATCCTTGGGAATACCATTGATGAAAAAAATATGTTCATGTATTGGATCTATGAATAATTGAGTAATGGTTGGGTATAGTTAGGACATTTAAGTACACAAAAAACACATACCACCATTAAGATTGGTAGATAAAGTGAGGGTTCAATTGAAAGACAACTAGTTTCCTATCATGGGACCCCATAACATGATTCCTATTTCGATCTTGGCGAAGGTGGTAACTCCCAGGATGTAAACTGTGCTTTATTGGGTACCCCTGATCGTACTATGGTCATCATTCCATCTTTATCAACTACATCAAAATCAGTACCCTCTAAATCGTAGATGAGTTTGTGCTGACAGTGAATGGGAAACCAAATTTCCTTACTGGTTCTAAATCAAACTGTCTCTATTGATTATTTAATGGATATTGAGTTGTGATCCATCCCAAGTCCATAACATCAATGTAGGGCCTTTCTTATGATGGGTATTAGTGTGTGTCTATGAACATCATCGAGTTGGTAGCCCGCTTCATACTTCTTGTCGATGAAGAATGCATCGAAAATACAGAAGATGATTTCGGTTGACATATTAAATGAAAATTATGGGGAAATGTGAATATTAAAAACTCTTGGAAGAACCCTATATTTAATTCATGTATGCTATCATGAATTGAAATCAGGTTTTGTACAGATCTTAACAACCACATTCATTTAAACCTATTCAGTCAGATATGCCTCTGAAGCTGGCCATGATAACTAGATGGGCAGTCCAGCCATGAATAGACCTCAAAAAGACATGTTAGGATAGATCTTAGCCTAATCCAGTAGATATATAACTACAAATGGTTCATATTGACTCAACTAGATGAGTACCAACCAAAACCTAGTAATTCAACCTCCACCATCTTTTGATCATCCTTCTTGGGAGCACCCCCTTTTTGTAAAAACCCTAACATTGGCATGTATGTATGATGAGACAAAGAAAAAAATAATAATACCTACATGTATCATGATTATTTAGGCACTTCTCTTGTCGAAAACAAATTATTCTGCCCCATATGGATGCCTTGAAAAGCCCCATATAGTTTGATGTAGTGTTGTCTCCAGTTGAGACATAGTATAAAAAAGAGGTTGCATATGTGGAATGAAAAAACATGATCTTATTCCTTATATATTATCATGCATCTCTCTAGAAGGGGAAAATCCATTGTTTCACAAACAATAATATTTCACTAGCATCGAGATTCGTCGTTGTCTAGTAAACATTTGTGCAAGGATTAACCTCATCCCAAATGAGATTCCATGCAATCAAGTACTAAATGAAGTAATTTTTACACTATTAAATCAAAAAATTCATTAATATGGAAGGAATGATTTGAGATTGTATGGAAGGATTCCATTAAATTCCTTTTTCTAAGGCTTAATAGATGTTTCTTAATTCATGATCCACTATAAGGATATTAACTACAATGTATTGATGGATTCACCATCATGTGGTGGTCCTCTCCTTGTATCATCAGTTCCAAAAATAATCCCTCAATGGCTGATTCAGGGTAATTTGTGGTGATTTTTTCTCTTTGAATCATGTGAATCCATGTATGTTGATTATAGATACTATAATAGGAAAGGTAAAAAGGTTTAGACAAATTACGTTGATTGAAAAACCATCATAAGTAGTCTATCGGTTGACTTGGATAATACTTTCTTTCATCTGATTCATCGGTAAGATGACCCAACCCTATAATTGGAAAGATTGTTTTTTAATTCCATGAAAAATGGTTTTAGAATTCCTAAAAGAAAGTAAAGTGATATGATTACCTCATTCTCCTACATGGGACTAGATCAAGTGATACTTGTGGACCCTATGCCTATAAAGAACTGAGATGTTCTCTCTGTGGCCACCATTTAATAACATTCTCACGTATTTCCTAGTATAGGGTTGAATAACTAAACGATGAATCACCACTATTTCATTGACATTAAACATGGACCTCATGATTGAATGCATTATGGAATCGTCTCAAAAACCTCATTCCCTATGGTTTTATTAGTGAAGTATCCCCTCATTGGAAATTCTATGCTCGCTAATATAGGAACTAGTTCCCACTAAATAGGTTCTGCTAGATGAACACCAACATTCTATCAAATTTCCAGACTCCAAAAATGAAGGGTTTCATAATGATACTACTCTTAAATTTGAAGAGTTTGTCTCCACCACCATTGATGAGTTGATTTTTGTTAGCCAGGTAACATTAGTAGATCATAGGGAAAGGAATATTAGTGTTTCCATATCTCTGGACGAGAAAATATCTTATATGGATTATCTAAAGTAGCATCATGATTCCCTTTCCTAGATCAATGAGGAAAATCTAGGACCATCCCCTCATGTTACCTTCCACGGTCATTTCCTCTAGGGGAGTCATCACAGATTTAAGAACACTCCCAAAAATATTAAAACCTATAATGGTTCTATGGTAGAGGCCATGTTTGATAATCTTATCAAAGGAATATTCATCAAGGAAGTCCAGTACACTATGTGTGTTGCTATCATAATCCATGTCAGGAAGAAAAATGGGATAATCATATTCTATATCCAATTCTGAAACCTCATCATTTTCAAAAATTCGATATTCCCTTTCCAAGGATAGAGTGGTTGAATGCTACTACCATTGGTATGAAAGATCTTTCATTCATAGGTGGATATTCCAGGCTCAATAAAATTTTTATGGAACCATGGATGAGAAGTCTACTGCCATTTGGTCACTTCAAGGGACATTATTATATCAATTAATTACCTTACATTTAAATTATATATGAGACCCTTAAATGTATTCCATGGACCACATATTTAAAATTATCCTTATGATATTTGAAGTATGATATGTGTATGACATGGTAGTGTAATCCTAGAAACATTATGACCATCACAATGTCCTTGAAAAAGTGATCGACTTCTTATGCTCTTGGGATTTAAAGATAATCTTTTCGTGATTTAATTAAATGTTACCTCAATGATGTTTCATGGATTTGTCATCAGATATGAAGTAATATAGATTGAATCATATGATATGAAATCCATCATCCAGATGCCTCCACTGATAATCCTTTTGGAGTTTCAATGCCTCCATGGAATCATATCCAATGTATGTTGATTCATCATGAATATGAATGGAATGTATAATACCTTTTACAGGTTTATGATGAATTGATCCATCTACTAGAGGGGTGAGGATATGTAGACCTCTATTAAGAAAATATGGATGTATCTACTATAGAATATTTTTGTTTATCTGCCATTCTACTGGAGTCCAATAAATAATTGAATGACCACCCTGGAATAGTCCTATGATGAAATTATAAACTAGAAGATCAATGATAGAAGATAGAAATCTATATACTATATTATTTTAATTCTCTTATATATGGGGACTAGAAGCTCCCATATCATGAAGAGATTCCTCATGATTGTTCTTACAGTGCCGAAGTTGTGACATTATCTATAACATCATGAGGTAGATCTATTGTCCCTATTGAACCAACTGAAGTGTATCTTGAATATACCCATGCTGATGATATTCATGGAATTATGGGTAGTATTCCTACAATAATTTGGCACCATTTTTTCCATAATGATCCATCAAAAGTAAGGAATTGGAATAATTCTTGACTGCTTATCAGGACCCTTAATAATTCTTAATATATAAAAATTTCCAAGGTGATTCCATCCTCTAAGTGGATCACACTATTCCATGTTGGATTATTTATTTCGATGTAACCACATGGTTACCAACTAGTTATGGAACAATAATCCCAATATCAATAGAGTAGTTCTGGGGATCCTCCTCATCACCCAAGAATATTAAATTATTCTTTACTCATTCATGTGGTCAGAAGGTTGCACCAACAACGAAGTGGAGTATCAGGATATCACTACAAGTCTTGTTATGGCCCTTAGGATTGATGTTCCCCACATTCATGTGAAGGGAGACTCTAATTAAGTCATCCAATAGATTAATTTTTACTATAAAATATAAAATTTATAGCTCGTGCACCTATTGGGGTGCACTCTCCAGTGGATGGAAAAGTTCCCTTCTCTCCCATAAGATACTCATGTACCTCAGTCACTGAATATATGATCTAACACATTTTCCTATTAAGCAGCGTCTTCTATAGTGCCTGGCATATATAACCTGTTCATTCATTTGGTGTAATGGAAGGTCATATCTCCCATTTTATCAGCTGATTATGATGAACAGTAGGTAAACCACCTAGCTTTCAATGCTTATATGTTGCTACCCACAAGTCCCCCTTAGTATAAAAAGCACATGAAGGGACAAATCCATTCATTGAGTACGTCTATTATGGTATTCTTCCTACTAGACCATGCAGATCTTGAGTGAATTTGTTAGTGTGTAACATAATTTAGGCTTTATAGGGGACATAACCATGAATAGACTACAAATAGTCATTGTTTCGAAGAAATTATACTCTATTACATCAACTGAGATGATATTTCCTTTTTTATATATGAATCCCATGTAGGTTTTATTGGTTATCATCTTATAGGATACAATATCTCCTAATATATTTTATGGTTGGGATTCTTCCTTCCCATCATGGTCCATTACTACATAGTTTATGCCAATAGGTATCATGCACGTAAGACTCACGCCAATTTTGTGCATTGATAACTGGAGATCCTCCACACCACCATGTACTCATGGACCTTTGTAGTAAGGGGGAATTATTTGTGGGGACAAGTCAACCAGGAATATATCTCTAATGAAGGGTCATTTTAATGATGATTTATTTATTCTCTCCATGGGTAGAAGTTATTACCCAAGGAAATTATGTAATAACCCATGATTGAATTTAGGATATCCAACATCATATACCAATTATGAGTTTCTCATTCCATTATCAATGAAAACAGAACGAACATTAAGCATGATGAGATTATGAAATTTTACACCAAGTAAAATATTTGATAAAACCATACATCCCTCTATCAAGAACAAACAAATGGGAAGATCAAGCATTTCACTAATACACTATATATCATTTGTATGAGACCGTTTTTCTAAATTAAGAATAGTTGGTCAAAAATATCCCATACCCCTCTAAAAATATCCATAGATAACATATAAGTCAAACCAAGTGACACAAAATTCCCTGTTGTTTGGAAAATAGGAATTTGGTCCCATTGTAGGTCAGTTTCCATCACAACAAACATCTATTTATGAATACATTATCCCAGAAACAATAGCATATGCTTATCTGTAATTGATTTAAGCCCTAAATATATATATTCTTTAGGAATTAAATATCTATAGAGGCACCAGAACTAGATTGAAAGGACATTCTACAAGGAATATCATCTACACTCATTCGTCCATGGGGATACAGTACCGGCTCTCATAATTGCAATGATACCCAGTAAGAATCCACCAAATATGGAGAACAAGAGGGAGGGACCTTAAATTAGTTATAATAGACATTATTATTATTCATACTCTTAGATCACCATGGATAGAATCTATATGACATATTCCATGGATACAAATTTCCTCTAGAATTTCATCACATATTGTGAGAATAGGGATCAAACACAATGTCCATAAACAAGGATTCAAAGTCCAATCATCCTAACATTAAACCATACGTGGGTTTTCTCAGAAAATTTTTTGTGTGGATTTGGACTTCCTTGGCTCCCATTATTTTCGTTTTCCCACACTATTCAATACTAAACATATCCATTTGACATGTCACCTTAACTCCAAACTCTATGAACATAAACTAGGGGTTCATGTTAAAGAATAAAAACATTGAAAAGCGTGCTAGTGCATTTTGGGAATATGTTTTTTCTATTAGATATCCTTCATCCATATTCATGTTCGGTTGTCCCTTTCATTCCATTTATATAAATTTTGAATTAATCTATCAATGGTATGAACTATACAACCTCAATCGAAGAGACCCTATTTTTCTGAACTCCATGACATTAAATTAGGCTCTTAATATAAAGCATCATGAACATAAACAATAAGGCTCTTCCTATTATCTCCCAAATATTATTGTTTAGGAACATTTATTCTCTATGAGTAGTGGTGGAATCAACTCCCTAATCATCCAATCGATTCAATACATAGTTGTTTTTTGGGTCAACATAATGGAGGTCATTCATGAAGGATGTTCGTGGAGGTTATTCATGGTGGTTAGGCACTATGATTATGATTTCAGAGTTTCATTTTATATAAACCATTAATGAAGCTATGTTCATATAGATAGAGGAAATTGTGATTAGTAAGGATGAAAAACATAGAACACTCGCCTAGGATTCTAGGTTCAATAAACGAGAGAATTGACTTTTTAATTTGTGACACTATTTTAGTTACTAACAGGAGACCATATGTTATTTTTAGTCCTAATGTTGGCACCGGGTTCATAATGATCTATGAAAATATATTTTCGCAACCCGATCATCAAAAATATTCCTCATGAGTGTGCTTTGTGAATGGATGTTTATTATCAATTTTAAAATATTATCCATCAGAATCATTCCAACCTTTTACTAGTCGGCTCCCATTCTATGGTGGTGATTTCTTGGTGCCGGGATACACATAAAAATTTATTTTCCATGAATGAATGACCTGTTCATGGTGAATCCAATATAAAATGGCCCCAATTCCCTCTAATGGTTCTACAACATGAATCTCATATCCTTCAAGTATGGTAATAGATCGCAAAGCTCTATGTATTTGAAGGAACCTTCACGAACATATGAAGGCTTGATAGTGAGGACTATGATATACAAATTCAGAGTGAACGAGCAGTTCCAGAATGTATGAGAGGTTTTTGGTAACCTTTGTGAACACCACTCTTGACTCACCGAACCATGACACTTCATGATGATCATACCACACCACGAGTGACTTAAATATTCATAAAACCCCTTACCTAATGATACCCCTTTTTTTAAAAATGTTAGGCATTATTTATGAAATTTTTAAATAAAAAATCTATCCAAATTTTTGAACCCCTAAAACATCATGAACCAAATGAAAATGGATCACCCAAGGATCCCAATAATCATGAATCCTCTTTACTTGTTTTCATGAGACTCTATATCCCAGGTGGAGATGAAATTTTAAAAAGACAAGGAATTTAATGCTGGAAGAAGGACCTATGTAGAATTTGAGTATTTTTGAGGAATTCAGCCTTCATGAAGAACTCAATCTAGGAATCATGACTTCAATCTATGGATTTGTTACTCTATTTCGGGAAGCATACAAATTCGTAGATCCCCTAACATCTTTGAGGACCCTAATCCATTGATTACACACCGTCATGGACAACCAAAAAATTCATAGAATCTCACATGGTCTTCTAAATAGTTCCACCCATCAACTAGCCCTTATTCATGAAGGTTGAGTTCCTAGGGCCCACACTTATCCATGACTTATTCAGCTACACATCCATTTAGCATGTTACGAGTTTGACTAATTCTATTGTCCACCAACTTCACACTAAATGGGGATCGATCCTCCCTCCTTTTTTTTCTTCTATGCATATGTATCATAACCCCTTATAATTATATATATAACATTAATAAGGTGGAACCTATGACTGAATACTCCTCCATTTCAGTGCCAACATTGTGCCCCTTCCTAAGGTTCATTTTTGGTGGCCAGGTAAGCCCATGGGAGGAAAAGTGAGTCCCCCCATTTCTGAGCTACCTGAAGTAAAACCGCATATTTCTAAATTCTAGTCATACTATTTTAAACTGTAGGAAAATTTCATTAGTGCATGACACAAAAACATAGCCATAACCTATTAGGCGAATATGGGATTCCCCATTTAAAATAACAAAGCAATTCCACCTTCACTCCCATAACTATATACGAGTTCCCAGAATGGAATATCTATCATGTGATCCATACAAAATTCTAACAAAGTTAAATAATCTTCAAAATGGATCTTTCTTTGTTTTATCCCCACACCATCTCTTATTGATCTTACATTCGTGGAATGAGTTTCCTTACCTAATGACGTTAAACTGCATGGATCATTCATTACCATGACCTTGAACTGTGGCATCATACTATGTGGGTTTTGATCACCACCATTAAAATATATTATATAGGAAACCATCCAAAGTATCAATCCCAACCATGGTAAAATCATGGTGTTCCCTATTAGGGTTACACGTATCGAATTCTCCTCCATGGGGAACTCAGATTTTGTGGCAATCCTTCCATGTATGACATGATAACTCATAAAGAAAACAATTTCTAGATCTGCTTCCTGGAGTTTCATAACCCACATATCATGGATTTTCCTCCATGAGGAATCATGATCCATTAGTAATCCTTATGGGTGTGACATGATCAATCATAGGGACACGCCACTCAGTTCTACCTTAAGGCATGTTCTAATCCATCCATGCATGTTCTACCTACATGGTTCATTCTAATCTATTGGTAAACCTTACATGTATTAAATCATATCTCTTTGGGACTAGTATCTTTGTTCTATATCTTTGGTGAATTATAATCCATTTGGTACATGTAAATGAGTCACATTTACACAGCCAAGGACACACCTCTTGGATTCACCTCCACAGGGTGTTCCTATCCACCAGTAAACCTTCAATGTGTGATGTATTCACTCTTAGGTACACAACTCTCAGATGTTTCTCTAAGTGGAATTCTGAACTATTAGTATACCATCCATGTGTGCAATCTTCTCTCATATTGGCACACCTAACAAATCTACATCAATGGGGCATTCTGATCAGACCATAAACCATTGAGGTGAAAATTTTTCCTTCCTAGGAATAAACCAACCAGTTCCACCAAAACTAGGAATTTGGTAAATCATTATTCTTTCTAGGTATAAGGTATTCCCTACTAGGGACACACCTACCATATACACATCAATGGAAAATACTGATATCTTAGCAAACTTTTTAGATGTTATATTATCCCTCCTTGGTAAAAACATCATAGATTATATCATATGGGATATTCTAGAAAATACAATACATCTCAACATGATGTTAAAATGTTTCCTTGATCTATCTCAACTAGAAATTCTAATCCATCTCTAAAAGACATAATTATCAAGACCTGATACATTTCTAGTAGGATTCATGGTCCATCTCTATCAGATTTAGGACATTTGAATTGATCGGAAGTAGCTACCCAATTCATAAACATATAAAGACTATGTTAAGAAGAATTGTATGATTTGAATCCTTTTGGTTATTACCTCATTATCGAAATGGTGTGAATTGGTTTTCATGTATATGAGATGATATTCTCTCCTAAGTTAAAAATACACAAGTGACCAATAAAACAAATTTCTGGTCATTCTTAGATATTATCAAGGTTAATGTTACCTCAAACAATGTTTCCTTTCATATTAGACATAAGTGTTGTAATTAAAGGTTTTTCACAAATTGGTTACATTGGGAATGCATTCCATAAACAAGACAAAACAATTGACTCATACTCAAACTATGAACCAAGCACCAATGATGGATCCTTGGATGGATGACCTAACCTCTGATTATCTTATTTCTATTTAGGAGAAAATATCACCATTGAATGTGATGAATTACTACTTCTATTGTAATGTGGAAATTTTGGGAACAAATTATTCCATCATGCACATCATACATCAACACAAAGAAAGGACCCATTGAATGCATGAGAAAAATTATTGTTATGTTATTTGATACAAATTGTTGGGTATATTCTATATCTTATGAAATATTTGATTAGAAATATTTATTAATAGGTTTTGTAGTTTCGGTTAAAGATATCCTTGGTGGGGAAGCATGATGACATGAAGATATATATTAATTATAACACATTTGGTTGTATGGGTCAAACAACAAGTAATTTTATTAACAAAATAGTATACTATGCTTGTGAATTTGGAATCTATATGCTATGGGAAATTTATTGGGAATTCAATGTAGGGGTTATATGAATATCCAATTATCTACAACATGGAATATGGTAATCACTATCAACTAAGGATAATTATAACCTTCATAGTTTGTTGTGGGTTTTTCATGAGAAGTACCATTATCAAGGTTGGTCATACAACATATCCTTGATGAAGATCATTGATTGACATGTGTAGGGTTTGAGATATATTTTGAAAATTTTACACATGTTCTGATGTATATTATTTTAAATTCATATCCTTGATGATTTCATTCCAAAGAAGGTATATTTGAGGTTTATGGTAGCATTTTTAATAGAAAATGACAATTTAAAAGTGTGGTTGAACGGTTATTTAAGAATTAAAATTATTTCATCACACAAATAATATGTATTTATGTGGAATTATGATAAGTATTAATTTTTTGATTCCTAATGGGTTATATTACTCAAAAAATAAATGTCAATATTAATGAAATGTGATATTCATAATCAAAGTTCTAGGTAAGGACAGGAGGGACACAATAGATAGCTAATTTGGTTTTTGAGGAATGGGTAGAAAATACAGGACCCACTCCAAATGATTTTCATAGAGTAATATATATATATATTGATTTATAAATTTATTTTCTCTTAAAACACTTGGAGCCTAGATTAGTTTATTATTATGAATTTTTTTATTTGTTATTACTTTTAAAAAATTATAATCCACATGTTACTCTAATTATTATATTTTATTTCTGTAATTTTTGAATGTATATGATATTATATTGAGTGAACTGTCTCCGCAATAATGGTGTTTGTGCTGTCACTGCTAGTTAGTGGCCTTTCCCATATAGGGAGGCTCACCTAAGGATTTTTGATCCACTATCTCAGACCTAATGGTTGGGTTGGGTAAATAATGATATAACATGGTTTATTGTTTATTAATCCTTTCATAATCTAATTGATTGTTTTTTAAGGTTGATATCTAGTTTATTTAATATGTTTTTTTAACTACTATAATAAAGTGGTATAGTCTCTCCATGGTACCAACCCAACCCTATGATCTATTTTCTATCCTTTAGCTTATGAGGAGGTATGACCAAGGTACCTAATTCTCTCTATCTGGGACATGGATTAGTGGTTTAGTGTGGGGGTTTTATACTTATGAATAAGATATTGATCATTATAAAAATTAAATACATACATATGATAGTCATATATAATCTTGTGAATGCATCTATCATATTTTTTTTGTTCACCATTATCCTTACAATATATTAGGTAATAATTATAAAGAGAAACATTATATATATAGTGATCACATTCACCCTTATCAATAAAAGCTATACATAAAAATGATACTTATAAACAAGATGATAGTTATTCTATGACAATTTTGTTTTTAGAAAGGAATATTTTATAAATAAGTATATTTTTTAAAAAATAATGTTCCTTTTATAGTTTTCCAAAATTTTCCCTTAAAATGATACTTAAACTAATAGTGAAATTTTTAGCCTTGGTCTTCATTGATAAGTCATGGGATCAATACATAAAACCAACAAAAACATCCAAATATTATTTTTAATAATTTAAAACAAAAAAAACATGACCTGATATAGTTCTGAAATTATACCACATTAGATTTTATTTCCAATTCCCAAGATATATTTTCTTGTTCTTGAGTTTATTAAAACTCCTCCTACATAAGAAATTAATTACATGTTAATTTTCTAGAATATGTTGAAATTAATACATTATTTTCACCCCCATTGAAGATAAAATTCAATGGTTTTCTTTTACCCAAAATCTATTCCCCTCCACTTGTTGAACTACCACTGGAATAGTGAATAGTTTCATTAATAAACACTATTAGCCTATGTGTTCCAAGGATATATATGAGAATAAATTTAGTTTTTTAAAGGTCTTAATTTTTTACACAATATTCAGATTAAGCCTTTATTTTATAAAATAATTTTACATAGGTAAAATCTATCCCATTTGTCTCAAATATATACAAAACAAGAAACTATATTAACAATAGAAAAATAAAGATTTTTGTAATTAATATAAAATTTAGAGAGGGGAACCTAAAGAACCTAGTTAGTTTTATTGAGTAGGATGAGCACCATAGTTTATCTTTTTTTCTCAATATACTCTAATACCAAAAGTTTTATAAAGATATAAACATCTTGTGAATTAGACCCAAAAAACAATAATTAATACTCTTTTATGTACTTAGTATTCAATAAAATTATATAAATGATATATTTTCCTAGTTTGGTTGTGTTTCAAAATATTTCTAATATGCTCAATGGAACATTTACTGAAAAAAATTGGTATTGGGTTTTTCCAATTATTCTCCCACATAATTCATTATTTGTCTCAACAACTATTGTTAATTGAATTAATTTATTATAGTAATTTATTTTTCCCAACTATATTAATCTATACACTAAAATATTTTATTTATCATAAAACTCACTCACATAGTCCCAATTAAAAATAAATATACACTAAATGACTTTCTATCCAGAAAATCCATTTCCCAATCATCATTATAGAAGACGGAAGCCTCATTTTTCCTATAACATGATGATTAATCGACATGTAGAAGTGAAATTAATGTTTATTAAGGATTTATTCATTTATCCCATGTTTTATTATTTAGTATTTCCTTGAAAACTTATTGAAAAACTTATTGAAAAATATATATTATGAAATCTTGATGTCTTGTATGACTCACATCCAATAATAATTCAATAATGAGTAGTACGCATGCTCTCCCAATTATCCTGATTTCTATATCATGGTTTCAATTTTATTGTGTATCAACTTGGGTTTTTTATCATACATGTTAAACCCAATAAATATCATGGTTTCATACTTAGACAATTAGATAAATCTTTATATCTCATATTGAATAACCTTTTTCCTTAGAATGTATTTAATTTCACTAATTATTGAAATCTTAAATACTAAACTAATTAATTTTAAAAAAAATCACCATTTCATATTTGATTCCTATAAAAATAATGTCAAACACATACACTAGTAACATGTCCTATGCTTCCTGATAAATTTTAAAATTATTATTATAACCAAAACCTCATATTAAATTATTCATATTCTTCATATGATATTATTATTGATCATACTAACCATGATGTTCTTTTTCATATCCATATAGTTCCATCTTCATTAATTAAAAATTATTATAATAACTAACATTCATGAAACATATGGTATTCTCTATATACACTTCCCCTTTATGAAATACTTTTAAGAAAACTATTTTCACATCTATTTGAAATATCATACCGAACACTTATATAGAAACCTATATGAATAACTTGACTTTGTCAACTAGATATATTTGAATGATTGACTCCACTATATCTACTCCATCTTGTGCATAGAATTTTCACAACAATCGGAATTAATTTTGATCAAAACACCATGTACATAAAAATTATATTGAAAGTCCAATTTGGTTAACATCATATTGTGTTGTTGGGGTCCCTCCTCAAATTCCAATTTCATGTTTATTCAATTTATTCCATATCCTCAATCACTAATATTACCCATGCCTCATCCTTTTTAATTTAAATTAATTATGTAGGATATGAAGAATATGGTAATCACGTATAAATTAATAAAATCATTCTTCTTGATAGAAATGATAAATTTGTATCCACTTATAATATTTTATGTTTTAAACTCTATTCTATTGTTCCTTATGAAATACATAGGATCCCATTGTTCAATCATCTATTCCCCTAAGTTTCATATTTTATGTTTTCAAATTTCTATGCATGTTGTGTAGTATGTATGTTTATTTCTTATTCATTATCTCATTCACATAGTTCATCTGTAAATATAATTTATTTTTTATACCTCCAATTTCTTTGAAAACTATAAAATAATTTTTCTAAATAATATATCCAATTAATTTTTAAACAATTAAAATATTTTTTTGGTTAAATTGTCGAAAACACTTTTTATCCTTCCCATCACTATACTAAACATAGTTTCATTCATTTTTTTAAATATAACACTTATATAAATTAATGTTCACTTAAATTACATATTCTAATCATGTCAAATATCATTAGTAGTTCAATATTCTCTATGACTTAGAAAATAGAATTTTTCAATGTATACAACAAAATGAAAAACTCTTTATAGTAAAATCGTGATAACCCCGTTTTAATGAGTATTTTTGGCATGTTTTTTGTCATATTATTTTGATGTTTACCAAATCATTTTTTTTATAAAAAATTAAGGACATCTAAAATTGTAAACCATATTCCTAAAGATAGTTATTCAAATAAATTGATTTATATTTAGTGAAACTATGTGATAATTGAGGCTTGATGGTTGTTTTTTATTCTATTCTATACTCTCCTTATAAATATCTTCATAAAATTAATCACATATTTTTTTCATGAAAATTACCCACTCTAAAATAATAATATTATTATAAATGAGAATTAATCATTTTTCTCAGAATATTATTTATAGATTTATCAAATTATAAATCTATATAAACCAGAACTATTATATTTAACATGTTATTATTCTCATTTTGGTCGGGTATTTGGACAATCTTACCTAGAATCCATGAATTAAATATTTTATTGAAATAAAATGTCTATTTTGTAATGCATATCGCCACCTTATCCAGGGAATTAATCTATCTGATTTCCTGGTGAATATGTTAAAATCTAATTTTAAATGATACATTCATATTTCTTTATTAGAAAAATTTTTTTCTCTTTTTTATATTTTAGGTTGT
This sequence comes from Viscum album, assembly GCA_963277665.1. Taxonomy (NCBI): domain Eukaryota; kingdom Viridiplantae; phylum Streptophyta; class Magnoliopsida; order Santalales; family Viscaceae; genus Viscum; species Viscum album. Next base: position 1,800,742,322 of record OY728157.1, read on the forward strand.
GGATACATTATGTTTTTCCCTTCTTATAAGATAATTTCAGAAATTAGTCACTATTAAAAACCCATTGCAATTCATATAATCCTTAATATTTGAGTCACATATAAAGACTGTGATTAATAGGATGTGTCTCATTCCATTCACCTTGACTACTTAATGTCTCATGAGGTGTTCACCTTTTATATATTTATTTTATCAGAATTTTGATTTTAGTACATGATAATTTATCAACTGAACTGTACATTCAACTAATAAATTCAAAAAATTGTTTCAAAATTTCAATTCCATTTATGTGGGATTAGAATCCATTATTGACTATCTTTTTTTCATATTATCTCTGTCTAAATATTCTTACCAAAAATCCTTTTTATTATTCCAAATTTCGTTCCCTTATAAATAATATCCTATTGGAATTTTAGAACTCACTTCAAAATATTATCCATTGTGTCCATTACTAATATATTTAATTTCTTCATCCTATGGAAAAATGTATTCCTAAAAAAAAATACGGTTGAATTTATTTCTTTTCGCCTCATTTATCATTCCACGGTCATAATTCCATCCACTTAATTTCCTAAAATCAATATATATGTTCAATGATAGAGCAGTTTATGAAGTAACCATAAAAGGATATTCTTATTTTAACTGATTTACATCGATGAACACACATTTTCATTCTTCCTAGTACTTCTCTATATATTTTAATTATATCATTTGATAAATATCTCATCATGTGGATCAGAATGTAACAGAAATTTCATTTCATGAGTGGATATATTTATCTACATCATCAATTCCATAGGATTTATACTTAATTTATTTCTATGATTGATGAATAATTTTTCAAGAAAGGATATTTTATTCTATTTTATGAATTATATTTCATAATACTACCATTTTATTATATTTTTCTATATTGGTATAACAAACACACCCATGTGGACTCTTGATCTGCCACTACTCTAGCAACGCCTCCATATTCTAGGTGTGGTGACAAGAACTAAAGGAACACCTATACTCGAGGAGGCCATTAACTATGTACCTACTTGCATACATATATACAACATAATCAAAATGCGAAGAGGGATTTGGGAAAACATGAAACGCTACTTTAAAGTAATATAGGAATGCATGATCCTCTAGACTATAGAAATGTATGACGGTTTAAACAGAAAGTGATGTTTAAAAATACATGAACTACCAGGAAAATTTCCAAAACTAAAAAAAATTTGAAAATAGTAAACAATTGAGATAACCAAGCTTCTGTATCCCAAGCTACCACCACCATTCAAGGTCCAATCACCCAGTATCACTAAGCTCATCTGATGTCATTGTCGACTTGTCCATAATCTACAAAATACACGACACAAGTTAGATAATACCATACAGGGATGGGTATATACATATATAGTAGAACACCTAGAAACGTGTGAGGTGTGAATAGAAATAGTTAAGAGTACAGAGGTAAGTATTATATAGAATAAGGTAAAATGAAAGAGTCCAACTCAACAAAACATTGGAGTGATAGTAAGCTCATACATGCATATGTGGCTAAAAACAATTAGTAAATGAACTACCTATAGAACTATTTCCACATAAAATAGGGGAGAAGAATCATCCAACCATAAGAAGCTAGACATGGAAAGAATATGGCATACCCCATCAACCTTCACCTATCCAAGAAATATATTATATAAATACAATGTGTGAATCTAGAAGAAATAATATATATATTATCAATCAATTAATCTAAAATGAGACAAAAAAAACTTATCCATCTCACAGATCCGCCTATGAAAAAGATTCACCAATATTTACAAAAGTATCCATTAAGGATACATATCCTGTCACATGTCTTCCCCGAACACACATGAATAAGGTAATTAATACATAGACATTGATATTATCCTCTTTGGGATGCACTGAATTTTCCACATGGTTTTAGTTCATGTCAAATGAACGCCACTTGATGGGAAAAGTTTTCATCTTCATTGTTTGTCCAAATCCACATCAAACCACAGATCATACTTTTTCCACACAGTTGAGGGGAAACAAACTCTATGTAAGGAGCCTATACCCTAGTATAACCGGAGGTCACGACCCTTATAGGTAGAAAAGGTCTCCATATCCCAGTCCTACTAATGGTTATCACTCAGAAATTTCAAAGGGGAATGCCACTACCGATTCCAACTAGAGGATATGGTCATCGGGGAACTCCACTTACCAACCCTAGTGGAGAGTAATCCCGAAACATCGAGAAAATATTCTACAATTCCATATAATAGGGTGACTAATAATGGTCATTGGAAAAAAAACCCAACCCCACTAGAGGGCATTTCAAAATTTTCAAGGAACTCTACTTCCCATCCCTACTAGATGATACCTCAAGAAGATCATCAGGGAATTCCACTACCTAGCCCCACTAGCAGGTTATCCTATAATGTAATGATGATCCTATATGATCGCGACCATCATCGATTGGCACCATAGTGGTTACCGATTGGTACATATTGCACCATATCTCAGAATAGACAATAGAAGTTACCATCACATTATTCATGAAACAATTCTTGACATAATCTATTCACTTTCCATAATTTTTCACCAGTGGAAAAATTCTCATTTCACTATATCATGGCAGAATTGAGTCTCTTGGGCTGGAACCATGAGTCCAATTTAAATACAACATATTTTTTCAATTGTTGTCATAAATTTTAACGTCATAACATCATATACGGTTATTTATTCTGACACTATATAGGAGAGATATTTCATATACAAGATTCCATAATAATAATAATAATAATATTTTGAATAATTATAATATTGGGTGTTTCATTGAAACATGAAATGTGTCCGAAAAAGTTACGCAGCATCATTATTATTATGACCATCTCATTTTAAGATCTCATTTTTGTTGGTGGTTCATCAAATAAATTCCCATATTAAATTATATAAAAAATATAATATTATTTTAGAATTTTTTATATCTCATATCATATATCTCATATCATTTATCATATATAATATATCTCATATATAATATCTCATATCTTATATATCTTATATCATATCCTTTATCTTATATGTTATATCTCATATCTCATATCATATATCTTATATCTTATATCTCTTATCTCAAACCAACAGATCGAGCATCCATGTACCACATTGATTACAAATCTATGCATACAATGCCACACCGTTGTCACATCATCGATCCGGCGTGAGTCTAGGGGATAATTGGGCTTGGTGCTTGCAAAATATATTAAATAGAGACCATGGGAATCCCACTAGAAATTAATCGTATAAATATAGGGTGAAAAGAAATATAATTCAATGTTTTAAACATCACTGGACATGCATTCATTATCGGCAATCATGAACATGGAACTGGGATTAGAACACTGATGTAATAATATGAAATTTGGTATATGGGCTCACGAAAAAGGCCATAAAATACATATAGAAGAATGAATAATGAACAACACAATATTTTAATACAAATTCATAACACCCCAAATAATTAGAAATACCTCTAATTTGGATCAATCATTGGAAAAGAACGGTCCAAAAAAATGATCGGATGTAGAATATGTATTTTTTGTGTCCTGACGCAATCCAATCTTTTGTCGTCATATATCATGATAAGCCAAAGGGAGGGGGAGGAGCTCTCCCATGCAGTTTTCTGTAATTGAGAGGATAAACCAAAAAAATTTCCATTAAAAAATATTTATTATTTAGGTCAAATGAATTTAATGAATTAATTAATTTATTTAAATGAATCCACTTATCACACCACAAATAGAGATGGGCATGAAAATACAATGTTTATTAATATTACTACATGCTGAAGTAAAACACTACATTCTAGACCCACAAATGCTCTCAAATTTTTTATGTGATCAACCATTTATGATTTTTTATTTAATTAACCACACACATGAAATATAAAATATATTTAATATTTCATAAATAAATTACGGGAACAACGTTCATCATTATCACACACTTCCATATCTCCTAGCTCTGGAAATATATATATAATTATTTCAATGAATTGAAACAGAAAAAAGAATGTCTCTACATAATTTTAAATTTTGAGATTTTCATCTACGAAATGAATAGCATATGAAAAAAATATAGATTCTAAGCATGAAAATGGATCTCCCACTCCCTGGAATTTCCTTTCATGGTCTCAAATGGACTAATGAAGCTCATGTATATCTCTCATATATATTAGATCCTCTAAAATCGTCATTATTAAGACACATGCATGAAAATGTGGTCTCCTTTCTTGAACTCCAATGACCCATAATGGTGGTCTGTATAAGATTTGTGTCTGCTTTGGTCCATCTACATCTACTCCTAGATGACCTGGATGTCCTCCTTTGTCACCTGCAACAACAATTGGCCCACAGGAGCTGTCTCACCAACCACTATCCATTATAGTGATAACATGAATGGTCTCCTATATGACGCCTCAAAATGTTTCATACTGATGGTAAAGTGGTAGTTGTTTTTTATACATACTCTACCATGGGTAGGTGATCCTCCTAGCTTCAGATGAATTGTATCATGAAATCCCTTAGCATAACCTCCAGTACCTAAATAGTGCACTCATCTATCCCATCAATAATTTTATGAAACATTTTATTCATCCACTACTCGATCCTAAATTCCTCTTATTGGTCTCTATATAATCATGACATAAACCACATGTCATGTTCAATGCCAATCGTTAAGGGTGCTCCAAGAAGGAGAACAACCTCTAATATATAGATCTATTATAAAATATCTTCCAAACTATGTTACCTAAGAGTAATGAATTGTGTAAACATTGTGAGTTGGTCATCTGTCACCCAGTTTGAATCGTGGCCCAACACAGTGTGTGGAAGCCCTATGATAAATTCCATGGATATGTCATCCCATTTCCATATTAGGATCATATGGGGTTGTAATAAACCCCCCAAAACATGGTTATTATCATTAAACTAAGAAAAGGTAAGGCATTGAGATTCAAACCCAACTACACTTCATCTCATTCCACACCACATGAACTACCATTGATATTCGCTTTACATATTCCCCACATAGGGATGTACAACTAGTTGAGAAATGGGGAACTCCCGTATCACCTCTCCTTACATCATGTTTGGAACTAATGTTCTCCCCTGGAATAATATAACATGATTACCTCCACCATAATATCCTTATGGTGCATCAATTGTGGATATGTGATCACATAAGACCTCATAGTTGATGTCTCCTAGCTGGGACTCTCATATTCTCAAGGACAGAAGGTGTCAAAACCAATAAATAATGAAAAGTTGTACCCTCTTTCTCCACTACGGTCAACTATAGGGAGGATAATTTCTTTAAAATATCCTACACTATGGAATCCTATGATTATTTCTATGGGAATATTTAAAAAATCTCCTTTCCATAGTGTATAGAATATATCAATGTCATAGTTCTATATGAACTCCAACTAGTGTTGTGGTCTCAAGATCTGGTGTCTCAGATTGAATATGTACTTGTGACTTTACAAGACTGTGTAAACCAAAAATAAATCCCGTAGAAGATAGTGTCTACACATTCTCATGGTGAAGACTATTGTTTCCAACTCTATGCCTTGAGTTTCAAACTTCTACTTATGGCATCTCAACTACCTCTCCATGTATGTGATAAATTCCTTTTATTATATCAACATGAAATAGAGACCATATCATAAGGAATAGAATTACAATATAAACTACCTTCCATACTCTGGTACTATCAACACATGAGCACTCATTATCCTCTTCTTCAACTTCAAAAAGTCCCTATAACACTACTTAGATATGGTAAATGGGTTCTCATTCCATGTTATGGTAGTATAAGGGGTTGTTATTCAGAATATGTATTTTAAAATACTCATATAGTAACCATCTTATCAATAAAACATCCATACCTGCAAAACATTCCTTGGTGGCTCCCAAGAATTCACTACTTTGATATTTGTTGGATCAATGGATAATAATATTACAGAAATGACATGCCCTAGAATGTGAAACTCATGTATACCTAACTAGAACTTCCATATTTTTCCATAATGATGGTCCAATAAAAGCTAGTCAAGGACCATCCTCAAGTACTATTCATGCTCATCCTCGGTGGAGGAGTAGAAGAGTATGTCATCAATGAAGAAAAAAATTGTTCCATGTATTTATAGAATACATGGCTAATCAAAATCATTATCATAGAAGCGTAGTTAGTCACACAAAAAGTAATCACTTGAAACACATATTTTCTATAGAGAAAATGTAATTATGTCATTGGAATGTTAGCCTTATTAACCCCCAACTAATGGCATTTAGATCATAGATCATTTATCTAGAACTATCTCACACCTTCAATCTGATCAAAGATGTCATCAATTCTTGACAAGAGATACTTTTTCTTCTTAATGGATTTTTATGGGGGTGATAATCCTTGAAAATCAATATTATACATTACCCATTTTTCACAAAAAAAACACTAATGATACCTAGGGGAAACAATGGGTATGATGAATCCTTTCTCAAGAATTTCTTCCAACTATAACCGAAGCTCCTAGATCTTAGTAGTTTCCATCCGATATGCCACAAAATATATCAAGGAAGTACTAGAATTCATGTTAATGAAAAATTCCATCTTCTTCTATAGAGTTTGTCTCAATACATATTTTGGGACGAAATCTATATAATCCTCAACATCTAATGAAAATAATATGATTTAAAATCTAGATACATCAAGGGATTCACATTCCAATTGATGGGTAATGGGTTATAGACTCTTGTTAGCTGAACCCACTTTCCATGACATTATATTTTTTTTACCATAGAAGGTGAATATATTCCCACAATTTGTAAAAATATGACGGGTTTATTGTGATAATAAATTTGCATTCGGGACATAGAAACCCATTATATACCCAATACGATGCCCTAAGGGTACATTATGATGACAAAAATGTCTTATTTTAACCTCCATTACCCAATATATATCTCTATATAAAAGCCAATGAATTATAATGATGAACTTATCTTGGAAAAAAACTCATGTTTTAGCTGTCGTTCTAGAGACTCTACTAGGAAAACCATCTCCTGTACATGGGGTATTGATATAAAAAAATGATTACAAATAATTTCAAAAAATATGGAATCATGATTATGATAATCACATGTGGCACCTATTATCATCTCATCCAATGTGAGAACACATACATCCTTAGCATTCAGTTGTCCACCTCCTAGGACAAAAACACCTTGATCATTATGTGGGCCTCCTGGGGGTTATGGTGGAAGGATTATGTAATGTAAAAAACTACCAATAGTTTCTTGTTCTCATCTTCTATCTCTAAATCCATATGGAAAACCCCATCTATGCCAGGGAGATCCCTGGTCATGGCGATGCCCCTACTCTAGTAGTCAATTATAAATCTTCTTAGGATACAATAATTTTCTAGTTGGGAAGTCTCAATCGATGTTACCCTATCTGTCACAACCATAACACTATCCATCCCCATGATTCCTTGGTGCTTTGCACTTCATCTTCACTATATGATGATTTCCTTGAGCCTTCTCATGAAAGGGTCTCCTATACCAAGATCCCACCAACTGGTTCCTTCATGCTTTTGATGATGAATCCACTCCATGACGGCCACAAAAAAAAATAAGTTATGTGGTGTCCATATAATAGAAATTTCTCTATCACCATATCCTATTCAATTACCAAAGAATATTTTGTGATGCAAAGGGGAACTATACTAGTATAGATATCTCGTCGAATTTCATTATCAAACCATCATGTAATAAAGTATACATCCCTAATCGTGTCAAGAGAATAGAATGTAAGGTCTGTGAAAATATCTACAGAATCAGACATTTTCATCCCACCCTAATGTAATTTTATATAATGTGGGATCTGAAGAGAGTGTAAGAACGAGGGGTAGTACACCTAAAAAAATAGTTTCTGGAAGTCCTCCCATGAGATTGTCAACTCATTGTACATCTATGTAACCAAGCTCCACCAACATCAAGCTACTCCATGGAAAGTTTTGGATTCCATGGACACCACATGATCCATCATGGTGTGAACCAGACTACAAATTCACACAACTAACCCTTGTAAATCCTCTACTTCTTAAGGATATGGGTCATGTTTGGTCCTCAATGGTCTTGGATACTAGAACTCAAGAAGTGTGCTATTTCAACACACATCATCAACCTGCATGACTGGGATATTTTTGAACTCTATAGGTGGGGGATCTACTACCTATCTACCTAGAGGAAGGGGATCATAATATTGATCATGAACAAATATGTCATTGCTCATAGGGTTTCCATCACAAACCAGAATGGTTATCCTGTTTTTCTATCATCATGGAGACATCTTGAATGTTATCATGGAGTTCCATGGTCATATGATCACACACACACACACTCACATATATATATATATATATATATATATATATATATTTAATAACAAAAAATTTAGAGATGAATCATTGAAGATAGACACATACTAATTCTTATATGATTCATGTACAATTAGACACTGTAAAAAATGTCTTGGCAAGACATGTTGACAAGTAGGTATTCAAGGTATTGGTGAATGGATGGGTCAGATTCCCATACCATCACGTAACTCCAGGTCCAGGGATCCGTAATCAATACACATTGAATCTATCTTCATAAACTCAATGGGCCCTATTTAAGGGTGAACTTCTAAACAATATCCCATAGAATGAACATTCTCTCATAACAACCAATCAAAACCCAACCCCTGATGGGGCTCGAGGAACAACTACACCAAGACCCCTATATAGACAAATGGTGTTGAAAAGCGTTGAAGGAAAAACTAAACTCAAGGAGGAAATTTCTTATGTACATACATGAAAACACAAACCCAGCTCGATGAAAAATCATAGAGGGAATGGGAAAATATTCTAAACCACTATAATATAAATTAGACATCAATGAATCTCTAGGTAGTTCAAATGTATGGAAGTGTGAACTGAATGTAATAGGAAAAAATACATCCCCGACAAGAAATATATCAAAAACATAAAAAATGAATAAGGTAAACAACTGAGAGATCCTAACTGATATATCTCATGAAACAACAAACGTATGCAGTCCAAGCACCCTATATCCCTAATATCCAATAAAGTTATGGTAGAGTTGTTTTTCATATGAAAAAGACATGACCTGTGTGGGAAAAGGCCATGCATGGGTGACAATATACATACCCAATAGAAAACTGTGAAAGGGGTTATGTGGGATCATTATGTGATATAACTAAAGTTAGAACTTTTTGGTTGAATAAGGTATAGTGATAGAGTAAAACTCAACCCAACAAGAGACCAAATGTAACCTCATCCAATCACAAGGGGATAAATATGGTGAGTTATGATCTACCCATCAATATATCACCACCTATAGTTGGATATAAACTCATCTAACTATGATAAAAATGAAATGGAATGAAAATAGAATACCCCATGCACATTCACATATCTTAAAAAAATAAACCAAAATCAAATGTGTGAATCTTGAAGAAAGAATATATATATATGCTCAGTGAAAGAATCCCAAATGAGAGAGAAATGTGATATCCATCTCATAGCTCACCCCTAGAAGATGTGTCTCCAAAAGTTCAATAAGTATTTATCATTGATGCCCGACATATCACATGTCTAACCCAAAAATACATGTTGAAAGGATATAATTACCACACATTGATACTATCTAGAATGGGTAGCACTGAATTGCTTGCAATGTTTTATGTTGTATCACAAGAAAGCATCTGAGTGGGGAAATTATCCCTCCTCCTTGTGATTCCATATAATTTTCAAGCCACATCATGCCTTTTTCTACACCGTCTAGGGGAATAAAATTCTAGGTAATAAAACCTAGACATTTTAATATTGGTGGATCGTACTCTGATATCCACTGAGGAATTCCACTTCATGGTCCTACTGGAGGGAACCACACAAAATGTTCATTGGGGAACACCACTATCCAATCATACTGGAGGTTATGTTTGGTAAATTGGTTGATTAAATCCACTATCATGATCTACTAGAGGTTATGATCACAATTTTGAAGAACACCACTACACAAACCTACAGAACTATAAATTAGAATGATCACCGGGGGACACCACATCCCAGCCCAGCCAGAGGATAAGCCAAGAATGTCGAGGAACTCCACTTCACATCCCGGCTGGAGGGTAACATAGAAAGATCTATTGGTAATTCCACTACCTATCCCAGTAGTGGGTAATTATATAAATGTAACACCCCAAGAATTCATAGTGTGTTATTTATTCAAAATAATTCAATAACTTGCACTACACGCAACACCGAGTTCAATTGCACCATGACTTAGCAAAAATCCATTCAAAAGAGGTTATGATTAGTATTAACTAAATTTTAAACTTTATATAATCCTTATAATTTTAGAATCCATATTATAAGTATCTTAGACATAATGCAAGAAAAAATTCATTTTCAATATTGCACTTTTGTCAACTTTTAATAGTGAACCCTTTTTAAATACAATATTTTAAACTTTTTGACTAAATGGGGACATCAAAAATTTAAAATGAAACATCCCAAGCTTCCACGATACGCTTTATTTGAATAATACAGTAGCGTGTGTTGTACGCAACTTTGAGTTTTAACACACACCACAACCAATCAAACTAGCCGTTATGAATAGTAATACCTACTTTTTGAAATTATATATATTTTATATTTCAAAATGGACTTCATTTTTGGATTCGGAATATCGAATTTATCCTAAGGTGAAATTTTGGTACTTTTCGAATAACTTTCATATTTTGATGAATAGTGAAAATTACTAAATTTTAATTAAAAACAACATTTTTAATCAAATAATTAATAGTGATAAATTAAGAATTTGAGTGGTTTTAAAGTATATTTAGAATTTATTTTTACCATTTAATATAATGTGGGTCATTGGACATAATTTTACAATTAAACCGAACATAAACAAGTGTCAATCTTTTGATAGTTATTATCTCTTAAAAACACGCTTTTTCTTTTGACAGTGGGAATTAATTTTAAATTAATTTTTGTCACTTATGTGTTTTGAATTTAGAAAAATGGATTCCATATTTGGAATCATGATGTTCACATTGTGTAAATAGGTAACTTTTATTTTTAGACATTTTGAATAATTACTGCGGTAAATATTTTATTTACCATGGTTAAGGGTAAATCCGGTAAATAAGGGTTACAAAATAATATTATAATAATACTAAATTACCCTAAAACGTGTCATAGCCTTATTTGTTGATACATGTTCGGACATAGGCGTATTTGGGTCGATTTTGGGACCCCATGGTGCCACTTGTAGGTGATAGGGACACTTTATTTTAATTAAGTTAAAATGACTACAAAAATAAAACAAGCATATATCTTTTAGAAAAAAAAAATTTACATAAGGTTATATATGTTGGATTTTAGATTATAAATATTAATTAGAAAGATAAAACGATTTCCTACATAATTATATTTTATTTATAATTTTTAGACATTAAATAATTTAAGTTATTTATGACCCAATGATGATGCAGTAATTACTATAATATTGAAAAATCAAAATAATTGATATTATAAATACACAAATAAATATAATATGACACTTTTAATGAATTAAACTAATTTTCTAGGATCATATTATATATTATGATTGATTTAATTGACTTTCTTAGAAGTAATCAATCTGTTATGAGTTTCACAAAAATCAACTATTGAATAGTGTCAAAATTGACATAAAAGAGTTCTTAAAACAAATATTATATTATTAATTGATATTAAATTCCTAAAAATCTAAGGTTCGGCCAAGAGACTTAAATCATGATAGGTTCATCATTAATGGACCACTTGGGGGTCTCTTGGATGTATATAGTAATTTTATTAACCATATTATATAAAAATACAAAGAGACATTGTAAAAGTGAAACTAATTAACTTAGAGTTAATACTTAAAGATAAGGTTAATATAAGTACCCAAACCTGTCTAAATTCTATTGGTTGAGTTGTTTTAAACCCATCCCCACCATAAAAGTTAAATAATCAAATTTGGAGCCATTAGATACCGAATATGAATTTATTATAAACTAATATTTCTAGCTTTTCCAAAGGTGCCCCTCACCCCTCTTATAAAAGGGCACTCCTCCTTCTCATTTCTTCACACCTTAAAAACCTTTTGGTTCGGCAAAACACTGCGCAAATACTCTCCCAAATTCCCTCACTACAACTTATAGGGCTTAGTTTGATCAGAAAGCCAACCTAAGGAGCCCTTTTGATCAAATCAAAATGAAGAACCCGAAGAAGAGATAATGATTTCACCACCCTTTTCCAAGTTCCTTTCTTCTTCCACATCTTCTTCCTTTGTTATTACCATTCTAAAATAATAACTACAGTATCATATATATACTGTGATGTTATTATAAATATGGTACAACCATATTAAGTATTCTATCCACCCTTTGAATAACATGTCACCATACGTGCGTACATACGGCTTACCGTCTCCACGTCGTGGTGTATTTTTTATTCAATATATTATTATTTGGATGGGTATAATAATGATATTTAACTCATGTAAATAATAAATATAACATGTTAATGATTCTGTATATATGATATAACAAAGATTTATATATTATTTCAAAATAATGATATTGTCGCTCCTGCGTACGTACGGACTACCGTCTCCACGAACGTGATGAGATTCATTCTCCATCATATCCATTAAAGTATAATTATCATTTGATGATTTAAAAATGATGTTTAAGGACATGATATCATTCTGGATATGAATAATATACAAACTATCCCTTACAAACATGGCTTACGTAACAAAACATATAAAAGAAAACAAGTAAGTTAACACCCGAAACAACGATAATACTAAGATATTATTATCAAATCAATATTAAAAGATCATATATGATATCATATTAATATATATGTTTCTTGTATAATTTAATAACAATTATTTCACCATTATACAGGAGGTTAACCTACCCCAACCAAAGTAAAGTACAAGGTAATGGGTTTTCATCTCACTCCTTATTCCCGTGAGATTCATGCCATATTGCCACCATTACCTTTTGTGTGGTGTATGTACTGCCCATAATTATATTCTTTGTGTAATACCCTCTAATTTATGTGTATTTACATATTAATTGTATGATACCTCTTTCATGGGTTGTATGTTTCATAGGTTACCAAATTGGTAAGGGTTATTTCACAATCTCTTCATTATCCGAGGTTGTTTATACGTAATAATCTACTGGGATCTCTTTATCATCCACATCCATGTTTCTTAATAATGTATCTCAAAATATTTTTACTATTTACAAGAATATGGGTTAAATTCATTTATTCCCTTATGTGTTTCGAAAGTAATCTTTCCGTCGTTTTCCAAACAAGGCACTTTTAACCTTTTTGACAAATTTAAGGTAAGAATGTTTTTTTAACTTATACGGCGGGTGCGGCTATTTACTGCCGTAATAAAATCATCAAAGCTTCCCTTACAAGCTTATAAGAATATTTTCAAATTGAATGTATTATTTTATAATTATGTTACTTTTAAAATGATTTCAAAAAAAAGAGATATTTCTCTAAAATAGTCTTTATTTCATCTATGTTAACATCCTTTGATGGATTTTAAGCTTATTTGAAGTTGATTTATTATGATACAAAAAATCCATATTTTATTGAAGGTTTTGTGATATTTTTGACTGTGGATAAGTTATTCTTATGTCACTCATGTTTTTTGTTTAGAGTATTGACATTTCATAAGTTATTTGTAATCCGAATTTTTATGTTATATTTCGACCTTTCATTCAGATGAATGTGTTAGACAAGTATGTTCCGGGATGGGGACCGGTAAAAGTAAGCCCTCCGGTTTGGTCTCCGGTTATTAGAGGAACTCCGGTTTGGTCTCCGGTTATTAGAGGAACTTCGGGTTGGTGTTCGGTTATTAGAGGCACTCCGGGTTGGGGTCCGGTTATTAGAGGCACTCCCAGTTGGGTTCCGGTTACAGTTAGCCCCTAGGTCTTGGGACGAGGCCTTGACAAAGAAATTAAAGTTCAGCATTATGAATTCCGACATTATGAAAGTGGTTATTGATATTGCATGTGATTATTCGATTAGTAGAATATCCATGTGAATAAGTAAATGGAATTATTTCATTTTACTTTTTCCATACTATGTTGAAGTTCAAGTTTAAAAGGCTTTAGTTTTAGAAATGCATTGCCTTAAATGTTTATGCTTATTTTTAAATGTTCTGCTATATTGATGTCCTTACTAGGCATTTGAGCTCACCCCTTTTCTATGTTTTATTTTTCCCAGGATGTGAGGAAGTAAGTTATGAATGACCTACAAGGATATTATGAGGGGATAATAGTGTGGACTATGGAGACATTATGTTGTCGTAGTAGTTTTTCACATTATGATGTAATGTAAAACATATGAATATATCTAGTGTTTCCAAGGCTACTAAACCAATCGGTCTTTCGAGATTTGATCTTTCTTGTGATCATGCCAATGTTATGTAATAATGCACCGACTCTGGCTAACTAGGGTCGGGGAGTTACAGTCTGTATCAGAAGAAGTGTAGTACAAACCTTGGAAGCTAGATTTAGATAAACTCTGATTAGAGCACATATATTTAAGATGAATTTTGAGGATTAGTATAGAAGAACTTCCTAGAATTTTGGTATTGTAGAGATTTTGTGAGTTTTCTAAGAAATAAATCCCTTTCTGGATACGAGCAGGTAGAGGCAGCTCTGGCATAGATGTACCTAGGGGTAAAACCCAAAAACACAGCTTTGAGCTAGACTCGAACGGGAACTGGTGAACGACAACGGGCCTTGCTGCACTCTTGGTTACGGCACTCCCGGGGGATATGCTTAGGATAACTCTCATTTTCTTTACAAATTATTATGAAGGGTTTATGAGTATATACTTCCTCAAAGGAGACATTTTTATGATTATGGATTATATCCATAAACTATTTAATTTATGTTATTTGTTTTACAAGTTTCGGATTAGGTATTGTTATTCATAAACTAATCTAATGTATGTCATTGTTTAGAAATGGCGCCCAGTAGAAGGAATGAGAACTCTAGGAATGCACATGATACAAAGAGAAAGAAGGATCATATATTTTAAGGTCATAAGCCAGAATTTACAATAGAAATAGTCTCGCATGTATTATCTTCATATGAAGAAATAATATCATGTGTTGATAAGATAAGTAAAGAGTTTACTGAGTCCTATGGCTTTGAAGGGAAGCAAGAGAAGAAAATGATGGAAGAGAGAAAATTGGATAAAGGGAAGAGGGAAAAGAAGAATTTTCCCATATGTGAAAACTGTGGAAAGAAACACCCTATAACTTGCCTGAAAGGAATGGGAGTTTGTTATAAGTGTGGAGGAAAAGGGAACAAAGTACGTGACTGTAAGGGTAAGAAAATGGATTCAAATGTACAATGCTTCATTTGCAAGGAGTTTGGACACTACGCGAACCTATGTCCCAGTCATCAGACTATGCTGAAAATGATGCAATTGGATAATAATCAAGTTATGATACTACCACAGATGAAGAGGAATGATTAGAGTTCTCATGTTGATTATGTCAATTGAGTGTTGTATCAACAATGTACTTGTTATAATAATTATGGAGCATATAAGGATTGTACTGTAGTACTATTTCATTAAGGACTTGAGATTGTGTGGAACAAAGAAAGGTGACTCAATAGCAGGATAAATTTTTGGAAAATATATGGTTGAGAGAATGATAAACCATAATATAGTTCTGATACTGAGGTAGTGATTTTGGAATAATACGTGACTGTTTTGGATAAATTATATTGGATATTCTTGACTACCTTGGAACTGATTAATGATTTGTATATTCCATCATTGTTGGGGTTTAAAACATTTTTGGATTGATGAAGTATATCCAGCATTCTATATGCAATAAGGGAGCATGAAGGTAATCAATAAGGAATATGGTAATTCAGGATGTTTCAGTGTATTAAAAGAATACATGATGAAGGTATTCATATGCTATTACAGGGTAAAAATAATCTACGTTATGTTTACCTTCCTTATAAATGTTGGACTGTGAGTTTGGACAGAAGTATTTTGGATAGTTCTAGTTTGGATTATTTTGGATTGCCATAAAAGGACAACTCGGAGGTTGGGCGGCAACCCGTCGCGTTCGGCAAGGCTGCGAGACTTGAACCCGCAACCGAAGGGCGACAAGGGTGTATCACCTACCACTGGCCCACGAGATGTCCTGGATTAAATAATGTAGCTTTTTTTTAAAAGATCTGGTAGATGAATTATAAATTCATTTATTTTGAAACCCTGTACGAATAGTATAAATAGATTTTTTTTACGTTCTATTATCTTTTAGAGTGAAAGATGAGTTTGTGGTAGACATTTATTAATGGATAAAACTTTAATTATAAAGTAAGTATATCTCCTTATGATCTTAGCCAATCTCATAAATAAATTCCTCAACATTAATAAAAGGAACTTAGAACAAAAATGTTGTCCTAGATGGTACCTTAAATCATCACTAATTTATGGTTTTTGGATTGTTGGCCTTTTCATAGCCATGTTCTCTACCACTATCCATCAGATAATTGATGGTTAGATTTTTCTTCCATATCCATATTTTCCTACATGGAACCCTAGTATGTGTTATTTTCGGTAATCTTCATACTTTCCACTCTTTATTTTAAATAGAGGCCTCATTAATTCATTTTTTCGATGTGGGATTTCAACTAAGATATTTTGAAACGTCAAAAATGTGTTATCCTAATACCCTATGTTTTGTTGAACCGATGGTATTTCAAATCATCATAGATTAATGAATTTAAGGACCTCAATTTTACACTTGTTTTTGATTGATGACATCAATCACTACCTATAAATATTTACATTTTTCCTCCAATTATATGTCTCTAATTTCCACCAATGTTATCCTAATCGAGATCATAATTTGGTGGTGACCCTTTGATTTCTCTTTTCCTCATATTAAGACTAAATTTTAGTAACCCAATTTCCGATGTGGGTTTTCCCACAAATATATTTTCTATTTTCAACCTTTTATTTTCGAAGAACAATTTCAAATTGCGAGGACACAATTTATTGAAGGAGGGGAGAATTTAACACCCCAGGAATTCATAGTGTGTTATTTTTTCAAAATAATTCAATAACTTGCACTACACGCAACACCGAGTTCAATTGCACCATGACTTACCAAAAAGCCATTAAAAAGAGGTTATGAATAGTATTAACTAAATTTTAAACTTTATATAATCCTTATAATTTTAGAATCCATATTATGAGTATCTTAGACATAATGCAAGAACAAATTCATTTTCAGTATTTCACTTTTATCAACTTTTAATAGTGAACCCTTTTTAAATACAATATTTTAAACTTTTTGACTAAATTGGGACATCAAAAATTTAAAATGAAACATCCCAAGCTTCCACGGTACGCTTTATTTGAATAATACAGTAGCGTGTGTTGTACGCAACTTTGAGTTTTAACACACACCACAACCAATCAAACTAGCCATTATGAATAGTAATACCTACTTTTTGAAATTATATATATTCTATAATTCAAAATGGACTTCATTTTTGGATTCGGAATATCGAATTTATCCTAAGGTGAAATTTTTTTACTTTTCGAATAACTTTCATATTTTGATGAATAGTGAAAATTACTAAATTTTAATTAAAAACAACATTTTTAATCAAATAATTAATAGTGATAAATTATGGATTTGAGTGGTTTTAAAGTATATTTAGAATTTATTTTTACCATTTAATATAATGTGGGTCATTGGACATAATTTTACAATTAAACCGAACATAAACAAGTGTCAATCTTTTGATAGTTATTATCTCTTAAAAACACGCTTTTTCTTTTGACAGCAGGAATTAATTTTAAATTAACTTCTTCCACTACTGTGTTTTGAATTTAGAAAAATGGATTCCATATTTGGAATCAGGATTTTCAAATTGTGTAAATATGTAACTTTTATTTTTAGACATTTTGTATAATTACTGCGGTAAATATTTTATTTACCATGGTTAAGGGTAAATCCGATAAATAAGGGTTAAAAAATAATATTATAATAATACTAAATTACCCTAAAACGTGTCCTAGCCTTATTTCTTGATACATGTTCGGACATAGGCATATTTGGGTCGATTTTGGGACCCCATGGTGCCAACTGTAGGTGATAGAGACACTTTATTTTAATTAAGTTAAAATGAATACAAAAATGACACAAGCATATATCTTTTAGAAAAACAATTTTTATATAAGGTTATATATGTTGGATTTTAGATTATAAATATTCATTAGAAATATACAAAGATTTACTACATAATTATATTTTATTTATAATTTTTAGATATTAAATAATTTAAGTTATTTATGACACAATGATGATGCAGTAATTACTATAATTGTGAAAAATCAAACTAATTGATATTATAAATTCCCAAATAAATATAATATGACACTTTTAATTAATTAAACTAATTTTATAGGATCATATGATATATTAGGATTGATTTAACTTACTTTTTTCTAAGTAATAAATCTGTTATGAGTTTCAAAAAAATAAACTATTGAATAGTGTCAAAATTGACATAAAAGAGTTCTTAAAACAAATATTATATTATTAATTGATATTAAATTCCTAAAAATCTAAGGTTAGGCCAAGAAACTTATATCATGATAGTTTCATCATTAATGGACCACTTGGGGGTCGCTTGGATGTATATAGTAATTTTATTAACCATATTATATAAAATTACAAAGAGACATTGCAAAAGTGAAACTAATTAACTTAGAGTTAATACTTAAAGATAAGGTTAATATAAGTACCCAAACCTGTCTAAATTATATTGGTTGTGTTTTTTTCGACCCATCCACACCTTAAAATTTAAATAATAAACTTTGGAACCATTATATACCGAATATGAATATATTATAAAATAATATTTCTAGCTTTTCCAAAGGTGCCCCTCACCCCTCTTATAAAAGGGCACTCCTCCTTCTCATTTCATCACACCATAAAAACCTTTTGGTTTGGCAAAACTCTGCCCAAATACTCTCCCAACTTCCCTCTCTACAACCTGGAGGCCTTAGTTTGATCAGAAAGCCAACCTAAGGATCCCTTTTGATCAAATCAAAAGGAAGAACCCGTAGAAGAGGTAATGATTTCACCACCCTTTTCCAAGTTCCTTTCTTCTTCCACTTCTTCTTCCTTTGTTATTACCATTCTAAAATAATAACTCCAGTATCATATATATACTGTGATGTTATTATAAATATGGTACAACCATATTATGTATTCTATCCACCCTTTGAATAACATGTCACCATACGTGCGTACATACGACTTACCGTCTCCACGTCGTGGTGTAATTGTTATTCAATATATTATTATTTGGATGGGTATAATAATGGTATTTAACTCATGTAAATAATAAATATAACATGTTAATGATTCTGTATATATGATATAACAACCATTTATATATTATTTCAAAATAATAATATTGTCGCTCGTGCGTACGTACGGACTACCGTCTCCACGAACGCGATGTGATTCATTCTCCATCGTATCCATTCAAGTATAATTATCATTTGATGATTTAAAAATGATGTTTAAGGAAATGATATCATTCTAGATATGAATAATATACAACCTATCAATTACAAACATGGCTTACGTAACAAAACATATAAAAGAAAACAAGTAAGTTAACACCTGAAACAACGATAATACTAAGATATTATTATCAACTCAATATTAAAAGATCATATATGATATCATATTAATATATATGATTATTGTATAATTTAATAACAATTATTTCACCATTATACAGGAGGTTAACCTACCCCAACCACAGAAAAGTACAAGGTAAGGGGTTTTCATCTCACTCCTTATTCCCGTGAGATTCATGCCATATTGCCACCATTACCTTTTGTGTGGTGTATGTACTGCCCATAATTATATTCTTTGTGTAATACAATCTAATTTATTTGTATTTACATATTCATTGTATGATACCTCTTTCATGGGTTGTATATTTCATAAGTTACCAAATTGGTAAGGGTTATTTCACAATCTCTTCATTATCCGAGGTTGTTTATATGTAATAATCTACTGGGATATCTTTATCATCCTCATCCTTGTTTCTTAATAATGTATTTCAAAACATTTTTACTATTTACAAGAATATAGGTTAAAGTAATTTATACCCTTATGTGTTTTGAAAGGAATCTTTCCGTCATTTTCCAAACAAGGCACTTTTAACCTTTTCGACAAATTTAAGGTAAGAATATTTTTTTAACTTATACGGCGGGTACGTTTATTTACCGCCGTAATAAAATCATCAAAGCTTCCCTTACAAGCATATAAGAATATTTTCAAATTGAATGTATTATTTTATAATTATGTTACTTTTAAATGATTTAAAGAAAAGAGATATTTCTCTAAAATAGTCTTTATTTCATCTATGTCAACATCCTTTGATGGATTTTAAGCTTATTTGAAGTTGATTTATTATGATACAAAACATCCATATTTTATTGAAGGTTTTGTGATATTTTTTACTGTGGATAAGTTATTCTTATGTCACTCATGGTTTTTGTTTAGAGTATTGACATTTCATAAGTTATTTGTAATCCGAATGTTTATGTTATATTTCGACCTTTCATTCAGATGAATGTGTTAGACATGTATGTTCCGGGTTGGGGACCGGTAAAAGTAAGCCCTCCGGTTTGGTCTCCGGTTATTAGAGGAACTCCGGTTTGGTCTCCGGTTATTAGAGGAACTCCGGGTTGGTGTCCGGTTATTAGAGGCACTCCGGGTTGGTGTCCGGTTATTAGAGGCACTCCGGGTTGGGTTCCGATTAAAGTTAGCCCCTAGGTCTTGGGACGAGGCTTTGATAAAGAAATTAAAGTTCAGCAATATGCATTCCGACATTATGAAAGTGGTTATTGATATTTCTTGTGATTATTCAATTACTAGAATATCCATGTGAATAAGTAAATGGAATTATTTCATTTTACTTTTTCCATACTATGTTGAAGTTCAAGTTTAAAAGGCTTTTGTTTTAGTAATGCATTGCCTTAAATGTTTATTCTTATTTTTGAATGTTCTGCTATATTGTTATCCTTACTGGGAATTTGAGCTCACCCCTTTTCTATGTTTTATTTTTCCCAGGATGTGAAGAAGTAAGTTATGAATGACCTGCGTGGATATTATGAGGGGATAACAGTGTGGACTATGGAGACATTATGTTGTCATAGTAGTTTTTCACTTTATGATGTAATGTAAAACTTATGAATATATCTAGTGTTTCCAAGGCTACTAAACCAATCGGTCTTTCGAGATTTGATCTTTCTTGTGATCATGCCAATGTTATGTAATAATGCACCGACTCTAGGTAACAAGGGTCGGGGCGTTACAGTCGGTATCAGAGGAAGTTTAGTACAAACCTTGGAAGCAAGATTTAGATAAACTCTGATTAGAGCACATAGATTTAAGATGAATTTTGAGGATTAGTATAGAAGAACTTCCTAGAATTTTTGTATTGTAGAGATTTTGTGAGTTTTCTGAGAAATACATCCTTGTCTGGATACGAGCAGGTAGAGGTGGCTCTGGCACAGATGTACCGAGGGGTAAAACCCGAAAACATCGCTTTGAGCTAGACTCAAACGGGAACTGGTGCACGACAACGGGCCTTGCTGCACTCTTGGTTACGACACTCCGGGGGATATGCTTAGGATAACTCTCATTTTCTTTACAAATAATTATGAAGGGTTTATGAGTATATACTTCCTCAAAGGAGACATTTTTATGATTATAGATTATATCCATAAACTATTTAATTTATGTTATGTGTTTTACAAGTTTGGGATTAGGTATTGTTATTCATAAACTAATCTAATGTATGCCATTGTTTAGAAATGGCGCCCAGTAGAAGGAATGAGAACTCTAGCAATGCACATGATACAAAGAGAAATAAGGATCATATATTTTATGGTCTTAAGCAAGAATTTACAAGAGAAATAGTCTCGCATGTATTATCTTCATATGAAGAAATAATATCATGTGTTGATAAGATAAGTAAAGAGTTTACTGAGTCCTATGGATTTGAAGGGAAGCAAGAGAAGAAAAGGATAGAAGAGAGAAAGATGGATAAAGGGAAGAGGTAAAAGAATAATTTTCCCATATGTGATAACTGTGGAAAGAAACACCCTGGAACTTGCCTGAAGGGAATGGGAGTTTGTTATAAGTGTGGAGGAAAAGGGCACAAAGTACGTGACTGCAAGGGTAAGAAAATGGTTTCAAATGTACAATGCTTCATTTGCAAGGAGTTTGGACACTACGCAAACCTATGTCCTAGTCATCAGACTATGATGCAAATGATGCTATTGGATAATAATCAAGTTATGATACTACCACAGATGAAGAGGAATGATTAGAGTTATCATGTTGATTATGTCAATTGAGTGTTGTATCAACAATGGACTTGTTATAATAATAATGGTGTATATAAGGATTGTACTGCAGTACTATTTCATTAAGGACCTGAGATTGTGTGGAACAAAGAAAAGTGACTCAATAGAAGGATAAAATTTTAGAAAATATATGGTTGAGAGAATGATAAACCATAATATAGTTCTGATACTGAGGTAGTGATTTTGGAATAATACGTGATTGTTTTGGATAAATTATATTGGATATTCTTGACTACCTTGGAACTGATTAATGATTTGTATATTCCATCATTGTTGGGGTTTAAAACATTTTTGGATTGATGAAGTATATCCATCATTCTATATGAAATAAAGGAGCATGAATGTAATCAATAAGGAATATGGTAATTCAGGATGTTTCAGTGTATTAAAAGAATACATGATGAAGGTATTCATATGCTATTACGGGGTAAAAAGGATCTACATTATGTTTACCTTCCTTATAAATGTTGGACTGTGAGTTTGGACAGAAGTATTTTGGATATTTCTAGTTTGGATTATTTTGGATTTCCATAAAAGGACAACCCGAAGGTCGGGCGACAACCCGTCGCATCCGGCAAGGCTGCGAGACTTGAACCCGCAACCAAAGGGCGACAAGGGTGTATCACCTACCACTGGCCCACGAGACATCCTGGATTAAATAATGTAGTTTTTTTAAAAGATCTGGTAGATGAATTATAAATTCATTTATTTTGGAACCCTGTACGAATAGTATAAATAGAATTTTTTTTACGTTCTATTATCTTTTAGAGTGAAAGATGAGTTTGTGGTAGAAATTTATTAATGGATAAAACTTTAATTATAATGTAAGTATATCTCCTTATGATCTTATCCAATCTCATAAATAAATTCCTCAACATTAATAAAAGGAACTTATAACAAAAATGTTGTCCTAGATGGTACCTTAAATCATCACTAATTTATGGCTTTGGGATTGTTGGCCTTTTCATAGCCATGTTCTCTACCACTATCCATCAGATAATTGATGGTTAGATTTTTCTTCCATATCCATATTTTCCTACATGGAACCCTAGTATGTGTTATTTTCGGTAATATTCATACTTTCCACTCTTTATTTTAAATAGAGGCCTCATTAATTCATTTTTCGATGTGGGATTTCAACTAAGATATTTTGAAACGTCAAAAATGTGTTATCCTAATACCCTATGTTTTGTTGAACCGATGGTATTTCAAATCATCATAGATTGATGAATTTAAGGACCTCAATTTTACACTTGTTTGTGATTGATGACCTCAATCACTACCTATAAATATTTACGTTTTCCCTCCAATTATATGTCTCTAATTGCCACCAATGTTCTCCTAATCGAGATCATAATTTGGTGGTGACCCTTTGATTTCTCTTTTCCTCATATTAAGACTAAATTTTAGTAACCCAATTTACGATGTGGGTTTTCCCACAAATATATTTTCTATTTTCAACCTTTTATTTTCGAAGAACAATTTCAAATTGCGAGGACGCAATTTATTGAAGGAGGGTAGAATGTAACACCCCAAGAATTCGTAGTGTGTTATTTCTTCAAAATAATTCAATAACTTGCACTACACGCAACACCGAGTTCAATTGCACCATGACTTACCAAAAAGCCATTCAAAAGAGGTTATGAATAGTATTAACTAAATTTTAAACTTTATATAATCCTTATAATTTTAGAATCCATATTATGAGTATCTTAGACATAATGCAAGAACAAATTCATTTTCAGTATTGCACTTTTATCAACTTTTAATAGTGAACCCTTTTTAAATACAATATTTCAAACTTTTTGACTACATGGGGACATCAAAATTTTAAAATGAAACATCGCAAGCTTCCACGGTACGCTTTATTTGAATAATACAGTAGCGTGTGTTGTACGAAACTTTGAGTTTTAACACACACCACAACCAATCAAACTAGCCGTTATGAATAGTAATACCTACTTTTTGAAATTTTATATATTTTATATTTCAAAATGGACTTCATTTTTGGATTCTGAATATCGAATTTAGCCTAAGGTGAAATTTTGGTACTTTTCGAATAACTTTCATATTTTGATGAATAGTGAAAATTACTAAATTTTAATTAAAAACAACGTTTTTAATCAAATAATTAATAGTGATAAATTATGAATTTGAGTGGTTTTAAAGTATATTTACAATTTATTTTTACCATTTAATATAATGTTGGTCATTGGACATAATTTTACAATTAAACCGAACATAAACAAGTGTCAATCTTTTGATAGTTATTATCTCTTAAAAAGACGCTTTTTCTTTTGACAGCGGGAATTAATTTTAAATTAATTTATGCCACTTCTGTGTTTTGAATTTAGAAAAATGGATTCCATATTTGGAATCAGGATGTTCAAATTGTGTAAATAGGTAACTTTTATTTTTATACATTTTGAATAATTACTGCGGTAATATTTTATTTACCATGGTTAAGGGTAAATACGGTAAATAAGGGTTAAAAAATAATATTATAATAATACTAAATTACCCTAAAACGTGTCCTAGCCTAATTTTTTGATGCATGTTCGGACATAGGCATATTTGGGTCAATTTTAAGACCCCATGGTGCCACTTGTAGGTGATAGGGACACTTTATTTTAATTAAGTTAAAATGAATACAAAAATGCCACAAGCATATATCTTTTAGCAAAACAATTTTTACATAAGGTTATATATGTTGGATTTTAGATTATAAATATTCATTAGAAAGATAAAAAGATTTCATACATAATGATATTTTATTTTAAATTTTTAGACATTAAATAATTTAAGTTATTTATGACACAATGATGATGTAGTAATTACTATAATAGTGAAAAATCAAAATAATTGATATTATAAATACCCAAATAAATTTAATATGACACTTTTAATGAATTAAACTAATTTTTTAGGATCATATTATATATTAGGATTGATTTAATGGACTTTTTTCGAAGTAATCAATCTGTTATGAGTTTCAAAAAAATCAACTATTGAATAGTGTCAAAATTGACATAAAAGAGTTCTTAAAACAAATATTATATTATTAATTGATATTAAATACCTAAAAATCTATGGTTCGGCCAAGAGACTTATATCATGATAGTTTCATCATTAAAGGACCACTTGGGGGTCTCTTGGATGTATATAGTATGTTTATTAACCATGTTATATAAAAATAGAAAGAGACATTGTAAAAGTGAAAATAATTAACTTAGAGTTAATACTTAAAGATAAGGTTAATATAAGTAACCAAAACTGTCTAAATTATATTGGTTGAGTTGTTTTCGACCCATACCCACCTTAACATTTAAATAATCAACTTTTGAGCCATTAGATACCGAATATGAATTTATTATAAACTAATATTTCTAGCTTTTTCAAAGGTTCCCCTCACCCCTCTTATAAAAGGGCACTCCTCCATCTCATTTCTTCACACCTTCAAAACCTTTTGGTTCGGAAAAACTCTGCCCAAATACTCTCCCAACTTCCCTCACTACAACCTAGAGACCTTAGTTTGATCATAAATCCATCCTAAGGATCCCTTTTGATCAAATCAAAAGGAAGAACCTGAAGAAGAGGTAATGATTTCACCACCCTTTTCCAAGTTCCTTTCTTCTTCCACTTCTTCTTCCTTTGTTATTACCATTCTAAAATAATAACTCCAGTATCATATATATACTGTGATGTTATTGTAAATATGTTACAACCATATTAAGTATTCTATCCACCCTTTGAATAACATGTCACCATACGTGCGTACATACGGCTTACCGTCTCCACGTCGTGGTATAATTGTTATTCAATATATTATTATTTGGATGTGTATAATAATGATATTTAACTCATGTAAATAATAAATATAACATGTTAATGATTCTGTATATATGATATAACAACCATTTATATATTATTTCATAATAATGATATTGTCGCTCGTGCGTACGTACGGACTACCGTCTCCACGAACGCGATGAGATTCATTCTCCATCGTATCCATTCAAGTATAATTATCATTTGATGATTTAAAAATGATTTTTAAGGACATGATATCATTCTGGATATGAATAATATAAAATCAATACATTACAAACATGGCTTACGTAACAAAACATATAAAAGAAAACAAGTAAGTTAACACCCGAAACAACGATAATACTAAGATATTATTATCAAGTCAATATTAAAAGATCATATATGATATAATATTAATATATATGATTCTTGTATAATTTAATAACAATTAGTTCACCATTATACAGGAGGTTAACCTAACCCAACCAAGGAAAAGTACAAGGTAAGGGGTTTTCATCTCACTCCTTATTCCTGTGAGATTCATGTCATATTGCCACCATTACCTTTTGTGTGGTGTATGTACTGACCATAATTATATTCTTTGTGTAATACACTCTAATTTATGTGTATTTGAATATTCATTTTATGATACCTCTTTCATGGGTTGTATGTTTCATAAGTTACCAAATTGGTAAGGGTTATTTCACAATCTCTTCATTATCCGAGGTTGTTTATACGTAATAATCTACTGGGATCTCTTTGTCATCCTCATCCATGTTTCTTAATAATGTATTTCAAAACATTTTTACTATTTACAAGAATATGGGTTAAAGTCATTTATACCCTTGTGTGTTTCGAAAGGAATATTTCCGTCGTTTTCCAAACAAGGCACTTTTAACCTTTTCGAAAAATTTAAGGTAAGAATGTTTTTTTAACTTATACGGTGGGTGCGGCTATTTACCGCCGTAATAAAATCATCAAATCTTCCCTTACAAGATTATAAGAATATTTTCAAATTGAATGTATTATTATATAATTATGTTACTTTTAAAATTATTTTAAAAAAAGAGATATTTCTCTAAAATAGTCTTTATTTCATCCATGTCAACATCCTTTGATGGATTTTAAGCTTATTTGAAGTTGATTTATTATGATAAAAAACATCCATATTTTATTGAAGGTTTTGTGATATTTATTACTGTGGATAAGTTATTCTTATGTCACTCATGGTTTTTGTTTAGAGTATTTATATTTAATAAGTTATTTGTAATCCGAATGTTTATGTTATATTTTGACCTTTCATTCAGATGAATGTGTTAGACAAGTATGTTCCGGGTTGGGGACCGGTAAAAGTAAGCCCTCCGGTTTGGTCTTTGGTTATTAGAGGAACTCCGGTTTGGTCTCCGGTTATTAGAGGAACTCCTGGTTGGTGTCCGGTTATTAGAGGCACTCCGGGTTGGTGTCCGGTTATTAGAGGCACTCCGGGTTGGGTTCCGGTTACAGTTAGCCCCTAGGTCTTGGGACGAGGCCTTGACAAAGAAATTAAAGTTCAGAATTATGCATTCTGACATTATGAAAGTGGTTATTGATATTTCATGTGATTATTCTATTAGTAGAATATCCATGTGAATAATTAAATTTCATTATTTCATTTTACTTTTCCCATACTATGTTGAAGTTCAAGTTTAAAAGGCTTTTGTTTTAGTAATGCATTGCCTTATATTTTTATGCTTATTTTTGAATGTTCTGCTATATTGTTATCCTTACTGGGCATTTGAGCTCACCCCTTTTCTATGTTTTATTTTTCCCAGGATGTGAAGAAGTAAGTTATGAATGACCTGCAGGGATATTATGAGGAGATAATAGTGTGGACTATGGAGACATTATGTTGTCGTAGTAGTTTTTCACTTTATGATGTAATGTAAAACATATGAATATATCTAGTGTTTCCAAGGCTACTAAACCAATCGGTCTTTCGAGATTTGATCTTTCTTGTGATCATGCCAATGTTATGTAATAATGCACCGACTCTGGGTAACTAGGGTCGGGGCATTACATAAAGCTCTGGTGATCATGTATGATCACTACTGTCATAGGGTGTCACATCAAGTAAACATTATTAGAAAATTATGAATCATTTCTCAAAATACAAAATATAGGGAAACATCATTATGTACCGGAAAAAATGAGATAGGCTATTCACATGCCTCAATCAGACACACGTTGAAAATGTATCATTTCACCTCATCATGATTGAATGGAATATAATGAGCCATAACCACGAGTCCAAATTAATTTTACAATATTGGACATGTAACATCTCCCTAAATGTTTGGGTCATAGTGTTATATGCAGCTCATCATTCCTACACCATAAGAGGGAGATATGTTAGATACAATAATCCTTAATAATAATAATTTTATTATTGTTGGTTGTTTTATTAAATGGAGTCACGAGTCCAAAAAAGTTATCCAACATCAGTCCTAAAATGGCTGTCTCAATTCTAGGATCACATTGTCACTAACGATTCATCAAATAGACACCTCAGTTAAAAATTAATTACATATATAAGATTATAAAACCAAGAATTTTATATCATGTCATATATTTCAATTAGTTTATCTTATATCTTATATCTCACATATCATATCTTATAACCTATATCTCATATATCATATCCTTTATTTTATATTCCATATGTCATATCTTATTTTTATATAATATATATTATATATTTTTTATTACGTTTATCTTATATCACATATCTATGACCTGTAGATAAACCATCCCTATACCGTAATGATTCCAAATATATGCGTTAGTCTCCAATAAATTTTTACATTATCAATCCTCCACAAATAAATGGGCCTAATCATGCTCAGTGACACCCTGTATTATTGATCTGAGGCATGGGAATCTAATTGGATAAAAATGAATGAAATAGAAATCACAATAAACCAATGTTTTAAATCTTACCATTCATTCCTTCTTGGCCGAAAATCAGGAATTGGGCACCATGGTTAGAGCATTGATTACCCAACATGAAATCCTGTAGATGATCACATGAATAGAACATAACAAGAGATTAATAAATGATGGAAAAAATCCACCCAATATTTTAATATAACGGTCTATAAACCCCAAAATATGTGTCTTACTATTGTTTTGGATCGATCACTGGTGAAGAACAAACCCACACAATGATTTAATGTAGCTGATGTGTTTATTATATCTTGATCTAATCTGATATAATGTTCCATCATTAATATGTTGATTAGTCAAAGGGAGGAGGGAAGAGATCTTGCTGGCATATTCTAGAAATTTTGAGGTGAATTCCAGAAGATTTCATTTAAATAAAACATATATAGTAATAATTTTACATCAAATTAATTAAGTGAAATTATTTACTATATTAAATAAATCCACATAAAAAACCACAAATGATAAATGGTCTTATGAATCCCACTCCAACTCATTTTTTGTCATGCCTATGGAACAAAATTTGTTACGTAACCAAAAGTTCTCTTAGATTTCCAATCTAATTGACTATTAAATTCTTATGAGAGTTATTTTATTAACTTCACATGCACAATATAAAATATATTTTATATTTTAATAAAATCTATTCTAGGGATACTGGGCCTCAAAATTGCACTTAGTTTGAGCACATATCTCTAGAAAACTATATATAATAATATGAAACTCTTACAATGAAAAAAATGTGTCTGTATACCCAACCTAACTAGCAATACAAACTTTTTCTATGAATACGTTTTTAATTCATCTAGAATATTAAAACCCAGTTTGAAACACATTTTTAGTTTTGAAATAGTTCAAAATCATTGGAACTCCCAATGTGTTTTATTTTACATGGTAAAATTTATTTTCATTCATTTTCAAACAAACCATTAAAGGTGACCACTTTCACTTATTGAGATTTGATTATACTTTATTATTCAGTTGGGAAAGTATTATAATGATTTATTTATTTTAAATTTACATGAAATATTATTTTTTTCAAATATTGATGCCAACATTTTTTTTTAATATTTGATCCTCCAACTGATGTTAAAATGGATTCGTTTTAGCTTGAATTTTATTCAAACATTCTGATGATTCTTTTAGAAAAGAACATTTTTTCCTTTTTTTATTCCTTTAAATATCAAAATATTCACAATATACTTCTATGTAAAACACCTTGATTTCAATGTACTTATATAGGCCCCAGCCATAAAAATTACGTAATCTTGACTGATTACAAGATTACACATTGAGGATCTTTTCAGGTTTAGTGTTTTAGAGAATTAGATCAAAAAACAGGCATTACATTCCACATTTAAACAAGGTGGTAATATTAAAGACAATATTCACTTTTCCCATAAAAGGAAACATATTTAAAACAAAACATGGATTCTTTCATGAAACTTCCTTGACACTACCATCACATCATGTACCTTTCCCTTGACCTGTGAAAAACATTTCAAAAACATGGGATGAGCATACAAATCTCAGTAAGGTGTATAAAAATACGGAATGAAAACATTAGACCATGTATAAATATAAATCAATGAAATCATACTTTACTCATATAACATAAGCACTTTAATATACCTCATCAAATCATTAATAACTCATATAAATCATAATACATTAAGGCAACTTGAGGCATTCATAGCATTCTTACGTAGGGAGTAACCCTCATGGTTACATTTGGAATACCCATCACAGTATATTCCCTAGATCTATTTAGATAAACCTTTGTGTTTATCCACTTCATGTTACCCAATGCATTGGACAACTATATTTGGCTCACTCGCCCTTAGCTTATCAGGGAACCACCCGTCTTCATAAACAATGCCCAGGAACCATAACATAATCGTATCACATAAAACATGCATAAAGGAATCATAACATTTCCACATTTCAATCACAAGATATAAAAACCACATTGATATAATAATAAAATTATCAAAACCATTTTCAATACCAAAAAAAAAAGAAAAGTAAAACATGGTATTTAATATTCATTTTAAAAAATTATGGCTTGTAGAGGAAGCCGAAACTCAAATAATGGTCATGGTGGCGGAGAAGTTGTTGTCACCACATACATACGACAAAAACATTCCCTTTTTTCATTTAGTAAAATGATTCATATAAAAAAGGTTCCTTTTGAATAAACGTAATAGTCAAAGGGGTTTATACACCGTATAAAAGAAATTTGTGTATAAAACAAAATATGCCTCAATGAAAGCCGATTGAGACGAAGTCCCTTACCTCTTATCCAACTTGACTCGATCATTCTTTAATCTCCTGAATAATAAACTTGAGTTAATTTCTACATGCTTAAGAACCTTATTCAAGTTCATTATTCCTTTTATATCACTTATTACCATGTTATGAACACTGTGTAATTATTTAAGTTAATAACGGTCATTTTTTCGATCTTTGGAACTTGAGTCAAAAATAAACTCCTTATAATTACAAGTTGTTCATGTGGTAAAATATAAATTATACCCAGAATTATATTCATGTTGTAGATATCTTATATATCATATATATCCATTATATACATGCATTTATAATATTACATAACATTTAGATGTAAGAAATAAAATGCACCGTTCATGGAGACGATAAGCTGTACGTACCCATGAACACTACATTCATTTCTATTTCATATTTAATGGAATGAATTCATAATGTTATAAAGGTATATTATAATTCCACTATAATATCATAATTAATATCATTAACTACAACCTTTATACATCCCACATGTGGAATTAACGTATCAAATCACTTTGAGGGGGCGGTAGTCCCCACTTCCTAGAATGAAGATATCACGTTTACCAATAATGGAAACCATAAAGGTATGCCATAAATGAAAAATATAGAAGAATAATAAAACATAAACACAATATATATCATATATAAATAGAGTTTCATATTAATGGCCACCATGTAAGGTTTTAAAAGAAGATTTTACAATCATTGTTTCGTGAGGAAGAAATTTGACATCCACAGAAACAGTATGTTTTTCAACCATTAGACGGAGGTGTGTGTAAGGGTAGCTCGAATAATTCTCATAAAAACATCATAGTATATTGAGGATACTAGTTAGGTACAATACAAAGGAATAAAAAGAGTATAGGGGGTTGGAGAATCAAAATAAAACAAAATAATACAAGTGAAGACATTACCTTTAAATCGGGTAACTCCTCTTAGTTTTAACCAAAAAGGGTTTCATGAAGAACATTCTGCCTAAGGTAAGGCTTATATGATGAAGAGATGTATGTGGAGAGATAAAATGAGTAGATATTGGCCAATACAATGGCTTGATAAGTGTGGGTAAGGAGGTATAGGTGGGGGCATTTTATAAGAGGGAGGAGGGGCACTCTTGGAATGTCAAGAAATGTTACTTTATATTAAAATGAGTTTCAGAATTTAAAGGTCCCACATTGATATATTTCAAGTATAAGGTGATAAGGGTTCGAAATATACTCATCCAATAGGTTTTTGACAAGTGTATGTGTTAGATTTTACATTATCTTTTCATTTTATTTAAATCATTCATTAATGAGGTAATCACTTCATCATCATGGTGTCATAAAAAAATAATTTATTTAATTCCTATAAATTATAAAAAAATACTATGATGTAAGAAATGTTTTTAGATTTCCAATGAATATTTATAACACAATATATCATTTATGTATACAAAATTATTTTTTTTACTTAGATGTTTCATACTTTTGTGATATTCTCATTTCTTTAAAAATAGAATGATAAAGTGTCACTATCACCCAAAAGTGATTTCATGGGGTCTCTAATATTGGAACAAGGCATCCCATGGTCGGTCATGACACAACCAGTAGTAGTATTACACTTGTTGGGGTCATTTATTATTATTATAATATTATTTTATTACCCTTAACAACCCGATTACTAATTAATCACGATAATTAAAGATAATTACCATCGTTACTATTCATAATGTCAAAAAACAAGAGTCTTAATTACATAATTTAGACCTTATGATTCTAAATTTGGAGTCCATTTTACCAAATTCCAAACACAAAAATTGAAATAATTAATTTTAAAATAATTCATGTTGTCAAAAAAATAGTGGGGTTTTATATACAATATCTATGAAATGTTTGGAACTTGTTTTCACCGAACTCCAAAGTGAAAACAATTATAATGACCACCATTGGATTAAATGGTAAAAATATATTCTAATTAAACTTTAAAACCAATTAAAAAAAATAATCTAACCATATAATTAAATTAGATGAAAAAAGAAGTTTTGAAGTAAAATGCAGTATTTTTCACTATTCATTAAAAAATGAGCATTGTCAGAAAAATACCAAAAATTTGTCCAAAGTAAATCTCAATGTCACAATTATAATGAATAAGTTTATTTTGACAAATATAGATTATAAAATTGTCAAATGTTTGATTTAAAAATGGTTTTCCATCAAAAAGGTGGTAAAACAATATTTAAAAAAAAAATATTAGAGTATTCCATGCTTAAGATTGGATTTATTATCATTTTAAGCCTCTTAAAACACTATATAATTAATAAATAGACATTGAAATGAAAATACATAATTCTTTACTTACTTGGGATGTTACATCCTTCCCCCTTTAGAAAATTTTGTCCCCAAAATTTATTTACTTATTGAATAAGTTGGGATATTTATACCTCATTGTATTTTCAGATTCCCATGTTGTCTCTTTAATCATGTGGTTTTAACAAAAAACCTTTACTTGATGAATCACCATATTCCATAACACTTGCTCCCTATGGTAAAGAATCTGGACGGGTTGTTCCTCATAAGATAGATTCTCTTCTAGCTGAACTACATCTGGACTCAAAACATGAGATGGATCTGGCATGTACTTCCTTAACATTGAAACATGAAAAACATTATGTACTTTAGATATACTCGGAGGTAAATCCACTCGGTATGCAACTGATCTAACTCTCTCTAGAATTTCATATGATCCAATGAACCTTGGACTTAGCTTTCCTTTCTTACCAAATTGCATCACACTTTTCCATGGTGAAACTTTGAGGAAGACATGATCACCTACCTAAAAAGAGAGATCCTTCTTCCTGTTGTATGCATAACTTTTCTGCCTTCTTTGAGCTGTTCTCATGTGTCTCTATATCAGTTGAACTTTTTCTGGAAACTCTTCCACAAATTATGGTCCCATCAACATCCTTTCAACCACTTCATCCCAAAAAGCTGGTGTTCGACACCGCTTCCCATATAATGCCTCAAATGGTTCCATATGTATATTGAAATGAAAACTATTATTATAAGAATACTCATACAAAGAAAGATGTTGGTCCCAAATTCCATGATAATACATGGAACAGTCACGTAGAATATCCTTCAAAGTATGAATTTTTTGTTCTGACTGCCCATCTGATTGGGGATGAAAAGCTGTACTAAAATTTAATTCAGTACCCAACGTCTTCTGAAGGCCATTCCAATA
The DNA here is from genome assembly GCA_963277665.1 of Viscum album. Taxonomy (NCBI): domain Eukaryota; kingdom Viridiplantae; phylum Streptophyta; class Magnoliopsida; order Santalales; family Viscaceae; genus Viscum; species Viscum album. Next base: position 1,800,777,282 of record OY728157.1, read on the forward strand.
GTTAGAAGTAAAACTGGGATCAAGATCAGGTGAAATGGAGAGGGGAACTCTATATAACCTGGATATCTCTTTAAGATACAAACAAGAAAGTGGATCTAGAGAAAACGTATCTCATATAGCAAGGAAATGAGAAGATTTAGTCAAGAGATCGACAATAACCTAGATTGCAATATTACCTTGAGGTGTCATTAGCAATTCAACAATGAAGTCCTTGGATATATTCTCCCATTTTCACTCTGGTACTGGTAATGGTTAAAGCATCCCTTTCGGTAACTGCCACTCTACTTTAACCTATTGAAAAGTCAAACACTTCACAGTAAAATATCATATATCTATTTTCATTCCATCCCACCAGTAGTACTATTGAAAATCTCTATACATCTTAATACTGCCTGGATGAACTAAAAATGGTGAACTATGAGCATCCAGTAACAACTCTCTCTTCAACTAGGAATCACACGGCACACACAATCTCTTCCCAAATCTCAAAACACAAACATTTTCAATGTTGAATTCAGGAAACATACCCTTCTGAACCAGCTCTACCTTTTTCTGCAACTCACTATATTGCTTCTGTGCTTGCTTAATTGTCTCTAATATAGAAGATCTCACTGATACCTGAAACAAAACAGAAGAACATCCTACACCAATAACTTTTATACCAAATTTCATCAAATCCCTAACAAAAGGATCACATTCTAAACGCAACATTGTTAATGAAGAATTACTTTTTCGACACAAAGCATCTGCCACTTTATTTTATTTTCCCTAGATGGTAATGAATTGTACAATCATAATCCTTGATTAATTCCAGCCATCTCCTCTTTCTCATGTTCATTTCTTTCCGAGTGAATATATACTTTAATCTTTTGTGATCAGTATATATTTCACACTTTACACCATACAAATGATTCCTCTAAATTTATAAAGCAAAAAAAATTGCATCTAATTTTAAATCATGTGTAGGGTAATTTACCTCATGAATTTTCAACTATCATTAAGAATAAAAAATTACCTAATCATTCTGCATTAGTACACAACCAAGTCCTTTCAATGAAGAATCCCTATAGATTACAAACACACCATTCCTGGAAGGTAGTGCCAAAACTGGAGCATTCATAAAACTTATTTTCAATTACTGAAAACAATCAACACATTCTTTTGTCCAGATAAATGTAACACCCTTCCGAGTTAGCTTAGTCATTGGAATAGATAACATGGAAAAATTTCTAACAAACCTTCGGTAATAGAATTCCAAACCAAGAAAACTACGAATCTCAGTTACATTTTTGGGTCTTCTCCATTCTTCAACAACCTTTTTTTTGCAGGATTAGCAGTTATTCCATCCTTATAAAAAATGTGACCAAGGAAAGATATGTGTTGCAACCCAAACTCACACTTATTGAATTTCCCATACAATTTCTTTTCTTTTAAGGTTTGAAAAATAACTCTTAAATGACTTTCATGTTCTTCTTTACTTTTAGAAAACACCAAAATATCATCAATGAAAACAACCACAAACTTATCCAGGAACACATGGAAAATCCTATTCATAAGGTCCATAAATACAGCAGGTGCATTGGTTATCTCAAAAGGAATTACTACAAATTCATAATGGCCATATCTTATATGAAACGTTTTCATTGGAATATCTTCTTACTTTACCTTCAACTGATGGTGCCCTGATCTCAATTCAATCTTTGAAAAATACTGAGCTCCCTAGAGCTGATCAAAAAAATCATCGATATGAGTCAAAGGATATTTGTTATTAACAATGATGCTATTCAAGGCTCTATAATCAATGCAAAGTCTCACAGAACCATATTTCTTTTTAACAAATAAGATAGGATCACCTAATGGTGATGTGTTATGTCGAATGAAACCTTTCTCTAATAAATCTTGCAATTTCTCCTTTAACTCTAAAAGATCAATTTGAGCTATTCGATAAGGGGGTTTTGCAATTGGCTTAGCATCACGAACTAAGTCAACAGTAAATTCAACTTCCCGATCTTATATTATTCTAGGAAACTCATCAGGAAAAACATCAGGATACTCATTTACCCGTGGCACATCATTAATCTGAACTGTTCATTTGTTTTATAAAATATGTGAAAGGTAACATTCACTTCCATATTTTAAAAGTTTCTCAGTCTCTTGATATGTTATCAACATTAAGGGTTCATTCTTGTACAAAAACTGGAAGTCTTTCTAAAAAGAAACTTCTTTAGCTCTACAATCAATATTAGCATGGTACACAGTGAGCCAATCCATTCCCAGGATAACATCAAACTCTACTAGAGGTAAAACAATAAGGTTTGCAAGTAGGTTATTTCCACGGATAAGGATAAGAAGAATGTTATAAATTATTTTTTACTTCAACATTTCCACCATGAGTCTTTACCAAAAGTTTAGGAGTCATTTCCTGAAATGGAATAACCAATTTACCAAAAAAAGTTTTCAGAGATGAAAGAATATGTAGACCCTGAATCAAACAACACATTAGCATAATCTGAAAATACAAACAAAGTAACTGATACCACTTCATTTTATGGCCCAACATCTACTGAAGTAGTTCAAAGGATTTCACCACTCCTTTTTTCTTGTAGTCTGACTGCTTCCCATCATTTGAGCTCTTTTTCGAACACTTGTTTTCATAATAACCAATCTCATTGCACTTGAAAAATTTCACTAACTGTAAATCAAATTTATTCTTACCATCACTCTGATTTTTTCAGTGAAATCACGAGACTTATGTCCCATATTACCACATCAGTAGCACATTCTAGAATTCGGAAGACATTCCCCAACATGCCTTTTACCACATTTATCACAAACTGGAAACTTAGTTTTCTTACCATCAGACCTTTTTGAAGAATTATTCCCTTTCTCCTGCCACCTCGGTCTCTTCTTCTATTGGTTGTTATAGGACACTTGATCATTAGAAAACTCCATTTCCACCTTCTCAGCACATCCAACAAGGTTTTCATAACTCTTGAACTCACGAGAAGCTAATGACCTTCAATATTTTGTCTTTAATGATGAGTTAGAATGATTGATTTTACTATCAATGTCTCAGATAAAATTTGGAGCATACATTGCCAATCGAGCGAACCTTTCTTCATAAGCAGCAATTAATTCGTCCTCTTACCTCAATTCCAAGAATTGTTTTCCATCCTAAGTCAAATAGCCTTAGGAAAATACTTATCAAGAAACATACCTTTGAATTCATCCCAGTCGATAGCATCAATCTCATCAGCGTCCCTCATATTTTTAACCATCGACCACCACTAATCTACTTCACCCTCCTAACTGTAATTTGAAAGACTAACCTTTTGATTTTCTGAACACCCCATGACATCGAAAATATTCTCCAGTGATTTTATCCACCCTTCAGCTAGCACAGGGCCAGATTATCCTCTGAATGATGGGAGATATTGCCACATGAAATTTTCCACCAATGACATGTTCCTCTGCAGTTGATCTGGCTGATCTTGTGCATGGATACCACCACCATTTATCACTTGAGTCAACTGCACCATTACTGCAACAAACTGTTCAGTTCCAATTCCGACCATCTTAGGATGCTGATTTGGAAGGTCATTTCCTTCTATATTCCTTCCCAGCACTGCTTCCCTATTTCCTCTACAGAAAACCATTCTTAACAAACATGTCTTAGATAAATCAACATGGTAATCTTCAAATGATATTTCATTTCAATTTGACCATAAAAAAATATATATATATTTGGATATTCATTTAATAGAATTCTAACTCCTAAAGTTATCTAAACTGACCTCAGATACCAACTATAAGACCCCATCCTTAAACATTTCTTAATCTTAAGTGATTACAATATTACACATTGAGGATCTTTTCAGGTATAGAGTTTTAGGGAATTAGATCATAAATCATGCATTACATTCCACATTTAAACATGGTGGTTACATTAAAGATAATATTCACTTTTCCCATCAAAGTAAACTTATTAAAAAAACATTGATTATTTCATGATACTTCCTTGACACTGTCATCACATCATGTACCTTTCCCTTGACCTGTGAAAAACATTTCAAAAACTTGGGATGAGCATAAAAATCTCAGAAAGGTGTATAAAAATACAGAATGAAAACATTAGTCCATGTATAAATATAAATAATTGAAATCAAACTTTACTCATAAAACATAATCACAATAACATACCTCATCAAATCATGAATAACTCATAGAAATCATAAGACATAATGGTAACTTTAGGCATTCATAACATTCTAACATAGGGAGTAACCCTCATGGTTACGTTTGGAATACCCATCCCAATATATTACCTAAATCTCTTCAGATAAACCATAGAGTTTAACCCCTTCGCATTACACAATTCATTGGAGTGCTATATTGAGCTCACCCTCCCTTAGTTTATCATGGAACCACCTATCTTCATAAACAATTTCCAAGATCCATAACATTATTGTATCACATAAAACATGAATAAAGGAAACATAACATTTCCACATTTAAATCACAAGATATCAATAACACATTGATATAATAAATACATTATCAAAACCATTTTCAATTCCAAAATAAAAGAAATGTAAAACATGGTATTTATTATTCATTTTAATAAAATTATGGTTTGTAGATGAAGCTGAAACTCAATTAATGGTCAGGGCGACGGAGAAGTCGTTGTCGCCGCATACGTACGACCAAAACATTCCATTTTGTCGTTTAGTAAAACACTTAGAATAAAAAATATTCCTTTTAAATAAACATAAAATTCAAAGAAATTTATACACCGTATAAAAGAAATTTGTGTATGAAACAAAATATGCCTCAATTAAAGGAGATTGAGACGAAGTCCCTTACCTCGTATCCAACTTGAATCGATCATTCTTTAATCTCATGAATAATAAACTTGAGTTAATTTATACTTTCTTAAGTACCGTTTTGAAGTTCATTATTCCTTTTATATCACTTATTATCATGTTATGAACACTATGTAATTTTTTATGTTAATAACAGTCATTTTGTCGATCTTTGGTACTTGATTCAAAAATAAACTCCTTATAATTACAAGTTGATCATGTGGTAAAATATCCATTATATCCAGAATTATATTTAAGATGTAGATATAATATATATCATATATATATAGTATATACATGCATTTATAATATTATATAACATTTAGAGGTAGGAAATAAAATGCACCGTTCATGGAGACGGTAAGCCGTGCATACGCATGAACGCTACTTTCATTTCTATTTCATATTTAATGGAATGAATTCATACTGATATAAAGGTATATTATAATTTCAGTATAATATCATATATAATTTCATTAACTCCTTCCATTATACGTCCCACATATGCCATTAACGAATCAAATCACATTGAGGGGGCGGTAGTCCACACTTCCTAAAATAAAGATATCACGTTTAACTATAATGGAAAAAATAAAGGTATGCCATAAATGAAAAATACAAGAAGCATAAAAAAACATAAACTTCATATATATCATATATAAATATAGTGACATCTTAATGGACACCATGAATTGTGTTAACAGAAGATTGAACAATCATCGTTTCGTGACACAGAAATTCGCCATCCACAGAAACAGTATGTTCTTTAATTATTAGACAAAGGTGTGTGTAAATGTAGCTCTAATACATCTCATAACTACATCATAGTATATTGGCGATACTGGTGTTGTTACAAAATAAAGGAATAAAATTAGTTTAGGGGGTTGGAGAAGAAAAATAATACAAAAGAACACAAGTGAAGACATTACATTTAAATCAGGTAACTCCTCTTGGTTTGAACCAAAAGGGTTTCTTGAAGAGATTTATGCCTAAGGTAAGGAATCTATGATGAAGAGAGGGATTTGAGGAGATAAAATGAGCAGAGCTTGGCCCAGCCAATGGCATTAGAGGTGTGGGTAATGAGGTATCAGTGGGGGCCTTTTATAAGAGGGAGGGGGCACTCTTGGAAAGACAAGAAAGGTTACTATATATTAAAATGAGTTTCAGATTTTAATGGTCCCACATTGATATATTCCGAGGATAAGGTGATAAGGGTTTGAAATATACTCATCTAATAGGTTTTTGACAAGTGTATGTCTTAGATTTTACATTATCATTTCATTTTATTTAAATCGTTCATTAATGAGGTAATTGCTGCATCATCAGGGTGTCATAAAAAAATAATTTATTTAATTTGTAAAAAATTTTAAAAAAATACTATGATGTAGGAAACCTTTTTAGATTTACAACGAATATATATCGTCTAAGAGATCATTTATTTAGATAAAATTAAAATTTTTACTTAGGTGTTACATACATTTGTGATATTCTCCATTATTTAAACATAAAATGATAATGTGTCACTATCACCCAAAAGTGATTCTGTGGTGTCCCTAAGTTTAGCACAAGGCATACCATGGTCTTCCATGACACAAACAGTAGCATTAAGAGACATGTTGGGGTCATTTGTTATTATTATGATATTATTTTATTACCCTTAACTACCTAATTACTAATTAATCAAGATAATTAAAGATAATTAACGTCATTACTATTCATAATGTCCAAAAACAAAAGAGACATAATTACATAATTTGGACCTTATGATTCCAAATATGGAATCAATTTTACCAAATTACAAACACAGAAATTGAAATAATTAATTTAAAAATAATTTCCGTTTTTCAAAACAAATAGCGGGTTTTTTGAAACAATATCTATGAAAATTTTGGCACTTGTTTATGCCCAACTCCAAAGTGAAATCAATTCTAATGACCAAAATTGGATTAAATGGTAAAATTATATTTTAATTATACTTTAAAACAAATTAAAAAGATAATCTAACAATATAATTAAATTATATGAAAAAGAAGTTTTGAAGTAAAATGCAGTATTTTTCAATATTCTTTAAAAATTGAACATTGTCAGAAAAATACAAAAAATATATCCAAAGTAAAATTGAATTACCCAATTCTAATGAATAATATTATTTCGAAAAATAGGGCATATAAAATTGCCAAAATGTTGATTTAAAATTTGTTTACCATCAACAGGCAGTAAAACAATCTTTTATAAAATATTATAGTATTCCATGCTTAAGATTGAATTTATTATTTTTTAAGCCTCTTTCAACAATATATAATTCATAAATAGAAATAGATATTCAAATCCATAATTATTTACTTACTCGGGATGTTACAATGTATCTTCATAAATTAATTCAATTTCTTGGCTATCTTACATTGCACACATGGATGTGTTTTACTGAACATCAATATGTTATTAAAATGTTATTACATAATATAATAAGGTTAACCAAGTTTTTATATTGGAATTTATGAATAGTATTAACCACGTTTTGGAATTTATAAATTAAATATTTAATTAATTTTTTAAAATTAAACCAAATTCTTTTATAGGAATATAATAATAATAAATTATATTTTATGTATTGAAATGCTATATTTTTCTGAAAGAAGTTTTATAGTTGTTTGATGGTAAACATGTTTTATATTTATTTTGAACTTTTAGTTTTTTTTTAAAAATAATCCACATCATTTAAATAAGAGAATATAAATTAATTTGGTTGAATTTTTTATTTTTTGAGATGTATCGTGTTTTGATGAATAGTGAATAATAACACATATTATTCCAAAACATTATTTTTGTCTAATTATTTTTATTGTTTAATTATTTAATGATTTTTGTTTAATATATAATAAGAAAATTTTAATATAATTTAATCTAATATATGTAATTTCAATCAATTTCACATTGATTTTGGAGAGAAAAACATTTCAGTATTTTGGGCGTTTTTTACTTTAAATATCTTCTTTGTCGTCCAATTTATGGGATTTGGCATTAAACTAATTTATTCCACATGTATGAATTGAATTTTGAAAAAAAAAAATAATATGTTATAATAATAATGATATCAATATTCTAATAAGATCTATAATTTTTTTTTGAATTAAATTATTAGTAAACATATCTTAAATTAATTACATCTATTAATGAAAAATCAGGTAGTTTAGGGGAATGTTATATTATAAGAAAAATAAACATATCCTGTAACACGTCTCAATTTTATTTGATGAGTTATTATTTAACTAAATCATCCATAATCTAATTTTATGGCCTTTTGGTGCCACTTGGATGACTCATATCATTTCTTAATATTTTGTTCTAAGAGACATCGAGTATCTCAAAATCTAGTTTTTAATAAGTATTACATATTTATACGTTCTTATAAAATAGATTTTTTCAAATCATAATATATTTTAAATATAATATTTCTATCTAAATCATGGAAATTTGTTTTTAATTTTTAGTAAACAAATTCATAACATAAATTCTTACATAGTGATGCTGCAAATAATTTTTTATGTAATGGATATTTCAAATAATTGATATTTAAAATATTAAAAAAATATAATTTGACTTAATAAACATCATAAAAATTTTTATATATTACCTATACATATTACATATGAATTAATTTTTTTTATAATTTATCTTGTAGTTATTATATTTTTAAAAAGTCATGTAATAAATACTATCTAAATTTAATGTAATGATATTTTAAAAATAAATATTATTTTATTAAATGATATAAAATTTACAAAAAACTAATTTTATTTAAAATTATTTTGATAAAATTTAAAATTTAAAAATGACTAATTTATGATCTATTCGGTATTTTAGTAACTATATTGACCTTTAATGTATAAAAATTCATGTTGTCACAAAAATAGTTTAGTGGTTTGACTAAGGGTCAAAGACAAATGAAAAGGGACACAATGTAATCTAAAACAGTATAAAAATTAATGTACTAGATTAGTTAGACCCATATTTATATTATATTTTAAATTACTCAGTTTTACTTCATTTGGAATTGAAAAAATAAATTATATTTGTTTAATATTTTGAGAGTTTTCAAAAGATCCCCTCACCTCGATTATATAAGGGAAACTTGTCCCTAAATTCCTCACACAACATTTTCGTTATAACTCATATAAACCTACAGAAATAATCTTCCATCACCCCTCCCTGAATCCTAAGAGACTAATTTTGGTATTAATGTGAACTAGGGAAGTATTTTGTCATAAAGAAAAAGGTGTTATCCAAATAAGAGGTAGTGTTCTTCAATGATCACATTAGTTATATTTCATTTCCCGATACATCATTTAATATTATTACATTACTATAGAAGAAAACTAGTATCATAAATATAATGAGATCTTACTATAATTTTTATTACATAAACCCATAGACACATCCATTTAATGGGGAAAAAAGTTACCATTTGTGTACAGTGAACAACCAACCCAAGAAATGATGTCGTTCATTTTTAATTTTGCATCACTCATGGTTGGGAATTATGATGGACATGAATTTTATATGTTATATATATATATATATGATATTTATGTCAGATTAATAATTTTTTAATTTTAATATAATATGTATCTGTTTTCTTCCCCTTTTTAATAAATATGACACCACAGTTTATTGAAGTGTCGACTATAGCCTCCTCAAAGCAATATGATTCACTCACATTATATAGGGAACATTTAAAGGATGTTTTTAAGAAAAATAATATATATATATGACCTAGATAGAATATTGGAATTTGTATATATATTATTTACTTTTCAATTTTTTAATATGAAAATTAAATGAAAGTAGCATTAATGCATACGTACGGTGTATCATTTTCAAGAACAATGCATTTCATTCGTATCTCTAAATATTATGGATTATTATATATATATATATATACTGAATATATTTTATATTTACATCAATTATTAAAACATGGATATCATGAAATCATCATCAAACAAATAAGAACAACAAATAACAAGTTAAATTATACTAAAGATATTGGAGTATTAAAACATGAAATAGTGAATATGATGAAATATTTTTAACAAAAGTTTTATTAAATAATATATGAATATAATTTATGAAATAACAAATATTAAAAAGGTTATGATAAAAAAATAATAAGATTCATTAAATCATTATATAGGATGATAATTTATATAATATTAAAAAGGATGTGCGAGGTAAGGGATCTTTTTATTACTTTTATTTATATAGGACATGTGTCCTATATACTACTTATTTATTTATTGGTGTATATACTACAATTGAATTTATTTTATGAGTATTTGTCTTATGATTATGTAATTCAATTATAATTTTCTTTGTTTCAAAGACATATTATTATACTGATTGAAAAGTGATAAGTATTTATTTTAAAATCTCATAATTATTTGGGATTATCTATGTTTAAGTATACACTAGGGAATATTTCTCTACCATGTTATTATTTTATAAATATATTTTCAAAAATATTTTTTACTATTATCCATTATTGTTTTAATGTCATTTTAACATGTTTTTATTTAATACAATATTTAGAAAAATTATTCTTCCTATCGGTTTCCATAAAACATAAATTAGGACATCTCTTACAAAAGTAAAAAAATGTTTTTTTAACATATGAAATATGAACTAAACATTTCCCCATCATTATTCCTTAATTTTTTTTATATTTTTTTTGTATATTTTAACATGTTTATTTTAGAAGAAAATATTATCTTTTATAAAAGTTTTTCCGTTGAAATAAATTATTATAAACTAGTAAGGTATTTCGTCTAAATTTACATTCTATTTGTAGTTATCTGTTTTAATAACACAATTGAATTTTATATTTTGTATATATTAAACTTTTTTATTGTAATTTCATGAGTATATTTATTCTCATTATATAATAAGATTTATTTAATGTTGTTCTTTTATAGTTATTATGATTACAAGGTTTCAATGTGGTATGAGAAATTTAGTAATGTTTAAATATTATTATACTCAACAATGTTTTAATGATATTTAAATTTTATTACCATTCATTACCATCAAAAACTCTATTTTAGTTATCATCCATAAGAGCATTATTGATAAAAATTTATTTTTTTAATAAATATCTTTTTTGAAAGGAAAAAATGTTTATTCAATATATTGATAATTCTATGTATTATGAATGACTTGGATTTCATTTCTGATGATAGGGGACCATTTTAGTCCCTCAATATATCAATAGTATTTACGGGGAATAGAAATAGTGTTGGCTGAGAACATATCATTTTATTAGATTCTTGGAATGAATCCTTAACAGTATTAGATTATTATCCAAAATCCTTGAATGTATAATATTATTATCTTCAATCATCAATGATACGTTATATATATCCATATTTATGGATTTCATCATTATGTATTTTGTTATAGTTATTTCATGTAATTATTTAGTTATTTATTATATCCATGGTTAGGTTTCTTTCTCATATTGTTGATCAAATGGAATGTTTTATCTGTTATTTACCTTTCCATGATAGTTAATATTTATTGATTCCTTATTATTTCCACTTTACATACACCTAGTGAGTATTTGAGCTCACTATAATATTTTTTATATTTTCCCCAGATTATGAAGATGAATTTTTTGATTGAGTTTAAGGATGTAATTTATTTCCCCTGGTTATGTCCTAGGTTTTTCTAATGTAATATGGGAACAATTTATGTATATATTTATTAAATACTACTAAAATGATATGTCCTCTGTGATATCATTCTATTTAATCATTCCAATATAATAAAATAATGTGCCCACATTAGGCATCTGTGGTCGGTGAATTGCAATTGGCCTCGAAGGATGTTTAGAAGAAACAATTAGATATAGATTTATGAAAAAAAAATTTGGTATGTTGTCCATATTTTTATGATATGTGATATTTTTTTATGGAATAATGCATTTTCATTTTATGGATATATGTTTAAAGGAAAGTATAATAATTATGGAATATTTTTTAATTGATGTTAAGGTAATCATGCATTTTTAGATTATTGGGAATAAAAAATAAAACACATTAGTAAACATTTTTGGTTAACAAATTTCATTAATTTTGAATATATTTGTGTTATTTTTTGATGTTTTTATCACATTTTTTATAATATTAATAATTTTTCTAAATAAATGTCATCTACCCATCCGGGTGACAACCAATCATGTTTTGGAAGGATGGAGGGTTTGATCCCAAAACCAAAGGGAGGAAATGGTAAAGTTATTACAACTATAAAATGAAAATTCGTGGTTAGGATGACATTTTTTAGGGAAACAATCTATTAGATAACTGCAAATTTTCTTTTAGGAGCCTTTTCTTATCAAATAAATATCCTTTGATTGGAAAATGATTTTGTGATGTAGTGGTTATTGTTATTTCAAAAGTTGTTAAATATTTTTGAAATCCAATAAGATTATGTTAAACTAATTATAATTATTAATAATGGTTGACATGTCTTTTGGAATCAAATATGATTTTATTATGGACATCAGGGGAATATGGTAATTTCTAGAAATGGTTAACAAATCATGGAAATTATATGATATAGGTAAATAAATAATTTGTATAAGACATTTAAAGTTATTTATATAATTATAATAATATATAATCTCATTCTTATAATTTTTGTTTCTAAATTATTTCTAGAATAATTTTGAGGAAAGACATATATTTTTTAATAATCTGTCTCGAAATTTGTGTATTACTATTGAATTTGGATATAATTTTCTAGAAATTAACTTATATTATCATAACTAATTTTTTGGTTAATGTATTTAGATAAGAGGAATATAATGTTATACTTGTACGGATTTTGTGTCTATATACGTTGTTCAAATTCATTAGGCACAAATAATTCAACTTAAACACTCATCGTTTGGGGAAAAATATGATTTTTGTAGTGTAAATTGATTAAAGGATGAATATATATATATAAAGTAAATAAATTTCCTTAGTATATAAGTTCAATGGATTCTTCATCTCTGGGGAAAATATATTTTAACCCAAATTCTTTTCCATGTACATTATTTTATGTTGATTCAAATGGTCATATGATAATCCTAGATTTATAGACTTGTGATTGTTAACATTCTCTTGACCAAGTTCCATATCAGTCAACATCAGAACTTGATAGTTTTTTCCCATCGATTTCAATGAATTTATACATGGATACCTAGTATATGTTATCTAATGTGACCTTTTTTACTTATAATTCATTATTTTAAAGAGTAAGTTTTATTGACCCTTTTTTTGATGTGGTATTCCAACAAATTCTTTTTCAAGTTTCATCTGTTGACTGTCGAAGTACTATTAGAAATTTGGAGGATTAAATTTATTTGATCAGGTGATATTGTGAAATCCCAATATTTTAAATAATTAATTTACATAAATACATTCAATGTCATTAATATAATACATTACATTAAAGGACTGTATTTACCGACATAAATATATTATTAAAATATTATTATATAATATAATAATATATAATATAGTAGTTATGTTATAAATTATTAATACTGTTACCAATATAATAAAATTTGTATATTATATATTTATTTTAATCTTAATGCATTCATCCAAATGATTTTAGTTGATTTATATAAGAATAAATACAAATTGACACATTAAAATGTGATATTTTTTTAAATGTATAATAAAATTCTTTTGAAGAAATAGTTGTTTTAAATTTCGTTTTTGATAATTTTATATATTTTATTTGATGATATAATATTATTATTTGAAATATTAATATACAAATACTACTTATTTAGACTTTTTTTCTATTTTCCTAAAATGTTTTAAGTTTTAATAAATTGTCAAAATATTGTATTTTAGTTAAATACTATATTTTCATTTTGTTTTGTTATCTAGTAAAATTGTGATTTGATTTGGTTTGAAATTATTATTATACCAATTTTATATTATTTAATCTAATTTATATAATTAGAAGTAATTTGACATTTAATTCGGATAAAAAATCAACCTTTTTGTTTTTTTACTCTAAAACCCCGGTTTGTTATCCCATTTGAGATTAGAATAAAAATTAATTTTTCCACTTTTGTGAATTTAATTTTGAAAAATAAACATACGTGGTTGAAAAAGTAATAAAAATTAATTACAGAGGTTAAAGGTAAATCATGTAATTAATGGTAACAATAATACTATAAGTATTAGAAGATTACCCCAACACTTATTCTATTTTTGGGATGAGTTATTATCTAACAAATTCATCCTTGGGGTCATTTTTTCCTTTTAGAGGAACTAGGATGATGCAGTATTTGATTAATTAATGTAAATATCAAATAATTTATATTATAACTATAAAAATAAATATAATTCAAAATAATTAATATTATCCATCAATTTTATCAATGACCAATACATAATTAGTATATATTAATTTGTTTTGTTATAATTTATCATACATTTTTCATATTTTTAAAATGTCATGTAATGAATAGTGAAAAAATTTAATCTAATGAAATTATAAAATAAATAATATTTTATTAATTTCTATAATGTTCATAAAAATATAATCATTATAAAAAGTGTTGGGATAAAGTTTAAAATTGAATAAATCACTCATTTATGATCCATTGTGAGTCTTATTATAACTGCATTGGCCATTAATGTGTAAAACCCCATTTTCTCAATGTAAGAGTTAAAGGGTTTAACTACTAGTTATGGAAAAAACATTAGAGTAATAATGTGATCTAATTATGTATAAAAATTATTGGATTATTTTGTACATAACCATACACATATTATCATAGAAATAACTCACATTTGAGTGATTTGTTGTTGAAAATTAATTTCTACTAGTTTTACATTTTAAGAGTTTCTATAAGTTCCCATCACCTCTATCATAAAAGGGAACCTCCTCCCGATCTTACTCACACCACATTGAGCATTCTAGATCATCTAAAATCTTCCCAAATAACCTCAAAACATCACCCCTATAATTCTAAAATAATTAATTTTTATATAAATCTATAATAGGAATGATTTTTGGTATAATCCCAAAGGATTTACCCAAATAAGAACTAATGTTCTTTAACGATCACTTTAGTTTTATTTCATCCCCGAAACCTTAGTTTCCTATTGTTTCATTCTTATAAAAAAATACTAGTATGCTAAAAATAATTATATATTATTATGTTAAATATTATATATACAATTATTCACACATCCATCAAATTGTTTACAAATTTACCGTTTGGGTGCTGCGAACTATTGACTCATGAAATGATGTTGTTCGTATTTTTATTTACATATCTCGTGATTGGGAATTATGATAGAAACACTATTTTTATATCATATATATATATATGTATGTATGTATGGTATTTATGTTTTATTAATTCATCTGTAATAGTTATAAAACATATACCTTCATACTTTCCATATTCTGTAAATACAATAACATCATTTTCGGAAGTGTTGAATACATCGTCCTCGTAGTGATGTGATTCATTAAAATTATACATATAACTTATAATGGATTGTTTTAATAACAATATTTGCAATATAATACATACATATTATATTTAGTATTTAATATATATATATATATATATATATATATATATATCATTTACTTTTTTATATTCAATTACTGAAATGAAATGAAAGTAGTGTTCATTCATATGTACGGACGACCTACTTTTTCCAGGAATAGGGCATTTCATTTCATATATCCAAATAATATGGATTACTAAAAATATATAAATACTGAATAAATATGATATTTAAGTCATTTTTTAAATTCTTTATATGATGTTTTTGTGATCTACACAATATAATCAACAAATAACATGTTAAAACATACACAAGAAACTTGAAAATTGACCCCCAAAATAGAGAAAAAAGTGAAATATTATTAAACAATTAGTGATAAAATAAAATAATAATATCATTTATAAAACAAAAAAATATGAATAATTTATTATACAAATTAATAACATTCATTAGAAAATTATACTAAAGGTTAAAGGACATTCCACTAAAAAAATGTTCGGGGTAAGGGATCTTGGTCTAACTTTTATTTCTGTTGGACACATGCCTTATACACTAGGTTTTTATTTTGTATATAGTATATACAACCCATGAATTTATTTTATGAGTATGATTCTAAGGTTTATTTTATTTTAATATGATTTTATTTTTTCATGGGAAGACAATTCTTCTGATTGAAAAGTGATATATATTTATTTATCAATCTCATCATTATTCTATATTGTTTGTGTTTAAGTCAACAGTGAGGAATATTTAAATTCCTTGTTAGTTTTTTTGTAAAAATTATTTCAAAAATGTTTTTTTAAATATCTATTAATTTTTAATGACATATTCCACATTTAAATTTTTATTAAATTATTTTAAAATGAATCTTCCAATTATTTTCTGAAACACTATAATTAATGAATTTTCATAAAAAAAGAATGGTTTTAAACATATATTAAGGGAATAAAATTTCCCACCATCAAGACACCAAATTTTTTTAAACAAATATTTGATGCATATATGGTTAATTTTAATTAAAATATTTTCTTTTTCAAATGTACTCACTTTTAAATAATTGATTACAAATTTTTATGGTATTCGTCTCAATTAAAGTTATATTGAGAGTTATTTGTTTTTAAGAAAATATTATCATTGATATGGATTATATACTCCCCATTGGAATGTTATATTATAAATCTTATTATTCTAATGATATTATAGGATTCATTTAATATTATTCCTTAATTGGGATTATAATTCAAATATTACGATGTGGTATGTAGAACATTGGAATTTAAAATAAATATTTCCCTATATAATGTTTTTAATCATCATCAAATTGTATTTCAATTCATCAACATCCAGAAACATTGTCATTACATATCATCCACTAAGGAATTATTAATACAAAAATATTATTTATTAAAAAATATATTGGATCCTAAGGCACATTTTTATTAATTAAATTGACTCTTCTTTATTTCATGAATGATTTGGATATCATATATGATGGGTGGTTCTCATTATAGTGCCTCGGTTAATCTGAATGTTTTCTAGAGAAAATATAAAAAAAATTGGATGTGGACTTATCAATTTTCTAGATTATCGGTATGAAGAACTAATTTATTATATTCCAAGCATGAAGCCTTGGAAGTATAATATTCATTGTATGATTCCAAAAATACATGTTTTAGATATCCATAATTTTGAATTCTATCATTGTGTATTTTTTTATTCTTATTCCATGTGATTATTCAGTTAGTTATAATATCCATGGTTATGTTTAATTCTGTGATTAAAGATTAAAATTTATATGTTAACAATTAATTATCTTTACATGTTGATTTTTTATCATTGATCCATTATTTTTAATGCTTTACATACCCTTATGGAGCATTTGATCTCACCCTTTTATTTGTCCTATTTTCCCCATGTTAGGAAGATGAAATTTTTAAATGAGTTCATGTGTCAAATTTTTTATTCATTGTAATGTTTAATGTTTTACCAATGTAATATGAGAACCATTTGTGTATCACATTCTTCAAGACTACTAAACTCAATGGTCCATTTCAATTTGATTTGATTTAATAATATTAATGTAATTAAATAATGAACTAGATCCTGGATTCTGGTGTTTGGTTATTTCATTCTATTTTAACAATGATGTCATTGAGTACCTCGATATCTTTAAAATTATCTTTTACTGGGGAGGGTTATGTGTTCAAAATTTCTACTTTCCATTGCTCTGGTACCCATGAAGGGTTTTCCTTCTTCTGAGTACAGCTCCCCATCGATCGGTGGTGGCTCAGCTCATCCCCTTCAACCCACCTTTAAGGATGTTCTTCTTCTTCCTCATCTGGGGGTTTCTCTTAACAAGGCGGTTTCTTCAGTGGATCTAGTGGTTTCCTTCTAGAAGTATGTATCTCCCATTCATAAGATTTGGGTGGAGTCCATCGCTGCAGTGTCTTCGGATCATTAGTGGATTTGGTAGCGCGTTTTGGTGTCCAAACCCCATCGTGTCTTTTTTCCTAGATTGCATCAGGAGATGGGGTCTGGATCTATAGGTAATGGTTTCTATTCTGGATCGGAAGGATTTCTGCATTTTCCTAGCTTCTAGGTTAGACTTCTTGAAGGTTTGGTGTACGAGACCACTCTACGTGGGGCGTTGGAGTTTCTCCCTTTCAATATGTTCAATGGATGCTCATTTCAGATGTGAATTCTCCAAGGTGGTGGTCTGTATCTCTCTCCCATGGTTATCCCTCCCCCTTATGAGTGGGTCTTTTCTTAAGGAAATTGGGGATTCCCTGGAGAGCTTTTTTTCTTTGATGAAAGGACTTCTCATTTAGCTATAGCATCTGTTGCGAGGATTTGTGTGGAGATGGATTTTTCTTATCCCCACCAGGATCATTAGATGATTAGTATCGAAGGGATGATGGATCATCAAAAAATTATTGTTTACCCAGCCTTTCCTAGGTTTTGCAATCTCAGCCACATTTCTGGTCACTCTTTTGATGTATACTGCAAAGATCAAAGGGAGGTTTTTAATCATAAATAGTCTTTGATGCCTTCTCCTCAGCATTATCATTTTAAGATCTCTTCAAGCACTGAGGGGCTCGACTGGGGTAAAGGGATTGGTTCAGTTCACTCTCTCCAGACTTCAGAGGCTACCTATTACAATCAGGTTTCTATTGATGCTATTAGTACTTCCACCTCTCTCATTCTCATACCATTACTTTGAGGCATGAGAGGTGTTTCAAGGGATCAGTTTCTAGAGGACAATCTATCTTCCATGGGGGTGACTCCAAAAGATTTTTCTTAGCGGCATTCTCTATCTGTGAAAAGTTGGATTTCAGATTCCCTTCGCATCTCAGAGATCATTATGGTGGAGTTAGGGATCTATATTCATGAAGTCTCTCAACCCTCTTTAACCACATATTGTATCCTTCTTTACTTGTCTTCTATTCTAGTGGTGTCCTCCCCTACATCTTTTTAAACTCTACTTCATCCTTCTGCCCTTTCCCCTTCACCTCTAATGGTTCTGACGATGCATCGCAATTTGAAGGAAGGGTAGGCCATTGCATCGCCAGTTGTTTCCTTCAGGGCCTATTTTAATGGTGTGGTTTCCCCAGGGGAAATCTCCCTGCAGGGGCATGATGGCATTCAAACTATATCTCAAGCTATATATGGTCTGTAGGATAGTGCAACCGTTCTTATATGTGAATAGATCCATGAGTTTGGAGCCAAAGACAAAAGAGATCATATCAATGTCTAGAGTCCTATTATGGAATTACCATGGTATTGGGGCCAGGATGAAGTCCAACTTCATCGTCAATGTTTTTAATAGTAATGAAGTATCTATGGTAGCTAATCAGGAGCCAAAACATTCATCCTATAATATCAATGAGTATGTTTTGTGACTCAAGGTCTATGGCTTTACACAGGGGGATCCTCTTAACTCCCATATATGGCTTCTTGGGAAGGATCATGTGTTCATTGATCTTTATAGTAGGTCGGATCTGGACTGGACTACTAAAATTACTTTAGGTAATATTTCTTTTATATTTTCCTTCATCAATGTTAAATGCAATTTCTAGGAAAGATAGGCTTTGTGGAGTGAGTTAGAAGGTTTTAATCCTCAATATTCCCCTAGATTTTTGGGTGTGATTTCAAAATTATCTAATGTACAGAGGAAAAGAAAGGGAGAGTTTTTTCCCCATGAATGATCATCATGAACTAGTTTCATTTATATTTAGGAATTACCTACTATATGTGGTCACTAAGGGTAGTAGTTTCACATAGTGTAATAATCATCCAATACGGATTTATACCTACTATCACCCTGATCGGTGCCTGATGAATGAGGCAACTATAACTATGTTCCCGAACTCCAAAGTTTCTCATCTGGTTCTATGTATTTCATACCATTCTCCGCATAATATTTCTTTTAGAAGAGGGTCACCATGGGAGGAGTATGTTCTGTTCTATAAAATGAGAATAGAGGATCCAGGCTGCATAGATGTGGTTAGGGAAGCTTGGGGTTTACATAACCAGGGGTATCCATGGACTACTCTTCACAATAAGCTTATATGGATAAATATTATGCTTTGATCCTAAAAAAATATCCCTATACATGATTAGGACTTGGTTGAAATATTTAAAAAGTTGGAAGCCATGTAGAACTGTCTATAACAAGAGTATGATGAGTTTTTTGTTTCATAATATTAGTGTAAAAAAGAATAATCTTACTGATTGTCTTTTGAGAGAAGAGAGTCTATCCAGAGTGGGAGCAAGAATTATATGGATTCATGTGGTGGATGAAATTTCAGGATACATTCATGATTGCATTAAAGAACACCACTAGGTTTAGCAGCCTAATATTCATAGAGAAGATGGATCCTACTCCAGTGATCATGATGAGGTATGGGCTAGTATTAATGGGGCTATCAAATTGTTACTGGATGACCCCAACTCAAATAAAGAAGGAGGTATCTGCATGTCAATAATTTTCTTTTGGGGGAATTCCTAGATGTGTCTCTGTGGATATTGATGAGGCCTTGAGGGGGATTTCAGGTAAGGATGAAATTCTTGGGGTGATTTGGTCTTTGAACCCGGAGAGTGCTCCAGGGCCCGATGGATTTTCTATTTTCTTTTATAATGTGTCATGGGAATTTGGTAAAGGGAATAATGTGAGAGATGTTCATAACATCATTGAAGGTGGGGATCTTCCACAAATTGCATGTGAAACAAAGATTATTCTTCTTCCTATGGTGGTAAATCCTCAGTCTGTTGATCAGTACCAGCCTACTATAATGTGTAACATCTATTACAAGACTCTGGCCAGTATTATCAACAATATATTGGATTTTTATCTAAATAAATTGATGGTCACAGAACAACATGGTTTCATTAAAGGAATGTCTATTCAAGGTGATATTGGTGTAACCCAAGAAATAGTGAGTTGAATTAATAACAGGTATTTTCAGGGGCAATTTGGTTATTATGTTAGACATGAGGATAGCTTATGATAGAGTGGAATGGGGTTTTTCTCTCAGAGTCTTGGCCTTTATGGTGTTCTCAAAAAGACTATTGAATTACTTTTTCACTGCTTCTTCTCGACATAGATTTCTCCTTTGATTATGGGAACACAATTAAATTCTTTCAATGATTACTATGGTATTTGACAAGGGGATCCTTTGTCTCCAAATATTTTAATTATATCCCAAAATTATTTTAGCGGTTTTATTAACCATGGTCTCATCACGGGGAAAGTTACCCCTTATCATAATAGGCCTGCAACAAGGGGGTCCTGCACTTGATGTTTGCAGATGAAAAAATTGTTTTTACTAATGAAATTTGTCGGTCAGTGCAGGGGTTGAATGGTCTTCTTGTGGAATATTTCATGTAGAGTGTGTAGATGGTAAATAAAAAAGGAATGAAACTTAAATTTAACTAGGAATATCTCTGAAAGTAGTGTAAGGGTTGTGGGGGCATGCTTTATTATGGAGAGAGGATTTTTTACCATGGGGTACTTTGGGGCTCCGTTTAGTCCTTACTCCCTCAGGGTTCATCATTTTGATAAACTCATAAACATGATCTTTGGTCGAATATTCAACAGGAAATATAGATTCTTATCCTTTGTAGGTCCCATTACTTTAATTAACAATGTACTTATCTCTATTACCATGCACATTCTTAGCACTCTGATGGTTCCCAAGAGTTTGAATTCTAATATGGAAAAGATTATAGTGTCCTTAAATTGGGATGGTTATATGGAAGGTAGAAATCATTGGGCACCATGGAAATTCCATTGCAAGACCCCTCTCATAAGGGGGTACCAACCTGAGGAGTGTTTTCTCAACCATGAAGAGGTATCATGCATTGCTTGCATAAGAGGATATAGAATGTAATTCTCATTGGGGTAGAACTATTTAGGACATTTACGGTAAGAATTTGTGGGACCATAGATCGAGGTCATCCAGGATATGGAAATTGATTCACCCTTTAATGGAAATTTTACAACAATATTCCCAGTGGTTTGTGGGTACAAGGAACACAAAATCATGGCTCTATGACAAGGGGGTGGGTAGGCCATATTTCTAGGGATTCCCCACCCCGAAAATATCTTGTAGTGATGCCAACGGTCATCCTAGGTTCTTCCAGGCCGTTCTTGATGAGGATAAGCAAACTATATTTAATAATAGTGTAGCTAGTGATGTTACAGATAAACTTATTTTCGCTAGCTCGATGTCAAGTATATTTTACATCAAAGCGTTTTCTCATATTACGAGGGACAATTCAACTAAATATCAGTGTGGGTCACCTTGGGGTGTTAGGGGTTATATTCTAAAAAAAATCATATAGTGGCATTTGAAGAACAAAGATCTTCCTATTGATGAGAATTTGAACCGTATGGGTGTTCATATAGCTTCCAAGTGTCGGGGTTTCAGGTCCCCGAACCAAGAATGATTGGGGAATTTATTTTTTAATAGTTAATGGGATAAATGGATTTGGCAGAATTTTGGGGCATTCTTTGGCTGGGATGCACCCGAAGGGGAACAATAAATATTTATGTGTTCATAGTTTAGAGGTGCGGGTTCTCACATGGCTGAGTGGAAGGCCATGACTGTAATTCTGATTGTAGGATACTGGGAAGTCTAGTAGGACAAGAGTGAAACTTGACACCAAAATAGCTTATGATCTCATGTAAGTATCCATTTTATATTAAAGAATACCATTATCGAACTACTGCGGTTGTGCCCTGATTACAATCCTGCTCCATCTATTTTTTAGTAAGTCTTGAATCTCTCAGTCAACAGTCAGTCAGGGATTTCTGGTAGGGAAATTGGTACGATGGCATCCTCTAAGAGAGGGTCTCAAAATCCATATGGATGGAACCTTAATCATGGGGAAGATGCATGGAGGTAGGTTTGTAAGGGATCAAAGGGGTTCTATTATTGAATCTTTTGATGCCTTATTTGGGAGAGGAGATGTTCTAGAGGCGGAGGCTTTGGAAATGGTTACTGGGTTGGAGATATTCAATCAAAGAAATATAAACATTCAAATGGTGGAGATTGATTCCATTATATTCATTAATGCAGAGGTAGGTAAGGGTAGTATTCCTTGGAACACCTCTTACACTATAAAAAATGCAATTTTCTAAAGGATAATAATATGGAAGTTCTCATACGTGGTGGGAGGGGAACATGGTGGCATATTTTTTGGCATTTATGGAATCATCAAACCAGAGTATTTGTTCTTTATTTTTCATAGGTTTCATTCCTATGGAGGGGATGAAATTTTTTCCCAGCGACACTATTAGTTTGCATTACTTTAGACCACCATGATTTTTCTTGTGGTTTCTTATGTTTGAATGTTTTTCCTAAATCAATAAAAATGTTGTTTTTATCTGTATTCTTCTAATTTTCCTTTTTTCTATAGTTTTCATTATTGTATTTTGATTCCACATACTGGTACACTTATATCAGGTTCTATAAACACATACGTAACATACATTCATTTATATTAATAAACTAAAGAACATGATATATGTATTGAAATATTTGAAATAAATAATGATTAATTTTTTTCTCATTTATCTTGATGATATATTCTGGTTTAGTGCATGAATACATATTGAAAATCATAAATTAATAATTAAAATGTAATATATATATCCAAAAGAAATTTTTTGTCATTATATATGATGGTAATATATAAAGAATCAACAATGTTTACAACCGAAATTTCAACATGATTTATCAAAATTATCATATAATGTATTAAAATATTTATCATTATTTTATTGGAAATTTTTTGTTATGTTTTATGGTTTTTTTGGTGTGGGAGTAAATTATGGGTTAACTCCTCAAAATTTAGAATTTACTGCAATTTTATTATATGTGTTGTGTATCGTAGTGGCATATGTAATCAAAATATTATTACTTTCCATCATTATAAGGTTTGTGAAAAAATTTAAATGGCTGAGCTCAAAGAAATATTAATATAAAAAATAATTATAATGATATCATTGATGAAAGATTCCATAAATATCAGGGAAAGATTAGGTAAACAACCTAAATCTATAATAAAATTGAAACTCATACAATTATAAATATATTACAAAAAATGAAATCATGTGTACTATTTATATTGACCACATACTAATGGAAATAAAATTATTGAAAATCCAAATCATATTTTCAAGGCCTTGTTCCAATACACTATTCATTTATTGAATGTGGAATACCCAAAACCCGACCTATTTTATCTTACAAGACCTATCATGGCATTGAAGGGATATTCAATTCACTTCCTCACCTGAAACCTACCCATGATAATTTCAATCAACTAAAGAGTGAACATGAATATTCTTTACAATACATAAAACTGTTAAAAAAATCAATCAATTGTTGTACATATAATGATTGACATAAAATTTCAATATACAATCATCTTATGTTACTAGTTAATAACCATAATTAATGTGATATTCACCCCATATAGTGTAATGTGTATACGCATCAGTAAATAAGAGAGTAATAATTATTATAATATATATATAGAATTATAGGGGATGTTTTGAACATAACATGAACATAGTGAAACATGGAATATATATTGGTGGTGACATACATGAAGAAAATCCCTTAAAAATTATTATAATGGTATCATAATGGAATGTATCAAGACTCATTGTTTCTGATACCTTTAGTTTTATCCACTAAATTATAACATATATATATATATATATATTAGATTATAAATCTAGGAAAAGAAACCTTTTTTAGGGTAATTTATTTTCTGAATAAAAAATAATATTCCAAAGAAAACTAAACAATATTTTATATTTTCATACATTATCATAATAAAATTCATTCCACATTCAAAGGTATGTTTAAAAAAGATCACATTATATTTTTGTGAAAAAATATAGTTTAAAAATGAATTTACAAGTACAAATACCTAAAACACATAATGTTTATCATTGTAAAATAACGATAAGATGGAAATATATTTTACCATGTAATTAAATAATTTTTTATTTTTATATATACCTTTCATTAAAAAAATATTTTAATAATTGTAACTAAATTAGTTAAAGGATAGTAATTTTTTTTATAAATAAATAATGTTTTGTATACAAAATGTAAATAAAATTGGGTGAATAAAATCAAACGTGTTTAAAAGAGAGGGATTTGAGATGAAGAAAATTCCCACGGTTCAGATTCATTCTACACTTGCACAAAATTTTATGAATAAATAAAAAAATTTCATTAAATACATACTCAAAAATATTTTTCATTAATATAACTATTCAAAATTATCATTTATATTCATTTTATTCATTTTATTCTTAAATACACATGTTATTGTTTATGTATTTTCAACATAAAATGTATTTAATCAACAATGGTTTGAAATACATTCCAAAAAAGGTGTTTATATAAATTATTTTTCCAATTTTCAACATGATTAGAAAATAAAACCAAATGGAATATATGTTAAAATATTTTTTATAAAGGTATAATTCTAATTCATGGGATTTTTGGTTACAAACCATGTATGTGGAATTTATTATGATGTTGTTTCATTGATTCTTAATCAACTACATGTGATTTCTTAATTAATGAATTATTTTTAATTTAGCACTAAAATAAATTTGAAAATATAATTGCTTTTATATTTATATTATTTTATACTATCAATTATGTTATCATAGACATTGATGAAATTATTTCATAGAATTGATTGAACTGGTGGTTAAACCAACCCAAATAATAATATTCTATGATTAGTGGATGATTATGTGTGTCCTTATTGTAATAAAAGTATAATAGTAAGATAATGATATTATTAAGTTTTTATTTGATTAATATATCGTAATTTTAGATAATTTTATAAGGAATATAATTTATATAAATTCATTTTATACAATTAAGGTAACATTTTCCACATAGATATATTTTCTAATTTTGTGAATTCACTATAATGGTTTGTTGATAATATCAATAATAGGATTTCAATTGTTTTGTTGGAGGAAAGTAATGCTCTATAAAATTCCATATTTAAAAATTACGAAATGCATATGAACATTAACATGTGGTGATCATGAAAAGAAAGACAATAATCTATTGTTTCATAGTTGAGGTAGTTCAAAACTACGAATGGTTAAAATTTTCATTTTTTATATAATCATGAAATTAGTAATATTTTTTATATAATAAAAATTCATAACATGATATAAAGATAATAATTATTTATTAATTTACCTTTTTATATGAACATTTGTTGGTTTTATAATAAAATGACAAATTTTCCATTATGGAGGCAGTAGTCTGTGAAACACATGATTTACATTTTTGTTTCTCTTAAATAAAAAGGGAGGGTGGTTATTTCATAATAAAGAATTATTATGGAAAAAAATAATAATACTGATACAAATTTTTAATTTTATTTTATTCAAATTAAATTGGTGGAATAATAACTGAAAATAACGTAATAGAAAATGAATAGATTGGATAGAAATTAGTACATCCCTTCTTAGAATATCACTTTTGAAAAGGGGAAACAACATTGAGGGATGGAATTTTGGGAGCAATAGAAACACCTTAATGTGAATAATATTTTCTAGTAGAGTATAATGTTTATTTTCATCCTATGTTATGTAGTTGTGGTGTGAGGGGATTTGAGGGATGCGGATACAATTTTATAATTGAAAATGAATTACATTTTTATAAACACCCAAATGTTTTCAATAATGGAAACAAAATATAATGAAACTAGACTCATAAATTTATAATTATTTGTTCATAGAAGTAATAATTTGAAAAATGTTCAAAAAAAATCAAATTCTTTTATATTATACATAAATTTGGTTTTTTATATAGATTCCTTAATTTTACAAATTTATCTTCTACTATGGTAATTTTTTTACCTAAGGTGACATATCCTTTATTCTAATAAATTAAGTGTTAATTTTTATTTATAGTATAACATATAATTATAAATTTAATAATAATTTCATCTAATCATACTTTTAAATCCTATAAAAACATAGTTTTAATGAATAGTGAATAATGTATTTAAAATTATTTTTTGAGAAGATATTTATTATATTCTAAACATCATATACAACATAAAAAATAAATCCCAATATTTTTAAATTTATATAGTAACACAAAATACAAATATATATTTTTAGAAAAATGTTGAATGAAGTTAAAATTAATTAATATGTATAAATAATGTTTTAAAATTCAAATTATTAGTAAAAATTATATTTATCATTATTCACCGAATGTTAATTCTGTTTTGAAAAATAACAGATTTTTATTTAATAGTTTTCTATTATTCTTTATTATAAAAGGATTTTCATTTTTTCCTATTAAATATCTAAAATTCAATTCTTAAATATATAAATATAATCCCAAAATATAATGGAAAACAATTCATATTGGAAAAATTATATTTAAAATATTGACCGTTGATTATTATTATTTCTTATCAAATACTAGTAAATTTATTAGAATTATATTATTCATATTATCATTAGATTTTATTACCATCCAGTCTTAAAATAATATTTTTGATATAAAATACTAGTTTGGGGAAAATACATTATTACTAATAAAATGATCATGAAATTTTTTTAAAAAAATCATGATATTTAAAAAAATATTAATATTTTTCTAAATATTAATATATTCCTAATTTAAACGTACATAACCCCTAACTATCTCTCTGTAATACCTAAACATTTGGTAACACTATTAGATATCAAGGATGTTAATTCTTCTGAGATTGATCTCAGGGAATATTCCCTCAGACTGAATTTCTCTCAAATGGTATTTCACTCGTACTAAATTATTCAATGTTCGCATCAGGTTCATTTAGAGATTACCCTAGATGGGAATCCTCATTCAAAATTTAAAACAAATGGGCTTTATAAGAATATATAGACTACTTTATTCCATTGATTTCTGTCATAAATATTGTATTATGGTTACTTCATTTTATATATAGTAATTTAACAACTATATTATAACAATTATATATTGTAATTTCAAATCAATGGTTCTTTAAATTTATTTGCTAAAAATATATCAATCACAATTAAATTATATAATGGTAATCATGTCTTTAAAAATTTAGATGTTGCACCCACAACCCCTCACCCAAATAAATTTATTCTTCCTAATTATAATTGTCACATACTAATAAAATATTGTAAGGGTTTTTTAAAAAAATATTTATCAATCTCGATATAATAATAAATATTTAATATAACTTACTCTTGTTGGCCTTATTTCATTACATATCATTCATCAATGAGTTTTGTCCATTAATATATTTATATATTCATTTATTTGTACACCATAATAATATATTCTTTATAAAATATATTTCATAATAATATCTATGTCTCAATGATTATAAAAAATAGTGTTGTTATATATTCCTCCCATAATTTAACACTATCATTATCAATCTAATGGTATTAATACCTTCATGATATTATCAGAAACAAGAAAATATATATCCAAATACCAAAAATCATATATATATATATATAATATAAATTAATTATCATCATCCCAATGATATAAAAACTACATAACATTAATTTTAATAAGCATTAAACATTTATTATTTCAAAATTAAACATATTCTAAATCTAAATTTTATTCATCACTCACACACGATTCATTCAATTGTTATGTGTAAATTTATGTTCTTTATAAAAAATAATTTCTCAAGATCATTTATACAATTTGGTCTATAATTTCAAACCACTCATTCATATCTATAAAATAAACAACCTTATATATTTATCAATAAACAAAATAACATATAGAATATACCAAAATTGAATACATATATATTAATTCACTAATTAATATATATATATATATATGATTATAGATATGTAATTATTCTTTAGATATCAACCACACTATAATATATATGACTATGAAAGTATAATTTTTCATTATAATATTCATATACTAAAATTATAAACCATTTATATATTATCCATTTTTTATTAAAAGAGAGTGTGGTTTTTGGATGTTTTCCTTTCTACATGATATTTTTGAACCAATTTCAACCAATCGAAAAAAATTCCTCTAATAATTTTCAAAACATTAATAGGATAATTACACCCAAAATATTTATTACATTATTGAAAAATAGTTTTTTGATACATGATGATTTTTATTCAACAAATTATTCTCTTTGTTAAATAATTAGTTTTTAGTTTTTATTTTCATATTTGGTTATCTATAAAAATTTTCTAACAACATAATCAAATACATATAATGTTATATAAGAAATAATTTTAATAAACCACAGAATTTAACATAAATTTGTTTATTTAGTTTTCAATTCTCAGGATCATTCATCATAAAATATATTTATGTTTGAATCATTTCTCCGGCAATGTTTTTATGATACCACATAAGGGAATTTTTTTCCACAGTCGCATGTAGCAGAAATTATCCAAAAAATGTATTTCCTATAAAGAAAAACATCATTTTATCTATTCTACCAACACATAAAAATGGTATCATGTATGTAGATATATGAATATGTTGTTCATCATGGTTATCTAATCTATATAAAAAACATTTGCATAATTTCCTTAATGCTGAGTCATAAACTATTGGAATGTGTTGTCTATAACTTTAAAATAATAGAATAAACATTTCATAAATGTTATGTAAATAATATGTTAACAACATAAAACCATAATCAACTTGAAAATGAGAGAATTTTACATCCATGATGAAAAATGAAATCAGAGATATAATTAATTTGTATTTCATAATGATGGATGTTATGATTTTGGATATATAAAATATATTGTATCTGAATTATTCCAAGATACAATCCTTTTATAAGAATACCTAAAATTGAAACTTAACTTGTTTTTTCCTACGAGTCATATCGATGCATGAGGGTATATATAATTTTGGGACCCAAGAATCACAAATTTATTTCCAATTCATTCAACATATGATTTTATAACACATTTCAATACATTATTTAAGGGAGTGATTTCTTATTAAAAATATAGATTTAAATCAAACGAATGATATTTATTGTCAATCCATAACCAATCTATATTATAATTCAACAAACCTATAGAATGCCAATATATTTCTCAATGTCGACAAAAGGGAAAACAAGGTCGCAACCCATGTGATCGTTGAATGGGAATGGTTAAAAAATATATATTCAATTATCTAATAATAACCCATATTGAAATAATTACATGATGAATACAAATATATTTACTGAAATAGAAATAATATTATTATTTATATGATATTATTATACAGTATGAATTATTTAAAATGTATTGTTAGAAATATATATGGAAATGTCCATAAAACTAAAAAAATAATAGAATCAATGTGAAAATAATCCATCTAGAAAATGAAGGAGTATGGTATCCAAGTAAAATATCCCTAGTGAAACTAGGAAACCAATAATGGTTTCCCATAAAATTAAAAAACACATTTGTAAAAATAAATTAAAAATATATATCTCAAAAGAAGGGATCAAGATTAAAATTCTTTAATACCATAGGATTAATCAAATAAATGATAATAAGTGAATTTTTTAGATATATTTTCTGATAAAACCCCTTTAGGGTAAACACATTTGAATAAAATAAGGGAGATGTAAATGAAAACATAAATGATCATTTAGAAAATATTAAAGTGATGTTAAATACCAAATTTGATGTTTAATTCAATGTAAAATTTTGAGAAGGTAAA
This sequence comes from Viscum album, assembly GCA_963277665.1. NCBI lineage: Eukaryota > Viridiplantae > Streptophyta > Magnoliopsida > Santalales > Viscaceae > Viscum > Viscum album. The sequence continues at coordinate 1,800,807,996 of OY728157.1, forward strand.
ATGAAATGTTTTTTAAAAACATACATTGAGAAATAATATAAAATATTTGAAACTTGAAATTTCATATAATGTATCGTGGATAAATGCGAATAGGGAGGGAAAACAAGTGAAATTCAAAGGGAAAAACCCTTTTAGTTATTTTTAATATTTTTTCCAACAATTTCATTCCTAGAAGGGTTCAAAAAGATCAATTTTATAGATACATAATCTGAAACAATAATATTATAAAATTAAAAACAAAAAAATATCAGGGTGGTATAACTTGTAAATGGAATATAAATGTTCAATATGAAGAATTATAACTCAAAGAAAAAGGATTTGAGTTGCCAATTATAGTTACGAGGAACATACTCAATGATGGATTTTACAATTAAAGAAAATAATTATTTAATAAAAATAATTAAAATAATATGATAAGACATAATACATTTCAGGGGTAATATGTAACCAATAAATATGAAATAATTTCATTGAATGATAACAACTCAATGAATAAACATAGTGGCAAAAAACTCTTAGAGCTTGTGTAACACTTAATCAAAATACATTTGAAAAAAAAAAGTTGATATAGCTATATTTATAACATGAATTGTGAGGATATAAGTTCTATAAAATTAATATTATAGTAAAAAAATGTAAAATGAAAAAAAAATAACCATGGGAACAGTATGTAACATGTATCAAAGAATCTCAATTGGGACCAAGAATACCCCTATACAGTGAGTAACACATTATTCATAACCCCTTGAAAGGAAGGGAATATAATTGAGAATAAAATATATTTATTAAAATATAATAAATTATACGACATATAAAATATATATTATTAACACCACATATGAGAGATTTTTTTTATAACAGGAAACATGTATGAAAATGAAGAATTTGAGATGAAAACACATATCTTGATATTGATTTATTATGGAATTGAATCAAACATCATAAAAAATTAAAATAAGATAAATAAATACATAATAAATAACATTTATTAAAAATATATTAATTTATAATCATCATTTATAATATATATATATATATATTATTTAGTTGTTAACTATTTTTCACATGGGGTGAATGTAATCTTCATCACATTGAACTAATTTCAAAAAAATGTTTTGTAACGATTAATTTTAATATATTAATATCATATATATTATGTAATATATTGTAAAATATCTTCCAATGTAGTTTATATAGATATAATATTATTTAATGGTTGTTTTTAATAAAAACCATGATGATGCAATCAATTATGAACATGTTTCGGTGATTCCTAACCAATGAATGGTGATTTATTAATTCAGGAGTTAACATTTTATATACCCCTTCCCAAAAAATATTATATTGATATTTATATATTATTATACTAGTAATGAGGTTCTAATATACAACCTTGATACAATTTCATATCATTGTTCTAGTAGGCGGTTAATACATCCAAAACAGTAACATATTATGATTATTTGAGGATTATGTGTTCATTTAGTTTTAATATCATTATATAAAATTCATAATGATCACATATAGTGTTTTTAATTATTATATATCATATTTTTAAATAATTATAAAAATAATATAATTTATATATACCATTACTTATAAATAATAGATCCTTATATTCTTAGTTTTCATAATTAAAGGATTGAACTAAAAATGATCATTTGTTGATCATACCATTAATATGATAACCAATGTACCATAATAGATCCATATAGATATAATAAACAATAGAAATTTAATACAATTAAATGATCACTACTATCCTAATATTGATGTGATGAAATTAAAATAAAAAATTTATATTTATATAGAGGTAGTGGTAAAAAAACATGCATGGATAACAATTATGAATTTTCAAAGAACATCAGACATGATAAATGTTAATTGTTAATTTATAATAATAATTATAGAATGAATATATAAAATTATTCTATTACATACATTTTTATACCATCCTTGTAACCTCTAAAATGAAAATAAAACTTGTTTCATGAACTAGATGCTAATCCACACAACACATGATTTACATTATAATTTTTTGTAATGGAACAGGGTAGTGATGCTAATTATTATAACATCATTATAATAAAATAATTGTATTATATTAATACTGATAATGTCATTTTATGACTGTGTAATTAATTTTTTTTAAATTTAATTGCACATAATTTTTTAGATGAATATTATATTAGTATAAAATTTATACCACACATATTGAATTACCTCTTTTGCAATGGGGGGTTAGAATTTGAGGGATGGAATTATGATAACTATAAAAAACATAATGTGGATACTTTTATGTAGAATTTATTTTAATACAGATTGTTCTATCATAATTGGTTTGTTGTGTTATGTTATGTGAGGAAATGATATCCTTAATTATAAGTGAAAATGTATTGAATTTTTAATAATATCAAAATGCATTCAATAATGGGAAGTCAGAATTTAATAAATTACTTCCAAAAAGTGATAAATAATGAATATAATATGTGATAATGTTTATAAATGAACTATCCATAAATTCTCACATTTTGTTAAACATTTTTTAAGCATTTAATAAATATATTAATTACATTAATAATTTTAATTTTAACTGTGGTAATTAGTTTTTACATATTGTGACCTATCTTTTACATAAAAAATAAAATTTCATATTTTATATAATTTATAACCACTGATTCATTATTTTAAATCAATTTCATTTGATACAAGTTATAAAATATTTAAAAAAAATTATTTTTAAAATAAAATTTTAAAATGATTAATAACTTTTTTCTAGAAAATATTACAATCATTTTAAATAATAAAATATGGTTTTGTAAATTAATAATATAATTATTAAAATTATAAATTCTAATATAAAACATAAAAAACATTAAAAAACTGATTCATGAAATGTAAATTCATACTTGTATACTAATATACTCATAAAATTCGTTTTATTTGTAGAAAGTATGTTTGGAACTATACACCTAAAAATATTCTGTTTAAAAAAATGTTAAATGTTTCTATAATTATTATTAATCAATAAATGATAATATATTTTTAAATTATATTTCATAAATTTTATATATAAATATCTAAAAAATAATAAAATATTGTGGAAAAATATTCATATTGGGAAAAAGTTTAAATTGTTAACTATTATTTATACTTATTTATGAAAAAAATAATAATTAATAAATTAGAATATATTAATAATATCATAACTATAATTTATTAGTTCCTAATAATTATATTCCTTTTCTCTTCAAATAATATTTTAATATGTATAAAATACATTTTTAATACAAAATGAAAATTGAAAAAGTACAAACATCCATGATATATATACATATTAATAGATTGTTACAATTAAATATAATTATACTTATATAACCCATTGAGATATTCACATAATACCTATGATATTTTCATACTCATATAGATGTTATGGGAGGTGTTTCTATTATCATAAATCTCATGAATATTTCCACAAACATGAATTTATCTCACATATGATTTCTCAAATACTGTAATTACTTGATTTTGTCTTGGGAATGGTCATGATAAATCTCTAGTTATTATAAATACTCAAAAATAACAGTTATATAGGATTAATATTATATAATTACTACACTCAATTTTTTTTATCGTTTCCGCAACACAAGTACTTCATTTTAAACACACTATGTTATTTCTTATATTATAATGGAACAATTTTGTTTCACTGTACCGTGCTTTTGTTTTGGTTTTGTTTTTAATGATAGAAAATCAATTAAAAATATTTGTGTTATTTCATAGTAATCATTTTTTTAATATCATTAGATGCTATATTATCATATTTTTCTCATGTAATCATAATTTATTCTTTTTCTATATGATCTTCATCAACATCTTCATCCTTTCCCAAGAAGACACATTCTATGATACTTCTTGATTAAATATTATCTTTTCTTAAATTATATTTATTGGCGAAACCATGTTATTGAATTAAAATTATTTTTTATTTATTATTAATCATCATCAATATTTTTTGAATAACTTTTATCAATTATTCTTTCCCTTCCATCTTAAAAACGTCCATGAGTTCCATGCCCTCAAATCATATTTTAACCCTTTTAAATTTTGTAGCCACTATAGAACAAATATAATCTCCAACAACTTCCTCTTCAACACATTTTCTACTAATTTAAATACTCAACATGTCATTAACTCCCATCAATTCTCAAAATTATTTATTTCATTCCCCATTCATAACACATATTTTATGTTCCATCAAACTACTATGTAGGTCGTCTATTGATATCTCCATATGATTAGAATTTTCTTGAGTTAAGTGTGATTATCCAAAATATCTTTATTACAATATTCAAATCATGATACATTTCAAAAAAACTATGGATGGTTCTGACGTCCTCAATAATGTAGTGGAAGAAGACACAAATATTTTCTACATTATAGTTATTTAATTCATCATACCAATTATTTAAATATTAATATAATTAAAAATTTCAATATGTTTTCTATTATAAATATCATTCAAAATATCCCATATGGCCATTGGGATTGAATATATCATCAATTTTAAGTATATAAATCTTTATAAAGCAAGGGATAAAGAAATATATTCTTTGATATCATCATCAAAACGTTTTTTGTCTCCTTCAAATATCTAAAAATATAAAAAATCATTGTTTATAACTCCTTGAATGTTTTTATAAAAAACAGATGATTCAATATAAATTAAATGAGATATAATTCTATTATTAAGTATATTTTAGTCACTCTATTTAAATAATGAATCTTTATTTTAATTAGAAATCATTTCCATGAAAAATGGATATTCTATGAAAGATTAATCACCTTATACATGTGTATTTTATTCCAATTATTTCAATCACAACAGCTAAAACCCGATGAGGGGATGGGTGAATTAGGGTATGACATTTAAAAAAATTATTTTTTCCTTATTTGATAATAAAAAAACATACTAACTATTTTGGGTTTTCATATATGACATAAAATATCATAATGGAGGATATGTGTAATAGGATGCCACATTTTACATGTTAAACCAAAATTGATAACCTATGGAGAATACATTGATTGGATGTTGAAATAACTAAGAATAATAATCTATAGTATAGTACTTATAATAATTTAGTAATGGGACAATATGGATCCATTGTTCACACCTTCTTATTGAATTATTTTCAATTCTGTAGTCAGATAAATACAAAGATAAAACAAACATGATTGTCATATTATGGCCAATTATTATAAATAAAGACATAAAACTAGACAATTATTATCTTTTTGATCCTTCACTTATCTATCTTCATCATTCTAGATCAATATAGTGAATCCAAAATACTTTACATCCATTTCACCCATTAATAATCATGTTTTTAATAAAATTGCACCCGCATCCCGTTTATTTAAATTTTACCGAAATATTACCTATACAAAAATATAGAAACTATCAGGATTTATGAAATACTTTCCCTCTTCAAATATATTGAAATTACACTATTTAATTAACTAATATTATTTAATAAAGAATAGGAAAAATCAATATTGAATATGGTCAATGTCATACTCTTCAGAAGCATTTACACATAAATTCTTGGTTCAGAAAAATATATGAAATATTTCCCATTATGTTACATAATTTCAAAATAACCCAGTTTTTAAATTTAAATCTCCATGAAAAACAAAATAATTTGAACATTTATTTTTAGAATTATATATCTTATATTCCCTTATTTATAAAAAAAATTATTCATTTGTTAATCAATTCTCACGATTAATATGTGGAAATGGAATCGACAAGGATAACTGTGACTAAAATGAGTTCATTATAATGTTCAAATGATAAGATTTGAATTTCATTATAGATAATATTTTAAAATTTCCATTAATAATCCTTCTAAATACAACATATATAAAAGGAAAAAACCATAATATATCAATGAAATAATCATTCTGTAGACCCCATTTTACATATAAATTATTATCTTGAAGGAATTATTCCATCATTACAAATATCCACTCATTCCCATGCTGGTTACATTCATACTAATTAGGAATTAAATAATCCATATGAAAATTGACTTTCTCATAAAGGATTAACCATGCATCCATAAAATGACATCATTATTCCTTATGATTAGCTAGTTGATCCCTAGTAAATAACTTTCATCTTTAAAAATTCATGATTACTCCATATTAAGATATTCACAATCATTAGGAAGAATTATTTCATACCTAAAACATTATACATTACCGTAAATTGTCCTTAAATCCAATGGGATATTTTTTTTACAATTTTCATTTTTAAAAATTTCGGACACATAAATGATTTCAATGACACTTATGGAATATATTATATAATTTTTTTAAAATTTACTCCTGAAAGTATTTTTACAATTATAGTAACATTACTGTACTTTTTTAAATCAAATCAATATAATTATAATTATAGAAAAAGATAAAAAATTAAAAACATATTTTTGTTCAAAATTTACAAATTTACATGTTATGATTCTATCAAATGGAAAAAATATCCAATTACAACATTTATTTATACCGTTATTCACCCAAGAGATCTTTATAGGTTTGAAATCAAGCATCCATGTCATTTATATAATATTAATCAAGTAATAAATATATGGGTCCCATATTTCTCTGTTCATTCCCCATGTTCTAGACATAGATATTTTATAAGGATTATGTATTTGATGCCAATTCATTAAACCAAAATTTAGAATTAAAACTCGTAGTAGCCTCTTAGTCAGTTGAACTTTTATCTTTCATAAATATTAAATTTTTATCAGTTTAAAATTAAATTTCTATCTATAAATAATCAAAAATGTCCTAAAGGGTTATCGAGGTTCGTTTGAAACCTATATCAGATCTATTTCTACAAGCACTTATCGAATCGACTATCCTTGTTTCTCAAAAATCCAATTTTTTTTTTCTTTTGATGATCCCCAGATTTAGTGTCCCCCTTATTAACTCATTTATTAATATTATATTAGTTAGGTAAATTAATTGTATGATCCAAAAAACAATGTTCAATTTTATATTACTAAAATAATATCATATAGTTTATATAAGATATCTCAAAAATAAAAACATTGGTAATTTATGTTTATTCATATATAAAAAAATAAAACATATATTCCATATCCCAAAATTCCAATAAAATAATATTAACTTTTCCACCTAATAACTATATCATAAGGAAATTTTATTGATTATTTATAGATAATATATTTTTCTAGGAATGGAATAGTTTCAAGAGTGAATCAATAGAATGATATTGGAATTCCACACTAACTCATCATCAATTGAACCATGGGTAAAATGGTAGGATTCATCATTTGTAAGAAAAAATTTCATTATCATATGATATGGGTTCTAAAACTATTAAATTATATCATAGATGATTAGAAATATCCTTGATCAAGTATTCAATATCAATATTTTATTAAACAAACCTTATAAATTAGTCGAATTGATATTATTAAATAATTTAAAATTTCCTTAAACTATTTAATGATTTCAAAACTTTGGTACTATAAGGCCCCAGCCTTAAACCTTACTTAATCTTGAGTTATTACAAGATTACACATTGAGGATCTTTTCAGGTTTAGAGTTTTAGAGAATTAGATCATAAAACTTTCATTACATTCCACATTTAAACAAAGTGGTTACATAAAAGATAGTATTAATTTTTCCTATCAACGGGAACATATTTAAAATAAAACATGGATTCTTTCTTGACACTTCTTGGACACTATCATCAAATAATGTACCCTTTCCTTGACCCGTGAAAAACATTTCAAAAACATGGGATGAGCATAAAAAGCTCAGTAAGGGATATAAAAAGTATGGAAAGGAAACATGAGTACATATATACATAAGAATGAAAACATACTTTCCCATAGAGAATAATCACTTTAACATACCTCATTAAATCATGAATAAATCATAGAAATAATAATACATAAAAGGTAACATGAGGCATTCATAACATTCTTACGTAGGGAGTAACCCTCTTGGTTACGTTTGGAATACCCATCACTGTATATTCCCTAAATCTCTTCGGATAAACCTTAACGTTTCAATCCTTCGTGTTACCCAATGCATTAGAGAGCTATATCGGGCTCACCCTCCCTTAGTTTATCACGGAACCACCCGTATTCATAACAATTCCCAAGAACCATAACATAATCGTATCACATAAAACATGCATGAAGGAAACATAACATTTCCACATTTCAATCACAAGTTATCAATAAAACACATTGATATAAAAAACCTTTTGAAAACCATTTTCAATACAAAAATAAAAGAAAAGTAAAACATGGTATTTATTTTTCTTTCAAAAAGAATTTATGGATTGTAGAGGAAGCCGAAACTTAAACAATGGTCACGGCGGTGGAGAAGTCATTGTCGCCGCATACGTATGACAAAAACATTCCCTTTTGTCGTTTTGTAAAATGCTTCATATAACAAAGATTCCTTTTGGATAAACGTAAAAGTGAAAGGGGGTTTATACACTGTATAAAAAAAAGTTGTGTATAAAACAAAATATGCCTCAATGAAAGGAGATTGAGATGAAGTCGCTTACAAAGACGGTATCCTTGGTTTAAGGACAAATCAATTACATAATTATGTGTGACAAGCGAATACACCAAATATAAGTGGATATTATGTGTAAAAAAATCAAAGGTTATTAAAAAATATTCATAGAACAACATATTAAAGGAGTACATGTTTATCCTAAAGAATCAAATTTGGGTTAAGAAGTTCCCTTGCAAAAATTTGACAGCCTAACGACATCACTACAAAATTCAGAAAATGAGTTGATGAGAGATAAAAAGGGTATCTCATCACATGGACATAAAATTTAAATCAATAAGGATATAGAAGAACATATCCCAACATAATAGTATGTGAATTAAAAGATATAACAAATGAAGTCTTTTAAAAAGAGGAGGGTGAAATGTTCCCTTACTGACATGGGTATCTTTCGAAACATACGCCCCGTGAAAGATGGACAATACAACATTGATGTAAATACTCATAAATGAAATTATATTACACAATGAGTAAAATAATGGGCAGTACATACACCACTCAAAGAAAATTGTGGCAAATGTAGCATTAATCTCATGGAAATAAAAGTGAGATGAAAAATCTCTTACGAAGACTCGGCAGCCTAACGACGCCACTTAAAACATCCAAAATGGATTGATGAGAGGAAATAGGGTCTCTTGTCATATCAAAATAAAGTTTAAAGAAAGAGGAATACAAAATAACATCCCCCAAAATAACAAAGAGGAGCTTAAAAGAAGTGACATAAAGGAGAGTACTTAAAAAGAAAGAGAGAGGTTGGATCTCTTACGAAAATTCGGCAGCCTAACGGCGCCACTCAAAACTTCCAAAATGGATTTATGAGAGAGGATAGGGTCTCTCATTATATAAACATAAAAATTACATTAAGATTAATATAAAATAATATCCTAATAACAAGAAAGATGATCTTTAACAGGAATGACATAAAAGAGTGTACTTTAAAAGAAAGAGAGGAGTCGGATCCCTTACCTCAAGTCCAACTTGTCTTGTTCGTTTCTTTATATTCCTGAATAATAAACTTTGGTCAATTTATAATTGACTAAGGACCTCATTTAAAGATTATTTTTCAGTTCATATCACATATTATAATGTAATAATAATTGTTTAATAATATTAGTTCATATCAGACGTTTTTGCCGATGTTTAGTACATGAATCAAAAATGAACTTGTTTGAAAAATGATTGTCCATGTAGTTATAAGTAAATAATTTCCAGAATAGTATTAATGATTAAAATATCATATATATCCATTACATATTCATTTTATACTATTCTATATCATTTGGAGATAAAAACTAAAAGCACCGCTCATGGAGACGGTAGGCCGTACGTACGCATGAACGCTACTTTCATTTTTTCTTTGTCATATTAATGGAATTAAAACAAAATGAGAGAGATATATATATATTTTATAATTCCAGAATGATATCCATAATTTAGATTTAATATATTACATATATATCCATTATATATATGTACTTATAATAGTACATAACATTTTGAGATAAGAAATGAAATGTACCGTTCATGGAGACAGTAAGTCGTACGTACGCATGAACGCTACTTCCATTTCTATTTCATATTTAATGGAATTAAAACATAATGATACATAATATTATTTTAATTCCAGTATTGTATCATATAAAATATCATTAAATATATCCTTTATACATACCACATATGGTATTAACGAATCAAATCACTTTGAGGGGGCGGTAGTCCGCACTTCCTTAAATGAAGATATCACGTTTACCCATAATGGAAACCATAAAGGTATGCCATAAAAGAAAAATACAGAAGCTTAAGTAAAACATAAACATATTATATATCATATATAAATATAGTGTCATCTTAATTGCCACCTTTGAAGGTGTTAGAAGAATGTTGAACAATCATCGTTTCGTGAGGTAGAAAATCGACAACCACAGAAACAGTATGTTCTTTAACTATTAGACGAAGGTTTGTGTAATTTTAGCTCGAATACTTCTTATAAAAACATCCTAGTATATTGAAGATACTGTAGATGTTACAAAAGAAATTAATAAAAAGAGTTTACGGGGTTGGAGAAGCAAAATAAAACAAAAGGACTCATGTGAAGACATTACCTTAAAATCAGGTAACTCCCTTTGGTTTGAGCTCAAAGGCTTCATTGGGAAGACTTCTGCCCCAAATTAGGCTTCAAGGAGTTATAGAGGGATGTGGAGAGAAAAAATAGGCAGGGGTGGCTGAGCCAAAGGCTTTGTAAGTGTGGGTAAGGATGTAGAGGTGGGGGCCTTTTATAAGAGGAGAGGAGGGGGACTCTTGGAAAGTAAAGAAATGTTACTTTATTTCAGAATGTGTTTCGGATTTTAATGGTCCCACATTGATGTGTTTCGAGTATAAAGTGATAAGGGTTCTAAATAAACTCATTCAATAGGTTTTGGTCATGTTTAGATCTTAGATTTTACATTATCTTTTGATTTTATTTAAATCGTTAAATAATGAGGTCATCGCTGCATCATCACGAATTTATAAATAATTTAATTTATTTAATGTCTAAAAATTATAAAAAAAATACTATGATGTAGGAAATCTTTTTATAATTCCAATTAATATTTATAGTCAAACTTATGACTTGTATAACCCCATGTAAAAATTGTTTTAGTAAAACATTTCATGTTTGTCTCATATTTACTTTAAAATTAAATAAAAAGATATTTCGTTCATTTTCCAACCAAAGTGGCTCCATGGGGTCCCAAAGTTGACCCATGGATTTTTTTGGTCTTCCATGAAACATACAATGAGGGTAGGAAATGTGTATAGGTCATTTCATTTTATTAAAACATTATTCTTACCTTAAACTACACTAATTACTTTTAATCGCGATTAAAAACTTAATAAGTTACTATTAACCAAAAAATTATTTTAATCCCATTGAACCACAATTTAATTCTTAATGAAAACCATGTATGTCGGATTTTTGAAATTCAAAACACAAATATGGAAAATTTTCATTTAAATGGAAAAATCAGTTTTTATAAGTACCACTTAGTGGTTTCACTATTCATCAAAAATTGAAGTTTTTCAGAAAATTACCAAAAGTTCACCCTAAGCTATATTTGATATTCCAAATTAAAAAACGATTTATATTTTAAATAATTCAAAACATATTAGTTGCATTAAATAATTTAATAATTAATTCCCACTGTCAAAACAAATAGCATGTTTTTAGGAAACAATAAGTATCAAAAGATTGACTCTAGTTTAAGTCCAATTTCAAGATGAAATTAATTTCAACGACCACAATTGGATTAAATGGTAAAAATATATTATAATTTAACTTTAAAACAAATTCAAATATAATATAGTCAAATAAATAAATTAGATTAAAAATTGGTTTTGAATTAATATAAAACATTTTTCACTGTTTATTAAAAATTGAACTTTTTCGGAAAAATTCCAAAAAATTACACAAAGTAAATTTTGATGTCCCGATTCTAAAGAAGAATTTTATTTTTTCAAATATAACACATAAAATTGTCAAAAAGTGGATTTAAAAGAGGTTCGCCATCAAAAGGCGGTTAATCGATTTTTTAAAGAATGTTAGAATGATTACGCTTAAAATTGGATTCATTCGCATTTTTAATCCTCTAACATTTATTATAAAAAGTAAAAATATTTGAAAAACATATATATTCATTTTGTAGTTAGTCCTATTCATTCCCTCCATTACAATGGCTAGGAATTAACAACCATTTAAAATATTATTATTTTATTGTTAGAGTGCAACGTAAGATTCCCAAGAAACTCGTTGTTGCGTGTTGGGTACGCCATCATGCATAACGTCCCCCTTTAAAGTTATATTAACATTTTATTCACAAATATGGATAAATGTGAAAATGTCATACTCTTTATTTACCTGGGATGTTACATCCTTCCCCCCTTTTGGGAATTGCGTCCTCAGAATTTTAAAACTGGGCTTGGAAACTTCATTGAAAATCCCACATCGGAACAAGAGTCGGTAAAAAAATCACTTTAAAAAAAAGAGACTTTCAATGGTCACCCGAGTTAACCCATACTAGGATTATATTTAGGAAAACATGGACATGGAAGAAAAAACAAAGGGTCATGTTCTGATGGAGAGTGATAGTACACATGTCTTGGAGAAAGTTAACCATAAGAAAATCACAAAATTGTGATGGGTTAAACGGTATTCGATTCCCCAGTAGGAAAAGTTAACAGACAAAATTTTTGTTTTAAGTTAATCTTCATTGTGGAATTTATTTTTGATCTTAAGGAAACATACTTACTTGTCATGTTGACTTTCAACTTTTACTAGATTTCTTACAAAAAATTATACTTTCCCCAAAAGACGAGTATTTAGGAAGACTTGTTCACATTAAGAGTACTATAATAAACTTCTATAGGATCACCTAATCCATAAAAGAGAACTATATACTTCCAATATCTTTATACCTTAACCAAAACCTAAACCAACAAGGTTATTACAAGATTAGATAATCCAGAAAAGGATAACCCTTTATAAAAAGAAAATCTATTCTTAATCAACAAAAATTGTCCAATGAAGCCCAAAGTTCAATGAGGACCATTTGATAAAAAAAATTTCCATAAAATTCTTCAAACTAAACCAAACTAAGATTGAAACCCAAATATTTGAAGGATTTAGTCACATAGTCTTCCAAGTTAAATCGTAACATTTATCTCCAAACAACATCCGTTGCTCTAAATGTCTCGTATTGAAAAGTAATTAACCTAATCACAAATCCTCCATGATAGGTTTATCATTTCCATAGATAACCCAAAATAAAATTATAGTTGATTCCTAAATTCATCTAACTAAAAAGAATTAGTCAAACTAACCAGGGACATCACGTAGTCTAGTGGTAGGCAATAAATACCAGTCGCACTTTGGTTGTGGGTTCGATTCCAGCAGCTTTGTCCGACGCGACGGGTTGTCACACAGTCTGCGTGTTGTCCTTTTTCCAAAACATTATAATTCTTAAAACATTCCCCAAAACGAGATAAAATCTTCAAAAATGATCCTAAAATATTTTAACCTCAAGTTTATCTCGGGCCTTTAATTTTCCATCATAACATATAATAACCCATAATTACCAAAAAAATTAGGGATCATATAAACTCTAATGGTTACCTTTATAATTATTACCTAAACTTCCACATCGATTGGTAATCTCGTACATGATTCATTACAGATCATACCAAGGTTCAAGTGGTTGATCATGACTCCTTGATATTTGGTTTAGAACAACCATAATTTCCCTCATTGAATCCCCCATTTTATCTAGTATCTTAATCAGAGAACCACCACATTTTCCTTCAAACCTGTTGTCTCTTTGGTGCCTGCTAGATCCATCCATTCACTAAAAATATAAATTTCAGTGTGAGTATATCCACAAAACCATCATGTACTATTGAGGAAGGTAAACACTAATATATACTTACTCATTCACTTCATCTAAAACTAGGACACTTTCTGAAGTCCTAACCATTATGGTAATGTCACCTGTGCTTAGAGAATACCCGAACCTCTAATGTTATCTAAACCGACCTTTGATACCAACTATAAGGCCCCAGCCATAAACCTTACTTAATCTTGAGTTATTACAAGATTACACATTGAGGATCTTTTCAGATGTATAGTTTTAGATAATTAGATCATAAAACTTACATTATATTCCACATTTAAACAAAGTGGTTACATAAAAGATAGTATTCATTTTTCCCATCAACTGAAACATATTTAAAATAAATAATAGATTCTTTCTTGACACTTCCTTGACACTATCATCATATCATGTACCCTTCTGTTGACATGTGAAAAACATTTCAAAAACTTGGGATGAGCATCAAAAAGCTCAGTAAGGGATATAAAATGTATGGAAAGGAAACATGAGTACATATATACATAAGAATGAAATCATACTTTTCCCATAAAGAATAAGCACTTTAAAATACCTCATAAAATCATGAATAAATCATAGAAATCATAATACATAAAAGGTAACTTGGGGCATTCATAACATTCTTACGTAGGGAGTAACCCTCTTGGTTACGTTTGGAATACCCACCACAGTATATTCCCTAAATCTCTTCGGAGAAACCTTAACGTTTCACTCCTTCGTGTTACCCAATGAATTGGAGAGCTATATCGGGCTCACCCACCCTTAGTTTATCATGGAACCACCCGTCTTCATAACAATTCCCATGAACCATAACATAATCGTATCACATAAAACATGCATAAAGGAAACATAACATTTCTACATTTCAATCACAAGATATCAATAAAACACATTGATATAAAAAACCATATGAAAACCATTTTCAATACCAAAATAAAAGAAAAGTAAAACATGGTATTTATTTTTCTTTTAAAAAGAATGTATGGCTTGTAGAGGAAGCTGAAACTCAAACAATGGTCACGGCGGTGGAGAAGTCATTGTCGCCGCATACGTATGACAAAAACATTCCCTTTTGTCGTTTTGTAAAATGCTTTGTATAAAAAAGATTGCTTTTGGATAAACGTAAAAGTCAAAGGGGGTTTATACACCGTATAAAAGTAAGTTGTGTATAAAACACAATATGCCTCAATGAAAGGAGATTGAGATGAAGTCCCTTACAAAGACGATATCCTTTGTTTAAGGACAAATCAATTACATAATTATGTGTGACAAACAAATAAACCAAATATAAGTGGATATTAAGTGTAAAAAAATAGGAGGTTATTCACACATATTCATAGAACAACATATTCAAGGAGTACATGTTTATACCAAAGAATCAAATTTGGGTTATGAAGTTCCCTTGCAAAAATATGACAGCCTAAGGGCGTCACTACAAAATTCAGCAAATGAGTTGATGAGAGAGAAAAAAGGTATCTCATAACATGGACATAAAATTTAAATCAATAAAGATATAGAATAACATATCCCAACATAATAGTATGTGAATTAAAAGACATAACAAAAGAAGTCTTTTAAAAAGAGGAGGGTGAAAGGTTCCCTTACTGACATGGGTATCATTCGAAACATATGCCCCGTGAAAGAAGGACAATACAAAATTGATGTAAATACTCATAAATGAAATTATATTACACAATGAGTAAAATAATGGGCAGTACATACACCACTCAAAGGAAATTGTGGAAAATGTAGCATAAATCTCACGGGAATAAAAGTGAGATGAAAAATCACTTATGAAGACTCGGCAGCCTAATGGCGCCACTTAAAACTTCCAAAATCGATTGATGAGAGGAAATAGGGTATCTATTCATATAAACATAAAGTTTACAGAAAGAGGAATATAAAATAACATCCCCCAACATAACAAAGAGGAGCTTAAAATAAGTGACATAAAGGAGAGTACTTAAAAAGAAAGAGAGAGGTTGGATCTCTTACGAAAATTCGGCAGCCTAACGACGCCACTCAAAACTTCCAAAATGGATTGATTAGAGAGAATAGGGTCTCTAATAATATGAACATAAAAATTACATTAAGAGTAATATAAAAGAATATCCCAATAACAAGAAATATGAGCTTTAACATGAATGACATAAAAGAGTGTACTTTAAAAGAAAGAGAGGAGTCTGATCCCTTACCTCAAGTCCAACTTGTCTTGTTCGTTTCTTTATATTCCTAAATAATAAACTTTGGTCAATTTATAATTGCCTAAGGAACTCCTTTAAAAATTATTATTCAGTTAATATCACATATTATAATGTTATAGGAATTTTTTAATAATATTAGCTCATATCAGACGTTTTTGCTGATGTTTGGTACATGAGTCAAAAATGAACTTGTTTGAAAAATGATTGTCCATGTAGTTATAAGTAAATAATTTTCAGAATAGAATTAATGATTAAAATATCATATATATCCAGTACATATTCATTTTATACTATTCCATATCATTTGGAGATAAAGACGAAAAGCACCGCTCATGGAGATGGTAGGTCGTACGTACGCATAAACGCTACTTTCATTTTTTCTTTGTCATATTAATGGAATTAAAACAAAATGAGAGAGATATATATAAGTTATAATTCCAGAATTATATCGATAATTTAGATGTAATATATTACATATCTATCCATTATATATATGTACTTATAATAGTACATAACATTTTGAGATAAGAAATGAAATGTACCATTCATGGAGACGGTAAGCCGTACGTACGCATGAACGCTACTTCCATTTCTATTTCATAATTAATGGAATTAAAACATAATGATACATAATAGTATTTTAATTCCAGTTTTGTATCATATATAATATCATTAAATATATCCTTTATACGTACTACATATGGTATTAACGAATCAAATCACTTTGAGGGGGCGGTAGTCCGCACTTCCTTAAATGAAGATATCGCGTTTACCCATAATGGAAACCATAAAGGTGTTCCATAAATGAAAAATACAGAACCTTAAGTAAAACATAAACATGTTATATATCATATATAAATATTGTTTCATCTTAATGGCCACCTTTGAAGGTTTTAGAATAATGTTGAACTATCATCGTTTCGTGATGCAGAAAATCGCCAACCATAGAAACAATATGTTCTTTAACCATTAGATGAAGGTGTGTGTAAGTGTAGCTCGAATACTTCTTATAACAACATCCTATTATATTGAATATACTGTAGATGTTACAAACGAAATTAATAAAAAGAGTTTAGGGGGTTGTAGAAGCAAAATAAAACAAAAGGACTGAAGTGAAGACATTACCTTAAAATCGGGTAACTCCCTTTGATTTGAGCTCAAAGGATTCTTTGGGAAGACTTCTCCCAAAAATGAGGGTTCAAGGAGTTAGAGAGAGATGTGGAGAGACAAAATGGGAAGGGGTTGGCCGAGCCAAAGGCTTTGGAAGTGTGGGTAAGGAGGTAGAGGTGGGGGCCTTTTATAAGAGGAGAGGAGGGGGCACTCTTGGAAAGTAAAGAAATGTTACTTTATTTTAGAATGAGTTTCGGATTTTAATGGTCCCACATTGATGTGTTTCGAGGATAAGTTGATAAGGGTTAGAAATAAACTCATCCAATAGGTTTTGGACATGTGTTGGTCTTAGTTATTAAATTATCTTTCAATTTTATTTAAATCGTTAAATAATGAGGTCATCGTTGCATCATCATGATGTCGTAAATAATTTAATTTATTTAATGTCTAAAAATTATAAAAAAAATACTATGATATAGTAAATCATTTAATCTTTCCAATTAATATTTATAGTCAAAATTATTACTTGTATAACCCCATATAAAAATTGTTTTAGTTAAACATTTCATGTTTGTCTCATATTTACTTTAACATTAAATAAAAAGGTATTTATGTCATTTTCCAACCAAAGTGGCTCCATGGGGTCCCCAAGTTGACCCATGGATTTTCTTGGTCGGACATGACACATCCAATGAGGGTAGGACATTTTTCTAGGTCATTTCATTTTATTAGAACATTATTCTTACCTTAAACTACACTAATTACTTCTAATCGCGATTAAAAACTTAATAAGTTACTATTCACCAAAAAATTATTTTAATCCAATTGAACCACAATTTACTTCTTAATAACAACCATGTATGTCGGTTTTTTGAAATTCAAAACCCAAAGATGGAAAATTTTCATTTAAACGGAAAAATCAGTTTTTATAAGTACCACTTAGTGGTTTTACTATTAATCAAAAATTGAAGTTTTTCAGAAAATTACCAATAGTTCACCCTAAGCTATATTTGATATTCCGAATTCAAAAATGATGTCTATTTTAAAAAATTCAAAACATATAAGTTTCATTAATTAATTTAATAATTAATTTCCACTGTCAAAACAAATAGTGTGTTTTTAGGAAACAATAAGTATCAAAAGATTGACTCTAGTTTAAGTCAAATTTCAAGATTAAATTAATTCCAACGGCCACTGTTGGATTAAATGGTAAAAATATATTCTAATTTCACATTAAAACCAATTCAAAGATAATATAATAAAATAAATATATTAGATTAAAAAGAGGTTTTGAATTAAAATACAACATTTTTCACTATTCATTAAAAATTGAACTTTTTCGGAAAAATACTAAAAATTATACAAAGTAAATTTTGATGTCCCAATTCTAAAGAAGAATTTTATTTTTTCAAATATAACACATAAAATTGTCAAAAAGTGGATTTAAAAGAGGTTCGCCATCAAAAGGCGGTTAATTGACCTTTTAAAGAATATTAGAATGTTTACGCTTAAAATTGGATTCATTCACATTTTTAATCGTCTAACATTTATTGTAAAAAGTAAAAATATTTTACAAACATATATAATCATTTTGTAGTTATTACTATTAATTCCCTCCATTAAAATAGCTAGGTGTTAACTACCATTTAAAATATTATTATTTTATTATTAGAGTGCAACGTAAGATTCCCAAGAAACTCGTTGTTGCGTGTTGGGTATGCCATCGAGCATAACACCCCCTTTACAGTTATATTAACATTTTATTCACAAAAAAGGATAAATGTGGAAATTTCAAACTATTTATTTACCTGGGGTGTTACAGGTACCATTAGCAACATATAATCATACACACTTCATCAAAAAAGATGCATGCGAGCTATAACGACTACATTATTTGGTATACATTGGACGACATGAATTGTTATATATTTATTACAATTGTTTGTGACTAATATCCCCTTTTCATTTAAAAGGTTCTTTGTCCATTATTCTGATTAAACATGATTCACATTAATCATAAAAATTATTCTAATAGTTCCATAATTATATATATATATATATATAGATTCGTTGGTAACATTTCTCTTTCATATTCTCAAGGAAATGCATAAAAATATATTTTTTTATAAGAATAAACTACCTCGACCTTCTTATAATCAATGTTATTTTATGGCGTTTCCATATCCATACTATATAAACCATTCTCCAATTTTATAATTAATAAAAAATAAAATTCTCGTATATAAAATATCTATTTTTTAATCATGAATGAAAATCAATTCTTGTCTTAGTGAGATATAGAAATAAAACATCAATTTATATCAAGAATATAGTAACATATTTCCAACTAAAAAAACAATCCAACATATTGATATAGATATTATATAGAAATTTTAAATTTAAAATATTTTAGGGAATTTACAATTTATGGATTGTATTATCCTTTCATCAATTACAACACATTGATGAGTTAATGTACATTAGTAAAAAATTATGGTCCATGCCCATTATTGAATAAACATGGTTTAAAATGAGAGAAATTGATTTCTATAAAATTCACATTCAAATTCCTATACTCTTCTCCAGGTGAACTCTTCTAGTATAGAGTTAATAAGATATTAAATGATTTATTTGAAATGTTAGTTATAATTAAATTTATTAATGATTATATAATCTACAATAAAACATGATTGTTATCATTTATAAATATTATATATCATTTAAATGAATAATTTTATGAATAATTAGCCCACTAAAATTATGGCTAGGTATATCCAATCAATTAAAGAGCCATGTGTTACTTCCTTTCTAGGATTACCATTAGACTGATAGCTGGACCTATTGATCACATTGCCTCAATCATGCCTCCTTGTATGCAAGAGAAATCTAACTACATACGCGAGTGTACTGAGGTGATAGTGGGGATAATTTACCCTCATAATCTGAGTAACACAATGGTATAAAATTAATAAATTGAAGATACCATCATATGAATAATAATACTCAATTGGATAAAATATTACCAATGATAATTTACAAGATTTCATATATAATAGATGATGCTCCAATTGCAAGCAACAAAAAAAATAATATAACAATAGAAAATAAAACCTCAATGATCAAATACATTTTTATGTTATTCATGAGCCCAGTCATGTGCTTCCTAGATCCCAAGTAAAGAGAACAATACAACCATTGATTCCAAAGTCCTACAATCATGTAAGACTGCTCAGGTACACTAGTTCAATTATAGCCCAAGTATGGTGGGTAATGGTCTGGACCTCTCATGTCAATTCCATGGTTGAAATCTAGATTATGGGGTGTTCTAGGGGGTCAAGGGGTCATATCCCCAACACATTTCGACATTTCTAGTTCTGTGAAAAATGTTTCCACTATTTTTGAATAGTTTTATCCATGAGACAAATGTAAATAGTGTCATCAGTGAGACATATCTGAAAAGTGTCATCGGTGAGATAGTTGTGAGTAGTGTCATGAGTGATAGGGATTTGAAAAATGTCATCTGTGAGACCAATGTGAATAGTATCATCAGTGAGACTGATTTAAATAGTGGAATCGGTGAGACCGATGTGAATAGTGACATCGGTGAGACTGATGTGAATAGATCAATCGATGAGACTAATGTGAACAGTGTCATTGGTGATACTAAGGTGAACGATGTCATCAGTGAGACCGATGTGAATAGTGACCTCAGTGAGACCAATTTGAACAAGGCCATTGGTGAGACTAATGTGAATAGTGACATCGATGAGATCGATTTGAATATTGGAATCAGTGAGACTGATGTGAACAATGCCATCGGGGAGACCGATGTGAATAGTGTTGTTGGTAGGTGTACAATGTTTCCATCATCATATAGTTTCACCCATTTAACATTTCTTCCATGTTAAATGCATTCAATGCCTTGTTTTAATGGATCTAAAGACTATTCAAAGACCAAAACTCCTATATTAATTTTATTAAGGCTATGGATGCCTTTAATTGGTCAACAATATGGTTTAAGTTGATGTTATTTTATTTGAAAATCCATCATATCATAAACTAATACTCCGTTAAATCTTATAAAGGGATGATATATATTCCCCCAGATCAGCATTGTTGTTCCCTAGGGAGAAGTGATTAATCCTTTCCTTCATCACATAGAAGAGGTTTGAAAGGACCTTAATCTTTGGATCATTTCCCCTTGACGTTTCTTCCTGCTGTATGTGCACCCCCTTTTCGAATAAACCAACAAATGTTGATCTATTATCAATAAAAGGTATTATCTACCACCATTATTATGTTCTCTTCAATCACCCCCAGTTTTCTACTTGCCATTTTATGGAATGTTATCTCCATTCATTTAATGGGCTTTTCTTCGGTGTTAGTTTGTGAGGACGTGTCATCGCGTCCTAGGGTGGATGCAGTTGACATGAGGGAGGAGATCATAATTTGATCAGTGGATTGTTCATATATAAGGAACCACACAAACCTTTTAAGGTAGGGGATTCAATACATCCATATAATTTTACATGCAACTGTTGAGTTTTCATGGTTTATCCCACTATATCATAATGGAATATGTATAATAAATATATGAACCAGATAAATAAATTGAAATAATTCATATGTTATTTCCTCTTGTTGTGCATGATAGGGCGATATCTATTATTTCTGTGACTAACTTTACATTATTTATTGAAATTGGTAAATAACATAAACTATGATTTATTTTTATTATTTATCAGATATAAAGTGGCATGTAAATGAATTTGGTTGTTTCTGTTGTAAATTAATGATAATAAAATTGATCTAGTAACCATGTTTAATTAATTTGTGATAGATATGATATCTTTATATTTTTGTTTCCCACTATTGTATTGTACAAATAATAAATCTGTTAATTCCAAATGGATTAAACAATAGGTATTCTGATAAAAAGAAATTTCTTGGTAGGGTTGTGGGTTGCCCACCTTCTTGTAAGGCCATGTTACTTGTGATTTATATCCTAGAGTGCTCATATATTTGAATTATGGATGAATTCTTAAAGGTCCAAGAGATCAGTTTATAAGATGTTTATTTTCTTCCTATTGTGTTGTGATGTGAGCCTAGATGGCTATTGTGATATGTGGGGGAAAGAGGCCCATTGGTTTTTGTAGCAGTTGACACATAGAGTGGAGGGATGCATCATTTTTTGCATGTGGGTTTCAGGGATGACATTGAAGTTGATGAAACATGTTGGATGTGAATGTTTGGATGTTTACTAATTCTTCTTGGTTGTTTATCTACATTACTTTTCCCTCTAATCAATGTATCTAGTTATTCTTACCCTCATATAAAAAGGTGTGAAGATGCACTGCGTATGCCATGTGCTTTATTGGTATAGCTCCTCGAGGGAGGATGAGTATACACTCTTAAAATAGGTGGAAAGGACTTGACATGTTGTTCAACTACCCTCTATGTTGACACCCTTATGTTTTGAAGCTTAGAATGATTTCTCTATAATTCCTTGGAATACGAGAAATTAATAATTTTGTTAATAAATGATTGAATAAATGTTGATAACCCATGGGATTGTAGTTTTATGGGATGCAATTATGAGGTAATATTATCTGATAAGCTGTGGACTTGGATTGGTTATGCCTAGAGGGTATGAAACATTGTGTGTCAAGCTAATGAAATATAATGTATAATTGTTAATGGTTAATAAATGTTTAATAAATTACTTAATGTAATTTTAAACTGATAAAAATGAAATGAAGTAATGTAATAAATAATTTTAAATAGATGTGTGCTTATATGATACATAGTATTAAAAGGTGCTCCATGGTGTCTGAGAGACAATTTTTTTAGTAAATTCTCAGACTAGGTTATTCCCATAGTGTTGTTGTGATCTATAGTATATTCTATACTTTTTGTTTTTCTATATTCTACTCCACCCCATCAGTTAGGAAAACTAATACTCTATGGATTATGAGCTTTGGGGGTGTTTTCTATACCATTTTGTGGGAGGATAGTTGGATGAATACCCTCTTTGGCCCAACTCTCATCTCTTGGTTGTTACTTCTGCTGGTATGCATAGTGATTAGTTTTATCCATATATGTGTGTAGAGGACTATAATGGATTGCGGTTATTCATACACATATATTCAGGATATAGTTCCATATAGACTACATTACGTGTAACATGTATGGGTTCTGATCGATTGAGGATCCTTACACAATGTATGGTATATAATGGCATGAGGTTTAATACCTGATATACGATAAACATTATATGATCTATAGTGTCTCCTTGAAACAACATGGTTACATTGGATGTGTGGATGCTGTGGTTTTCTAACCCAAGTTGAATATTGTGGTGCTACACCCATTTTTCATCAAGCAAGCCTTTTTTGAGTGAGATTATTAGGATGTGCAAAGATGGGGAAAATAGAAAAAAAAAAGTTGGTAAGTGGTAGTGGGGTACTCATGATATTCTATAAATTTTATTTTATAATCATTTATGTGATACATGGTGAGAGTATCCATCATGTGGTTGTGAACTCAGTATACCAGTTTAGGTGGCGAGTTAGATTCACTTGTTGTTCATTGTTCTTTAGCATGTATTCATTACATTTGAACAAGTGGCTCCAGGGAGGATCCTACTAAGTATACAATAATACTCACCCATGGTATATATAAACTGTTTCTTAGGAAACATAGATTAGGTTTAAGATCAAGATGGGTATTACTATCTTGGTGTAGTGAGAGCTATTTGGGATTCATGGTTACTATTGTTTTTACTTACTTTTGGTACTCATAGTTTTCCCATTCAGGTGTAGTAGTTCTTATATGACATTACGTATATGTATGTGGGTTTTCTTTTATATCTTGTTCTGAGTTATATGTGGTTACTTTCTTTCTTATCTATCCATTTTTCATGTGTTCTCTTATAGGGTAATGCCTCTCACTTGTGCGTCCACTATACCCTCTCTACTAGTTGTCATCCCGAGGCCTACTGGAGGTAGGACTCAGGGGTCACCATCTCGCATCCCACATTGTCAACCTTGGAGGGGTAGACCTTCGGGGGAGGGGGTCTTGAATGATTATTTTAAATTGTCCGGTTGAGGTATAGGATGATGTTTGATGTTAGAAATAGGTGAGGATGCCTGGGTTGGTTGGGAAACTATGTCAGTTCAGTTTATCAAGTGATGTAATCACTAGATCCCAAATGATTCATATGCGTTTAGGGTCCCATGTGATCTGATTCATGGAAATTTGAGTATATAGTGGCTACTAGATATGGTGATACTGGTTGTAGGTTAGAAACCTTGGAAATGATAATGCATCATTATTTTTGTTCATGTGTTTGAATGGGTAGACCATGGGATAGGATAACCTAAAATTAATTAAAAATTAATTAATTAACTAATTTTGAGACTTCAATATTCTAGGTTTAGGAGCTATTGTTGTTTGTTATTTTGATGAGATAAATCTGAGTCGGTGTACTCATCATGTTTACACACAAGATGTCCATCTGGATGTGCCAGCAGGTCGTCACATTGTAGAGGATGACGACGACAAAAAATAGATGAGGACACTCGGTGTGTTTCAGTACTAGAGTCTACAGAAGTATAAGGGATCTATTTCAGATGCTTCCATTTAATACTAGTTGGGGGGGTTGATATAGATTCCAGTTTGATCAATTTTAGGAAAGGAGCGTTGTGTGTTGTAGGTTGTGACAATGCTGCGTGGAGCTACGAGGCAGTGGTTATTATTATTTTGTTTTGGATCACGTAGGGTTAGCAATCTCATTTGAGGTGTTTTGAGAAGAGTTCAGATTCATGTTTATTTCTTAGAACATGAAGGCATCATGTCTCTAGGCGCTTATTACCCTTTGACAGGGGAACTCCATTGTGCGAGAGTTTGGAATCCGTTTTAGGAACCCCTTACAATATGATTTGGGGATATTTCTAGATGCAGAGTCCAGGGAGAGGAATTTATTTGATGCTTTGCATCTATAGATCAAGTGCCAGGCCCCCAATTTATGCTGAAGAAATATATTGTGGTTCTAGTAAGTGAAGAGGGAATAGATAGTACATTGGATAGAACCGCATCATCATGATAATGGAGTGGTCATGATTCCTCACAAAGAAGAGTTGTGGTTTGGGGTTTAATGTTTTCTGGGTAGAAGTGTTTCTGTTTGGATGGGTGTATATCCCAGCCCCCAACATCTCATTTATCTGGGGGCAATAGCTCTATGACCTATAAAAAGTGATCAGGTGTATGATTTTCTTTTGCATATTGAGGTCATCAGCTGCAACAGTTCCTGAACTTTCAGGGCATCCAATAGGAACTAAGTGTTACCCCACATTTTCTTCCATTGCAGATGTTCCCACCGAGGCTGCAGTAGTAGGTTTCACTAGCATTGGATCAGCATAGAGTGGATGGGGTGGAAACAGGGAATCCCCATGATTCTCCCCATCTTTAGAGAGTACATTTCGGTCATGGCGGTGGTTATCATTAGGGTTAGAGAGGAAACAGAGGAGGTCGTGGTCATCTTCATGCTTTACCATTGCTAGCGCCAGGTGAGCCAGGAATCGTTCGAGGTACCCATTTCTGGTTTTTTACATTGTTGTATTCCTTGTTGGATTCAGGAGACACGCACAACTTCATATCATATCACCTACCCTTTTCCATTCATTGAGACCTTAGGTAATGAGGATTCCAGTGCTCTTGGTGTTGACTACTCCAGTTGGAGGTCGAAATGACTTATTTGATGTATATAATGACTATGAGCTGGTGTTGGGGAATCACCACTCTTAGGGATATTTATTATATTTATGTATACAACTATATGATGTCATCCTCATCATGGATTATTTGTATTTTTTATAGGATATCATGAATTTCATTAGGAGTCAGGTGGTGGTTTTCAATGCTGATAGAGTGGTGGTAGTGTTTTTTGGTGAGAAAGACCCTCAGATGGGTTAGAGGGGTATTCCATCCATATCATTTGTGATGGATGAGCTGATGCTATGTTATTTGGATGTTCAGTAGTTGTTGTTTCATAGGGTCATTGATGAGTACCCTGATGACATTCCAAAATACGTTGTTGCATTACCCAATTGATGTGAGATTGATTTTGGGACCGAAGTACAACCAGGAGCATATCATATGTTTATTTCTCTATATAGGATGGACCCCTATTATGTGATGGGTGCCATGTATATAGCTCAATGGTCTGTTACATTGTGGTATTGTTCAGCCATGTGTGTCATTGTGAGGTGCAATGGTTTTTTTCATGAAGAAGGAAAGTGGAAGATTGCTGGGTATCGATTTTCGTCACATAAACAATGTGGAAATGATAAATCACTATCATATTCCCAGGATTAATGATTTATTCAATCAAATGAAGGGTTCAAGTTGTTTATCAAAGATCGACTTATGATTAGGGTATCAACAGTTGTGTGTGATGGATAAGGAGATCCCAAAGACTGCATTCCATTGTCGTCATGGGCATTACATGATCGTTGTAATGACATTCAGTGTGAAAAATTCTACAATATTTTTCATGTGATTACTAAAGGCTATATTTTGTGACTTCCTTGATACATTTGTGGTGGTTTTCATCAATGATAGCCTTTTTTAATCCAAATCGGAGTGGGAGCATGAAGAGCATCTACACAACGTTTTAGGGAGTTCATCAACAACAATAGCTATTTGGAATATTGTCTAAGTGTGTGTTTTGGGATCGAGTCATTAATTTCATGGGGAATGTGGTGTTCTATCAGGGAGTAGATGTGGATCTATTGATGATTGAAGTGGTTTCGTCTGGGGAATCAACAAAGACAATGGAGGAGTTGATATTTTTCCATGGTCTTGCCGGAAACTACAGGATGTTCGTATCCAATTTCACCAAGGTTGTGACTCCTCGGACAACATTGACTCGGAAGGATTAGTGGTTCGTGTGGATTGATTAATGTCAATAATATTTTGAGTATCTTAGGCAGAATTTGGCATGTGCTTACGTTCTTTGTCATCCAATAGATGGAGTTCAGTTTGATATTTTTTGTGATGGTTCACATCTTGGGTTAGGCTATGTTCTGATACAGCATAGATCGGTTGTTTCTTATTGGTCTCTATAGTTGCATCCTCGTGAACATAACTTTTACACACATGATATTGATTTGGAAACCATGATGTTATCCCTGATGTTGGGGATACATTACCTCATTGGTGAGTTCATTGTGGTTTTCACCGATCAAAGAACCAGAGGTATGTTTTCTCCTAGCATGAATTAAACATTCGATAGCTTTCTTGGATGAAAAACATAAAAGAATAAAACCTCAAAATATCTTATACACTTGGAATGGGGAATGTTGTGGATAATTTCCTAAGCATGAAGTCACATGGTGATGCAGTGAAGGAATCTATTGATTCCGAGAGGTGATGGAATAACATTCTACATTACATCTCAATATGGGAGAAGATTGGGGGTAGAGGATGTGTTTTTTAGATGGCGGTGTAGTCATATTTGGTGAAATAGATGGAAGGATCAAAGTTGGGGATCTATTGGTGGAGGTATTGAGAGATCAAGTTGTTTTTGGAGAGGCCCCTAATGAATGGGATTAGGATGAACAACACCATGTGTTGTATCTAGAAAGGATTTTTGTTCCTTTGGTGTTGAGAGAGACGATTCACAGATAGTTACATAGTTCCCAATTGGTGGTAAAACCTAGACTGAAAAATATTTACCAATCTTTTAGGATTCAGTTTTGGTGGCTTGGGATGTAGCGTACAGTTTCAGATTTTGAGTGTCGATGTTCGGTCTGTCAGAAGTTAAAGGCCGATTATCGTGTCCTTGGTGGTTTTCTCCAGATGATAGATATTACTTAGAGGAAGTGGGTGGAAATATTAATGGACATTGTTATTGTTTTACCTTTATCACATGGAGGAAATGATTTTGTTTGTGTGGTAGTGTATCGATTAAATAAATCATCCCACTTTATAGAGTTCAAGAAGTCGAGCTCAGTGGTTGTTTTACCAATGTAGTTTTTGGAGGAGGTGGAGAGACACCACATATTTCTGAGGATGATCACTTATTATTGGGATCCCCATTATACCTCTAGGGTGAGGAGAGGTCTCCCCTATTCTTTTGGTTCTCAGTTTTCCCTTCGAACGTTTTTTCATCCATTGACAGATGGTCAGATAGAGAAGACCATCTGGACTCTTGAAGACATGTTTCACTCTTGTGTCTTGTATTTTGGAGCTTCATGGTGATGAACATACCCTTGGTATTGTCTTATTAAAAAATAGTTTTCCCTCCACTATCGGTATGACGACGTTGGAATCATTGTATGGCTGACCTTTCCAATCCCCTTTCTATTGAACTGGGGTTGGAGAGTCAGCATTTATTGGACCGAAACTAGTGTAGAATATGATAAAGATGGTTTAGGTGATTCGTGAGAGAATGAAGACAACCTAGTATCATCTAAAAATCATATGACGATCAATGGAGGAGTCATTTGGAGTTTGATATTGGAGATAATGTTTTTCTAATGGGGAATCTCCATCTTGGGAAGCAAATGTTTGGCCATGGTACTATGATGTCTCCCTGGTTTGTTGGTCCTTTAGAGGTTTTTTCTCACTACTAGAAAAGGGGGCATTGAAGCCCCCCAGAATCGGGTGACCGCCATTAGCGGTCGCTATAGATATCTAATAGCGACCGCCAATGGTGGTCGCTGGCCTTGATAAAAAAAACGAGCCTTTTTGCGCCCCCCCCCCCTCTCGATCGAACCCTACACCACCCCCCCCCCCCCCCCCGCCTCCCGGCCACCCCCGCCTCCCGGCCACCCCCGCCGCCCAGCCTCCCCCGCTCCCCCCCGTCACCCCCCCCCCCTCCCCCCCCCCCGACGCCGCCCTCCCCCCTGCCTCCCGGCCTCCCCCGCCACCCCCCTCCCCCCCTGTCGCCGCCCCCCTGACGCCACCCTCCCCCCTCCCCCCACCTCCCGGCCTCCCCCGCCGCCCGGCCTCCCCCGCCGCCTGGCCTCCCCCGCCACACGCCCTCCGCCCTCCAGCCTCCGCCATCCGCCCTCCGGCCTCCTCCCTCCTCCCTCCACCCCCTCGGCCCTCCCCCCACCCCGGATGGCTCCGACACGCCGAACAGCCCCCCCCCTCGCACCTCGGACCGCTCCCCGCACCCCGGAAGCCCCCCCCCCCCCCCCGCACCTCAAACAGCCCCCCCCCCCCCCCACCGACCCCGGACAGCCCCCCCTCCCCCCCCCTCGCTGCCCGTCCCCCCGTCCCCTCACCGCCTCCTCTCTTCCAGCTCCCCACCGCCGCTGCCACCCATCCCCTCCCTTGCTGCACCGCCATTGGCTCTGGCTCCCCTTCGCTGCCTCCTCTCTCTCGCTGCACCGCCTTCGGCTCCCCTCCCTTTCAGGTTTGTAGCTCAATCAGGTAACATGGGCTTTTAGTTACATTATTATTTTGTCAATGGTTCATAAAAAAATGATTAATATTTATTTTCTATATAGTTGATTTTTAAAAATGTAAATGTAATAAGTATTGTGTAAATTTTTGTTATACAGATATAATTATGGATAAGAGTTGGATTGATCTTCCAAATCGAACGTCTAGAGAATATTTCAATGGCATTATGCAGTTTATTGACTACACGAGAGGATTTAAAAGTGACTATATTAGTTGTCCATGTAGAAAATGTGATAACAGATATCAATTCACACAAGATACTGTGAGGGAGCACCATTTCTTTAATGGATTTCTGAAAAATTATAAGAGGTGGACTCTTCATGGAGAAGAATATGTTCGTTGTCAAAATAGAGTTGCAGCTCAGATGGATGTTGATGCAAGGATGACTGATCCAATGCATGAAATTCCTACTGAAATGGTATGTGGGTTTGATCCTGAAGGCATTGACATCTAGAATCTTGTGACCAGTGAGATAAATCTTCGCTCTGGTGCAGATCGTGATTCGAGGAGGTTTTATGAAGCACTTGATGATGCGAAAAAAGAATTATATCATGTATGTACTTCTTACAATAAAATGTCGTTTATCATGGAGTTGTTGCATTTGAAGACTTTGAATAATTGGTCAGACACATCATTCGACATGCTTTTCATTTTATTGAAAAAAGTTATTCCTGTCAACGCTAAGATTCCTGAGTCGTATTACTATGCTCATAAGTTGACAGAGAACTTAGGTTTTACATATGAGACCATAGATGCATGTGCAAACAACTGTATGTTGTTTAGAAAAGAAACTTCCCATTGGGATATTTGTACAGTTTGTGGTGCTTCTAGGTGGAAAGAGAACAGGGGAAATAATACTCATCATAGTCAGATTGCAATACAGGGGAAACCGATTGCCGTAAAGAAAATGCATTACTTTCCCCTTAAACCAAGGTTGAAAAGATTTTTTATGTCATTTAATGTTTCTAATTTAATGAGATGGCATGAAGAAAGAGTTCATGAAAGTGATATGTTAACCCACCCGGCAGACTCTCATGCATTGAATGATTTTGATAAGAGACATCCCGACTTTGCTAAAGATGTTCATAATGTCCGATTGGGATTGGCAGCAGATGGTTTCAATCCATTCAAGTATATCATTGGTGCAACTCATAGCACATGGCCCGTGGTGTTGGATCCATATAATCTTCCTCCGTGGCTTTGTATGAAGCAACAATTTATATTACATTTCACTCTTATTGATGGACCTAAAAGTCCGGGAGATAAGATTGATGTTTACCTTCAGCCATTGATTGATGAGTTGAATGAATTTTGGGGCGATGGTGTGATGACTTATGAATGTGAAACGAATGAAATGTTCAAACTGCATGCTGCTTTATTGTGGACAATCAATGACTTCCCAGCTTTTGCAAATTTATCAGGCTGGAGTACGAAAGGGGAATTTGCTTTCCCTTGTTGCAATAAAAGCAAAAAATCTGTATGGCTTAAAAATTCCAGAAAATGGGCATACATGGGTCACAGGCCTTTTCTCCCTCCTCAGAACAGATTCAGAAAGGACAGAGTGGCATTTGATGGTTCTAGAGAGTTCAGCACATCACCAAAGATCATGACAGGAGTTGAAATGTTATCGCAGATGGAGGAATAAAACATCCGCACGGTATATGAAATTCAGGATTTGGTGGCTCCTCCAGTACGTAATATTCGTGTTGCGGGTAGGCAGCGCAGTCACAATTGGAAAAAGAAAAGTATTTTTTATAGTCTTCTGTATTGGAAAACTAACATGTCGAGGCATAATTTGGATTTCATGCACATTGAAAAAAATGTTTTTGATAACATATTGTGGACCATTTTAGGTGTCAGTGGAAAATCAAAGGACCATGTTAATGCACGTCGTGATTTGGAAGAAATGGGTTTAAGGAAACAGTTGAATTTATAGTTAGCTGAGGGAAATAAGGATTATATGCCTACTGTACAGTATACGATGACTACAGAGGAGAAAGAGACATTTCTTTCCATTTTGAAGATGGTCAAGGTGCCTGATGGTTATTCTTCTAATATTTCAAAGTGTGTGAATCTGACGAGCAAGACATTGCAAGGGTTGAAGAGTCATGACAATCACATATTACTTCAACAGTTGATTCCAATCGCCATTTGTGATTGTTTATCCCCCAATGTTGTTCAACCCTTGATTGAGATGAGTAGTTTTTTTAGACAGCTTTGTTTAAAAATCAACAAATGAGTGATTTAAAAAGTTTGTCGGACCGAATTGTACTTACGCTTTGTCACTTTGAGAAACTTTTCCCCCCCTCATTTTTCGATGTTATGGTCCACTTGACAGTGCACCTAATTGATGAAGTAAAGGCTGTTGGTCCAGTGCAATTCAGGTGGATGTATCCTATTGAATGGTATTTGAGTACATTGAAAAGATTTGTATGCAATAGAGCTCGTCCAGAGGCATCAATATCCAATGGTTATTTGATGGATTAGTGTACTACCTTTTGTGCAGAATATCTTACGGATGTTGAAACAAAATTAGATAAGCCCTCTCGGATTCATGATGGTCCAGTTGGAGAAGGAACCACATTTGATATGGACAACATCGAGTGGATACAAGCACGTCGATATATCATGTTCAATACTCCATCAGTTGCACCATTAATGCAGTAAGTATCTTATCAATGTGCTTGTATAACTTTTACATGTTTTGTTAGTATAATATGATCTTTTAAACATTGCGTTATCATTTGTAGGAAACACATTAATGAGATAAAAGAAGAGATGCATCGTGCGACTGAGTTGCAAATTCAACAATCTCATTATGCATCATTTTATGATTGGTTCAAGGATTATGTATGTATAAATTGATTTTCATTATGAGTGAAGTATTATACTAATTCTTTCTGCATATATCAGTATTGATTTTTATAAATTATGTAGGTTCGTAAGCTGAGGGAGTTAGGGGACCCCACGCTACCTGAAGTATTTATCCAACTGTATGAGGGTCCATCTATAACGGCTAGTCGTTATAAAGCTATTGATGCTAATGGTTTTCAATTTCGCATTAAAGATGTTAACGACAAACGAGCAACACAAAACAGTGGCATCAGTTGTCCCTTTGTCGATTCTGGTTATTACTATGGTCAATTGATAGACATCATTGAAGTTGTATACACACAAGGTTTGAAGTACATATTGTTAAAGTATAATTGGGTTGATCCAGTGTGTGGATGTAAAGTCGATCAATATCAATTTTCATTGGTGAATTTTAACTATATGTTATACAGAAATAATGAACGAGTTGAGAATGAACCTTTCATTTTGACATCACAAGCGGAACAAGTATTCTTCGTTACTTTGCCTTCGGATCCAAGTTGGAAAGTTGTTGTCAAAATTTCTTGGTGAGGAGTGTTTTTATTTGAAGAAGATGAACCCGAGACTGTTCCGTTTGTTTACCTACAACTTGATCAACATACCGTAGTTCAACGTGAAGAAGATATTTATTGGGTCAGAGTAGCTGTTGAAGGATAAACGGTCGATTTTCATGCTTAATGAAAGGTATAATTTTTTTCCCGCTATTCAGTAGAATGTCCTAGGATATCATAAATTATCTAATCATTTTATAAATCTTTATAAGTTTTAATCCTCACTTTTGTATGTTAATTCAATCATAAATATTTAGGTTGTTTTTACTCTTGATTTATTGATGTTATGGTCGGTGTATCATCCCTTTGAGGTATTCTTCATCTGATTCATGTGCTGCTTGAATTTTTATTAGTTCTATCTGAAATTTGGCTATGCATTGACTGGTTTTGTACATAATTTGTATATCTGTTTTGTTAACTTTCTGATTTTTTAAAATTCATTCACAACTAATTATTCAATCCGTTTGTTGTTTGATTAACATTTGTACAAGTTTGATTTTTTAAGAGAAATCCAATTTATCTTTTAAATACTTTGGACTCATTACTGATGTTTTCTATGACTGCAGACATGTCAGGGGAAGAGGCAGAAGATCCACATCATCCATATGAGGCATCTATGTCTCAGGGTCAAGGTATGTTTGAATTTCATTGTCTATATTTTTATGTAATTGACATACATATATATATATATATAACATTTTTCAATTAATATATAAAATTGTTTTCAACAGGATCAGACTCGGCTGCTTCTTCCTCTCGCAGGAGAGGCCCTGGTCATGGCATATTATCATGGAATTTCAACACGACGATAGATGTTTCATTTGACGAGGTTTTTCATCCTGTGGGACCGAATTCCCCGACATTTATTCATCAGCTGGGTCATATCATACGTGACCCAAATCGATTTCCATTGACCACACGTGACTGACCTTCTATCCCTCAGGACACATTTGATCGTCTATGGAGGGAGGTTCAGGTAAGAAAATCATTTTACTTTATTTTCTATGTATAAAGAATACTAATATGTTTGATTATTTTCTTTATAGAAAAATTTAAAAGTATGCCCGGAAGAGTTTCGGCCCGTTTTTATGAGCAAATGTCGTAAGATGTGGAAAGATTATAAAGGAAAAGAGAAGAGGGACCACTGGGTACCAAATGTGGGTGCCCTAGACATTTTGGAAAAAGTCACGAGAGGTGTCCTCCCGGCTCAGTGGCGTGACTTGGTTGCATATTGGTCTACTGAGGGTGTTGTGGTTTGTATATTAATTATTTTGGTGTATATATATTTTCAATAATATGTGATTTGTTTGAAATTTGAATGAATTGAATGTAGGAGGTGTCAACACGCCATTCTGAAAATCGAGCGTTGCAGGGACCACCTCACAGGCTCGGGACTCGTCACGTGTCTCATATCCGACATGAGGTATATATTATTCATTTTTTAATTTATTAATTAATATGTTTTTGTGTTTATCTTCTTTTAATATACAGTTGCGAGAGCAAGGTGCAGCAACTGATAAAATGTCGGTGTGGATGAGGACTCGTGATCGCAATGATCCAAAGGTTGCAGAATTGATAGTAAGTGTCTGTACTTACCAATAATTACATAAATCTATATATTAACATATATATATTTATATATATTTAAATATTTCACAGGCTCAATTTGAAGCTGAGTTAGAACATCTGCCAGAGGACCAGCGACAGCTTCCCATGCGACGGGATGAGATCTTTCATCGCATTATCAGTCAGGACGGGCATGGCTATAGTTTGACCTATGGAGCAGGGATTCCTCATTCTGTAGTGTCACGTGCTGCGGTTGTCGGTCCTGCTGTAGCTCATATGACACAGCAGATGTCAGATTTTGAGGCACGGCTGCGCGCTTCCGAGGAGGCAAATGCGCAATTGACAGCTGAGGTTAGAGCACTGCGGGACTATGTGCGTCGAGCTGATGGTGAAGGGGATCATACGACGCATGTATATACTATATTTATTTATTTAATTTAAATTATTTTTGTTATTAAAATATTTATAATGTTTATTTGTTGTAGGCCCCTGGCCCACCAGAAGGAGGTAGTAGTGATGACAATGCGTGACACATCATATATTCATGAGATATGTTTTTTGTTTTTATTGGTGGGGTTGACATTGATGTACTGTATTTATTTATTTAATTTAAATTATAAGGTTGTGTACTTATAATTTCTTTCTTTTCTTGTTTATTATATGACAGCTAATATTATCTAAGGCGTGCATTTAAAAACTCTAACCCCCCGCACCCCTGTACAGCCCCCCTGCACCCCCGAACAGCCCCCCGCACAACCGTACAACCCCCCGCCCCCCCGTACAGCCCCCCCCCCCCCCCCCCCGCACCCCCGTACAGCCCCCCGCACCCCCGTACAGTGTAACACCACGAGCTTCCACGATACGCTTCTCATTCAATAATGCAATAGCTTCCATTGTACGCAACTTCGAGTTCTAAAACACCGCAACTAATCAATGTAGCCGTTATGAATAGTAATAACCAGTTTTTAAAATTATAGAAATTTTATATTTCAAAATGGACTTCATTTTTGGATTCGGAATATCGAAATTAGCCTGTGTTGAATTTTTGGTATCTTTCTGAGAACTTCTAATTTTAATGAATAGTGAAAAAATACTTAAAACAACTTTTTTAATCAAAATAATTTATTGTGGTAAATTATACTATTTAGTAGTTTTAAAGTATAATTAGAAATTATTTTTTCCATTTTATTTAATGGTGGTCATTAAAATTAATTTAACATTAAAATTGGACATAAACAATTGCCAATCTTTTGATATAAATTGTTTCTTAAAAACACGCTATTTGTTGTGACAGTGGAAATTAATTATAAAATTAATTAATGCAACTTATATGTTTGTAATTTTTTAAAATAAACATCATTTTTGAAATCAGAATATCAATTATAGCTTAGGGTGAATTTTTGGGATTTTTCTGAAAAACTTCATTTTTTGATGAATAGTGAAACCACTAAGTGGTACTTATAAAAACTAATTTTTCGTTTAAATGAAATTTTACCACTTCTGTGTTTTGAATTTTAAAAATCTGACATACATGGTTGTCATTGTGATTTAAAATGTGGTTCAATGAGATTAAAAATAATTTTTTGATGAATAGTAACTTTTAAGTTCTTAATCGCGATTAGAGGTAATTAGTGTAGTTTATGGTAAAAATAATGTTTTAATTATATGAGACGAGCTTGACACATGTTCTACCCTCATTGGATGTGCCATGTCCGACCAAGATAATCCATGGGTCAACTTGGGGACCCCATGGAGCCACTTTATTTGGAAAATGACATAAATACCTTTTATTTAATGTTAAATTAAAAAATGACACAAACATGAAATGTTTTACTAAAACAATTTTTTACATGGGGTTATACAAGTCATAATTTTGACTATAAATAGTCATCGGAAAGCTAAAAAGATTTCCTATATCATAGTATTTTTTTTATAATTTATAGACATTAAATAAATTAAATTATATATGTCATCATTATGATGCAGCGATGACCTCATTATTTAACGATTTTAATAAAATGAACAGATAATGTACAATCCAAGGCTTACACTTATCCAAAGACTATTGGATGGGTAGATTTCGAACCCTTATCACCTTATCCACGAATTATATAATTGTGGGACCTTTAGAATCCGAAAATCATTGTATAATAATGTAAAATTTCCTTACTTTCCAAGAGTGCCCCTCCTCTCCACTTATAAAAGTCCCCCACCTCTACCACCTCATTCACACTTTCAAGCCATTTGGCTCGCCCAACCTCTGACCAAATACACTCCCAACTTCCCCCTCTTACTCATAGAAGCCTCACATTGGGCAGAACTCTTCCCAAGGAAGCCTTTGGCTCAAATCAAAAAGAGTTACCCGATTTTGAGGTAATGTCTTCTCTAATGTTGTTTTGTTTTATTTTTCTTCTCCAACCCCCTAAAATCTTTTTATTCATTTCTTTTGTAACAACACCAGTATCCTCAATATACTAGGATGTTGTTATAAGAATAATTCGAGCTACACTTACACACACCTACATCTAATGGTTAAAGAACATACGGTTTCTGTGGATGGCGAATTTCTGCCTCACGAAACGATGATTGTTCAACACTCATATAACACCTTAAAAGGTGGCCATTAAGATGTCACTATATTTATATAGGATATATAATATGTTTATGTTTTACTTATGCTTCTGTATTTCTCATTTATGTCATACCTTGTGATTTCCATTATGGGTAAACGCGATAATTTCATTTTAGGAAGTGCGGACTACCGCCCCCTCAAAGTGATGTGAATCGTTAATGCCATATGTAGGATGTATAAAGGATGGAGTAAATGATATTATATATGATATTATACTGGAACTATATTATACCTTTATATAATTATGATTTCATTCCATTAAATACGAAATTGAAATGAAAGTAGCGTTCATGCGTACGTACGGCTTACCGTCTCCATGAACGGTGCATTTCATTTCTTACCTCTAAATGTTACGTAATATTATAAATGAATGTATATACCATATATATATGATATATATGATATCTACATCATGAATATAATTCTGGATATAATGGATATTTCACCACATGAACAACTTGTAATTATAAGAAGTTTATTTTTGACTCAAGTACCAAAGATCGACAAAACGACCGTTATTATCTTAAATAATTACATAATGTTCATAACATGGTAATAAGTGATATAAAAGGAATAATGAAAATGAAAAAGGTTCTTAAGTAAATAGAAATTAACTCTAGTTTATTATTCAGGAGGTTAAAGAACGGTCGAGTCAAGACAAGACGCAAGGTAAGGGAATTTCTTAACCCAACTTCCATTCTTTGGGTTAATCTCCTACTTTCAAATTATGTCATGATATTATTATGTATTATTTTGTATTTTTACTTTCTTTTTGTGTACCTATAGTGAATACACATAAAAGATCTATTTTATTTTAAAAATTATATTTTTAAGGACTTCGTCTCAATCTCCTTTCATTGAGGCATATTTGGTTTTATACACAACTTTCTTTTATGCGGTGTATAAATCCCTTTGCCTTTTACGTTTATTCAAAAGGAATCTTTTTTATACGAAGTGTTTTACTAAACGAAAAAAAGGGAATGTTTTTCTTTCTGTACATATGCGGCGACAACGACTTCTCCGCCGCCGTGACCATTATTTGGTTTTCGGCTTCCTCTACAAGACATCAATTTTTTTTAATGAAAAATAAATACAAAGTTTTAACATTCTTTTATTTTGGTACTGAAAATGGTTTTGAAATAATTTTTACTATATCAATGTGTTGTATTGATATCTTGTGATTGAAATGTGGAAATGTTATGTTTCCTTTATGCATGTTTTATGTGATACGATTATATTATGGTTTATGATATGTTTAA
Source organism: Viscum album (assembly GCA_963277665.1). Taxonomy (NCBI): domain Eukaryota; kingdom Viridiplantae; phylum Streptophyta; class Magnoliopsida; order Santalales; family Viscaceae; genus Viscum; species Viscum album. Next base: position 1,800,846,714 of record OY728157.1, read on the forward strand.
ACCTATTCATATGAGGAATGCATTGGACTTAATAAGTGACGGGTGGAGCCCGCTATAGCTCCTCGATGCATCGGCAGGTCTCATGAGACAGACTAGTGTCTTGGCATGAGGCCTTGAAAAAATCTTATTTGTGGTCTTGGCACGAGGCCTTGACTACGTGGTTATGATAGTCTGGAATTATGCATTCCATCATTATGAAAGTGGTTAATGATATTTCATGTGATTATTCGACCAGTAGAATATCCATGTGAAGAAGTAAATGGCATTATCTCATTTTACTTTTTCCATATTATGTTGATGTTCAAGTTTAAAAGGCTTTTGTTTTAGTTATACATTGCCTTAAATGTTTATGTATATTTATGAAAGCTTCCGCAATATTGTTATCCTTACTGAGCATCTGAGCTCACCCCTTTCAATGTTTTAATATTTTCCAGGATGTGAAGAAGTATTTTATGAATGACCTGCAGGGATAGTCAGAAGAGGATATGAGTGTGGACTATGAAGACTTTGTTATTATTTTTTCACTTTATGATGTAATGTAATACTTATGAATGTATCTAGTGTTTCCAAGGCTACTAAACTAATCAGTCTTTCGAGACTTGATCTTTTGTGATCATGCCAATGTTACGAAGTAATGCACCGACTCTGGGTAGCTGGGGTTGGGGTGTTACATATAGCCCCCCCCCCCCAGCACCCCCGTACAGACCCCGCACCCCCAGAGAGCCCCCCCCCCCCCCCCCCAGCACCCCCGTACAGCCCCCCGCACCCCCGGACAGCCCCCCCTCGCACCCCCGTACAGCCCCCCCCCCCCCCCCCCCCCCCGCAACCCCGTACAGCCCCCCGCACCCCCGGACAGCCCCCCAGCACCCCGTACAGCCCCCCGCACCCCCGTACAGCCCCCCGAACCCCCCGTACAGCCCCCCCTCCCCCCAGCACCCCCATACAGCCCCCCGCACCCCCGGACAGCCCCCCCACACTTCCGTGCAACCCCCCACACCCCCGTACAGCCCCCCCCCCCCCCCTGCACCCCCGTATAGCCCCCCCACACCCCCATACAGCCCCCCGCACCCCGTACAGCCCACTCGGCACCCCCGTACAGGCCCCCGCACCCCCGGACAGCCCCCCCGCACCCCCGTACAGCCCCCTGCACCCCCGTACAGACCCCCCGGCACCCCCGTACAGCCCCTCGCACCCCCGAACAGCCCCCCCGCACCTCCGTACAGCCCCCCGCACCCCCGGACAGCCCCCCTCCACCCCCGTACAGGCCCCCACACCCCCGTACAGCCCCCCCGACACCCCCGTACATCCCCCCGCACCCCCGGACAGCCCCCCCGCACCCCCGTACAGCCCCCCCCACCCCCCCCCCCCCGTACAGCCCCCCCCGGCACCCCCGTACAGGCCCCCACACCCCCGTACAGCCCCCTCGCACCCCCGTACAGCCCCCCCGCACACCCGTACAGCCCCCCTCCCCCCCCCACCCCCGTACAACCCCCCCGGCACCCCCGGACAGCACCCCACACCCCTGGACAGACCCCCCCCCCCCCCCCCCCCCGCACCCCCGTACAGCCCCCCGCACCCCCGTACACACCCCCTCAACCCCGTACACCCCCCCCCCCGCCCCACCGTATAGCCCCCCCCCCCCCCCCGAACAGCTCCCCGCACCCCCGCACCACCCGAATGACCTCTGAATGCCACGAAACCGTACGACAACAGTCGGTGCATGAATTGTGAAATGGTCGGATAGACGACACGTCATTTGGAGGTGCCGTTTGACTGCAGCGGCCGGAAACGCGTTTCCGGCGCCACAAAACACCAAAACGGCGTACGGTGGTCCAATTTGGAGCAAACGTGCTCCGGACGACCTGAAACCGCACGAGAACGATAGAAATATTATTTCTGAGATGCCGGAGGAGGCGGCACATCCATCAGACGTGCAGTGCGTGTGGCACGACCGAAAGTGTCGTTTTCAACAGCGCGGTGCACGCTGAAATGGCGCGTTGGGGGGTCAAATCCACCCGAACGACCTCCAAATGTCACAAAACCGCACGACGACATCCGGTGCATGAATTGTGAAATGGTAGACTAGACGAAACGTCAATCGGAGGTGTCGTTTGACCGCGACGGCCGGAAACGCGTTTTCGGCGCCATAAAACACCAAAACGGCGTGCGGCGGTCCAATTCGGAGAAAACGTGCTCTGAACGACCTGAAACAGCACGAGAACGATAGAAATATTATTCCTGAGATGCAGGAGGGTGCGGCACATCCATCGGACGTGCGGTGCGCGCGACACGACCGAATGTGTCGTTTTCAGCAGCGCGGCGCGCGCTAAAATGCCGCGTTAGGGGGTCAAATCCACCTGAACGACCTCCGAATGCCACGAAACGGTACGACAACAGCTGGGGCATGAATTTTGAAATGGTCGCCAGACGGCACATCATTCGGAGCTGTTGTTTGACCGCGGCGGCCGGAAACGCGTTTCTGACGCCATAAAACACCAAAACGGCGTGCGGCGGTCCAATTCAGAGAAAAATGCTCCGAACGACCTGAAACTGCACGATGACGATAGAAATATTATTCCTCAGATGCAGGAGGAGGAGGCACGTCCATCGGACGTGCGGTGTGTGCGGCACGACCGAATGTGTTGTTTTCAGCAGTACGATGCGCGCTGAAATGGCGCATCGGGGGGTCAAAACCACCCGAACGACCTCTGAATGTCACAAAACCGCACGAAAACATCAGATGCGTAAATTTTGAAATGTTCTGCCAGACGGCACATCATTCGGAGGTTCCGTTTGACCGCAGCGGCCGGAAACACATTTTCGGCGCCATAAAACACCAAAACAGCGTGCGGCGGTCCAATTCAGAGCAAACATGCTCCGAACGACCTGAAACCGCTCGAGAATGATATAAATATTATTCCTGAGATGCAGGAGGAGGCGACACATCTATTGGACGTGCGGTGTGCACGGCACGACCGAATGTGTCGTTTTCAGCAGCGCGGCGAGCGCTGAAATTGCGCGTCGGGGGGTCAAAACAACCCGAACGACCTCCGAATTCCCCGAAACCGTACGACAACAGCCGGTGTGTGAATTGTGAAATGGTCGGCTAGACGTCTCGTCATTCGGAGGTGCCGTTTGACCGAGGCGGCCGAAAATGCATTTCCAGCGCCACAAAACACCAAAACGGCGTGCAGCGGTCCAATTCGGAGCAAACGTGCTCTGAACGACCTGAAACCGCACGAGAACGATAGAAATATTATTTCTAAGATGCAGGAGGAGGCGACACATCAATCGGACGTGCGGTGAGCGCGGCACGACCGAATGTTTCGTTTTCAGCAGCACGGCGCGCGCTAAAATTGTGCGTCGGGGGGGGGGGGGGGTCAAAACCACCCGAACGACCTCCGAATGTCACGAAACCGCACTACAGCATCCGATGCGTGACTTTTGAAATGGTCGGCCAGACGGAACATCATTCGGAGGTTCCGTTAGACCGCGGCGGCCGGAAACGCGTTTCCGGCGCCATAAAACACCAAAACGGCGTGCGACGGTCCAATTCAGAGCAAACGTGCTCCGAACGACCTGAAACCGCACGAGAACGATAGAAATATTATTCTTGAGATGCAGGGGGAGGTGGCACGTCCATCGAATGTGCGGTGCGCGCGGCACGACCGAATGTGTCGTTTTCAGCAGCGCGGCGCGCGCTGAAATTGCGCGTCGGGGGGTCAAAACCACCCGAACATCCTATGAATGCCACGAAACCGCACGACAACATCCAGTGCGTGAATTGTGAAATGGTCGGCCAGACAGTACATCATTCGGAGGTGCCGTTTGACCGCGGCGGCCAAAAACGCATTTCCGGCGCCAAAAAACACCAAAACGGCGTGCAGCGGTCCAATTCGGAGCAAACGTTCTCCGAACGACCTGAAACCTCACGAGAACGATAGAAATATTATTCCTGAGATGCAAGAAGAGGCGGCACGTCCATCGGACGTGCGGTGCGCGTGGTACAACCGAATGTGTCGTTTTTAGCAGTGCGGCCCACGCTGAAATTGCGAGTCGGGGGGTCAAAACCACCCGAACGACCTCCGAATGCAACGAAACCGTACGAAAACAACCGGTGCGTGAATTGTGAAATGTTTGACCAGACAGCACGTCATTCGGAGGTTCCGTTTGACTGCGGCGGCCGGAAAAGCGTTTCCGGCGCCAAAAAACACCAAAACGGCGTGCGGCGGTCCAATTCAGAGAAAACGTGCTCTGAACGACCTAAAACCGCATGAGAACGATAAAAATATTATTCCTGAGATGCAGGAGGAGGCAGCACGTCCATCGGACATGCGGTGCGAGCGGCACGACCGAATGTGTCGTTTTTAACAGCGCAGTGCGCGCTGAAATGGCGCGTTGGGGGGGTCAAAACCACCCGAACGACCTCCAAATGTCACGAAACCGCACGACAATATCCGGTGCGTGAATTGTAAAATGGTAGACTAGAAGACACGTCAATCAGAGGTTTCTTTTGACCGCGACGGCCGGAAACGCATTTCCGGTGACATAAAACACCAAAACGGCGTGCGGCGGTCCAATTCGGAGAAAACGTGCTCCGAACGACCTGAAACCGCACGAGAACGATAGATATATTATTCCTGATATGCAGGAGGAGGCGGCACGTCCATCGGACGTGCGGTGCGCGCGGCATGACCGAATATGTCGTTTTCAGTAGCGCGGCGCGTGCTGAAATGCCGCGTTAGGGGGTCAAAACCACCCGAACGACCTCCGAATGCCACGAAATGGCACGACAACAGATGGTGCATGAATTTTGAAATGGTCAGCCAGACGGCACGTCATTCGGAGGTTCCGTTTGACCGCGGCGGCCGGAAACATGTTTCTGGTGTCATAAAACACCAAAACGGCGTGCGGCGGTCCAATTCAGAGGAAACGTGCTCCGAACGACCTGAAACCGCATGATGAATATAGAAATATTATTCCGGAGATGCAGAAGGAGGCGGCACGTCCATCGGACGTGCGGTGCGCGCGGCACGACCGAATGTGTCGTTTTCAGCAGCGCGGCGAGCGCTGAAATGGCGCGTCGGGGGGTCAAAACCACCCGAACAACCTCTGAATGTCACGAAACCGCACAACAACATCAGATGCGTGAATTGTGAAATGGTCGGCTAGACGGCACGTCATTCGGAGGTGCCGTTTGACAGCGGCGGCCGAAAACGCATTTTCGGCGCCATAAAACACCAAAACGGCGTGCGGCGGTCCAATTCGGAGCAAACGTGCTCCGAACGACCTGAAACCGCTCGAGAACAATAGAAATATTATTCCTGAGATGCAGGAGGAGGCGGCACGTCTATTGAACGTGCGGTGTGCGCGGCACGACCGAATATGTCGTTTTCAGCAGCGTGGTGCGCGCTGAAATTGCGCGTCGGGGGGTCAAAACCACCCGAACGACCTCCGAATTCTACAAAATCGTACGACAACAGCTGGTGTGTGAATTTTGAAATGTTCAGCCAGACGGCACGTCATTCGGAGGTTCCGTTTGACCGCGGCGGCCGGAAATGCATTTCCAGCGCCACAAAACACCAAAACGGCGTGCGGCGGTCCAATTTGGAGCAAACGTGCTCTGAACGATATGAAACCGCACGAGAACAATAGATATATTATTCCTGAGATGCAAGAGGAGGCGTCACGTCAATCGGACGTGCGGTGCGCGCGGCACGACCGAATGTGTCGTTTTCAGCAGCACGGTGTGCGCTGAAATTGCGCGTCGGGGGGTCAAAACCACCCGAACGACCTCCGAATGTCATGAAACTGCACGACAACATCTGGTGCGTGACTTGTGAAATGGTCGGCCGGACAGCATGTCATTCAGAGGTGCCGTTTGACTGCGGCGGCCGGAAAGGCGTTTCCGGCGCCATAAAACACCAAAACGGCGTGCGGCGGTCCAATTCGGAGCAAACGTGCTCCGAACGACATTAAACCGCACGAGAACGATAGAAATATTATTCCTGAGATGTAGGAGAAGGCGGCACATCCATCGAATGTGCGGTGCGTGCGGAACAACCGAATGTGTCGTTTTCAGTAGCGCTGTGCGCGATGAAATTGCGCGTCGGGGGGTCAAAACCACCCGAACGACCTCCGAATGCCACGAAACCGCACGACAACATTCGGTGCGTGAATTGTAAAATGGTCGGCCAGATGGCATGTCATTCGGACGTGCCGTTTGACCGCGGCGGCCAAAAACGCGTTTCTGGCGCCATAAAACACCAAAACGGTGTGCGGCGGTCCAATTCGGAGAAAACGTGCTCCGAACAACCTGAAACCGCACAAGAACGATAGAAATATTATTCCTGAGATGCAGAAATAGGTGGCACGTCAATCGGACGTGCAGTGCGCGTGGCACGACAGAATGTGTCGTTTTTAGCACTGCGGCGCGCGCTGAAATTGCGCGTCGGGGGGTCAAAACCACCCGAACGACCTCCGAATGCAACGAAACCGTACGACAACAACCGGTACGTGAATTGTGAAATGTTTGACTAGACGGCACGTCATTCGGAGGTGCCGTTTGACTGCGGCGGCTGGAAACGCGTTTCCGGCGCCAAAAACACCAAAACGGCGTGCGACGGTCCAATTCAGAGAAAACGTGCTCCGAATGACCTAAAACCGCACGAGAACGATAAAAATATTATTCCTGAGATTCAGGAGGAGGCGTCACGTCCATCAGATTTGCGGTGCGTGCGGCACGACCGAATGTGTCGTTTTCAGCAGCGCGGCGCACGCTGAAATGCCGCGTTGGTGGGTCAAAACCACCAGAACGACCTCCGAATGCCACGAAACCGCACGACAACAGTCGGTGCGTGAATTGTGAAATGGCCGGCCAGACGGCACGTCATTCGGATGTGCCGTTTGACCGCGGCGGCCGGATACGCGTTTCCGGGGCCATAAAACACCAAAACGGCGTGCGGCGGTCCAATTCAAAGAAAACATGCTCCGAACGACCTGAAACCGCACGATAACGATATAAATATCATTCTTGAGATGCAGGAAGAGGCGGCACATCCATCGGACGAGAGGTGCGTGTGGCACAACTGAATGTGTCGTTTTCAGCAGGCGGCGCGCGCTGAAATTGCGCGTCAGGGGGTCAAAACCACCCGAACGACCTCCGAATGCCACGAAACCGCATGACGACATCCGGTGTGTGAATTTTGAAATGGTTGGCCAGACAGAACGTCATTCGGAGGTGCCGTTTGACCGCGGCGGCCGGATACGAGTTTCTGGTGCCATAAAACACCAAAACGGCGTGCGGCGATCCAATTCGGAGAAAACGTGCTCCGAACAACCTAAAACCACACGAGAACGATAGAAATATTATTCCTGAGATGCAGGAGGAGGCGGCACGTCCATCGGACGTGCAGTGCGCGCGGCACGACCGAATGTGTCGTTTTCAGCAGCGCGGTGCGCGATGAAATGCCTCGTCCGGGGGTCAAAACCACGCGAACGAACTCCGAATGCCACAAACCCGTACAAAAATAGCCGATGCGTGAATTGTGAAATGGTCGGCTAGACGGCATGTCATTCGGAGGTTCCGTTTGACCGCGGCGGCCGGATACGCGTTTCCGGCGCCATAAAACACCAAAACGGCGTGCGACAGTCCAATTCGGAGCAAACGTGCTCCGAATGACCTGAAACCGCATAAGAATGATAGAAATATTATTCCTGAGATACAGGAGGAGGAAACACGTCCATCGGATGTGCGGTGCGCGCGACACGACCGAATGTGTTGTTTTCACCAGCGCGGCGTGCGCTAAAATGCCGTGTCGGGGGGTCAAAACCACCTGAACGACCTCTGAATGCCACGAAACCGTACGACAACAGCCAGTGCATGAATTATGAAATGGTCGGCCAGACGGCCCATCATTCGGAGGTTTCGTTTGACCGCGGTCGCCGGATACACGTTTCTGGCGCCACAAAACACCAAAACGGCGTGCAGTTGTCCAATTCGGAGCAAACGTGCTCCGAACGACCTGAAACCACACGAGAACGATAGAAATATTATTCTTGAAATGCAGGAGGAGGCGATACGTCCATCGGATGTGCGGTGTGCGCGGCACGACTGAATGTGTCGTTTTCAGCAGCGCGGTGCGCGCTGAAATTGCGCGTCGGGGGGTCAAAACCACCTGAACGACCTCCGAATGCCACGAAACCGTACGACAACTGCCGGTGCGTGAATTCTGAAATGGTCAGAAAGACGGAACTTTATTTGAAGGTGCCTTTTGACAGCGGTGGCCGGATACGCGTTTCAGGTGCCAAAAAACACCAAAACGGCGTGCGGCGGTCCAATTCGGAGCAAACGTGCTTCGAACGACCTGAAACAGCACGAGAACAATAGAAATATTATTCCTGAGATGCATGAGGAGGCAGCACGTCCATCAGACGTGTGGTGCGCGCGGCATGAACGAATGTGTTATTTTCAGAAGCGCGTCGCGCGCTGAAATGCCGCGTCGGGGGTCAAAACCACACGAACGACCTCTGAATGCCACAAAACCGTACGACAATAGCCGGTGCGTGAATTGTGAAATGGTTGGCTAGACGGCACGTCATTCGGAGGTGCCGTTTGACCGTGGCGGCCGGATATGCGTTTTTGGCCCCATAAAATACCAAAACGGCGTGCGGTTGTCAAATTCAGAAAAAATGTGCTCTAAATGACCTGAAACTGCATGAGAACGATTGAAATATTATTCCTGAGATGTAGGAGGAGGCGACACATCCATCGGACGTGCGGTGCGCGCGGCACGACCGAATGTGTCATTTTCAGCAGCGCGGCGCACGCTGAAATTCCTCGTTGGAGGGTCAAAACAACCCGAACAACCTCCGAATGCCACGAAACCGTATGACAACATCCGGTGCGTGAATTATGAAATGGTTGGCCAGACGGCACATCATTCGGAGGTGCCGTTTGACCGTGGCGGCCGGATACGCGTTTCCGGCATCACAAAACACCAAAACGGTGTGCGGCGGTCCAATTCAGAGAAAACGTGCTCCGAACGACCTCAAACCGCACGAGAACGATAGAGATATTATTCCTGAGATGCAGGAGGAGGCGGCATGTCCATCGGACGTGCGGTGCACGCAACACAACCGAATGTGTCGTTTTCAGCAGCGCGACGCACACTGAAATGCCGCGTTGGGCGGTCAAAACCACCCGAACGACGTCCGAATGCCACGAAACCGTACGACAACAGCCGGTGTGTGAATTCTGAAATGGTTGGCCAGAAGGAACGTTATTCGGAGGTGCCGATGACCGTGGCGGCCGGAAACGTGTTTCCGGCGCCATAAAACACCAAAACCGCGTGCGGCGGTCCAATTCGGAAAAACGTGCTCCGAACGACCTGAAACCGCACAATAATGATAGAAATATTATTCCTGGGATGCAGGGGGAGGCGGCACGTCCATTGGACGTGCAGTACGCACAGCACGCCCGAATGTGTTGTTTTCAGCAGCTCAGCGCGCGCTGAAATGGCGCGTTGGAGGGTCAAAACCACCCGAACGACCTCCGAATGTCACAGAACCGCACGAAAACATCCGTTGCGTGAATTGTGAAATGGTCAGGCAGACAGCATGTCAATCGGATGTGCCGTTTGACCGCGGCGGCCGGAAACGCGTTTCCGGAGTCATAAAACACCAAAACGGCGTGCGGCGGACGAATGCGGAGCAAACGTGCTCCAAACGACCTGAAACCGCACGAAAACGATAGGAATATTATTCCTGAGATGAAGAAGGAGGAAGCACGTCCATCGGACGTGCGGTGCGCGCGGCACGACCGAATGCGTCGTTTTTAGCAGCTCAGCGCGCGCTGAAATGGCGCGTTGGGGGGTCAAAACCACCCGAACGACCTCCAAATGCCACGAAACCGCACGAAAACATCCGTTGCGTGAATTGTGAAATTTGCGGATAGACGGCACCTCAATCGGAGGTGCCGTTTTACCACAGCGGCCGGAAACACGTTTCCGGAGTTATAAAACACCAAAACGGCGTGCGGCGGTCGAATTCGGAGCAAACGTGCTCCGAAAAACCTGAAAAAGCACGAGAATGATAGGAATATTATTCCTGAGATGCAGGAGGAGGCGGCACGTCCATCGGACATGCGGTGCGTGTGGCACGACCGAATGCATCGTTTTCAGCAGCTCGGTGCGCGCTGAAATGTCGCGTTGGGGGGTCAAAACCACCTGAACGACCTTAGAATGCCACGAAACCGCACGACAACATCCGTTGCATTAATTGTAAAATGGTTGGAGAGACGACACGTCAATCAGAGGTTCCGTTTGACCGCGGCGGCCAGAAACGCATTTTCAGAGTCATAAAACACCAAAACGGCATGCAACGGTCAAATTCGGAGCAAACGTGCTCCGAAAAACCTGAAATGATAGCATTTCTTAAATCGGGGGTTTTAAATTATTATAGCACAATGATTCGATATTATACATATATTTAATATTATATATATTAAAACATTTAAAATATTATATATATATATATATATTTAAAATATTGTATTTAATAGTAATATGTGAATATTGTTTTTAATATATATATATATATTTATTTATTTATTTATTTCAGTGGACATTTTTTTTAAAAAAAAAATTCACTATAGCGACCGCCATTGGCGGTTGCTATAGGCCTCTAGCGACGTGGCTAAAGCGACCGCCAATGGCGGTTGCTGGGCGGCCGCTAGAGCCCTATAGCGACCGCTTTCGGCGGTCGCTAAATGAGTTTTTTTATTATTGTCCCATGTTTGAGCCATGGAAAATTGAGTATCAATTCTTCCATTGTTGATCTGGATAGACGATATACTTCATGTGACACAGCTTAGTCATTATCTCTATGATTTCCCTCACACCATCGATTGGGGAAAGATCAATGTTGATGATAATGAAACATTCAAGGAGCTTCCTTTGGAGATCCATAACTATAAAGAGTTGGTGTTTCACATGCATTCTATTTCTTTAGTTTATGTCTTGTGGTGACACAGTGGTGTGTATTAGAGTACCTGGGAACGTGAGGTGCATGTACATTCTTAGTACACCAAGTTTTATTGATGTTTAAAACTATTCATGTAATGTTGTTTAACGCTTTTCTACTTCTGGAATTCTCAATTTTGATGGTTATCTTGATGTGTGGATATTCATAACACTTTTCTATTTCCTTTTAGGCTCGTTTTGAATTCTCGATGGAAATAATTTTTTGATAGGTATTTGATGTAATGGAGTTGTCCTCTCTGGTGCATTACAATGCTGAAATCTAGTGTTTGAGGTGTTCTAGGAGGTCAAGGTGACTTATACCCTACACATTTCCAAATATATAGTTTAATGAAAACTGTTTTTTGTTTTTTGAATAGTGTCATTGGTGATAGAGATGTGAACACTATCATCAGTGTGACAGATGTGATCATTTTCATCAGTGAGATATATGTGAACAATGTCATCTTTGAGACCGATATGATTAGGTCCATCGATGAGACTGATGTGAACAATTTAATCAGTGAGACCGATGTGAATAGTTTCATTGGGGAGATTAATGTGAATAGTTCCATCAGTTAGACTAATTAGAACAGTTCCATCGGTGAGACTGATTTGAACACTGTCATCAGGGATAAAGATGTGAACAGCGATATCGGTGAGACCGATGTGAACAATAACATAGGTGAGACCGATGTGAATAGTGGCATCAGTGAGGCTGATGTGAATAGTTCCTTTAGTGAGACCAATGTGAACAGGGCTATCGATGAAACTGATGTGAATAGTGGAATCCTTGAGAATGATGTGAATAGTATTATCTATGAGACCGAGGTGAACAATGCAACTGGTGAGTCATTTTTTGAACAGTGCCATTGGTATCAAAGATTCATTAGGCAAATAGTGATTCTAGCATTTGTAGTTTTACAATGTTTCTATCCTCCAACAGTTTCTCCCCTATAAGATTTTATTTGACATTAAATGCATTAAAGGCCCTGTTTTAAGGGATTTAAGGATAATTAAAAGACCATGACTCCTATATTATTTTTTATGGCTTGGGATGCCTTTACGCACTGCTTCCCTATTCATTTATTTGTAAATATAGAGGTAGCATGTTTTAGCCCACTCGATCCAAATGGAATTGATATAATAAATATTTGAACCTTCTATATAAATTGGTATTTATCATATATTGTTGCCCTTGTATTTTTAGATAGTGTGATATCTATGCTGGCTTGGATTATCATATCATTCTTGATGGATTATTGTAAAAAAGTTAAAATGGTAATAATTTTAATTAATTTTCAGAGATAAAGAGGCATATAAATGAATTTGGCAGTTGATTTTGTAAAATAATGATAATTACATTGTTGTAATAAGAATGTTAAACTGATTTTTGATTCCAAAAAATAGCTTTCTTTTATGATTCACTTATTTAGAACTTACAAATTATAAATCTGTTAATTCAAGATGGATTAAATAATAGACTATTTGAGAAAACGATAATTCTGGTTAGGGTTCTGAGATACCCTCTAGCTTGTAATCCCATGTTCCTTATTCTTTAGATCCCTGAGTGATCATTATGATTGATGGATGGATTCCTTGTTTAATGGCCAAGATCCCAATTGATATAACGTTTTTTCATTCTGTTTGTGATATAATGTGAGCATAGAATGTTTTTGTTATAAGTGGTGGTAGGGAGGCCCATTGGTTGTGGGATTTGCAGGTACCTAGACTGAAAAGATACATAAATTTATACATGATGTTGTTGGGGTGGACACCCGAGATGATAAAACAATTTGGATATAAATGTTTGGATGTTTACTGATCTTGATTATGTTTTATCTACATTACTTTCCAAAACTTCTCAAGGCAGCTAGTTTTTCGTACCCCTTGTTGACCTCCTTGTGATTAGTAGATTAGAATGTTTTCCTCGAATTCATGAAAATTTGGGAATTTAATAATTCATCTAATAAATGATTTTAACCCATTGGATTGGTACTTTCTTGGATGAAATAGTGAAGTAATTTTTTTGAGATGTTTTGGACATGGTTTGGCCATGAATAGAGGGCATGAAATAGTGGTTGTGATACTAATGATATATACTGTGGAATTGTTAATTATTAATAAATGTTTAAATAGTTAATTAATTTAATGTGAAACTACTAAAAAGGAAATTATGTAATGTAATAAATCTTTATAAATGTTCATGTTCTTATAGGATACCTAGTCTTAAAAGTTACATCTTAGAGTCCGAGAGTCATTATATGCAGTTGAGACTAATAATATGTTAGGGCTGTAGTGTGGAAATGAAATATAATATATTCTTTAATTTTTTTCTTTCTATACGCTACTCCACCGTCTCAGTTAGGGAAATTGACACCTTGGGGATTCAAATCCTTGTGGGTGTTTTTTAATCATTATAGTGGGATGATGGATGGATGACTACCGTTGTTGGTCGTGGTGTCTTCTCTTGGTAGTTATTTGTGCTAGTTGGCATAGCAGTTATATTTCCCTAATATATGTTTGTAAAAGGTTATAATGGCTGGTGGTTATTCACCAACATATATTTCAGATATAGTTTCCTATAGACAACTAATGGTGTATCATGTATGGGTTGTGATGGCATGAGGATACTCAATCAGTGTATGAGATTTAATGGACTGGGGTTTAATAACTGGTGTATGACACACATTATGCGAGCTATGGTAGTCCTTTGAAACTACCTGGTAACTTCAGTTACGTGAATGTGGTGGTTTTTTTCATGAGGTTCATGTTGTTGTGCTATGCCTAGGTGCATGGGGGAAAGCCTCCAGGAAGAGGGATGTTTTGGATGTGTGAAATTGGTGAAAAGAATCAAACCATTGGGAATGTGGTTGCGAGGTAGGCTTGATATTTTATTTATTTTATATACTTTTTTTGATATACTTAGTGATTGTATCCATGGTGAGGCTAGGGAAATTGTATACATGTTTTGGTTATGAGTTAGTTTCAGTTCTACTTCACTGTGTATTAGCATGATTCATATAATTTTTCACGAGAGGATATGGGGTGGATCCTACTGAGTATTGTTTTATACACACCCTACGTATATGTAAACATTTTTTTCATATCACATAAAGATGGTTGGAGACTATTCTGGTTACAACTTGCTTGGGGTTGTAGGAGTTATTTGGGATTCGTGGTTGCTGCAGTTTTTACTTACTTTTGGAATTCATAGTTTTCGCTTTCATTTTTAATAGTTATTTTCATGACATTACATATGTGCACTTGGGTTTTATTTTATATTAAATATTGATATGGAGTTGGTTGGTTTCTAACTTATCTTTCTCTTTTGCAGGTGTTCTTTTAAAGGCTAATGACTCCCATTTGTGTGTTTATTATACCTTCATCACTACTCGCCAACCTAGGGACTACTGATGGATGGACTCAGTGGTCGATATATCCATTATCACATTACTGGCCCATGAGAGGTACACCTTGCGGGGGAGGGTCGTGTCAGGGTGTGAGACATAAATCTCAGTAGTTCGGAACCCTAAGTGTGTTTCTCAATACAGAAAGTGGATTGTAAATGTTGATAAGGTGTCATATATAATAATTTCATATTGATAACAAATTAATAATATCAAACTTTTTCAGTTTCTTAAACGGATAATCATCCCATACAACCCACTTCAGCATAAGACAGATTTCTGAAAACAATACATTAGAAATAATCAATATATATATAGAGGCCATTTTTAACATGGGAAACCAAGGAAGGAAAACACCATGGTTTTTCATTGGCAGGGGGACAAAATACCATGTCGTCATATATTTGTTCTAGTAATATAAAGGAATCATCTGAAGTGAAATATCAATACAAGAAATAATTAGTGAATCATTTCATATTATTCAACAATCAAACATACAATTCATTTCAAACAATCTGTCATAATACAAAGGGTCGCAATGGAAACAAAACATATAACCCAATGCCATGAGTATATCCAAGGAATCGCATACAGCGTCCCTTGTATAAATTAAGGAGGGTGACTTTGATTCCATGCCAAATACCTCACATAGGGGACCCGGTCTCACCTAAGACATGGAATAACCAACATTCCAATAGGTCTATTCTTAGATGCCCCACTAGGGAACCAACCACCCTCACGAGCATAATAAAACCCACTCGGCAAGCCTATTCTTGGTAATGAAACGTATTTATCTTGGCATGACAATTAGTAACCCAAAGAGTAAGGTGAGTCCATACATAAAATACTTGACTCATGATTATTTTCCTCTCTTGGTTTGTATCAAATGATCCATATAAAATAATGAATATAACATGAAGTAATAAATTTATAATTACACTGCAAAAAATAAGAACCTCAATGTCACATGATTACCATTTAATCTAGCTATTAAATATAATCCAACCAATAATGGAACAATTAATATTATAAGGAAGTGAACATTATCATAAGTTGGGCAGAAGAAACGCGGTAAACATTTATAAAATTGCCTGTCATCACATGAAATTTAATATAACATAGTAAAATTATTACAATTAAATCAACCATTTCAATTAAATATATTATGAAAAAGTGAAACCCTGCTAATGACATAAGGAACCTTATGACCAAAATGAATGACACACCCAAATGGGTGGCTAAAAGGCTTTGTTAACACCATAAACATGGGTTTTTCTATGAACAATGGTCACATAGGATAATGAATGAAACCCAAACAATTTAATATGCGATAATAATACTCTCTTTAGGGTTCTGGTGAGTTTCAAAAAAGCGAAATATCTAAATAAATTAATCAAAAAAATCATAGGGACAATATGATAAATTTTACATTTCTTTTAAAAAACACAATAAATTTACCAAAACATAACAATTTCACAAACAATACTCAAAAAGTATAATGGAAGGAGTCATTGGAAAGAATAAATTTTTTACACTGGTAATTCTCATTTCAAAACATGTTGTTTGGATTATAAAATATTCTAATGTCCTAAATATGTCATTTATCAATTGTATCATTAAATAGTAAGGAAACATCAAAGAAATGGACAAGAAAGCATAAATGTGTAATCATTATAATGAGTTCTCAAAGATATCACACCTCTATTTGAGGGGTTTTATTACTAAACCTTGTCCATGTTTAACAAACCAATCATTTATCAGTGAAAAATATAATAGCCTAAGATAGAATAAATTTCTAATAATTACTTTGTGTTTTGAAAGATAGTTATCTCCTATAAGAGGTGTTTTATTATGAAACCATGACTTCCTTTATCATACAAATCATTTAGAATTATTGAACATTTATTCTAAAAATAAAAAGCATTAAATAAATTTATTGAATGTGTAAAATGAAATCAATTGATTAATTAATTTATTGATATACATAAGGGGATATTTTTAGGGATCCTTCCTTAGGAAGTTGGCCAAACTAAGCTGAACAATTGGCCCTTGGCTATTTTAACTTGAAGCAACTCCACATTTGTAGACGTGTACATATATATATATATATATATTCTTTAATATTACACACATATTACCCTCATTGTGAAGGAACATGTACATGGAATATATATATATATATATACATACCTATGTTTATGAGTGAATTCCTTTAGAGAGTCATCAAACTCTTTACATCCAATACCGAAAACTCAAAAACATCATAGAAATGTCCAAATCATCCAAGGAAAAACACCATCACCCCATAAATAATTTCTCTAATTGTTCTAAGGAGGATTTTAGTGTGATTTTTGAAATGTGAAATGGTCAATACCCCTCTTCCTCACATAGATAGCTCGATATGGATATTCAAGAAAGGACAAGGCTTACACATACTACATATGTCTTTACCCAGAAAAATATATTAAAATGGTTATTCACCAACTATATTTATTGAACACGGTAAAACATTAGTCAATCCATATCTGGATGACCATTTCAAAATTATTTGCATTGAGGGGAGACATATTATAAATAAAGTGACAACAAATTCCTCGGAATAACCATATGTTTATCATTAACACATTCACCAAATCTCAAAGCTAACTTATAAGGATGTTCCAATGTCAAATCATCAGCTAACCACTTAATATATCATGCCTCAGAACGAACAAAGGGGAAACCAAACCCAGCCCACATAAAAATTACCCTTTGTAAATATTTCCTTCAATCCCATATCAAGTCCTAGATAACATCAGTTTCAATAAGTTGTAGCCCGAGGAACCATCCAAAGTAGTCTATATTACATGATTCATGTGATACATTTATACAATGGAAATATGTTCAAATAAGAATAGTAATTGATCATGGATTACTATCCACCTTGTGGTCAATTTAGAGAAAAATGGATGATGTCCAAGATTTAATCCAAGGAACTCATATATGGGATACAAAGGATTAATCAAGACTATCAATGCCTCAAAAAGAACCACACCATAGTGTGAATCAAAGAGAAAACCACCAAGACAAATCCCACCAGCTATAAATGTATTAGAATGGATTTTATATGACACTATCTTAGTGAATCAGAGGTGATGTCAAGTTATGGGAAATGCTCATCACTAATAAATAGTACACTAATAAGTTTTAAGTATGCTCAATGCAATCATACCCAATTACAGGAATGGATTGAAATAAAACCGAAACTGGTCCACTTCATAGAATAATCTCAACATCACCTATAGACAAAATTTTCAATAAATTATCACATTACACAACTCCCAAGATATCTTGTTATCATTATTGATTTACCACTAATGTCCATCCAATACCATCGACATTTCCCAGTTGTTTCATACACTTCAAACAATATTAAATTCATGTTTCCAAGCAAGAACAATCATTATTTAAGAGTCACTATCCCCATTATCATTTATGTAATATATACCATTTCTAAATGTCCATTCACAGTGTGTTCATAATACATGGAATCACACATAACCACTATTATAAAAACATTTCACCCCATCGTAGGGGTGTCCTAGTGATTGATAGGGAAGATAAACTAGCGGCCTAAAAGAACACTAGACCAAAAACGCATTAAAAATAATTTCAAACTTTTCTTCGCTACAATAAATAAATAAAATCATTAAAAGAAACCATAAACTGTATTGTCCTTTGTATCAAGACACATATGTCTCATGAAACATCATCCATAGCATTTGGATGAACTTGATTTCATTACACCATGGTTACTCTATTTGGAGTAGACCATAACCCTGACTAATCATATCAGGGATCAAATACATAATTGAAATCATATGGTTCATTATAACATTTTCACTTGATGGTACTGTGTATCAATTCATACTACCATGAGATTACATAGTGAAATAGAACATCATAACTACTACCAATAGTATTTTCATCTTTATGAATTCATGTATTGGGTAGACCATGACAATAACTAGCTTAATTAGTTCTATCATATACATCTGTTAAACAAAGTAATGAATTCCCAAGATAAAAAATTAAAAAAAAGGGCCAAACGACCAATGAAATAGATGACACTAAAAGTGGAATGTCCAACCTACTGAATCTAAACACTACCCGATGATCACACATGTTCTGAATTCTATGAAGGACATGACCACCCGTCCAAACAATGTTGTCCTTTAAGAACAAGGGGTCCTATTTTAGGAAACTACACCAAAAAATAATGAAAAATTAAAAAAACACATCATTACCAAGTAATTTAAAACACAAAGTATTATTCCTACCATGGGCCAACCCTTTATGAGAGAATAAATAATCAACCCATAATGGGCTTAATCCTATAATGATGACTTGGATCAGGAGATTATCTTCAATTACTTTGATAAAAACTAAAATGACAAATGGAAAACAACTACTATTTAGTTCCATGGAAGCTCAAGAAATGTTTTAACTATCCTTAAACGAGGGATTAAACCAAGGACACCAATACATGTTCTATTTTGAAGTCATTTCATTTATTAAAATTTTAAATTCAACTATTTAAAATATTTAACTAACACATCAATGATATACAAGAATGTATATACAAAAATCCATCTAAAAACTTTTAACATTTATTAACATCACATCATAATTAGGAAATTTATCAAAATAAATTCTGTTAAACCAATAAAGTGACCTATGAGGGTCCCATTAAGCAAATATAGTTTCATTAGAACGAGACTAAATAATTTTTTCTTAGTTATTATGTTATAAACACAATTACCCATATGTTTTATCACATAAGAAACATGCCCCAACTACCCTACATGGGCCTAGTTGTGCATTTAGAATTTAACTGATTTATTACATTTATAAAATTAAACCCCATTACATTTTTACCATTTAGAAACATAGAATGGTTATATAAAAATAAAAACTCATATTTTTTCTATCAAAAAGGTCATAAAACATTAATAATAATTGCAGCCCATCATTTAGAATCAATTAATCAGAAAAAATTTCTCTTTATAATTTTATTCTAGACTCCTTTTATAATTGTTGAAATCAATGTGTTAACTTTTACAAATTATATGTCTCAAATATAACTTATAATTTAATTTTTCTATGTTAAATCACAACACATATATTTAAACTTTTCTACAGTTTACATATCTACAAAATCTACCCTTTCATCATATGTACTAATAAATAATCACATAATATATACAAGTGAATAAAATTAAATAGATCATGTATCATAGCATATAAACTATCATGATAATTAATATAAGAGAATGGAATAACATGAAAGACTATCAATACAAATAAGAATTAATCCTATAATATAACTACACATCATTGAATAAGCATGGCATGTTAAAATCTATGTTTTGATAATGATGCATGAAATTTGTCATTATTACTAAACTGAATCAAGGAAAATTTTTATAAAATACCATAAATCATTAGTACCATTAAAATAAACCATTCACTCAAGGGGAAATCAGATCATCTTTTAAAAAAATTACCATAAAAAACTATACTAGCCTTTACCACTTGGTTATTTACCATTACATGGGATGATCACTCCCAAGAATTTCTATTTTTCAAGCACTGATACATTCTTAGTCCCCTATCTACCATCTCCAAATAGTAATATAAAAGAAAAAAATCTACATATGATACCACTTTGTAACTTCCTAGGCCAATTTACCATTAGATTGATAGCCATACCAATGGGTCTCATGGCCTCAAGCATGCCTTCCTATACGTCTAAGGATGTGGACTTGTAGTAAGGGTTTAATTTGTGGACAACTGGGAGACTATACCCTTGTTATCAGTGTATAATAAGTAAATAACAAAACTATGCTGATTACATCAATGAATGAATAATAATATACAATTAGAAAAAATATGAACAAAACCTTTTTTCTACATTATATGCACTGCAGATGATGTTAAAAGTTCATTTAGTATGCAATTCAAATAGAAATACAATATAATAATAAAAAAGAAAAAACCAAAGATCAACACCTTAAGAATCATGAGCATAAGCCCTGTAATTTTTCCATTAGCTCCCATGTTCACAAAACAACACAAGCATTGAATTCAAAGGCCTTAAAGCATAATGCATTCCTTGGGTACTGCATTGTAATGGCGGCCAGATTAGGGTGTGAAAAAAAGAATCACAGTAGGCTGGTACAACTAGTTTCTAGCCCAATACATACCATGAATTATAAATTAATACAACATTCCATATATAATAATTTCATATTAATAACAATTTAATAATAGAAAATGCATCTAGGTTCCTAATTGGACACACATCCCATACGACACACTTTGGCCTAAGATGAATGTATAAAAAGTATTCTTCAAGAAAGTTGAATATATATAATGGCCATTTGAAAGATGTCAAACCAAGGAAGGAATACCACCAAGGTTTTTGATTTTCACTCAGTTATAAATCCCATTTAATCAAATAAGTGTTCAAGAAAATTAAAGTAAACATATCATGTGCTAGCTAAATAAATGAAAATAATAAATGATACATCTCATATGATTCAACAATCCAACAGAAAATGTATTCCAACAAATCCTTCAAATACTGTCGTGGTTTCTTGTGCGTGTCCTTGCAGATCATATCATAATCCCATGGTTCATAATGAAAACATCCTATATAACCCAATACATTTAGTATATCAAAACAAAACTCATACGTTGTACCCTATATCACATAAGGGTAATTAATATATGACTGTGCGAAATATAGAATATTAGGGACATGGTCTCTTTAGTGGCATGGAAAACCCATTATGTCTATATGTGCTTCCTCAATATATTCTTAGAGAACTGGCCTCACTCTCGAGCATAATAAAACATGACTAGAAATCTAAAACCTATCAATCCAATGTATCTCTCCTTCTACATTGAATATTTACCCACTGAGAATGGTGACTCCATCCATGAAATCATTAACTCAGGATTCATGTCCTCTCCCATTGCTTATTGAATGATCCATTTTATGAAAACAATATAACACGCAAAAATTCAATTCTAAATGCATACCAACAACGAAACATCTCAACATCACATGATTTCCATTTAATCCAACTGTGCAATTTAATCCAATCAACAATGGAGC
The DNA here is from genome assembly GCA_963277665.1 of Viscum album. NCBI lineage: Eukaryota > Viridiplantae > Streptophyta > Magnoliopsida > Santalales > Viscaceae > Viscum > Viscum album. The sequence goes on from OY728157.1 coordinate 1,800,868,304, forward strand.
AATTTATATTGTAAGGAAATGATCATTACTATAAGAATGGCATATGAAACTACAATAGCATTAAAACAATTGCATGACATCGCCTTAAATTTAATATAACAAGCTAATAAAGTAACCATTAAATCAATCTTTGTAATTTAAGACATTATTTCAATGTGAAACCCCGCTAATGACATAAGTTAATCTAGGAAACAAATGCATGGTGAACCCCAAGATATGTCCCAAGGACAAGTTGAACACACTAAACATGGGATTCACCCTGAGGTGCAGTCACTATGGACATTTTATGTGACCAAAAAAACCTAATATGTAATAAAATGTTTATCCCGAAGGTTGGAATGAGTGTTACCGCAGCGTGATGTATAAAAACCAATGAATGTTTTGGAATGAATAATAAGAACCCTTCCATGATTTATCCATTTCTTTTAAAACAACACATTCAATTTAACAAAACATGACCTTTTCACATTAATGGATGAAGGGGTATACTATATTGTGTCATTGGAATGTGAGAAATTTACAACATTGGTAATTCCTATTTCTAAAAAAATCGTTCATTTTATATAATAAGACAATTTCCAAAACATGTATAATATCAGTTGTATCATAAAAGAATAATAAAACGTCAATTCAATAGACCTGAAATGATAAATTATTAATCATTAACATGAGTTTTTGAAGATGATGCACCTATGTTTGAGGGGAATTATTTTTATACCATATAAATGTTTATCAAACCAATCATTTAGTGGGAAAAATAATCTACATCCCAAGAAAGAATAAATGTGGAATCATTACATTGAGTATTAGAAGATGGTGCACCTATGTTGGAGTGTTTTTTACCATGTATTAATTTTGTAAACAAATCATTTAGCATGAATAAAATGTTTTTATAAAAATCAACATCATTATTTTTATTTATTAAAATAGATAATGTAAATAAATAAATTATTTAATTCTCTTTTATTTTAAAGGGTTTATGGAAAGGGACCCTACCATGTGATGTAGACCAAACCAATCCGTAGACTCAGCTCTTATGGATTTTATCACCCAACTTCTCCACACTTACACACACACACATTAATATATATATATATATCCGTTATTTCAAATCCCATATTCCTTCACCATGAGTTAATATTTTCTAGGATTACATATATACAAATACATTCCTATGAACAGGACTCAAGGAATTCATATAGTCCTGAAACGCCCTATAACCAAGACCAAAATCTCAAAAAAAAAACTAAGAACTGGATCAACACACCCAAGGAAAACCACCAGAACCTCATTCAATATAAAATCCCAAAATAATAACTAAAAAAATGTAGAACAAAATAAAAAAAAAATACCCTAAACTATGGGTGGAAAAACAAAATGAAAACATTTGACTCTCCTTTAGTAGAAGATGCTGGAACACACATGAACGGGCCTCAAGAGAACCTTCCCATAACTAAACATTGAAAAAAAATGTTAAATGAAAACGCTAAATTCAGATGCACCTCAACGGGAAATGGGGAGACAAAAAGTTTACCAAATAATGATGTTTAGGGGAGTAGAATGCGTTACCTTGCTGGGTCGATGGATAAACATGATGAAATCTGTGGGAATGATGGTCAAAGAGGGAGCCACCAAGTAAGTCACACGTGAGTGGGTTCAGCGAAGGCAGATCTTATATGGAATCATTAAGGGTAGGATAAGGCCTACATTTGGTTTCTATTAAAATAAAATCTCATAATATTATTAGTAATAATAATAATAATAATAATAACAATATTATAATAACAATATTATAATTATTATTAAAAACATCTTTATTATTATTTTCCCATTTAATTTTTATTTAATGATTTTTCTTTTTATTTAAATTTTATTTTTAATTTCTATTAATTCTACTTCTTAAAAAACTCATCATAGAGTTCAAACTCTTGAAATTATGTTCCAAATCTCATCAATAATTTTTTTTCATCTTATAAACATGAAAAACCAAAAGTTATTTAGTTTATTGATAGGTTGAAAATTATTGGTCATTACACCAAGATCCATAACATAATTTGTATTGAATTTCATTACAATTTTTATAAATATTTATCTATTTTTTATGGGAAATTAAGTCATATCAGTTATAGAAATAAGATTTTTATACGGAAAAATCATTATATAATTCATTATATTGGTTATCCTATAGTTATTCAAATAGAAACATAATTATACATCATTCATCCAATTATGTCAAACCCAATTTTTATAATTGAAAATGCATATATAACCATAAAAATGTCACTTATAACCACAATTATTTACTAAAGATAATCCATGGGAACGAATTGTTTTTTGGACCTTCAAATTTGGATGATTAGGGTCCAAACTTGAATTCTCATTGGAATAATTACAACATATAAGTTTCAAATGTGTTTTTTTAGTCTCCCACTTTTTTCACGAATCCCAATAATATATGTGTGTATCATTATGTCTTTATATGAATTAATACTAATAATTATTAATTGTTTTCATAACCCTCAAATAAATTAATAGGTTCCAAACATATTACATTATAAAGCATTATATAATTAACTGTTCATGTTACATTCCAAAAAATTATATTTTACTATATCCTTCTATATATTAATTAATTTACGGTATATGGAACATGATGGAAATTATTATAATGGTATATAATCTAAAAATTAAAAATATAAAAAATAGTATGTATAGTGTCATATATAGAAAACACCCTAATTGACCTTGTAGAATGTTTCCCTAGTACATAGATGGGTGAAGAAGTTTCCTAAAATATTTTTTCAAAATAATTACACAGATTTTTTTTATAGAAAACGATCAAATAATATAACCTTAAAATAAAAAAAAAAATATATTCAGAGACATAAATAATTGAAAAATGGAACATGACACATGATATGCTAATTGGGGTTTACGAATTTTTTTTGATGTTTTAATATATTGGGTTCATTTTTTATCATACTTCTTTCATATATATTATTATCAATAATGATATATGTATTAGAGGAATAATGTAAGATAACAAATATAAAATTGGGTATTTGTTTTGTAAAAATATTCGCTTAACTCCATTTAAATTTGTTAAATGAATTCCTCCTGATAACCGGAAATATATTGGGAGTTTCATGGGGGTTGAATTCATAAATATTGGAGATACATTGTCTTTTATTTCATGTTTTATGGTTACTATTTACAATGAAACAAAACTAGTCACCTCGAATAAGGGATGTTCATTGTTTTAAATCATGTATGTGGAGGGTACAAACCATTCATCTCTTAAAATTTTGGGGAAACTACCATTTTCCCCTTACAAATAAAGGGATCATACGGAATGTTATTCCTCTTTCCCTATAAAACAAGAGGGGTTATGAATAAAATATTCACAAGAAATTTATGTGTTATTATCCCATAATTCATTGAAAATTTATGATCCATTTGTTGGAAATTGATTATCTGGGTGAGCCTATGATAATGATTCTTTTATTTATTGAAACAAACATGATGGATGGTCATCCCTTCTTCTGAAAATTATAGACCCTTATTTTATTTTAAATTCATATATTTGTATTTAGATATTTTTTTCTTCAATTAGGTTATGAAAAGACATTTATATGATCTTATGGATGGCGTTATACATTTCATTTCCCATATACATGATGTTCATTCAGGTTTTTTAATTTTTCTATCCACTCCACTATATAGTAAAATTGATTAATTGTTATTGAATAATATTATTAGTGTATAATTGAAATTTTGAACCACTCCTATACTCATTTGGATCAGGTGATGAATATTACACAGAACGATAATCAATCCAAGTTGTGTGACACAAATGTGAGCGTGGAAATGAAGTAGTTAAGTGGTAAATAAAGTTATTTTCCAGATTAAAAAATTTGAAATTTTGTTTGCAAGTGAAAATGAAATAAACTGTTATTTGGATGATCCTGGAAGGGTAAATGGGCTAAGATATAGATTATGTAAAAAGTGGAAAATAGATATAAGGGTGTTTCCTTGTTGAATAAGGGTGAATGTAAAATTAATGGTTGTGGTTATTATTAAATAGTAGAACATGATAATTACAAAAATTATTACATGAAATTTGGGTAATGAATCATGAAATTGTCTTAAACTAAAATGTGAAAAACTTTTTGTTTTTTGTTAATGTGGTCAATTTTTGGACCCATTAAATGATTATTGATGCAGAGGATGTGGTTTTTAGTAACTAAAGTCTACACCAATGTAATGATGTTGGTCATGGTAGCACATGTTGAGAAATGTACTTTTGTCATGGTTGTAAAACCATGGTAATGATATTTGTAATGATGGTTCACATCATATATGTATTGTCGGTCATAGTGTTCTACATAATGGTTTGGATAACAGGATAGATTCTCCTCATATAGTATTTTTCACCTTTTTTTATATATACCATATAACCAACAAGGGATAAATAAGGCTTACTGATTTCATGTAAAAACTATATCTCATGGGAATTTGGGGTTAATTAATAAATTTTAGACTATGAAAGTTGTATTAATTATATCATTTTAACAATTATTTTTTATATCTAAATACACTATTATAGACTGGATATTTCTTTAGACACCATTGGTTGTGGGCCAATGTGTTATACTCAAACCGTACATAGACCACTATTGGTACCCAGCCATATTTCATGTTCCTAGGTCATCAAATGATAAAATTACCTATTATGGATGGATGTGTTGGGATACGGGGTTTGAATCTGGATAAGGGAGTCATATTGTTATCCAGAAACATTTTTAAAAAGAATTTAGTGTTTAATTTTCGATCCCCTTTTTCTACGTTAGATAATCATGACATGACGTATTTTTTGTATTGATTTTTCTCTACATCCTTAGTTTTAGAATGTGTTATGTGATACATGGGTATATATTATTATTTCATGTCAATTCAAATTTTGATTTCAGATTTTGATTTACTTCAGTAATGAATTTATAGTATCTCCATTTGTTCTATTAGACCCCCACTACTTCAAAGAATCATATTGTTTCCATGGAGGGTCACATGAGGTCGAGTGGGGAACATGATTGATGAACTTGTAAAATGGATCCCAGGCCGAGATATTACATATTATTATGATATAATGTTTTCTTTTTCTATTACGTTACAATTCAGGGAATGTAGACATGAGTTTTTGATGTTTTAGGCCTTGGAAATGCACTTTTCTATGGGAGTAGCTAAGCCATGTGTGGAGGAAACCCCACATTTATTAGAGGATATTGTTGTTGTTAGAATTAATTGATATTGTTTGATGTTATTTCACATTTGGTGATACACATGTGGTGTGAAATTATTTATTTATTGTGATTTGAAAAATGGGATGATATAAAACATTAATAGTATATTTTTCATCATTTAAGTACCTTCATATATTATATGACATTAATAATGTTTTTAAGAAGTGTGAAATAATATTATGGTTAGGATGTGAAGAAAATTAAAACCATATCTATTTTTTATCATTTTAATGAAAATATCTCAATAAAGAAGTCCCAATAGTTTAAATTGAAATATATAAAATTTATTGAATAACATAGTGTCTAATAGGGATTCTATAATTGGTTTATATTCCTTGATGTTCCACAAACTTCATGAAGAATTTATAATTTGACTTCTAAATAGTTGACAAAAATAGAAGACCACATTTCTAGATTTTTCAATATTCATGTTTCTGGATGAACTTTTTATTATAATACTATGGATATAGTATTTATATATGATTTTTTAATTGGATATACTTCTGTGAAGGATGAAATATTTGTATTCTTGTAATTAAATAAATACGGTTAAAAATAAAAAAAATCATATTGAGAATATTTTAGAATATGATAACAGTGTATTAATGAGAAATTTGTATAACACAGGCATGATAAAATATTTGAAAAATACATTAAATAGTCCATATTAAATTTTATAGACAAAACATTTGAAAAAAATCAAATAGACTAGGGGGACTATAGGAAATAATATGATAAAACATTTTTCTAAATGGTGATTTTGTATAAAATTATGAATATATAAATTTGTTTAATAGATGAAAGTTTTCTATAATTTGAATAATATATTTGAATAATAGAGTTTGGTATGTCTATAATTCATATTGTAGGTACTTTAGTTTTCCATAAAAAGAATCTCTGATCATTTTTTCAATTGAATAATTTTAAAAGATGTCGAAAATTTCTTATATAGTTTGTTTCTCTACTCAAAATCATATGATGAAATATCTAAAAAAAATTTCATGTATACAATTCAATAGGATGTTTATAAAATACAATTGAAAAAATGTTGATATTTTGTAAAATAATTTTTAATAATTATCAAGTTATTTAATGGGTCTAGGGGTTTACAAAAGTTGAAAAGAAATTATTTGTGGGATTGAAAATTTAAAGGATAATTTTTCTATTTTTTATGTTATAAATTTTGAGTGAAATTTGTTTTCAGAAAACTAATGACATTAAAAGTTGAAAAATTATTACCAACCATTATCAATTTCTTTTTGATTAATATAAAAATGTATATTTGTATTCAATCTAACATAGTGTATGATGTTGTGATGTTATTTTCTAGTTGAATGTATCAAAAAACATTTACGTGAAAAATTATTCCATGATGAATTTTTTGAATTAAATCTAAGGTGTATATTTTTTTAAAATAAGTTAAATTCAATGTCCCAATGCTAAAATGTGATATTTTTATTAGATGTAACATTAACAAAACAATCATGATATTGAACAATAAATTTTTCTTGAGTTGTATATTATTTTGAGTTGTATAAAGTAAATTTATAGAGTCACAAATCTATAAGACTATGAAAATCCATATAAAAAATATAGATAAAATATTCACAATTTAATGTCTTATAAGAATGGTTATGAATATTTCTAAAATACATATTCAATGAAATTATATAACATCTAGTGTTAACGTTATTTGATGATAATATCGAGTGAATTCATTAATATTCAAGATGATATGAGAAGAATCTATAATTCTCGAGAGGAGTTTATAAGTTTTCAGAATAACTATGATATGCATGAAATTAATTTTTTTTTAATTTAAGATAATAGGAAAAAAATATTGTTTCCAATATTTTCCATTCCTAGAGAACCTTGAAATAGGTGTGTATTGTATACTTTAATTCCTTCTGTTGAGAGATACAAATTTGTTTCCCACAATAGATTTTTTTTCATAGTGAGTTTCAACCTTATTTTCTTCATTAAATAATTCCATAATTTTTTACATTATATTGTTGGATAAATATTTAGTTTTATTGTTATGGACATTAAATGATTGGATTGAGAAATTCCTTGAACTATTTCTACTGAACTATGATTTAGTAATCCTGAATAAGTCAATTTTTATAAAAGTAGAGGTATTGAAGAGGTGTAATGAAGAATTAATTATAGAATAAGACACATCAAATGGAACAATTTTTAAGGTATAAGATCAAAAAGTAGAATATTATATTATATTTCCACTAATAAAATTGATAGATAATATTTTCAATGTTTTCATTCATTTGGTACCATAAATATTGTAATATAAATTTGTAAATAGATAAGATCCAATAAAATCATACTTATCAGTGTATACAGAGCGTCAAATAAGATTTGGATCAAAATTTTACTAACTAAATGGTAATTGTTAATTTCTATAAACCGATTGGAGTTTCCGTGGTAATGATTTGGGTTCCTACACTAAGGTCTTAATTTGTAAATATTGGGTTCTTTGTTTGATTTCCAAATCATTCATTCATGTGAGTTTTTAAAAGGATATAAAAATATTACTTTAACATCGTAAAGGGTTTAGTTTTATGAGGTTCATAATTTTTTTAAAATACATTAACTAATCCACCCCCCATTTCTGAGTTCTTGTATGCTCGTTATGAATTTAATGAACATTGGAATCGATGTGTAATATTTAAGGAGATGTTTTTTTAGGAATTTTAGAGATATTCCACCATGATGATTTTTAATGAGAGTGGAATAGGGGGAAATTAATGCCAATTCACATCCATTAATGGGAAAAGAACATATTTTGTTCCAAATGATTGAGGGGGAGTGTGGTTCTGTGAGAATTATTCTCTTTATATAATGCTTATAGATAGATACCTAGGGAGGGAAATATATAGTAGGCTTGATTCAATTTTGGTGTTTCTTGTAACGCCCCGACCCTAGTTACCCAGAGTTGGTGCATTATTACATAACATTGGCATGATCACAAGAAAGATCAAATATCGAAAGACCGATTGGTTTAGTAGCCTTGGAAACACTAGATATATTCATAACGTTTTACATTACATCATGAAGTGAAAAACTACTACAAAAACATATTGTCTCCATAATCCACACTATTATCACCTCATAATATCCCTACAGGTCATTCATAATTTACTTCTTCAAATCCTGGGAAAAATAAAACATAGAAAAGGGGTGAGCTCAAATGCCCAGTAAGGATAACAATATAGCGGAACATTCAAATAAGCATAAACATTTAAGGCAATGCATTACTAAAACAAAAGCCTTTTAAACTTGAACTTCAGCATAGTTTGGAAAAAGTAAAATGAAATAATGCCATTTACTTATTCACATGGATATTCTACTAGTCGAATAATCACATGAAAAATCAATAACCACTTTCATAATGATGGAATTCATAATGCTGAACTTTAATTTCTTTTTCAAGGCCTCGTCCCAGGACCTTGGGGCTATGTGTAACCGGAACCCAACCCGGAGTGCCTCTAATAACCATACACCAACCCGGAGTGCCTCTAATAATCGGACACCAACCCGGAGTTTCTCTAATAACCGGAGACCAAACCGGAGTTCCTCTAATAACCGGAGACCAAACCGGAGTTCCTCTAATAACTGGAGACCAAACTGGAGGGCTTACTTTTACCGGTCCCCAAACCGGAACATACTTGTCTAACAAATTCATCTGAATGAAAGGTTGAAATATAACATAAACATTCAGATTAAAAATAACTTATGAAATGTCAATACTTTAAAAAAACATGAGTGACATAAGAATAGCTTATCCACAGTCAAAAATATCAGATAAACTTCAATAAAATATGGATGTTTTGTATCATAATAAATTAACTTCAAATAAGCTTAAAAGCCATCAAAGGATGTTGACATAGATGAAATCAAAACTATTTTAGAGAAATATCTCTTTCTATTTTTGAAATCATTTAAGATTCATATATTTATAAAATAAAACATTTTCTTTGAAAATATTCTTATAAGCTGGTAAGGTAAGCTTTGATGATTTTATAACGGCGGAAAATAACCGCACCTGCCGTATAAGTTAAAAAAACATTCTTACCTTAATTCTGTTCAAAAGGTTAAAAAGCACCTTGTTTGGAAAATGATGGAAAGATTCCTTTATAAACCTCTTATAAAAAGTCAAACAAGGGTATAAATGACTTTAACCCATACTCTAGTAAATAGTAAAAATGTTTTGAAATACATTTCGATGAAACATTGATGTGGATGATAAAGATATCCCAGTAGATTATTACGTATAAACCACCTCGGATAATGAAGATATTGTGAAATAACCCTTACCAATTTGGTAACTTATGAAACATACAACCCATGAAAGAGGTATCATACAATGAATATGTAAATACACATAAATTAGAGTGTATTACACAAAGAATATAATTATGGGCAGTACATACACCACACAAAAGGTAATGGTGGAAATATGGCATGAATCTCACGGGAATAAGGAGTGAGATGAAAACCCCTTACCTTGTACTTTTACTTGGTTGGCGTAGGTTAACCTCCTCTTCTTCAGGTTCTTCCTTTTGATTTGATCAAAAGGGCTCCTTAGGATGGCTTTCTGATCAAACTAAGGCCTCTAGGTTGTAGTGAGGGAAGTTGGGAGAGTATTTGGGCAGAGTTTGGCCGAACCAAAAGGCTTTGAAGATGTGAAGAAATGAGAAGGAGGAGTTCCCTTTTATAAGAGGGGTGAGGGGCACCTTTGGAAAAGCTAGAAATATTAATTTATAATAAATTCATATTCGGTTTCTAATGGCTCCAAAGTTGATTATCCAAAGGTTAAGGTGGAGATAGGTCGAAAACCACTCAACCAATAGAATTTAGACAGGTTTGGGTACTTATATTAACCTTATCGTTAAGTATTAACTCTAAGTTAATTAGTTTCACTTTTAAAATGTCTCTTTGTATTTTTATATAATATGGTTAATAAACTTACTATATACATCCAAGCGACCCACAAGTGGTCCATTAATGATGAACCTATCATGATATAAGTCTCTTGGCCGAACCTTAGATTTTTAGGAATTTAATATCAATTAATAATATAATATTTGTTTTAAGAACGCTTTTATGTCAATTTTGACACTATTCAATAGTTAATTTTTGTGAAACTCATAACAGATTGATTACTTCGAAAAAATTCCATTAAATCAATCCTAATATATCATATTATCCTATAAAATTAGTTTAATTCATTAAAAGTTTCATATTATATTTATTTGGGTATTTATAATATCAATTATTTTAATTTTTTACTATTATAGTAATTAATTCATCATCATTGTGTCACAAATAAATTAAATTATTTAATGTCTAAAAATTATAAATAAAATATCAATATGTAGGAAATCATTTTATCTTTCTAATGAGTATTTATAATTTAAAATCCAACATATATAACCCTATGTAAAAATTGTTTTTCTAAGAGATATATGCTTGTGTAATTTTTGTATTCATTTTAACTTAATTAAAATAAAGTGTCCCAATCACCTACAAGTGGCACCATGGGGTCCCAAAATCGACCCAAAGATGCCTATGGTCGAACATGTTTCAACCAATAAGGCTAGGACACGTTTTAGGGTAATTTAGTATTATTATAATATTATTTTTTAACCCTCATTTACCGGATTTACCCTTAACCATGGTAAATAAAATATTTACCGCAATAATTATACAAAATGTCTAAAAATATAAGTTACCTATTTATACAATTTGAACATCCTGATTCCAAATCTGGAATCCATTTTTCTAAATTCAAAACACATAAGTGGCAGAAATTAATTTAAAATTAATTCCCGCTGTCAAAACAAAAAGCGTGTTTTTAATAGATAATAACTATCAAAAGATTGACAATTGTTTATGTTTGGTTTAATTATAAAATTATGTCCTATGACCGAAATTATATTAAATGGTAAAAATATTTTCTAAATATACTTTAAAACCACTCAAATTCATAATTTATCACTATTAATTATTTTGATAAAAAAAGTTGTTTTTAATTAAAATTTAGTAATTTTCACTATTCATCAAAATATTAAAGTTATCCGAAAAGTACCAAAATTTCACCTTAGGCTAAATTCAATACTCCGAATCCAAAAATGAAGTCAATTTTGAAATATAAAATATATATAATTTCAAAAAGTAGGTATTACTATTCGTAACAGCTAGTTTGATTGGTTGTGGTGTGTGTTAGAACTCCAAGTTGCGTACAACACTCGCTACTGTATTATTCAAAGGAAAGTGTACCGTGGAAGCTTGGGATGTTTCATTTTAAATTTTTTGATGTCCCCATTTAGTAAAAAAGTTTAAAATATTTTATTTAAAAGGGGTTCACTATTAAAAGGTGGTAAAAGTGCAATACTGAAAAGAAATTTGTTCTTACATTATGTCTAAGAAACTCATAATATGGATTCTAAAATTATAAGGATTATATAGAATTTAAAATTTAGTTAATACTATTCATAACCTCTTTTGAACGGCTTTTTTGGTAAGTCATGGTGTACTTGAACTCGGTGTTGCGTGTAGTGCAAGTTATTGTATTATTTTGAAGAAATAACACACTATGAAATCTTGGGGTGTTATATTTTCCCCTCTTTCAATAAATTGCGTCCTCGCAATATGAAATTGTTCTTCGAAAATAAAAGGTTGAAAATAAAAAATATCTTTGTGGGAAAACCCACATCGGAAATTGGGTTACTAAATTTTAGTCTTAATATGAGGAAAAATGAAATGAAAGGGTCACCACCAAATTATGAACTCGATTATGAGAACATTGGTGGCAATTAGAGACATATAATTGGAGGAAAAATGTAAATATTTATAGGTAGTGATTGAGGTCATCAATCACAAACAAGTATAAAATTGACTCCTTAAAATCATCAATCTATGATGATTTGAAATACCATCGGTTCAACAAAACATAGGGTATTGGGATAACACATTTTTGACGTTTCAAAATATCTTAGTTGAAATCCCACATCGAAAAATGAATTAATGAGGCCTCTATTTAAAATAAAGAGTGGAAAGTATGAAGATTACCAAAAATAACACTTACTAGGGTTCCATGTAGGAAAATATGGATATGAAAGAGAAATATAACCATCAATTATCTGATGGAGAGTGGTAGAGAACATGGCTATGAAAAGGCCAACAATCCCAAAGCCATAAATTAGTGATGATTTAATGTACCATCTAGGACAACATTTTAGTTCTAAGTTCCTTTTATTAATATTGAGGAATTTATTTATGAGATTGGCTAAGATCATAAGGAGATATACTTACTTTATAATTAGAGTTTTATCCATTAATAAATTTCTACCACAAACTCATCTTTCACTCTAGAAGATTATAGAACGTAAAAAAAATTCTATTTGTACTATTCGTACAGGGTTCCAAAATAAATGAATTTATAATTCATCTACCAGATCTTTTAAAAAAAACTATATTATTTAATCCAGGACATCTCGTGGGCCAGTGGTAGGTGATACACCCTTGTCGCCCTTCGGTTGCGGGTTCAAGTCTCACGGCCTTGCCGGACGCGACGAGTTGCCGCCCGACCTCTGGGTGGTCCTTTTATGGAAATCCAAAATAATCCAAACTAGAACTATCCAAAATACTTCTATCCAAACTCACAGTCCAACATTTATAAGGATGGTAAACATAATGTAGATCCTTTTTACCTTGTAATAGCATATGAATACCTTCATCATGTATTCTTTTAATACACTGAAACATCCTGAATTAACATATTTCTTATTGATTACATTCATGCTCCCTTATGCCATATAGAATGATGGATATACTTCATCAATCCAAAAATGTTTTAAACCCCAACAATGATGGAATATACAAATCATTAATCATTTTCAAGGTAGTCAAGAATATCCAATATAATTTATCCAAAACAATCATGTATTATTCCAAAATCATTACCTCGGTATCAGAACTATATCATGGTTTATCATTCTCTCAACCATATATTTTCAAAAAATTTATCCTGCTATTGAGTCACTTTTCTTTGTTCTACACAATCTCAAGTCCTAAATGAAATAGTACTGCAGTAAAATCCATATATACTCCATAATTATTATAACAAGTACATTATTGATACAACACTGAAATGACATAATCAACATAAGAACTCTAATCATTCCTCTTCATCTGTGGTAGTATCATAACTTGATTATTATCCAATAGCATCATTTGTGGCATAGTCTGATGATTGGGACATAGGTTCGCGTAGTGTCCAAACTCCTTGAAAATGAAGCATTGTACATTTGAAACCATTTTCTTACCCTTGCAGTCACGTACTTTGTGCCCTTTTCCTCCACACTTATAACAAACTCTCATTCCTTTTAGGCAATTTCCAGGGTGTTTCTTCCCACAGTTATCACATATGGGAAAATTCTTCTTTTCCTTCTTTCCTTTATCCATATTTCTCTCTTCCATCCTTTTCTTCTCTTGCTTCCCTTCAAAGCCACAGGACTCAGTAAAATCTTTACTTATCTTATCAACACATGATATTATTTCTTCATATGATGATAATACATGGGAGACTATTTCTCTTATAAATTCTGGCTTAAGGCCATGAAAGATATGATCCTTCTTTCTCTTTGGACCATGTGCATTGCTGGAGTTCTCATTCCTTCTACTGGGTGTCATTTCTAAACAATGGCATACACTAGATTAGTTTATGAATAACAATACCTAATCCCAAACTTGTAAGACACATAACATAAATTAAATAGTTTATGGATTTAATCCATAATCATAAAAATTTCTCCTTTGAGGAAGTGAATCCACATAAACCCTTCATAATGGTTTGTAAAGAAAATGAGAATTATCCTAAGCATATCCCTCGGGAGTGTCGTAACCAAGAGTGCAGTAAGGCCCGTTGTCGTGCACCAGTTCCCGTTCGAGTCTAGCTCAAAGCGGTGTTTTCGGGTTTTACCCCTAGGTACATCTGTGCCAGAGCCGCCTCTATCTGCTCGTATCCAGACAGGGATGTATTGCTCGGAAAACTCACAAAATCTCTACAATACCAAAATTCTAGGAAGTTCTTCTATACCAATCCTCAAAATTCATCTTAAATCTATGAGCTCTAATCAGAGTTTATCTAAATCTAGCTTCCAAGGTTTGTACTAAACTTCCTCTGATACCAACTGTAACGCCCCGACCCTAGTTACCCAGAGTCAGTGCATTATTACATAACATTGGCATGATCACAAGAAAGATCAAATATCGAAAGACCGATTGGTTTAGTAGCCTTGGAAACACTAGATATATTCATATCGTTTTACATTACATCATGAAGTGAAAAACTACTACAACAATATATTGTCTCCATAATCCACACTATTATGCCCTCATAATATCCCTACAGGTCATTCATAATTTACTTCTTCACATCTTGGGAAAAATAAAACATAGAAAATGGGTGAGCTCAAATGCCCAGTAAGGATAACAATATAGCGGAACATTCAAATAAGCATAAACATTTAAGGCAATGCATTACTAAAACAAAAGCTTTTTAAACTTGAACTTCAACATAGTATGGAAAAAGTAAAATGAAATAATGCCATTTACTTATTCACATGGATATTCTACTAATCGAATAATCACATGCAAAATCAATAACCACTTTCATAATGATGGAATGCATAATGCTGAACTTTAATTTCTTTGTCAAGGCCTCATCCCAGGACCTTGGGGATAACTGTAACCGGAACCCAACCCGGAGTGCCTCTAATAACCGGACACCAACCCGGAGTGCCTCTAATAACCGGACACAACCCCGGAGTTCCTCTAATAACCGGAGACCAAACCGGAGTTCCTCTAATAACCGGAGACCAAACCGGAGTTCCTCTAATAACCGGAGACCAAACCGGAGGGCTTACTTTTACCGGTCCCCAACCCGGAACATACTTGTCTAACACATTCATCTGAATGAAAGGTTGAAATATAACATAAACATTCAGATTAAAAATAACTTATGAAATGTCAATACTTTAAAAAAAACATGAGTGACATAAGAATAGCTTATCCACAGTAAAAAATATCAGATAACCTTCAATAAAATATGGATGTTTTGTATCATAATAAATCAACTTCAAATAAGCTTAAAAGCCATCAAAGGATGTTGACATAGATGAAATCAAAACTATTTTAGAGAAATATCTCATTCTATTTTTGAAATCATTTAAGATTCATATATTTATAAAATAAAACATTTTCTTTGAAAATATTCTTATAAGCTGGTAAGGTAAGCTTTGACGATTTTATAACGGCCGAAAATAACCGCACCCGCCGTATAAGTTAAAAAAACATTCTTACCTTAATTCTGTCGAAAAGGTTAAAAAGCACCTTGTTTGGAAAACGATGGAAAGATTCCTTTATAAACCTCTTATAAAAAGTCAAACAAGGGTATAAATGACTTTAACCCATACTCTAGTAAATAGTAAAAATGTTTTGAAATAAATTTCTAAGAAACCTTGATGTGGATGATAAAGATATCCCAGTAGATTATTACGTATAAACAACCTCGGATAATGAAGAGATTGTGAAATAACCCTTACCAATTTGGTAACATATGAAACATACAACCCATGAAAGAGGTATCATACAATGAATATGTAAATACACATAAATTAGAGTGTATTACACAAATAATATAATTATGGGCAGTGCATACACCACACAAAAGGTAATGGTGGCAATATGGCATGAATCTCATGGGAATAAGGAGTGAGATGAAAACCCCTTACCTTGTACTTTTACTTGGTTGGGGTAGGTTAACCTCCTCTTCTTCGGGTTCTTCCTTTAGATTTTGATCAAAAGGGCTCCTTAGTTTGGATTTCTGATCAAACTAAGGCCTCTAGGTTGTAGTGAGGGAAGTTGGGAGAGTATTTGGGCATTGTTTGGCCAAACCTAAAGGCTTTGAAGGTGTGAAGAAATGAGAAGGAGGAGTGCCCTTTTATAAGAGGGGTGAGGGGCACCTTTGGAAAAGCTAGAAATATTAATTTATAATAAATTCATATTCGGTTTCTAATGGCTCCAAAGTTGATTATTCAAAGGTTAAGGTGGGGATAGGTCGAAAACCACTCAACCAATAGAATTTAGACAGGTTTGGTTACTTATATTAACCTTATCTTTAAGTATTAACTCTAAGTTAATTAGTTTCACTTTTAAAATGTCTCTTTGTATTTTTATATAATATGGTTAATAAAATTACTATATACATCCAAGCGACCCCCAAGTGGTCCATTAATGATGAAACTATCATGATATAAGTCTCTTTGCCAAACCTTAGATTTTTAGGAATTTAATATCAATTAATAATATAATATTTGTTTTAAGAACGCTTTTATGTCAATTTTCACACTATTCAGTAGTTGATTTTTTTGAAACTCATAACAGATTGATTACTTCGAAAAAAGTCAATTAAATCAATCCTAATATATCATATTATCCTAGAAAATTATTTTAATTCATTAAAAGTTTCATATTATATTTATTTAGGTATTTATAATATCAATTATTTTAATTTTTTACTATTATATTAATTAATTCATCATCATTGTGTCACAAATAAATTAAATTATTTAATGTCTAAAAATTATAAATAAACTATGAATATGTAGGAACTCTTTTTATCTTTCTAATGAATATTTATAATTTAAAATCCAACATATATAACCCTATGTAAAAATTGTTTTTCTAAAAGATATATGCTTGTGTCATTTTTGTATTCATTTTAACTTAATTAAAATAAAGTGTCTCTATCACCTACAAGTGGCACCATGGGGTCCCAAAATCGACCCAAAGATGCCTATGGTCGAACATGTTTCAACCAATAAGGCCAGAACAGGTTTTAGTGTAATTTAGTATTATTATAATATTATTTTTTTTAACCCTCATTTACCGGATTTACCCTTAACCATGGTAAATAAAATATTTACCGCAGTAATTATTCAAAATGTCTAAAAATAAAAGTTACCTATTTACACAATTTGAACATCCTGATTCGAAATATGGAATCCATTTTTCTAAATTCAAAACACAGAAGTAGCAGAAATTAATTTAAAATTAATTCCCGCTGTCAAAACAAAAAGCGTCTTTTTAAGAGATAATAACTATCAAAAGATTGACACTTGTTTATGTTTGGTTTAATTGTAAAATTATGTCCAATGACCAAAATTATATTAAATGGTAAAAATATATTCTATATATACTTTAAAACCACTCAAATTCATAATTTATCACTATTAATTATTTTGATTAAAAAAGTTGTCTTTAATTAAAATTTAGTAATTTTCACTATTCATCAAAATATTAAAGTTATCGGAAAAGTACCAAAATTTCACCTTAGGTTAAATTCAATACTCCGAATCCAAAAATGAAGTCCATTTTGAAATATAAAATATATATAATTTCAAAAAGTAGGTATTACTATTCGTAACGGCTAGTTTGATTGGTTGTGGTGTGTGTTAGAACTCCAAGTTGCGTACAACACACGCTACTATATTATTCAAAGGAAAGCGTACCGTGGAAGCTTGGGATGTTTCATTTTAAATTTTTTGATGTCCCCATTTAGTTAAAAAGTTTAAAATATTTTATTTAAAAAGGGTTCAATATTAAAAGGTTGTAAAAGTGCAATACTGAAAATGAATTTGTTCTTACATTATGTCTAAGAAACTCATAATATGGATTCTAAAATTATAAGGATTATATAAAATTTAAAATTTAGTTAATACTATTCATAACCTCTTTTGAATGGCTTGTTTGGTAAGTCATGGTGTGCTTGAACTCGGTGTTGCGTGTAGTGCAAGTTATTGTATTATTTTGAAGAAATAACACACTATGAAATCTTGTGGTGTTACATATCTTCTACATAACCATAAAATTTTTTATAGAGATGGTGGGCCTGAGTTAGATGATTTCTTGAATGAGTCCTTCTAAATAATTTTAAACAATATAAATACACCACTGGAAAAACTGGTCAATTTTAAAGTTAACATATTATGTGAACCAAAAAATAATAGTGGTATATTATGGTCAATATTGAGTAAAAAAAGGAAATTTCATGGAAAGTCATCTAATAGAGGTTCCTCAATAATTTCAACTAGTGAACCTATGATATTGGTGAGTTTCTGAATTCATACGTTTGAAACAAGGTACCATGTTAGAGATTGATTTTCTGATGTATTTACTGAATTTTTTTTGATTTATTATATTATTGGAAAACGATGAGCCAGGTAGGGAGATAATTTTTCAAGATGTGATCAACTACACAATTAAGTCACAAGTAAATGTCTTTTTTATGATATTTCTAATGTAGTGGATAAAAAAATAATTTTTTAGGGGAACATAAAAGATGATTCTAGTGGTCTGTGGACAATCTTAGTTTGATATTCCATTGGTTTTTATTCTAATAGTAGGAATAATTTTTTATATAATTTTCACCAGTGAAGTGGTTCATAGAATATCTTAGATAGATGATCAGAGTCTTAGGTGGTAGTTAAGTAATCTACTATAACTGTGGTAAAATTTATCACATGTGTGTTCAATTTTATTGACCACCTATCATGTTGCATGATTTTTTAAGGATGTGGAAAATAAAAACATTTTGAAGCAATTCTTGGATGATTATTAGTGACAGAAGACCTTGGTTATTGTAGAACATGGTAAATAGACCTTCTAACCCATATCATTCTGAAAGATAGAGTTCCATTGGCTATACCATTCAGGGTTCCAAATGTCATTATTTAGTAAAATAAAACCAATTTTATTAGAGAATTATAATACCAGGGACATATAAGGGATACCAATGTTGGGGAATTAGATAGTTTCATTCTATTCACCATACTCTGATTGGTTATATTTTCAGAACATCGATTAGATATGATATGATTATTTTTGCTTCCATTCATTTCAATGCATTATTTTATACATGGTATTATCACTCATTTTTATCTTCCATGTTTTAGATTGTTATGGGCCTGGTGGTTGATTATATTTTTTCGGTAATTTTAATCAACAATCCATTAGGGGTGTGGTTGAAGAGTATATATCATTGTAAAAATTGTGCCCTTCAGGATTTTTTTCACCACCTTCTCCGGTACTTCATTAAAATTTATATGTAATTTTTTGAACTAATTCTAGGAATTGATTGTTTTGTTAAATATGAGTAAAAAAATACATGTTTCCATAGGATAAACAGATTCACAAATTTTTAAGTTGATACTTATGTCCACTATAGAGAATATAGTATTTGGGTTATTAATGAAAGGTCAGTTCCGTGAATATTTGGCGAGATCAGGGCCAAAGAGCCATGTATTACACTTGATGATGCTATATTAGAGTAAGATAGATTCCCTCATATTGTGAAACACATCTAGTATTTGTTTCATGATGAATTTTATACCTTCCACCAAGGAGATATGTTGAGTTTAGGATTTATTGAGTTTCTATAGGGGAGATAGTTTCTATTCCATAAAAAGGATGGTATTAGTATGATATCAAGGTCTCAAAACCAATTTTGAAAAGGTTGATGATAATGGATTTATCTATCCAATTACCTCACCTTTGGGATCTCTCGTTATTTCTATAAGAAATGTATTTTTTGTTGCATTTTTTTTCAATTGCGAGATATAGAACTAGATTATAATTAAGAAGCAGTATTATCTCTAATAATTTATGACCTTTTTGACCAAAAATGGGGTGAGTACATGTAGACTATTAATGAATTAATATTGGCATATCACCTATTATGTGTAATAACTTATAATATAATATAGCCACCCTTCAAAAGAAATTTTATTTTTTATAAGGTATTTATATTCTATTTGGGACACCAAACATTCCTAGTATGTTTATGGGATTAATGATTGAAATCATCGACCCAAATTTTATTCTATTTGTGGATGTTTTTATTTATGACATATTGATGCACTCATAGAATCATGAATATCATACAATACTTATTTCCATCACATTGAGTAAATAAAAAAGAATATAATATATTTTAAGTTATCCATGTGTTATTTATGGATTGAAAAGTGAAATATATTGTGTAACATCATCATGGAAGACGGTGTGTTAGTGGACATAATGAATCTTAAAGAATTATTTTCTTGGTAGAATCCAATGATTGTTATTTTATCCATTATTTTTATGTTTTGGTTGTAATTACTGATGTTTATTCAAAAACATTTCTTTTCTTTTAGTGATACTCTTTGGATTGACCAAGAGGGGTGTGGATTTTTAGTATTCCAATTCCTGTGAGAATAATTTTTAGGAGCTAAGGATTTTTTTACTATATCATTATTAGAAGTTTACCTATAAGTGTGAATATTATACTATATTTTTTGATGCATCAAGTAGTATACTTATTTAAATATTCATGATATGAGATAATGTAGTGTAATATGGATCATGGAAGTAGTGGATTCATGAGAAGAACTATGAAATTCAAGATCTTATGTTGGAAGTAGTGGTTTATGCATTGATGTGTTGGTGGCATTATCTTTGAGGGGAAATGATTATTTTTAATAAAAAAATTGAGATCCTTAACTAGTTATTTCCCCATTATGTTTTAAATATTAATTTGATAAAATGGGTTGATTACATACATTATTTTAATTTGAATTGGATAATATTATAAGGAAAGGGAATAATCATGTGGTTTCATTGAGTTTGAATATTTAAGTTCGAGAAACTTATGAGTCATGTTATTAGTGGAATGTGATGTATTTTTTTTAGATATAGACATATAGGGTTATAATGTTATGAAATTGAAGACCCATGTATATTCATACATCAAACCACCCTTATTAGCTAGGTTGAGAAGTGGAAGTAGGAGGAATAATAATTTCAAGATTTGAGGGTTATATTTAATAGGACATATCTCTATCCAAACTACACCATCGATGATGATGATATTATATTTTCATTCATTACCACATTATTCTTCCTAATTTTATTTGAGAAGATATGATGTGTGAGTTTCATTCTTATAATTTGATAGTGCACCCTTACTATATAGAAAATGTATCCGAACATTCATAGACATTATTGGTGTATGGGAATGGTGAAGGACATCACAAAGGTTTTTTACATGATGGTATATCATTCTGCAGGTGAAGACTCAACCTCAATGAGCTGCATGATTTTAATGACCTTTTCTGTTACATAATTGAAGTGGGATAATGTTTCCTTGTATTTTATTATATATTTTCATATGAATACCTTGAATAATTATGTTATACAAGTTATTTTGGATTTGTTGATAATTTTATCAAACAATATGTTGATTTGAGAGAAATTTATGGTTGATCAATTGGGGGAATCATAAATTAATGAATATTGAATCATCATGGGTACATCATAGTATTGATTCAAATAGATACACATATTATAAATCACTCATTTGAAAATCATTTCAGATGGTACTTGGTTCTCAGATGATTTTTTGTATTATTCTACCTAATGATAAATGATAAATCAAAACGAACTATTTAGGTATTTGGGAACATGTTAAAAGAAAGTGTCATTGATTTCTGTGGTACATGTGGGAATGAAAAGGATATGGTTTAGTTCTCCATCAACAATAATAACCATGAGAATATTAATATGACACTATATGAGTCGCTCCATGGAAGACCACATATATCAATGTTATATATGATTAATATAATGGCTAAACAATGTAATGTATTATTTTGGGATATTTTATTCATTATTTTTGAGAGTAGGTGTCCAGTGGATGTAAGATTATGTGGCATAGTGTTCCCATAACAAAATTTTGAAATATATTTAATATCCCAATAAATCTATATTATGAAACCAATGGAATAGATTATAAACGTGGTCCTAAGTCACAAATATGATAGCACTATTGAGTTTTCAATTCCGGTTTTACCATAGTCATGAATTATCCCCGGTCGAAGCGGGGTTTTTCTTGAAAATTCAAAGCGGTCGCCAAAATTGATACAATAATTAAGTAAATTATTTTATTTCTAATCCTTGACACAGATATTGAAATATATTTAAATAGACTATTATGTTAGAATAGTCAGATTATCTTAATTACCCTTAGAAGCATTGGAGATACTATAGGGAGAACATTGGAATAATTATCCTTGGTGAGGTACGACATGATCATGGATAGATTATCAATTAATAATGTAATCAATGGATATCACCAATTAATATTCCACCCCATTGTTATTCATCATTATTTGACCAATATTAATGTATGAAATTTTTTTCCTTATATTTATTAACCCTGATTAATTTCTATGATGAACGTGAATCGGTTGATTAACATATTGATCCATAGATCATGGATTTTGTGATATGGGTTTGTTTATTAGATATTTGGGAGATTATCTTGGTGATATAAAATTTTGATTATTTATTTTATTTATAATGGATAAAAATGATGTTATACACAAACACAGACCGATGTACATTCTTTTTGATTCATCTACTGTTTTCTCCCCCCAAAACTTCATTCATCATCAACATTCTTCATTTGTCCCA
Source organism: Viscum album (assembly GCA_963277665.1). Classification (NCBI taxonomy): domain Eukaryota; kingdom Viridiplantae; phylum Streptophyta; class Magnoliopsida; order Santalales; family Viscaceae; genus Viscum; species Viscum album. The sequence continues at coordinate 1,800,891,196 of OY728157.1, forward strand.
TAGTTCAACATATCTTGATAGATCTATCATTGCATACATATTTCTTGGTTAAATGATTTTATATTAATGATCTGGGATTTTAATGACATGGATGTTGTGTGATAGTGGTAGAGGTAGCCGAACTGACAACGTTGATACATGATTTTTTGATATTCGGCATGCAATAAAGAATGACCTGTATTTCAATGTTTTGAACAAATATAAGGGACAATAGTTTTTAATAATATATGGTGAGTATCTTCATTACATGATCCATAATTTTATGTCACTTATTAATTGAAAGAGAGTAATTAATAATGGAACAGATATCTAGATTCTAGATATTTGAATCATAAAATTCAGACATTACACAATGTAAAAACTAGATCTACAAGCCATGTGTGGCCCAAAATTTGATGGAAATAGTATTGGGTGAAACATTAATATCACACAAAATTTTACCCCTTCACACAATGTGTGGTACAATCCTAGAGACATGGTGTGTACCTTTAAGGGTACACAGAAACTGGTTGATGTAAATTGGTTGCAGCATGTCATGTGCTCTTCCACGTGGAGATGACCTAGAGACCACTACATGATACAAATACAGGTTTGATGGTGACATGCATAGGAAATGTTCACTACATGAGTTATAGAATTATATAAAACTCATGTTCTATTATGAGACCATCTCATGGGTAGATGTAATAAGTATTGAGGTGGAGACCTAGGTTTTCTATTAGTTTAGGACACCATCAAATCAGATGGTGGCCCTTGCAGCGATTCTTCTTCATGCCATAGTTGGGCGATGGTAGGGGTTAGTGACCTAGTATTATGACATAGAGACTCTATAATGGTAGAAGTTTTAGTGCCTCTTAAGAGATGAGTAATCACAAGACATGAAGAGGGATGTGTGTATAAAAAAATTTTATAGCTGAAGTTGGGAAGCACAAAATATATGAGTATTCATTAAGGTTTACAAACCTCTCTTGGTACTCTATGGATATGGTTCGTGACAAGTTATTTAGGGATAGGACCTTTAAGAAAGATATGCGTAGAGACATCCAAACTATTATTATCCATATATTCATTCCTTCTTAGGTTGGGGTTATAGATAGATCATTGGTTGTAGAATGTTTCATGGATAAGATGATATAGTTGGTAGTTGTTGGTAGTGGGAAATCCAGAACAGACACTAGGGAAGAAACAAGAAAACATCATTCTAAGTGGCCTATAAATTAGAGATAAAGAGATTTTAGGTGAGAAATTTTTATGACCCTAACATTTAGAGATTCATACTGGAGAATACCCAGTGATAACTCACTTCTAATGATAATGTTACCTATCAATTTGAGGTGACAGTTTCTTTTGGAATATCATGGTTGGAGTATCAAGGCCTTAAAAAAATACTTAGTATGGATTGGTTATCAATTTTTTATTCAATGATTAACTTTTTTAGGTTATGGAAGTAGTGTCTCTACAGATATGGAACTAGATTTAGTTTTTCAGTGAAAAGGGAATCCAAGCGACACAAGATGGACACAAGAATAGGTGGGTGTTAAAAATTTCTTCTCAGTTGGAAAACATAACCCATGGTTCAGTGAATGTTATGATTTCTCGGTTCTCTGCAGTGGTGATGGAGTATGGGTACATCTTCTTAATTTATGTTTCCGTTATACCTCTCTATAGATAGATAGAATTATTCATGTATATAAATCATTGATGTGCACCTATATCTATGCCAGAATATCTAATTTATCATGAATGTGTTAAGGAGATGATGGAGTAATTTTAGGGCTTGAATAAGAAGGGCTTGGTTTGACAAAAATTTTCACCTTGGGCAGCCCCATATTTTTTTCCAAGGAGGATCGGAGCTTGAGTTTGTTTTTGAGATACTGACAATTGAAACCAGTGACTGTGACAAAAAAATTTCCACAACAAAGGATTGATGACCTCTTTAAGCAGTTGAAAGGGGAATTTTGGCTCTCCAAGGTTTAACTTATATCAGGATACCTCTAGCTCTAATCACGAGTTGATGATATGTTTAATATGGATTTTTTATGTTATTATGGTCACTTTTATTACACGGTGATACCTTTTTTCATTAAGAACACACCAAAAGTGTTTATTGGGATCCTGAAATTAATATTCCAGTAATTCTCAGACAATTTCATTATATTATTCATCGATGAAATTCTTGTGTACTCAGTGTCTGATGAGAAGCACATGAGATAGTAGAGGATTGTTTTGGATGTACTCCATGTGAACCATCATTATAGAAATATATCAATGAACTTGTTCTAGATTTAAGTGGTTCACATTCTAGGACATGTTCTCTTAATATATGGAGTGTCAGTGGACCCATCCATGTTCGAGGAATTATTTATTATGATCCACCCAATGATGTGATGGAGGTGCAGATCTTACATGGGTTGGTAGGAAATTAATTAAGATTCATACATAATTTATTTGTAATAAATATTCCCAAAACATCATTTGATTGAAGAGGGAATCCTTTTATATGGACTAAGAGTTTTCATCAAAATATTTAGTATTTTAGGAGGATTTTGAAATGTGCACCTATATTGATATTTCCAAAGGAGGGAGTTCAGTACATAATGATATAAAATGAATTAGAAACAATTTTTGGTTATGTTCTAACACATAATAAAGTAGGGATTATCATATGGTTCAATCTATGTGATATAAACAAATACGAAATATGCAATATAAAAATGTGAGTTAGTAGTGGTGGCCCTCAAACTAAAGATGAGGAAGAAATACCTGACGTGAAGGATTTTTATCATATACTATGACAAAAAATATTCATGTACTTGTTCTTTTTTGATGATATCAACTCATTAAAATGATATGGGTAGAGTTCCTCTAGGATAATGAATTTGTAATTGTTTTAAATTATTTAAAGGGGAGCATTGTAGTATACTTTCTTATAATGGAAAATTTTTCATAGTTATTTAATGAGGAGTCAGAGTAGTTGGCCTTATTGCAGTTATCATTTATGGATGGAGATGAGTAGGTTACATAGAATTGATGGTTGTCACCCCTTATCTCTTACAACGATTCATAGATGAATAACTAGGGGATTAAAATTGTGATACCACACATACTCATATATCCACTAGACATGTTTCTAATAGATTTTATAATGGTGGGTATAATGCCATTATTTTTAGAGGGTGCATTATGGTACACTTGGAGTTATAGGTGGAGGAAGTAATAGAGTATCATACGTCTCCATTGGCAGTAGATATAGGTGGGGAAAATATGTATTAGGATCTCTAATATCAATTTTGGTTGCTAAAGATGAATAAAAAAGATTCAATGTTTTTTCTCAACGCCTTACTTGACACTGATTGAATATTGAGCACCATGTTTATAGGGATTTAGCTCACACCCTTGAGGTCATCGATTTGAATTCAGATGGGATGTCTATAGAATTCGTGATAGGATTACCATGTACAGCAAGAGGACAAGATTCCAGCTGTGTTATCATAGACCAACTCACCAATTCAGTTCAATTCCAAGATATATGATAGATGGGTTTATTCGTTGAAATGTGACACCTTTACATTAATATTATAGTCTAAATCCACTTAGTTCCATTTAAAAAATTTTTTGACTGTGATTATATCTTCAAATACTAGTTTTAGAAGGGATTAGAGGATGTATTTTTTACATAGTTTAAAATGAGCACAAACTTTCATCCCCAAACTAACTGTTAGACTAAGAGGACCGCACAGGTTATGGAGGTTATTATATTATCTTCCAAGATGGTATTTTCCCACAGTTCCGAGTAAGACCTACCACATAGGAGAGTTTTCATACAACAATAGTTAGAATTCCACCATCGTTATGACACCATTGGAGGATTTGTACAGGTAACCATATAGATAACATCATTACAGGACTGACCTAGGAGAGTCAACACTCGTGGCTCTATAGATGGTTTAAGTAACTAAGGGGAAAATGAAAATCAACCAGGTGTGGATGAAGGCTTCACTTATCCATAAAAAGTCTTATTTTGACAAATGATGAATTCCTTTGGAGTTTGAGGAAGGAGACCATGTGTTTGTATGGGATTCACCACAATGTGGATTATTGAAATTTGGTAGGGGAGTAAATCTATCTCCATTGATCAATGGACCATTATAGATATTTTGTAAAGTTAGCAAGGTGGGATACTACTTACCTATACCTACTCCATTAAGTAGGGTTCATGTTTCCTTGCATGTGTTGCAGTTGAGGAGGTATGTGCATGAAACATTGTAGATTACCTGATGGATGGAGATAGACGTTGATGATTGATAGAACTTTACTGAGTACTAGATAGAGATCGTGGATCAGAAATATAAAATCCTTCATGGGAAAGATATTCCATTATTTTGTGTTTAGTGGTAGAATATGAAGCTTCAGGAGAGCACATGGGATTGGGTGGCTCATAGTCATGCTTGGTACAACATCAATCTGTATATCCTTTGTTTTTAATGTTGGTGATGTAAATCCCAAATGCGTGGATAATTTAATGACTAATATTTTAAATTTATTATTTTTCAATATTTTATGGATTATTTTTAGGACCAGATATAGAGTAGACATGTGATTCTCTGGCTAGGTGGGCCCAAAATATATGTTTTAAATATATTAATTGGAAACACATGTTGTTTTCCTAAAAAATTGAAATAAAAACTAAATGGGGTCCTAGATCAATAATAATATTTTATCATTGAGTTCAAAATGTGGGTTCTAACCTACCCACTACTTATCAATGGATGGCATGGGTCATTTGTATAATAGTAATTGTGGATGTAGAAATTAATAAAATAATAAATTAATAAAATAAATTATTTTATTTTCAATTCATGAGTCAATGATTAACGTGTTTTTAAGTAGACTATTATTTTAGAATTCTAGGCCTGTCCACATAACCTGTATACTCTTAGAGAGCCACTATAGAAAACATTGAAGGAATTATCTCATGCTAATGGTGACCAAGTCTTGTATCGATGATCGGTAAACAATAGAATTGAGGGATCTCACCAACTACATCGTCGTGGAATCATTCTACATCAATTATTGTTCTATCATTATTTAAGGATGTTTTTTTTATTTGGATGTCATCCCAGAAAATTATTTATTCAATGAATCCAAATCATTCATCTAATATATTGAGTCATGAATCATGGATTTTGTTGGATTTGATAATTTTATCAGGATTTGTGAGAATTTATTCATGATTTAATTTCTTGATTCAAAGAGTTTCATTATAACGGATATAAAAGAAGATCAACACGAACATAGATCAATGATTATTCTTCTTGATTTTTTATTTATTTTATCCCCTAATTCTGTATTCATCATGGATATTCATCAATTGTTCAATGGTTTGATATATACCAATCCATCAACCATTGTGCACCTATTTTAGTGTATAACAATTTTATATCAAAGATCATGGATCTCCATGACACGATATTGGTGAAATTGTGGTATAATAAGAAGAATAGATGAAATTAATACTCATTTTCGTGTTCCTTGGCACAAAGTAAAGAATAAACAATATTCTAGACTTCCTATTGAATAAATGCTTAGAGATTTGTTAATCATTGATGGTGAGGTTTTTCATTATTTTACAACAAGTTAGTCTTACAACGAAGAATAAATTAAAATAAAGATTCATAAATTCCAAAATTATATTTCTAGAAATTTTCATGTTACTTGGCATGTAATCTACATAAAAATGTTGTCTGGGTCCCCCTATATAGTGTATAGGGTTTTTGGAGAAACATGACTTTCAAATATTGTGTGGCCTTGTCAAATGGTGTGTGGTCAAATCCCAAATACTTTGAATGTACCTCGCAGGGTACACAATCATGGGATGGGGTACATGGGTTGGAGCATACCGCTTACTCCACCACATGGACATGACCTAGACCAATTACAGATGATAAGATGTGTACTAGTACATGGTCACATGTAAATGGGTGTGATCCATGTAGTGGAACATTGGTAAACTTCACAGGAATCCTAAACCCTTTGAAATATTATAAAGACATAGGAATGAGACATGAGCATTTACATGGGAAGTAATCAGTGTAAGTTACATGAAAAATGACCCATACTACACACCATATAATTTTTTTTATGAATTCCATAAAATACATTTTCCATAATCTCCTAGAAAATATTCATTATGATGTGTTCCCCATATCCTTTCTCAGAGGGTAGTTATATAATTGTTTCCTACTCCTAGAAATATGATCCCCTCATCATGAAATCTTATATAGAGTCATTGGAGTCTCTCTGAGAGGCATGGAGTGAGATCATCTATTCATCTTCATGGCCAAGGTGGGGTTCATTATGTCATTGTGAACCACGCTATGCTAGCACCGGTACTCTACATATTGAGATATTCTATATTATGTTATTGGAATCACCCCACTACCTTGGGGGTGTTCTTAATCTATGTATTGTATTCTATTCTAGCCTTCTGCATTTACTTTTAGTGGTCAGACCCAATGAGATATATGTATCATATGTAAATGATTTTTGTTATTAGATTTAGAAGTGTGGTCACTTGTTTGAGTGCTTTATATAATGTTTGAGATGGAATCCTAGACTGTAATACAATGGTAGTGACTTTACATTTGACAGTGTGTCTTTATTTAGTGTATCTAGATATTCTCTTTATATGTTTTGTAGACATATACCTATGTGTAGGTGATTTTATATCATTTTTTGTATGATATGAGATTTAGGGATGTCCTATTATGTATTTTCATACTCACAAATGCATGGAATTTGACCACACATATATTGTATTGTGTAGATGATCACACATTTTAATTAGTCCTCGATGGACTAAGAAAAGACAATTCATAGTGATATCAAACAGATTGTGGTGTGTTCTAGCAGTATTGAAATAGAAATACAAGATTTACTTGTAGGTTGGAAATCTTTTTACCCACGTGGTTGTCTTATATTGGGCCTTATTTACATTCCTTTACATCATGTAGTAATTAGGTTGTGGGATTTAATTCTGTGCATTTATGGCTGTTTTGTTGTTTTTATATTTTAGCATTGTATAGGCTTTGAGATGTGGGTGTGTCATATACATGGTCTATGGACACCCTGGTTTGTGATATTCCTACTCAGTTCTAGTCGCCAACCCCAAGCCTATTGGAGGGGTTCCTGGGGAGTCATAGCACGAGACCCATTGGGACGAGGTATGATCATGGAAATGAGAGAACCTATACTATTATGATAATTCCTTATGTTTTATACATAATCGCATAATTATATGATCTATAAGAATATGTGTATAAAATTAAATATATAAAAGTCATACACTGATTTTCATCCCCAACCACAAAAATTTTCATTGAGTGGACATGTATTCCTTTTGGTGTCCCCGAGAATGGGTCATCATCAAATTTTAAAATCACGAAATATGGAACCCTGTTATGTGTGGTTGTTTGATATAATGTAATGGATCATATCATTATTGTACCTTTTGGATCTTTTAATGAAGTATGGTTTTATGAATAATGTATTCCATGTGATATACATTTTAAATTATCACTCTGACCCTTCCATTGTAATTGTTGTTTACGGTGTGGATGTAATTTTTGGGGAATCCATTGAGGACAATCATATATCTACTATAAATAAAAATTATAAGAATATTTATGTAATATTATGATTTTTTTTTCAGGTATTATTCTTACATGGTTTAGTACATGAAGAAACATGAGACATGGACTATGATATTTTACCATGGTGGTCAAATCTCATTACCTAGACGACTTAGTGATTCATAAGAGAGAATCTCAAGGATTAGCTGTTATAATGTTGAGATGATTAAGGTTCACGAACGTAGAATGAGATATTTTTTCCTAAATAATTGTTTAACTCCATTTTAAATGATTAATGGAATGCCACACAATATTTAGAGAGGAAATATTTGTTTCTTCAGGGTTCATGATAAGAAGTGGGATATGTAGACATCTAATGCAACACGTATGATTGAGGTGTGGATGGTAAAATTTGTTCTATAGAACTATGAAAACGGGATAATGGATGTGAATGGATGTGAACCATGTAATTGGATGGTTAAAACAATGTGTCTTTACATTTAGCCAATGAAATGAACATTTCAATTTTCATAAGGTCATTGGTGCACCCTATAAAACATTGAAACCATGAAAATCACATGGATATAGGTAATCACATGGTCTATGCATGGTTTAGAAAACCATGAAACTCGACCCATACCTAATTAAATTTAGGGGTAATGGAATTTTTCCATCTCATGCTTAATAGTTTATTTTCTAATCATTTACCCAATTCCATGAACAACAATAAAGTTTATGAACCAAATCTTCCAATGATCTCTAATTGTTATTCTAATAAATTAGGATTCAGATGTGTCTATAGTTGTGAGTCAATTCTCTAGGTGAGTTGGAATGTCCAATTTATTTTATTATTTAGAAAAAACATGATTATGTGTTTTAACATATTCTAAATACCAGAAACCCTCATTTTATTTAAAATCAATAGCTTTTGAATTTGTTTATTTTTTAAACATAGATCGTGGTCTAGGTTTGATTGAGTGTTTTCTAATGAGATTGATATTGGTGGTATAATATTTGTTTCCCATCAAATATATGTTTATTAAAGTATATTTTTTTTCTGTGCTTAAGTATTTTATGTTGTCAAATTTATTATTTGTTATGGAATAAAATTAAAAATATTTAAATTATGTGTTGAACCACTCCTTGTCTTTTTTGGAACCACTGATGATGAGTTGACCATACCAAAGGCCACCAATGTAATGTTATACTTTTGTGGTCATAGATATGACGTTATTGAGTGGGAAATAAAATGGTTTATAATAATAGTCAATTTATATTTGTGTTATCTTCTGAAGATAATATAAATTCAAATCGATATAAAAATTGAAGGTTGAATGGTTTATGATATAATTAAGAGGAAAATTGATAAATCGATAAAGGTGGCTTATCATTATTGAAAAATGGGTTGAAAGTATGGTGAATGGTTATGGAATTGAGTTAATGGTAAAATATGATATTTAAGGAATATATTACATGTAATGAGAGTAATAAACCAAAGAAATATTTTTAAATGGTAAGTTGAACCATTTTTGTGTTAACATTGTAATGTTGTAGATTGTGAAAATAATTGTTGGTAAAGTGGTTATGGGTTTTGGTCATGGAAGTGCACACCATGGTAATGATGTTGGTAAACATCATTAAATGGGTTTTGGAAATCACATTCTATAGCATGGTTTTTAGTTTTCAATATATTGTCCTTTTATATTATTTTTTATCCCTATTTGTATGGTCCAAAATACTTCTATGGGTTGAAGCAGGCTTGATGGTTTCAGGGATAAATATAAACCAATGGGAAAATTTAGTATTTTTATAAATATTAAAATATGAAACATTTTGTACTTAGATCTTATCAAATCTTCGTATAAACATTTTTATTTAATATTATGGATTATATATTGATTTAAATAGTAGTATTAGTGGTGTTCTATGTTTTATCGCACCATGTTTACGTCAGTATTAGTACCTGAGGAGATTTCATTGATGTATGTTTTGTTAAAAACAAAGGATTTATGATTTATGATTGAGTCATGATATCATGTTGGATCTTAGATTACGTAATTATACATTATTGGGACTTATTTCGTATATATTATTATGTTTATTATATTCAATTTCCTTTTATAAATATGTACTATCTGGGAATGAAATAGTGTATGTATTAATTTTTATACTTCCTCTGTTTGGGAATGTGTTATGTTATTATCCAGTTGTTATTATTACTTAATTTTGATTCATAATTTTTTTTCAATAATTTTATTTCTATTAGAAATAAGGTATTAACTCTGAATATTTTCCATTATACATTTTATGCTAGTCAGATGCCTCTAGTGTACGGGTTGGTCTACCTGAGGTCACATGACAAACTAGCTTGGGGAACTTCTTTGGTGGCACACATACGAGGCTATTAAAAATAATAATATCTAAAAAATTGGTAAATGTAATCTAAATAAAAAGTTTCAACATTTTGATGGAATTTATACAATAATATTCATGTACCTTAGATTTTTTATCATGTCTAGAATCTCATTATTCTCCTCAAAAAAGGAAAATTTTTCTTTAGGATGATCATATCCAAATATTAGTTTTTTATCAATGTTTTTTTCATGCCTCTCAATAAGAGATCCAACATCAATTTAAATATAGACACGCCCCATTGTGTGATGATTTATTTGATGACATTGTTTTCTTATTCAGATCATAACCCAAAAACCATGACTATATATAATTATCCCTTATAAAATATCAGTGGATATTGTGAAATCATCAATCCTATATTCCACCATCAGTTCCACTTTTTGAGAAATTTCCCAAAAATGTTTTCATATAAAAAAATCGTGATATTTTTTTATGATCATCAATGCATGTAATGAAAGTTGCATTATTTTGACATTTTTTTATATGAACTACAAAATTCTTAAAAATTAAATTGATGCATAATAATGATGGCATGAAATTTTACATAAAAATATATTTTGAACACGTGATTTATTAGCACATGAATTTTTTTTTGTATACTATGAATACAAGATTTATCTAATCCTTAAAAAAAATTTAGAAGATGAATTTTGAGAGTAATACATTCCTTGGGTTCATGATAAATAATATGTTGAATAATTCTATATTTAGGTATTCACATCTCACATATTGTCACATAACATCTTATGGGATCAGTAATAAATCTCATCTCCAAAGAAACTTCATCCTCACCATTTTAAAATGGATCCCATGATCCTAGGATAGTTCAAATCTTTAACTAATATTTCACTATTTGAGGGTCAATACTGTAGATAATTATTCATCATAATACAATCTTAACAAATAATATGTTTAGAAAATTTAACCATAATAATACAATTTATATCTAAAAATATGATTGTAATGGTTGAAAAAAATTAAATCTTGTGTCATGACTTGAATGAAAATCGTTATACGCATCATATTCCAATGATAATATGAAAATAAAAAATAAACATAAATTATACAAATATTTATAATAATAAATATTCTTATACAAAATATAAACTAACGAAATGAAAAATTAATGAATAAATAAAATATTTATTATGAGATATTATAACTTCACGAGAACATATTTTATATAAAAACACTTTTTGGTGATGGCTTATGTCAAAATGATTTATAATGTTCCTTTAGGTTTAAAAAAATGGTATTCAATATAATTTCTTTATTTTATAAGATATAATTTTTCTAATTGTGTTTTTTGTAATGTTTTACTATGTTATATAACACTTATATAAAAGATAGTGTTATGGGATCTATGTTTCCTATGTTATAGAACAAATTTTATTGTGATTTTTTTGGGATGTTTTATCTTATACAGTATTCAATTATGAGAATAATCAATGATGTAGGTGTGACTTAGACAAATTTTATTCTAGGTTTTATTAATAAAAAAATTTAACCATTAAAAATTTGTATCATTTTCCCAGTAAATATTTTTTGAAATATAAATATTTTAGTTCATAGTAAATACATATCATATTATAAATTGTATACCCTACATAAAATGGATAACAAACTACATAACTTCTTATTCATGTGTTATTGTTATTAATATCCTTTAAATATCAATAATTTTTTTCTAATAAATTTATTTTCATGTATCTCTATAATACATCAATTTGTTTTTAATAGAAATTATAATTCCCAAATATAGTTCAAGGTTCATAAATACATAGTATCTACCAATGTGATATGGTTTATAAAATATTAAAAATGATTAACTAAAACATTCCTCATTCTATTTTATTTATCATCTATAATTGATTATTTTATGAAGTTCAATAAAAAAATTTCAACAAGGTAGGAAATGGCATTGAATCTTGTCAAAAAATAATAAACTATATAATTTACACATGTGATAAATAACTATGTCTTCTCTTATTCGAAATAGCCTGGGTGGACCATGGAGTGTATGAATATAACACAACGATTCATCACAAATATTTTCACAAAATTAACTAGTCTGATATGTGGTATATAAACATATTATATAGATAAAAAATTCATAAATTTATAATTTGATAGGGTTAATTGGTTAAATAAAATGAATAAATTTTGTCGATAAATAGGGTTAGTTTTATGACCCAATGTATATGGTTCTATTATTGATCTCTATGAATGAGGCCATGGTAAACCCTACCAGCTTTGGTCAATGTTGGGGTGTCTCCGATCATGTTAGGATTACCATTATAACCATATCCCTTGGGAAACTAAGAGGCCATACTATAATTCTTGATATCAACCAGGCCATAAAATATAGACACTCATCTAGGAAATCTAAAAATTTGATCTCTCATTCCGGTATTTCCCTCATCAATTGTCATTAAGAATCTGGATACTCATCCTGTAATTATGTTGGAATCCAATCACTCATATTAGTATTCAAAATCATCATGTCTCATATAGGTCATAGAAATCTACCTAGATTTACCATTTCACTTCAATCGCATAGAATCAGATCACTCATCCTAATATTCAAAATCATTGAGGTGTCATATGAAATAGGGTCGCTTATCTAAAAAATCCAAAGATACACATGTGGAAAAGAATCTAGGATTTCATATATGCATTCCCAAAACAACAATAATATCATATAAACTTTATACTAATTAATACTTCATATCATTAAATTCCCATTAGGCCCATGGATATTACTATACATAATCTCTATACAATTTCTTATGATCTATTTTTACTATTCAAAATAATGATTCATATTTTTTACAAAATCAATCATTTTATAAATCATGATATTTAACATTATATTTTTTACATATGACCATATAATGGGTAAAAATTTATATTAATCAATTAATTTATAAAAATAACTTCCATTCTTAATTTTATGAAATTTATTACACCAAAACATTTGACAAATATTATAATATTATATCAAATATCTTATACCCAATTCAATAATATTCCATAAAATATAAGATTTATCACTATTATATTTAATTCCATACCATTACTTGAGTTCTGGTAGATTATAAGGGTAATATGTATTTCCAATATTTTTTGTTTTTGAAATTTCATTCAACTCCATCAAATCAAAACAATGTCCCTCTTACAACATTTGAAACCTATATAGTAATTAAAATACACCCTTCCATGTAAAATTTATTCCCCAACCATAGTAATTCCACTATATGTCATATGATATTAGGGTCAAATGATTTCTGGATAGGAACTTATCTATGTAAAATTAAGTTAAAAAAATTTAACTTAAATTTGGTTATTTGTGGTAGATCCAACCTAAACATGCCACCCACTCATAGAAAATTAATTGATTTTGTGGGATTATTTATATGGACAACCTTTAATAGGATCATACGATCCTACTCATATTTTATTATCACTTGGTTTATTGAAATTTTGGGGATATCAATGAACTATACAAATCCCCAAAAAATAGTGTTTAACCCACATAAATTGAAGAAAACATTTATTATCATGATCATGAAAGAAAATGTGTAAAGGGTTGTTGGATTCTCCAAGGTATTTACAACATGACATAAAAATTAAAAATGGATCATATCCCATGGAGAACAATAGTGGTAGAGTGGGGAGGGTAAGGTAGAATAAAATTCACATAGTGGGGGTGCTATGATAAATGGGAAAGGAAATAAGATAAAAAAATTTAAAATCAAAAGGATAAATATTCTTTTACACATTCTAAATGGGTTTATAGTTTTTCTATGCTATTTGAATAACATTTCTCTAATAATTCATCCACTACTTCCAATGAAATTCCACCTCACACATTCATGGTGCATGGTTTCATATAATATGAGCCAAAAATGAGAAATGTTTGTAATTTACTATAAACATCTATAATATATCCCATGACCCACATCAAAATTTCAAAAACTATGAACCTATTTATTTTAAGATACCTGGTTTGTGTGAATGTTCAGCCTAAATAGTTTTCTAATAATGAGCCTAAATCATCCCCCAAGAATACCAGAACCCAAATCTCAATCCCCCAATACAATCCTTTGACAAATGATTCCCCTAGAAAATATCCTTATGAAAAATAAAATTTTCGTCCTAGTGGTTCCAAACATGATAACTTCATTTCAATAACTAGTTTAAAAAAATTCTCAGCAACTAGTTTGAGAATTCAAAATTTCATCAAAATTTGAAACACCCATATTGAAACGTGTTCTTAAAAACACCCCACCATAACACTTCACTTCTCTAAGAAAACTCATCCCTCACTAAACCACATTACCGACCTAAATTTTTTTAAAAATCATATTAAAAATTACATTATTTTAATCAAAATACATTGGTACATATTCAAGGTTGTTGAAACTCCACATTTGTTTTATGAAATTTACTGTAGAATTAAGGATTTTATCCACAATAAGACAACAAACGTCATACTTTAGAAGAAATTTCACTACATGAAGAATGAAAATGAAGGTCATTCCTACATATCCTAGAAGGAACAACCTCCATACACTGTACACCTATGTCAGGCACATTCCCATACAATCTGTATACCTATAAAATAAGGCCATACCTAGTGGGAGAAAACTATAATGAGAACCTATGTGGGAAATTTATCTTTCTACCCTGACATGGAATAGGCGTGATGTGAACCTGTGTAGAGGACCTATGTGTCGTGTTTATTATGAAACTCATATGCATGATAGATATGTCATGGACATACACATTGGACCTACTCCAACAACTTCTGTCATCTAGGTCACCTCATGGATAATAAATATGACCCTTGGGATACTCATTTAATGAACTGAAAACATAGAAAACCCCTCTAAGATCTAATTTTCACAACTCATTCATGGAATTCCCTCTGAAATTTCCTAGTTTTCTCTCTAAGAAAAGTGAATATAGAATTAACGGGGGGTATGTAAGATCAATAACCCATCAAGGTCTATAATACTTGAAACATGATTGTGGATACTTATTCCATAAAAATAATTCACCGATGTGAGGATCATATCCCTAATCAGGGACCTATGTGAGACTCTATAATGGACACTATTGGAGGCCCAATGTGTTTAGGTGAACTCTTTACCCAAGTTTCATCTTTTTTAGTAAATTGTGCACTGCATATTCCGCGGGTGAAACCCCTTTAACTCTATGTGAATTCCTTTCAGTTTTTCCATGTCACTGCATGACACACCAATGTAGTACACCTGAACTGAGAACCAGTGACTAAGACCTACAGTATCCACCATTTAAGGCCTCCTTAATCCAACCCTTGAAGAGACTCTCCCTCCATGGATCACACATCTAAAAAGGAATACGATGAAACCTCCACCAAGACACCATGATTCACACAACATTGGTGAGTGTCACAACAATATGTTCTCTATTCAGGTACATATTCCTCTCATTATAGGATCCCTGCACCTGTCTAGTTGGATGACAAGGGTTCTCGGGGTGCATGTGGGTATTTATCCCCTTGGTCACAAGTACCCTAACCCCATGTATAGTGATTGATAGTTCCTATTATAGAAGATTGTAGTTTGGACCATGTCCTACAATTCTCATCTAAGAGATCTAAAGCCTCTAGTACTTGAAATAGTTGATAAAGATAACACATTCTTTTAAATTTGACAAATGAAAATTCTACCTCCACTCTTGAGAAAAATCAAAGGTCATTCCTCTTGAGTTAATCCCTTATCCTATAACATAGTAGTATATTTTCATTCTCATATCTATACCTTATAAATTCATTCCTTCAATAAATTTTACCCATGTCCAATGTAAATTGAATAGATGTAATCATCGTATCCACATCCTCTTATGTCGTAGATATGGACACTTCCAACATAGCTCTTACCTATTCCTTCATGTATGGATGGTTATTATGTGGTTGATTGACTCTTTAACATCATCTTGTTTCACATACCGAGCAAGAATCACGTGGGATTAGAGGTTTATTTTCATTTTTTATCCACTCAATCCACCCAAATTGAATGAACTACAATTACTCTGATTCCCACAAAAACATGGATTTTAGGAATCCTTCTCATGGTTTTATCTGTATAAAAAAACATCCATGAAATGATAAATTATACACCTATTAAATGGGCCTCCTTATCAGAGTAGGCCCTAAATAGAATAAACTATTGAAACACTTATTCCTGCCAGTTGGGATACATATGAAGCCCACTTAGGGCTAGAGCTCAATGGGCATCCTTTTTATGAATAAGACCCAATCATAATTCTATTAATCTATGTATCCTCCTAATGACTAAACCTCAAATTAAGCCCCCAAAATCACAATGAGATAATATATACCTCTTGGTCATTCTCACAAATGGAATGCTTCTCAATTTTATTCCCAAAACATAATAACTAGGACAGGCTATAATCACATCTAAGGTTTAACAAACTATGCAGGTTTTAATTCCAAACCAAACGAGATACAGAGGAAGCATCCATAAGGTTCAAACACAACATTCAAAATCAATCATGTTCTCTCTAGGACATATCCCGTACAGGGTATAACCATCATGGGATCTCATGTTCCTAATAGGATCATCAACCATCGTAGGTATTAGTCTAACAACATTCATTGACGAGGCACTGCTTGCCTATATGTCCATACCACACGACATTAAACTATATTTTTTGATCCTTATCACTTGACCATAAAAGGTATGATGTGTCCAATTACGTGGCACCGACCAACATTTATTATGATTTGTTTCAAAAGGATATGTAGAAATCTTATCTATGGGTTTGATCATGACATTATATAAAATTTTGTCTCCCTAGATGATGATAAATTCCAGAGTGACCATCAGCTACCCAGATGACCACAAACTCTTTAGTGACCCACTATGTGTTTTAATAAACAGAATCATCACGATAAAAAAAATATCAATGTATTATATAATAGGATACCATCACTAAAACACCCTGAATACAAATAGATATATCCATTGAAGAATAACCTCAAATACATAAGGATGATTCTGATTTCCACAGATACAAATAATGGGTTTGGAAATATTGGGATGACCAACATCATTATTGCGAGTTAATGAAGGATTCACAAACAAATATTAAATCTATAAGAGAGTACAAGTGTAAGAAATAATTCCCCCTAAAATGATTTGATGAACCCAACCTCCCATCCTCAAGAAAAATGCGAGTTCATTAGAGGAATAGGTAAAAAAACATAAAAACAGTTCCCTTTAGAATGTAGGTCCACTTGGATAAAAAACTATTGGGTGTTTCTAGTTCCATAAGCATATCTATTAGAAGCCATTCTGAAATAGTTATTCCTAATTAGAACAAATGTTACGAGAAAAAAAATGGTTAAAACAAAGTGAATGACTGAATTTTGTAAATTCCATCAATAAAATGGGACGTACTTATTGGTCTCCATTAGACCATTTTGTTTTCAAATGATGTATTATTTATGAAGGGAACAAAAAAAGGTGATACTCATGTGGAACCTTAACCATTTTGATATTTTTACCCATTTTTTTCCCCTTTTCAATAAAAGTGGGACAAACAAGGAAACATTTCATATTTGTGTTCATCCAAAATGATTTTTAACAGTGTTCATTACATTTATTTTTCATATATACACTCACTTACTTCCAATAACTCCCTTCATTTCAAATGGATTCATATTTATTTTCTATAATGAATTCATGAGCTTCTACTCAAGATAGATCCTCATCTACTAGATTTTTTCTATCACTTACTCAGTGACTTCAATACTAGGTCTCCAATGCACTGGTTCAAGAGTACTGTCATCACTATACGATCCCCACCCAAGAGGATGCTTGAGAGGCACCGCGATCAATAATCACCCCCAGTTGTCTTGTTAACAATGACTAGTGTTCCAAAAAAGGAAATGTTGACTATCATCTACTAAAATTCTAGGGGCATATCCCCAGAACACAGGTACCATTATCTCCCATATTTCATGGAGGGGGAGAAAGATTCCACCTACAGTCTAATATTGATGACACATGGGTCCTTACCATGGGAACCTTCAACTAATCTCCACCACCAACACATTTTAGTAGTGAATCCATAACATGATGAGGGTGTTGAAATTGATTGTCCAGCCTAGGACCCTCAAACCTGGTCACACAATAAGACCCACCATGGAAAAAAACTGGCTAACAAGAAGAAGGTATCTACCTCCCCCAAAAGAAACTAACAAACACAGTTTAGTGTAAAATATTGAGCGTGAACATGCACTCATTTTCTTTAATTCCACTGTGTAGAATACTCATTTGGAAGCACCCAACCAATCACATCATTTAACTCTAAGAGAATACCATGAGAAGGAACATACAACTACCTACATCTATCTAGATAGACAAAAGATTCATATGGTGAATTTCAATGAATCTCTCCAGCCATATACGGTAGAGAATTGCAAGTAGGAACATACAACTGTCTACATTGATAATCCCTACATGTATTCTCATCTAGAAGAACATAGAGAATTTAATCAGAACACCCTAAAAATAAGAAAATGGAATACTCAACTCTATTCTCCAATACGTGAGAACTATCAATATCCATTGATTGGAAAGGGATGATAGAATAAGGTACACACTCGAACTCCATACAAGGAATGAATTCATACACCCATTCTTGCCACTGATGTCACCATGCATATCTTAGAAATGGTGGATGGGAAGACGAAAATTCACACTCATATACTATAGACGCTATAAGATATCATCATTGTAAAAGTAGTAATACATAAGGGACAAATGCATAAATCAATCACCACATGCGGGGTGGCTAATCCACATGTTAGCCCGGAGCAGATACATAACTCTTTTCCCATCTAAGAGGGTCAATAGGCATACTCGCCCATGTCTTATAGAAATTAATATTGGGAACATTCACCCACTATAATTGGATATAATCATCCTCTTTTGATAGACACTCCAAGGAAGTCACATACATCTTCCCATGATAACCTATTTTCCTAGAAAGTGGTCGTCACAACTTGTGGGAATGAATCTATGAAATTGTTTTAAAAAAATGATCAAAAATCAAGAGCTAGTTTGTAATTTGGCTCTGATGAAAGCTAGAGTTCTTGGGGCCCTGGAACATTTATCGATGGTAGCACAAGATCATAACCTCACATTACCGAATTGTTTTAGTAGTAGCATTAAATATGATGTTCCACATTATACACTTCCCCAAGATGGATTTCTTCATAAAAATTTGATCAATCTCAAGATAATATCTCCTGATGAGTTCTATGAAAACCCTCCATGTGGCCATTAGACTACGTAGAAAGAGGGTATTCCCTATAATTTAATCCATCGTGATGGTCCTACACATGATGGAATTCGTTGTGAAATTCTCATTGTAGTTGTTATTTTCAATATCAATAGTATTATCTAACTAAAAATGTAGTGACGTGAAATCCCTCATATCTGGAGGTACTTTAAAACACAATTCCATTCATGTATAGTGATTTTCACAGGTGGGTGAAATTCTTTATCAACTAGAAGATAGTCTATGGAGAAGTTCTTTCTCAAAACTACCATTTGGACTTTTATCTTCCAATGAAACTGAGGAACTCTCTACCAATAATGATGATTCTAATAATATTGTAGGTAAAGGCTATATTTTTTCTGATCAAGTAGTGAAACATCTTGAAAATATGAAGAGGATATGTTGAAAATGTTGAAACAGCTGTCTAAGGGTGTAATACCAGTCATGTTCGGGCCTTTATCAACCTCTCAATACAACATTACAATGACCTTTGTTAAATATTGTTTTCCTAATATATTTCTCAATATATTGAAGAATATTCATTATCTGAAAGAGAAAGTATTATAGTATGAATAATATCATGTTAGGTCAAGGTTATAGAGGGGATGGAATGAAAAAGTGACTATTCATCTCTCCTGGATTCCGAACATCATAATATTGAGAAGCAACGAGGAGACCCTCAACATGAATTCCTAAATGCATTAATGTGGTTGCAATGATTCATCATAGATGCCCCATCTGGGGTCCATATTAGATTATGTGGTGCACATGGATCATTGCATTTCACTTCACTCTCTATTCCACAAATCCTGCTAATTGTGGTCTCATGCAATGTTATTTTCCCAGGCTTGCTATAAAAATGGAATTCAATTCAAGAACGAAGAGATGCTCAGAAGAAACATTCCTTGACCATCTTTCATAAAATTTATGACCAAATGTAGAATGATATTGAGATTATTTTTCATCTAGAATTTGAAAACATCGAGAAGTCCTCCATCATAGAGGATGTTAGTTTTAAGATTTCATAAATGTCTGAAATAGCACAACAGTCTTCCAAAACATATGATTTAAGTGAGTTCCAGATAATTCACCCAACCAATGTTGCGAATATAATTCTAAAAATTATAGATCTTATACTAATATTACCACAGTAGTTTAGGAGCCACCCTATCAAAAAATGGTGGTTTATTTTTTAATACAAACCTCGAAGCCTTCATATCAAGCCTAAAGGGTTGGGAAAAAATAATCAGAACCTCCTAATCACCAAGGGATGGGGAATTTTTAACATTAAAATTACCCTACATAGAAAAAGTTTTTTTTCAACTAATTAGGGAATAATCTTAAAAATAATTCATAAATGAACTATCATGGGATTCCCATCAGGTTACTATTTTTCAAAATGTTCTCTAGGAACCAACAAATAGGAGGACAAAGCCTCGTGGGGGTGCAAAAGAAGGTGATCTCATAAATATACCGATATAATACAAGAATTTCCTTATGTATTAGTGAATACCATCAATGCCAACATTGAAGATCCTCATGAAAATGAATCTTGTTTAGGAGAGATAGATGATGAGGTTTTTGTTCATAAACTAGCTCCTGTACAAGTTCTTACTTCAATGACCTCACCCTACTATAGGTCACCACCAATAGAGCATATATAACAATGACTGCCACATCATGGTGATCAAAAATATCAAAGGCATTGAAATATTGAGGAGTAGAAAAACAATGCCCATTTTTTTTGAAATGAACAAGACCATAGGTACCTAAAATTGGCTTTAGAATAAAATATTTCAATTATAATGGCCAATGAAACCAAACAATTATGGATTCAATGACCTCTTAAACTATTTTTCCTTCCACCAAATGTTGGGGAAACCCATCCAAATGTGTATTATATTTAATGAACTCTAATAATAGTTGGTGGAATCTGGGATAGTGAAGATAAAAAGTTCATCAATCTAGGTAGAATATATTTTTGTTATTGATCTAGTGGAGGAAGGTGAGTGAAAGGAAGACTAAAGAATGAATTCAGGGAGATTAAATGAGAGGAAGGCTAGGAAACAATCAACCGAACACATACCATTCTATGAACACAATTGAAATATTCAATTGTATCACCTGGAGCTTCTGCTATAGAAATGTAATCATCATTCAAAGCTCTATCATTTGAATGAAAATTCACAAAGAAGCAACGCGGCTAGAATAATAAGGATAAAATTGAAGAAGATGACTTTGTTTCCAGAAAAAATTTTCCATGACTTTAGTATATCTCAAACCAACCATTTCAAAAGTAAGGGTATTTCTCTACCGAACAACAAAAAAGAGTTATCCCCCATGTAGAATCTTAATCAGATGTGGAGTTGGTCTTCAATTTCATTAATGTTATTCAACTAAAGAATCTATAAAAAATGGTGATTCTGATTATGATCTATATTTATACACACATAATTAGGGGACTATGGGAATACATCATTAGGGTTGAGTAAATAGGGGAAGACATGGATCTACTAGAAACAACTACTCCTACCACACCCCCTCAAATTGTTTATGCAGCAAAAAAAAATTTTAGATTATTCTACCAAGCTCAGTAGGAGTAAGGGAATTCCCACACACATGATAGAGTCAGCCCTATCATGATCGTCTGGGAAGAATGGTTATTGGATATTCCATTAAATCTTTAGTGAGTGGTCATACCTTGTCCACTAAAACTACCAAGAATAGAAGAACTTACATCTCTTATTCTGAGGGATGTTCCATGAACATTCAGAGGATCATCACCCAATGCACGTACAAAAGATAATCTTTATGTTGGAAAACATATAACTCTATATCAAAAGTATGGTGTGATAATTAAACTAGAAGAAATACCAGCCATGTTATATATCATGGATTCCCTATGTCTATAGAATGATAACCTGGCTACACTCATTAATGCTTTTTCAATACATCGAGTGTTTGAAGAAGAGGTTTCTAATATAGAGGTTTAAAATATAGAGAATTATATGGTATAAATCCATGCTCTCATATCGTTCATAGACCAGGATGATGATCCTATCGTACAAGGACACATTAAGACCCTATACTTATCCCTTAATATCAATGATATTAACATCCGACATGCCTTCATTGATTATGGATCAGGGGTTAATCTCATTCCCATCAATACACTTTGTTGATTAGGCCTCACTAAATCCCACTTATATCTATACAATTTGATGTTAAATGGTTAGGATATAATGAACATGAACCTCTTAGTAAGATTATGCTGATAAATTTATTAGGGGATATCATATTTTATTCAGAGTTCTTGGATGTCAGAAACGACACAGCTTTCATCATTCTATTGGGGTGACTGTGGTTGCATCCGCATGTGTTTATTCATTCAGAATACCACCAATTCCCCAAATATTGCATCAATGGTCAAATCAGAACATTTAATTGTGATAAGGAACCATCCATAACATTTTACTCTTAGTATATTGATGCGGAGTTCTATAACACATGTTGAAAAACATTTCATGGAAAATGATGTCACTATAAACAATTCTCTGAAAGGTAAGAAATATCCTAACTAACCCATACAAGAATATCAGTGCATATTATTATTTTAAAATTAATAAAATTCAATGGTTTACCCAAAATCCTAGAAATAATTATGTGTGATCCATAATGACAGTTTTGGAAACAGAGCCTAACAACATAAGAGAAATAATTGACCCTCCAAGTAGCGATAAATTATTAAAGATAGATGTATTCATTATATCAATCATTTTTTGGAAAGTCTATGATTTAGAATCCATGAAAGAATAATTATTCTCGGTCATGATAAATACTAGGATATCGATTCTGAATCCATCATCTTTCCTTCAGATCTTTAAAAAGACCATCATCATCAGTAGGCCCGTAGATGATTGCCTCCTCTTCGAGATGTTAAAACATTGACTACTCCCCTAGTTCTAAAATTCATTCTTCATCACCATCCACCAAAGAATATGTAGAATAAGTGATAAATTGAAAAGATAAAGAAGAGGAATACCACAGGGACGACCCTACCACATTCCAGTATAGATTCTACACCATTGTAGATAAAATCAAAGAAATAAATCTTGGTACAAAGGAATATCAACTCTCCACTCTGATTAGTATGATTAGGAATTCTGATATGAATGTGGAATATACATCCTTTATAATGAAACTGGTTGTTGTGTTATCTTTTAGTTATATAGAAATTTCACATCTTGCCCTTGAGGTGGCTTACCATCATTTTAGTTTTCGAGATGATCATCATGGATACAAGCAAGCAACTAGAAATACACACCCAACTCGCACAACCAAAACTGAGTCTGAAATAGAAAAAATCACCAAAGATAACTAAATCACAGAGGTACAATACCAAAAGTAGTTATCCAACAATTCCATAGTGAAAAATAATATTGGGAATATCATAGTTCACTTTGATTTTAGATATATCAATCGATATTTACCTAAAGATGAATTCTTGGCTTCGATAACAGAACTCATGAAAAATGAAACAGATGGCTACAGAGATCTCTCCTTCAGGGATGAATACTCTGGGTATAAGGAAATCCCAATGGACACACAACATGATTAATATATAAACCTAAAATCCTCTAAAGGAATATTTTTGATTTATGTAATACCCTTTGGATTGAAGAATGCTAGTGCGACATTCCAATCTACAATGAACCACATCTTCAAACCCTTCTAGGGGAAATATTTTTAATGCTATGTTTTTTATCTAGTGGTCAAATAAAGAAATTATATTGATCACATGATAATTTTAGAGACCATATTGAGAAAGAATCAATAACATAATATGATATAAACTCTTTGAAATGTGCTTTCGGTGTAACCTTGTGAAAATTTCCCAGTTTTTTATAGTCCATCGCAACATCAATTTGGATCACGAGATGAATAAATTTATCCTTGGAATGTCACCTCCTCAATATTTTTATGTGTTGCGAGGCCTTATGAGACACTTTTATAATATCTGGATAATCATAGCCAATCTGGTAGCCAAGTGTTTCCCCTTCACCAAATTTCTAAAGAAATGGGTAACATATTAATGGGAAAATGATTTCCCAGAAGCATTCAATACCCTCAAGAAATACCATTAATTTCAACCGGTATCGATGCCACATAATGATGTAAAACTACTCATTGTTTAATTGATATTTTATGAAGGATCACTAGGATCCTTCTTTTAAAAAATAATGATGCGGGGAATAAAAATAACATGTACTTTCTCAGTCAAACAATTCTAGACATAGAGGATCAATATTCAGATATTGTGAATCACTTCATAACATTAATCATTTCAATTAAGAATACGAGGAACCTACCTGTAACATCATGAGGTTCACATGGTCTCTCAAAATAACCCAAAAAAAATTTATCCTTAGTCTTTCTATTCTGACAAGACAACTTTCACAATTGGATGTTATTTTGTAGTAGTTTGTTATGCAGTTTGTGCCTCAAAATGATGTAAAAGGAAAATCTATGGTAGATTTTCTTTCTAGGCACCCACCTACCAAAGATTCATCACTGAATACTTAACATCCTTATGATGAAATATTATCTATTCATGATTGTACCTAAATAATGGAAATGTACATTGATGGTGATTCTAGAAGTGTAATTGGTAAGATAATGGAAGAAACTATGCTAAAAAAATTTGGGTTAGAAATTGTGATTATCTCATCAGAAAATGTTGTTTTTGCAAATTCATTACTGTTATCAGAAAGTGGTATCAACAATGAGGAAAAATTTTAAACTATCATTGTAGGACTGGAATTTTTATTCCATGATCTATTAAAACACCTACAACTGAACGATGATTCTGTGTTGGTAATTACAAAAAGTAACATGGATTACACCTTCTGAAAAAAGGGTTCTAATTACCCTATGAAATTTTTACCATGGTTAATGGAATAATTTCTCTTAGAACAAATATTTCCATACCTCATGGATTAAAAAAATTCCCCATCCCATTTGGTAGAAAATGTAGTTATAATCATGGATGATTTTAAACAGGACGAAATAATCATCATCGTTTCTCATCATCTTGTGGTTTCACCTTTTGTTCCAATAAGAATAGAGGAAATAAATGAAAATGTACCATTCTTGAACCATTTAGTCCTACCATGGGATGGATGGAACACATCTTGGTATATTTTCATTACATTGTACTTATAAGGGATAGTGTTGGAAGAGAACATATCGATAGATGAGCAATTAATTTCACTATTTACGATGGACCAAATCACAGGAAGATCCTATATAGATGAATTTTCTACAAAATCCTCCTCATATGCATTGATTGAGGAGAAAATACAACTATTATGAACGAATATCATGCCTTATAATTTTGTTCACATCACTTTGGGTATATAATTAATGATAAAATCCATAATCTTGGATACATTCGGCCTTTGATGGTGCATGATTGAACATATTTCACTATGAAGTTAAATTCCTACCACATGTATGCCAACATTTACCATCTACCCCTTGATTTTAGACATACATATAAATATTATTGAGCATTCTCCAGTTGGGGAATTGATATATTAGGACCATATCCTCCAACAATGGCTATGTAGTACATGTACATCCTTACAACTACATATTTCATCCCCAAATGGGTTGAGGTATTACCCCTCAAATGAATCAGATACATAAGAATTGTTATATTTTTCAATTATAACATCATTACGCAATTTGGAGTCCCTCATACCATGTAGATTGACAACAACACAAATTTATATTCATCCGAGGTAAATAATCTCTATCTTGAAAACAATATCAAATCCAAAAATTCATCATGCTATCATACAACAACCAGTGGATAGAATGTGGCTTTCAACATGACACATTAAAACATACTCCCATATACAGTGAAAAAATATAAGAAATCATGGTCGGATAAACACTTTCTACCTTTTGGGCTTATTGGACCACTACCTATACTACCACATCATCAACCATGTACATGCTGGTATATGGGATCGAAGTAGTTCTACTTATTGAAATTATGTTTCCATTTCACAGAGTTACCATATGTGATAAATTATTGACAAATGATCAATCCTAGAAATGGAAGGATGATTTTGAGTGTTAGGATGAAATGAGAATTAATTCCTTGCATCACTTGGACCTATATCATATCCTAAGAGCTTGAGCCTTTAATAAGAATTTCCACCATGATTGATTCTTCAAATGGGAGCTAGGTTTTATCATTAGGTTTCTATTGATACGAGGAAATAGACCTTTTATGATTGTTCCAAAGTGGTAAGGAACATAATACATACATAAGGTCTATTCTAATGGAGCTTATTCATTTATATCCATCGATGGAAAACTTATTACAACTAAAAAAAATTCAAGGTTCTTAAAAACATACATTGTGTAATCACACATGACTCAACCTAGTAGAATGATGATAAAAAGTGATAAAACCATCATCCATGATTCATGATGTTAAACTGGGTAGCATCATCATCCATGCCTCAAGACAATAAACTAACGAACCTGAGGTCCAAGTCTCATGACCTAAAACAGCAAAGCACCATTTTCCTTACTAAATGATGTTATACTACATGGTTGATGTCTCCATTATTTTATTCTAACAAATACCTAAAGATAGAAAATGTTTATATTCCATGTGGTCCATTTAATGATGATAAAAATCCCTGAATAAGACTTTCTCGCATCATTTCCACTCCCTAATGAAATTTTTGCCCCATTGCATCACTATATTTGGATCAAACCACCAAAGGGAACCATATTCAAGAACTACATATGTATTGATTATCATTATAATGAAATATGTAGTAATTCCCTGATATATAATCCTAGTTCTAGCCATGATAAAAAAAATCTCTTTCATTCACTATTTTTATGAGTCAAATCTTGACCATGATTTTTTCTTTGAGAATAACACGTGGATTGATTATTTCTTATGTAGGATACGTAGAGACACTAGGGTCATAAGCGCTGCTCTATCGATAATGTTTCATTCATGCTAGGCCATCTTTTTCCAAACCACATGATGTTAAACTGCAAGATTACTCAATAACAATGGGTGGTTTCATTCTCATTGCAATGAGATAGGTAGTGATGCTTGAATATATAATATTGGGACTTACAATGATAATGAAATAAAAAATTTACCATTTCCCTATGTTTGAAAAAAATTTATACTAGGAACTATTTTATACAATATTCCTTTATTATAATACCATATTTTATCATGGGCCCAACCAATATTTAGGAGAATATCATAATGTTATTTAATCCACATTCCCCACATTAAACCATGTTTTGGTGTGGGTAAATTTATTCAAGATCAATGCGTGGCTTTATTATCAATCCAATGAGATATACAGTAACACCCAGATCTTCAATCATGGGTCCATCTATGATCTTAAAATAGAAAATTCTCCTTCCTCTTCCCCATGTATGAATTTGATCTTCAAAGAGAACCTTCCTAAGACTTATTCCTTGATTCTCGTTACATTGAAATTCATGTTGATACCTATACATCATGATTTAGTACCAAACATTATAATAAAATATATCAAATTTCACATTTCCCACATTATATATTGATTAATGCGGGGAAATTTTTTTAGGATCTATGTGTGCCTTGATTATTTCCCCACTAAGATAAGAACTGACACCCGGATTCCAATCCTTATTATAGCAATGATTAATCAAACATCCCATTTAATTCCTATTCATGAATGATATCTACATAGGTATTCTTTCAAGGGAAAATTTAGGATTTATACCTACCCATATTAGATTCATCGTGACTCCCATAATTTCATTCATAGGCCTAATCACAATGTTTCCATCACTTCACAATAGTTCACCTATGTCTAAACTATATAGTGTCAAATTTCATGGAATTTTAAGACCTACATATGGTATCATTCTTTCCCTGGTAATATACATAGTGACTAATAGATCATACATCCATGTCCATCCACCATTCAAAAAAATTACCCACTTTCCATGTGTCTGAACCAATACTTTGCAAGGAGACCAATTTCTAGAACTATGTTTAGCTTCATTCTATCTCATATGAGATATGTAGTGATTTCTAGACTTTCAATCGTGGTATGAATCAAAACATGATGAAAAAAGGCCTATATTCTCCCATGCATGAGTTATATCTATGTGTTGAGATTCACTATGACTTCTCATCCTCTGTATGAACCTGTATTCAATAAAAATCCCATTATCCCCCCATCATGAATTCCAAAAGGGTGGGGGATATTTATTTATGAACTACTTTTGGCTTGATTCTCACAGCTATGAAATATGTATTGACATCCAAATGTCCAACCTTGGTCCTAATCACATCACAACATATAAAATCCTTTACTTTTCTCCATACGAATAAACAATTCCTGGAAAGATATTTTATTTTGTGTTCTCTCCCTAGAGATACCACCTGGGAAACATGAAATTCCCCAATTCTAAATATGAGTTAGATCAATGTAAGGGACTCCAAAATCATTACCAAAATGGGTACAAATACATCCATTGAGCATTATAAATTACTCCATTATCATTTCATTATACTAATCAAGAATAATTTCAGATATCCATAATCATTCTTCCGTTTCAATTGTCAGAATGTCGATATGTTTGATCTAATTTTACTAAATATGTAGTATTATCCCGTAGTTGGCCTTGCATCAGTTTTTCATATAACAGTCATATTATCCAAAAAATTACACTATTGGGTAATGTTTAATGTTCCCTAGATGCATCTATATAATATATCCCCAATAACAAGTTTTTCAAATAGCGGTAACATCATTTATGGGTGATTCCTTTTCTATCCCTCTAAACATTGATGATACAATGAAGGAACTCGTAGTATACAATATTCATCATTTTCATATTTATCCACTATCCTTTATCTCGACTATATATTCCCAAATATTATAGTTTAAACTTTTCCCCACTAACGTTTTTAATGAATATTAGAACAACCTTTTGTCATTTGAACACAATTTCTTTCATTGTTTCCCAAATATTTTGTTCCTAGTTGTATGAGCTAATACTATGAGAAGAATAATTCCTACTCTCAAGTTAGACCTTCAAAGAGATCCTATTACCCCATTTATATCTTTATTAAGACATTAAATACCTTGTCTATTTTCAGGCACATTTCACCATAAACGAAATTATATTATAAGAAATATATATATATTCCTAAACATTCATCTAATACTGGCAATAGAATGTAAGTATTTTTGAGAGCTCATTTACCAAACTATGAAGTATGATCCCTACATGTCCTTGAATAATGTCACATGTATGATGGGTCAGTCATCCAAAGGATTCCACTATTTTTCTATGTAGATTATTTTTTAGTTGTCCTTATATCAAACTTACCCCACAATGGGGTTTTATAAAATGGTAACTTCTTTATTAGGAGAGATATACTCAAATTCCACTAGACCTATTCCCATATAATTCATCAGATTTCAGAATCCCCAAATAATATCTTAAGACTGTCCCATTACATACCTGAGTAGAGTTGAATATTTCCAGATAGATTTATAAATATTTTATTTAATTCGATGACATTAATTTAGTTTTAGATCATTTTAATGGTCACTATCATTCCAAAAATACTATTGATTGTGAAATTACTTTTTATAACTGTCGATTAGAGATAATGTTACCCTAAATTATATTAAAACATATTTAGAAATTATATTAAATCTGTACAATGCAGTGCTACTCTCCCCCACAAGAATTCCACTATGAATCACAAAATGATATGGTATATTAATTATTAAATGTGATTTTTTCTATGGAAACACAAATAAAATATTTAATTAAAATTGGTGAAGTGTAGTAGAGTATGTCTGGAAACAGAACACCAACACTTATAAAATTATGTGATCCTATGGTTTAATTTCAACATGCCTCAAACATCATTATCAATGAATCCTAAGAATTCTACATTGTCCCCATGTTATAATATAAAGAGAGGAAATTTATAAAGTTGTCAACCACCATAAAAATATGAAATAAACTATATAAATTTTGGAAAATATATTTTTAGTAATAGAATATAATAAAATTTGGTAGAGTTGTTGTAACACCCCAAGGTTCCACGGTACGTTTCCTTTCGACTAATGCGATAGCGTGTGTTGTATGCAACCTCGAGTTCTAACACACACCACAACTAATTAAACTAGTCGTTGTGAATAGTAATACCTACTTTTTGAAATCATATATACATTTTATATTTCAAAGTGGACTTCATTTTTGGATTCGTAATATCGAAATTATCCTAGGGTGAAATTTTGGTACTTTTCGGATAACTTTTATATTTTGATGAATAGTGAAAATTACTAAATTTTAATTAAAAACAACTTTTTTAATCAAAATAATTAATATTTATAAATTATGAATTTGAGTAGTTTTAAAGTATATTTATAATATATTTTTACCATTTAATATAATGTTGGTCATTGGACATAATTTTACAATTAAACCGAACATAAACAAGTGTCAATCTTTTGATAGTTATTATCTCTTAAAAACACGCTTTTTGTTTTGACAGCGGGAATTAATTTTAAATTAATTTCTGCCACTTCTGTGTGTTGAATTTAGGAAAATGGATTCCATATTTGGAATCAGGATGTTCAAATTGTGTAAATAAGTAACTTTTATTTTTACAAATTTTGAATAATTACTGCGGTAAATATTTTATTTACCATGGTTCAAGGGTAAATCCGGTAAATAAGGGTTAAAAAATGATATTATAATAATACAAAATTACCCTAAAACGTGTCCTAACCTTATTGGTGGACACATACCCGACCATGGGCATCCTTGGGTCGATTTGGGGACCCCTTGGAGCCACTTGTATGTGGTAGGGACACATTATATTAATAAAGTTAAAATAAAAATAAAAATGGCATAAGCTTACATCTTTTAGAAAAACAATTTTTACATAGGGTTATACATGTTGGAATTTCGATTATAAATATCCATTAGAAAGATAAAAAGATTTCCTACATAATGATATTTTATTTATAATTTTTAGACATCAAATAATTTAAATTATTAATGACACAATAATGATGCAATGTTTACCTCATTAATAAATCATTTAAATAAATAAGATTATAATGATTAAAATATGATCTAAAACCTGTCCAATTCTTATTGGTTGATGTTATTTAGAATATGAGTCATCTTTTCGTCGACCTCAATGATTTTTGGACCATTATAAATCGAATATAATTATATTATAAAGTAATACTTTCACTCTTTCCTAAAGAGCCCCTCCTCTCCCTTATAAAAGGAGACCACTTCTACTCATTCCTCACACCTCTCAAACCACTTGTCTCGTCCAAACCCTGCCCAAATTAGCTCCCCACATACCTCTCCTCCTCCTTGAAGCTTCCCCTTAGGCAGAAAGCATTTCAAGAAGTCATTTGGTTCCAACCAAAGTGAGTTACCTAAATTAAAGGTAACGATTTCTCTTAAATTATTTTCATTTATTTTGCTTCTCCAACCCCCAAACTCTTTTTATTTCCTTTATTTTGTAACAACACCAGTATCCACAATATACTAGGATGTTGTTATAAGAAGGATTAAAACTACACATACACACAACTCCATCTAATGGATGATGAACATAATGTTTCTGTGGATGGCAAACTAACGCCTCACGAAACGATGATTGTTCAAATACATCTTACCGCCTCTCATG
This sequence comes from Viscum album, assembly GCA_963277665.1. NCBI lineage: Eukaryota > Viridiplantae > Streptophyta > Magnoliopsida > Santalales > Viscaceae > Viscum > Viscum album. Next base: position 1,800,923,380 of record OY728157.1, read on the forward strand.
GTGGCCATTATGATGGCACTATAATTAAATATGATATTAATGATATATATTTTATATATAAGCTTCTATAATTCCATTTTATTTCATACCATTATTCGTTTCATGTTGTATATACATACGATAATTTCATTTGAGGAAGTGCGGACTACCGCCCCCTTAAAATGATATGACTCGTTCATACCACACATAGAACGTATAAAGGATGGTGTTAATGAACTTAAGTAACATATATAAAATATTATATTATACTGGAATAGTAATATACCTATGTATCATTTGGATTCTATTCTTTTAAAAATAAAAATTAAATGGAAGTAGCGTTCGTGCGTACATACGGACTACCGTCTCCACGAACGCGATGAGATTCATTCTCCATCGTATCCATTCAAGTATAATTATCATTTGATGATTTAAAAATGATGTTTAAGGACTTGATATAATTCTGGATATGAATAAGATACAACAAACATGGCTTATGTAACAAAACATATAAAAGAAAATGAGTAAGTTAACACCCGAAACGACGATAATTCTAAGATATTATTAACAAATCAATGTTAAAAGATCATATATGATATCATATTAAAATATGTGATTCTTGTATAATTTAATAACATTTATTTCACCATTATACAGGAGGTTAACCTACCCCAACCAAGGAAATGTACAAGGTAAGGGTTATTTCACAATCTCTTCATTATCTGAGGTTGTTTATATGTAATAATCTACTGGGATCTCTTTATCATCCACATCCATGTTTCTTCAAAATGTATTTCAGAACATTTTTATTATTTACAAGAATATGGGTTAAAGTCATTTATACCCTTTTTTGACTTTTTATAAGAGGAATCTTTCCGTCGTTTTCAAAACAAGGTCCTTTTAACCTTTTCGACAGAATTAAGGTAAGAATGTTTTTTTTAACTTATACGGCGGGTGCGGTTATTTTCCGCCGTTATAAAATTGTCGAAGCTTCCCTTACAAGCTTATAAGAATATTTTCAAGAAAATGTTTTATTTTATATGGCTCTTAAATGATTTCAAAAATAGAAAGAGATATTTCTATAAAAAGTGTTTTGATTTCATCTATGTCAACATCCTTTGACGGATTTTATGCTTATTTGAAGTTGATTTATTATGATACAAAACTTCTATATTGTATTTAAGGTTTTGTGATATGTTTGACTGTGGATGTGCTATTTTTATACCATTCATAGTTTATGGTGAAATTATTGACATTTCGTATGCTAGTTTTAATACGAATGCTTATGTTGTGTTTAAACCTTTTCATATGGGAATGCATTGGACTTAATATGTGACGGGTGGAGCCCGCTATAGCTCCTCGATGCATCGGTAGGTCTCATGAGACAAACTAGTGTCTTGGCACAAGGCCTTGGCAAAAATCTTATTTGTAGTCTTGGCACGAGGCCTTGGCTATGTGGTTATGATAGTCTGGCATTATGCATTCCAACATTATGAAAGTGGTTATTGATATTGCATGTGATTATTCGATTAGTAGAATATCCATGTGAACAAGTAAATGGCATTATTTCATTTTACTTTTGCCATACTATTTTGAAGTTCAAGTTTAAAAGGCTTTTGTTTTAGTAATTCATTGCCTTAAATGTTTATGCTTATTTATGAATGTTCTGCTATATTGTTATCCTTACTGGGCATTTGAGCTCACCCCTTTTCTATGTTTTATTTTTCCCAGGAAGTGAAGAAGTAAGTTATGAATGACCTGCAAGGATATTATGTGGGGATATGAGTGTGGTTTATGGAGACAATATGTTGTTGTAGTAGTTTTTCGTTTTATGATGTAATGTAAAACTTATGAATATATCTAGTGTTTCCAAGGCTACTAAACCAATCGGTCTTTCGAGATTTGATCTTTCTTGTGATCATGCCAATGTTATGTAATTAATGCACCGACTCTGGGTAACTGGGGTCGGGGTGTTACAGTTGGTATTAGAGGAAGTTTAGTACAAACCTTGGAAGCTAGATTTAGATAAACTCTGATTAGAGCACGTAGACCTAATATGAACTTTGAGGATTAGTATAGAAGAACTTCCTAGAATTTTGGTATTGTAGAGATTTTGTGAGTTTTCCGAGCAATACATCCCTGTCTGGATACGAGCAGGTAGAGGCGACTCTGGCACATATGTATCTAGGGGTAAAACCCGAAAACACCGCTTTGAGCTAGACTCGAACGGGAACTGGTGCACGACAACGGGCCTTGCTGCACTCTTGGTTACGACACTCCCGGGGGATATTCTTAGGATAACTCTCATTTTCTTTACAAATCATTATTAAGGGTTTATGAGTATATACTTCCTCAAAGAAAACATTTTTATTATTATGGATTATATCCATAAATAGTTCAATTTATGTTAAGTGTTTTATAAGTATATGATTATGTATTTTGATTCATAAACTGATCTAGTTTATGCCATTGTTTAGAAATGGCGCCTAGTGGAAGAAATGGAAACTGTATCAATGCACGCACTCCATGTAGGGATTGCCCTCCTGCTCAAGATAATTATAGTGGGGATGGTGATGCAACTAGTGCCGATCAGCTAATCACCATACTGGGACAACTTACTCAGGTTATGAATAATAACCTTACCCGTATGGAGCACCCTGATCCGCAGCATGGAGGATCAATGTTAGATCGATTCATGAGGCAACAACCACCAACGTTCAATGGAAGTACAAATCCCTTATTAGCTGAGCAATGGATAAATTCCCTAGAGAAAATATTTCAGGCTGTGGGGAGCAGTGAAAGGGAAAAAGTTATCATGGCAGTTTACCGCCTCACTGGAGATGCTGATCAATGGATGTCATTGATTCAAAACATAAAGGAAGATGATGAAGTATCAAATATAGAATGGAGGGAGTTCAAAGATCTGTTTTTAGAAAAATACTTTCCTCGCGACCATCGAGCAGATATGGAAAGGCAATTTCTAAGTCTGAGACAAAAGGAGGATGAGAATGTCACAAAGTATGAGGCTAACTTTACAAGGTTCGCAAGGTATGCCGGTGATTATATACGCAACCCAAGAAGTAAGATTGATCGTTTCTTTGATGGGTTAAAACCATTTCTCCGTCGAGCATTAGTCTCACAATCCTTTTCATCGTACGAAGACATTGTCTCATGTGCTATCAAGACCGAAAAGGAATTCTCCAAGTCTTATGACTTTAAAGCAAAGAAAGACAAGAAGAGACCTGCTGATCAATCTGGGAATGGAAATAAGGGGGAGAAGGGAAAGGTTGAATATCCATCTTGTGGTAAATGTGGGAAGAAACATCCTGGTACTTTCTTGAAGGGAATGGGAGTCTGTTACAAGTGTGGTGAAAAAGGCCACCAAGCTCGTGATTGCAAGGGGAAGAAGGAAGCTACCAACGTTCAGTGCTACAATTGCAGGGAGATGGGAAATTATGCAAATGCATGTCCTAAGCGTCAGGATAACTTACCTCAGAAAAGGCCAAGGGATCAAGGCCAGGCTTATGCTATCACTACTGCTGAGGTAGAAGCTCCGAAAGACGTGGTGGCAGGTAATTTAATGGTTTCCTCAAGTTTAGCAAATGCATTATTTGATTCTGGATCATCGCATTGTTTCATATCTTCCCAGTTTGCTAAGAAAATTAGATATTTCCAATTTGATTTATTAAGGGAGTTGTTAGTTAAAACTCCTAAGGGAAGTATCATTGCAACAAAGTTTTGTGAATCAGTCCCCATTAGAGCACATAAATTTTCTTTATCTGCTAATCTCATCGTCATACCTATGATTGAGTTTGATATAATCCTCGGTATGGACTGGCTTTCGGACTATGATGCGAAGATTTATTGTAAGAAGAAAGAGGTTACGATTCTTGATGATAATGATAAGGAACACCTTATTTTTAGAGCAGAATCGTCACCACCTAATTCTTATTTAGATCCACCCCCAGTAGCTCAACTTAATTCAATTATTGGGGAGGAAGAGAATGAAATAACTGTCGGTGAGGAAAGGAATGTTCAAATAGAGGATGTACCTGTTGTGAAAGAATTTGTAGATGTATTTCTGGAAGATTTACCTGGACATCCTCCAGAACGAGAAGTTGAGTTTTCCATTGATTTGATTCCTGGATCAAGGCCTATATCGAAGATCCCTTATAGAATGGCCACTGTAGAATTAGTCGAACTAAAGAAACAACTAGAGGAATTTAGTAATAAGGGATTTATTCGCCCTAGTGTTTCTCCATGGGGAGCCCCTGTTCTTTTTGTTAAAAAGAAAGATGGATCTATGAGGTTATGTATCGACTACAGGGAGATCAATGCTATAACGATAAAGAACAAGTATCCCCTAACTCGTATTGATGATTTATTTGACCAACTGCATGGAGCTCAATAGTTTTCTAAGATTGACCTTCGATCTGGATACCATCAGTTGTGTGTGAAGAAAGAAGACATTCTGAAGACAGCATTTCGAACCAGGTACGGGCATTACGAATTTACTGTAATGCCGTTTGGATTGACTAATGCACCCTCTGTATTCATGGATCTGATGAATAGAGTTTTCAAGGAGTATCTCGATGAATTTGTGGTGGTATTTATTGATGATATCTTGGTATACTCCAAAACCTACTAAGATCATGAAAATCACTTGCGCATTATCTTGAAGACTCTGAGGAGGCATGAATTATATGGGAAGTTTAGTAAGTGTGAATTCTGGCTTCAGGAGATTTCTTTTCTTGGCCATATTGTCTCTAAAGATGGAATCTCTGTTGATCCTTCTAAGACCAAGGCAATCCAAGAATGGCCAGCACCTACGAGTATAACTGAGGTACGTAGTTTTATTGGTTTGGCAGGTTATTATCGACGTTTCGTCCAGAATTTTGCCCGATTGGCTAAACCATTAACGAAGCTCACACGTAAAGGGGTTAAATTTGTTTGGACAAAAGAGTGTGAAGAATGTTTCGAAGAACTGAATAGAAGATTAGTCAAGGCTCCTATATTGACTCTACCATCGGGGAATGATGGGTTCGTTATTTATAGTGATGCATCGAAGAAAGGACTTGGTTGTGTCCTTATGCAGAATGATAGAGTTATTGCCTATGCATCACGACAGTTGAAAATTCATGAGCAGAACTATCCTACTCATGATCTTGAGTTAGCAGCTGTGATCTTTGCTTTGAAGATATGGAGGTCCTACCTCTATGGTGAAAAATTTGAGATTTATACTGATCACAAGAGTTTGAAGTATATTTTCTCACAAAAAGAACTCAACATGAGGCAAAGGAGATAGCATTAATTACTCAAGGAATATGATTTCACGATACACTACCACCCGGGGAAAGCAAACAAGGTGGCAGATGCTTTGAGCAGAAAAGACCATGGTGTTTTGAACATGATGAGAATTGAAAGCGATCCAATTTTCATGGATCTAGTGAAGATGCACATGGGAATAACCAGGGAAGGTGAAACATCAATGCTTTTTCAAATGGTTGCCAAAACATCTTTACTAGAAAGGATTAAGAGTTCTCAGACCGATGATGAAGAATTTCAGAAGAAGATTAAAGCTGTGAATGATGGGAGATTGAGAGACTTTGTGTATGAAGATGGAATTTTGAAATTCGGGAAGAGACTTTGTGTTCCCGATTTACCTGATCTAAAAAGGGAATTGCTGGATGATGCTCATAGTTCCAATTTCTCTATACACCCTGGGAGCACCAAAATGTATAGAGATTTGAAGGAACATTTTTGGTGGGACAACATGAAGAGGGAGATAGCTGATTTTGTGTCAAGATGTATGGTTTGTCAACAAGTGAAAGCTGGAAGGCAACATCCTGGAGGAGTCATGCAACCTCTTCCCATACCGGAGTGGAAATGGGACAATATTACGATTGACTTTATCATGGGGCTACCAAAGACTCCTAGAAGGAACGATGCAATATGGGTTATTGTTGATCGTCTTACCACGTCAGCACATTTTCTTGCTATAAGATAAGATCTACCCCTGGAACGTCTAGCAAGACTATATATTAATGAAGTTGTGAGACTTCATGGAGTCCCCCTATCAATTGTTTCTGATCGTGATCCCCGTTTTACTTCAAGATTCTGGAAAAGTCTTCAGAAATCCCTAGATACTGAACTTCATTTGAGCACTGCTTACCACCCTCAGACAGATGGACAATCAGAACGGACTATTCAAACCCTAGAAGACATGTTGAGATCTTGCTCACTTGACTTTCAGGGTATGTGGGATCAATATTTACCACTGGTAGAATTTTCCTATAACAATATCTTCCATTCGAGTATTCAGATGGCACCATATGAAGCGTTATACGGAAAGAGATGTCGTACACCAACCTGTTGGGATGAGGTTGGTGAAAGAAAACTTGTAGGCCCAGAACTGGTGGAGAAAACGGTGGAACAGGTGAAGGTAATCCAAAATCACATCAAAGCAGCTCAAAGTAGGCAGAAGAGCTATGCCGATAATCGAAGGAAGGATTTGGAATTTCAAGTCGGTGATCATGTTTTCCTGAAGGTATCTCCATGGAAGGGAGTCATACGTTTTGGTAATAAAGGTAAATTGAGTCCCAGGTACATCGGACCCTTCGAAATTCTAGAACGAATTGGGGTTGTAGCTTACCGATTGGCAATGCCGCCAAGTCTCTCCAAAGTTCACGATGTGTTCCACGTATCTCTGTTGAGGAAATACATGCCTGACCCAACGCATGTACTCACCTATGAAGAATTAGAACTTGAACCCGATCTGTCTTATTTTGAAGAGCCCGTCATGATTCTTGATACGAGAGAACAAGTGCTGAGAAACCGGACGACGCATCTGGTAAAAGTTTTGTGGAGAAATCATAAGATGGAAGAGGCAACGTGGGAACCCGAGGAACTTATGATGAAGAACCACCCGAGTCTTTTTGTACAGTAATACCCTAGAAATTGCGAGGACGCAATTATTTGAAGGAGGGGAGAATGTAACACCCCAAGCTTCCACGGTACGTTTCCTTTCGACTAATGCGATAGCGTGTGTTGTATGCAACCTCGAGTTCTAACACACACCACAACTAATTAAACTAGCCGTTGTGAATAGTAATACCTACTTTTTGAAATCATATATACATTTTATATTTCAAAATGGACTTCATTTTTGGATTCGGAATATCGAAATTAGCCTAGGGTGAAATTTTGGTACTTTTCGGATAACTTTTATATTTTGATGAATAGTGAAAATTACTAAATTTTAATTAAAAACAACTTTTTTAATCAAAATAATTAATATTGATAAATTATGAATTTGAGTAGTTTTAAAGTATATTTAGAATATATTTTTACCATTTAATATAATGTTGGTCATTGGACATAATTTTACAATTAAACCGAACATAAACAAGTGTCAATCTTTTGATAGTTATTATCTCTTAAAAACACGCTTTTTGTTTTGACAGCGGGAATTAATTTTAAATTAATTTCTGCCACTTCTGTGTTTTGAATTTAGGAAAATGGATTCCATATTTGGAATCAGGATGTTCAAATTGTGTAAATAGGTAACTTTTATTTTTACACATTTTGAATAATTACTGCGGTAAATATTTTATTTACCATGGTTAAAGGGTAAATCCGGTAAATAAGGGTTAAAAAATAATATTATAATAATACAAAATTTCCCTAAAACGTGTCCTAACCTTATTGGTGGACACATACCCGACCATGGGCATCCTTGGGTCGATTTGGGGACCCCTTGGAGCCACTTGTATGTGGTAGGGACACATTATATTAATAAAGTTAAAATATAAAAAAAATGGCATAAGCTTACATCTTTTAGAAGAACAATTTTTACATAGGGTTATACATGTTGGATTTTCGATTATAAATATCCATTAGAAAGATAAAAAGATTTCTTACATAATTATATTTTATTTATAATTTTTAGACATCAAATAATTTAAATTATTAATGACACAATAATGATGCAATGTTTACCTCATTAATAAATTTTTTAAATAAATAAGATTATAATGATTAAAACATGATCTAAAACCTGTCCAATTCTTATTGGTTGATGTTATTTAGAATATGATTCATCTTATCTTCGACCTCAATGATTTGTGGACCATTATAAAACGAATATAATTATATTATAAAGTAATACTTTCACTCTTTCCTAAAGAGCCCCTCCTCTCCCTTATAAAAGGAGACCACTTCTACTCATTCCTCACACCTCTCAAGACACTTGGATCGTCCAAACCCTGCCCAAATAAGCTCCCCACATCCCTCTCCTCCTCCTTGAAGCTTCCCCTTAGGCAGAAAGCATTTCAAGAAGTCCTTTGGTTCCAACCAAAGTGAGTTACCTAAATTAAAGGTAACGATTTCTCTTAAATTATTTTCATTTATTTTGCTTCTCCAACCCCCAAACACTTTTTATTTCCTTTCTTTTGTAACAACACCAGTATCCACAATATAATAGGATGTTGTTATAATAAGGATTCAAACTACACATACACACAACTCAATCTAATGGATGATGAACATAATGTTTCTGTGGATGGAAATCTAACGCCTCACGAAACGATGATTGTTCAAATACATCTTACCGCCTCTCATGGTGGCCATTATGATGGCACTGTAATTGAATATGATATTAATGATATATATTTTATATATAAGCTTCTGTAATTCCATTTTATTTCATACCATTATTCTTTTCATGTTGTATATACATACGATAATTTCATTTGAGGAAGTGCGGACTACCGCCCCCTTAAAATGATATGACTCGTTCATACCACACATGGAACGTATAAAGGATGGTGTTAATGAACTTAAGTAACATATATAAAATATTATATTATACTGGAATAGTAATATACCTATGTATCATTTGGATTCTATTCTTTTAAAAATAAAAATTAAATGGAAGTAGCGTTCGTGCGTACGTACGGACTACCGTCTCCACGAACGCGATGAGATTCATTCTCCATCGTATCCATTCAAGTATAATTATCATTTGTTGATTTAAAAATTATCTTTAAGGACTTGATATAATTCTGGATATGAATAAGATACAACAAACATGGCTTATGTAACAAAACATATAAAAGAAAATGAGTAAGTTAACACCCGAAACGACGATAATTCTAAGATATTATTAACAAATCAATGTTAAAAGATCATATATGATATCATATTAATATATATGATTCTTGTATAATTTAATAACAATTATTTCACCATTATACAGGAGGTTAACCTACCCCAACCAAGGAAAAGTACAAGGTAAGGGTTATTTCACAATCTCTTCATTATCTGAGGTTGTTTATATGTAATAATATACTGGGATCTCTTTATCATCCACATCCATGTTTCTTCAAAATGTTTTTCAAAACATTTTTATTATTTACAAGAATATGGGTTAGAGTCATTTATACCCTTTTTTGACTTTTTATAAGAGGAATATTTCCGTCGTTTTCAAAACAAGGTCCTTTTAACCTTTTCGACAGAATTAAGGTAAGAATGTTTTTTTAACTTATACGGCGGGTGCGGTTATTTTCCGCCGTTATAAAATTGTCGAAGCTTCCCTTACAAGCTTATAAGAATATTTTCAAGAAAATGTTTTATTTTATATGGCTATTAAATGATTTCAAAAATATAAAGAGATATTTCTCTAAAAAGTGTTTTGATTTCATCTATGTCCACATCCTTTGACGGATTTTACGCTTATTTGAAGTTGATTTATTATGATACAAAACTTCTATATTGTATTTAAGGTTTTGTGATATGTTTGACTGTGGATGTGCTATTTTTATACCATTCATAGTTTATGGTGAAATTATTGACATTTCGTATGCTAGTTTTAATACGAATGCTTATGTTATGTTTAAACCTTTTCATATGGGAATGCATTGGACTTAATATGTGATGGGTGGAGCCCGCTATAGCTCCTCGATGAATCGGTAGGTCTCATGAGACAAACCAGTGTCTTGGCACAAGGCCTTGGCAAAAATATTATTTGTAGTCTTGGCACGAGGCCATGGCTATGTGGTTATGATAGTCTGGCATTATGCATTCCAACATTATGAAAGTGGTTATTGATATTGCATGTGATTATTCGATTAGTAGAATATCCATGTGAACATGTAAATGGCATTATTTCATTTTACTTTTGCCATACTATGTTGAAGTTCAAGTTTAAAAGGCTTTTGTTTTAGTAATTCATTGCCTTAAATGTTTATGCTTATTTTTGAATGTTCCGCTATATTGTTATCCTTACTGGGCATTTGAGCTCACCCCTTTTCTATGTTTTATTTTTCCCAGGAAGTGAAGAAGTAAGTTATGAATGACCTGTAGGGATATTATGTGGGGATATGAGTGTGGTTTATGGAGACAATATGTTTTTGTAGTAGGTTTTTGTTTTATGATGTAATGTAAAACTTATGAATATATCTAGTGTTTCCAAGGCTACTAAACCAATCGGTCTTTCGAGATTTGATCTTTCTTGTGATCATGCCAATGTTATGTAATTAATGCACCGACTCTGGGTAACTGGGGTTGGGGCGTTACAGTTGTTTCATACTAACCCTGGTCTTTCCAACTCAGTAGACAACAAAACATAGTAATGATATGATGGAAAACCATTGTGGAATGTGTGAGAGGGTATGGGGGAAGAGGAAATCAGTGGAGTAGGATGTATGGTGAATTGGGAGATAAAAAGAAGCTGATAATTTTATTAATATGATGATAAGAAAGTACCCTTTTGTAATTCTTTTGGGGAGAATGATCTGGTATAATAGTAGAAAAAACTGTGACCCAACCATCTATTTAACACTACCCAAGAACATATACCTTTCATGGTTACAGATCTAAAAATCATAAATAATTTGGCATGTATTCAATTTACTATAGATAATTTTAAAATCATAATAGACCCTCAAAAGGGCTTCATAAACCATACATCCATCCATTTAAGGTCTCATTGTAGGGGAGCAAGGATGGAAATAAACATGCACTAATCATGCACCCCTGGATACCACCCAAAAAACAAGACATCAAATCCCAAACACATAGGTCACTTCTAATTTATTTGAACACCCATGAAAAAAAATTAAAAACTTAAAATGGTTCTTCTGAGTGGTTTTAACACTATGTGTTATGATACAATTCCACATTTAGAAATCGACAATTTCACATCATGAAAATTTAACTATATACAAAATTCAATGAATCCATAATGAATGAAGGACATATATATTTTTTCTAAAATAATTTTCATTGAATACAAATTTAATTATTCTTATATTAATTTACAAAATTTAATAGTATTTAAATTACATAATATAATCTTCCTTTTGTGCCACGAGAACATAAATAGAACACAAACATAAATATGTTTGAGGCTATGACCACTAGTTTTAAACATATTATCCTTCTAAAGTAATTCATTATGATTTGAAATTTTTTGTTGATATTTAATCTCATTTATGAAAATTTATGAAATCAACTTATTTAATAATGAATTTGTTTCACGAAAATTCATTTTCAAATATTCATATATGGAAATTTTATAATAAATAAATTATTAAACTATTAAAAAAAATTTGTCTTCATCTTCCATAAATCATTAAATTATTCACTACACAACCTAGCCGTATTAAATTTCGATAATTAATTCAATGATATATAATCATCCCATTTTATGTTCTCTTCAAAAAATTACTCTTAAAATCATCTATATTCAGAAATCAGAAATTTCATTACATTTGATGTCTAATGTTTTTAGAAATAATTATTTTACAAGGCTTGGTATGTAATATGATGATACAATAACATTGTGTTTTTTCATATATCAATAGATAATTCTTAATATATTATATGTCTTATTAAATCAAATGTTCTATATATTATTTAAATGTATTATATGATGATTATTATCTTACTAATTATCTTTATTATGATATTTTTATATCTTATGAAAGGTTTCTTAAAATATATATTTTAGTGGAATAAATATTATGAATATAAATATCTTTTGAAATTTGATTCCAAACATGACATCAACATCTTACATGAATGTAGAAACATTATACATAAAATTCATGTTATCAATTAAAACCATCATATCAATAAACATAACAACTTACAAAATCTAGAGTCCTACATATATTGTTTATCATACTAAATAAACATCTCTTATGAAATTACAGAAAACATATGAAACCACTAATATAATAGTAATTGGATGAAAGAGTCTCATAGGCTGAATATTCATACATGGTCTCAAATGAAGGTCATAAAACCAACTCAAATGCCTTATGAACATATATCCATTGTCATAATATTTTTTTGAAAACCTATAAAATTTTCTGTAGCAATATTCAAGAATTATTATTATTATTAATGATTTCTTCATATAATTATTTAATTACATCAAAAGGAATATTTGAACCTATATTCAGCCTAACAGAATTCTATTTAGATTCTATTAGTTATTGGAATTATCAAAATAATTCCCAAATACATTTTATTTTTCCAAGATCCATTTCACCATTTAAATACTCATGTATAGTATTTTATGAATATCATTGAAATATCCTTATAGTTTTAACATCATATTTCAGATAACCAATCATTCCACAGATTTAGATAAATAATACTACAACAATAATGATAGAAAATAAATTCATGGTTTTTCCACAACCTAGTAAATCAATCTCCGAAGTTAGAAATATTTTATCATTATTAAAAATATATATTTAATCAAATTAAATTTATTTTTATTCATGAAATTAAATATAGTTGTATATAGAACTTAGACAAACAAGTAATTTTTTACATTAGTATTATCTCTATTAATAATAAAAAATCAAGGATACACATAATGCATAATCCAGATCTTCATCACTTTACATTAACAATGGGATCATCTTTAAACATGTTTTTAGTTTATTCTCCCTAAATCACCATCAATCTCCAATACATCTTTACAAACACAATCTAACCAAAATTTAACTGTCACAAACCATTGGGAAATTAAATTCCCCCTTTGTGATAGTTTTGAATAATGGTAAAAAAAGTATTTTATTGCATTTCTATATTACATTAGATGTTTATTGATATACTCTCCCTTAATAAAAATAAATACAAAGGGAAATTATTTTATCAACAACATTGATACCATGTTTCTAGGGGATGGATTTTAAATTCAAATTTCATTTCTCCCTTAATATTATAAATTTTAACAATTATCTCCACCATTTTTTATCTTCATTATCTATTAATTCAATTTATGAAAGAATAAATAAAATTCCATATTAGGGAAGGGTTGGGAAATCATTTTTATAATGTAATCTCAATTAATAAACCACGATTATACTTATGTGAAATCGATATAGAAAACAAGAGTGGTCGGTTTAAATAGAAACTTTATAGTTATATAGTCCATAATGAGATTGAAAATTTATAAAGACTTCTTCGGGGATGCAAAAATGAAATTATAAACAATTTTTATAAACCTGAATTCATAATAACAAAATAAAAAAAGAATTTTTGTTAAAATTTTTTCTTCTCCCAAATGTTAGAAAGAGTCAATACATTCAAAATATAAATTAGAGCGTGAATATCATACCCAATCATTCATTTTTATAGGGGTTATGTTTATTCATGATTTATCTTTCAAAATGATAAGTCTTACATCATTCACTTTTTAGATTCCCCACAAGGGAATATCTCTAGTAACCTTTTCATGGAATTCGTTCAAAAAAATATACTAGATACAATTTGATAATGACAATAATGGATATATTTCACTCATTCTATTTATGCATCATAGTATTCAACATTTCACTTTATAAATGTTTCACCCTCAATTCCGTCTTTCAAAATTCACAATATCCAACATATGGTAGTATAGAGAGTTACTAACAAATATTCAATGTGAAAAACATGGTTGATTTTTTTTTCAAACCCAGAAACTCATTTATTTGTAAATATTTTTGTCTAGATTTCTATATTCTCTCTTAATAAAAAATTATCCAAATAAGTTCACCTTTGGGTTGAATTGGTTTCTTTATTATTGGGATTAATTTTAAGCTTTAATAGACCAATTTACTTCAAAAATAATCAGACATTCATTATTTTTTTCCATATCTATATTCATAAATGTATCCAACTACGTCTTCAAAATTGTTATAAATTCATTTTGAACCTACTTGACCTACTTGACCTATGGAGACTCTTTAGTTAGAACATTAGTTTTAAAATATTTAGTCATTGGTTATTTACTACTATATTATGATAAAATTAATTATTTTATAATCCATTTCATGAATTTGTAACTTGTATGCCCAACTTGTTTCCACCTTCGTCACACTTCAATATTAAATTCCAACTTACACTTTTTAAGAGGCCGTAATAACTCTTAATCTGGGTTTTTGGAAACCATACCAATCCTACTATATCTTTATTGTATTTATTCATTCCTTTTTTATTCCATCATCCTCCCTTATATTTATATTCTGTTGTCCCTATTACATTGGTCTATTTTGTGACCTATCTTAACACAATATAAGTAATGTTTCAGTGTAAATTTGACATATAACTTATTTTTTTTGCATTTACTTATTTGGGGTACAATTTTCAGGGATCATTTTCTAAAACTATTGGATATGGTTGTTCAATAGAATCCAAAAATAGGTGGTTTTTTTAAAAATTCCCAACCAAGATCAACTTAAACTTGTCGACATTGGAGAACAATGGTCCGGTTTAGCGAAGGACCACACATGAGGAGTTTTAAGCACAAAAATAAACCATAATAATACAATTTTTAGTTCTTAAGCTGTTCATGATGTTTTCACTATGTTGGAAATTTTTTCTCGAAGAATCTTACATCAAACTCCTCTCGATTTTCCACATGTGCTTTATAAAATTTGCGAGAGCACCATTCGTCATAATCTAGGTGCTAGTGAGGAATTCTAACTATTCCTTCGATGCTCCAATGCTCATTGAATCAATTCTCTAGTGATTCCTATGATAATTCAAGATCATATCTCTTAAGATCTGTAGCCTCTCTATATAGATCATGGGAGAGGTGAGTAGAGAAAGAAGTGATATGAATAATGTTTTTAAATCTCGCCTTCTCTTAAATTTATATTATCACGTTAATACCCCGAAATGAAAATCCCCCCCAAATAATCATCGCACTAGTAAATACATTTTATGAATATTAATATGATTCATAAATATAAATATTACTTACTTGTAACATTTTAAAATATATTAATTGATAGTATTTGAGGAATTAAATCGACTCATCATTCCCCTAAATATTAATTGAACCTTGAATGTTTTTAATATTAATCAATTAATTAATTTCATGTATTAACTTAAAAATCCTAAATACATTTAATAATTAAATTCCATACCATTATTCGTAACATTAATAATATGAATTTATTTATAGTATTGGTGACCGTTTCTCCTTGGACAAATCCCATACCGTAGTGGCGGGTCCCACCATGTCCAAAACTCATATTCAACTGAATTGGGAAGATTGTTAAATACTCTCTTGTGTGTGAACCACTAGGCCCTCATCTCTATAGTAGTGAATAGAATTAATAGACCAAGAGTGGGATCTAGAAACCCATTACGGCCCCTGAAGATATAAGAATTTTCATAGTAGTGAAAACCAACCTACGAACAAAAACTGTGTAATATAATCTCTTTGTTAGTAATATCTCATAAATAAGGACACACTCATGTGTAATTTTTTTTTCTTATCTTAATTTTTATTGATTTTATTGGATGGATTTACCCTTGACTACCATGGGAGTGGTCTTATAAATGCACTTCCATCCATATCAACATGGCATGAGATATATTACATCTATAATTCGGAAGGGACAAATCCTTTAGATACCATTCAACCAATTCCACGCCATCAAGGACACACCCAACACAAAATACCTCTCCATAAATTCATTTCCATGGTTTACGTCTTGGATCAAAGTACGTAATAAAATTACATACATTGATAATGACCTCATGTCATGAGACCGTTATGCATGATAGTAGATAATTACATGTGATGAAACATGAAAAATGTGGTGTTTCTATTGGCTTGTCAGTCCTCACAATCTCACTACTAGATATCACCAAGTGTGAGCTTCATGATAAGAAGTCTCAACTCTTACAAGCCCCCATCACCTAAAAGTCAAACATATACTATGTCCAATAAGTGAGATGTATCTAAACAAAATAAAATAAATATAATATTAATTTCATATTATCCAGAGGTTACCATTATATCCTTCTATTTACTATAAACTTTCGATAAGAAAATTAATCATTGGAAATATCCTTGTCAATAGTGGAGGCAGAAATGTCTACACTATAATGGTAAGATAACATCATGTTCAACTTACTGTACAAAGGATATGGTAATCAAATTAACTGAATAGTTTGGTCTAGAGAACCCACTATATCAACACTCTCACTTGAAGTATAGAAAACTTTCTAACTGAGCTTGTTAGCTAGTCCCATGATGAACATCATGTTTATGCTGAGTAATGGCTTTACCTAATGGGCATGCCACAATTCCTCCATGTGGAAATTATACTATTGCAACTTATCTTGTTGAGTATTAGTTTATTAGATATTGTATCTTGAGTGTTTATAACTTGTCCACCATAATAACATGGCATCTTGGCTAGTAAAAATATCATAATTTACATTATCATAATACTTTTCTCGCCACTTCCGATTCCAATAACAAGAAGAAATAATTGTGTTCATCTGCTTCTTAGCTACAATAGAAGTAACAAAGAACTCATTCTTTGTAGGCGTGGCTAACATTGAATTAAATGTGCAAGGATAACTCATCATACATATCATAACTGGGATTGTCTATTACATTTATATATGGAATACTAGTTTCTATCAATGAAAACTAGTATCCTTTATTCTCCACATACCAGGTACATGTCTTTTTTACATTCCAAAGTACAAAGAGATAGTTCGGAATTTTTTACTATAAATGTTCCTATAAATAACTGATATCATGCTACTGTAAAATATACCTTGGAAATACTATTTCTTGTACACATCATGGAATACGTGATGGATCTATCACTTCAACATATGAATTAAAACTCACCACGTTTATCACATCCCATGTCATGGACATGTCAAACTGAATGGATTATGCCATGTGACATAGGAAACAATTCATCTTTTCAAATTATCCATATTTTATATTTAAATATAATGTAACTATATGTACGATTTTCTAGGACTAATAATCCTACAGATCCACCTCATTATATTATGTTTCCCTAGAACATATGTTGATACATTAAGTCAATCACTAGAGAATTAATTTCATCTTTGTATTAACTAACATGATGGCCATCTATTTTCCATATGTTTCTTAACAAATTATTCATGGAAAAAATTGAAACACCCTCTAACCTTTCACTGAAACATAGAAATCATTTTTTTTAAATGTAAAATATATGATCATGTTTCATACTTGAATCCAAAATCAGATATCAATAACATGCAACCTTTATTAACATTCAGTGATGTGACCCCCTTTTTTTGTTTCTTCATATAAACCCCATCTGTGATTGGTGGTCATGAATTTAAATGCTAAATTATTTGATAATTGATATTAGCTATGAAAAGTAAATTCTAACGGATATAGGAATAATGAGATGGTGAAACCAATTGAGCCTTATTAGTACCATGCTTGTACCACCCATGTATCCACTCACTTGATATCCTTTACAATAAGCTAAACAATATTACCCATTTCAATTTGATATACGGAATCCATTAATTGAATTTTAGTTGGTTTTATCAATTTTAGATAATTTCTATACACGTATAACTTGTATGAAATGTTATTCCCATTGAATAATAGATCACTGACCTCGGTGAATATAAAAACCATCACAATACTTTTATCCTTCTAATGTAGTATGTGTCTCTAGAACATAAAATGTTTCACATGCGCCTGTGGTACTACTTCTTATTCGAACTATTTTTTCATATTGATCATTGACTAAAAACATGTCAATATAGGTCCCACTATCTCAAATAATGATGTAAACCCTCTTATAGAATGTATTCTATCACCTGACTATATATTATGTATATTAGTTATTTAAGTAATATCCTAATAAATCTTTAGTATTATTACACTAAATGCACAATGTGTTTTTCTTGATGCATGTTTGTTTATTTCCTATGATATTCATTGATTCCAAACACATGTCCTTGTGACATAATATATTTACATCATACAATGACTCGTATGATATCAATTTTCTATTTAAGTTGGAATATGATTATGGGATGACACATTTATTTGTATAGCACATCCTGTAATATAATGAATGTTTCTACAAGTTGCAAAATTGATACTACTTACATCTATATTTTTATATATAACATATGCATTTCGGAATTGCTCCACACTACATGTTCATTGATCAATGTTGATATGTATGACTTCATTATCAGTACTCCAAATATACATCAATGTCATGATGTCAATAAGGTAACATGACTTTAGAAATTACTCCATGCTACGTTATCATGATTGATGAATTCTTGGTCGAGATATTCTTCGGTATCCCAACCCAAAAAAACACATATCTCATAACAATGAATATAATTCAATTTATTAATACATAATTACATAAAGGAATCTTATGAAGTTTATATAACTCTAGATTATACTTGGAATAGTTAATGATTAATTGTTAAACTATTTCCAAAATAATGGAAACATACTATTATTTCTAAAGGATACTTTATCCAAACTAAAAATGTCAATAATACGAAAAGTATTTAGTTGTGATGATCCTAAATACCAAATATTGTATATTCATGGAATTAAATTAAACTGTTACATGACAATGAATTATCTTATCACAACAGGGTATAATTCTTACACTTATATTCATCACTAATTGATTATGATTCAAATATTACTAAACTAGTGATTGATTTTACCAAAAACATCATTCATTCCAGAACTTGAAAGAATGTCTCCTTTCGGCCAACAACACATTAGATTTAATTTTTGTGGTTATACTCAATAATATTTCAACACAAATCATTCACATAGTTATTAATTAAGTCATGCACTTATCAAAATTGGACTAGGTATCACCCTTTCATAGCCACATAGTGAATACACCTGACATCATGTAATATTTCAATTATTACTTGGAAAATGTATTGAAATACACATATATAAAAATCTTATAGTATTAAATAACCATGTAGTAAAAATAATACATTAAATTGATGAATATTCATGATGCAAAAGTAGAAACTTTTATCTTTAAATCAGTTTATTGCATTTGAACATCCACTGTATTATTTATATTATGCAACACATATATCCTTTGTTAATTCTTCATTATGTTAAAGAAGTCATGAATGTTCCGTTTTCCTAATCTTTATTTTGGCCTTCTCGCATTGTCATTCAATTTATTCTATAGAATAATTAATGATAAAATTATCTTTGATATTATTATTATCTTAGTGAACCTTAACTAAAATGGTAAAGAAGCAATTACTAAATAATTATTTGTTTTTGTATCTTAAAATGATACTTGAGTAATGTGGTAAAGATGATTTAAGAAAGGATTCCATTTAGAGACCACGATGGATCATTCAATTTACACATGCCGGTGTAACCAACTCCTTACTCATATCATTATCTTTCTTTCTCCTTGAAAACATCTATGAGATGAGACTTTATGTTATATCATCCAAGTCCCAATGTAATGACTACAACTGACACTAGAAATTGATGAAAGAATAATGATATAATCATCATATTCTTTGTAAATTATTCTCCAGTAAGAAAATTTCACCTTCACATATTGAGGTAGTTTAACTATTTTTGGGACACTTACACCTCAAGTTTCCTATATCATAGTACTATGCGCACATGCATGTATTATTCATGAATATTCGTGTCAATGTAGAAATTTACATGGTCTGATATTTATATCAATTTAATCTTGTGGTATAACTTTCCATTTTCATACAAAAATTGAGTTTTAGTAATGAGTGTATTTTTTCATATTACTGGATTAGACATTTTTTATTTATAATTTAACTCATCTAATATCTCCCTGTATGTTATTAGATTCTATGAACCTTATTTCGTAGAATAGGAATACCCAGTCTCTTGAGTATTAACGTGGCATGAATCATGGAACAACCCATCATAGTATATATTATATGGCCACTCCACAAATTGGCTGGTTATAGGTGGGATTCTGGATGGTCGACAACATTAACATGTGGCTATTTGATATGTTGAGTGAACTAAAGCTTCTAATAATCAGAACATGATATACTCAAAACTTCACTCAAAAATTACAACGAGAAATATATGGTTATTTATTTGCTACAATTTTCTTTATGTCAACCCATAATTCTTATAAAGACTCCCTAGTAGTGACAGGAACCCTTTTCTATGGCATGACTGACACCTCAGACAACTGGTTTTGTCCAAATTTGAGTTACATAAGGCTTTTGCGACTAAAAATATCATTGGGAATTTTAAATATTTTAATGAAATGAAAGAAACAATTTTCAGTTTTTATAATCATGTAATATGTTATCACACTCACAAATGACCATGTATGAAATTTAAAAATCATCATGTCACATTATCATTTTATCTTGCATGATTTTTTATTATTATAATAAGTGATCGCGGAATAAACTTCAAATTCAAAAAAATAATAAACCATGAAGAAAAATGAATACCTTATCATGACCTGGACTATTGGTTGATTCGATGAATGAATAATAGAAAAACTGAAACCCTAGGGGTATGTACCATTAGTCATGTAGCTTGAAATTTGAATAGAAACATCAGCCCATCCAATGAATCCAACTCCTCTCTAGTGTGTAACACCCTAGGTAAATAAACAATATGACATTATTATATTTATCCGTATTTGTGAAAAAAATATTAATTTTACTTTAAAGGGAACTCTATGCACTATGGCGTACCCAATACGTGACATCGAGTTCCTTTGAAATCTTACGTTGCACTCTAATAATAAAATAATATTATTTTAAATGGTAGTTAACGCCTAGACATTATAATGGCGGGAAATAATGGAACTAACTAAAAAATTATTATGTATGTTTGTCAAATATTTTTACTCTTTACAATAAATGTTAGAGGATTGAAATGTGAATGAATCCAATTTTTAAGCATAAACATTCTAATATTCTTTAAAAGGCCGATTAACCGCCTTTTGATGGAGAACCTCTTTTAAATCCACTTTTTGACAATTTTAGGTGTTATATTTGACAAAATAAAATTATTCTTTAGAATCGGGACATCAAAATTTACATTGTGAAAATTTTTGGTATTTTTCCAATAAAGTTCATTTTTTAATGAATAGTGAAAAATGTTGTATTTAATTCAAAACCTCTTTTTAATCAAATTTATTTATATGATTATATTATCTTTTGAATTAGTTTTAAAGTTCAATTAGAATTTATTTTTAACATTTAAACCAATAGTGGTCGTTTTAATTAATTTCATCTTGAAATTGGACTTAAAATAGAGACAATCTTTTGATACTTATTGTTTCTTAAAAACACGCTATTTGTTTTGACAGTGGGAATTAATTATTAAATTAATTAATGCAACTTATATGTTTTGAATTTTTTAAAATAAACTTCATTTTTGAATTTCTAATATCAAATATAGATTAGGGTGAATTTTTGGTATTTTTTTGGAAAACTTCGATTTTTGATGAATAGTGAAACCACTAAGTGGTAGTTAAAGAAACTGATTTTGCGTTTAAATGAAAATCTGCGACCTCTGTGTTTTGTATTTCAAATATCCGACATACATGGTTGTCATTAAGATGCAAAATTTGGTTCAATGGGTTAAAATAATTTTTTGGTGAATAGTAACTTATTAAGTTTTTAATCGCGATTAGAGGTAATTAGTGTAGTTTAAGGTAAAAATAATGTTTTAATAATATGAGATGAGCTTGACACATGTCCTACCCTTATTTTATGTGTCATGGCCGACCAATACAATCCATGGGTCAACTTGGGGACCCCATGGAGCCACTTTGGTTGGGAAATGACATAAATAACTTTTTATTAAATGTAAAATTAAAAATGACACAAACATGAGTTGTTTTATTAAAACAATTTTTACATGGGGTTATACAAGTAAAATTTTTGACTATAAATAGTCATTGGAAAACTAAACAGATTTCCTACATCATGATATTTTTTTATAATTTTTAGACATTAAATAAATGAAATTATTTATGACATCATGATGATGCAGCGATTACCTCATTAATAAAGGATTTAAATAAAATGAAATGATAATGTAAAATCTATGACCTACACATGTACAAAACCTATTGTATGGGTGGATTTAGAACCCTTATCACCGTATCCTCTAAACACATTAATGGGGGACCATTAAAACCCTAAAGTCATTCTAAAATAAGGTAACATTTCCTTACTTTCCAAGAGTGCCCCTCCTCTCCTCTTATAAAAGGCCCCCACCTCTAAAACCTTACCCACACTTCCAAAGCCTTTGGCTCGGCCAACCCCTACCCATTTTCTCTCTCCACATCCCTCTCTTACTCCTTGAAGCCTCACTTTGGGCAGAAGTCTTCCCAATGAAGAATTTGAGCTCAAATCTATGAGAGTTACCCGATTTTAAGGTGATGTCTTCACTTGTGTTCTTTTGTTTTATTTTTCTTCTCCAACCCCCTAAAATATTTTTATTCATTTATTTTGTAACAGCTCCAGTATCTTCAATATATACTAGGATGTTGTTATACGAATATTTTGAGATAAACTTACACACATCTACATGTAATGGTTAAAGAACATAATGTTTCTGTGGTTGGCGAATTTCTACCTCGCGAAACGATGATTGTTCAATCTTCATTTAAACACCTTTAATGGTGGCCTTTAAGATGTCACTCTATTTGTATATGATATATATTATGTTTATGTTTTCCTTATGCTTCTTTATTTTTCATTTGTGGTTTACCTTTATGGTTTCCATTGTGGGTAAACATGATAATTTCATTTTAGGAAGTGCGGACTACCGCCCCCTCAAAGTGATGTGATTCATTAATGCCATATATGGGACATATAAAGGATGGATTTAAAGTTATTATATATTATGTGATACTGTAATTATAATATACCTATATATCATTATTATTTATTTCCATTAATGTATGAGATAGAAATGAAAGCAGCGTTCATGCGTACGTACGGTATACCGTCTCCATGAACGGTGCATTTCATTTCTTATCCCCAAATGTAATGTACTATTATAAGTACATATTTCTAATGGATATATATAATGTATGTTACATATAAATGATGAATATAATTCTGGAATTAAAATATACATACCTCTCATTTAGTTTTAATTCCATTAATATGACAAAGAAATGAAAGTAGCGTTCATGCGTACATACGGCTTACCGTCTCCATGAACGATGCATTTCATTTCTTACCTCTAAATGATTATGTAATATTATAAATACATGTATATGCTGGATATATATGATATATATGATATTCATATCCTGAATATCATTCTGGATATAATGAACCTTTGACCACACGAACAACATGTAATTGTAAGAAGTTCACTTTCGACTTAAGAACCAAATATCGACAAAACAAACATTATTAACTTAAATGATTACATAATGTTTATAAAATGGAAATAAGTGATATAAAAGGAATAATGAATTTGAAAAAGGTTCTTATGAAAATATAAATTAACTCACGTTTATTATTCAGGACATTAAAGAATGATCGAGTCAAGTCGGACCCAAGGTAAGGGATCCTACCCCTCTCTTTCTTTTTAAGTACACTCTTTTATGTCATTCCTTTTAAGCTCATCTTTCTTATGATTGGTATGTTCTTTTATATTAATACTACTATAATTTTTCTGTTCATATTATGGGATACCCTATTTGATCTCAAAAATCCATTTTTGGAAGTTTTAAGTGGCGCCGTTAGGCTGCCGAGTTTTTGTAAAGGATTTTTCATCTCACTTTTATTCCAGTTACATTTATGCTATGTTTGCCACTATTTCCTTTGAGTGGTGTATGTACTTCCCATTATTATACACTTTGTGTCGTATAATTTCATTTATGGGTATTTACATCTTCATTGTATGACCCTTCATCCATGGGGTGTACTTTTCGAATGTTACCCAACTCGGTAAGGGGACCTTTCACCCTCCATTTTTTAAAAGACTTCTTTTGTTATGTCTTTCAATTCACATACTATTATGTTGGGATATGTTATTATATACCTTTATTTATGTAAATTTTATGTCCAAGTGATGAGATCCCCTTTATCTCTCTCATAAACCCTTTTTGTAAAAATTTATGTGGCGTCGTTAGGCTGTCGAATTTTACCAAGGGAACTTCTTAACACAATTTTGATTTCTTTGGGTTCAACATGTAGTTATTGAATATGTAATCCTTTGAATATGTGTGAATGACCATTGATTGTTTTACACTTAATATCCACTTATATTGGGTGTATTTATATTTTTCACACATAATTATGAGATTGATTTATCCTTAATTTAAGGATACCTTCTTTATAATGGATTTCATCTCATTTTAGATTTCATTTGAGACTTCATTGTTGTTATGAACCAATTCACTCTTATATGGTGTGTATACTGTCCTTTGACATATTATATCATGAATCCATTTATTCTCATGATATTATAAAGTTCGGATTAAATGTCATTCCGTGATTATTTGTATTCAAGAGTCTCTCATTTAGTTAAAAACTCTTTAACAAAAATATTTTTTTAAATGTTTTAAGGATTTATTATTCTAAATAATTATCTTTAATGTCAATGTTTTCAAAATGGTTTTCAGTATTTATTTTTATTGGAATTGATGTTTTAAAATTATAATTCCAATAAAAGCTTTAAAGTGGTATGGGACACTTTGATTCAAAAATCTCTTTTAAATGGTTTTTGAAAATGGATTTCTTAATTAAATATCTTGGGTTTACTTATTGTGATTGAAAATGAAATGTTGTTATTGAAATGATTATATTTTCAATATTTTATGTGTAATGATGTAACTTGGACATTTTACGCATGGTTACGTGATAAACCATATGACGGGTGGTGCCGTGAATACCAGGATGGGTGGTTACGTTATAACCTCCAATGCATTGGGTATGGAAGTCGGCCGTAGGGCTATTCCATTAAGTATGTGTGGAAGTCGACCATATGGTTATTCCATTTAAGTATGTTTATGTCCCAAGTTACCTTTATTTGTTATGTGTTCTTTATATGGGTTTTATGGTAATATTTTGGTTACAAATAGGTAAGTAATGATATTTTATTCAGAAAAGAGTTTTTACTACTTCCTAAAGGTGAAAGGTATTACTTTGATAAAGTATACATGGTTTACTTGTTGCTTTGAAAAACTAACAGTTTTCATTCTTTGTGTATCCCTTGCTGAGCTTTTTATGCTCACCCCAAGTTTTTTTTGAAATGTTTTTCATAGGACTTAATGTGGAATAGGGTCAAGGATGGGATCAAGGGAATGTCATGCTATCTAAAACATGGAACTAGAAATGTTTCTTTTAAAGAGTTTTTATTTTATGGAAACGTAGTAGAAGTGTCTACTTTGTAATCTTTTGAGATGTAATAGCTATAACCTAATTCTCTAAAACTCTAAACCTGAAAAGATCCTCAATGTTAATTATTCATTTAATTCAATAATAATTTAGGTTTAAGGTTGGGGCCTTATAGTTGGTATCAAATTTCGGTTTAGAAAACATTAGAGGTTAGGGTATCCTCTAAGCATAAGTTACATTACCAAAATGGTTAGGATTTCATAAAGAGTCCTAGTTTTAGATAAAGTGAATGAGTAAGTATATCTTAGTGTTTATCTTCCTCATTAGTACATGATGGTTTTGTTTATATACTCACACTAACCTTTTTGGTTTTAGTAAATGGTTGGATCTAGCAGGCACCAAAGTAACAGTGTATGTGGAGGAAACTGTGACAGTTTTCAGAGCGAGAAACTGAATGATATGGGAGCTACAATGAGAACTCTTGTGTTTATCCTCAACCAACTATCTGGAGTCATGATTGACCACCTAAACCTTGGTGATTTCTATAAGGAATCATATATGCGAGAAACAAATCCCTATAGAACTACAGGTAATAATCATAAAGGTAAGTGTGTTCAAAAACCTATGTGTCAAAGATGTGGAAAGAAACACCTAGGAAAATGTTTCAAAGGGACAGAAATATGCTATAGATGTGGAAATTAAGGTCATAAAGCAAGAACCTGCCATGGAAAAAGGAAGCATCCAGTTGGCTCGAGGAAAGGGAAAGAAGTTATTTCTGAGGGATCAATTGAATGTTTTAAATGTGGTGTGCATGGTCATTATGAAAACACATGTCCTCTGAAAAAGTTTCGGGAATGGGATCACCAAGATCGTACAAATATTCATTTACCAATACCTAATGCCATTCCGATTGAGGATCAAGAAACTGACAATGACCAATCAAAGGTATGTATTTTTTCATAACTTTTGTTTTCCTATTTTGGAATCTTAGGATATGATTCATGATTTAGTTTGTAGGAAAGAAGTATTTCAGAATAAGTTGGAAAGGAATGGTTAATGGATCATGAATAATGTTGAATGAGTAAGAAGTCAACATATAAAGGCTTCAAGAGTTATGGTGAAATTATTAAGAGTATTAAGTCTCTTTTGATGATGGGGTTACATTAGAAGACTTTTTATAGTATGTGTAACCCTGGTGTTTGATATATGAAAATTTCATTCAAGGAATAGTTATCTGTTCTTTTGTGGACATAGTTATAAAGAACCATTTGGGTTTATATGATCCTTACTTTTGAGGTAATTATGGGTTACTATATGTTATGATGGAAAGTGAAAGGCATGAGATAAACTTGAGGTTAAAATATGTTATAATTATTTTTGAAGATTTTATCTTGTTTTTGGGAATGTTTTAAGAATTATATAGTTTTGGAAAAAGGACCAAACGTAGACCGTGTGACAACCTATCGTGTCAGACAAAGCTGCGGGAATCGAACTCACAACCAATGTGCGACAAGTATTTATCGCCTACAACTGGACTACGGGAAGTCCCTGTTTAGTTTGACTAATTCTTTTTAGTTAGATGATTTTAGGAATCAAGAGTAAGTTTATTTTGGGTTATATATGGAAATTTATTAACCTATCATAAAGGATATGTGATTAGGTTAATTAATTTTCAGTACGAGACTTTAAGAGCAACCGATGTTGTTTGGAGATAAATGTTACGATTTAACTTGGAAGACTATGTGACTAAATTCTTCAAATATTTGTGTTTCAATCTTAGTTTGGTTCACTTTCAATAATTTTATGGAAAAATTGTTTATCGAATGGTCCTCGTTGAACTTTGGGTGTTGTTGGACAAATTTTGGAGACTAAGAATAGATTTTCTTTTTATAAATGGTTATCCATTTCTAGATGATCTGATCTTGTACTAACCATTTTGGTTTTGGTTTTGGTTAGAGTCTAAAGACATGGGAAGTATATAGTTCTCTTTTTTGGGTTAGGTGATTCTCTATAAGTTGATTATAGCTCTCTTAATGTAAACAAATCATCCTAAATACTCATCCTTTGGAGAAAATATGAGTTCTTGTAAGAAATCTAGTAAAATTTGAAAGTCAAAAAGACAAGTAAGTATGTTTCCTTCTGTTTTAGTTATGCTCAAAAATAAATTCCTCATCGAAAAGTAACTAAAAAAATGTTTTCCATTAACTTTTCCTAATGGGGAATCCAATACCATTTAACCCATCACAAGTTTGCGATTTTCTTATGGTTAACTTTCTCCTAGACATGTTTACTATCACTCTCCATCAGAACATGACCCTTTGTTTTTTTCCTCCATGTCCATATTTTCATACATGGAATCCTAGTATGGGTTAACTCGGGTGACCTTTGTACTTCCATTTATTTGTTTTAAAGTGATAGTTTAATTTACTCCTTTTCCGATGTGGGACTTACAATGGACTTTTCAAGCCCAATTTTGAAATTGCGAGGACACAATTCCCAAAAGGGGGGAAGGATGTAACACCCAAGTTAAATAAACAATATGACATTTTTATATTTATCCCTATTTTTGAAAAAAAATATTAATATTACCTTAAAGGGAACTCTATGCTCGATGGCGTACCCAATACGCAACAACAAGTTCCTTTGAAATCTTACGTTGCACTCTAATAATAAAATAATATTATTTTAAATGGTAGTTAACGCCTAGCCGTTGTAATGGCGGGAAATAAGGGAACTAAATAAAAAATTATTATGTATGTTTTTCAAATATTTTTACTCTTTACAATAAAAGTTAGAGGATTGAAAATGCGAATGAATCAAATTTTTAAGCATAAACATTCTAATATTCTTTAAAAGGTTGATTAACCACCTTTTGATGGAGAACCAATTTTAAATCCACATTTTGACAATTTTAGGTGTTATATTTGACAAAATAAAATTCTTCTTTAGAATCGGGACATCAAAATTTACATTGTGTAAATTTTTGGTATTTTTCCGATAAAGTTCATTTTTTAATGAATAGTGAACACTGTTGTATTTTAATTCAAAACCTCTTTTTAATATAATTTATTTATATGATTATATTATCTTTTGAATTGGTTTTAAAGTTAAATTAGAATATATTTTTACCATTTAAACCAATAGTGGTCGTTGGAATTAATTTCATCTTGAAATTGGACTTAAACTACAGTCAATCTTTTGATACTTATTATTTCTTAAAAACACGCTATTTGTTTTGACAGTGGGAATTAATTATTAAATTAATTAATGAAACTTATATGTTTTTATTTTTTGTAAAATAGACTTCATTTTTGAATTCGTAATATCAAATATAGCTTAGGGTGAATATTTTGTATTTTTCTGGAAAACATCAATTTTTGATGATTAGTGAAACCACTAAGTGGTAGTTAAAGAAACTGATTTTTCATTTAAATGAAACTTTTCCACCTCTGTGTTTTAAATTTCAGAAATCTAACATACATGGTTTTCATTAAGAATTAAAATTTGGGTCAATGGGATTAAAATAATTATTTGGTGAATAATAACTTATTAAGTTTTTAATCGTGATTAAAGGTAATTAGTGTAGTTTAAGGTAAAAATAATGTTTTAATAATATGATATAAGATTTGAAACATGTCCTACCCTTATTTGATATGTCATGGCCGACCAAGACAGTCAATGGTTCAACTTGGGGACCCCATGGAGCCACTTTGGTTGGGAAATTACATAAATAACTTTTTATTTAATGTAAAATTAAAAATGACACAAACATGAGTTGTTTTATTAAAACAATTTTTACATGGGGTTATACAAGTAATATTTTTGACTATAAATAGTGATTGGAAAGAGAAAACGATTTCCTACATCATGATATTTTTTTAATAATTTTTTGACATTAAATAAATTAAATTATTTATGACATCATGATGATGCATGGATTACCTCATTAATAAAGGATTTAAATAAAATGAAAAGATAATGTAAAATCTATGACCTAAACATGTCCAAAACCTATTGGATGGGTGGATTTAGAACCCTTATCACATAATCATTGAAACACATCAATGGTGGACCATTAAAATCCGAAACTCATTCTAAAATAAAGTAACATTTCCTTACATTCCAAGAGTGTCCCTTCTCTCCTCTTATAAAAGGCCCCCACCTCTACCACCATACCCACACATCCAAAGCCATTGACTCGGCCACCCCTTCCCATTTCGTCTCTCCACATCCCTCTATTACTTCTTGAAGCCTCAATTTGGGCAGAAGTCTTCTCAAGGAAGTCTTTGAGCTCAAATCTAAGAGAGTTACCTGATTTTAAGGTGATGTCTTCACTTGTGTTCTTTTGTTTTATTTTTCTTCTCCAACCCCATAAACTATTTTTATTCATTTCT
The DNA here is from genome assembly GCA_963277665.1 of Viscum album. Lineage (NCBI taxonomy): Eukaryota > Viridiplantae > Streptophyta > Magnoliopsida > Santalales > Viscaceae > Viscum > Viscum album. The sequence goes on from OY728157.1 coordinate 1,800,953,427, forward strand.
TTTGTAACAACTTTAGTATAATAAATATACTAGGATGTTTTTATAAGAATAATTAGAGCTATTATTACACACATCTACATATAATGGATAAAGAACATACTGTTTCCGTGGTTGGCGAATTTCTGCCTCACGAAACGATGATTGTTCAATCTTCTTTTAAACACCTTTAATGGTGTCCATTAAGATGTCACTCTATTTATATATGATATATATTATTTTTATGTTTTCTTTATTCTTATTTATTTATAATTTGTGTTTTACCTTTATGGTTTCCATTGTGGGTAAACACGATAATTTCATTTTAGGAAGTGCGGACTACCGCCCCCTCAAAGTGATGTGATTCGTTAATACCATATGTGGGACGTATATAGGATGGATTTAAAGTTATTATATATGATATTATAATAAAATTATAATATACCTCTATATAATTATTATTTCTTTCCATCAATGTATGAGATAGAAATGAAAGTAGCGTTCATGCGTACGTACAGCTTACCATCTCCATGAACGGTGCATTTTATTTCTTATCCCCAAATGTAATGTACTATTATAAGTACATATTTATAATGGATATATATAATGTATGTTACATATAAATGATGAATATAATTCTGGAATTAAAATATACTTACCTCTCATTTAGTTTTAATTCCATTAATATGACAAAGAAATGAAAGTAGCGTTCATGCATACGTACGGCTTACCGTCTCCATGAACGGTGCATTTCATTTCTTACCTCTAAATGATTATGTAATATTATAAACACATGAATATGCTGGATATATATGATATATATGATATCCAAATCTTGAATAGAATTCTGGATATAATGAACCTTTGACCACACGAACAACATGTAATTGTAAGAAGTTCACTTTCGACTTAAGAACCAAATATCGACAAAAGAAACATTATTAACTTAATTCATTACATAATGTTTATAAAATGGAAATAAGTGATATAAAAGGAATAATGAACTTGAAAAAGGTTCTTATGAAAATCAAAATTAACTCAAGTTTGTTATTCAGGACGTTTAAGAACGATCGAGTCATGTCAGACCCGAGTTAAGGGATCCTACCCCTCTCTTTCTTTTTCAGTGCACTCCTATATGTCATTCCTTTTAAGCTCATCTTTCTTATTATTGGGATGTCATTTTATATTACTCCTACTGTAATTTTTATGTTAATATTATGGGAGACCCTATTTGATATCATAAATCCATTTTTGGAAGTTTTAAGTGGCGTCGTTAGGCTGCCAAGTTTTCGTGAGGGATTTTTCATCTCACTTTTATTCCTGTGACATTTATGCTATGTTTTCCACTATTTCCTTTGAGTGGTGTATGTAATTCCCATTATTATGCACTTTGTTTAGTATAATTTCATTTATGGGTATTTACATCTTTATTGTATGACCCTTCTTCCATGGGGTGTACTTTTTGAAAGTTACCCAACTCGGTAAGGGGACCTTTCACCCTCCTTTTTTTTAAAAGACTTCTTTTGTTATGTCTTTTAATTCACATACTATTATGTTGGGATATGTTCTTATATACCCTTATTTATGTAAATTTTATGTCCAAGTGATTAGATCCCCTTTATCTCTCTAATCAACCCTTTTTTTAATATTTTATGTGACGTCGTTAGGCTGTCGAAGTTTACCACGGGAACTTCTTAACCCAATTTCGATTTCTTTGGGTTCAACATGTAGTTATTGAATATGTCATCCTTTTAATATGTGTGAATGACCTTTTATTGTTTTACACATAATATCCACTTATATTGGGTGTATTTATATTTGTGACACATAATTATGAGATTGATTTATCCTTAATTTAAGGATACCTTCTTTATAATGGATTTCATCTCATTTTACAATTCTTTTGAGACATCATTGTTGTTATGCCCCAATTCACTCTTATATGGTGTGTATACTGTCCTTTGACATATTATATCATAAATCCCTTTATTCTCATGATATTATAATGTTCGGATTAAATGTTATTCCGCAATTATTTGTATTCAAGAGTCTCTCATTTTGTTAAAAACTCTTTAAAAAAATATCGTTTTAAATGTTTTAAAGATTTGTTATTCTAAATCTTCATCATTAATTTCCAGGTTTTCAAAATGGTTTTCAGTATTTATTTATATGGGCATTAATGTTTTAAAATTATAATTCCAATAAAAGCTTCAAAGTGGTATGGGACACTTTGATTCAAAAATCTCTTTTAAATGGTTTTTCAAAATGGATTGCTTAATTCAATATCTTGGAATTACTTATTGTTATGGAAAATGAAATGTTGTTATTGAAATGATTATATTTTCAATATTTTATGTGTAATAATGGTACTTGGAAATTTTACGGGTGGTTACGTGATAAACCATATGACGGGTGGTGTCGTGAATACCAGGATGGGTGGTTACGTTATAACTTCCAATGCATTGGGTATGGAAGTCAGCCGTAGGGCTATTCCATTAAGTATGTGTGGAAGTCGACCGTATGGTTATTCCATTTAAGTATGTTTATGTCCCAAGTTACCTTTATATGTTATGTGTTCTTTATATGGGTTTTATGGTAATCTTTCAGTTACAAAAGGGTATGTAATGATATTTTATTTAGTGAAGAGTTATTACTACTTCCTAAAGGTGAAAGATATTACTTTGATAATGTATACATGGTTTACTTGTTGCTTTGAAAAACTAACAGTTTTCATTCTTTGTGAATCCCTTGCTGAGCTTTTTATGCTCACCGCAAGTTTTTTTTTTTGAAATGTTTTTCACAGGACTTAATGTGGAATAGGGTCAAGGATGGGATCAAGGGAAAGTCATGCTATCTAATAAATGGAACTAGACATGTTTCTTTTAATGAGTTTTTATTTTATGAAAACATAGTAGAAGCGTCTACTTTGTTATCTTTTGAGATGTAATAGTTATGACCTAATTCTCGAAAACTCTAAACCTGAAAAGATCCTCAATGTGAATTATTAATTTAATTCAATACTAATTAAGGTTTAAGGTTGGGGCCTTATATAGTGTGTTGTCGTCACATGGCATGAAGTGCATCACACCTCATCTCATCATTATACCACAATACTCCCACGCATGAAAGGGGGTCTCGGAGTATAATATACAACTATGATAATGGGCGCGTAGTCCCTTATACATAAAATGAATCCTGAGATGACATGTATATTATCTTTAAATTTAATTAAACTAATTATTAAAAAACCATTGAAATAAATAAATAATTAAATAAAATGCACTAGACATGCATTGGTCAGTTTCTAGCTCATGATAATTCATATACAAATTAAACTTGCATATATTAAATAAATGAAGAATAAAAATTAATCTTACAGTAAAAAAATTTATGGGTGCATTATTTATTGAATTAAAATTTCACAATAATTTTAATTAAATATTTACATCGTTTGGTCCCATTTATTTAATTTAATTTTATAACTGAAAATTAAATTAATTAATTTATTCAATTAAACTTTTTATTAAATTAATTACCGCACAATAAATATTTAATCCTTGAATTAATAATTAATTAATTTAATTATATAATGAATTTAATTTAATTAAATTAATTAATTATTGATTAAATGTATACACCAAGGCCCTTGAAACATCAGGCAGGGCCTTTATGGGTTGGGTTAAACCTTTGCAGGCCCAATTTGTGATGTTTAGACCCTGTGTAGGGGAACAGTGGAATGGGAAGGTACGCCTATATCTTTTCTAGGATAGAAAATGTTACCTTCCTACTACGTGGACTGACCGGCTGCCAGAACGTTGTGGGTCTGGTGCGGTCCAACACCACAATTGGTCCAAGAGATCCGGACCACATGAGTATTGCACAGTAGCATGGAATATCATGGTGGCCAATGATGGTAGTAGAAAATGGGATCAAGAGGGTAGCAGAACGCTGCCACTACATGGTGGGGAGGAGGCAGGATGTCACCTAAGGATGCTCGTGTGGCACTGTTCACAGAGAATACATCAGAAGAGTTGGCCGGCTGGAGGGAGAAAGCCTGGAAGGGTAGTCTGTGACTAACATGGGTAGTGTCCAGAGCACTAGACCGAAGGTGGTGATAGCTGGGCATGGTAGTCTCCGGGTGACAGGATGGCTGAATATGCATGGCTCAATGGAAGGATGTCAAGATAGGGGCAGACAAGGAATGGGAGAGACTATTTTGCATTCCTAGTTGTGGCTGCCTACCTTGTGTGGGTGCGGCACCATCATCTAAATCATTAGGTTTTCATGGGGAGTGAGAGTGGTGGAGTGCTATGCCAGTAAGAGGATGTTTACATGAGGGAGACAAATAGGGAGGAGGTCCTTAGTGATAGGTGAAGATCCAGCCGGGTTTGGTGTAACATCCCAGGTAAATAAATAATAAATAATTTTTATATTTATTAATATTTACGAATTAAATATTATTTTTACATTAAAAGGGTTTCTATGTTCGATAGCGTACCCGATACACAACAAAGAGTTTTATTGAAATCTTTCATTGCACACTAGTAATAAAATAATATTATTTTAAATGGTAGTTAACACATAGCCGTTGTATTGGCGGGAATGGATAGAAATAACTAAAATATTATTATATATGTTTTTTAAATGTTTTTAAATTTATCCAATAAAAGATAAAGGCTTAAAATATGGAAAGAATTCAATTTTAGGCATTTATACCCTAATTTTCACTAAAGGTTCACTTATCGCCTTTTGATGGCGAACCGTCATTAAATATAGTTTTCATCACTCTTATACATTCTATTGGACTAAATATAACTCCTCTTTATAATCGTGACATCAAAATTTACTTTGTGTAAATTTTTGGTATTTTTCCGATAAAGTTCATTTTTTTAATAAATAGTGTAAAATGTTGTATTTAATTCAAAACATCTTTTTAATCTAATTTATTAAGATGATTAGATAATATTTTTAATTGGTTTTTAAGTGCAATTATAATATATTTTTACCATTTAATCCAATAGTGTTCGTTGGAATTAATTTCACTTTGAAATCAGACTTAAACTAGTGTCAATCTTTTGATACTTATTGTTTCATAAAAACACGCTATTTGTCATGAGAGCAGGAATTAATTATTAAATTAATTAATGTGACTTATATGTTTTGAATATTGTAAAATAGACTTCATTTTTGAATTTGGAATTTCAAATATAGCTTAGGGTGAATTTTTGTATTTTTCTGAAAAACATCAATTTTTGATAAATAGTGAAACCACTAAGTGGTACTTATAAAAACAGATTTTTCGTTTAAATGAAATGTTACCACTTCTGCATTTTGAATTTCAAAAATCCGACATACATGGTTGTCATTAATATGTAAAATTTGGTTCAATGGGATTAAAATAATTTTTTGGTGAATAGTAACTTATTATGTTTTAATCGTGATTAAAGGTAATTAGTGTAGTTTAAGGTAAAAATAATGTTTTAATAATATGAGATGAGCTTGAAACATGTCCTACCCTAATTGGATGTGTCATGGACGACCAAGACAAGCCATGGGTCAACTTGGGGACCCCATGGAGCCACTTTGGTTGGGAAATGACATAAATAACTTTTTATTAAATGTTAAAATAAAAATGTCACAAACATGAGTTGTTTTACTAAAACAATTTTTACATGGGGTTATACAAAAAAGATTTTTGACTATAAATATTCATTAGAAAGATAAAAATATTTTTTACATCAGGATAGTTTTTTTATAATTTTTAGAAATTAAATATATTAAAATATTTATGACATCACGACGATGCAGCAATTACCTCATTAATAATGGATTTAAATAAAATGGAAAGATAATGTAAAATCTAAGACCTAAACATGTCCAAAACCTATTGGATGAGTGGATTTCGAACCCTCATAACCTTATCCTCGAAATACATCAATGTGGGACCTTTAAAATCCGAAACTCTTTTGAAAATAAAGTAACATTTTGTAACTTTACAAGAGTGTCCCTCCTCTCCTCTTATAAAAGGCCCCCACGTCTACCTCCTTACCAACACTCCCAAAGCCTTTGGCTCGGCCAAACCCTGCCCATTTTGTCTCTCCACTTCCATCTATTTCTCTTTGAAGCCTCACTTTGGGCAGAAGTCTTCCCAAGGAAGCCTTTGAGCTCAATCCAAAGGGAGTTACCGGATTTTAACGATGTTAAAGAATGATCGAGTCAAGTCAGACCCGAGGTAAGGGACTTCGTCTCAATCTCCTTTCATAGAGGCATATTTAATTTTATACACAAATATCTTTTATACGGTGTATAAATCCCTTTGACTTTTACTTTTATACAAAAGGAATCTTTTTCTATGAATCGTTTTACTAAACGACAAAAAAAAATGTTTCTTTTAACGTACGCAGTGACAATGACATTTTCCTTCACCACGAGTATTATTTGGTCTTTGGCTTCCTGAACAAGTCGTAATGTTTTTTTAAATGAAATAAATAACATATAATATTTTATGTATTTTGGTATTTAAAATGGTTTTTATAACTGATTTTTTATGTCAATATATCTATGTGATATATTGTGATCAAAGTGTAGAAATGTTTTCTTTCCATTATATTTGTTTTATGTCTTATGATTTTATAATGGTACTTGGATATTTGAAGGTTGGATACGTGATGAACCATATGATGGGTGGTGCCGTGAATACCAGGATGGGTCGTTACGTTATAACCTCCAATGCATTGGGTATGGATGTTGGCCGTATGGCAATTCCATTAAGTCTGTATGGAAGTTCGCCGTATGGATATTCCATTAAGTGATATGTGTGGAAGTAGACCGTATGGTTATTCCACTTAAGTATGTTTATGTCCCAAGTTACCTTTATATGTTATGTGTTCTTTATATGGGTTTTATGGTAATCCTTTGGTTAGAAAAGGGTAAGTAATGATATTTTATTCAGTGAAGAGTTTTTACTACTTCATGAAGGTGAATGTATTACTTTGATAAAGTATACGTGGTTTACTTGATGTTTGAAAAACTAATAGTTTTCATTCTTTGTGTATACCTTACTGAGATTTTTATGCTCACCCCAAGTATTTTTTGAAATGTTTTTCACAGGACTTAATGTGGAATAGGGTCAAGGATGGGATCAAGGGAAAGTCATGCTATCTAAAACATGGAACTAGACATGATTCTTTTTAAGAGTTTTTATTTTATGGAAACATAGTAGAACTGTCTAATTTGAAATATTTGGGATGTAAGCGTTATGTTCTAATTCTCTAAAACTCTAAACCTGAAAAGATCTTCAATGTGAATTATTCATTTAATTCAATATTAATTAAGGTTTAAAGCCGGGGCCTTATAGTTGGCATCAATGGTCGGTTTAGACAACTTTAGGAGTTAGAAAAGTGTTCAATTATAAGTTAATTTTTGGTATGATTGAAATGATATAGAATTTACGAATTACCATGTTGCTTCTCTTGAGATATTTCTGTGTTAATAATGGTTTTTCATAGAGAGATCATAATAGATTTTCTACGAAGGCGTACAGAGGGAAATGAACTTTCAAATCAGTATCCTGAGATAGTCAGAATCAGAACGAAACAGTTTGTTGTAGTGATGGCTCAGTTGAATCAGGTGATAAATAGTGGTTGTCTTATTGATGATATTTTGGTGTTTTCTAAAAGTAAAGAGGAGAATGAAAGTCATATAAGGGTTATCTTGCAAACCGTAAAAGAAAATAAATTGTATGTAAAATTCGGCAAGTGTGAGTTTTGGTTGCAACAAATTTCTTTCCTTGGTCACATTGTTTCAAAAGATGGCATAACTGTTGATCCTGCTAAAACAAAAGTTGTTGAAGAATGGCCAAGACCCACAAACGTAACCGAGATCCGTAGTTTTCTTGGATTGGCAGGTTACTACCAAAGGTTTGTTGAAAATTTTTCACGGTTATCTAGTCCAATGACTAAGCTAACTTGGAAGGGTGTTAAGTTTATTTGGACAAAAGAATGTGATGATTGTTTTCAGGAGTTGAAAAGAAGATTGGTGAATGCTCTAGTTTTGGAACTTCCTTCCTGGAATGGTGAGTTTGTTATATACAGTGATGCTTCTTTGAAGGGACTTGGTTGTGTCCTTATGTAGAATGATCAGGTAATTGCTAATGCTTCACGTCAGTTGAAAATTCATCAGGTAAGTTACCCTACACATGATTTGGAATTAACTGATGTTGTTTTTTCTTTAAAAATTTTGAGGCATCATTTTTATGGAGTAAAGTGTGAAATATATACTGATCACAAAAGTTTAAAGTATATATTCACTCAAAAATAATTTAACATGAGACTGAGGAGATGGCTGGAATTAATCAAGGATTATGATTTTACAATTCACTACCATCCGGGAAAAGCAAATAAAGTGGCTGATGCTTTGAGTTGAAAAAGTAATGCTTAATTAACCATGCTACGTTTGGAACGAGATCCTATGGTTTTTGATTTGATGAACTTTGGCATAGAATTTTTTGGTGCAGGATGTTATTCTATTTTGTTTCAGGTATCAATGAAATCTTCTCTATTAGACAAAATCGAGCAAGCACAGAAGCAAGACAGTGAGTTGCAGAAAAAGGTAGAGCTGGTTCAGAAGGGTAAGTTTCCTGAATTCAACATTGATAATGATTGTGTTTTGAGGTTTGGGAAGAGATTATGCGTGCCTTGTGATTCACAGTTGAAGAATGAGTTATTATGTGAGGCTCATAGTTACCCGTTTTCAGTTCATCCTGGCAGTACTAAGATGTACAGAGTTCTGTGGGAGTATTACTGGTGGGATGGAATGAAAATAGATATTGCTGATTTTACTATGAAGTGTTTGAATTGTCAGCAGGTTAAAGCAGAGCGGCAGTTACCGAAAGGGATGCTTCAGCCTTTACCAGTGCCAGAGTGGAGATGGGAAAATATATCCATGGATTTTGTCGTGGGATTACCAAAGACGTCTAGAGGTAATAATGCAATCTGGGTTATTGTTGATCGCTTGACTAAATCTGCTCATTTCCTTGCTATACGAGATACTTTTTCCCTAGATCAACTTTCCCGTTTGTATCTTAATGAGATAGTCAGGTTACATGGAGTTCCTCTCTCCATTATATCCGACCGTGATCCCAGGTTTACTTCTAACTTTTGGAAAGGCCTTCAGAAGTCGTTGGGTACTGAATTAAATTTTAGTACAACTTTTCATCCTCAATAAGATGGGCAGTCAGAACGAAAAATTCAGACCTTGGAGGATATGCTACGAGCTTCTTCAATGGATTATTAGGGAAGTTGGGACCAACATCTTTCTTTGGTTGATTTTTCTTATAATAACAGTTTTCATTCCAGTATACAGATGGCACCATTTGAGGCATTATATGGGAAGCGGTGTCTAACTCCAGCATTTTGGGATGAAGTGGGTGAAAGGAAGCTGATGGGACCAGAATTGGTAGAAGAGATGGCAGAAAAAGTTTAGTTGATTCAGAAACACATGAGAACAACTCAACGTATGTAGAAGAGTTATGCGGACAACAGGAGGAAGGATTTATCTTTTGAGGTAGGTGATAATGTTTTTCTCAAAGTCTCACCCTGGAAAAGTGTGATGCAATTTGGTAAGAAAGGAAAGCTGGGTCCAAGGTTGATTGGACCATATGAAATTCTGGAGAGAGTTGGATCAGTTGCAAACTGAGTGGCTTTACCTCTGAGTTTATCTCAGGTACACAATGTTTTTCATGTTTCGATGTTGAGGAAGTATATACCAGATTCATCTCATGTTTTGAGTCCAGAGGTAGTTCAGCTGGAAGAGAACCTCTCTTATGAAGAACAACCAGTCTAAATTCTTGACCGAAGAGAGAAAGTCTTGCGAAATAAGGTAATCCACCAGGTAAAGGTTTTGTGGAAAAACCATATGGTTGAAGAGGCAACGTGGGAATCTGAAAATGCTATGACGGATAAATACCCCCACTTATTTTGATAAGTGAATAAAATTGCGAGGACACAATTCCCAAAAGGAGGGAAGGATGTAACATCCCAGGTAAATAAAGAATAAATAATTTTCATATTTATTAATATTTACGAATTAAATATTAATTTTACTTTAAAAGGGTTTCTATGTTCGATGGCATACCCGATACGCAACAAAGAGTTTCATTGAAATCTTTCGTTGCACACTAGTAATAAAATAATATTATTTTAAATGGTAGTTAACACATAGCTGTTTTATTGGCGGTAATGGATATAAATAACAAAAATATTATTATATATGTTTTTAAATGTTTTTACATTTATCCAATAAAAGATAAAGGCTTAAAATACGGAAAGAATTCAATTTTAGGCATTTATACCCTAATTTTCACTAAAGGTTCACTTATCGCCTTTTGACGGCGAACCGTCATTAAATATAGTTTTGATCACTCTTAAACATTATATTGGACAAAATATAACTCTTCTTTAGAATCGGGACATCAAAATTTACTTTGTGTAAATTTTTGGTATTTTTCCGATAAAGCTCATTTTTTTAATGAATAGTGTAAAATGTTGTATTTTAATTCAAAACCCTTTTTAATCTAATTTATTAAGATGATTAGATAATCTTTTGAATTGGGTTTTAAGTTCAATTAGATTATATTTTTACCATTTAATCCAATTGTGTTCATTGGAATTAATTTCACTTTGAAATCAGACTTAAACTAGTGTCAATATTTTGATACTTATTGTTTCATAAAAACACGCTATTTGTCATGACATCGGGAATTAATTATTAAATTAATTAATGTGACTTATTTGTTTTTAATTTTTTAAAATAGACTTTATTTTTGAATTCATAATATCAAATATAGCTTAGGGTGAATTTTTGGTATTTTTCTGAAAAACTTCAATTTTTGATGAATAGTGAAACCACTAAGTGGTACTTATGAAAACTGATTTTTTCGTTTAAATGAAATTTTACCACTTCTGTGTTTTTAATTTCAAAAATCTAACATACATGGTTTTCATTGAGAAGTAAAATGTTGTTCAATGGGATTAAAATAATTTTTTGGTGAATAGTAACTTATTAAGCTTTTAATCGCGATTAGAGGTAATTAGTGTAGTTTAAGGTAAAAATAAAGTTTTAATAATATGAGATGAGATTGAAACACGTCCTACCCTCATTGGATGTGTCATGTCCTACCAAGAAAAGCCATGGGTCAACTTGGGGTCCCCATGGAGCCACATTGTTTGGGAAATTACATAAATAACTTTTTATTAAATGTTAAAATAAAAATGTCACAAACATTAGTTGTTTTACTAAAAAAATTTTTACATGGGGTTATACAAATCATATTTTTCACTATAAATATTCATTAGAAATATAGAAATATTTCCTACATCAAGATAGTTTTTTTTATAATTTTTTGAAATTAAATATATTAAATTATCTATGACATCATGGCGATGCAGCGATTATCTCATTAATAATTGATTTAAATAAAATGGAAATATAATGTAACATCTAAGACCTACACATGTCCAAAACCTATTGTATGAGTGGATTTCGAACCCTCATCACCTTATCCTAGAAATAAATCAATGTGGGTCCTTTAAATTCCTAAAATCTTTTGAAAATAAAGTAACATTTTGTAACTATACAAGAGTGCCCCTCCTCTCCTCTTATAAAAGGCCCCCACCTCTACCTCCTTACCCACACTACCAAAGCGTTTTGCTCGGCCAAACCCTACCCATTTTGTCTCTCCAATTCCCTCTCTTACTCCTTGAAGCCTCACTTTGGGAAGAATTCTTCCCAAGGAATCCTTTGAGCTCAAACCAAAGGGAGTTACCCGATTTTAAGGACGTTAAAGAACGATCGAGTCAAGTCGAACCTGAGGTAAGGGACTTCGTCTCAATATCCTTTCGTTGAGGAATATTTCATTTTATACAGAACTATATTTTATACGGTGTATAAATCCCTTTTACTTTTACTTTTATACAAAAGGAATCTTTTTCTACGCAGCATTTTACTAAACGACAAAAAGGAATGTTTCTTTTAACGTACGCAGTGACAGTGACCTTTTCCTTCACCGTGAGTATTATTTGGTCTTTGGCTTCCTGAACAAGCCGTAATGTTTTTTTTAAAATGAAATAAATACCATATACTCTTTTATGTATTTTGGTATTGAAAATGGTTTTTATAATGGATTTTTTATGTCAATATATTTATGTGATATATTGTGATCAAAGTGTGGAAATGTTTTCTTTCCATTGTATTTGTTTTATGTCTTATGATTTTATAATGGTACTTGGACATTTGACGGGTGGTTACGTGATGAACCATATGAAGGGTGGTTCCGTGAATACCAGGACGGGTGGTTATGTTATAACCTCTAATGCATTGGGTATGGAAGTCGGCCGTATGGCTATTCCATTAAGTATGTATGGAAGTTGGCCGTATGGCTATTCCATTAAGTGATATGTGTGGAAGTATACCATATGGTTATTCCACTTATGTATGTTTATGTCCCAAGTTACCTTTATATGTTATGTGTTCTTTATATGGGTTTTATGGTAATCCTTTGGTTACAAGAGGGTATGTAATGATATTTTATTCAGTGAAGAGTTTTTACTACTTCATGAAGGTGAAGGTATTACTTTGATAAAGTATTCGTGGTTTACTTGATGTTTGAAAAACTAACAGTTTTCATTCTTTGTGTATCCCTTACTTAGCTTTTTATGCTCACCCAATTTTTTTTGAAATGTTTTTCACTGGACTTAATGTGGAATAAGTTCAAGGATGGGATCAAGGGAATGTCAAGCTATCTAAAACATGGATCTAGACATGTTTCTTTTTAAGAGTTTTATATTTTATGGAATCTTAGTAGAAGTGTCTAATTTGTAATCTTTTGAGATGTAATAGTTATGTTCTAATTCTCTAAAACTCTAAACCTGAAAAGATCCTCAATATGAATTATTCATTTAATTCAATATTAAGTAAGGTTTAAGGCTGGGGCCTTATATTTGGTGTGTCGCAATGCTATGGTAAGAGAGAGGACCCAGATGATTCTCTAGGGGGTGGTGTAGCTGGTATTCGTGAAGAGGGAGATGTATTGGAAGAGGTATACCTTGTACAATGCCACTGTGAGGTAGATTGGAGGAGGCATCCCTATTTGGGCTGCCACATGATAGAGATGGGGGTCCACTCGGCCCCCATCCATATCCACCTTTTCTATCTTCATAGGAGACTTGCTTTGAAGGTCTCTGCATGCCCAAATTTTTTTTATTTTAATGACCTACATTGCAGGTATGACCCCACCACCCCTATTTAAAGAAATTGATCCACTTGGGTCAAGGTCAACAATTTTTTTATTTTTCTACAGCAACTCATCTAGGCTTTGGAAAGTAAGATTATTGAATTATTTTAATTATACTATCATTATGATAAACTAAATAATATTGTTATAATAATCTATTATAATAAATATTATTATAATAAAACTTCTATAAAATAATAAATTTATTATAATTATAACAATAATTAATATTATTATGAATAATACGGTCTTGAAAATCACTATTCTGAAGATTGGAATTCCACTGGGGTGGAGGAGCTCCTTCGATTTAAAACACGAATGGCCATATATTGGCCATCTAATATTAGATTCTGTTGTGGTATGTGGTATTGGAACCAAAACAATTCCAACATAAATAATTAATGAAAATTTAATTCCTTTGGATAAAATTTGACATTCGTCCCTCTGATACCACTAGTTGGAACCAGTTGTTCAATGGAAACGCCAAACTGGTGGGTTTTAAAAAAATGTTCACTGACGATCGACGTAAAATTGTCAATGTCGGTGAACAGCATCTTGGTATATCCAAGGAACACACAAGAAGTGTTTTATGTAAAAAAACATTAAAAAACATGGTTTAATTCTAAAGCCTCAAATGACATCTACTCATCGTTGGTGATAACTACTTGAATATTATGACATAGAACTCCTCTAGATCATCTACACATGCTTCCAGAAATCTGTGGGAGCGTTGTTCGTTGTAAAATGGGTTCTAGTGTGGAATTATGATGATTCCTTCAACACTAAAATGTTCAACAAATCACATCACTCGCGATGCCTCAGAGGATGCTCGATTAGAGATCCTTGGATCCAAAGACTCCCTCTCTAGATCTTGGGAGAGAGGATAGGAGAGTGTAGTGACATAAATAATGTTTTTAAGTATACCCTAATATTATATTTATAGTGTCATGTAATTACCCATAAATGCCATCCTAACCCCCCAAATAATCAATGTGATATTAACGACATTTTATTACTAATAATATGAGTCATAAATTTTATTATCACATACTTTTATTATATTAAAACATAATACGAGATAATAATTGAGTCATAAAATAGACTCATCAATCCCATAAATAATAATTTAACCTTGAATATATTTAATATTCATGAATGAATATTTTTCTAATATTTACATAAAACAAGTCAATACATTTAGTAATAAAATTCCATTCCATTATTCGTCACATAAATAATATGAATTTATTTATTACATTGGAAATCGTTTCTCCAAGGAACAATCTTAAACCCTAGTTGTAGGGTCCACCATTTCCCAAACATTTATTCAACTGAATTTGTGAGATTATTCAATATGCTCTTGTGTTTTACCCTCAAGGACCTCAACTATACAACAGTGAATTGAATTCATAGAACAAGAGTGGGATCTAAAATCCCATCATTTCCTCTGAAAGATTATGGAATGTCAGAACCAATGTCATGCGTGTAATCATGCACCCAATACTAACTACCACTCCACGTCATCTTTGGCATGGTTTTCGTATTGCATCCAAGTATGTAATCAAATGACATACATTGGTAATGATCTCAATTTAAGAGACCAATACACATGATCGTTGATAGGAACATCCAATGACACCTGAAACATGTGGTGTTAATATTGGTGGGTTAATCCTCATGACCTCACTACTATAGATCACCATGTGCGCACTTCATGAGAAAAAGTCTCAATGCTTATGAGCCCCTAGATCCTGATAGTAAAACATATACTATGTCTGATCAGTGAGATGTAACTAGACTATAGAAATTATATTTATCATTAATGCCATAATATCTATAGGATCTCATTATAGAATGGGATCATCTACAACCATTTGATATGACAATTAATCATTGGAAATCACCATTTCCATAGTGGATACAGAAAAGTCTACACTGTAATGGTAAGATGGAATCATGTATAACTAACTATATAAAAAATGTGGAAATCAAAATCCCTGAATAGTTGGGTCTAGAGAACCCACTATTTCATCAATTACTCTCCCAGAAAAGAATTCCATTCATTATTACCTATTTTTTTTACTTTTTTAGTATTCTATTCAAAATATATTAATAGTTGGGCTGAGATACAACATACAACAATTCATCATAAAAATATTGATTTATCTTTATAAAATCGAATAACATGTCCATGTATTAATATCTTTTTATAATGGAGATATTTTTACCCTTTTATGATCGTTCATTTATAAGGACGGTTTCTTAATAACATTGTATTTTCTCCAAAATATTTCTTATATTTAATAACCTGAATAAATCAATATTTTAGTCTACTGGTATATGAGAAAATACCAAAACTAAAAAAGTGAAAAAATATTCCCAAATAATCCATTTCATATGATTTTACATTTATTATACATTTATTTTCTTTCATGATATTCTTTGGTTGGGAACCCAAAACATTGAGACTTCATAGTAGAGGTTATTTTCAAGGACATGATTTAATTATGCATTGATACATTGTAGGTTATTATGGTGACCATTTCATAACACACATCAACATAACGTCATTTTTTAATAATACTTAATACAATACACAAAAATATGCACAAATATAGTATTAGTGTAGTTCCTTTAAAAACATGGAAGAATAAAAACAGGTACGTAAGTGAGCTAAATTATATCCCTACTGGTTCGTCAGGGCTGTAATCTTTGTTAAATAAAACATACAAAATAAATATCTTTATAACCTAGTGAATTGAATCATAACAAGTGGTGATCTCTAATGCTTGAAATAGGTAAACAAAGAAGATATGTAACAAATAAACCTGAACCGAAGCGTACAAGAATGTGATCATGGAATTTGGAGATCGTAACATATAAAAACTTTACCATATACATGAATCATGGAATACTAATTTCACGTTCCTAAGAAATGTATAATATGGTACTCGATATCATAAGTGATGAAACCATAACATTTTAATGAGACACTAAATTTGTGATAGAAACAAAAGTATTTAAAATTACGTACATAGTTGTTAAGGAATCAAAACCAAGGAAATTTTTGTTGTATTTGTTAATTCCTCATAGCATATTTTTCGTCATGGTTCAATCC
This sequence comes from Viscum album, assembly GCA_963277665.1. Classification (NCBI taxonomy): domain Eukaryota; kingdom Viridiplantae; phylum Streptophyta; class Magnoliopsida; order Santalales; family Viscaceae; genus Viscum; species Viscum album. Next base: position 1,800,969,812 of record OY728157.1, read on the forward strand.
CATGACAATATTAGTTGTCAAGGTTCTCTCACCCGGTATCCTACTAGATAATGTATTTAATAAAACGAGTTCATCGGACATTCTAGCCTTGACTATACCATGATATATTAATCGTTAACCAAGAAATTAGAGGGATACATAGATCTAACACATCTCATAATGAAATAATAATTATGTTTTCTAAATAATCATAAACAATAATATCATAACCCATGAAATTAAATGGTTATCATAATCATGTAATTATATCCTAACTTGTGGGGAAAAATACTGGTTTCATAATAATTTAATCAAATTATAACAATGGAAAGTAACATATTTTTATAAGATTATTACCCATGAACTAGAAATGGATTTCATAGTCCTATAACCAGTGAAATAGAAATGTTTATTAGAGACATATACATTATGAATGAGAAATATGATTCATAATAATCATGTAGAAAACATAAACCATTCATAAAATAATTTTAATAGAAGTTTTTTTATAATTTTTCATGAATAGTAGGTGTAACACCATTGTATTTCATTTTATATGGAAAAAATCCGGACAGCCCATTTAATACAATTTCTTGATGAAAATAACATTTTCCCTTGAATTTATTTTAAAACATTAGTACATTAAAATCCTTTTTCGTTGAAAATGTATTTAGTAAACATGAAAACATGTTGAAAATAATTTTATTGAAAATAGATTTAAATACATATGTAAAAATAATGAAGTCAATTTTTCATGAAGATTACAATTACTGATAATTTTAAAAAACATTAAAAATTTTATTTTAAATGATTATTTTTTAAATAAAATTATTTTCGACTAAAAATAAACTGAGATTGGATTTTATTAAAACAAATAATTAATTATATTAAGTAAAAAAGTGTAGGGAAACAAAACCATTACCTAAATATAGAATAATTTAATGTAGGAGAAGAAAATTAATTATAGTTTTTGATCGATGGATCATAATATTTCATCAATGGAAGTATAATAAAAAACAATCCTAATAAACCATTTTATTGTTTCAATAGACTCTTACAACTTTGTAAAATTGAATAGTAGTGAAAATGTATAAAAAATATTTAATTAATTTTAAAATAATATTAAAATAATTAGATACACGATATAACATGTAAAATATTAGTTTCTAAACCTTTTAGATGAACATGGGTGAATATCATGATATGTGTGTCAATGAAGGAAAATTGAAACAAAAATACCATAGATTTTGTAAATTTTAAATCATAAACCACATAAAAGAAAGATATTTAAATTGATATTTAAATAAAAAAATTATAATAATAATACATTAAATCCATGGCCAGTATATACACCACATAAAATTAATGAGTGTTGAACGTTGTATATATCACATGAATATTAAAAGTGTGATGAGAAAACCCTTACTTTATGACCTGACTCTCATTTAACTCATGAAAACCAACTTTATAAAATTAATAAAAATATTATAGATATAATAAGAAATATATATTTATATATAATACTATATATGATTTACTTATGTCTTTAAAACACACAATCCTTAACAAATCCTAGAGAAAGATATGTATTATGTGATAACTGCTATGTTTTTGGTATATGTTTTGACTTGTTATTATGGTCCTCATACTGAGATGATAATATTGTCATTTCTAAAATGTAAAAAAGTATATAAAAAAGATATATATTCATTATATAATTAATTATTATATAATATTAAATTACTAATGTTATACAGAATACATTGTTCATAGAGACATTATGCTATATGTATTCATGAATGTGGTTTTTGTTTTATTGTCTTATTGAAAATGAAATGTTAATGAAATATATATATATATATATAAATATTTTATCATTAAAATATAATAATTATTTAATATATATAATATAGTTTTCAAAACCACTTCCTTAATACATTCTATATTATGTGTGAACGAATCACATCACTTTTCTGAGGCATTACACCACACATTCACAAACAAAGTGATCGATAATAAAAAAATGGGAATAATGATGGATTGTTTTGAATAATAACTTAAAAATTATAAATAAATAATAAATATCATATATATCATATAAAAATAAGGTTTCTATCATAATTACCAATAATGATAGGTAGTCATGGAAGAAAAACAATCCTTATTTCTTGAGGCAGTAGATCTCCAAACACTTGAATGGTAAATTAGTTACCCATTAGATTTAAGTGTGCGTAATTGTATGTATATCGCATATAATGAAAAAATATACTTCTATTTTAGAGAATGATTTTATTACATAAACAGTGAATAATAATTTTTGAGGGGTGGGGAATGAAAAAAATAAAGCATCTTTTGGAAGTAGGTCACCTCTTCTTTTGGAAACTATTTTGTTTTGCTCCGAAGGGGATTCTGGGAAGGATTTATTACAAAAGAGAGGATTCTATGATGAAATTATGGATTTTTAGATGAGATATATGTATATTTTGTCTAATTTATAGGCCATTATATGTGTGAATAAGTTTAATGGGTGAGTTTTTTAATAGTGGAGGAGGAGTGGAATTCTTACAAATATTTGATAAAGTATTTCACCCAAATTTTTAGTGAGATTAGTTTAAAAAATAATGTCTCAAAACCGATAAAATTTATCATAGGGTATATATATAACCATACAATAGAATTTGGAAATGTTTTTTTTTCATTTTTGTTCAGTATGATTATGTTTTAGACATTTTTAAGTTATTTATTCACTTAATTGGTTTCCAAAATTTTAATCGCATTCACTAATATTTTTTAAAAAAAATATAATTTTACATCATTTGAAAATAAAAAATAATTTGATTAAAAATAAATAATCCTTTCTTATAAATTAAAATAACTGATAAGGCCAAAAATATTTTAAATTTAATACCATATATGGAATATAAAACTGGTTTTTTATTGTAAAAATGGTCAAAACCATGGAATGTTTGTATTTAAAATTTCAATGTTAAATTGGATCCATCGAACTAGATTGGATTAATTGATGTTTAAATGGTCTAAATAACCATTAAAATCATAATAAAATATAATTTATAAATATAAATAAAGTTTTATAATAATCATTTTTGAATTAAAATAAGGTATTTGTTACTATTAATTAAAAAATTATGATAGTCTGAAAAATCAAAGAAATTTAACTTAAGATAATTTTACATTATGAATTAAAAAATTATGTTTACTTTTTTAAATATAATTCCTAAAAGAATTAAATTTTAATTTTATTATTGTTCATATAAAACATAAAAATTATGTTATTTAGGAAAATAGTATTTTTAAACCCATAAAGAAATTACTATGAATTTTATTCCATATTATGAATATGTATAATTTATATAATACCAATATAAATAATCTTTAAAATTTGTTATTATAATTTATATTACTATTTTAATGTATAGATTATAACTATCTCACAAAATTATTATAATAATAAAATATAGTTTCATATAAACTCAGCGTTTCATATAATTCTAACCAAGTCAGTACTACATGTAGTTTAAGCATAACTCATTGGTGAATATAACAAAATATTATCTTAGTGTTGAGAGATATAATGGTCATAAATGAAAATTCTTTCATTCAAATAATGTTTCCTAAAAACATGGGTTGTTTCATTCTACACCGCAAAAAATAAATTTCACCTTCAAATGTTTTATTATGAAAAAAAATGACAATACTTATACCTCATCACATCCTCATGTTCCCACATATAATCATTTAACTAATGATTTCACTACAAAACATTTAACATGTGAGTGGTCTTCTATCATAGAAAATTATCTATATTATCCATAATTTCAAGTTGTTGTTGCTTATAAGAGAGATCTTACTCTTATTGAATGACCTTTTAGCTAATTACATGTGAAGGTTATGGTATGTACTTCATTAGGATAGATACATAGAACACATCATTAAAATGATAATGATTTGGGTATGTTTCTAGAAACTGTTTAGCATTTTGATGAAATGAAGAATCACAATGGGACAGATATACCTAGGTTTTAGTTACCCTTTGTTAATTCAGATCAGAACATTATTCTAGGGATATATTCATAGAATATGTATGATAACAACATAATATTCTTGATCATAATGATGGTTTCTACATAAATTTTCTGCCAACATTGATTTTACTTGGTATATTGTTGAATAGCCCTAACCTCACATGCCATTTCATTAAGAATCTCATCTTCCAATAGTTTATTTATCCATAGTAATACAAGAAATTGGTGCTCTATATTTCTTTCAATGGATGGGTTAATAAAGACTCATCTAAATTCCAAAGTGATATTTATTTTTCTATAAAAAATCAACATGTGGAAGGTGTTAATATCAACCACCTTCGAAATCCAATGAACAATATCTCATCATATCCCCTGGGGTATGAATTTTTCATTTATAATGAAAATCCATGTTAGGATGATAAGAATTGATGAAAAATAATATGATATTATGTTGTTGTTAAGGAATTCACCATAAATTTTAGGTAATCCTCATATCCCGACCATATACAATAGGATGTGGTACTCTACATAACCTTAAAACATCCTTATTGTATATCATGGTATGTCGATCCAGAGTGAATTATTATGAAATGTAAATGAAGTGTTCTGAATTAGATTGGTGATCAACAACATAACACATATCATTAAACTCTTTAGATGTTTTAGTAAGTCCAAAAAATTTCTATAGTAATGTTCTCATATTTATATTATGGTATGGTTAATTGTTGAAACAACCCATTATAATTTTGTCTTTCTTCCAGAAATTGTTGGAATACCATGCAATGAGATAAAAATTCTATTATATACCTCTTTATTCAATCCCATAAGATATATTTATTTAATTATCTATATGTATTCTTACTTCCATGATTAATATATAATGAAGAACTACAGGCTTTATATAATAGATTCTTCATCAAATGTTGTTTTTTGGAACTCATTCATGGTTCATGAACCTTATGATTCCTCACTAATCATGGTTATAGTCTATAAAATTTATAATATTTCATTTCATCTCTATATCCTCCCTATGAAACTCTCTATTTTTCTTATGGTTGGAGGATTGAATAATCAATTGACAAAGATAGAAATTATCCCCTTGTTTCAGGTATTCTAGGTCAATCCTTTGAAAATAAATAAATTATGGATATTTTTCAATTGTCAACATGGATAACCTAGTAGGATCCCATTAACTCAACGCATTATACACCTTGTTCCATTTCCCTGTGTGGTGAAGTATTGAGTAGTCATAATCATTTATAACCTCTAACCATCTTCACTGGTGCATTTTTAACTCCTTTATTCTGAATTTGTATTTTAGTCTTTTATAATCTGTATATATATATATATATATATATATATCATGATTTTATTCAAAAAGATAATTCCCCGATATCATTAAATAATTAATTACAGCAGAAAAATCAAAATCATGAGTTGGATAATTTTTCTCCTGAATCATCAATTATCACACAACATACTATGCAACCATATTATTTTACAATGTAAAACATAAAAATCCCTTCTTGGATATATCGCTATAGATTAATACCCATTCTCTATAATAGGTTAATGTAAGCTTAGGTGTGTTGCCTAACCTTCTCTTCAGTTCCATGAAAATTTCTTCATATTCAACTATCCATAGGAACATGGAAACATTATGAGAAAACTAGGACATATGGTTAAATATTAATGATAAATATTCCTCACACCACAACTAATATTCATCTAGACCAAGAAAACTATGGATATCATTCACTGTGGAAGGAATTGGCCAACCAAAAATAGCGTCTATCTTTGATAGATCTAGTGATGTACCATATATTGGGATTATGTTTCCCAAAAATGAATCCTTTTACATAAAAAATTAAAACATTGTATATTTTTCATTCATATTAATATTTATTTATGGTTTTTAGTAAAATTACAATGTCATCACCATGGTTATTATTTACCATTTAGTAGATATGACTATCATATATAAAGACTACCACAAATTAATTGAGGGAATCTCTAACGAATTTATTCATCAAATAGATGAAGATAACCGAGGACATATATAGAACAAAAGAAATAATAATATATTCATAGTTTCCATTCTGTGTATGAAATTCCATCTTTGGTGTATCCTCTTTCTTTATCCTCAATTGATGATACCCTGGATGAAGGTGAATCGTAGAAATGAATTGAGCTCCATGTATTTGACCAAACAAGTCATCTATATGGGTATGTGAATACATATTCTTAATTTTCATCACGTTGAAGTCCTGATAATCAATTCATTGATTTGTTGATCCATATTTATTTTTCATGATAGGATTAGGTGGGCCCCTAGGTTACACCCTTGAATGGAATAATCCCTTTTGAATGTTTTTTGGAACTTATTATTCAATTAATCAAACTCAACTATGTTCATTCTATTGGGAGAATTTGAAATTGGTGTTTAACCCTATATTATCTCAGTCAAGAACTCAAATTAACATTTTGGTTAATGGGTAGAATTCCATTTTATAAATACATACCAAAACTCTCGAATAATTGGCATGTCATCGATGCTGATTTTCAACCCAACCATATGATATAAATATCCCATATGAATGGGAATTAATACTGATACCCTGGATAAAATCTTAAAACGAAGTTTATAGTAATGATATAATATATATATATATATATTATCATATACTGGTTTTAAATATTAAATGCATCATCAATTCCTTGAAAAATTTTATTGTATTTATGAAGATAAATCCAATGCTTTCTTAACTTGACATGAAGATAAACCAATGTAATAATAACAAGATTTATAGAACGGAAATTCCCAAAAATTTCAACCAGAGAGTAATCATACACTTTAGATGCAATGGTATTGACTTTAGGTGGTTTCTCTTGCAATCCTATATCTAGTCATTTGGTTCGACGGTTATTACCCTTATAATATTACTTAGATATTAAAGAGTTAGAGGATCTACAATTGAAAAAGATATTGGAATCTCAATATTAGATGTTATGTGTACATTACACCATGTAGTTAACTTAACTCATATTGAAGATTGTTTTTTCATTTGATTTCCCATTATTCCTATGTTTAACAGCTTGTTTACCCCGATCATCATCACAAACCCTCACATTTGGGATATAGTTAACATAATTCACATTATCTATACACTTATAGCACTAAAGTGTTGGAGGTGTAATCTACATAGATTTTTATACATTCAAATTATTAGTCAACATATTCCCATATCATCAGTAATTAAATTCCTAATGACCTTTATTTATGACCTTAAAACATTTATCAGACCCATTAATATAATTTCATCCTTATTATTTTCCTCAAATAATGAATAAATGACATCTCATATTCTTCTGCAATTTTTTTTGATTTTTATTTAAACAACATCAACTTTTCATGTCAAAACCATGACATTGATACATAACTCAAACCTCTATTTAAACATTGATTTCATGATACTCAATCTCATCAAATCAAATTTTTATATGGACAACTCCTATATAAGACTTGGATTTAATTAACTGATGAATTATTTATCCTTACATTTAGGTTGGATGATAATAATATAATCCTACCTAGCAAGTAATTTGAAATTAGTCTCATAGGTACCTATAGAATCATCATCCCTTTACATTAACTCAAGGAACTCTTTATCTATATTTGTACCAAAACATTAAGAAATATTTTTATTAAAATTAATTTTAATGAAATAGTCCCCATCCATCGATTAAATTTCATCCTGTTGACACATATTCTTGTTACGAGTACACAACTAGTATGCTTCTAATTTTTCCTATAAATAGTAAGAATGAATTTATGTGCTTTTTAAACAATAGAAAATGTAGAATATCATTTCAATGGTACGAATACATTATTTAGAAACAAGTGAATTAGATTAACTATTGAAAGAATGTGGATTAATCCTTATCAAGGAATCAATAAAATGGAATTTTCACCTTTTCTAATTTGGATGTCAAACATGATTCATAGAATGAGAAAGATCAGTGTGCATAAAAACATGTTTTTTTATTCCATCTCAAAAAAATTTGGATTTTCAAGAGAATGATATTTTCATTCCCTACCACACTCATCATTGATGTGGTTCTTTTAGATTATATCCTTTTACTAAAACCAAAAACCATAGTCTGAGAAAAAATAATCATAGCAGGAAATAACATAATATTGAGAAACCACATATATATGTCAAAATTATGAATCCTTATTTAATCAAGGAATCCTTAGGTTTATCCTTGGTTATTTGTAGAAAAATCATATTTAAGTCCATCATGATGGTTTGTGAAGAGTTTTTTAATTTCAAAAGAATATCCCTAAGAGTGTCAAATCTGATTAGCTACAAGGCTCATTGTTGTGAAACAGATTACACTTCCATTTAGAAAGAAACAAATTTTTAGAGTCTTTAGCCAAAGTAAAACATTTCCAGATCCAAATAAACATTTTTTTTCCTCAAAATGTATGTGTTTTAATTAAACCACTCATAATCTCACATTCCAATACTCTAGGACATTTCAAATAATTTTCATTATCCTTAGGCTTGTCATTAGAAATGTTATTATGGTTTTTATTATGGTTCTCTCACCCTATTTTCAATTGTTAACTAGTAATTTTATCTGAAACCAACAACAAAGAACCCCACTTAATATAAACTAACATCATTTAATTTTTTTAGAAAACTTAATAAGTTTCACAAATAGATTCCCAAAGATGGTATTAGTTTAGTTCCTCTGAAGACAAGGATACATAAACACTATTACTTAATTGATCTACATTATCTACCATAATGTTCTCTATAAATAGAGCCTATTAGACATATCATTACCAATATATATATTAATAACATTGGGAAATGAATAATAAAAATAGTTGTTCTTAGTTTATTAGTAAGGGTAACAACGAAGATATATAAGCATAAACATGAGTAAAAGGGTTTGAGAATGTGATAATGATATTAGGTGATCATAACATTCATAAAAAAGGTCGTAATATTGAATCCTAAAAATAATACTAGTATTTCATGATAAAATAATCATAATTGAATCCATATCATATGCCATAAAATCATAGCATCAGAATAAGGTATAGAATTTGTGGCAGACACCTATGCATATAAATTTATTTCCATAGTAGGAAATGATATTATTCGAAGGCCATATTAGTAGCATGGGTTCACTCCCTATACCATCATTATATTCATGGTTCAATTCAATGAAAAAATTATTATTGAAGGTTCAATCTTGTGATTTTCATATCAAACGACATCCTTTACTTAACTGAGTTCACATTATATTCCAGCCATGTTTATCTCAATAGATTTAAATCATTATCCAATGCATTGGACAGAGATATAGGTCCTGACCATATCATAATGAAATCCTATATATATTTTTCAACATTATTATATATAATAATTTCATAACCCATGAAATTAAATAGGTTTCATAAATATGTAATCATATTATAAACTATGGAAAAAGAGACCGGTCTAGAAATAAGTTCATCAAAGTATAACATTTGAAAGGAAGGGGGTTTAATGAGAATCTAAAGTAAGAAAGAGTAACTTATTTCATATAATTGTTACTCAAGAATAATAAATAGGTTTCATATATATATAACCCTTGAAAGAGAAATGGGTTTCATAAACATCATTCAATAGAAACATCAACCATTCAAGGAAATAATATGAATATAAAATTTAGATTATTTTTTCAGAAAGGAATGTGTACCTCCAATGTATTTCATATTTTAGGGAATATTTTTTTTAAGAACTTTTAAAAAAATATCCTGAGGAATATATCATTTTTACATTGAATAATTCCTTTTAATGAAAAATACTTTTTGAAAGCCTTTTTAGTTGAAAATATATTTAGGAATCAGGGAGAAACATTCACAACCATTTTATTTCAAAATAGATTTGAAAACGTACAAAAAAATATCAAATCATTTTTGCATTAAAATTTTCATTAAATATGATTTTTAATGTTTTTTTTTGAATAAATTGAAAACAGTTATTTTAAATAGATAGATTCAGAATTGAAAATATACATGAAATCATATTTTAAAAAAACACATTCTTAGTTTTAATAAGTACCAAATAATCTAACAATGATATCAATACATGAATATGTAATTAATGAACATATGTGAAGAAAATTAATTTCATTTCTTGAGATATAGATAATAAGATTTCATCAATAGTATTATAAAATTAAATAATCCCAATAAATGAAGTGAATATTTCTATAGACTATTACAACTTGGTAACATTAAATCAAATACGCATGTATGAAAATGAAATTTCATGGGTCAGAAAATATCATTAATATAATAAAATTATTCATTTATCATTTCAAATAGTTGTTCATACACCTCATCTAAAATTATATGTGTATATCATGACATGTTTCTAAATAAAGGGAAATTTGGCAAATTACTTTACCGATTTAAGAATTTTGTATTCATAAATACCATGAAAGAGAGATGATAAAATGTATATGTAAATAACAATAAATTAAGGCATAAAAATCATATAATACATTCATCGGATGAATATAAACCACACAAAATAAATCAGTGGTGAACACGATACATATCTCATAGATATAAAAAGTGACTTATGAAAACCATTAACTTGTGTCGTGACTCTCATTGTACTCGTTAAAACATTGTATATTATAAGTATATGTTACTTATAAATATATTAAAAAATCATATCAATTTTTATTATACCATATATTATTACTTATGAATTTAAAATACCTTTTCATTAGTATCTCCATGTTAAATTTTCATTTTGGGGATAATCGCCTGGTTTCTCATGTGTGTTTTGAATTTCTATTCATAGTATTCTTACTTAGATCATGATTTAGATTTTTACATATGTTAAAAATGATATAAATATTATATATATTTATTATATATGTATTTATAAAAAATATAAAAAACAATAAAAATTAAATGAAATACACCGTTCATTGAAAAGGAAGGTCATACGTACACATGAACATTGTTTTAGATTTCTTGTCGTATTAATTGAAATAATTTTAATGAAATATTTGTATATATATATTATCAATAAATTAGCATGATTATTTCATATATTTCATATAATTTTACAAACCCATATTTATTAATCTCCATGTATATTGTGAATTAATCACATTACATTGTGGTGGCGGTAGTCTACACCTCCATAATAACAAATAACATATTTAAAGAATATGGAATTTTTGAAGGTATTTTTTTAAAAAAAATTACATAAGAATAAATACATAACAAATATCATGTGTATAATTTTAAAAAGTAATTTCTATCCTAATTTTTGACAATGATTTGTGAGAAAGGGAAAATTAACAACATCATTTCATGAGGCTATAGTATTTAATACACACGAATGGTATGTTTTTTTCCCATTAGATAGAAGTGCATGTAAGTGTAGGTAAAAATATTATAAAAAACACTATGTATTTTAACCACTATTGTTTTATTATATAATCATTGAATAATAAAATTTTAGGGGTGTTGAATGAAAATATAACATAGGAATTTTGGAAGTGAGTTATATCTTCTTCTAGTATGTAATGAACTGAAAATATATAAGTGAAATTTCTATTTTGATTTAATTAAATTTCTTATTTTGTAAAAATTTTATAAAAAACATGCACTATGTTTTTTTAATATATCCAATTGACTTTAAATTACCCTTAAGTATCATTATAATTGATAATATGGTCATTGAACAATGATCACATGACTAGTATAACTATAGGGTTTTAATAAATACATTCAGCACCGAAGAAAGGGGTGATGGGATCTACCAGTATGATAATTCCTTATGAAGTAAATTTAATGGATATTATAAAGGAGATAGTATTTCAGGGATTTTCTACAGGCCAATCCCATGACATGATAAAAAAACATAAGCATTATCCAAACCGTTTGTGGGAGAAGTTCAAGCTCATCGAGATCACATCTCAAACAATGTTCAATGAATAGCCCCATGAAAGCATCTTCATCATACACCTTACTCTTAGGGAATATGATTGTGTAATAAAGAGACATGTATCTAGACCCTTGAATTATGATTATGTAAATTATTTTTGTATAGAATAATGAATATATATTGATTTTACTATTATTTTCAAATCACAAATAGTAATATTGGTTAATATTCAAATTGAATTAAGAAATAAATTTTGATGAAATAATTAATAATATTTTTATAAAATATTATTATTAAATTTATTTTATTAAATATAAAATATCATATAATTTTAATGAGGCCAAATTACGTTTTTATTAATGTTTAAAAACTATTTTTGTCCAAAACATTCATTTTTCAATATAAGTCGGTTTTTATTTTAAATGTGAGAATTGACATATTTAGAAAATTATTTGAGTAAAATGAATATTATTTATAGAATCAGGGTGTCTAAAAATCCATCATTGATTTTTTCATTATTTTCCTAGACATTCAAATAGTATGGTAAAAATAAAATACCATATAAATATAGTGTGTTTTATGACATCATAATGGCCCAATACTGATGTAATAAACAATATAAAAGGGATATTAAAAAATATAGTTTTACTTTCATAATAATGCAATTTTATATATTTTTGACTTAAATTATAAATCCTCATTGTATTATCCCAAATCTAAAATATGTTTTATGATATTATGTTCATTTCATTAATAATTTGACTCACCTATACATAAGAAATGATAATATATTAATATCATCGGACTATGGCCATATAAAATACTATTTTCCACACCTCATTGGAAAAAACCATGGGAAAAAACCAAGGGATGGTTTGTGGTTTTGAATATATAATTTTATATATTCCAAAACCAAACATTGTATAATATTAAGGAATTACATGCTAATTTCCTATAAAAACCCAACCCAACTCCAACTTCTCATAACAAAAAACCCATGAAGCATGTCTTTAATATATCATCCCCTTTATATAATACTCCTAATTCAACCCAATCACTCACAAATACCCTATTAATGATTTTTAATTCACACACTCAAAAAGTGTTCCCCCATAATACCCTTATTATATTTGTATGAAGAGAGACCCCTTTATCTCTCATTAATCCCTCCCATGTACACCAGTTATACCAAAATTTCATAAGAATAATTTTATTTATCCTATTTCTTCATATTTCATTATTATGTTATGCATTCTATATCCAAATTCTTTATGTTGGAACAAGTATTTCTATGACTGTTTTATTTTCCATTTCATGTATATATTATGAGAGACCCATTTCCCTCTCATCAACCCTTTTGATGAATTGTTATGTAATGTCATTGGGTTTCCAAAACTACACTATAAATTTCTATTCCCTAACAATTTATTAGTGACTATTGTGCTCATTCCCCATCAAGGATGTTCAACTTTATGCACATATACCTTTTATTAATGACATAAAAGTTTGTATTCTATACCCCTTATTCAAGGAATAAATTATGATGATAGATTAATCTGTATTTTTTGATCTATGTGGAACAATTAATCATGAAAATGAAATCAATGTGATGGGTGTACCTAGAATTATATTGTGCACAAATGCATTGTTTAATGTTTAGCATCATTATACTTCATGTTCGGAAAGGGGTTTAACTGATTCTTTTTTTGGGAACTTTTCCACTGTGATGTCTTGGATGTTTATCCTTGACATATGATGCGATTTTTTAATTCATTGGCACATTTCCATGTTATTTATATGATGTTATTTCATGCTCTATGATTCTTTTTTTCTTTATTCCTTAACAATATGCCTTTCCTAACAAGTATTACTATCATCATGTTATGTGATGTTTACTCCATTACGAGTCTTTATACCTCAACCTTTTCTTATGTACATCCTCAAGTTATCACATGTAATGTTTTGTATGAAACAATATTGTGGTCATGAACATGAGTTTTTCAACAAAGAGGTTTTATTTAATGTTTCTAATTGACATGTAATGTACCAAATTCCCTTTGAAAATAGACTTCTCTATCTTTTTGGTTATATTAAGATTAATTCCATGTAATTAATACATGTATAAATGTAATAAATTGAATGGGGTTATTGTAGTTGGTATTAGAGGAAGGATTAGTTGTTTTTGGGATTATGATAAGAATACTCTTGTGAAAGCCCTAGGTATAAAAAAGTATAAGAATATGTATAAGAAAAATATACATAATATTTGTGGTAATATAGTAAGTTGTTTATTAAGAAAATAAATCCCTCTATCGACATGAGCATGTGGATGTGTCTCTAGAACAAATGTGTATAGGGGTAAAACCCGAAAACAGCGCATTTAGCTAGACTTAAATGGGAATTGGTGAACTAAAATAGGTTTTTATTAACTCATAGTTTGACACTCTTGGGGGATATGATTTTATAAATTCAAAATCCTAGTACAAAAAATTATTAAGGGGGGGAAATCCCAAATTAATATACATTAGGAAATAGATCGTGAATAAAATTGATTGACTCCTATAAAATCATATGTTATGGAAATAAATTTAATTTCTTTTTAACCCTTTAATGTGATTAGATTCCCTTTTATCATTTTAATAGTTTACAACAATTACTCCTAAATTTTATTTAATTCTTGAAAATGGCCTGTAAGAGGAGGAATCAGGTAAACAACCAATACGAGGATCAATGTAATGATTTCCATAAGGGGATTCATAATATTATATGATGAGGAATCACATACGTTGTCATGATAATCTCCTGGTTAACCCAGGTTTTTAATAACAACATAGATCAAGAGAAACGTCCCCCCCCCCACCATGAAATATAATTCATAATAAATACCTTCCTGAGAAAAATTTGTCCCATTTTCAATAAATCATTTAATACCTCAATCACCAATCACTGGATTAAATCCATTCTGTAGGACATCCCCATCCTTTAATTCACTAAACAAGAGAAGGTTCATCTATATTCTTATCACATGGAGGTAGAATAAGATCAATAGTAAAAATTGATAAAAAATACGAAGCCTGAGGGATTGATCGAGGTGATGGGATGTTATGATTTCTAGAAAATGTTTTACGATGAATATTTTACATTCACCCGATGACTTAATATGGGAAGTTAAAATATTTCCCTCATGAAAAAATTGTGAATCCATCAGAGAATATGACCAAAACCTCACAAGTCTTGAATGATATGCCAACCGATTTGTCATTACCCTACAAATGCACAGTTGAACACATCTTTAGTTGGGAAAAAACTAGCCTACGGAAACCCCTTGAAGAATATGACCTTGATAACTATGAGAAAATTTTTATACGTTCCCTCAATGTCAAAACTCAGATTATGGAATATTAGGGGTTTCACGTGGATAAGAAGAGAAATGTTTAGTCAAATTATGGTGATTTGATAGAGGGATATAATAGTTCAACTAAATTTAAACCCCTCACAATCCAATGGCGTGGAATGAAGCACCATAGAAATTTACTAAAGGGGGTGAGGAAATGATTTAGGAGTGGGAAGGAAAGGAACCTAGCCCATGATTTCTGGAAATAAAAACTTGCTACTGCTATGGAGGAAAAGAATTCTCTAGTAAACCATCATTGCATTATTAATTGATAAAACTACAATAGACCGAGTAATTTATTAAACCAATGTAATAAATCAAGGGGTTTTGGAGGCAACCAAAAACTTCTAATGCATCTTCGGAGATATTATTTCATCACAACTACCGATGTGAACCTCGACAACAAAGTGGTTTCCTATATGATATTTATTAATTCAATAAAATTGAACATAATTTTTTATTGTGGTTCTATGAGTTATTTTATATCCAAATTGATTAGTAAAAAAATCCCAAAACTACCACAATTCATGTAACTAGATAGGTTAGTGAAAAAATGGGGAAATTAAAGCATCCCATCTATATAACTCCTCCCATGTCATAATTTTTGGATTTATCTTTCTAGATAACCTTATCATATATCCATTGATGGAATTTGACTGAATTAATTGAATTTAATTGATTACCATATATAGAGAACATATAAGTTACTCTGAGAGGGAAATAACTCTCCATACAAAAAATCACCCCTGAATCTATTCAACTGTAAGAATGAGGATAGATATTTTTAGCACCATCATCCAAAGAATTTATATTATTTTCTATATGACCTTGTGTATATTATTCAGAGATTGTGTATAAGGAAGGAACCATCCATGAAGACATTCCTATTGTGAGGGAATTCACTGATGTGTTTCCGAAAGGAATTTCTGGGTCTTTGCATAGAAGAGATGTTGCATTCTCAATTGATCTTATACCTGCAGTGTTTACAATATCCATTACTCTGTATGGAATGGATAACATAAAGAAATAAATAAATAACTATAAGAGAATATACATAAAGGGTTTATATAACCATGTGAATCACCATGGGGTGCACTTGTCCTCATCATCAATAATAAGTATGGTTCAATGATCCTTTGTATTTATTACCATGAGATCAACAAATTCACGATAAAGAAACATAATTATTTTCCATGAATTAATGAGGTGTTTGATTATTTATGTCGAGAAAAATACTTCTCAAAGGTGGAGCTAGGCCAAGATATAACCAATTAAATGTGAAGAAGGAGGATATTCCCAAGACTTATTTTTGTATAAGGTACGAGAATTGTGATTTCATAGTGTTCCATTTAGAGTAAATAATTATGTTGAAATATAGATGTACATGATGAATATAGTATTTAGATATTACAAAGAATTTTTTTGTAGTAATTATTGATGATATTATTATATACTCTAAAATTATTAAGAATCGTGATGGGCATTTAAGTATTATGCTAACGGTGTTGCGAAATTGGAAGATTTAGGCTAAGTACCACAAATTTGTGATCTGTTTGATGGAAGTCTCCTTAATGGGGAATATCATCACAAGAAATGGGATATCTATAGACACTTTAAATACTGAGGCAACTAAAGGATGGTTGAGGCCAACATCTATGATAGATATCAGTAGTTTCCATGGATTATCTTGGTATTATCATCTATTTGTGAGAAATTTATTAAGATTTTCAAACCCTCCAATAAATATAACATGGAAGTGTGTAATGTTTTCTTGGGATGATTAATGAAAAAGAGAGATTCAATGAGTTTAAAATGAGGCTTATAACTACACACATGCTCACACTACCTATAAGTGGAGAGATATTTAGGGTATTAAGTGATTCTTCAATGAAGGGAATTAGATGCGTGTTGATGCATAATAACAAAGTCATTACCCATGCATCAAAATATCTGAATGTTTATTAGCATAACTATCCAACACATGCTCTATAGTTACCTGTAGTAATATTCGCATTTAAAAATGGAAAAAATTACCACTTTTGGGGAGAATATTAAAATATATACGAATAAAAATGACTAATGTATATATTCACACATGAATATTTGAATTTGTGCCAAATAAGATAGTTATATCTAATCAACGATGATTGCTACTCCATTACCTACAATTCGAAGATGGAAAATAATGTGGTGTATGATATATGTATAAAGGATCCAACAATTCATTCATTGTTGAGAATTGGGAAGGATACGATCTACTCATACTTGAAGAGGATAGAAATGGTAATAATAAAGAAGAAACATCATCAATAATTTCAAAAACATTTCCTCAAATGACTCTTATTGGGAGATTAAATGATTCTCAAACAGATGATGTGGGAATTCATGAGAAATAGGAAACTATTAGAGAAGAGAAATCCTCATATTTCAATGTTAATTCAGAAGGTGTGGTAATATTTAGGTCTAGAATATGCGTACTATCATATTTTTAATTAAAGAAAGAGTTGTTGGATATTGCACACTACTCATCCATATCTATTCAAAATTGAAGCACAAAGATGTACAAATATCTCTAGGAAAACTATTTGTGAGAAAATATTAATAAGGGGATCAAAGAATATACATGAATATGTCTCGTATGGTAGTATATTAATGCCCTGAAAAATATAAGTGGATGACACAACCATTTCCCATACCTACATATAAATGGGAAATCATCACCATGGAATTTATCATCGGGCTAGTGAATAAATCTATAGAAAATAATGATATCCAGGTTGTTGTGGATCTTCTTATAAATATTGCACACTTCAATGCAATTATAGATGACTGCCCATTAGATCAACTTGCAGAGATATATATCTGATAAGTTGGGAATTTTCATGGTGTACCACTATTGATTGTACCCAATTGAGATCCACGATTCACCTCCTAATTCTGGAAGAGTCTAAAATATGCTCTGAATACTAAGTTAAACATCATCACAACCTATCACACTAAAAATGATGGAAAATTTGAGCGAACTATCCAGACACTTGAGGAAATGTTGATCACATCCTCAATGGACTTAAAAGGAGGATGGTATCATCATCTTCCTCTGGTTGAGTTCTCTTATAACAATAGTTTCCATGAAAAAATCTAAAAGTCTCCCTATAACGTCATTTATGGGATGATATGAAGTACACCTGCATATTTAAATGATGTTGGTGAACAAAAACTACTAGCTCATGAAATGGTCTACGAAATGGGGTAGAAGGATCAGACCATTCAATATCACATCAAGGCTACGGTGAGTCAAAAAAAAACATTATGTTGATACTCATCGACATGACCTAGAATTTGATTTTAAAGAGTTGGTATTCCTCTACTTATCTCCATGTAAAATTGTGATGAGATTTGAGTATAAGGGAAATCTTATTGAATGATACATCAGCCCCTTTGAGATCCTTGATCTCACTAGAGTGGTGGCTTACCAACTTACACTCCCACCTAAACTATCTCAAGTACATGATGTATTCCATGCATCCCTCTTGAGAAAGTGCTTAATAGACCCCTCTCATGTAATTAGACTATAGGTGGTACCATCGGTGAATGAACAATCTTATGAGGATAATTTTGTGAAAATCTAAGATAATAAAGACTATGTTCTAGAGATTAAGACAATGCACTAGGTCAATGTGTTGTGGAGAAACCAAAAGATTGAAGATGCAATGTGGGAACCGAAATAGGAAATGAAACAATGTTTCCCTCATATGTTTTAATGTGTGAAATGAAAATTTCAAGGTAAAAATTCCTTATGGGGGTAGATTGTAACGATCTAAACTAATATAAGTGAAATTTCATTTTTTTTATTTAATTAAATGTATTGTTCTGTAAAATAGATATATAAAATACATGAATCCAATTGTTTTATTATATCAAATTGGATTTAAATGTCCTTTATGTATCATTACATTTGATAATATATCTGTTGAACAATGGTCACATGACTAGTATAAATGTTGATTTTTAACAAATCCATTAGACAAAGAACAAGGAGGTGATGGCTTAAACTACTAGTAAAATTACCTATAAAGACTGCTTATCAGAGCATCTATTGGAGATATAATTTATCGATCTTTCAATAGACCAAGCCCAAGATGAGATCTAATAACATAAGCATGAGGGAATATTTTTATAGGAAAAGATCTAGGTCATCGTGATCACAACCCAAATTATATTCACTGAATGAATCCATGAATCCACTCCTTTTAAAACCATTCTCTTATGGTGTATGATGATGTAATAATGGGACATGTATGAGGTCCCCAACATTATGATTGTGTATATTATTTTTTGATTATAATAATTAATATACATTCTTTTTACTATTTTTTAAAATCACAAATTGTAATTTCAGTATATATTTTAAATAGAATTATGAAATATTTTTTGATGAAATAATAGATAATAATTTAATAAAATATTATTACAAAATTAAATTTATTAATTAGAAATGATCATATAAATTTAATGTGACAAAATGAAATTTTTATTAATGTTCAAAATTTTTTTTTGTTAAAACCCTTCAATTTTCTATAAATATGGATTTTTATTTTAAAATTTAAAAGTAACATATTTAGAAAATTATTTGAGTAAAATTAATATTATATTTGGAAGCAGGATGCTGAAATTATCCATCAATGAATTTTTCATAATTTTTTGAGATAGTCAAATTATTAGATAAAAATCAATACCATAAAAAATATAGTGTTTTTATGACATCATAATGGCCAAATAGTCATTAAATAAGTACTATAAATGGTATATTCAGCCATAAAAAGTTTTTAACTTTAATATAATATAATTTTATATTTTTTGAATTATTTTATAAATCCTTAGTGAATCCTCTAAAATTTATAATATATTTTATGATTTAATGTTCAGTTCATTCATAATGTGAATAAAATCCACAATATAAATGCTAATATATTAATATCCTTAGACCATGGCCCTATGAAATAATTTTTTCCACACATATTTAAAAAACCATGGAAAAAAACCATTGGGTGGTTTGTATTTTTGAATATTTAATTATATTGATTTCAAAAACTATGTTTGTGAAATATTAAATATTTCCCCTTTCATTTCCTATATGAACCCAACCATTATCACACTTATCTTCACTAAAAATACTTGGAGAACGTATTTACTCAATCCTCCCATCCATATAATCCTCCCAAATCACCCTAACCTCTCAAGAGGCCCCTTTTATTTCTTTTGAAGTCACACTGTCAAGTAAGGGTTCCTTTCATTCTCATTTTATCTAAGATTCATTATATTTTTACACCATTATATTTTTAATTAAAAATTATTGGGTAATTTTTTTATTATCCCCCATAATTACTTTGTTATGTTTTTATTATTTTACACCCCTTTATCTTACATTACTACATCCCATGTACACATTTTCCCATGCAAAGATTTCCTGAGAGTTATTCCATTTCCCATATTTCATAAGGTTTATTTATCATGATATTAATTATATTTAAAAATTTCATAAGTTGGGAAATATATTTATATGACCATATTACTTTCCATTTCTTTTAAATATGATTAGATACCTCATTCTCTCTCATTCACCCATTATATGAATTTTCATAGAACGCCGTTAGGCTACCAAAATGGCACCATGAATTTACATTCCAAAAGATGTGTGAAGGGAATATCTTACCCATTCCACATCATTTGTGTTAGCTTTTATGAAAATATAACATTTTCTTTAGGAGTTACATGAATGTTTTCCTCACCCCTTTACCATGTAATAAATAATGATGATGATTGAATGCATTTTTATTTATATATGTGGCACACATATGAATTATAATGAAATGAAATTCAGTTGTTCTCATGAAATTATAAAGTGGGCCAATTCTTTGGGTAATTATTAGTTTCATGTTAATTATTTTTGGTATATCATTTTACCTTATTCTTTTATCGGAATGTTTCAACTACGACGTCTTGGTAGTTTATCCTTGACCTATGATGTAGTGTTTTATGTTGTTCCCACATTTAAATATTATTTATATGATGTTATATCATGATTTGTTATTCATGTTCTTTTATGAATCAATATTAATACATTAATAACATGAATTATTATAGTTATATTATTAAATGTTTAATAATATAAAAAGATATATTTTTTACCCCTTACTTATGTACATTTTAAGGTTATCTCAATCAATGTTAATTTCGAAGGAATGTTGTGGTAATGTAAAGGATGTTTTAAATAAAAATGTTATATTTCATGTATAAAGTTGATATTTAATGTAAATAATTCCCAAATACACTATACATATTGATATATTTGTTTTTAACAAGTGATATTTTATTTAATTAAATAATGTATGAATGTAATTGAAATAATGGAGTTGTTATTGGGTAACTCCTCTTGGATTCAACAGAAGGGATTCCTTTGATAAATTTCATTTAAAAGGGAATATTATATGAAAAATATTGGGATTTATAGTTGGAAATTATTCATATTTTTACCGATAAAATAATTCGGGATAGGTATGAATATGTCGAATGGGTGAGTGACTTTTAATAGAGGAGGAGGACAAAGATTTATTTTAATTTCATATATGGTAATTAAAACTATTTTTTTCAATAATTAGTGGATCCAGTAACAGAAATAAATAGGTAAAAGGGAGTATAAGGTGGATATATGGAATTGAAATATATTTTGGGCTTATTTCATTGTCATTTGGGGCCTCATGTTTCATGTTTTATTATTTGATAAGCTAATTTTTATCTTTATCATTGTCATTAATTTCCATCACATTCACTCATTTTTCGTTGTAAAAAAACAATTTTACAAATATTATAAATTAGTAATTATCATCATTCCAAATATGGACCCTATTTTTTAAAATTCACGTCACATATGTGGAATAAATTATTTTAAATTAAATCACACAGACGAGACAATGAAGCAGCGTTTTAAAGTAAAAAATAACAAAAGATTAAACTATTTTTATCTAAAATTTGAATTATTAAATGGTTGCAATGAAAAAATTTTCATTAATTTATGTAAATATGATCTAATAAATCTTTAAAACCAAAGTAAAATATTATTTTCATGTATAAATAAGTTAAATGAAACAACACTTTTCATATAAACATTGTTATTATTCAATATTAATCCTAAAATGATGGTTTTCAGAAAAAACCAGCCTAAGTAAATTTAGAAATTATAAATCCAAAGGTTATATTTATTTTATAAAATTATATTTACAAATGATTATAAATTTTTTTTTCATAGAACATAAAAAAGTTATTTTATAAAAATATTATTTTCAAACATATAACGACATTACTACAAATTGTATATCGTATTATCAATATTTTTTTTATAAAACCATTATAAAAAATATTTTAAAATTTTTAATTAAAATTATTATTTCTATTTTTATCAAATAGGTCATCACTACATAACTTAACTTGTTATAATAATAAAATTTTGCTTTGTATAAACTCGGTGTTGTGTATAATGAAAGTCAAATATATATTGCATGTAGTGAAAGTTTAACACATCAGAACATCTAATAAAATCTTAAAAAGTTGTATCCTAAAATTCAAAACATAAAGTAAAGTTAATTTTTTTGAACAAATATAATCATTAAAAATCAGTGTGTTAGAGTTTTATATACATTTTTATTCATCAATAATAGTCTATATTTAATCGTTAATCATTAGATAATATTTAAAATATTTTTAATTTGAAAACAAAATTATTTTTTTTCACATACATTATTATATGATCATATGTTATCTAAATCCATAAATGATATAAAAAACATTAGGACATAATCATGTGTGCATATAAAATTTATCCTTACATGATAATCTTATTTTGATGTTTGATTTCTCACAACAAATTAATTATATCCTTCAATGGTGGCTTCCAGATTTTTCATATTGACATCAAAATATAGAAAATTCACATAGAAAATATACTTGTAGTTTTTTAATTATTTTTATCACTACATAAAAATACCCATTAAAATTTTAATTATTCTCCACATTCAACTTATTTTTCTTTTGTGTATGATGAACCTATCCTTTATCAAAATTTCATTCATCTCTAGATGGGAATACATGACATTCATTAAGTCGTTCTTTATTTTTTCCAATGAATTGAATTTTTTAAAAAAAAATTTTAAAAGTTAATTATCACATATAGGCCTTAGAAATTATTTTTCAATAATATAATATCATTAAATTTATGTTTATACATATTATTCCATAATATTATATGGTTTATGAGTGATTTTAATATTTTTATATTCTTAGAAAATAATAATTCTATTGAAAAAATTTCAAATTATAGTTATGAATTTTTAAATTTCAGTCCCATGATATATATATCAATATATGATTGAAAAACACAACAGCTTACTTCTTCAAATAATCCTTGATCTCAAAATTTATTTCATACAGTAATTCATTAAACTCATCAATTTTATAGGGTGAGACAGATCTCAATGTCAAATAACTGTAAACATGTTTACAAAGACACATACAACCCAATGTTCCTTAAATTAATAATTTTTTATTAAAATTTAGATAATTTTCTACAAATATTGTCCACTGTCATCTTTTGTCTTTTCAATATATTCAATGAATCTACTAATTAATATTTTATTGTAAATTAAATAAAATTATCTAATTTAGGAACTTATAATAAATTAAAATATTTATTTCATATAATGAAAAAAAATAATATTTTCCTTTAAACATGATAATAAATTTTGGAACCTAGTTAGCTCGATTACGAATTATGAGTCCCAATGGACTGATGTAGACATGTTAGAGTAATTATGAATCAGGAATCAATAAATTATTTTACAAAATTCAAAATTTTCTTTTATAACATATCAATATTTTTTATATCATACCATAATACCGATTAGTAAATTAATAGATTTATATATATCTAACCCAACTCACTATACCACCTGAAATAAATGTCTAGATGAAAGGTGCCATATATAGTATTTTTAAAATGAATTCATCCACTCATGGGGATTCTCCTGCAGATAATTATTGTAATTTATGAGTAAAATACTATCCAATGTATTTTTATCATAAAATATAATGTATTTTCCATTGATAATCTTGAATCCATATTCACTATATTACATAGGTGGATGAATTCCACTCCTGTAGTTTATTTATACATGTTTCTGAACTACCAGTAATCATATAGAAAATTTGATTGTAATATTGAATCCATATTGGTTGTCACAATATCTATATTAATTATATCACATTCCTCTCAATGTTTTATAATGACGATTAATATATGAACTACTCATGGAACACTCTCTATAATATATTACAAACTATTATTTATTATCAAGAAACTTCTTGCTGGAATATCTCACTCAGGGTATTTTAATATAAAAACAAATAGATGATCATAAATAAAATTCATTTTCCATAGAACATTAATGGTTAATAATAAAAATGGTGTTAAATTATCCTAATTAGTCATTTTCATCATTATTTCTCACCAAATTTGTAATATTTTGTATTGTATGTTGTTATTCTTCGTCTCTCCATCATTGAGATAATCTAATTTCTATAAAATTGTTAGAATCCATTTATTTTTTTATTTAGGTATAACCTAATTGATTTTTAATCATTTTAAATTTATCATATTTATTAGAGAGAGAGATGTTGATGTGTACATAGTTTTCCATTCATAGATCATAAAACATTATCTTTTTCTCCCTCTAACTTTCTCTCACTCACTCTCTTACAGGTTGTTCTATAATATTTTTCCATATTTTATTATATAAAATATATAATGAAATTATTTCCCATGATATCGACTTCAACATTTATTAGCCCTATATATGTGACGTCTTCAACATTTTTAGTGTATTGATTTTTTTTAAAAAAATTCCATTTTAAATAAAATTCCAATATTAAATTTTTTCTTCTTTCATTTTTATTTTTACATTTTGAAAAACCCTATCAAATTTATTACCATGAATATTAAAAACAAATTATAAAATAATTCCCACAGAAAAACAATATTCTATTACAATGTTAAAATACACATTAGTTTAAATCGTGATTTTGAATATCCATTGTAGAGCCTGAAAGATTAAATACATCAAGTAGAAAAATAACCTTAGGTCTTTACACTCTAAATAGTAACTCATCAACCATACCAACACAATAAATATAAATTATTATTTTTTGATGTTTAAAATAGTTAATAATAGTGAATGTTTCATCATATTTTATATACACTATTAATTACTCATATTGAATCCAATGAATTATCATTTTGAAATAAAAAATTAAATAGAAAAGTGTTCTCATCTATCTCGTCTCAATTATTCAATATTAATTTATAGTTTGAATAATCGATCAACATAGCTTTATAATGTTTAGATCATTTATGAAAAAATTTAACAGCTTCCCATTGGATATTTTGTTCATAATAAATTTTATAGAAATACAACGACATAAAAAATAAATAATTTCAAATAGTGTGATGTTTTCCATTTTTACATGATTCATTTTATAGGAAATATTAATTCTTATGAGTATTTTTTTAATGAACTTATTAAATAATAAATAGTTCCTATTAGACAATTTTCTCTTTTTAAATCAAAAATAAATTATAGAATTATTTGAATTATTCCAATATATGTATCATCAATGCATGGAATCAAAGGAGAACACAAAATAATACAAAAGGTATCTTTTTTAAAATATAATTATTTGATTGAATCATAGGAAACATAGGATCATACCCGAAATATAGGACTTATAAAAAATAAACTACTAACATAAAGGAAAATGTATGATACTTGGAATATATCTTACCAATTACACTTATTTTGTGAAATGAAAAGGAATCTTACACATTCTGGCATCATGAACAGAAAAAATATATTGAAAAAATCATCATGAATTACAAAATTAAATTTATCATAAAAACAACATGTTTCATATGAAAATGATTTATGTTTCTTATATGCTTAAGATTTTTACATTCTCTCAAATGAATGTCTTCCAGCCAAATTCAATGTCTTATGAAAATACACCATATTAATAAAAATCATCAATAATGTATTATATAATATTACCAAGATATATTTCATTAATAGAATCATATTTCCATTCCTATTTAGGTCACCATAAAATTACATTAAATCCTATTATGGAACGTCAAATTATGTCAACAACATTATATAAAAATGTAGTTAATTAATGGAATTGTCAATACAAAAATGAACTCATATAGATTTTATTTAAGGTCCATTGAATTATTTAAATACTTATTTAGATTAACTAATGAAATTCATTACCTTTTAAAAATATTGTTTACTACATTTATCAAAAATAACATTATCAAAGTAATACATATCACTAACTCAATAATAATCATTCCTAGTGTTAAATTAATTATTTCTAAACAAAATTTCAATGATGAATAAATGTCTTCATGATTTTCTATTTATTATAATATTAGGTTTATTCCTCTTTTTGATGGATTCTAAATTTATCCGCTATACCTCTATAATATAAATATTGACATTTATTTTCATTATATATCTGGAAAATTCATTTTTATTTTATTTTTGTAATAAGACCCCTTTTTATATGGGATGATAGAGAACCTTTAAAGAGAATAAAATCCCTATAATATATGATCAAAGTCATAATGATATATAGAATGATGGAATGAAGGACAAAAAATAAAATCTACAATATCATCTCCCACAATCTTGTTATACATTAGCATAATTCCCAACACCATTTCGATACCATGTCATATCTTCATAATAACAGAAATACAACTACCCAAAAACATTGGGAATTTCACATTACCTTCTTTAAAATATTTCAGGTTTAAATGAAGTATAATTTATATATTTCATCACCAATACTCATCATTGATTTAATAGATATATTATAAAATATTTCATGTGAAATATTTTATAGCCATTAGATCTCGTAAGAGTTAGGATATTTGTATATCATGAGGAGAGTGATGATATAATTATTCCCATTGATTATTTTGGTATTTTATTGGTGGAACATATTTATAGAATAATAAAAGTACATTCGTTTTGACTTAAAACTATACATAATAAAAAAGGTGATTTCATTAAAACAATTATATTATATTAAATATATTGTATGATGAATAAAACATTCATAAACTATTATATGAAAAATTAGACGTGGGGATAGAAAATTATGTCAAGATAACATACTGAATCTATTTTAAGAGTAGATAAAATAATTCAGGATCAAATTTTGTCCCTAATAAAATATCTAAAACACGTATAGATATTAATATTTCACAAAAAATAATTGATTTAGGATTTTAAAACTTGTGAAATTATATATTAAAAATTATTATATCACATAGAGACTTAATAAAAAGTGTATTTGAAATTTTAAACGAAATTATTAAACATGAATGGATATGAGTCACCTATAATAATGTATGTTTTAGGTACCTTTTCATAACTATTACGTTTAATTATTTATGTAGAATATTTTATAAAAAATAAATAATATTCATTAGGTTAGATATTTATAACGCAATTTCACTATCATGTCATGTATATACAATTTATTTTCATTTTTAGGTCTGTATATTACTCATATTCATGAATGGATAATGAAATTAGATGATATTATAATAAGATCACAGAAACATTCAAAAATATTTAAAGAAAGTTTAATGAATAAAATAATTAATACCATAAATACATATTCTTAACAATATAATATAATTATTTATGTGTTATTATGTTTGTAAACACAAAATATTTATTTTATTGATAAAATTTCAGTAACTCTGGATATCCATCATAATAAATAAATATAATTTGATGATATATTTAATATAATCATTACATGTATATATTTTATAAAATCCTCACATGATGTCACTTTTATATTACAAAAATATATATTACAATTTTTATAAAAAAATCAATATTATTCTTTTTATTTTATATTATCAAATTTTGATTCCTTTTATTATATGATATTAATGTATTGAACATTTAATGATATAAGTACAACAAAAAAAATAAAAAATATAATTGAACTCTATAGATAATGATATATAATTTTCTATATATGAGGTCATACTATAGAAACATAATTATATTATAAAATTATTTTCATATGATCAGAAACTATCAAATGGTTTTGAATATGGATAATAAAATTTTAAATTTATTAAAAAAATTATATTGCAATATAAAATTGTTACCCCTAAGGTGGTATTTATGTTATGTGGTTAATTTTTAATATATTTATGTTCATTTAAAATATTCACTAATAATTTTTTTATTCATATATTTTTAAAAATATTTCAACTAATTTTAATAAAAAAATTTTAGAAGATAAAATATATTCATTTGGGTATGATTGGGTATGTTATATAGTGTTAAAATGTTTACAAAAATCATTAATATTAGTTTCCCAATAACTAAATTAAATATTTATATTTCCATGTTATCATAAATGAATTTTTCCTTATTAATATTATATATTCATTGTATTCATATTATGAACTATTTTTATAAATAAAGGTGTTTTATATGTTTTTTGGCATGTTTGAAAATGATCAAAACATTAAAAAACAATATATATTATTTTAAATTTTTATAGCAACCATAGTTTTATATTCTTATAAATAATAATGTTAAAAATTATTATTACATAAATTTTGATAATAATTATTTAATTTTCACGTTTACATTTTATAGTATCCTAAATTATATAAATATGGATTACATTAACAAAACTATTAAAATGAAATTTTTTAAAAAAATGATGAAAATTTATATTTATATTTGGAATGTAAGAAATATAATTTTCTATACAATATAAGATTTTACATAAATGATCTAATGTGTGGTCATTTAATTATTTGCTATTAATGAATATAATATTCTTTAAATGATCAAAATTTAATAAATGTGACTGTTTAATAATTTTATTTTCAAAAAAATATATTTGATTCATTTGAATAATATATGAAAAAAATCACATAAATATAATATTCAATGTGATTAGAATACTTCATTATTATTAGTTACTATTAAATGTTAGTTAATATTTTCATTCAGGTGTAAAATAATCAAAACTGATTAAATTAACATTTAATATCAAAAAAATTTAGTTTGTTGAAATTCATTTTAGATTTTAAATTTATGATTGTAATAAATATCATTAATATATATATTATTTTATCCTAATGATATATATTAAATTTTTATTAATTAAACATTTTGGTAGTATTATTAATAGATATTTAATTGTTAAAAATTGAAAATAGATTATAATTATAATGAAATATTTTAACAGTGATCATCAAATTATTTTTGACACATCATAAAAGTCTCACATCAATTAGACATGTGATTTGACTAGAATGATTCCAAGGTAATTTTTATAATTAATAGAATTTTACGGGCTATAAATTTTCATCAAATGTCTAAAAGTAAGAAAATGATTTTGTATATTCAATTAAAATAATGATAACAATTTTCAATTAAAATTATATATGTATAAACAAACCACTATTATGTTTCAATATGACATAATAATACATTGTAAATATAGTGGAAAAATTAACAGAAACTAATACCCAAAATAATATTTTAGAAAAATGAAAACACAAATAATGTAATAAATTGCGATGTTTTTTACATTAAAAAATTGAATTTTTGGCACCTTAATTATACTATTAGATCAATTAAGATCAAATAAGTGGTATGCAACATCTCACCTCTGGGGATATCCTTGAGAAATTAAATAAATATATTCCCATGGGATATTCTTATTGTTCCATGGAATTACTATACCTTTTAATGCGCATGTGGAAGAGAAAAAGATACTTAAGTTCTATAAGATTCATATAAATATTCGGTAGGATTAAATTTTGATATACTTTCCCATAGAATGGGTTATTTCACCTTTAATAGATCTCACGAGGACACTCCTTTAGTAAAAAAACATGTTATCACTATTTATAAAACATTATATATTCTTCTGTTTCCAGATGAATCATATTAATGAATATATCAAACTAATATCTACTTACCCACATGAAAATTGTATTAAATAATATTATATGTAGAAGATAACATTTAATATAACACTTAGGATTCAGCTTGAAAGTGTAATAAACTATAGTGTTATTACTACCATACATCATGATATATAATTTCAACAAATATGATGATAAAGGGAGGTGGCATAAAACAATGAACCATGATATAAGAAATCATTACTTATGATAATCCTTACAATAGAATTATCATATACTCTAATAAATACTATTACACATAAAATAAGACATAGAAAATTGCATCAAATGAAAATTGAATTTATTGTATATCTCCATAAATCTATCGCAATCTATACAACTAAAACACATGCATTTCATTTTACCTTAAATTGTACCATATACAATATCTTATGAATCCATATCAATTTTACGGATATATTTTATTAAAAAAATCTTGTTATGGTACCATCAACATCACAATGTAACATGTGATTTACAATATTTTTAAAATACCAAAAAAATTAATTTTTACTTACTATAAATGAATTTTTACAGTAGCTCTCTAAGCCAATCTCTAACTTGATTCAGTCAACCCCGACATCTAACCCCATTAAATTTTGTTGTATTAACATGAAATTTTAATCTATAGATCCATAAATCTATAAAATGAGTGTCTATAAGTGAATCATCAGTGATACCCATGTTATAATGGGATCAACAGTGATCAACATGCACCACATGTATACATATACATGTGTTCAACAATATCATCAAATGCTAGAGTTTATTATCTTTAATTTCCTTATCCTGTGACATTGAGTGAAATTTAGATATTTTTTTTTCAATCCCGTATATCTAACTCACACATTTTAATATCTCCATGTATATACTCAAATGTTAAATGAATATATTATGTAACATTCATATTTATTGTTGAGAACGTAAATTCCCCTCATTAAAATAGATAGGAACATCATATAAACTAAATTGGAGTATCCCAACATAACCTAGTCTATCTCTATCAATATACTAGATGTCATAATCATCATTTGTGTGACAAAATCATAGTTATGGTTGTGCTCAAACCAATTTAATAACGAAAAACTGTCCTAAAAACCCCTTTTTTTCTAAGCCTAGAAAATTTTCTAAGAATTATAAAAATGTATAAAGGTAATCATACCATGAAAATCATTGACCTCATATAGTGGAGACTCCTCATATGATTCACAGACCCCTTATATACCATGGATATAGTGTATAACACTATATATGGTATAATATGTGGGTTATCTAATACATATAAATATTTTTTGTTTCACTGTTATCATATTATTTATCTCGATTCCAAAATCTAACAACTGATAACCATTTATTTTTATATAACATATAAATAACCATTATGACCATCGAGTAGGGATAAATTAAAGTCATAATTTCTCAATTCAATTATCATTACATATAACAAAATTTATAAAAACATATACATACATTTATATAATATGAACGAATTATAATGTTTATATTTCCTTCCATATCATACATTTTTTTATTAAAACTATTTTAAGAATAATTATAAAACCTTATATATTCATGAGCTTATAATATCATACCTGATTTTCTTATATATAATCCTTTTTATATAAATCTATCAGTTTTGTTTAGTAATTATATCTATAGGTGATTCGTGTCACATATATATGCTTCCACTAAATGAAAAAAACAATTAAACTCTTTAGTGAGTAATATTTATAAATAATATTGTTTGTTTAATTATGATAGTTAGGAATAATATTGAAAAATTTGAAAACCTTGAATAAATTATAAATCATTAATTACCAAATAAATAATTTTAAGATGTTAAAATTTTTTCTCTACATGAAACTCATTCTAATATTAAATTCACCAATATTTGAACACATTTTATAAAATATTTCATCTAAATGAATTCATAATTATTATTTCTATATATATATTCACATAATAAAATATCATAGACACCATTAGTATAATTTTATATAAACCTTGTTATATAAACTAAAATTTTCTCTTTCTACATATATCTACCACCATAAACTAAATCCAATTTATGATATATATTAAAATTTTAGTTGTATTTTTACTAGAATAATCATTTCGAAAAATTAAAATTCACCTCATCATTATAAATAAATATAACTCTATGTACTTCTCTTCACAATAATATATAAACATATCTTTAGGTTATCATGTGGATAAATTAGTATCTTTAGAGTAGTTGAATATTTTTTTTAAACATTAGATAATTTTCCTTAGAAAAATACATTATTAAAATATACCAATAATGGTTGGGCAAAAAATCATCCCTGATATTTTATGAAACATATGGATAAATTTTTTTACCTATATAAAACAATTATACTTGTACCATTTTCAAATAATTATAAAAAATATTTTAAAAATCATACAAAATTTTTATCAATTTTTTCATCCGATTTTGTTCATAATAACTTCCAAACCCATGAAACTATAAGGTGTGTCACCTGTTATAATTTCATAAAATATATATAACATAATTGGACGAATCTTAAAATTGTTCATAATATATTCAATGGCTCGTTTTATTAATAATTATCAGGGATAAAATTGCGATTCTATAACCAAAATGGATCACACTATAAAGAAATGGATAATGTAGTGAACCAAATTTGAAGAACCTATAGGGGTTCTAATCAGTACATTCATGGAATATAAATAGTGACCCATGCCGCGAACCAATCTCGAGGGGTGTTTTAGGAATATTACATTTGGTGACTCGCCTAGAAATCCCATAATATACCTCTTCACTATATTCCTTCTTAATTTTGGTCATTTTTTATTCATGGAGGTTCACTAACTTCATTTCCTAAAATATTGATGTGTATTTTATGGAAATGGACTCCTATAATTGAGGAAAGCCCCACGCATCCCCAAGATACCTTCTTCTATTGTATTTATATACATTACTCTCTGAAAACCTAATATGTGAGAAATAAAGATGATTTTTTATCAAAACATCATTTGAATTAAATCATGTGGTGATTTTTTGTGGATAAGAACTATTATTCTTATGGTAGTATTTCTTTACTATTTTATAACATTCATATGTAATGGTAATTCATGATATTATTATGTGTTCATACATTGACCTATGAGATCTCATCTGGTGGGGCTAAATAAATTGTGTGAGGTTTGTATTGATGTATTATGTCCCTTGGAGGAGGATTATGTGTTTTTTCCATGGAAATGATAAAAATGAGACTTTCTGAGTAATTTTGTATTGTTTTATACTTAGGTAAATGGGCTTTTAATGGGGTTTTAATGCATGGTTGCATCTATAATGCCTTGGATAAGTAATGTGGGGGGTTTTATTAGTAAATAAAATTATATTATTACTATGAAAATATTAAGAAACATCATTATATTTGGTCATAAAATTAATTCAATATTCTAGGTTTTTGGCGGTATAAATAATCATTTAGGCTCCATAAGGGGTTAAAGGACTTTGGTAAATGATGTATGGGCCCTGGTAGTTTTAATTATTATTCATGTATTGATTCTCTACAGGATGAGACGTGTATTTTGTTGAATATATTGGATAGTCATGAGTGATGTGGTATATTATAACATGTTATTTGAGGATTATCATTGATCAGATGGTTAGGGTTTGTTTTCATGATGGTCATTGTGTTTGAGTCCGTCCATCTTATTGTAAATTTTCATGCGTCCCACTCTTATGTTATATTTTTGTAAGTTAATTATTATGAATATAACCTAATGTGACCTCATATGGTATTGAAGATATGAATATGTGTCCTCCCTTGACCCCCTAGTATATGGTGATTCGTAAACATATTTTATGAGATGTCCATAAGTTGGTAGGGATAGTTTAGTATGCATCATCTGAACCCCCAAAGATAGAAAAGAGGGATCAATGTGATTTTTTTGAACATCAAATGTATGAGGTGATAGCTCATAGTGATGGAGAAGTTGATTACTTAATAATGAGTTACAATCCATGTTGTTTATGATACTATATGTTTCTAATTGTCATTACATATAACAATTAGATTAAGCACAATAGGTCAGGGGTCATAATGAACTTTTTGTCATAGTATCACAAAAATAATTTGGTTTTTACTTAGGTATCTATTTTATGTGATAACATATATGATTATATTACTATCTTATATATGATTATGAAAAATTTGGGTTTTATTATTATGATTTTATTGACACCCAACATAGAATATATATGTGTATAAAAACACTTTTTATATGAGTTACTGATGAGGTAAATCCCTTTATATGGGGATGTTGTAAATGAGGATTAATTTGGATGAGGATATGTTGGGAAAGAATATGGGATCATTCATATAGTTTCATATTTTATCATTTTTTCCTTTAGTTCTTGTATGTTGGTTTTCTTTATGCAGGGATATCCTGACATGTTGTACTAGATACATGATTCCATTTATTATATCATGTGATGATAATTATTTTTATTCCATATTTATTGTCTGTTATTTATAATTATTTTTCTTATATTAATATGTACATTAATAATTTATATGGTGTTGATGGCATAGTCTTCCTGGATTTTTTCTTAGTCCCCCTCCACTAGTTAGTACTCTATTATGTATGGGGAGGCAGACATGATGTCATATTGTTGTCATCAGTCAAACCTTATGATCTTTATTCGGGAATCACAAAATTTTATTATAGATTTTTTAATTTATCAAACTATTTGTTGATTAATAGATTATATATTGGTAATTTTCATGTCATGGTATGTAATTCATTCCTAAGTGTAACTAACCAATATATAAGGGAATGAAAAATATTTTGAAAAAATTATTTATGTTCTTGAATTTTTTTATCATTCACCAATTTCACCAAATAATATTAACATGATTTTTTATTAGGATTAATTAGATTTGTTTCTATTATGGATTGGAATAAGTGGGTCATTTCAGGAATCATGTATATTAATATTGGTTCACATGTCATAAATATTATTCTTTTTAATGATTTTTCTTTAAATTAGTAAAATTACAATGATAATATTTTATGATTTTTCCGAAATACATCATGGGTGTTATTTAAATAATATTTCATTAGTATGTTATATTTTTCTTTACATAACATAGAGAAATGTGTATCTGATGATGATATAGACTCCATCCTTGAGTAAGTGGTAGGTATTTTTTCATGTTTCCTCATTTGGTGTGTCATTTTTTATTGAGCTTCCAATGTGAATTTAAAAGTGGGATTTACAAGCCATAAAAAGTTTTTAAAAGGGTTTCTAATATTTTTTGAATAAATAAATCTATTTTTGATTAATTTTTTTAAAATTGATATCAATGATTTATTTTTTAATAGAAATGATATTCTCAATGCGTATTTATCCCCGTTTGGGTAGTGAATTGGATGAATAAATGGTTTTTTTGAAACTTTTTTAATCTGTAAAAATTGGTTTGTTTTTATTAAATTGTTAATAACCCCATGAAATTTTAATCAATTTGATTCATATGTTGTTCCCAAAATTTTTTTATTAAACTAGTACTCTGATATGCAGTTCCCAAATGGTGCTAATGGCATGATGTACTGAGTTATATTTTTTTGGGTCATTACTGAGACTTTTAAATTCTTTTTTTAATTTTTCCATGCATTTGAGATATAAAATACACTTTTAAATTTTTGTAATGTGTATTATTTCTCTAGGTTAATTATTTATGGTATTTAGTTTTGATAATTTCTTTACATTAGGGTATAGTAATGTAAATCATTAGTTAGTTTAGCTTCGAATTGGTATGTGATTACACCATTAATGGGGTTGTATGGAATGTAATATTTCTTTGATATGACCAGGTGTCTCTATTTAGAGTTATTGTATATTGCTTATGAGGTATGTTTCATGTTTTAGACCTTTATAGGATGCATACACTTGAGTGGTTAGACTAATGTTGTTTTTATTAGGAATAGTATCTTGGGTTAGATTAGTTGCTTTCTAGTGTGTCCCTGGTAATTTTTTATGTGACACTATGTAATAGGACTAGAAAAATAGTATCATAAAATATATGGCTGTTCTTTTTGGCCATTTCATCACAATATAATACACAAAAATTAAATCTTCAATGTAATTAGAGTGGAATACGAGTGGGTTGTTCTCTATTAAATGAGTAATATGGTATGTTGTTGTCTATTTGTGTGGCAGTTAATCACATAGGCTCTATAAACCATTGTTAGTTATTCCTCATCAGTATAGTATTTATCTATTATATTTTTTAGTTTATGTATTAGTTTTTCTGAGAATGAAACCTATTAGTTCCCTATAATAGGTGTATCAACATTTTTGGTATGGTTAATTTGGAATTAATAGTTTTTTGTTTTATTATGAAACTAATTATATTAAATATATTGATATGAG
Organism: Viscum album; assembly: GCA_963277665.1. NCBI lineage: Eukaryota > Viridiplantae > Streptophyta > Magnoliopsida > Santalales > Viscaceae > Viscum > Viscum album. Next base: position 1,801,006,755 of record OY728157.1, read on the forward strand.
ATCCCATTTTCTAGCTTTTTGGTTTAAAGAAAAGAGAAGAAATATATTTCATGAATAATGTTAAGATATAGAGTGCTTGGAAAAAAAATTTAAGAATAGAAAAATCCATATTTGGTTCAATCCATACATATAAAATATTATATTTGATTGATGTTTGACAAATTATATAATAAGAAAATGTCATTTCCAATGAAATATTTCAATTTTAATATTTTCTATAAATGTTACTCAAAAAGAGGATACTTATTTCATTAGTTATTAATAATTATCAAATTAAATTCAATCAAATATTTCATTGTTATAGAGACCATTAATCATTGTTGACATTGATTATATAAAAACATTTTTAGTAAACAATCATTGCACTTCTGTGATCCAACAATAATATCCATCTAGTAGTGATCAAATTTTTTTCCAGTTATCTTTGAATGAGATCGATGAATCTTTAGGTTCCAATACTATCTATTGATCATCTTGGGTTATTCATCTTGATTGCTTAATGTTACTTTTTCCATGAATAAATTCCATTTATATTTTTATTCATTTTATTATATGATAATCATGGGGAAAATTCTAGAGAGGAATATGTTGTACATTAGGATTCTAAGATAAGCCCTTTTAGACCATACTATCTATCTATTAATATACATAATGTTAGTCTTTACAATTTAATAAAATTCATATATTCTCTGAAAATTTACTAAAACAGTGTTTGACTCTATCTCATGTATTAAAATCAAAAGATTATTATTTTCCATAAAACCCACTAATTTGCGTAACAAAAAACAAATTATACTATCAGAATGGAATCTATAATTTGTTTCTATAATAAAACTCTGTCAAAATATCGACCATGGTATTTATTGAATACTAAAACAAATTTTTAATAAAAAAATTATTCCTAAAATATTATTTTTATTCTTAGTTAGGATTTTTTAATTAAATGTATAATAAATAACCGAATAATAATTAACTTCCTAATTTAACAATTACCATATCAATAACTATTTATATATTTAGTTCAATTAGTTATCTATAATAAAATAATTTAATGGTCATCAGAATATTATTTATTTCAATAATTGAATTATGATATAATATAATTGATATCAATAGATACACATAGTGTGACCATGAAGGGTTATTTATTAATAGAAATAGGTAGGATTTTCTATATTCCATGAGTAAATTCTAGAAATGATTCAAGGAACCCAGAAAAAAGATGTTAATTTTACAACATAGACCACAAAATAGAAGTGCTCTTAGTATATTATAGTCCCTTCATAACAATTTCCCATCAAGATTATTTCTAATCCATTTCATCCTCAAATATGGATGATAAATCATATATTTGACAATTTGAAATAAACTAAAAAAAATTATATTTAATATGGTAATCAATTATAATTAAAGGTCCAACATGTCAACATCAATAAATATATAAGGAGAAATTTATTCATTATATTATTCATTAATAACATGTTATTTAGCTTCCTACCAACATACCATAATCATGAAAAAATATGGTCCCATGGTTTTACATGTATGTCAATTGGTTTAATTCATGATATGAATTCAGAGTATTCATACTTGTTTTTGGATAATTTAATATAATAATATATAGGAATGTGTGATCAAATATAAACATGTAAAATTACTACTAGATTTTATTCTCTCATAAATTCCCACCATTGTGATTAACATGTGTGAATATCTAGAGATGATGCATCACCCCCTTAAGAATACTATCACCTAAAAGTCAATATACTAAAACACCCATCATAAAGATTATACAAGAATAGAAAAAGTTTTATGAATATCAAGATGGAATTTCAATGTTCTAATTATAGAGAATATTATTTAATCCCTTCATAATGTGATAAATAATACATGATATTATTATATAAATGTCAAGAAGAAAAATGAGAATTATGTAATAATATGTTAATTTTATATTTTACAATTTCAATATTCATGTAATACATTATAAGAATTTTTTTTCTAGAACACCAATAACAAGAGAATCAAAAAAATAATAGAGCCAAAATACAATGACTTTATGTATGTTATAACTCACATGAAAGTCATGTTTCTGTATAAGTGGACACTATATTTCTTCAATTATGAATCCTCTCACATAAACATCAACTCTCTAAGAAAAGTTCCATTTGAGATGATACATCCAATATATCTTCTCTATATCCTAATTTGACCTTGGTTTCTTGGTAAGATCCACTACAATAGTATTATCATAATAGAGTGTGACATGTTATTTAATGCATGGTAAAACACCTTGTTGTTGTATGAAGCATTGTATCAAAAAACACATTAGATACCTCATGAATTTGGAATATACTCATACTATATGGTAAAATATATGACCATGGATTTCATTGAGTTCATCAAGCTCAAAGAACCTCTGCTTATGGTGGTGATGTATCCTCAAATTATTTTAAATAATCTGGATATGTTGGAAAAAATGAAAATATATATCCCTTAATGAACAATTACTAATGTCCTTATAGATTCGGAATTTATCGTTAATTCATCTTTGATTCATAAGGATATTATTGACTTCCATCCAATAGTGGTCACCTGGGATAGGTTGATAGCTACCTAAAACACTAAATTCTTATTGGAAATCTAGAATAGTATAGAGAGTAGCATACATAAATGAACCAATCACATACCTGTATTAAATACTCTCTATCTATTTTTATCCACATTGTTTTAAGGATAAATTTTAAAGGAAAAATTAATACCATGTCATGTTTGTAACAATCCACTCTTTCATTTGTTTCATACATAATCCCTTTAATATCATTTCAATGTATTTTCTATAACATAAAATGTGTAACCTCTTGTATATATCAAGAGGAATTGTAATACAACGAATATAGATTATTTTAACTATGTCCTTTAGGGAAACATATATTTAACCAACCATTAAAAGTCTATATTATTAGTATTTCATTTTAAATATCTGTTATGTATATGATAAATTCTATTACGAAAATTATTTTAATCCCAATAAACCTCTTGTGGAAGAAATTTACAAATTCATTCTTTATGAATCAAAATTCAATTAATGATTCCTCAAATATAATTTTATTTTACAGGGATTCATGATTTGTTTTATAAATGGACCTTTTAAATGTGTATAACATGTTGGATTCCTATGGAGTGAAAATCCCTTCAGGTTGTGACATATACACTTCTTCAAATTTATTTCTTCCAAATTATATTTTCTTGACTTCAGTTTTTCAAAAACACATAGTCATAGTTTGGTTTAATGAAGACTAGATTTTTGATGGATTTCAATATTAAATAATTTAAAAATTGATTTGACATGGTCAATGAATTGATATTGTTTGAACCATTTGGAAAATAGTAATTTTTTATATGTCAAGACTTCTCCATCCATTTTATGTTTCGTTTATAATACTTATTAGAATCTAGAAGTTTTTAGAAATACTAGTCGTTCTAGAAAAATATAATCATTTATATGATACATGGACTTAATTTCATAATTTTTAGTATTGTAACTCATGGAAACATCTATGGATCATATATCCCAATTTAGGATACATTAGCATTCAAATCAATAATCAATGATTCCCTATTCTTAGTGACTAATAACCCATATCGTTCAGTTTCATTATATAAGGACACGTCCTTTAACATTACATAATAGAGTATATTCCATTATAATTTACTTAGTTACATTCCCAAATAACATTTGGTATAGGGTTCTAGAATGTTTGGAAATAATTCATACATATCATAACATAATAATTAAATATGGGTCCCACTAAAATGAATACATTTCTTTACAAACATATATCATAAAAAATATAACAAGATTTCATTAAAAATTCGTCACCCCATTTAACATTACTTTATTCTTTCACTTATACATCCATATAACATGTGAAAACATTAAAAAATGAAATTATCATAAAAATTCTTCAAATAAATATAAAATGCAGGAATGAAACCATTAGTCCATGAAAACATATAAAAAAATTGAAATCATTTTTACAATGACATACTTCTCACCCATAAAGAATCATATACATAATTTGTTAATCATGAATTTTACAAAAATAAGAGAAAGCATAAATAAAACCATATAGTTATCTTGGGGAATTACATAATTAATATTTTAACCATCATGGATACCATATGGTTTATAGCCCTCATGGATACCATACAATGTAACCCTCATGCATACTTTATATTGAATCCATCGTAGTTGCATTTGGATTAACCATACGTCCGACCTCCAACATACACATAACCATTTAATTTGATGGAGATATAGGTCCCACCATTAATCATAAGAAATTCCAAATAACAATCACATTATAATAAAATAATAATACTTCCTAAAAATATCCATTTTAATTTTGTAAAAATAGATGTTTCAAGAAGATTTTAATAGAAAAGTCCCTTATAAATATCATTAAATTGATGTGATAATTAATATAATGAATAGAATAAGTGAATACAATGTAAATCCATATAATAAAACAAAATATAAAAAAAATTAGTTAAAAAAATCTTAGTAACATATAATCAGTGAAGTATATAGTAAACACAAATGAATGGAATGTAGGTAATTATTTCCCTTATCTTGGGTTCTTCTAACTTAAAACATGTTTATACGTCCCGTATAATGGATAAAAGAGTGTTATTAATATTTTATTGAAACATATTAACATTTATAACACCTTAAATGATTTGTTTCTAACATAATTACTTTTTTTATGAGTAATATTTTTATATTTTGATTGTAACAGGTGCTTAATTTACACGGTTTAAATGTTCACTTCGTAATAGATTTTGTTGCTGAATTGTAGTGAATCTCTATTAGTGGAATAAAATGGAATTAATATATATCAAGAATATTAAATGATAACATAAATAATTTTTTTTCATATGATAATGAATGATTAGATAAAACATTAATTATATTCATTTTGATCATTTTGGAGGCTCTCTGATAATCAAAAACTAGTTTCATAATATAAAATTAAATTTATATATAAGATACTTGAGTTTTCATACCTCATGTATTTGTTTAGTTTAAGAGCGTATAAGAAAATAAAAAAATTGAAATGAAATTAAATGAAAATGAATGAGGATTTTTCACTACTTGATCTCTTCTCCTTGATATCATCATTATATCCCTTAGTTTAAACATTTGATGAGACCAAAATGTATTGGATATTAGGATGATTAATGTTATGTGGATTGGTAATAATTTTGATAATATTAAATATTTATAGGTGTGAGGATAAGAGGGGTGAGTGGTGGTATTTATAGCGGGGGAGGGGGGGTTAATTATTTTATTATTATTCCGAATACTAGAAATAATTTTGGTTATATAACCGAAAATTTTAAATAGATAATTTTAATTATAAAAATGTCTTCTTACAAGATCCATGATTTTATGAATAAAGTATTTGACATATAATGTATATATATAGTAAATTAATGTATTTCAATATTCACCAAAATAATAACTATCTTAAAACTATCACTGATTTTATAATAACTTGAGAAATTAATCATGTTCATATAAAATTAAATAATAAGAAAAATAAAATATAAATTTGATATTAAATATTTTGAAAATAAATTTCCATTTAAATTTTAAAATTAATCAAAAAATTAAAATAAATTTTTATGACTTACAAAGATACGAACACTTATACTTCGATCATATTGTCACTTTTTAGGATTCTTAAATTTTTTTATACATTAAAGGGTGAGGTTACTATTCATTTGGATTATTATCTATTCATATAGGTCATATTATTATCCATAAGGGATAATTAAAAATTGACCAAATTTTATTTTGATCCTATCAAGCTTTGAATATCTTACTAATCCCAACAGTGTATGTCTGATTCTTGAAATTCAAATCAGTGAAGCTGAAAAATTATGGTTAATGAGTAAGTTATTAAAATCCCCTTGAAACATAGTTTCATTATCTTGAGAATATATGTTTTTTTAATTTCCTTCAATATTAAAATTTATTTGCAAATCCTTGGGGTGTTATATTATCTATACATTTTAAAAATTGCAACCTCAATTTTTTTTTTTACATATTAAAAAAATGATGGTACTTTTCCCTCCTATCATTTTCATATTCCCATGATCCATCCTCAACCATATGGTTTTTCAAAAAAACTTTATTTAAGTGGATTACCATTTTCTAAAAAACATTCTCTACTCGATTAAGAACATGAATAGTTTATCTTTACAAGAAAGGTTCTATTCCAGTTAAATGAAATCTGAGCTCCATACTTGAGATGAATCTTGAACATACTTTCTCAACATCAGAACATGAAAAACATCATGTATATATGAAAAAATAAGATTAAAATATACTTGCTGGGATACTGGTCAAAATATTTATAGGATTTCATAATGTCAAATGAAAATTAGAATTTTATTACATTTCATACCAAAATAGATACAACTTTTCCATTGTGAGATTCTATGAAAAACATGATCACCTACCATGACTGAATTTATTTTCCTATTATCATCTTTATAACTTTTCTACCTTCTTTAAGATGAAATTATGAGTTTTTAGAACATTTTCACTTTCTTAGCCACATTCATTACTAATTCTAGTTCCATCAACTTTCTGAAACATAATCTCAAAATTCTAATGTTTGACACCACTTCGATTTACTTCCTCCAATTGTTCCATTTGTATACTAGTATGAAAACTATTATTATAAAAAAAACTCAACTATAGAAATATATTGATCCTAGATTACATGGTTGTACATTTAACAAGTTCAACTAATATCCTCCAGTGTATTAATTGTTCTATCAATCTATCCATCAGATTGATGAAAAAATAATGTACTAAAAATAATTCTATTCTGAATGACTTATGAAGGAATTTAAAAAATATAAATGTGATCCAGGAATCACATTTAGATAAAATAGAAATGCGAACTCCATGTAACCTAAAAATCTCTTTGAGGTATTGTTTCAAAATCATATACAAATACATAAATTATTAAATTATGAAAGAAATTGAAGATTCAGTCATCCGATCAATAATAACCCAAATCAGAATGTTACCATGATTGTTTTTGCCCCTCTATGAGGTCTGTGGATATATTTTACCATTTCCACTCTATTACTAGAAAAAGGATGAATAATCACATTTGATAGTTGTTTCTCTAATTTAACATATTAACATGTCAAACAGTTCACCGTATAATCCATAATATATCATTTTATTCCATCCTACAAGTAATACTCCTGAAGGTCATTATACATCTTAGTATTTCTATGATGAAATGAAAATGGGTAAAAATGAGAATCACACAACAATTCATTATTCAGCTAGGAATAACAAGTCACACGTGATATTTTTCTAAATATCGAAACACAATATTTATCAAGGTGAAATTATAGAAAAATACCTATTTAAACCCAATTCTAGATTTTTTTGGCTCAGGGTTTTCCATGAAAGATTTCATAATTTCTCCAAACTGATATGACTAATCTGGCACCTCAATCAAAACAGAAGTCATTCCCACAACTATAACTTGCATTGAAAAATTTATCAAATCATTAATCAAGGAATCATGTTCATGATGTTTTCAACATTAAGCAATTTTCAAACTATTTTCTTTTCAAGGATATTAATTGATCATGGAATAAGAATCATTTATCAATTCAATACATTTTCACTACCTCGTTTTTAATTCATTTTGAGGGAATATATACTTCATACATTTATGTTTATTATATATTTCACAGTTGGATCTGTATAAATTATGGCTCTAAATTTTCAAAGTGGAAAAAATAGTTCATGATTCTAAATCATGTGAGGGATAATTTAACTAAAGAGGTTTTAGATGTCTTGAATCATAGGAAATTACATGATCATTCTATATTAGAAAACAACCAAGTAACTTCAAAAAATCGTCACCCTAGATAAAAAATTCACAACTTTCGGAATGTAGAACAAAAAATGGAGCATTTACAAATAACTTGTTTAGTTACTAAAAAAAATAGATTTCGCTTTCAAAATAAATTTTTCTCCTTTAATGTTAATATATATACTCGGAGAGATATTCAACGGGAGTTTTTAAAAAATCCTCAGTAATAACATAGTAATCCAAGAAAACTATAAATTTATGTAACATTTGTAGTTTTGGCCATTCATCATCAAAATATTTTAGTATGATCAAAATTTATTCAGTCCTTATTTACAATTTATCCATGAAAGAAAATATTTTTCAACCAAATAAAAAAATTTCTGAATCATCCGTATGACTTATTTTACATGATAGTTTTCAATACAATAGATTACTTGTTTTAATTATCCTCATAGATTTTTTGAAAAGTCAAAAAAATCATCAATAAAAACCAAAACCGACTTATCATAATATTCATGGAATATTATATTGATAAGATCAATGAATAGTGTAGGCGAATTTTTCAAACCAATGGGTATAAAAACAAACTCATAATTCCCGTATCTAGTACGAAAATCTATTTTCGGGATTTCATCCTCCTTCAGCTACAGTTGATGGTTTCCAAATATCATGTCTGTCTTGAAAAAATAATCAACACTCTAGATCTGATCAAATATGTTAATGGTATGTAGAAAATGATACATATTATTTATAGTAATTTTATTAAATGGTATATAATAAATGAATAGTCTTGAGTAAAAATATTTATTTTTAACAAAAAAAATAGGAGCACCACACCATGATGTTATATGATGAATAATTCTGTTATCAAGAAACACATGGAACATGTTTTCCAATTCATGTAGTTACACATGACCCATTTGATATGGGAGTATTAAAATTGGATTAATATTAAGGACTAATTCAATAGTAAATTAAAATTCTCGATAAGGTATAACACTGAGTAACTCATCAGGAATAACATCAACATATTCACTTACAACTGCCACATCACTAATCAGAAAAAATTCCATGTTTTCAATAATATGAGCAAGATAAAATTCATTTTCCTCCATTAAAATTTTCCTATATTCTTAATATGTTATTAATTTTATGGGTTAATTCATGTATTCAAACTGTAAATCTTTCTAAAAAATAACTTATTTTTCTCTATAATGAATCATAGAATTATAAGAAAAAATCTGATCAACGCCCAAAATGACATCAAACTCTACTGAGTTAAAAAAATGTTTTAAGGAAATATTATTCCACCTATAACAATAGAATTATACTTATAATGATTATTTTTGTGACATATCCCCCTTTTATTTATACCATAATTCTGTATCTCATTTGTTGAGGTGGAAATACAAATTTAATAGAATATTTATATGAAATAATAGAATGTATAGACCCATTTATCAAAGAAGAATTTAGAAAAAACTTAGTAATTTAAAAAAGTACCCAAAAAAACATCATTAGATGGCCTAAAATCTATTGATGAAGACCCAATGGATCTCACTGCACCCTTCAGCTTATTATCTAGTTTCTCCCCATCAATCAGCTCTTTCTTTGGTTAGTTATTTGATTAATGACCAATCACACCACATTTGAAAAAAATTAAAGGTCTCTTATTAGAATTTATCTTAATATCATTTTTATTATAATCTCAAGACATATTTCCATACATAACACATTGAAAAAACATTACATTTTTTTAAAGACATTCTATAGAGTTCATTTTAAAAAACATTTCACAAACTAGAAACCTGTATTTCTTACCATCAGATTCGGTAGATTGATTCTTACCCATCACTTTCATTCCTTAACTATTCTTCTGAATTTGTTCAATGTACATGTGATAATCAAATAACTACATTTTTACCCTCTCTATACATTATAGAAGATTTCAATAATGTTTTAATTCATGGGAGGCCAAATCCCTTTGTTATATTGTCCTCAATAATGATTATAAATGGTTTATTTTGAAATCATGATCCTGAATAATATTTTGAGCATACCCTGACAGTTGGGTTATCTTAGATTCATAAATTTTAACAGAATATTACCTATTTTTCTTCAATTCATGTAATTTCATTTCAATCCTATATCGAGCCACTAGAGGAAAATATTTTTCAAGGAAAATATTTTTAAAATCATCCCATTTCGAGGAATCAATATCATCACCGTCCTTTATATTGTTGACCATTAACCACCACTAGCCAGATTCATCATTGAACTGATTAATGGAATGTCTAACCTGTGGATTATCTGAACACACCATGATATAGAATATATGTTTGAGGGATATAATCCATCCTTCTATCGTGACTCGGTCAAGAGATCCACCAAATGTATGAGGGTGTTGCCTTATTACTTGTTCAACTATCATCATGTTCTATTATGGTAGCTCTTCTTATAATATTGCATGGAATCCACCATTTTTTATCTCCTTCATCAACTAATCCATTACTATTACAAACTGTTTGATTTAAATCTCACCAATCCAGGTTGATTATTCTAAAAGATAACATGCTATCAGTGTAACCGACATCAGCTTCTTTATTTATTATACAGAAAACTATTCTGAAGAACATATCGTAAATTAATTAACAAAGTCATATTTAAATAATATATATATTCAAAATAAATATAATGTAAAATTTATTTATGGTATTATATTAGCATTATCTATACCCAAAAATATAAATAAATTGTTCTCTAATACTAACTCTAGGAACCCAAACATAAAAATTAAACAATCTAGTAAATTACTTTTGAATTCACTTCTTTACATTCCAAGATAACATTTTGTTTATAGTTCTAGAATGTTATGACATAATTAATATATATTATCCTACAAGAATACAATGTGGGTTCCACTAAAATAATATCCATTTCATCCAAAACATTATAAAATAAAATTATAACATGATTTCATTCATAAATATTCATAACATTTAAATTCATCCCTTATTTCTCTAACACATACTTATATCTTATGAAAACATTTAAAAAGTGTTGTGAATATAAAAATCATAGTATGGGATATAAAAAATAGGAAATAAACCATTTTTTTATGAATTCTTATAAATATATGAAATCATTTTTACAAATACATACTTATCACTCATAATGTATCATGTACTTACATTGTGAAACCTGATATATACATAAATCAAAGAAAAAATAAATAAAAATATAAAGCTATCTGGTGGAATAACATACACAATATTTGAAACCTCGATGGTTCCTTATGTTTGGTAACCATCATGGATACCTTACAATGTAACCATCATAGGTACCTTATGGTGTAACCATTACAGTTATTCATAGAGTAACCATACGATAGACCTCAAATACACACATACCCAAAGAATTAAAGGGAGATATATGTACTAACCATCATCACAAACAATTCCCAATAACTAGAATTTTATTAGAAAACAATAATACTTCAAAAAAATCATTCCAATTTTTTAAAAATGTAAGTCTACAAGAATATATTAGAAGAAATGTCCCATAAATGTTTCCTATAATTGAAGTATGAATTAATAGAATGAATGGAATATTTATATAAAATATAAATACATATAATAAAACATTATATAAAATTATGTAATTTCACAAATAGTAATAGTTCAATATATTCAATTAAGTAGATATTTGACCCAAAGAATGGACATGTGGTTATGAAATCCCTTACCTCAGGTTTGTCTTACATTAAACATGTTTAAACCTCCTATAAAAAGATTTAATGAGAGTTATTAATATTATAATGAAACATATTAATATTCATAACACCTTATTTGTGTATTTTATAACTTCATTCCACAGATTATTTAATAATATTTTTTTATTTCAATTATTTCGGTTGTGTGACTTACATGGTTCTTATAGTTGATTCATAATGGGTTTTCTCACTAAATTGAAGTAAAACACAAGAAGTGAAATAAAATGGTATTAATTTTTATTAAGAATATTAAATTATGCAATAATTAATTTTTTTCATATATGATTATGTATCACTAGATAATATATTAATTATATTCACATAAATCATTTTGGAAGTTTTACAATAATCATGAACTAGTTTCGTAATATAATTCATTATTATATATTTGTGTGTTAATTTGAAAAAATAAAACTGAATATATCATTAACATTAATATATTTTTCCAAAATTACAATTGTTTTATAAATATCATATAAGGGTATAATGGAAATTTAAATGACATCATCCATGTTGTCTATAAACCAATACATCACAGACGAGGTTTGTATTTTTTGAATAAGAGGGACATTAGAATAGGTATGATGACTAATTTCTCACAAATCATGAAAAATTTATTGTATATATAATATAATAGAGTTTTCATTAGTTTTGGATAAGGATGGGTAAAAATTGTATAATAATTAAAAAATAATTGAATTGGAATTAAAAGGAAGTGAAAGCTGTTTTTACTTCTTGATCTCTTCTCCTTGAGATCGTCCTTAAGGCCATTGGTCTTAGAATTTTGGAGAGTCTATAAGTTCTTGGACATGGGGAAGAGTTTTGTGAAAAAGATTCAAAATATCTCTGAAAATCATAAAATATTGGGATGTGTGAGGAGGAGAGCGTTTCAGGGTTGACATTTATTGTAGAAGAGGGGGTGGGTCATTATTTCAATAATTATAAATTTATTTCTCTCAAGGATAGAAATTGTATTGGTTGATTATGCTAAAAAATTATAAATAGATCATGTGATTTAGAAAAAATGGTGATTAAATTTTACATGATATCATTAATAGTATATTTAACACGTAATGTGTTGATACGGTAAATTACTGTATGTCACTATTCATAATTAATTTATGTATTTCAGAAAAATCTAAAAAGATCACTGTAACCATTTTTAAAAAAAAATCTAAATGTTAGAATGATAATTTGTAAATAAAATAATACATTATTCGAAACATAGAATTTTTTAAACTATAACTATTTAGAAACAACATGAAAACTAATTAATGTCACCTCAAATAATATTATAACCATAAAAAATAATTTATTATTACATTTTATAAAAATATATTTTCATTTAAATTATTAAACCAATAATAAAAATGCAATTATGTATTTATGACTTACAAAAATATCAACACCTATACTATAATAATATTGTCATTTATAAGAAGCCTACATATTATTTATAAATTCATGAGTGAATGTAATATTAATTTAGATGATTTAATATTCATAAGGGAGATATTAATATTCATATGGTTTAAATTATTTTCCACAAAAAAATTAATTTGATCTTATCTGTCTCTAAATATCTTACCGATTGTAACCGTGTATGTCTGTTTTTCAAAAATCAAATCATAGAAGAAACAAATTTCTATTTAATGGTTACGTTATAAATTTATATATTATAAAAAGTGTAATTGAGTAGAGAATCAGTGTTACATGTATTTATTTCTTATTTTAATTTATATGTAAATCCTTTGGGATATAAATATTATCATCTCTCACACAATTTATAGTAATTGTATATCTATATATTCACCCATATGGTTTTGTGGAATGTCATCAGATGAAAAATATTATGTACCATTTGCAATAAAATCAATATAATACTATCTTTATCAAACTACATATAATATAGGTGTTGTCCCTATTATTAAATATGGAATATCAGCAAATAATTTCATTTTATTCTTAGGAGATGTATATGTAATATTCCGGTGATTTCATTGGGTATCCAATAAAGGTACACATTATTTATTTAAGTGAATGTATGTTACAAAAATAAGACATAAAATCTTATTGAAACCCCTACAAATAAAAATTAAACAGTATGCATTTTTGTTCCACACATATGATTATATATAGTACCATTTCTCAGTTTTTGTATCTATTAGTGTATTATATGTGATGATTTTCTGAATGCATATCATCAAAAAGATAATGTAAGACTCATATTAATATCATTTATCACACAATGTCTCAAAGGGTGTGGTTCTAAATTTCACAAACACGATTCTTATATAGTGTATAGAGAGTAGTGACTTGGGATAGAATCCCAAGCTCTTATAAATAATTAATGAAAATATAATATTATTTTTTCTAATAATTTCTATATTCTGTTTTATAATATTTTAACTAATATAGTTATCAACATCATTATTTTATTTTTTTGAGTCATTCAAGAGGATCTGAATTGCTTCAAAATAATTATAAATATAGATATATTCTAAAATAATGTGTAAAAGTTATTAATTAAGATTACCCACCAATTTATTCAACTATAAATAGTCCATAAACATTGACAAGATCTAATTTTAGAATCTCATTGACCCTTTTAACTTTTCTAATAAATGGGACATTATACATTTTTCAAGATTAACATTTGAAATTTACAACAAGTGGTTTTAGATTAAACTAATTGAAATATACATATTTTTGTAATTTGGAAAAATAAGTTTCATTTAAATTACCTATATAGTGATTCCATTTTGGTTTGTGGATTGATTCATCTAAACTAGTTTGGTTATCAATTTCTAATACATGATTTAGATATTCATAAAAATAAGGACTATATGATAAATTTTCATTTCCTTAACATATTATTTATTTATAAAATAAGAAATATTTATTCAAAAATTTTAAAATTTATCCATATGTATCCCTTATAAATAAATATATAATATTTTTGGTAAATAATGATACATAATAACAATATTTCAACATATAAATTATTTCTTTTGGAAATGTCATGTCCTTATTCCCCACAACCACATCAGCAAGTTTTAATCTATTATTTTCTCATTAATATATTTAACCTCATGAAATCTTCTATAATAATGATTGTTAGACTTCATTATTACATATTTTATTACGAAATTCTGTACAAATAAATCAATTTTTAGTAGTAGAGAAATAGAACTCGAGGAAAAATTAATCTGAATATTCCTCTTGTATATTTTCACTGGGTTATTTTTTCATCCAATTTTTTTCACATGTGAAACAAATATTATATTTTTAAATTCATTTCCCCTTGGTATATATCATACTAGAAGATAATTTTTATATACCTTTGGACTTAGAACTCTAATATTATACATTCATATAATTTACAATATGGATAGATGGATTATATCTCTACATATCCTTATTAATATAGAGAATTAATGTGAGAAGATCTTGGAGCGACTTATGTATAATTTTCATATATAAATTAACAACAAATATATATATATTCTTTATGGGATTTATGATAGAATTTGGTTTTTGTATAGTTAAAAATGTTTTTAAATCCTCAAGAAACAATAAGCACTCACTGTACCTAATGTGTATGACTACTTGAGGATTTGTGGTTCAAGATATCAATGTTTATACTAATTGGTTTTCTTGAATATTTGAAAAATGTTTTATCCAACTCTCTTGGGGTATAGTCGAGAGAGATGTTAGGACAAGTTAAAGGAATCGATGTCTACGTATGAATTCATGAGTTCATTAGAATATGATGAAAGCATTAAACACTAAACATATATTATTCCAAATATGTATTTACCATATACCAAAAACACCTATTCACTCTTACCATTAGTAGTTGTATTGGGAATTGAGGATTCTATATGGGGATGGTATTTTTATTTTTATTGGGAAATGCACCCAAGTTATTGGGTTGTTAATTTTTAAATTTTCATTATCGTATTGATGTAGCATCATCGTCTATAATGATTTCAACTCTAGAAATTCTCTAATAATCTCTCCTTAATACATTCATAAAAAAATTAAGAAAATGAATACCTTGTTCAAATCAGCGGTGTGCTTGATTAATTCATGTTTCCAGTGATTGAAATTCAAATGATCTATGGCTTAACCCTCCTAGATCAATCTCACATGACATAAGATTAAATTAAAATTTGAATCATTGAATTATTGATGTTATATTACAGCTTTGATGATTCCTTTGGTTTCATGAAATCAAAAAAGAACTCATTTCCTTAAGATACGAGGAGTAGAATGAAAGAGGACTAAAATCATGGTAATTAATAATACACTAAATGTGAAATACCATATACATATACTATAGAATATAATTAAATAAAATGGGTTACCCATTCCACATATAATTTACACCAAATAAATGATCATTAGATGAAATGTTATGATAAAATAACATTGTTCATAAACACTATTAATATTTTATCAAATACTTTAAGTATATAATGAGTATATAAAATGCTAGAATTAAGTTATTAAATCAAATATTAATTCAAAAAATTATTAAATAAACTATGAATATTAAAATAATATTCATTCATATATTATTATTCAATGTATTAACATAATATATTTTCAATTATTTTTATAAATAAATTCTAATCCAATTTATATATACATGAATAATAATTAATGTATTTAATTTTGGGTGATCATCATTTCTTGTACATGTCTCAAACTGTGTTGTGGATCCCACCATTTTAAATATTCATATTCATTACAATAGGTAGAATCATTATTGTTTTTATTGTGTGACCCTATAGTCACTTATTTTTTATGAGTAGTGAATCCTATTTACAATCCATGAACCATGTTTAGAAACACATATAGGATTCAATAGAGATTTTGAAAATTCCTGGAAATTATAACTCATCCAATGAACACATGACTTATTTTATAATATCTTTGTTTCACGATATATCATAAAGCATGAAAGACCCCTTGTTTCATCATACATTCTTCCATCATTTTTTATAATACATTAGTCTACCAGGAAATACATACTATCTTCTTCTAGGACAATGAATTTATTGAAGGTTATACCATCATGTTCATTTGGGCCTAATATATTGTTTCCTCCACTTAGATATGAAAAACTATATCACAATCATTAATATAATCCCATAAAAGAAAATGTGATGCAAAACAAATCTACCTAAACATGAAACTAATTTCATAGATTCATGGTTACCTCAATGTATGTGATCCAGTTTTACACATTGATAATGATCGATATTTAAGACACCAATACGTATTATAAAAGATTTGAATGAAAAATGAATCCTGAAATATGTGGTTTTCTTACTTGAAGGTCCATTTTCATAATCTCATATACTCATGATCACCTACAATGACCTTCAAAAGATGACATCTTATTGCATCTTATCCCACAGTACATGATGTCAATGGGTAATTTATGCCTTAATAGCATGATTCATGAGTGAAAAAGTAAAAAAACATTATAATTACTGTCATGGTATCTCTAGGTTCACATTATATCCTCTGAAGTGTTATCATGCTTTAATTAAACACGTAATATAATGATAACTTTATATATATAAGGTTGTAGACATATCATCACTGTTCTTTTAAGATGAAAAAATTTATATATCAGACAATATACATGTAATGGTAATAAAAGTACATATATTAATTTATCTATTTAACCAACTTATATTACCAACACATTCACTAGATCCAATTGTTAACAGTCTGATTCTAAAAGAACTCATATTATATTCATGATTCTATAGAGATATTGATTTAATCATTAGGTATTCTATGTTATACTTTTAGGCTTCTATACTAAATATGAAATTGCATCTCTTAGTAAAATCCCTCAAAGTTATAAATCTTTATATGTATATGATTTTTCTTCTTATGTGACATGGGCTCCATGTAAATAAACACTAATATTGTATTTTCCCAATATACTATAAATGGGCCCGAACTACATGGATCATCAATAGTGTTTGATACAAACTTGTGTTTCTATTGTGACTTCTTAACTATATCTGAAGCTTTTATGTACTTTGATTCTGTTGTAGATTCAGGGAGTATATGTTGGTTCATGTTTCCTCATCTCACTACACCACCATTTTGAAAAAATAGATACCATTAATATGATTTTATATCATCATGATCCTTATTGAAACTAGTATCCATGTATCCCCTCACCACTAGTTCCACATCTCATCCACACCACTATGAATATTTTTTTTACAACTCAACTACATTTGGTATGTTTTTAAAACATGTCAGTCCATCTCTACTGAATTATCATGATATCTCCTCCCCATGATTAATGAAAATGCATCAAAAAGAAAGTATAAAGCATGAAACAAATGATAGATCCCCCTACTTAGGAATAATGGATTTTATTTATTAATTTAATCTGCTTATATAATTTGGACACATTTTATTATAGATCTCGATAATCTAGGACATTGAAAAAACCCCCACATGTATGGTTTCATTTATACCATACGTGTACTATTTAACCATATGTACTTTGACATAACCCATGTATCATCATGTATTTGTTTTGATAAATCACATCCTTATTATATAGGATACTTTAGTTGTGACATTCATGGAGTAAAATTCATTTAACCATGTCAAAATTTACTATAGGACATGATTTTTTTTCCCAAAATTAGTACGGATTTACAATATAACACGATGAAAATGATTTCATTCTACCTAACCTTATTATACATAGGTGGATCATTTTTTCTGATTTCAAAACAAAATTTTCTTATAGAAAATTCGAAATGATCATTACATGATAATAATTCCTACTTCAATCAAAAAATGGTCATATGCATCATGATTGATTTAATGGAAATAATTTCAATTATAATTCATTTTTTATGAGTTGTATATTCCAATAAAAAAACATATAATTTTGAAAATAAAATTTATCATTAATTTTATAAGTTTAATAATCATTGAATGTTTTTATTGTAATAAATATTCATATTGATTTCATAATTTTTACTATCTAGAATGTTTCATCATAGTATAAGCCCTGATTTTTATTTATACGCTTCCCTATCAATTATGATTTATATGTTTTTAATATTCCACAATGCCTATCTTTTTATTAAATACCCATTTCCATGAAATCTATTTTACATTATATAGAGGGTTTACCATAATCAAATCACGATTTGGGTACATTTATTAAATCTCAAAAAGAATGGATTCTATAAATCTTTTAATGCACTTACCTTATAATGATTCCTGGTTTTTTATAGTTTCATCATTCTTCATGTGTAATGCTAGACATAACTTAGTGATTGGAAAACATTATCTCTTAGATCCTCTATCCTCTTGGATTTTCCGTAATAATTCGTGTACATGGATAACATCACCATCTTCCAATATATCTAATGGAGATCATTATTATACCAATTCTTATAAATCAATAAAATAAAATTGATTAAATTCAATAATACTACCTCTACTTCTATATTAAAAGTATTCCTTTCCTTGAAATAATTCATGTCATTCCACAATTAATTTTTTTTATAAAAATAGCTATTTAGACAGTATCATATAGTATCCTTTAAATAACATATAATTTTTCACTTCGTGCAATAACATAGTAATTTATCAATCAATATAGCCATAAAAAATACTTATATCCTCATACACATTTCTGTGATAGATTGGTTCTCTCTCTATACCACAAATAATTTGGAATAAAATATTTTATAATATTTGGTTGTAGGTTAATGGTATATGTCTATGTCTATAATATATATCTTCCAAAGTATAATGGAAGAGATTAGTGACTCATCAATGATCTGACCATGCCTAACAAGGCCTGATTCCTCCATTCACTAACACCATTCCATTATTGTGTATGAAGAGGTGTTATTTCAAATAGTATCACATAATCCATAATGTTATCCATGAATTCTTTGTTGAGATAAACTTAACCATTGTCTAAAAGGAGATCCTTAATCTTTTTAAGATGCTATATTTATAATTCATATTTTTTAGTAGTTATATATATAATATTAATCTAAATTACACTAAATTATGTAGATATATAAATAAATACATTATTCATCAGTGATAAGAAAGATTTTTCAAAACCCATTGATTTTTTCTGCTAGAAAAGTATCGGATACCCTAGTAAGAGTTAAATATTGTAATTTAGTTGCTCATACTTTTTTATCTAGTGAAGGGTCCCTTCATCATTTCCCTTATAAACAAGCAGAAAAACACCAATTGGAATCAACATACTATAGTATAAATATTATTTGATTTTTTTTCTATAAATGATTCTCATTTTCATGATCATGTATTATAATACATGGGTGGGTGTTATATGAGTCGTCTTAATGAGTCTCTTTATTAGTGTTCATTATATTGTTTTCTCATTATAATTATATACCATCAATTTGTAAGATAAACTATACAATAAAAAAATTATACTTATAATAGTGGAAATATTTTTTTTATAATATAGAAATATAATCATTTAGTATTGAATATGAACACTGATATTATGTTAATATTTTCTAAAGGAACATAATAAAAATTATTTAATACACAAAAAAAACCTCCAAGAAATGTTATGTCATAATAACTCACTACCAAGTTTAATAATCACTCTAAATATGTGGTTCAATGATCTACATAATACTATGTTAATTTATATAATCCAAATGAATAATATATTTGAATAAAAAATTTTCATCACATGTTTTATCCAATTTTCATACATGAAGATAAAAGTCGATTATATTTAATAAAAAATAGCTAATGTAGAACCATTACCTTTCTTCTTTCTGATAGACTTGAAATTATTATTCTAGAATCATTCAATTAAACATGTAATGAATATGTAATATTTCTAATTTCCCTCAATAAATATATTTTCCTTTTAGGAATCATGTTTGATTAGTTTCGTTAGCTTACACATAGCCTTGTACTCCTTATCCTTTTCCTTTACCTTTTATTCACTATAAGGATCGACATATTGGTATTATTAATTTCAATATCATCATGCATAACTAAGTCCAATAAATATTGGAGAATAATTATCAGTTAATTCATATTTTTGTTAATAATAAATATTGACAATATTGGGAGAAAATATTCAAGAATTGGAATCATTGGTAGTTCGTAGATCAACTTGAAAAAGAGGGATTTATGTCAATCTATGTACTCAATGATCTTGAGTACATGAAGTTCTTCTTTATACAATTTTTATGTCCTGAACCTATAAGGTGAACATGATAAATCATGCCTTTATTGAAATTATCCCTCATTATATAATATTCAAACATAAGATGGATTAATGTAGGCATCTTTTTCCTCATCCATTTTCTGTATTTTAAATGGGAATCGATGAGAACATGATACATTTAAAATCTATTAAATCATATACATGATTCAAATATTCATAATTATCAATGTTGATAACTCTATGATCAGTTTCAATAATAAGGTATGACTCCATCACATAATGATTCCTACCTTGGTGCAGTACTATGTGAATGATCATATATATTTCTTAGAATATTTATCCAGTGTGAATATTTTCTCTATCCAAAAATAATAATATTGATAATACAAGAGTTTTTTTTGAAACTTATCTAAAAAAATTATCCTTAAAATTTAGTTAATAATCAACATTACTACTTGGAAATCACAAGTTGATTCATTAAATCATTAATTTTTTCACACAATTTTATGAAACCCTTTTTTCCCTCATGAATAGATTTTAAATAATCTACCTAAAAAGTATTCTATTGGAAATGATCCTTGAAACCTCTCATCATAGTATAAGATATTTATATTCCACAACTAGGTGAGCTAGAATGTAGGCACAATACTGAATAACTGCATTGACACATAGATTCCAGATCTATTGAGTAAAATCACATGTTCTCATATTTGTAATCATTATTCCCTCATCTATTTACATATAACTTGATACCACTATTTCTATAGAAACAAATTTCCTACCATATTTATTTGTGTCAACCCATCATTTAAAAGATAAATCACCAGTTTTAGGGGAACCATCAACTAGGAATGATGAGAAATATATACATTATATTTTTTCAAATATAATCATAATAAAGATTTCATGAAATAATATTAATTTAATGGGTTAAATTTGTTCATGATTAATGAAACTGTTCTACATTAAATATGTCCCTACATTGTTGTTCACGCAGAAAACTAAAGACGGATTAATAGAATTCAATTGTTATCTCTTTCAGAATTATTTGTTAATTATGTTAATGTGTTATCATAAGAATTCAATCAAAAAATAATAATAATAAAAACATAAATAAAATACTCCCTAACTTGACAAGAGATTCTTTCTTTTGATTGAATCATTTAAATTAATTGGGTCATCCATGAACTATGTGTATAATTCCAGATTTTTTCTTGATACATATCGCATGATACATATTAATCTAATGATTCCACATATCATCTCGGTAGTCGCCTCATATTAGCATGGTCTATATCATATAATGTAATTATCTTAATAGAAATATACTTGAAAAAAAGAAAGTGTTCTTTGAAATGTCAAAAACTCATAAAAAATAAAACGAATATATGTGAGACCTTTATATATTTATAACTAAAAAGTGTAATTATCTTTAAAATAGAATTAATTATTAATATCATCACAAGTGGTTGTAACAATAATTTAAATTTAATTATATATAATTAAAAAAAATACATTCTTGTAAAGGATCAAAACTAGGTTATAGGTAAATTAAATGTGTGATAAAATTAAATTTAGTGTGATTTAAGTTCATTACTAGTTAAATAAGTTAAATAATAAATTTTAGTTCAATTTATTAAATTTGTTTTATCTTGCAATAAATATAAGTTTTCCACCAAATTAAGTATATCAAATAACTGAGATTTATAAATTTATAAATTATTATTATTTGAATATGAAACATTATTTATTTTCAATACGAAATATTAAAATTAGGATTCCAATATATGTAATGGTTTATAAGGGTCCCAAAACCCAACAAGGGATTATTGTGGGACGGGAAGGCTAGGACTAAGGGTGTTCTAGGATAGAAAACCCATGAAAGGTTGATCAAGGTCAGGCAGGCCCATCTTAAGGGATTCTAGGATTATTGATCTAGACGAGAGGCCAATAAGGTTCACGGTGAGGATATGGTGTTCTATATCGAAAATAAGGTGTCACATAGGGGTCCCAAATGAAACTATGTCCATTGGTCAAGCGTGTTCATAAAAGAAAGGGTAGATGATGTAATGGTTAGTTATGTGTACAATGGAATGGGCAGCGGTGGAGGTCTCACTAAATTGGATGGTCTAGGCATACACAGTGTGCCCATAGTGAGGGTTTCCACATCAACATTAGTGTGGTTGACCTAGTTAGCTTCCAGTAGAGGTGATTTTCGAGAGAGGAAAGATTTATATTGGGGTTATGTTAGGATAGGTGAGAATTGGTAGGTTGATGCTAAACCATAAAGACACATTTCCATTTTATAATTTATAAAAATGATTTTATTTGTTTTATATATTCTAGAAGACAACCTCTATCGAAATAAATAAGGAAAAAATTCATTCATTTATATTTACCCTCATAATCCCCCAAATTTATCATTATTGTTTTTATTTTTCTCTTTGAAAATAATATAAATTTAGTCATATTATGGGTCTTTAAAAAAATTTATAATATGAACATAAAAATTATTATATTGGGACAGTATTATTATACCAATTGATTCCATATAAAAATAGTTATAAAAAATTGGTGTCACTAGAATCCACTTGAAAACAACAATTAAATGTGATCATCAATTTTTTAATAATAAAATAAAACTACAATTATCACTATTAACTTTTTATTGTTTGTAAAATATCTATCAATGATCATATCGATGGATGTTGTAATATTTTGGTGCTAGAACGAATTCATCTATTTAATTAAATAAAACGAAACCATTCCTATCTAATAAAATTCATGTGATTTTTATAATATAAAATTATGTTACCAAGCTATGACAAAAATGTCGATAGGGTAGAGAATTTATAATTTTCATCAAAAATGTTATGTAAAATTTTTAAATAAACTGATCCAATGCATGCAAAAGTTTTTAGTATCTAATACAAATTTATGAAGCACAAAAATTATACAAAATATTTTCTTGCCCAAATCAATGGTGTGTTTGATTATAACTCTTATCTAGAAATCATTCATCAAAAGATATAAATCCAAGATAAAAAAGATTATTCAAAAGTGATTCTAGTTTTAACATGAATTATGAACACTAAATTCTAGGTGAAATCATAGAGTTATGTCAAATCCATTATCATCACAACATTCACTATGAAATACTTCTATTGATCTTTGACGATGATCGAATATCAAACTCCTAAAACAAGTCTTTCTCTCTCTATTTTGTGTGAAGGGGCATAAATGAGATTTCAAAATCATTTGTATAAATTTCACATTGAGGATAAATTATTTCATACTAAAATAGTATAACTTAATTAAAATGAAACTATTCCCCAATCCCTATAAAAGTACTGATAATTATGTTATTATTTTTTGGAAATTGTTTATTAGAAGACATTTCTCAAACCCCATGGTGGGGCCCACCTAGACCTATATTCATAATAATGAGAATATGGAATACTCATGAATATTATAAGTGTGTGACCCTCTATTCTATTATCTCGATTACTATTAATACTATTCATATATCAAGACAAAAAGTCTAGAACCCCATTCAGGCCTTTAAAGAGAAGAAAAATTTAATGTAATGATAATCTTTACAATAAACGTGCACCATGTGATATCTCATATATCGTGAAAAACTGCTTATAAAAGCTTCCTTTTTATTTATTAACAATTAATTATAGTTAATGCGAAAAATTTCTTCTATCATGGCCTAATATTTAAGGATGATACTACCATTCTAGTCATATAGGACCGAGATATCGCATTCTCAATGTAACACCCCATGATTTTGTGAAATATTTTTTATTTTTTGAAGGAATTAATTTTAATTTATGCATTTCATTAAACTAATTAAAATATTCCTTTCACAAGGAAATTACTTGGCTTATGCTACAAGCATTACTGATTTGGCATACATTAAATGTAAGAATGACTTTCTATGAAACCTCATTTAATTTTTATAAATATTTAATTGTGATAATAATAACATATATGTCAAAATTAGAAATATGAAAATAAATAAATAATTTTCAAAAATTATTAACAATTATTTCACATAAATAAAACATATCTATAATTAAATATCTATTTCTTTCTAATGTGTTTAATTGTTTTCAAATAAAATTTTCATAAAAAACAATTTTTAGGTCCTTTTTTAAAAAATATTAAAATTAATTTTAACCACTAAAATAAATTTTATTTTATAAAATGAAGATAATATTTTAATTAATAAAATTGAAATTATCTTATGGGGAGGTTTGTTTTTGAGAAACTTCATTTTTGGGTGAATACTAAAAATTACTACAATTTTGTTAAAAACATCCTTTCCATCTAAAAAAAGATTAGTGTGCAATTATTTTCTAAATATATTATAAAATTCACAACAGATAAATTATAAAAAATATTACTCTAATATTTTCATTAGACTAATTTTTTATATTGAAATTATATATAAAAACTTTTTGAAATTTTGAATGTTTTTACATTAAAACATCAATTTCTCTCCATGTCATCAAGATTAGTATTAAACATAATTTTCTCACATATATGATAAGAATATTGAAAAAAATACATAAAAGATGTTAATTAGTATTATATTTTTAGTTTAGAAATATCACAATAAATTTTTATCAAAAATATTAGTGAAGTTGATTAAAATTAATTACAATAACTAATGTAGGATTAAAATTAATTAAGGACTAAAACTCAATCTTAATAACCAAAATGAAATGGAGACATGTAACAAATTAAATTTTTTCCAATAATTAGAATATATCTCATCATATATATAACCTTATGTGTTATTTTGATATTATAAAATGAAATTTCCTAATATAAAAGGTTATGTTAGGAAAAGAAGTAAAAAGAAACTTTCTTTACCCTTAAAATTTATATAAATTTGAGATAGGTACAATTCATCATATTTTATGTTATATATATCATTATGAAAGCTAAATTGATTATTGTTATCAGAATAATATATCAACAAATTTTTATTTTATTTAGTTACATAAAATGCTTAAGAAACGACAATTTAGTGATTATTTAGTTAATAATGTATTAATAAAAAATATTATAATTGGTAAAAGAGATGTGAATTGATTGAATTATTTAATTGATTTATTATTTAATATTAATATATCATTTTAAAAATATTAAAATGTAATATATTTTAATTCCAAAATTATTTTGATATTTTAATATAATTAATAAATAAATAATGTCAAAATTGACATTATTATTATTTTACAACAAATGCCATTTTATTAAATGATTTAAAATTAATAAAAATAAAATATTCTGACAAGTGATTTTTTAGGGTTAAAAATTATTAAATATGGTCTATTAATGGGAAAATTTATCTTTAATAATTAACATACATGCCCATATATTGTAAAAATACTGTTATTACAGTCAATATTTAAGCTGTTTTTTGCGCGTCACATGCACTTTTTTAAAATTTAATATCCCAAAAACATGAAATTAATTTTTTTTAAAAACATTTCATATAATATTTATAATTTAGTTAATATATATTATATAATAAATATAAAATTATTTTAGTCTTAATAGTTAAATTAAATAAGTCAAAAAACTAGATTCTTTAATGAAAAACTATATATTAAAATTGGGGAATCATATATGTTAAGGAACCAATTTGTTAAAATGAAAATATTATTGTGGGGTGAAGAATTTTTTTGACTATAATTTTATATTAATACATTATGTGTATATTTTGGTGGAAAAAATGTATCTTAGACCTCATATTTTTGAATATATTTAGGTATTTAGAAGAGTGACACACCTCTTTCACTATAAAAAGGAAATCATGTTAATCCTTCCTCAAAACTCTCAAGAAAAATTGTCTCATACAACCTCTACCATAGTAGTCTTGGGATATCATTAGCATCCTATTTCATATATCTCTTTTGGTAGGAAACTATCCCAGAAATCCTTTCGCACAAACCAAATGGAGTTACCTGATTAAGAGTTAATATCTTCCCTCGAACTCCTTTATTTTATTTTAATTATCCACTCCATTAAAAATTCATGATACATTCATATATAAAAACAATAGTAAAATAAATATAATCTATTCTGTTATGATAATTTTTCTATCTTCAATTACATAAACAATCATTTAATTGGTAATGATTATTCCGTTTATTTGTATAGTGAATTACCACCTCACTAAATGATCATTGTTCATCATTTTGTTAATGCCTTTCAAATTGGACATTATGATGAAGAATGTATTTATATATTTCATATATTATTTTTATTTTTTATTTTTCCCCCTTTACAACACATATCTTATATACATTCCATTTGGTGTAAATACGATAATTTCATTTGTGGAATTGTGGACTATTGCCCCCTCAAAGTCATGTGATTTGTTTAAAAACTACAAAGAATGTATTAATGATGTATTTCATAAAATTATATGATATATATTACATAATAATGATAATATAATATTTATATTTATATTCATATATATAAACATATTTCATTTACCTTATTACTTTTAATACGACAATAAAAATAGAAACAATTTTCATCCATTTGTACAACTAACCTTCTTTATGAATAGTATATTGGAATTCATGATAATTTAAACTATAAATTATTATAAAAAAAATATTATTTATATATGTTATATTTATTTCTTATTTTATGTTATTTAAATTATAATATATGCATAAGGACCAAATATATTACAAATTGGGACACATGCAGAAAGCAAACAGATATTACCTAAAGTAAAACATTAACATATGATTGGTTATAAATGTGTAAAATAAGGACATAATAACACCACATATGGTATTTTATATAATAACATTATTCAGTAAAATATTTATAATAAACATAATTTTATTATTCATGATTCTTTAACTTATATGAAAAGAGCAAAGACAATAGGTAAAGTAATGTTATCATAGTTTATTTTCATTAGATACATTATTTATTCACGAATAATTTTTTTTGTGGTGTGTATACTACCAATGGAGTTATTAAATGTTTCCTATTTATAAATTTATTATTATTTTAATATCCATTATATTAAATTTATTTCATGGAGTTAATGTTTCAAAAGTTACCTAATTTGTAAGATCTTTTCTCTTTATTTTTCTTCTTTGAGACACTTTTTTTTAAACGAATTTATTTCTCAATGTCTAAATACTTAATATTGAAATGTTATATCATAAAAATACTTCTATTAATTATATTTTAATCATCATTTAATTTTTATTCTCTTAAATGGAATATATGATCCCATGATATCACTTAGTATGTATTTATTAAAACAATCTCATTTTATTTTGAGATTGATAAGAATTATGATTCACTGATGAAATATTATGAACCATCTATCATGAAAAATAATTATTTTTATTATAAAAAATTTATTAATGACATTACCATGTATTAGTACAATTTTCTAGTCTTTGGTACAAAATAATATTATGAAATTGTTTTTCAAATTGTTTTTATTATTTTTCTCTTCGGCCAGACAACTCTTTTATTTTAAAAACAATGTTTGAAAAATTAAATTTTTTAAAGGATCCTTGAATTCCATTTTCAAGGAAAATTGACATTAAAAATGGTTTATTTATTTCAATATTCTTTTATAATTATTAATTTAAAAAATGTTTCAAAAAAATATTCAATATTCTTTTATAGGTATTTAAGAAAAAAATGTTTTCTAAACGTTTTAATGATAAATTTACAAGAATTAAAAGTATTTTCAAATAAATGGTTTTCAAAATTTTGCCTAGATTCATCTAGATGTTCTTATGGAAAAACATTTTCATAATATTTTCCAGTTTATTGTTCAATTTTTAATGGAAAAATGGTTTCAAATTTTTTTGAGTCATTATTTCTATATTTTCAATGTATTTTCAATTGAAATGGTTTTAAAAAGGATTTATATTTTAATGGAAGTTTTTACAAAAATAATGCATATTTTCATAGATAAACAATTTGAAAACATCTATCCATGTTATATTCCATCTGAGATGACACATGTTGATGTTACTCATTCCCATATAGGAAATGATCTAAAGGTTCTACACATATTCTATCTTGAAGGGTGTATGTTTTGATTGAATGATTCTTATGAAACCTATTTCACTATTACAGGTTATATGTTTTTTAAACCCACTTAATTTTACAGGTTATTATTATGATAAAATGATTATTAAATCTATATCTTTTTCTATAGGTTATTATATGATAAAATGTTTATGATAACCATTTCATTTTATGGGTTATAATATAATTTTTTATGATTTTTTGGAACTTGTAAGTATGATTTCATTATAAGATGGATGGAACCTATATCCCACTTGAATTAATTGGGTAATGATTAATAACTCATAAGATATAAATTGATGGAATAATAAATGATCTCTATTTAGTATTACAGTACTGGAATGAGGAATGAGCTCAGTTTAGTAATACATGGCTGGAACAGGGAGTGAACTCCACATAGAAGATGAATTTGTCCATAAGGATAGACTTGTAATAATTTCCTTTAATAATATGAAAATAATTTTATATTATTATTTTCCTATCATAATTCCACATTTTATTTCTATGGTATTTTTTTATAGATTATGACCTTTATTTCTTTATAATTATTTACATATGAACTACCAATCTTTATTCCATGATTCATGTATGTGTAATTTTATACGAGGTGTATGATATTCAATTTTCATGATCATGTTCTAATATCCTAATCCAAATGATTATATTTATACATCTTCCTTTTATACCATTACCAGGCATCAGAGCTCATCTCCTTTTATTTTTTTATCTCCAAATAATTGAGTGTATCTATTATATTTGATTTTTTTATGAATGGATGTAGCAAAGAAGAAACTAGTGTGAGACTATAGAGCTTATTTATGTTCCATTGTTTTTGTTTCCATGCCTCTAAATGCAATATGATTAGTATGGTCTTTTTGTTTTTGTTTGTATAATGTTTTATGTATTAGAAAAATTAAATGTATTGATAATGTATGTCATGACTGGGTCATTATAGATGGTATCGATTGAAGGTTTAGTTATCCTTTGAAAACAAGTATGAGAAAACATTTTTCATATCCCTAGGTATATTAATTTGGCTATGTCTTGAGATGTCTCTATGAATAAGTATATGTATTAGTTAACGTATAGGAAAATATCCTGGATTTTTGTAATTGATAGAGTGAGTGGTTTTCTAGAAATTAAATCTTGTCTGTATACTATAAGTGGATTTGGATCTAGAACAGATGTGCATTGGGTTAATAACTATGAAAGGATGTTTCAGGCCTGACTTGGTGAAATCTGATACATGAAAATAGGCCTTAAATTATAGATGGTTTGACATTCTTGAGGGATTTTCTTTGGGAACTCATGAACACTTCACGAATGATCATCAAGGGTTCAAATATGAGATGACTAAGAATTAATTATGATAAACCTATAGTGTTATAAATTAAAGAAGAAAGTTCCATTATTTAGACATGTAATAAGTAATTTTTGACGATTATATGGTATCTGAATACGATAAATATTTCTCACACCATGCTTTATATTTTTACCCAATGGAGAGAACGAGAAGGATGATGGTTAAAATTAAATTATTCTTATGTTGGAAGTATGGAAATTATCGGTATATATTTCCAAAGTTTGAATATCATAAATATAATCGGGGAAGTGGTACGAGTATTGGTTATATTTCTGAAGATAAAGATACTAAAAATGACATGTGAAAGGTATGTGATGTTCTTCCAAAAAAATTTACATTAAAAAGTAGAATAATTATTATATTGATTTTGTGGAAAATAAGACATGATTCATATTTAATATAATTGGAAATATATATTAAGGAACTCATTGATTAATCCTGGGAAGTGGCTTATGAATAATGTTGGATGAATTAGTTATTTATGTTTTAGAATTTATAGATTATGATACATGAATCATGAAATATATAAACATTTTCAAAATAAGTTTTCATTTAGGATTTCAAAGGATGATTTGAATGGTGATGAATACATAGTAATGTGTTTTCATGGAATTATTAAATTACGATTAAGGGAAGGTATCGTTTGATTAATTCCAAATATTTAGATAATGATGCTTGGATAATGATATGATGGATATGAATAAGTATATTGGATAATATGGATTACCATAGTACATTTTATTGAAAAAGTGGTATATATCATCGATGATGATGTTTACAAAATTTATGTATTTAAATAATATATCCAATATATCATTTCTTATGGAATAAATCATGTTTTCCAAGAGAATTTGTTGTTATTTAGTTTATTATCATGTTTCAAGTGAATATATGATAAGGGAATTCACATGTTTTGAATGTGATATTAAAGAGAACCTTTGTGACATATGAGTGATTACTGTTAATATGATTTAGTTTAATTAATTATAGAGATTTCTATTTCAAACTTTCTAAAGGGTCCTAAGGATAACCATATAGGAATTTTTATGTTAAAGATGAGATAAATCTAGTAAGATTAATTTTTTTTATCTGCATAAAATAATTTATAAATATTGGATAGCTTGCTCAAACTATATTTGGATGATGATAACTGAAGGGATGAAATATCTTGGGTCTCATGATATGTTACTAAATCAGGAAATAAATGGTCTCCTTCTTTTTTATAGAAAAAGGTAATGTGGATTAATGATCCAAAAAGGGTGATGTTTTCATGAAATCATGAATGTATATATTTTTATTAAAATTTATCATCTTTAGAAAAAATGATCATCAACCCTAAAATATTTTCATAGTATATTTATTTCTGATTATTTAGAATATCCCTTAGGAAATTACATATTTGTGAATTTGTTATTGTTAGATTTCTCCTATCATTATTCTCTATGTGTATATATAAAAACGTGATGTTAATATTTCTCTTACATGTATATTTTTTCACATCCTAACTTTATTCTATTATATGGGAATCACATTACTAGTTACATTGGGTTTCCAAAATGGATCCATCCTTCCTTTCTTTATATATGTTTAATTATTCATTTTTATGATGTGGGTTTCATGGAATGAAACTTTTAAGTATTAAACCTTTAATAACCCAAAATAATTTCGGAGGCGAAATTAATTTTAAGGGGGTAGAATGTAAACCCCCGTGATTTTGTGAAATATAATTTCCTTTGTTTGAATGAATTAATTTTAATTGATATATTTCATTTCATTACAATGAATATTCCTTTAACATGGATCCTACTAGGCTTATGTTACATGAAACATTGACATGGAGTGTGTTATTCACAACACTGAGTTTCTAAGAAACACAATCAAATTATTATAATTATTTAAATGAGATAATTATAATATTCATATTAAACATATTAATATGAATAGTAATAACTAATTTTCATATATTATTTTTAATGGTTTCACAAATTATTTTGATATTGAAATTTAAACATATAATTTTTTGTAATGTCTTTATATCTTTTAAAATAGTTTTTTATTGAAAATGCTCATTAAGTTCCTCTATGGACTATAATAAAATTAATTTCAGACACTAATAGAAATTGAATTTTACAAAATGATAATAATTTTTCAAATCATAATGTTAAATTTGTTTTATGGTTAATTTTTTGGAATATTTCGAGAAATGTTATTTTTGGGTGAATTATAAACATTAGTATAATTTCTAAATAAGTATTACTATTCAATTAATTTTAAATTAGCTATTTACATAAAAATAGTACAATTTTAAATATATTAATCCAATTTTGGACAATAGAGTGATTTTTAAATTGAAATTTTATATATAATATTATTGATCATTTGAATGTGAATACTTCAAAACCCTACTTTTGGCCATGTCTACGGGATTAGAATTGCACGTTATTTCCAAATTCATTGATTTTGATTCTGGAAAATAGTAATAATGTGGTTTAATAGTTATTATTTTTTATTATATCAAGATAAAATTAATTTTTTACTAAAAAGAATAGTGAATGTTGTTAAAATTAATCACAATGATTAAGGTATGATTACGATTAATTAAGTACAAAAACATAATATTAATGTTCAAAATGACCTTGAATGTTGTCAAAAAGACATTGCATGATTGTAATTTCACGATATACCATTGTGGATTGTATTTTATTGTTTATTTTGGTATTGTTAAATGGAATTATAATTTTTTAAATATTAATTAAGGAAAGAAACAAAGAGGAAACTTCCGTAACATTAATATTTATAAAACACTATGATATGTTAAAAAAATAATATTTTTGTTATAGATATCATTTTTCAATATAAATGGTGTTTTTAGAATAGTAATTTATCAATTCTTTTTAATGAATATTAAGTAACATAAAATTCATACAAAACAAAAACGTTGTTATTTTTTATCTAATAATTTATTAAAATATATGACTATAAATAATAAAAGTGAAATAAAATGGTTAAATTATTTCCATTAATTTTTTATTTATATTAAAATATCATTTAACATGTCTAGAAATTCAATTTATATTTATTACAAAATTATTTTGATATATAAAAATGAAAATTAAATAAATAAATTTAAAATAAATATTATTCTTATTTTACTATAATGATATCTTATTAAATGATTTAAAATTAATTAAAATAATATAATCTACCAAGTATGTTTCTAGGGTTAAAAATATAAAATACTTTCTATTAATGAACCAATTTTATTCTATAATTAAAATAATGTTCCCATATATTGTAAATACATTGTTATCATGATCTATGTTTATGTAGTGTTATGTGCGTCACATGCGATTGTTTTACAAATTAATATCCAAAAAATATGAGATTTAAAATATTTAAATTAGGTATCATATTTAAAATCTGGACTCTATATATTTTATAAAAAATATTACATTATTTTCTTGTTAATGGTTAAATTATATGTGTTAGAAAACAAGATTTTTTAATAAAAACTAGAATAGAAAACTTGTGTAATCATAGAATTTTAGAAAACAAAATTTTAAAATTGAAATAATTTTATGTGGTATTTGTTTTTTTACAGTATATCACATTACTCAACTATTTTCCATGTATATAGTCACACTTGTAAATAATGCATCCCTTTATTGAATACCTTTTTGGATTTACAAGAGTCTCACTACCCCTCCACTATAAAAAGCAGAGCACTTCACTACTTCCTCACACCTCTGATGCCACACTGGATCATAAACACTCAAATAAAAAAGTCTCCAAAAATAATTCCCTATCATATTGAATAATTCATTTTTTTAATAAAAAATCGAATGAATCATTTTGGCCAAAATAAATTGGTGTTACCGGATTAAGGGGTAACGACTTCCCTCAAACTCCATTCATATATTTTCTTTCTCAACTACCAAAAATTTTATTATTCCATGAATTTATAAAAACGCATGTGTCCAAAATCTACTTGGATATTTTTATGATATTTATTAATACTTAAACATTCACACACATCCATTTAAGGTGAAATGCCCATATTTTTTTACATGTACGGAAAACTACAGCCCCACTAAATGATGACTGTTCATTTTATCATTTACCACCAATCATGGAAGAAATTATAATAGAAAATATATTTATAAATTTAAATATATATATATATATATATATTATTTCATTAATATTATTTATTATTTTTTAATACATATATTTTTACATTCCATTTGGTTTAAATGTGATAATTTTGTTTCAGTATGTGTGGACTACCCCCCCCCCCCCCCCGCCCCCTCAATGTTATGTGATTCGTTCACACACTACATGAAATATATTAAGGATGAGTTTAGTAAACATATATAAAATATTTGATATAATAATGATACTATAATAATTATATATATATACACATATGACCTTTTCTTTCTATATATTAATATGGTAATAAAAACGGAAAGAGTGATCATGTGTTTCTATATCTTACCATCTCCATGAATAGTGAATTACATTTGATACATAATTTATATATATATTAATATAATACATATATAATGAATATAAATTATATTTATATCATCTTTTACATTATATAATTCCATATTCAAGTATAAGGTCTAAATATATAGAAAAGTTTTGTGAAGAATAAAGAAGATATTACCTGAAGTAAAACCTTAGCCTAAAATTTTAAACAAGAGGTTAATATAAAGTCATAAAAACCCTTAAATTATATTCAATTTAATTATAATATTTAATAATGATTTATAATAATCATTCATTTTTTATATAGGAATCTTTTATGAATATTAAGTGAGTTAAGACACAATGTAATGGAATTTCATCACATTTTTAATTTTCATGAGATTCTTATTTTATTCAACACCATTTCTTTTTGTGTAGTGTGTATACTACCCATGGATGCATTAAATTATTATTATACTCATATTTAGAGATATTTACATATCCATTCTATGAAATAGATTTCATGAGGTTAATATTTCGAAATATACTTAATCATTAAGACTATTTTGTCTCAATTTCCCTTCTTTGAGAAAAATGTTTTAATGAACCTACAATCTTTTTCATGGTGTATATAATTCCATATAACAAGTTATATAATTAATCCACTTAATTTAATTTCATTATAATACTCATGCAATTTTTTTAACATGGAATATATGAAACCAATTTAATATTTAGTAAGAGTTTGTTGAAACAATCTCATAAATTTTTGATATTGTTATTAATTATGCTTAATTGATGGAATATAATGATCCATATCTGAATAAAACTCATGATTTTACATAAAATATTTATATTAATGATAAATTAATGTATTATTAAAATTTTATACTCATTGCTACTTAATATATTTACGATAATGTTTTTATGAAAAATGTTATCATATTTCTCTCTTCAGTCGAAATCATTTTTAATTTCAAGAACCTTGTTTTCATAAATTAATATTAAAATGATTTAAAAGGATCTATGAATTTCATATTCAATGAAAAAAAATTTAAATTTTTTAATGGTTTTTATTTTTATTTTAATATTATTTGAGGGAGATTGTTTTAAAAAATATTTACATGTTTATAATGTAAATTTTCACTGGAAATGTTTTTTTAGATAGTTATAATTATTATTTAAAAATATTTAAAAATATTTTCCAAGAAATATTTTTAAAAACTTTCGATGAATATTTTATATATTTTTTAAAAAAGTTATTTTATAAATGTTTTGAAACCTATTTTATATGTTTTTACGAAAAAAAAAATTTTAAATGTTTTTATTGTTATTTCTATATTTTTAATGTATTTTAAATGGAAATAGTTTTCAATATGTTATATGTTTTAAAAATATTTTTTCAAATAATAAATGATATTTTCCTTATGAAATGTTTTCAAAATTTCTTTCAATATTATTTTTTATCTATGATGACATTGGTTGATGGTATTCATCCCCTCCTAGAAAATTATCCAAATGTTCCATTCATATTAAATATTGAATGGTTTATTTTTTATGGAATGTTACCTATGACACCAATTTCTATTTCATCTTTTATATTATAGTGAAACCTACTTATTTTACAGTGTTATTATTTTGATGAAATGATTATGAAATCTTTATCTTTTTTCAACATTTTTTTACACGAATTCATATTTATGATACCCATTTCATTTTAGAGGATATTATGTGATTTATTATAATTTTAGAGAACATGTATGTATGATTTCATTATTATATGGGTGAAACCTATATATCCCTCCAATGAATTTGGGTAAATATTTTTATCTCATGAGATATACATGGATTGAACGATAAGTGAACAATGTTAAGTATTAGATGGATGGAATGATAAATGAACCTAGATTGTTAAATTAATTTTTCCACAAATATTTCTTAGTAATTAATGCCTTAAATAAAATATAAATAATTATATAAGATTTTGGTTCTACCAAAATTCGACATTTTATTCATATTTTTTCTTTCATGGATTATTGTCTTTATTTGATCATGATTCATGTCTTATAAACTGCCATGATGTGTACCTTGACTAATTTTTTGATTCTTTGATATGAAATGTATTGTCTTCTATTTTCATCATCATGTTCTTATACCATTATTCTGATGATTATTCTTACATATAGACCTTGATTACCATTACTATAAATTTGACATCACCTTATTTTATGTTTCCTTCCCACATGTTATGATGATATGTGTTATGATTGATATGTCTAAGAAGGGTACTAGTCAGTAAGAACCTATTGAGTGTTGATTTATCACACTTATATACTAATTTTTATGTTTCCAAATTATCTAGACTTGTAGGGTCATTGGGTGTCTAATAGTATAATGCTTGAAGAATGATAAAAACGATACATAATGTTAATGTTTTTCATGATTGTGTTTTTATAATAAACTCATAAGTGAAAAACTATACCCAAATAATTTATCCAATTCCACAGAACTAATGATACACCCAACACAATATAATGAAGTCAGTGACATAATTTTAGAAACCACATATAGGGGATCACTATGTAAAAAATTCTTTTATAAAAATATTTCTTCAAGAAGGATAAAAACCCATATGACCGACTCATATCACAAATGAATATTTATTTTACTATCAGAAATAAAATCAACATTACATTAATTCCATCAAGTTTAAATTGATAAATATATTTCTTTCAAAGGGCTCAGAATTTTTTTTAAAAATAGTGATTGGATAATTTATCCTCCGGTTATCTAAAAGCTTGTAATTTTGGAAAAACCAAAGGCACAATACTTCCTATGAATAAATGGTGTTACAGTTTTGTTAATAAAATTCATATGTGGGATTAAAAACATAAATTTATAATATTATTATATTTAATAGAATGATATATAAAATTATAGTCTGGATTATCCAAGAACACAAAAATATTAAAAATTCATATTTGTGGGCATGTTATCATAATATCCCTTTTGAGATATTTCTAAGGTAAAACATAATAAGGCTAGGTATCATCTTTTTCATTGTACTCTCATCGGAATGTCAACATGCTATATTCCCCATCATTGAATTTTATCATATGATAGAAAATGTTTAATTATATTTTCATTGAATTTAGATGTTCTCCCCGTAGAAAAAAACTATTATGTCCTTTGAAATAAAAAATATGATCTATTGAATTACTAAATTAATGTATTAGATAACATAAAAATGTATGTTATTAAATTATTAATTAATATTAATTTATTTTAATGCATTTTTTATCCATAGTAAAAACAAATATTTTAAGAATAGTAACTCTATCTAGATGAAT
Source organism: Viscum album (assembly GCA_963277665.1). Lineage (NCBI taxonomy): Eukaryota > Viridiplantae > Streptophyta > Magnoliopsida > Santalales > Viscaceae > Viscum > Viscum album. Next base: position 1,801,044,976 of record OY728157.1, read on the forward strand.
AAAATTAAAATTTACTTAGTAATCTATGTTATAATGTTCTAATAACAAAGGGTTTTTATTATTGTAATTGGTAATGGCCTTCATGTGAGTATTTGGTTAATTGGGTTAAATTAAAGTTTGAAATCAATTATAAAGAAGATGATTTTGTAATTTTTGTCTCTAATGAGTCCATCCTCAATAAAATACCCTAATGTTTTCATTTCATATATATATATAACTCTTAATGGTATGTTCAGATAAATCAAAGTGGTGTTTTTTAATTTAGTTCCTATTTAAAATGATACAAGTACTTGGAGAAATTTATGTTTTCTATGTTGATCATAAATATATTAGTGTTTGTGTACCTTTGGCTAAGAATATGGGAAATAGTTCTAGTGGAGGATCTAAAATAGATTATGTAGAATCTATGTAGTAGAGTTTATTTGGTAAATAATGAGTTGTGTAAAATTATTAATCAAAATTGGATCGAGTGATAATATGAATTTGTGGGTTCTTTATGAGCTCAATGTGATTTAGTGTTGTGAAACCTTATTATGTTTTGGTTGGATGTTATAAAATACTATGGTGCTATTGTTTTCTCTATAAATTATTTTATATAGTCATATGAGATGGTTTATATAATTAGTTTTCAATAATGACCAATCATGAACCAAATTATGTAAGGGATATTGAATCATTGGTGTTGTATGAAAAAATATTAGAATCTATTGTTTATCATTCTGAATCTAGTGGGAAAGCATCATATAGGATGAAACTTGGTAGAATACTAATCTTGAGTATCATTATTTTATTTTGATGGTGAAATTGAAGTGTGGAAGAATTATAAAAAACGAACATCGTAGACAACATTGCTTTTTTACTATTAGGTCAAATAAAGTGATAGGGAATGTAAAATAGTTTGAGATTTAAAATGAAATCATTCATTTTTTTGGATAGTGGGGTTGAATTAGTAACATTTCTTGATAAAATGTATTGAAGGAATATTTTGAAAGGGTTTAACAAAAATGAACCATGAATCATGAGTATAAACCATTTGATAGGTGACACCTTATATATGTGGTTAATAAATGACCCCTTGGTCAGGATGTTTTGGGTGTGTTATGTGAAAGTATCATATGTAGATCAAGTTATGACCCATAGAGGATCAAATAGTGTGGTGGTGATTTTTGGATATTATAATTTCATTGTGATTTTATAAACTCACTATTGCAGACATGAAATTAGATATGTACACTTCTCTGGTGATTGATGTTCTTGAAGAGTTGTACTTTTTTGGAAGGAATATGTGAAATGTCAGAATAATTTTTAGTGGTCCACATGACTATCTGTATTTTTTTTATATAGATTCTGCTTTGTTCTGACTAATCAGTTTTGAAATAGTTTCCATTATTTAAATTTGTAGTGACATTATGGTAAACCGAAAACATAGGATGACATTGGTTATTAATGTATATGTGCGTAAATCGATGGGTTCCATTTATAATAATAACTGTTGATGTGATGGTATCAATCAAAGGTTTTTAAGTCTGACATGGGGAAACTGAATATTAGGTGTGAAATGTGTAATTATTCATGATTTTATTTGGATCTTATATGACTCATAACATATTTCAAGTTGCAATCCATGATTTTTAACAAGATTCAATGGGTGAAGCATAATCCATTAAATTTTTAATGGGGGTGAACCATGATTGTAAAATTGTATTAAGGATGAATTGTGGTTCATGAAATGATTAATGTGATGAACCATTATTACAGACATGATTCCAATAATGACATGTAATTCACCATACCATTCTTGGGGTTAATCTTATGTTAAATATAGGATGTTTTTATTTTTTTGTGTTATCATTTACAGAATCAAGGAAAGTTAATGATATTTATAATGGTTACATGCATGATCATATGTGTGGAATCACTAGTAGGATTTTTGAATTAGTGGTAGGTGTGCCTCTAAGAATATTCATTGTGTGTTGTGGACCGAAGTAAGGAATGGAATATGAGGAAGTTATGACTTCTCACTATAGAGTAAAAATTACATGGAAATTAATATGATTGATATTGATAGCGGGATTAATATTTTTGGTCATAGTGGTTGAATTTTCAAATAGTGAACCCTACTGAAACTTATGGGGATGGGGGAGTCCATATAGAGATTTTTATAACACCTCTTGAATATTAATGCGTATCACTAGATAGAATATTTTTATATAAGTGTATCATACCGAGGTTGATTCATAAGAGGGTTTAAAAATAGTTTTAGGGTCAATATTTGGATTAATACCTAAGGATGTATCTAGGAATGTTTAAAAATATGTTTATGGATTGAAATATTGGTTGACAATATAAACCATGGGTAAAACCCCTTGGGTTTTCTTAATAATTCATGAATTTAAAATAATATTTTATATAATAAATTAATCATAGATAGTGTTTCATGTATATTTTATAGGGTATTGTTAGGTAAACCTCTCATTTTTTATTACTACCCCTCAAGGTATTAGTGAATTTTGTATTTTAGGAGAGGTTTTGGCCTCATTTCATACCATATATTTGTGTTCATAGATTCAATGAACTCATATTGCTAAATATAACTCAGTACATCTAACTTAATGCATACGAAAAACCCAAATCCATTAGTCATATTAATTTTTTTGTAGAAAAAAAATTGTTCACAATGGTTATAACAATATAGTATTAAAAAACATGAAACATATAAAATATGTATTTCAAAACATATTATAAATTATGAAAAAATTTTGAAAGAATTATTATCCCTATCTACATTTTATAAACTGTTCACAGATTTCTCATCTAGGTTTCCATGGTAAAAGATAAAAAATATGGGTGTAATCACATTCTAATTTTGTAACAAACCACATATGAATAATTATTAAAATAAAACATTTAATAAGTGGCATGGACATACTAAATGAAAAAAATTAAGTCATTATAAATAGTAATTGAGGGCATACTTTTTTTTAAAATAAATATTGTCTAGGATAATAAAAATAATTGATCTCAGAGTAATGGAATGTATAATAGAATGAATTAATATAAGTTTCCAGGGAAATGTGAAAAGACACTTTGGTATTATTGGAAGAGATAAACATAAAAAAATTACCAATTTTATCCATATAAATTTCAATGCATTGATGGGATATATAAAATCTATTAATGATCCTTCATATGATTAATTTGAATTCATTCACCATAAGTGTCAACCCGACCTTTCATAAAATTCCCTATGTGACCGCCTACTAAATAAAACAAGGTTTCCCATATTATGATAAATATAAAAGTAAAATATGTCCACATTGAATAATATTATTTTTATGTTTTGGAAAACATCCCTAATCAATATAAAAACTTTTGGGTATAATAAAAGTAATTTGAATAACATATATCAAATAATTTTAGTTTTGGGGGTTTTTTTCAAGGTGTTAGGTTATCTATGAAAGATGATAATTAGTTTCAATTATATTCATTGGTAGGTGAAAAAATAAAATTATTGGAAGAATTAAACATTGTGGTTTATAAAGTTTGTGTTGATAACCTAAGGAATATCAACCTTTTTCATCTATTGTGGTGTATAGTATCAGGAAAACTAAATTTTAATTATATTCATGGTTGGGTAAATGATCATCCAAGCATTACGAAGGAAATTTCCCCAATGGGAATATGTCCGAAGATCACATGATCATTCTAGTATATAATCTGTGGTACATTTTCTATGAGACAATACACACTATTACTTGACCAAAAAATATTTTGGTTGTTACACCTTTGGGAAAAGTATGTTTTACAATGGTTTTAGTAACTATATAAAAAAATATGTGGGGTAATAATTTATAAATTTAAATTATTTAAATATAGTGATAAAAATGGTTAATTATTCAATATGAATTTATCTTCCACACAATATGAAATATGTGAAGAATATAACATGACTCATAAAGTAATAATTTTTGGATCGGAAAGCCTCTCTTTTTTGAATGGAAATAAATTCAATCCATACACATTGAATGATAGGTCCATATAGTGATTATTAAATAGCAATTAATAATGAATATTCATGTTATAAATCTCATAGATTCATTAAGTAGAACACATAATCGAATTTAGGTGAATAATAGAAAACAAGTCTTAAAGATATTGATTTTAGACATAAATTCCATATATATTATAGTGACATCCGATTTTGTTAACTAAACTAATTCATCAAAAAATTTATATAAAATGAAATTAATCCATACAAGAAACATATCATTTTTAATTTTTACACTTCATAAATATTCATTCTAATAATGAATTATATCTATATTTTATATCTACAGTTTTAATTATGCTCATTTTTAATAGTTTCATAATAGTTCTTTATGTATTTATTACTAATCCATGTAACGCCCTGACCCCAGCTACCCAGAGTCGGTGCATTACTTTGTAACATTGGCATGATCACAAAAGATCAAGTCTCGAAAGACCGATTAGTTTAGTAGCCTTGGAAACACTAGATACATTCATAAACGTTACATTACATCATAAAGTGAAAAACTGCAATAACAAAGTCTCCATAGACCACACTCATATCCTCTTATGACAATCCCTGCAGGTCATTAATAAAATACTTCTTCACATCCTGGAAAATATTAAAACATTGAAAGGGGTGAGCTCAGATGCTCAGTAAGGATAAAAATATTTCGGAAGCTTTCATAAATAAACATAAATATTTAAGGCAATGTATGACTAAAACAAAAGCCTTTTAAACTTGAACATCAACAAAATATGGAAAAAGTAAAATGAAATAATTCCATTTACTTCTTCACATGGATATTCTACTAGTCGAATAATCACATGCTATATCAATAACCACTTTTATAATGATGGAATGCATAATGCCAGACATTCTGAAACATTTTCTCAAGGCCTCGACCAAGACGTCTAAAATGATTAAGGCCTCGGCCAAAACCATAAATCAAATTGGGAAAGGGCCTCGGCCAATTCCACGTCTAGTTGTCTCATGAGACCTACCGATGCATCGAGGAGCTATAGCAGGCTCCACCCGTCACTTATTAAGTCCAATGCATTCCTCATATGAATAGGTTTAAACATATCATAGACCATAACTTAATCGTATCACATAAAACATGGATAAAGGAAACATATCATTTTCACATTTCAATCACAAGATATCAATACAACACATTGATATAATAAAAATGCTTTCAAAACCATTTTCAATACCAGGATAAAAGAAAGTTAAAACTTTGTATTTATTTTTCATTAAAAAAACGTAATGGCTTGTAGAGGAAGCCGAAACTCAAATAATGGTCACAGCGGTGGAGAAGTCGTTGTCGCCGCATATGTACGGAAAGAAAAACATTCCCTTTTTGTTGTTTAGTAAAACACTTCTTATAAAAAAGATTCTTTTTGAATAACATAAAAGTCAAAGGGGTTTATACACCGTATAAAAGAAAGTTGTGTATAAAACCAAATATGCCTTAATGAAAGGGGATTGAGACGAAGTCCTTAAAAAGATCATTTTTTATAAAGTAGATATATTATGTGAATTCACTACAAGTACACTTAAATAATGTAAAAATACAAGATAGGACATAATAATATCATGACACAATTTGAAAGTAGGAGATTAACCCAAAGAATAGAAATTGGGTTAAGAAGTTCCCTTACCTCGTGTCCGACTTGACTCAACCGTTATTTAACCTCCTGAATAATAAAATAGAGTTAATATCTACCTTATTAAGAACCATTTTCAATTTCATTGTCCTTTTTATATCACTTATTACAATGTTGTGAACATTATGTAATTATTTAAGTTAATAACGGTCGTTTTGTCGATCTTTGGTACTTGAGTCAACAATAAACATCTTATAATTATGAGTTGTTAATGTGATGAAATATCCATTATATCCAAAATTATATTCATGATGTAGATATCATATATATCATATATATCCAGTATATACATTCATTTATAATATTACGTAACATTTAGAGGTAAGAAATGAAATGCACCGTTCATGGAGACGGTAAGCCGTACGTACGCATGAACGCTACTTTCATTTCTATTTCGTATTTAATGGAATGAAATAATAATGATATAAATGTATAATATAATTGCAGTATAATATAGCATATAATAACATTTAATCCATCCTTTATACATCCCACATATGGTATTAACGATTCAAATCACTTTGAGGGGGCGGTAGTCCGCACTTCCTAAAATGAAAATATCGCGTTTACCCATAATGGAAACCATAAAGTAATGCCATAAATGAGAAATACAGAAGCATAAGGAAAACATATACATAATATATATATCATATATGAAAATAGTGTCATCAAAATGTCCACCATTAGAGGTTTTAAAAGAATATTGAACAATCATCGTTTTGTGAGGAAGTATTTTGCCACCCACAGAAACAATATGTTCTTTAACCATTATAAGAAGGTGTGTGTAAGTGTAAACCAATTCCTTATCATAAAAACATCCTAGTATATTGTATATACTGGCATTGTTACAAAATAAAGGAATAAAAATAGTTTAAGGGGATGGAGATGAAAAATAAAACAAAACAACATTAGAGAAGACGTTACCTTCAAATCGGGTAACTCTTTTTGATTTGAGCCAAATTCTTCCTTGGGAAGTGTTCTGCCAAAAATGATGCTTCTAGGAGTAAGAGGGGGAAGTTGGGAGAGTATTTGGGCAGAGGTTGGCCGATCCAAATGGCTTGAAAGTGTGAATGAGGTGGTAGAGGTGCGGGCCTTTTATAAGAGGAGAGGAGGGGCACTCTTGGAAAGTAAGGAAATTTTACATTATTATAGAATGCTTTTCGGATTATAAAGGTCCCACACATATATAATTCGTGGATAAGGTGATAAGGGTTCGAAATATACCCATCCAACAGTCTTTGGACAAGTTTATGCGTTGGATTGTACATTATCTTTTCATTTTATTAAAATCGTTAAATAATGAGGTCATCGCTGCATCATAATGATGTCATAAATAATTTAATTTATTTAATGTATAAAAATTATAAAAAAAATACTATGATTTAGGAAATCTTTTTATATTTTCAATGATTATTTATAGTCAAAAATATGACTTGTATAGCCTTATGTAAAAATTGTTTTAGTAAAACATTTCATGTTTGTGTCATTTTTTACTTTAACATTAAATAAAAGGTATTTATGTCATTTTCTAACTAAAGTGGCTCCATGGGGTCCCCAAGTTGACCCATGGATTGTCTTGGTCGGCCATGGCACATCCAATGAGGGTAGGACATGTGTCTAGCTCATCACATATTATTAAAACATTATTTTTACCTTAAACTAAACTAATTACCTCTAATCGCGATTAAGAACTTAAAAGTTACTATTCACCAAAAATTATTTTAATCACATTGAACCACATTTTACTTCTTAATGACAACCATGTATGTCGGATTTTTGAAAATCAAATCACAGAAGTGGTAATATTTCATTTAAACGAAAAATTAGTTATTTAACTACCACTTAGTGGTTTCACTATTCATCAAAAATTGAAGTTTTTCAGAACAATGCCAAAATTTCACCCTAAGCTATAATTGATATTCCGAATTAAAAAATGATGCCTATTTTACAAAATTCCAAACATATAAGTTGCATTAATTAATTTTATAATTAATTCCCACTGTCACAACAAATAGCGTGTTTTTAAGAAACAATTTATATCAAAAGATTGGCAATTGTTTATGTCCAATTTCAATGTTAAATTAATTCTAATGACCACCATTGGATAAAATGGTAAAAATATATTCTAATTATACTTTAAAACCACTAAATATTATAATTTATCACTATAAATTATTTTGATTAAAAAAGTTGTTTTTAAGTATTTTTCACTATTCATAAAAAATTAGAAGTTCTCAGAAAAATACCAAAAATTCAAAATAGGCTAATTTCGATATTCCGAATCGAAAAATGAAGTCCATTTTGAAATATAAAATTTCTATAAATTTAAAAAGTGGTTATTACTATTCATAACAGCTACTTTGATTAGTTGCGGTGTTTTAGAACTCGAAGTTGCGTACAATGCAAGCCATTGCATTATTGAATGAGAAGTGTATCGTGGAAGATCGGGGTGTTACATTATCCCCTCCAATAAATTGCGTCCTCGCATTTTGAAATTTTTTTCTTTGAAAATAAAAGGTTGAAAAGAGAAAATACCTTTGTGGAAAACCCACATCAGAAATAAGATTAATAAAATTTAGCCTTAATAAAAGGGAAATGGAAATAAGAAAGTCACCACCAAATTATGATCTCGATAAGGAGAAAATTGGTGGCAATTAGAGACATATAATTGGAGGAAAAATGTAAATATTTGTAGGGAGTGATTGAGGTAATCAATCACAATCAACTGTGAAATTGAGGGCCTCAAAGCCTTTAATCTATATTGATTTAAAATATCATCAGTTCAACAAGACATAAGGTATTAGGATAACACGTTTTTTTGTTTTAATACCCATTTACTAAAGTTTAATAATTAATTCATTCATTGAATAAGATATAGGTATATATATATTTATGCTTGACAATTAGAGTTTCAACCTTCAACTCATCTTTCACTCAAAAAGATAATAGAACTCAAAAATATTATACTTATCCTAATTGTATAAGGTTCCAAATGTTAGCACATACCATTTAGATTAGTAAAATTATTTTGTAATAACCAGGGACTTCCTATAGGCTAGTGGTAGGAAATAAAGGCCTTTCGCACTATGGTTGTGGGTTTGATTCCTGCACCTTTGTCCGACGCGACAGGTTATGCCCCACCCTGTAGGTTGTCCTTTTCCTAAAACTATAGTATTATAATATTCCAAAAATAATCTTCATAAATTTTTTAACCTTAAACAATACTATCCAAAGATCAACTTAATCCACTCCAACCTTTATAGTTATCCAAAATACCTCTATCCGGACTTTCTCTAAAAGGTCTCTTAATTCCAAAATCAATTTATCAGATTCCCCAAACAAAGTAACATTTCTCTTATTGTCACATACTAAAAATATAATTACCTTCATCATATTAAAACCTTACTGAAATCAACAAGTACTGCAGTACAATCCTTATATAAATATATCACATTATTCTAATAACCAGAATATAATCCTTGAGTCCAAAAGCACCATTACATTAATTATTCCGCTTCAACTGTAGTAACAGCATAAGATTGTCCTTGATCCCTTGGCCTTTTCTGAGGTACGTTTCCTTGACGCTTAGGACATTCATTTGCATAATGCCCCATTTCTCTACAATTGTAGCATTCAACATTGATAGCCTCTTTTTTCCCTTGCAATCACGCGCCTGGTGACCTTTTTCTCCACATTTATAAAAAACTCCCATTCCTTTTAGGAAAGTACCAGGGTGATTCTTCCCACAATTATCACATAATGGAAAATCCTTCTTTCCCTTTTTCCCTTTATTTGTCTCTTGTTCCACCGTTCTCTTCTTCTCTTGCTTTACTTTGTTGTCATAAGACTTAGAGAATTCCTTTTCTGTCTTGATAGCACATGAGACAATATCTTCGTATGTTGAGAACGATTGTGATACTAAAGCTAGACGGATAAATGGTTTTAACCCATCAAAGAAATGATCAATCTTACCTCTTGGGTTATGTATATAATCTGCAGCATACCTCGCTAACCTTGTAATGTTGGCCTCATACTTTGCGACATTCTCATCCTCTTTTTGACTCAGACTCAAAAATTGTCTTTCCATATCTGCTTGATTGTCACGAGGATAGTATTTTTCTAGGAAAATCTCTTTGAACACCCTCCATTCCATATTCGATACGTCATCATCTTCCTTTGTGTTTTGAATCAGCGACCACCACTGATCGGCATCTCCAGTGAGGTGGTAAACTGCCATGACAACCTTCTCCCTTTAGCTACTCCCCAAGGCATGAAATATTTTCTCTAAAGAGTTTATCCATTTCTCAGCTACTAATGGATTTGTACCCCCATTTAATTTTGGCGGTTGTTGCCTCATGAAGCGGTCTAACATTGATCCTCCACGTCGTGGATCAGGGTGATCCATACGAGTAAGGTTATTATTCGTAACCTGAGTGAGTTGTCCCAGTATGGCAATAAGTTGATCAGTACCAGTTGTATCTCCAGATCCACAATAATTATCTTGAGCAGGAGGGCAATCCCTACACGGAGTGCGTGCATTGATACGATTTCCATTCCTTCCACTAGGCGCCATTTCTATACAATGGCATAAACTAGATTAGTTTATGAATCAAAATAAATAATTCCATACTCATAAAATACTTAACATAAATTGAACTATTTATGGATATAATCCATAATCATAAAAATGTTTTCTTTTATAACCCTTTATAGTGGTTTGTAAAGAAAATGAGAATTATCCTAAGCATATCCCTCGGGAGTGTCGTAACCAAGAGTGCAGCAAGGCCCGTTGTCATGCACTAGTTCTTATTCGAGTCTAGCTCAAAGCGGTGTTTTTGGGTTTTACCCCGAGATACATCTGTGCCAGAGCCGCCTCTACCTGCTCGTATCCAGACAGGGATGTATTGCTCAGAAAACTCACAACATCTCTACAATAACAAAATTCTAGGAAGTTCATCTATACTAATCCTCAAAGTCTATCTTCGGGCTATGTGCTCTAATCAGAGTTTATCTAAATCTAGCTTCCAAGGTTAGTACTAAACTGGCTCTGATACCAACTGTAATGCCCCGACCCCAGCTACCTAGAGTCGGTGCATTACTTCGTAACATTGGCATGATCACAAAAGATCAAGTCTCGAAAGACTGATTAGTTTAGTAGCCTTGGAAACACAAGATACATTCATAAACATTACATTACATCATAAAGTGAAAAACTACAACAACAAAGTCTCCATAGACCACACTCATATCCTCTTCTGAAAATCCCTGTAGGTAATTCATAAAATACTTCTTCACATCCTGGAAAATATTAAAACATTGAAAGGGGTGAGCACAGATGCTCAGTAAGGATAAAAATATTGCGGAAGCTTTCATAAATAAACATAAACATTTAAGGCAATGTATGACTAAAAGAAAAGCCTTTTAAACTTGAACATCAACATAATATGGAAAAAGTAAAATGAAATAATTCCATTTACTTATTCACATGGATATTCTACTAGTCGAATAATCACATGCTATACCAATAACCACTTTTATAATGATGGAATGCATAATGCCAGACATTCTGAAACATTTTGTCAAGGCCTCGACCAAGACGTCTAAAATGATTAAGGCCTCAGCCAAAACCATAAATCAAATTGGGAAAGGGCCTCGGCCAATTCCACATCTAGTTGTCTCATGAGACCTACCGATGCATCGAGGAGCTATAGCGGGCTCCACCCGTCACTTATTAAGTCCAATGCATTCCTCATATGAATAGGTTTAAACATATCATAGACCATAACTTAATCGTATCACATAAAACATGGATAAAGGAAACATAAAATTTCCACATTTCAATCACAAGATATCAATACAAAAAATTGATATAATAAAAATTCTTTCAAAACCATTTTCAATACCAAGATAAAAGAAAGTTAAAACTTTGTATTTATTTTTCATTAAAAAAACGTGATGGCTTGTAGAGGAAGCCGAAAGTCAAATAATGGTCACAGCGGCGGAGAAGTCGTTGTCGCCGCATATGTACGGAAAGAAAAAAATTCCCTTTTTGTCATTTAGTAAAACACTTCTTATAAAAAAGATTCCTTTTGAATAACGTAAAAGTAAAAGGGGTTTATACACCGTATAAAAGAAAGTTGTGTATAAAACCAAATATGCCTCAATGAAAGGGGATTGAGACGAAGTCCTTAAAAAGATCATTTTTTTATAAAGTAGGTCTATTATGTGTATTCACTATATGTACACATAAATAATGTAAAAATACAAGATAGGACATAATAATATCATGACATAATTTGAAAGTAGGAGATTAACCCAAAGAATAGAAATTGGGTTAAGAAGTTTCCTTACCTCGTGTCCGACTTGACTCAACCGTTCTTTAACCTCCTGAATAATAAACTAGAGTTAATATCTACCTTATTAAGAACCATTTTCAATTTCATTATCCTTTTTATATCACTTATTACAATGTTATGAACATTATGTAATTATTTAAGTTAATAACGGTCGTTTTGTCGATCTTTGGTACTTGAGTCAACAATAAACTTCTTATAATTACGAGTTATTAATGTGATGAAATATCCATTATATCCAGAATTATATTCATGATGTAGATATCATATATATCATATATATCTAGTATATACATTCATTTATAATATTACGTAACATTTAGAGGTATGAAATGAAATGCACCGTTCATGGAGACGGTAAGCCGTACGTACGCATGAATGCTACTTTCATTTCTATTTAGTATTTAATGGAATTAAATCATAATGATATAAATGTATAATATAATTACAGTATAATATAGCATATAATACCATTTACTCCATCCTTTATACATCCCACATATGGTATTAACGATTCAAATCACTTTGAGGGGGCGGTAGTCCGCACTTCCTAAAATGAAAATATCACGTTTACCCATAATGGAAACCGTAAAGGTATTCCATAAATGATAAATAAAGAAGCATAATGAAAACATAAACAATATATATATATCATATATGAAAATAGTGTCATCAAAATGGCCACCATTAGAGGTGTTAAAAGAATATTGAACAATCATCGTTTCGTGAGGCAGTATTTTGCCACCCACAGAAACAGTATGTTCTTTAACCATTAGACGAAGGTTTGTGTAAGTGTAAACCAATTACTTATCATAAAAACATCCTAGTATAATGTAGATACTGGTGTTTTTACAAAATAAAGTAATAAAAAGAGTTTAAGGGAATGGAGAAGAAAAATAAAACAAAACAACATTAGAGAAGACATTACCTTCAAATCGGGTAACTCTTTTTGATTTGATCCAAAGGCTTCCTTGGGAAGTGTTCTGCCCAAAGTGAGGCTTCTAGGAGTAAGAGGGGGAAGTTGGGAGAGTATTTGGGCTGAGGTCGGCCGAGCCAAATGGCTTGAAAGTGTGAATGAGGTGGTAGAGGTGGGGGCCTTTTATGAGAGGAGAGGAGGGGAACTCTTGGAATGTAAGGAAATTTTACATTATTATAGAATGATTTTCAGATTCTAAAGGTCCCACACTTATATAATTTGTGGCTAACGTGATAAGGGTTCTAAATCTACCCATCCAATAGTCTTTGGACAAGTTTATGCCTTGGATTGTACATTATCTTTTCATTTTATTAAAATCGTTAAATAATGAGGTCATCGCTGCATCATAATGATGTCATAAATAATTTAATTTATTTAATGTCTAAAAATTATAAAAAAATACAATGATGTAGAAAAGCTTTGTAGATTTCCAATTACTATTTATAGTCAAAAATATGACTTGTATAACCTTATGTAAAAATTGTTTTAGTAAAACATTTCATGTTTGTGTCATTTTTTACTTTAACATTAAATAAAAGTATTTATGTCATTTTCTAACTAAAGTGGCTCCATGGGGTCCCCAAGTTGACCCATGGATTGTCTTGGTCGGCCATGGCACATCCAATGAGGGTAGGACATGTTTCAAGCTCATCTCATATTATTAAAACATTATTTTTACCTTAAACTACACTAATTACCTCTAATCGCGATTAAGAACTTAAAAGTTACTATTCACCAAAAATTATTTTAATCTCATTGAACCACATTTTACTTCTTAATGAAAACCATGTATGTCGTATTTTTCAATATCAAATCATAGAAGTGGTAATATTTCATTTAAACGAAAAATCAGTTATTTAACTACCACTTAGTGGTTTCACTAATCATAAAAAATTGATGTTTTTTAGAACAATGCCAAAATTTCACCCTAAGCTATAATTGATATTCCAAATTAAAAAATGATGTATATTTTACAAAATTCCAAAAATATAAGTTGCATTAATTAATTTTATAATTAATTCCCGCTGTCACAATAAATAGCGTGTTTTTAAGAAACAATTTATATCAAAAGATTGGCAATTGTTTATGTCCAATTTCAATGTTAAATTAATTCTAATGACCACCATTGGATAAAATGGTAAAAATATATTATAATTATACTTTAAAACCACTAAATAGTATAATTTATCACTATAAATTATTTTGATTAAAAAAGTTGTTTTTAAGTATTTTTCACTATTCATAAAAAATTAGATGTTCTTAGAAAAATACCAAAAATTCAACATAGGCTAATTTCGATATTCCGAATCCAAAAATGAAGTCCATTTTGAAATATAAAATTTCTATAATTTTAAAAAGTGGTTATTACTATTCATAACGGCTACTTTGATTAGTCGCGGTGTTTTAGAACTCGAAGTTGCGTACAATGCAAGTCATTCCATTATTGAATGAGAATCATATCGTGGAAGCTCGGGGTGTTACAATCCAAATTTCCTCATTCATATTTTTTTAAATTATAAATATGGATTTTTGAAAAATATTTGTGATGTTTAAATGTCTGTTATTAGTTTTTATTAATTAATCCTAGAAGATGAAACCAATACCCAACATGTTTTGGGGATTCTTATCAATTAAAGTGTGTTTTCATTATAAATGAATTAAATAAAAAATATAACTACTCCTTAATAAAAATAATAATTTTTAAATATATATTATATTATATTATTATTATTTTTTTATATTCCTTCATGTTTTAAATTCAATGTTATGATCATTTATATGGTAAACATGATCCAAACATTAATATATCCCAATTTTGTTAAATATTATAAGGTGGTTTTAATGTAATATCCCTATAAAAGAAGTAAAATTATAATATATAGAGTATATTTCTTATTAAGTAAATTATGAAATAATAAAATCATATTTGATATCGTATGTGACATATAGCATCGATCTTAAAAAACCTACGAAACACATTTCAAAAAATTAAATCTCATTGATATCATTTGGAACACTAGACACTATTTCTAAATGAATGAAAGTATAATATATTATTATAACCTAAAAATTAAATTTTAGGTAAGAATATTAATATCTAAATTTTTAAAATAAAATTTATATTTTTATTCTCTATAAAATAATAATCATTTATTATTAAATACATGTTTTTAGAAAACAAGTATTTCCTCTAAAATATAGTTTACTCGCCCACTGTTCAAATAACTGAAAATTATTTTTCACCACTTTTATAGTATTTATTTCAGAAAAAATTAAATTTATTTTTTAAATCAGAATATCTAATTTATATAAGGGTGAATTTTTTGAATTTCTATGAATACTTTCATTTTTCAATGAACAGTGAAAACACATAATTTTAATTAAATACAACATTTTATTTTTAATATTTTTAAATTTAAAAATACATTAGTTTCATAAAATAAAAAATATTTAAATTATATATCATTTTAACAAATTTATTTCATTTTAATCTGTTTCATAATGAATTTTGGTTTAAAATATGTTATTTTTTGAACATATTATATTTCTAAAAGTCTTTTCTCATTATGTGTAGGGGAAGATATTTATATTAAATATTATCAATTATGTGAATAAAATTTTGAAAAATGTATTCCATATTATAAATAACATTAAATCTTTTTATTTATGAATTTCAACGATATTTTTGACAATAATTAATCGGGAAGAATATTTTTTTAATTGATAAGGTTTGTCACGACCCGTCCTCGAGACCCGTGTCGTGACTACCCCAAACCCGCCTTCCATAGGCCAAGGGCTGGCGACTAGCACCAAAGACGTAAATCCAGATAAAAAGGGGAAGTCACTGCCTTATAAAGTAAACAGACACCATAGAGTAAGCCATGAGAAGTAAACACTAAGTAAAATTGGGTACAATAGTATGTGCGGAAAGTAAATGGACCAGAATACAAACCCAAACTGAAAGTAAAGTACAACTAGAAAGAAAGTACAGCGACTGAAAGTAAAGCAGCAACGTCGAGCCGTCCACTAGAAGTCCCACCTGAAGGGTTGGTACTGATAGCCTCCTCAGCTCCTCGGTTCCAGCCGTCCGCTCCATGTACGCCCCACCCAGTGGTCGTTTTCTAGGTACCGACCTGCTCCACAATCCTCAACCACGATCAGTGATGTCTGTCTTCTGCATCCAACACAACGTACTGCATGCATAGCCCATGTAGGGGTGAGTATAAGCTACTCAGTAGGGACCCCGAGACCACTGATGGTCTCCGAGAATCCACAAAGGGAAGATACATTAACGAAGTAACATCCAACACTACTTACTTATATGGCCATACATATAACTAAGTCATCAATTCCAGTTCGACTCCAACATCCGAACCCAAGTTCGATCACATCCACACAGGATAGTAAAACCCAATCCACACAGGAATGCACAACACAATCCACATAGGAATTCAAGTAAATCATATCGAAGATAATGATTGAAATTCAAGAATCATCTCACACAGGAATACTTCTTCGTAAGGTGATAGAGATGATCAGATGTAGCCACTGATTCATATATGCTGGGACCCATGTTAGATACAAGTCCAGCAACTCTGTCGGACCCACGTAGGATTCTATAACAGAGCTCAAGTACTGCTGGACCCACGTAGGATACAAGAACAGTAATAATGCCAGACCCATGTAGGATACAAGAACAGTAGTCATCGCTGTCGAATCGACGGAGGATTTCAGTACGGTCTTTATCGCTGCCGAACCCATGGAGGATTTCAGTGCAGTCGTCGTCGCTACCGAAACCATGGGGGATTTCAGTGCAGTCATCATCGTCGTCGCAGTCGCATCCAGCTCTAGGGTTCCCGCACACAGCATGCTCATTTCCAGGAGGGTCTACTCCATGAGCCAAGGGGGTCGATACATCAACTGACACGTAGTCCGGATTTTATGTATCCCAAAGTTCCTTCTTGACATCAGGAACTCAACACGACAGACGGCGCGTCAATAGGACGCCCGGTCTAAGAGTTATTGGCTTTTTAGTTACAGGGGCCTGGATGGGTTTTAAGTCAAAACTGACATGACCGTACTCCAACTGTGTCCAAACCATTAGCGAAGGAATCCAAATGGTCCGTCTCACTAAGAAGAATCCAACAAAGTCGACGGCACGTGAATCGGACATCCAGAGATCAAGTTATAAGCGTTTCCGCTCCGAGGTCCTGGTTGGTTTCGTGTTCGAACCAACCCGGCTATACCCAAAGTTCTCTGAAACCTTGAGTGTAATAAACCAAAAAGACCATCTCGATCCATAGATCACTTCACAATTGACGGTGCATCAATCGAAAGTCTGTAGCCCATGTTACAGTCATTTAAACGAACTATCCTATTTTTAGGGGGTTTTTGGCCCGGACCGACCTGACCCACGACCCCCTGGGTCGGCCCGCACCGGGCCGACCTGACCTGGGTCTGGGTCTGGCCCAATAGGGCGCGGCCGGCCTAGTGGGCGTGGCCCGGCCCCACCGGCGTGGCCCGGCATGGCCTAGGCAGACCGGCCCGGCCTAGGTAGTCCGGCCCGGCCTAGGCGGCCAGTTGGCCTGGCGCGGGCGTGGCCCAAGTGGCCAGACAGCTCGCCTTGGCCGAGCTGTCACGAAAAGGGGGGGTGGGGCGTTGCCCCCCTGATTGAGAAACAGTCCCCTATAATGGGGCCCTCCATTTTCCAGCCGGGGGTTACAACCCCCAGATTTCTCGGAAACTGGCCGGCCAAGTAGGCCGGTGTGTCACCGCTGGACCCCCCCCCCCCCCCTCGCGGGTCCTGCCCTACTTGCACCGGCGTCCGGTGGTTCCGGCCACCGCTCCGCGCACCACCGCGGCCACAGGCCGCGGCCCTGTCCGACCGACGCGACGCAATGGCACCGCGCCCCTCCGCTGCGTCCCCACTCCGGTTTCGGCTTCTTCTTGGTTCTCCGGCGCGGCGCAACGGCGCCGCAGCTTTGTTCGGCCTCAATGGCGCGGCGCGACGGCGTCACGCATCTTCGCCCATTCATCTTGCTTCCGCGCAGTGTCGTTGCACCGCGCCGCCTTTGCTCGTGCCGTAATAAGTACAACATCAAAGGGGTAGGAGGGTCGGCCGTGTTTGTTTGGTCCAACCTCCTCCCGTTATTACGATAACATGCGGCCCAATATAAAAGTCAATGAACGGAAAAGAAAACAAGAACAAAAATTAACCCCTACCTCGATGAAGTCGTCGAATGAGGTTCGTCATAGAAATAAGACGTCGCGGAAGACGGTGTCGCGGATGGAGGCTTCGTAAGCGTCGTCAACGTCGCGGTACATGGCGTCGCGGTGAAGAGGATCGTTGGCGTCGCGGTACACATCATCGCGTCATCGATCTCAGAGGAATTACCATTCTTCGTCGGTGCCGGTGTGTTCTTCGCGTTCTTCAAGGAAGAAGATGAAGTTCTTCATGGAACTCTCCCATCCAACACAACGAAGAAACCCCTAATGAAATAAGACATTGTCTTATTTAATTAACACACACAAGCCAGCATTCCATTTGAAATTCAAAATAATTCATTCAATTAATTGAATTAATTGAAGAGTCTTAACAGTCCAATTAATGTGAGAGTTGACTTGGCATTTAATAAGGGGGTGCGGCTGTGTTACAAAATAATGGGGGTTTGGGGAAGTTGAATAGGTGGGGATCATGTGGGTCCCACCTCAATAATATCCTATCAAGATGGGTTAGGATATAGTGGGTCCCACCTCAACATCCATAAGTAGGTTTAAACTACTTAGAACATAAAATAAAAATTGTTGCAAAAATTTTATTTTATTCATTAGTTATCCCTTTTTTTTAAATAACCACACCCGAGAAAACGCAACTCCAGAAAAGGTGTTCCTATGCAATTACCAGCGCTGTGGTTTCATTGGTACCCTCGGATTTCGATTCTGAGCATCGTTTCAAAAGTCAGGAAAACTAGCTCATTTGTTCACTGAACTACCCGAGCTAAACTTCGAAAATTGATTCCAGGCACATCGGGCCTTGGAATCACGTGCCGTCAGAAACAACGTACTCATAAAATCCCAAATAAACTTAAGAAAAAATTTCCTTTAAAATTTACAGGTCTTTACATTACATCCACCTTAGGCCTTTATGTCCCCGTAAAGTTACAACACAAAACTAGGGGAACAAATAAAGATACTGAGCACGTATCTAAGCCTCCCGCTCCCAAGTTCTCTCCTTGAGGTTCCCGTGCTTCCATCTTATGCGCACAAGAGGAATCGACTGCCCACATAGGACCCACTCATGTCGATCCTCGATCTCCATCGGGACCTCCGCAAAAGTCATCCAATGATCAATGTCCAGCTCCCCATGGTCGATGATATGCATCGGGTCGTGCACGTATCTCCTCAGCTGAGATACGTGGAAGACATCGTGCACTTGGTACAATTGAGGTGATAGAGCAAGGCGATAAGCCACCTCGCCTATCCTAGTGAGTACTTGAAAAGGCCTGATGAAGCACGAAGACAACTTGCCGGCCTGGCCAAATCTCCGTAATCCATGTCGAGGTGAGACCCATAAGAAAACGTGGTCACCATCCTTGAACTCTAGTGGTCTGCACCTCCTGTCAGAATAAGACTTCTGCCAGCTCTAAGCTATCCTCATCCGCTCCTGGATGACCTGGACCTTCTCTGTCGTGGCCTGGACCATCTCCGGTACCACAAGTGCTGACTCCCTAGGGTCTGTTCAGCACAGAGGTGATCTGCAAGGTCGACCGTACAATGCCTCATATGGCGCCATCCCAACGGTGGAGTAGAAGGTGTCGTTGTACGCAAACTCCACCAAGGGAATGTGGTCCTCCCAGCTGCGACCAAGGTCGAGGACAAATGCACAGAGCATTTCCTCGATAGTCCTAATGGTCCTCTCCGTCTGACCATCCGTCTGAAGGTGAAAGGCGGTGCTCAGATGTAGCTGAATCCTGAATGCCTCCTGCAACCCCTTCCAAAGCTGGGATGTAAAGAGAGATTCTTGATTGGAGACAATAGATGATGGCACACCATGAAGCCGTACAATCTCCTGAACGTAGTGACATCCCAAGCTCTATACTGGGCCCTGCTCTCTAATGGGTAAGAAGTGGGCCGACTTGGTGAGTCGTTCGACAATCACCCAAATGGAGTCGTGACCTCTCGATGTACGTGGAAGTCCAGTCATGAGATCCACAGATATCCCATCTCACTTCCACTCAGGGACCTCCAAGGGCTGTACCAAGTCTACTGGTACCTGGTGCTCCACCTTCACCTGCTGTCAGGTGAGGCATCAAGAAATGAACTCTGCTAAAGCCTTCTTCATACCCAAACACCAGTGCTGTCGTCTGAGATCCTGGTACATCTTCGCCACTCCTAGATATGCCGCTAAAGGGGAAGTGTGAAACTCCCCCAACACCTCCTCCCGAAAAGCAGCTGGTACCATAGTACATCCTCTGAAAATGACATCGTGCTCTCCTCCTATAGAGAATCCATCAGGTTCCTGTCCTGAGTATATCTGTGCATGCCACGTCTCATAGTCAACGTCCCCATGTTGTGCCTCTCTGTCCCTCTGTAGTAGTGGATAAGTGACTGTGAGTGATAGAAGAAAGTATGCTCCATCTCTATACACGAAGGATATCTGCAAAGCGGCTAGCTGCTCCGTCGCATCTCCAAGTAGCTGAATGCCCGTCCTCCTGATGAGTGCATCGACTACTAAATTCCCCTTTCCAGGAGTATAGACTATCTCAAAGTCATAGTCCTGGAGTAACACGAGTCATCTCCGTTGTCTCAGGTTCAGGTCCATCTGCGAGAAGATTTACCTGAGACTCTGGTGGTCAGAATAGACTGTAAGGCGCTCGCCCATCAGATAGTGTCACCACATCTTCAGAGCGAAGACCACTGCTACTAACTCCAGGTCATGGGTATTTTAGTTCTTCTCATGCTTCCTCAACTGTCGTGATCCATAGGCGATCACTTATCACTCCTACATCCGGACACATCTGAGCTCGATCCCTAATGCATCACAGTAGACTACGTACCCTACTCCCTCCTCTGGTAGCCTCAAGATAGGTGTGCTGGTCAGCCTCTGTCTAAGCTCTTGGAAGCTCTGCTGACATCTCTCTGACCACACAAAGGGCATACCCTTCATCGTCAAATCTGAAAGTGGTGCCGCAACTCTGGAAAAGTATGGCACAAATCTCCTGTAGTAGCCAACTAGTCCCGAGAGACTCTGCACCTCAGTCACGCTCCTGGGTGGCTCCCAAGCTAGCACTTCCTGGATCTTCATAGGATCGACCACAACTGCCATCTCAGAGATGACATGTCCCAAGAAGTGGACCTCACGTAACCAGAACAGAAACTTTGAGAGCTTACCAAAAAGCTGGTGCTCTCGGAGTGTGTCCAGTACAACCCACAATTGGTAGGCGTACTCCTCCTCAGTGGTCGAGTATATCGAAATGTCGTCGATGAAGACCACGACAAATCGATAGAGGTATAGCTGAAACATCCTGTTCATGAGACTCATGAACACCACTGGAGCATTGGTTATGCTGAATGGCATAACCAAGAACTCATAGTGGCCATACTGACATCTGAAGGCCGTCTTCTGCACATCCTCGTCCCGAACTCTGAGTTGATGATAGCCTGAACTGAGGTCTATCTTCGAGATCCATTGTGCTCCCTTGAGCTGATTGAAGAGGTCGTCAATCCTCGGTAGTGGTTACTTGTTCCTCACGGTCACCTGGTTCAGGTGACGATAGTTGGCACATAGTCGCAAGCTCCCGTCCGCCTTCTTGGCAAACAAAATCGGGGAAGCCCAAGGTAAAACACTAGGTCAGATGAATCCCTTGCCATGAAAGTCCTCCAACTGTACATGTAGCTCTCGAAGCTCAGCAGGGGCCATCCGATATGCTGGAGTGGATATCGGGGTTGTCACAGGGTATAGGTCAATATAAAAGTCTACCACTCTACGAGGAGGTAGTCCTGGAATGACATCAGGGAAAACGTCTTCATACTAATCCACCACTGCAGAAAAACTTGGACTCCGCACATCAACTACTCCTAGGATGGGACTAGCCAACTGATGAGTGATCGGTTGTCCTCTCCTTTGCGTTAGTCCATCCTATGCTATTAAGGCTCCCTTCTCGCCGGTGAAGGTGAACCTTCTCCCATCGGTGTGAACACATCACACCTTGCGCCTAATACAGTCGATCTGAGTATGGATTGTAGATAACAAATCCATGCCCAAGATGACCTCGTAAGGACTCAACATCGATACAAGAAGATCCCAGCTGAAGCTCTCACCTCCTAGAGTAAGCTCACACTGTCAGCACAAGTGCGTAATTGTTGATTCTGCTCCCGTAGGAGTCTCTAGCCGTAAGGATCGAGCTAACGGCTCCGTCGGAATCTACGACCCCCGAACAAGGATAGCAGTAATAAAAGAATGACTCACTCTTGTTTCTATAAGAACTACAGCAAGGGTGGATTAGACACAGATAGTACCTCAAATCATCTCTGGCACACCGTGGTCATAGGCCTCCCCTGCCTGAAGCTGAGACTGTCTCTGCCCGCCAGCTCCCTGTGGTCGGGGTGGACCTCCTGGTGGTGGTGGTGGTAAAGCCTCAAAGTGTCACCCACCAACCGCTGCTTGGCCAGCTCCACTGCCTCATCCACTTGCTCCCTGCAGACCGCCACGGTCGACCCTCTGCCTCAACCTATGTGGCCCCTCAACCGTCTGCTGCTCCTCTGCACGGCGGTTCGGGCAGTCACGAGCCATGTGGCTCTGCCCGCTGCAGGCGTAGCACTGTCTGCTCCTCGGAAGGCTGGCACTGCGCCACGTGCCTCGTACCTCTGATCCAGTGTCCTGAGGTCGTCCACCTGATGTTCTGATCCTCCTAGACCCCTGTGATGTCTTTCGACTACCAGCTATAGACGACTCTACTATATGCCGCCATGTGGTAGGTCTCACTACTAGTGTAGGCTCAGTATGAAAGCTCTCTATGAGAAGGGCTCACTCAAGTACTCCTGCCTATGTTGGAATTCTGAGGGAGATCATCGATGCCCTTATCTCATGCCTCAGTCCCTACTCGAAATTCCGGGCTCGGAAGAATGGGTCTCGTACCATGTCCGTCAAATAGCGCGAGAGATCGGTAAATCTCGCCGAGTACTGGGCGGCCGTCATGCTACCCTACCGCAGCTGTAGTAGCTCCTGGATGCGCACCACATGGAGGGTGGCTTAGAATAACTCGGAGAGGAAGAGGCTCTCAAAGTCCGTCCAGAGGAGAGATGCCTCGTCGTGCACCTGGAGCATCAAGATCCACTATATTCATGCTGCCGCGTGTAGGAGGCTCGCTTCAAGGATCACCATTAGGTCAGCTAGTGTCCTCACTAACCTGAAAACTCTCACAACCACCTCCAGCCAATCCTTGGATGCCTGAGGGTCCATCTCCTCGTGGAACCTGGGCGGTCTATGACACTGGAACTTGTGCAGTGCACTAAGGCAATGTTCAATCTCAGCGGCTGGGGCTGGTGGCATTGGTGGCTCGGCGGGTAGAGGTACCACCGGTGCCTCCACTATAAGAGGTCCCTACACCGAGGCCTCGTCGCTCGGTGGTCTATCTTCTTGCACAAAGCTCGGAACCCTAGCTGGTTTCCGTCATGGGGCCATGATGAAAAGAAATAGGTGTGCCACGGTCAAAATAGTATACATGGTGAGCTGACGCAAATTAATAACACATAAAACTTTTGAAACACACATGCAATCAATGTTTTCGTGAATTGAGTCGGAAATCAGGCGTCAGGGGCCTGGTGTACGGATACATCGGTCGCCGCACCAACACTGGACACCCTGGACTAATAACCACACTCAGTACCCTTAACACTATTGCTTCACATAGAATAAAGATCAGAGTCCTGAGTTCTGCGTTAGAACCGAACTCCTCTGATAACAATCTGTCACGACCCATCATCGAGACCCATGCCTTGACTACCCCAAGCCCGACTTCCATAGGCCAGGGGCTGGAGACTAGCACCAAAGGCGTAAATCCTGATAAAAAGGGGAATGCATTACCTTATAAAGTAAACAAAAACCACAGAGTACGCCACCAGAAGTAAAAACTAAGTAAAACTGGGTACAACAGTAAGTGCGGAATGTAAATGGGCTAGAATACAAACCCAAAGTGAAAGTAAAGTACAACTGGAGAGAAAGTACTGAAACTGAAAGTAAAGAAGCAACGTCGAGCCGTCCACTGGAATTACCACATGAAAGGTGGGTACAGATAGCCTCCTCATCTCCTCGGGTCTAGCCGTCCTTTCCATGTACGTCCCGCCCAGTGGTCCTCCTCCAGGAACCGACCTGCTCCACAAGCCTCAACCACAAGCAGTGTTTTCCGTCGTCTTCATCCAACACAACGTAGTGCGGGCATAGCCCGTGCAGGGGTGAGTATATGCTACTCAGTAGGGACCCTGAGACCCCCAACGGTCTCCCAGAATCCACAAAGGATAATCCACAAAGGAAAGATACAATCACGAAGTAACATCCAACACTACTTAGGTATATGGACATACATATACCTATGTCATCAATTCCAGTTTGGCTCCAATATATGAGCCCAAGTTCAATTACGTCCACAAAGGATAGTACAATCCAACCAACATAGGAATGGACAACACAATCCATATAGGAAATCAAGTCAATCACATCAAAGATAATGATTGAAAGTCAAGACTCAGCTCACAAAGGTACATTTCTTCGTATGGTGATAGAGATGATCATATGTAGCCACTGATTCATCTATGCTGGGACCCACTTAGGATACTAAACCAGCTAAGCTGTCAGACCCACGTAGGATACAAGTCCAGCTACTCTGTCGAAACCACATTGGATACTACAACAGAGGTAAAGTACTGCCAGACCCATGTAGGATACAAGAATTGTAATACTTCCAGACCCACGTAGGATACAAGAACAGTAGTCATCACCGTCGAACCCACGTAGGATTTCTGTACGGTCTTCATCGCTACCGAACCCATGGAGGATTTCAGTGTAGTCGTCGTCGCTGCCGAACCCACAGAGGATTTCAGTGCAGTCATCATCGTCGTCGTAGTCGCAGCCAGCTCTAGGGTTCCCGCACACAGCATGCTCGTTTCCGGGAGGGTCCGCTCCACGATCCAAGGGGTTCGATACATCAACTGACATATAGTCCGGATTTGATGTATCCCAAAGTTCTATCTCGACATAGGGAACTCAACACGATAGACGACACATCAATCGAACGCCCGGTCTAAGAGTTATTGGCATTTTCGTTCCAGGGGCCCAGTTTCTTTTTAAGTAAAAAACAACCCGAACATACTCCAACTGCGTCCAAACCTCGAGCGGAGTAAGCCAAAAGGTCCGTCTCACTATGTGGAATCCAACAATGTCGACGACATGTCAATCGGACGTCCGTAGCTCTAGTTATAAGCGTTTCCGCTCCGAGGGCCCGGTTGGTTTCATGTTCGAACCAACCTGGCCATTCCCAAAGTTCTCTGAAACCTTGAGTGTAATATATTGAAACGACTGTCTCAATTGAAGGATCACATCGCAACTGATGGTGCATCGATCAGAGGTCTGTAACCCATGTTACAGGCATTTAAATGAACTGTTCGGTTTTTAGGGGGTTTTGGGCCCGGACCGACCATGAACAAGACCCCCTGGGTCGGCCCGAACTGATTTGACCCGAACCGGGTTCGACCCAATAGGGTGCGGCTCGGTCCGGCCGGCGCGGCGCAGCCTTTCCTGCGCGGCCTGGCCTGGGCGGCCAGGTGGCCTGGCGCGGGTGCGGCCCGCTCGGCCGGACATCTTGGCTCGATCGAGATGTCGTGGAAAGGGTGGGGGGCGATGCCCCCCTGATTGAGAAATAGCCCCCCATGATGTGGGTCCACCATTTTCTAGCCGGGGGTTATGACCCCTGGCTTTCTTGGAAACAGGCCGGCTAAGCCGGCTGGTGTGTCACCGAGGGACCCCCCCCCCCCCCCCCCCCCCCCGAGGGTCCCGCCCTCCTTGCACCGGCGGCCACACGGTTTCGGCCACCACTCCCCACACCACCATGGCCTTGTCTGACCATCGCGGTGCCATCGCACCACGCCCCTCCACCTGGCTGCACTCCGGTCGTGGCTTCTTCGTGTTTCTCGGGCGCGGCGTGACGATGCGGCACGACGGCACAACGCATCTTCGCCCATTCATCTTGCTTCCTCATGGTGGCATTGCACCGCACTGCCTTTTCTCATGCCACAATAAGTACAACATCAAAGGGGGAGGTGGTTCAGCCGTGTTTGTGCGGTTCGACCTCCTCTCGTTATTACAATAATAGGAATCCCAATATAAAAGTCGATAAATGGAAAAGAAAACACAAACTAAAATTAACCCCTACCTCGATGAAGTCGTCAAACGAGGTTAATCGCAAAAATAAGATGTCACCGAAGACAGCGTCGCAGAAGGAGGCTCCGTAAGCATCATCGATGTCGCGGTACAAAACATTGCGGTGAAGTGGATTGTCACCATCGCGGTACACGGCGTCGCGTCGTCGATATCCGAGGAACTAGCATTCTTCGTCGGTGTCGGTGCGTTCTTCGCGTTTTTCAAGGAGGAAGATGAAGTTCTTCGTGGAACTCTCCCTCTCTACACAACGAAGAAACCCCTAATGAAATAAGACTTTTTCTTATTTAATTAACACACACAAGCCAACATTCCATTTGAAATTCAAAATAATTCATTCAATTAATTGAATTAATTGAAGAGTCTTAACAGTCTAATTAATGTGAGAGTTGACTTGGCATTTAATAAGGGGGTGCGGGTGTCTTACAAAATAATGGGGGTTTGGGGAAGTTGAATAGGTGGGGCTCGTGTGGGGCACACCTCACTAATATCCTATCAGGAGGGGTTATGATATAGTGGGTCCCACCTAAACTTCCATAAGTTGGTTTAAACTACTTAGAACAGAAAATAGAAATCGTTGCACTACTTTTATTATATTCATTAGTTAACCCTTTTTTTTAAATAATCACACCCAAGAAAACGCAACTCCAGAAAAGGTTCTCCTAAGAAATTACTGGCCCTATGGTTTCATTGGTTACCTTGGATTTCGATTCCGAGCACCATTTCAAAATTTAGGAAAACCAGCTCGTTCGTTCACTGAACACACCCAAGCTAAACTTCAGGAATTCATTCCGGGCACACCGGGCCTCGGAATCAGGTGCTGTCAGAAACTTCGTACTCGTAAAATCCCAAAGAAAATTAATAAAAAATTTCCCTTGAAATTTATAGGTCTTTACATTACTCCCACATCAGGGATTTACGTGCCCATAAAGTTACAACACAAAACTAGGGGAACAAATGAGGATATTGAGCACACATCTGAGCCTCCCGCTCCCAAGTGCTCTCCTGGAGGTTCGCGTGCTTCCATCCGATGCACACTAGAGGAATCGACCACCCACATAGGACCCGCTCATGTCGATCCTCGATCTCCACCGGGACCTCCGCAAAAGTCTCCCCATTGTCAATGTCCAGGTCCCCATGGTCGATGATATGCATCGGGTCGTGCACGTATCTACTCAGCTGAGATACGTGGAAGACGTCGTGCCCCCGGTGCAACTGAGGTGGTAGAGCCAGGTGATAAGTGACCTTGCCTATCCTACTGAGTACCTGAAAAGATCCGATGAAGCACAGAGACAACTTGCCGCCCCGGCCAAATCTCTGTAATCCACGTCGAGGTGAGACCCGTATGAAAACATAGTTGCCATCCTCAAACTCTAGTTGTCTCCGCCTCCTGTCAGTATAAGACTTCTGCCAGCTCTGAGATGTCCTCATCCACACCTGGATGACCTGGACCTTCTCTGTCGTTTCATGGACCATCTCCGGTCCCACAAGTGCTGACTCCCCAGGGTCTGTCCAACATAGAGGTGATCTGCAAGGTCGGCTGTACAACGCCTCGTATGGTGTCATCCCGATGGTGGAGTGGTAGCCGTTATTTTATGCGAACTCCACCAAGAGCAGTTGGTCCTCCCAACTGCGACCAAGGTCGAGGACACATGCTCAGAGCATTTCCTCAAGAGTCTGAATGGTCCTCTCCGTCTGAACATTCTTCTGAGGGTGAAAGGCAGTGCTCAGACGTATCTACGTCCCGAATGCCTCCTGAAACCCCTTCCAAAGCCAGGAAGTAAAACGAGCATCTCGATCGGAGACGATATATGATGGCACAACCTGAATATGTAAAATCTCATGAATGTAGAGACTTCCCAAGCTCTCTACTGGGCCCTACTCTCTGATAGGTATAAAGTGAGACAACTTGGTGAGTTGGTCGACAATCACCCAAATGATGTCGTGACCTCTGGAAGTATGTGGAAGTCCACTCACGAAATCCATAGATATCCCATCCCACATCCATTCAGGGACCTCTAAGGGATGTACCAAGCCTACTGGTACCTGGTGCTCCGCCTTCACCTGCTGGCAGGTGAGGAATCGAGAAACGAACTCTGCTACACCCTTCTTCATACCTAGCCACCAGTGTTCTCGTTTGAGATCCTGGTACATCTTCGCCACTCCAGGATGTACTGCTAAGGGGGAAGTGTGAAACTCCATTAGCACCTCCTCCAGAAAAGTATCTGGTAAGATGGTATGTCATCTGAAAAGGACATCATGCTCTCCTCCTATAGAGAATCCATCAGGTGCCTATCCTGAGGATATCTGTGAATGTCGTGTCTCACAGTCAACGTCCCCACGCTGTGCCTCTCTGACCCGCTGTAGTAGTGGAGGAGTGAATGTGAGTGACTGAAGAAAGGATGATCCATCTCTATCCATGAAGGATATCTTCAAAGAGGCTAGCTGCTTTGTCGCCTCTCCAAGTAGCTAAATTCTCATCCTATTGCTGAGAGCATCAACTACTAAGTTCCCCTTTCCAGAAGTATAGACTATCTCAAAGTCATAGTCCTGGAAGAACTCGATCCATCACCGCTATCTCAGGTTCAGGTCCTTATGAGAGAAGATGTACATGAGACTCTGGTGGTTAGAATAGATTGTAAAGTGCTCGCCCATCAGATAGTGTCGCCACATTTTCAGAGCGAAGACCAATGCTGGTAACTCCATGTCATGGGTAGCATAGTTCGGCTCATGCTTCCACAACTGTCGTGATCCATAGGCGATCACTGCTCGCTACTACATCAAGACACATCCAATCCCGGTCCCTAATGCATCACAGTAGACTACGTACCCTACTACCTCCTCCGATAGCCTCAAGATAGGTGTGTTGTTCAACCACTGTCTCAGCTCCTGGAATCTCTACTGACATCTATCTGACCACACGAAGGGTTTCCCCTTCTTTTTCAAACCTGAATGTGGTGATAGAACTCTGAAAAAGTATGGCACAAATCTCCGGTAGTACCCAGCTAGTACCAAGAAACTCTGCACCTCCGCCACGCTCCTAGGTGGCTCCCAAGCTAGCACTGCCTCGATCTTCACAGGATCCACCGCAACTCCCGCCTCAGAGATGACGTGTCCCAAGAAGTGGACCTCACGTAACCAGAACTGACACTTCGAGAGCCTACCATAAATCTGGTGCTCTCAGAGTGTGTCCAGTACAACCCGCAAGTGGTAGGCATGCTCCTCCTTAGTGGTCGAATATATCAAAATGTCATCGATGAAGACCATGACAAATCAATTGAGGTATGGCTGAATGATCATGTTCATGAGATTCATGAACACCGCTGGATCATTGGTTATACTGAATGGCATAACCAAGAACTCATAGTGTCCATACCGACATCTGAAGGTCGTCTTCTGTATGTCCTCATCCCGAACTCTGAGCTGATGATAGCCTGACCTGATATCTATCTGCAAGAACTGCCTTGCTCCCTTGAGCTGATCAAAGAGGTCATCCATCCTCGGTAGCAGATACTTGTTCCTCATGGTCACCGGGTTCAGGCGTTGATAGTCGACACACAGTTTCAAACTCATGTCTACCTTCTTGGCGAACAAAATCGGGGAAGCCCAGGGTGAAACACTGGGTTAGATGAATCCCTTGCCCTGCAAGTCCTCCAACTGTACCCATAGCTCTTAAAGCTCAGCGGGGACCATCTGATATGCTGGAGTGGATATTGGGGTTGTACCGGAATACAGTTCAATATAAAAGTCAACCTATTTGTGAGGAGGTAGTCCTGGAACGTCATCAGGGAAAACGTCTGCATACGAATCCACCACTAGTGGAAAATTAGGACTCCGCACGTCAACTACTCCTAGGATGAGGCTAACCAACTGATGAGTGATCGGCTGTCCTCTCCTCTATGTGATCCCATCCTACGCTGCTAAGGATCCCTCCTCACCGGTGAAGGTGAACCTGCACCCATCGGTGTGAACACATCGCATCTTGCGCCTAATACAGTGGATCTGAGCATGGACTGTAGATAACAAATCCATGCCCAAGATGACGTCTTAAGGCCTCGATGCCACTACAAGAAGATCCCAGCCGAATCTCTCATCTCCTAGAGTAAGCTCACACTACTGGATCCAGTGCATAATTGTCGAGTTTGCTCCCGTAGGAGTCTCTAGCCGTAAGGATCGAGCCAACAGCTCCATCAGAATCTCTGAGCTATGAACAAGGGAAGCGGTAAAAAAAGAATGACTCACTCCTGTTTCTATAATAACTACAGTAATGGTGGAGTAGACATAGATAGTACCTTGAATCATCTCTGGTGCACCATGGTCATAGGCCAGCACTGCCTGAAGTTGAGCCTGTCTCTGCTTGCCAGCTCCCTATGGTCGGTGTGGATCTCCTGGTGGTGGTAGTGGTGAAGCCTCAAATCGTCGGCCACCACCCGCTACTCAGCCAGCTCCTCTGCCTCGTCAGCCTGCTCCCTGCGCACTGCCATGGTCAACCCTCTACCTCTGCCTAGGTGGCCCCTCAACCGTCTAATGCTCCTCTACATGGCGGGTCGGGCAGTCACGAGCCAGGTGGTCGTGCCCGCCACATGTGTAGCACTGTCTGCTCCTCGGAAGGCTAGCTCTGCGCCGCATGCCCCCCACCTCTAAGTCAGTGTCCTGAGGTTGTCCGCCTGATGGTCTGGTCCTCCTGGACCCCTATGACGTCTGTCGACTGCCAGCTGTAGACGACTCTACAACATGCCGCCCAATGGTAGGTCTCGTTGATGGTGTAGGCTCAGAAAGAAAGCTCTCTATGAGAAGGGCTCACTCTAGTACTCGTGCATGTGTCAGAATGCTGAGGGAGATCATCAATCCCCTGATCACATTCCTCAGTCCCGGCTCGAAGGTCCAACCCCGGAAGAATGGGTCACTTACCATGTCTGTCGAATAGCGCGAGATATTGGTAAATCTCACTGAGTACTGGGCGACCGTCATGCTGCCATGCCGCAGATATAGTATCTCCTTGTTGCACACCGCACGGAGGGTGGCTGGTATGAACTCCGTGCGGAACAGGCTCTCAAAGTCCGTCCAGAGGAGAGATGCTTTGTCGTGCACCTAAAGCATCAAGCTCCACCATCTGCCTGCTGACGCGTGCAGGAGGCTCGATGCAAGGATCACCATGAGGTCAAATGGTGTCCCCACTAACCTGAAAATTCGCACAACCACCTCCAGCCAATCCTCGACTTCCGGACGATCCGTCTCATCACGGAACCTGGGTGGTCTCTGACGTTAGAACTTGTGAAGTGCACTAAGGCGACGTGCACTCTCAGCGGCTGGGGCTAGTGGCATCGGTGGATCGGCGGGTAGAGGTACCGTCGGTGCCTCCGCTGTAAGAGGGCCCTACACCGAGGCCTCGTAGCTCGGTGGGATATCATCTCGCACAGAGGCCGGAACACTAGCTGGCTACCATCATGGGGCCATCCTGAAAATAAACAGGTGCTCCATGGTCAAAATAACATACCTGGGGAGCTGACAGAAAGTAATCATAAAGAAAACTTTTAAAACACTCAGGAAATCAATGTTTTTGTGCATTGAGCCAGAAATTAGAAGTCAGGGTCATTGTGTACGGATACGTCGGTCATTGCACCAACACTGGACTCCCTGGACTGATAACCACACTCAATACCCTTAACAATATTACTTCACATAGAAGAAAGATCAGAGTCCTGAGTTTTGCAGTAGAACTGAACTCCTCTAATACCAATTTGTCACGACTCTTCCTCGGGACTCGTGCCGTGACTACCCCAATCCCACCTTCCATTGGCCAAGGGATGACTACTAGCACAAAAGGCGTAAATCCTGATAAAAAGGGGAAGAAATTACCTTATAAAGTAAACAAACACCACAGAGTAAGAAAGAAGAAGTAAAAACTATGTAAAACTGGGTACAATAGTAAGTGCGGAAAGTAAATGGGCCAAAATACAAACCCAAACTGAAAGTAAAGTACAATTGGAAAGAAAGTACAGCAACTGAAAGTAAAGTAGCAACGTCGAGTAGTCCACTGGATGTCCCACCTAAAGGGTGGGTACATATAGCCTCCTTAGCTCCTCTGGTCCAGCCGTCCGCTCCATGTACATCCTGCCCAGTGGTCCTTATCCAAGTACCAACCTGCTCTACAAGCCTCAACCACGATCAGCGTTTTCCGTCGTCTGCATCAAATACAACGTAGTGTGGGAATAGCCCATGAAGTGGTGAGTATACGCTACTCATTAGGGACCCTGAGACCCCCGAAGGTCTCCCAGAATCCACAAAGGATAATCCACAAAGGAAAGATACAATCACGAAGTAACATACAACACTACTTAGTTATATGCCCATACATATACCTAAGTCATCAATTCCAGTTCGGCTCCAACATCCGAGCCCAAGTTCGATCACATTCACATAAGATAGTAGAACCCAATCCACATAGGAAAGAACAACACAATCCACATATGAAAGCAAGTGAATCATATCGAAGATAATGATTGAAAGTCAAGACACACCTCACACATGTATACTTCTTCGTAAGGTGATAGAGATGATCAGATGTAGCCACTGATTCAACTAAGCTGGGACCCACGTAGGATACTAAACCAGCTAAGCTGTCGGACCCACGCAGGATACAAGTCCAGCTACTCTATCGAACCCACGTAGGATACTACAACAGAGGTCAAGTACTGTCGGACCCATGTTGGATACAAGAACAATAATACATCCAGACCCACGTAGGATACAAGAATAGTAGTCATCACCATAGAACCCATGGAGGATTTTAGTATGGTCTTCATCACTGCCGAACCCACAAAGGATTTCAGTGCAGTCGTCGTCACTACTGAACCCACAGAGGATTTCAGTGCAGTCGTCATCGTCATCGCAGTCGCATCAAGCTCTAGGGTTCCCGCACACAACATGCTCGTTTCTGAGAGGGTACGATCCACAATCCAAGGGGGTCGATACATTAACTAACACGTATTCCAGATTTTATATATCTCAAAGTTCCGTGTTGACATCGGTAACTCAACACGATAGACGTCACGTCAATCGGATGCCCGGTCTGAAAGTTTTTGGCTTTTTTGTTCCAGGGGCCCAGTTGGTTTTTAAGTCAAAACAAACACGACCATACTCCAACTACATCCAAACCTCAAGTGGAGTAAGACAAAAGGTCTTTATCCCTAAGAGGAATCCAACAAAGTCAACGACACATCAATCGGACGTCTGGAGCTCAAGTTATAAGTGTTTCCACTCTGAGGGCCCAGTTGGTTTTGGGTTCAAACCAACCTGGTTGTTCACAATGTTCTTAGAATCCTTGAGTGTAGTATACCGAAACGACTGTCTCAATCCAAGGATCGCATTTCAACTGACGGTGCATTGATCGGAGGTCTGTAACCTATGTTACAGTCATTTAAACGAACTGTCTCTTTTTTAGGGGGTTTTGGGCGCAGACCGACCCGGCCCAAGACCCCCTGGGTCGGCCCGAACCAGGTCAACCCGACCCAGGTCCGGCTCTGGCCCAGCCTGCGCGGCCTGTTGTCCTGGCGCGGGCATGACCCGCGTGGCCAGACAGCTCGGCTCGGCTGAACTGTCACAGAATGGGGGTGGGGGCACTGCCCCCCTGATTGGGAAACGGCCCCCCACGAGTGGGGCCT
Organism: Viscum album; assembly: GCA_963277665.1. Taxonomy (NCBI): domain Eukaryota; kingdom Viridiplantae; phylum Streptophyta; class Magnoliopsida; order Santalales; family Viscaceae; genus Viscum; species Viscum album. The sequence goes on from OY728157.1 coordinate 1,801,079,098, forward strand.
ACCATTTTCCAGCAGGGGGTTACGACTCCCAGCTTTCTTGGAAACCGGCCGGCCAAGATGGCCAGTGTGTCACCGCGGGACCCCCCCCCCCCCCCCTCGTGGGTCCCGCCCTCCTTGCACCGACGGCCGGCGGTTCTGGCCACTACTCCCCGCACCACCGCAGCCATAGGCCGCGGCCTTGTCTGACCGGCACGGCGCGATGGCACCCCACCCTTTCGTCATGGCCCCGCTCTGGCCGCGAATTTTTCGTGGTTCTCCGGTGCGGCATGACGACGCCGCAGCTTCATTCGGCCTCAACGGCGCGGCGCAACAGCACCCCACATCTTCTCCCATTCCTCCTGCTTTTGTGTCATGCCATTGCACTGTGCTGCTTTTTCTCGTGCCTCAATAAGTATAACATCAAAGGGGGAGGATGTTTGGCCATGTTCATGCGGTTCGACCTCCTCTCGTTATTACGATAACAGGAGGCCCAATATAAAATTCTATTAACGGAAAAGAAAACAAGAACAAAAATTAACCCCTACCTCGATGAAGTCGTCAAATGAGGTTTTTCGCGGAAATAAGATATCGCGGAAGACAGTGTCGCAGAAGGAGGCTCCGTAAGCGCCGTCGACGTCATGGTACACATCTTCGTGGTGAAGAGGATCTTCGGCGTCACAGTACACAGTGTCACGTCGTCGATCTCTGAGGAATTAGCGTTCTTCGTCGGTGTCGGTGTGTTCTTTGCGTTCTTCAAGGAGGAAGATGAAGTTATTCATGGAACTCTCCCTCTCAACACAACGAAGCAAGCCCTAATGAAAATAGACGCTGTCTTATTTAATTAACACACACAAGCCAAAATTTTATTTGAAATTCAAAAGAATTCATTCAATTAATTGAATTAATTGAAGATACTTAACAGCCCAATTAATGTGAGAGTTGACTTGGCATTTAATAAGGGGGTGCAGGTGGGTTAAAAATAATGGGGGTTTGAGGAAGTTGAATAGTTGGGGCACATGTGGGGTCCACCTCACTAATATCCTATCAAGATGGGATAGGATATAGTGGGTCCCACCTCGACTTCCATAAGTAGGTTTAAACTACATAGAACATAAAATAAAAATTAATGCACAACTTTTATTTTATTCATTAGTTAACACTTTTTTTTAAATAACCACACCCGAGAAAACACCACTCCAGAAAATAGATTTACCGAAGATTAAGCTAATAAGATACAGTGTAAAATTACCTAAACACTTCTATAAAAAATAATTATCTATATTTATTCCATATAATTTCTATTCATTAATATTTAACTACTATGGACACTTTTTTCATGATAAAAACATGTGTACACCATTTTCTTTTTCAAAAATTACAAGTGTGCCACTCACCTCAGTCATAAATGGCCACACCTCTCCACTGTTATTCACGTGATCTCACCTTTTTGTTTAAAAATATACATTCCAAAATCTCTTCCCATAATCCATAACCTAATTATATAAGACTTAATTTGGTTATTAATAAATTCGTGGAAGGATTTTGGAGAAAACATTATGAAGATACCCGAAAAAGAGGTAATGTTTTTCAATAATTTTTTATTTTACATATTCATCCACTTCAGTAAATTATTATTAAATAGTGGTGATATAATAAGTTTACGATGTGAAATAAAATATGAATTTTTTATGTTATATTAATGACCAAAATTTGTTGCCAATTCTACTTAATGTGTTGAGAAATTATAATTTTCATATACAGAGAACTACCACCTCACGAAATGATCTCCTTGTGTTTTTATATTACAACCTATCATAGTAGGGTATGATGATGGATATAATGTATATATATTTATAATAATACACCAGGATTAATTATACTATATATAACATTTTAACATTCCATTTCTTAGATGATATGAAAATGTATCACATTTGTAACGTCGCCTACCCCCTCATGAAATTATGTGATTCTACATTAACTAATGCTTTAAATGTAAGTTTAAAAGGATAAATATATTGAATATGTGCATTATAAATCACATAATTATTATATTAATATATTTTTTCTAAACCTAAAAATATAATATATTATTTTTATTAGATTATCACTCACATATAGATGATAACATCATTTGTGTATGTGTGTAGTATTCCCGTCAACAAGTGATGTGACTCTCTTTTCATTACCACATATATTGGATGATATATATTATTATATTTTAGAAAAAAAAATATAGTATTTATTTCATTATTATAATTATCAAATATTTAATTATTATTTATACTCATTTCTTAATGATATTAATAAAATGGAAACGATATCAATGCTTACATACGGCCAACCCTTTTTATGATTCTAATATACTTCATTTACCAAATTAATCATTAATGATTGACATTAAATAATATTTTATGTATAAATATTATAATTATATCACAATTATTATTTTATATATGACCAAACTATATAGTATTCACATGAACATTATTATTTATAATTAAGAAAAAATTAGAAAAAAATGGAAATTAACACCCAAAACAATGGAAATAAAGAATTATTATAAAAAAGGGTGATATAATGTTATAAAAAATCATATCTGATATTATAAATACTAATATTTTTCTTTAATAATTTAATAACATATTTTAATCCACCATACAAATGGTTAAAAAAGGACTACAAAAATAATTTTTTTAGGTATTGGACATCATCTAGATTTCCCTTCATTATGACTTTTTTTAATAAGATAAAACTAATTTATTTTATATTATCTATTAATTTTCCATTAATCTGTAATAAGATTAAAATTTAATAATAATGGTAATTCATGATTTAATTTCAATTATTTATTCCATGGGGAATTGACATGAAAATGAAAATTTGGTTTAAAATTACATAACACAATTTTTTTATTCGGTTATACTACTACTTCGGGGTCTTTGATATTCTAAGTTTTTGAGTGTAATTAATTGTGATTTTCTATTTTTTCATATTTTATTATGTGGATTTATATTTTAAAATTCTATTTTATTTATTTATTTATTCCAAATTCAAACACTATGTTCATTGTAAGGTTTTATTTATTATTCTCATTTTAATCATGATTATTTATGTATGAATTTCCATAAAATTTAAATAAATGATAATTTATTAATAAAGACTCTATATTTTATATTATCTATATATTCATTATATTTATCAACTTATAAGACCATTTTTCCACTCCTTTTTCATGACATTGCGGATAAATTTTATTAGATTATCTCATTACTTTTAACTATTTAGGCCGAGATATTTTTTTATACAGAACCATTTTTAATGAAATATATAGAAAAATATTTTACCCATTATTAAAATGATTAATTAAATATATATTTAATAGTTTTTACATTTTGAAAAATGTTTTGAAAAGAATCATTATGTTGTTTTCAAAAGAGTGTACATCCTAAGATTACCATACAATTTAATGGAGTCAATTTTTAACATAATCCACATGCACATATTTCTCTACAATCCTGATCACATTATGTTTTCAAACATCCTTTATATGTTTTTATTTTTTTCTATTAATATTTTTAAAAATTAATTTTTCATATTCTTATTATAAAATGGTTTTATTCTTAAAAGAAAATAATATTTTTCTCAATAATGTTTATAAAAATCATTTTATACTATTTATATTTCTCAATGATAAAAATTTTATTTTAATTATAATCCACTAGGGATATGTTTTATAGATTCAATCCTTATTCTTCCACATGATGGTTAATACATATTTTTACAAATGATAGTATTTTAGAGAAAACAATGATTCATTTTTTAGTCATTATATTTTACTAGAAATATTGAAAATGTTTTGATAATTAGACTATAAAATTCCGCTAAATATCCTTATTATTTATCATCAATATGTTTATTTCATAATCCACATATCTTTTCTATATAAATTTTTCTACATTAAATATTATTTGTTTATCTGGTGATATATTGATAAATCTATAATCACTAATCATTGCATATATTTTATGATAAGGATAACTTTAAATTAATTAAAATGATAATTCGATATATAAGGATTACATTGGATAAACAATGACATGTGGGGACTATAATTATATTGATCCTCGTTGCATCAATAGTCACATGGCACAAATAAGTTGGCTAAATTATATGGGTTCCTCCTAGTAGTTTTAATACATCCAGTGAATTATCCAACTTATTTGTGCCATGTGACTATTGATTTTCACAATGATATAATATTGTGAATAATTCTATATTTAGATTATTCATTAAATGTAATATGTGTTCAGTTTTTTACCTTTCAATAATGATTATGAATTACACATTGATGGTATTAATTATATTGATTAAATGACATGTGGCTTATGTAATTTGGCAATTTTATTCGATTATTCATTATCTTATCATGATATTAATGTTCTTTAAATGGTATGTGTTTTCATTTATTTAACTTTCTATGTTGAATTTGATTATTAATTTACAATATGTTTTGTTATATTTCCCCCTTACTATGATTTTGAAATAACCCTTAATTTTTTTCCATTCCTCTACATATGAATATGAATTCTTGTAGTGAATTATTAAGGAAAAATATCATTTTATTTTCTTTTGTATTACGTTTTATTTATTATTATCAATTTAAAATGGGTATCTTCAATGTATTTGGTTCTCCAAAACTGATGAAATTATCATTCCTTTAGGATTTGATACATTGTATCTCTACCAATATAATAAAGCAGACATTGAATCAGAGCTACTAGGGTTAGTGTTAATATGTTGGTATTAAAAGATATTTAGTAGAAACCTTTGGAACTAGATTTAGAAATACAAATGCATGGAAATATATCCTTATGATATAATTTTGGAATATAAATAGAAGAAAATCCTAATTTTTTTGGTAAGTAATATATTATGTGGATTTTCATATAAATACATCCATATATAGATACTAAATGTAGGTGTAGTTTTATTACCTATATACCCAGTGTTAGTAAATTTGAAATGGGTAAATTTTTTATGACCAAATCACTAATTAATTCATGAAATTAGGCCTTACTACTCACCTTTATTAACAATCTAGTTCGGCCTAGAGCATCACAAGGGAGCGATAGGGTGCGGCTCGGCCCATAGGGCACGGTCGGGCCGGTTAGACCAGGGTGCCGCGAAGGGGCCCGCGAGCTGGCTCGGGAGGCTGCGAGGTGGTCCAAGAAGCTGGCACGATAGGGTGTCCGCATAGGGGTCCGGGACGCCAGCTTTGCCGAGTGTCCACGAGGGGATCGAGACGCCGTCTCGTCCAGGTAGCCGTGAGGGGGTTGGGACACTGGTTCAGACGGGTGGCAGCAAGGGGGCCAACATGGGGAGTCATGCCGGGTGCGAGTGGAGGCCGTCAGGCGGGCCCGTTCGGGGAGGCGCACGGGGCGCGCGCAGAGGATGACAAGCGGGTCAGTGGCTTTCGGCCGGGCAGGGTGTGGCGAGGTGGGCCGGTGGCTAGGAGGCGGTCGGGTTGGCCGATTCGGCTGGGCTCAGGCCGGTGCAGGGTGGTTCGAGAAGGTGTGCGAGGCGCGCGTGGAGGCCAGTAGGCTGGCTGGTGGCGTTCGACCAGTTAGGGTGTGGCTAGGAGGGCTGATGTCCAGGAGGCGGCCTGGCTGGTTGGATCAGTGTGGTACAGGCCGGCGAGGGCCAGTGGTGTTCGGCTAGGAGCACCGGAGCACCACGGGGGCAGCGCGGTTCATGGAGGTCACGGGTAGGGCGACATTCTTCATTGTTGCCTTTTTCATTCCATAATCTCATCGCCATTCCATAGTTCATCATATACAAGATCAGTGGAGGGGTCAGGGTCTGTTGTATTGGCCTGCACTCTCAATGTTTAGGGTGACATCAATTAGTTCATCAAAGAAGTACGATGAATAACAATTATTTTATAGTCTATGCATCAATTCCTTTCCAACTAAAGATGTGATAAGAAATGGGATAATACTCAAATAAAACCACCTACATTTGATTTTCGGTCATGGACATTATGGTCATTGAAAGAAGACGAAGGAGTTCATCATTCGTTGCATCTGCCGCATGCTTCCAATCAGAAGTTGCATAGGCTTTGGAAGACACTCTACATTTGTAGGTGTCTGGGGAATAAGTTGAAGAAGGATCGTCACCGGCGTTCTTCATTGGAAAACTGTATTCTTCATTATTCATTTTTCGTTAATGGTTTCGCTCGCACCCTCCCAGTGGGGAGCACCTTGGTGTCGCGGAGGACCCACGTTGGGGAGCGCCTCTCTGTGAGCATAGCGGACCGACGGTACTCAAAAGGAGGAGTAACTTAGCAGGCTAAGAGGGGGAGCACCTCTGTCTGAGCGTGGAAGTCCCATGGTGGGGAGACCCTCTATGTGAGAATGGCAGTCCCATGGTACACGACAGGAGGAGTACTTCAACAGTCGAAGGTTAGTGTGATGTTACTTTTTGTGCAAATGGCATGCCCACTATACTCATTAGAGGAGGAGATTTAAAATATCGGATGTTTCGACAATGTGACTAGGGATGTTACATATTAGTACTCCTAGAATAAAATCCTGGTTTTTGTTGATTTAGATGATTTTGTGATTACTTCATGATTGAGATGGTTTACCTAATAAATTTGGTATATGTATGGGAAGATACCTAAGTGGGGTTATCTATTGAATAAATACTTTGTGGTTTATCCTTGTTGGATTTGTGAGACCTTGAGGGTCTCTGGGTCCCTACTGATACTCAATCCTGGACAGGCTATGCCCGCACCTCATTGTCTGGGTTACAGACGATGGTCATTGCTGACTGAGGATCAGAGTATCATGATTGGATGGTACCCTGAGGTGAATCATTGGACGAGTCACTGCACGAAGGAGACTAACGAATGTGGAGTGATGAGGAGGCTATCTCTACCTACCCTTCAGGTAGGAATCCCTGGAGGATGACCCAATAGCTGGTTTACTTTTTTTCAGTTTGTACTAGTTTTTCAGTTGTACTTATACCTTCTTTTTGGGATTGTATTCCAGCCCCTTTACATTCAGTTCACGTTGTTATAGAGTTTTTACTTACTGTTTCCTTCCATCTTGTACTTTGTTTCGTGCATATTTTGGATATAAAGGCAATGACTTCCCAGTTTCAGATAATTACGCCTTTGGTGATAGTCTCTAGACCCTGACCTATGGAAGGTAGGCTTGGGGGTGTCACACATGGGCCCTGGGGGATAGGTCGTGGTAATGTTTTAGAATTAATTATAATTATGCAATAATTCAATTAAATTTTTTAGGAATAAGTTCAAAGATATTGGTATAATTTAGGGTTTTTCATATCTTTATGTTTATGAAATTATCGTTTATTATAATTTTTTAATGTTATAGGAACTATATTATAATTATTTTCTAAAATGTACAACCCTTGTGTCGGGTGACCACCCATCACATTCGGAAAGCCCATAGATATTAAACTGTTCACTGAAAGATGATTACTGTTTAATTACTACCACTAGTATATGTTATTTATTTGTTAAATTATAACTAGTTGTACAATTTGGAATATAAATATTAAATATATGATAGTGGTGTTACAATTGAGTTTTATATATTAATGTATAATATATGATAACTTATAGAAACCATATTTGTTTGTGGAAACAGTTAAAGATATATTAAAAGACCTAAAACTATTTTATTGTAATTATGATAAGTGAAAAGTGAATTTAATTTGTTTAGTCATAAAATTTTCATTTCTGGATATTCATTTCCTAGAGTAGTTTATGAGTTGTAAATTTATCAAAGAAAAACCAAATGATGAAAGTGTTTTTATTAAAACGAAAAAAATAAAGTATTTATATTTCCTTATATTCTTATATAATAATAGAATTCATAAAAATTGGGAAAATGATTTTGATAAAAAATATTTTCTCTTTTCACAATCATATTGGAGGAATCATATGGTCTTTTAATCCATTAGATAATTTGGATATTTTATGTCTTTACGATTCCTTTTTACATTCACATTATTGTGATCAATGACCATTGACACTATTTACAACAAGTTACATTTTTCATCCATGAACATATAATAATTTTTTTCCAATGTTCTCCTACATAGATTCCAAGGTATGTGTTATTAATGATTACCATTTTTAATCACCTTTATCTTTTATTATGATTAACTTTTATTAACCCATTTAAGATATCGTTTTTTAACAAATGTTGCTTCTAAATTCTAAACCCATAACTTCCTGTAACATGTTCAAATTATGAGGATGAAATTTATAAAATATTTTGAGAATGTGACACCCGAAACTCTAAAATAATATCTTTTTTTCAGTTTATGTTACATGAATCACTGATCTTAAACAACCCATGAAATACATTTCATTAAATGTAATATCTTTGATAGCTAGTAGAACATGAATCCATGAGTCTAAAGGAACTGTAAAACAATTTACCATTATAAAAAAACCGTTATATTATTGGGTAGGAATATTAACAACTAAAAAATGAAAAAATATTATTATTTATTGATTATAAATAATATATGAGTTTATTAAAATAAAAAAAGTGTTCCCTGAAAAATTACATTTTCTATAAAAGACGGATTATTCACCCTTTATGAACATAATTTAAAATTAATTTTTAACACATTTTAAAAAAATAATATATAATTAATATAATTTTTTAAGAAATATATTTAAAATTATATTAGTGTTAATATTTTTTATTTTTTTGAAATGTTACATTTTTAAATAAATAGTGAAAATACTAAATTTTAATTGAAAATTACCATTTTATTTAAATTATCTATAAAGTAAAAATACATGTTGAATTATTTTTAAAATAAAATTATTAAAATAATATCTCATTTAATATAATTTTTTTAATGAAAAAATTTCATATTTAATAATTATTTAAAAACAATGTATGTCATTGAACATTCTCTCTTTGAGAACCTTTTTTTATCGCATCTATGAGATTAATTTCAAATTAAATTGTTGTATATTTATTAATTGAATATAGATAATTAGATTAAATATTTTTAATCATTATATAATATATTATCTAAAAATATCAAATTAAAATTTTACCATAATTAATATTAAAAACAATAATAAATTATTTTATGTGGGTATGCTACAAATGGATTTATAGTTGTTCATTATTAAATGATAAGGGATAAAATAACCTATATATATATGGATAAAATATTTTTTATGGGAACATATGGACCTTATAATGTATAGTACTAAATTATAATCCCATTTGGACTCTTTTGGAATGTGAAAAAATGATTGGTTAAATTTTACTTTTAAAAAATTAAAAGTGTGCCACTCACCTAAATAGTAAAACACCACCCCATTTAATCTCTTTATCCAGAATTTTAATCCATTTTTATCAAAATTTAACTAACCAAATAAAACCCAATATTCCATAATCACACCCCAAAATCATTATTTGGCTAATTAATCCACACTTGTATGGATTTTTTGAAAAACATAAAAAACATACACGATGAAGGGGTAATGTTCTTCGACAATAGTTTTTATTTTATTTATTCCCCCAAATCCATAAATTATTATTGGAAAATGATTATTTAGATAAATTATAATATCACATATACTAATATTTTTTATTTACATTACCTAAAACTTCCCCACTTCCATTAAATGGGTTACAAAATCATCATTCTTGTGCATGAAAATGTACGACCTCACGAATGAGTGTCACTATTATTTTGATTACCACCTCCCACAGTTAAGTATAATGATGTATATAAAGTATATAATTTAAATTAATTATATAATTTTAAATTTTTATTGAATATATCATACATATAAATTTTGTAACTTTCATTCCATAGTTGATATGATAACATCACTCATCTGTACGGTAGATTACCTCCTCACTAAGTGATGTGAGTTGTCATTCACAAAAAAATTACATGACAGTTAGTAAGTATAATTTTATAAATATATGTGATATAGAAAATATTTATTATTAAATTCCTAACAAAATTTATCATTTTAAATTTTGATATATCATTTTCTTTCTTAACATTTCACCCACTTAAATATGTTAACATAGTTCGTGTATGTGTGGACTGCCAACTTCACAAAGTTATGTGTCACACTAATCAAAAAAACACAAAAAAGATGAAAAATAGAACTATATTCAATGAAATAATTATACAATTATGATATTTGTTTTGTATTTTAATTTTAAATTATGACATAAAATATTTCTATAAAGATTGTTGAAAAAAGGAAACATTACCGTTGCATACATATGGTTTATCATATTCATGATAATAAATTATATCATTTCATAATCACATATTTAATGTTTATAATTAAATATTTAATTTATATATCAATATGATAATTATTTAGTTTTTAATAATCTATTTATGATCAAACTGCATAATATTTATAAGAACTGAAACTATAATTATAAAAACAATTGAGAAAAAAAGGAAATTAACACATGAAACAATAAAAAATGAATGGATATTAAAAAACATGATAAGATGATATTAAAGGATCAAATATGATATTAAAAATATTAATATTATTCTACTATAATTTAATTATTTTTTTGATATCCTATACTCAATGTTAAAAATTATTCAACTAAAAAGAAGTGTGGGGTAGGGGAATTTCTCAAAATTTCCCATTATTGAGGATTAATGTAATGTGATGCACCTAATTTAATTTCTATTTTGTATATACATCCCAATCTAAATATTATATCTTTAATATTTTGTATATCATGGTTTTTTTGAGTTTCAATATTAATTATTTCATCACTTGGTAAGTTACATGAAATTACGAAGTGGTATTGAGTTTTATTACCCATTTGTATTTCACTGGATAATATTCCATCTCCATTGTCCATTATATTATAAGATTATGTGAGTAAATAAATATTATTATATTATATTTTAGTTTTATTTTTTAGTTTTATTTTTATTTGAAACACATAATTTATTGGTCGATTAATTTTTAGTTTAACATTATAATATTTATGTCAATATATTTCATAATCCCATTATAATCGGGATTGTATATACTTGAATTTATATTGAAGAAACTTAATTGGTAATTATGTAATAAAAAATTGAATTTTATTCCAATATGTTTAATCATGATATTTTTCATGTAATATTACAATGTTCCACTATTTGGAAATTAAAATGTTTAATATGATTCTTAAATAAAATGTAATATCATTTCCATCTTCTAAGAGAAATAAATTTTATTAAAAATCCATATTTTTGGAAAATAATTTACAAATATGGGTTTTAAAAAATTTCTAAATTGTTATGTAATGAAATTTTTACACATTTTGAAATGTTTTCAAAAACAAATTAGTGAATATTCTTTTAATTTTCAATACAATGCACATTTTTTTACCAATATTTTACAATAAATATTTTAAATGTATGTGGAATGTTTGTAATATTCAGGTAGCATGACCAATCCTTGTTTTAAAACATAAAATATACTTTTTAAGTGTAATTTTCACTGAAAAATGATTTCAATTTTTTTTATTTATTTTTGAAAAAAAAATTATTTTTTAAAATGGAAAAATAAATTAATTTCCTAAATAGTGTATTTAAGGTATTTTTATCATAATTATATTCATCAATGATAAAAAAACTCTTATTTTACATATACATCAACATAGTTTTTCATTTTTGAAACCATACCTATTATTTCATTGGATGGTTTTTTATTATTTAGACAAAAGGTGATATTGAACATAACTTCCCATATTCATTATTGTAGTCAAAAACATTACATTTATATATTCACTTTTTTGTGATCATTAGATGTAAAACTCCGCTTAAATATCCAAATTTTTCATTAAAAAATTTCTTATTTCTTAAAACATACATAATTGTAAAATATGGTTCTCTTAATTGAATGTGGTTTCTTTATGTGGTGAAATATAGATAAATATGTATTCATTGCTCAATAAAAATGTTTGATGATAAAGAACATTGTTCCTTATTAAAATGTATTATTTGATATGCGAGGAATCAATTGTAAATGCAATAACTAGTTGTACTCAAATTTATATAGACCATTTATTAATTTTAATTCTCATGAAACAAATTAATTGGGAATATTAAATGTGTTTCTACCCATAGTATTAAACTATATTTTGAACGGATTTGACAATAGAGGTATTGTGATGCCTGATATCATAACATAAAATAATTATAAATTGATATAATTGATACTTTTCTATTTTCTAATAAATTTTATTTTCAAAATAACATTATCTCAATAAGAATTTGATACTACTATTAATGATTAAATTAAATTTGTATTATGTAAATTATAATTTCATATTAAATATTCCTTATCTAGTAATGAAAATTATGATGTTTATTAAATATAATGTGTTTTATATTATATACCTTGACATGTTAATAATTTCATAATTTATCATATTTGAAATGTTATTATAATGGGTGTGTTTTTAAAATATTTTCATTTCTATGTCAAATATTATTATATCTTCATGATCGATTCAATTGTACTGACCAATTAATGACAATTTGATATCACACATATTTTATTTCTTTTCACCAGGTGGTGATTGAGATTTCATGGAATTATTTTAAAAATATATAGTTTGCGTTTTTTTGTTATGTGTTATGATTTATTTAATATTTCCAATTTAAAATTGGTATCATGTAAGTTTCTACTTCTCCAAAATAGCTACACTAATTACTCCTTTGGTATTTAACCCAGTAAATCACATAAAATTTGATAAATAAGATAAAGGATTCTGTATACTAGGGTTAGGGTTTATACCTTGTAAGTGTGATATATTTGTATGAACAATTGTTTAAAATAATAAATAATTTATATTAATGTATTAAATAAATTGAAAATATGTGATTCAGAATAGAAATATTGTATTTAGATGATTGATTTGATTGAGATCATTTTTTTCATATCATTTATAAGTCCTATGATTTATTCATACCCTAACCATAATTACATCATAATAATGAAATTTCATCAGTAAATCCCTTCAATTAACTATAATAGATTGTGGGAGTAAAAAATAATTTTTATTATCATGGATGTGGTAGTCTACATATACACATGAACGATTATTTCATTTTTCATTATTGGATTGGTTAGATATTTATTAAATGATTGTACCCTTAATAAGATAATAATTAATTATATAAGTTATATTAATATAATTATATTTTTTAGGCTATAATAATTTTAAATTCTGATAATTAATGAAAATATCTAAGTAGTTGATAATACCCACATAGGGGAATTGAATTTTTACATGTTTTTATCCTTCAAGATAATGTCCTTGTGATAAATAATTATGACCATATGATTTTGAGCATGGGATGAGGTCTGAGGAAGATAATCATGTATGTGATTCATGGAGAAACTTCAAGGATATGTGAGTCATGTATAGGTGGGAGTGATACCCTTTTATATGTGAAGGGAGTGATTGTTTCAAGAGCAACCCTTATATTTTGAAAAATCTATTGATATTATTCACCTTGTAATGGCCACATACAAATATGAGGGGATTTGTTTAATGGTATAAATCACCATGTGCAATATCCCGACCCATGTTACCCATATTAAGTGCATTACATTAATACATTGGCCTGATTATAAGGTATCAAGTCCCGTAGAGCCGATGAGTTTAGTAGTTTTGGATAATAAATTACATACACGAAAGTTAAATCACATTATAAAATGAAAAAAACCACATCATTTTCTTATTTTGAACACATTTATATCCTTAAGCCTATCTTTATTGGACAACCACAAAATACCTCTTCAAATCCTATAAAAAATAAAACATCTAAAGGGGTGAGCTCAGATGCACAATAAGGATTAAAATATTGCGAAAAATTTCATAAATAATCATAAACCTTTAAATAAATGTACAAGACTAAAACAAATGCCTTTTAAACGTAATCAATAGAATAATATGGAAAATATAAAATCAAATAACTTCATTTACTAATTCCCATGGATATTCTACTAGTTGAATAATCACATGCAATATCAATAACCACTTTCATAATGATGGAATGCATAATGCCAGTTTCCATAACCACATAGCCAAGGTCTTGTGTCAAGACTAAAAATAATATTTTTTCAAGGTTTTATTCTAAGAAACTATTTTGTTTCATGTGACCTATTGATGTGTCGAGAAGCTATAGTGGGCTCCACCCTTCACTTACTAAGTCAAATACATTCCTCATACAAAAAGGATTAAACATTAAATAAACAATCATATTAAAACTAGAATCTTAAATGTCAATAAATTATCCATAAACCATGAACGGTGTGAAAATTACACATCCACAATAAAACATATAACATAACCTTCAATTAAATATGGAATTTTTTTATCATTATTAATCAAATTCAAACAAGCATAAAATCCATCAAGGATGTTGACATAGATTAAATCAAAACATTTTTGGTGAAATATATCTTTATATTTTAAAATCATTTAAAAGTCATATAATTATGAAGAAAACATTTATTTTTAAATTATTCTTATATGTTTTTATGCGATGTTTTGACAATGATATAATGAATGAAAATAGCCACACCTTCCGTAAAAATTAAAAAAAAGACATTCTTACATTAATTTTTTCGAAAAGTTCAGAAAGTACCTTGTTTGGAAAATGAAAAAAATATTCCATTAAAAACATATATGGTAAAATAAGGTTATACATTAATTTAACCCATATTATTATAAATATTAAAAATGTTTTGAATTTCATTTTTATGAAAACAAGGATGTGGATGATAAAGAGGTCCCAGTAGATACTTACATAAAATCTACCTCGGATAATAAATAAATTGTGAAATTAACCCTTAACTTGTAGTTTTCCTTTGTAGATTGTATTTTAATCTCCTGTATTAATGTTAGAACATTATTATGAAATTATACAGGTACTATATAAAAAAATATTATATCATATATGATCCTGTAATATTGTTTTGTTTATAATATTTCAGTAATATCATCATTTCGAGTATTATCTATTCTTTTTATTTAATATGATTGGTTACATAAGAAATGTTTGTTATGGATAAGATGTATTTGATTCATATAAATAATTATATTATGTTTATATAAACATTATGAAATGAAAATTATTCTTCAATTATTACGATGGGGAATAAATATCATCATGATCGTGGAGACGGTAATCCGTCCGTACGCACGTGCAACAAGATCATTATATTGATGGTGAAATCATATATAATTTGATGGTAAATCATATATACAGAATAAATAAAATTTTATATTTATTATTTACATTATTTATACTCATTATTATACCCATCTAAATAATGAAGTGTTGGAATAACAAACTACACCACGATGTGGAGACAGTAAGTTGTACGTACACATGTATGGTAACATTGTCATTCATATAATGGATAGGATAATGAATATGGTTGTAACATTTTTATAAAAACATAAAAAAATATATATAATAATGGATTTATTTTTTTATAATGGAATCAAAAAAGAAAGATGAATTGGAAGAAGAAAAATACTTTAAAGATATGATGAAATGTTAACCTCTTCTTCTGGTTCTTCCTTTTGATTTGATCAAAAGGGATCCTTGGGTTAAATTTATGACCAAAATAAGGCCTATTGGATAATGTGTGGAAAGTTGATAGGATATTTTGGTAGGGTTTGTCTGTGCCAAAAGGATTTGGAGGTGTGAAATTAAGAGAAGAAGATGTTCTATTTTATAAGGGAGGTGAGGGTCACATTACGAAAAGATTAAAATATTATTTAATAACAAAATTATTTCACTTTATAATGACCAAAATGAATTTATTTCGATAATTATGTGGTTATGGGTCTAAAGCCTCTCAACCAATGGGTTTTAGACAAGTTTAGGTTACCATTTTAACCTTATATTTTATATTTAACTCTAAGTTAAATAGTTTAACATTTTCAATGTCTCTTTGTATTTTTATCCTATATGGTTAATAAACATACTATAACAAGGAAAAAGAACCCCATGTGGTCCATTATTAATATATATAACGTTATCGTTGTTTTTGGGATGAAAATTAGATATTTATGAATATATATCAATTAGTAATATAATATTTGTTTTAAAAACTCATTTATGTCAATTTTGACACTATTTTGTATTTGGTTTTTGTAAAAGTCATCACAACATGATTACTTCGAACCAAATGCATTGAATAAATAATAACATGTTATATTCAGCTAGAAATTTTTTTTATGGAATCAAAACTTTCATATTATATTTATTTTAATATTTATATAACATTTATTTGTCTCGTTCATTAATAAGGTAATTACTACATCATCATTGTGTCATAATTAAATTTAATTATTTCAGGTCAAAAAATAATAAATAAAATAAAATTATGTAGGAAATAGTTTTAAATTTATAATTTATATTTATAGTCAAAATGATAACATATATAACACCATGTAATAATTGTTTTCATAAAATATATATGTTTATGTCATTTTTGTCGTTAATTTAAATTAAATAATATAAAGTTTCATTATCACAATCAAATGGATAAAAGTGGTCCAATAACAGACACAATGATTCCCATGGTGGGACATGTATCATCCAATAGAAATATGACACATTTTAGGGTCATTTAATATTATTTTATTATTATTCTTTACCCATATTTATCGGATTTACCCTTTAACCATGGTAAATAAAATATTTACCAAAGTAATTATTCATAATGTATAAAAATAAAATATATCTATTTACCCAGTTTCTATATACTAATTCCAAATATGGAATCTATTTTTCCAAATTCAAAACACATAAGTGGATGAAATTAATTTGAAATCAATTCCCATTGTCAAAACAAAAAACCGTGTTTTTATGAAATAGTAACTATCAAAAGATTGACACTTGTTAAGTCCTATTTAATTGTCAAATTACATCCAATGCCATTAATTATATTTAATGATAAAAATAAAATCTAATTATTATTAAAAACCATTAAAAGATATAATTTAACACTATAAATTATTTCGATTAAAAATGTTTTTTTAATTAAAATTTATTAATTTTTCACTATTCATCAAAATATGAAAGTTATGTAAATTAAAAAAAAAATTATCCAACTAAATTTTTATGCCCCTATTCTAAATATGAATTTAATTTCACTAATCTTAATATATAAAAGTGTCAAATATTGGATTATGAAGGGGTTTCCATTAAAAGGTATTAAAATTGACTTTTTTAAAAAATAGTTCTTTTCTATAAAAAATTCAATTTGTTCTTATATTATGTCTAAGAAACACATAATATGGATTATAAAATTTTTTATATTATATAAAATTCAATATTTAGTTGACACTGTTCACAATCACTTTTTAAAATGTCTAGTTTGTTATGTTGTGGTGCGCATTAACTCGGTGTTGCATGTTCCTCAAGGTATTGAATTATTTTGAAGAGATAATGTACTTTCAAATCATAGGGTTTTACATTATCCCCATCCTAAATAAATTATGACCTCCTAATTTGTAATTTTTCTCTGAACGTAAAAGGTTAAAAATATAAAATACCTTTTTTTAAAACTCATATCAGAAATTGGGTTAATAAAATTTAGTCTTAATAAAAGAGAAAGAGAAATGAAAAAGTCACCACCCAATTAGGGTTTTGAATAGGAGAAAATTTGTTGCAATTAAAGACATATAATTGGATAGAAAATGTAAATATTTATAGGGAGTGATGGAGGACATCAATCATAAACAAAGATAATAACAAATTGAATATTGGGGTCCTCAGAGCCATAAATATACGATGATTTAAATACCATTGGTTCAACAAAATATGAGGTATTAGTAGAAAACATTTTGGTTTTAAAGATCCCTTCCCTAAATATTGAAAAATATTTTATTCATAAAATAAGAAAAAAAATATACTTGACAAGTACAGTATCATCCTTCAACAAATTTCTACCACAAATTCATCTTTCACTCTAAAAGATGATGGAATTAAAAATTATCCAATTTATCGTAACAGTATAGTGTTCATAAAATAATGAATCTAGCATTAATTTTTCAGACTATTTAAAAATCTACATTTCACAATATAGGACATCACGTAGGCCAGTGTTAGGTGATACACCCTTTTCGCTCTTCAGTTGTGGGTTCAAGTCTAATGGCCTTGTCAGGCGCGATGGGTAGTCGCCCGACCTCCGGGTTTTCCTTTTTATGAGAATACAAAAATAATTTAATGAAATTATTTAACCTTAATAATAATATACAATGTAAATAATAATAGATTCAATCCTTTAAACATATCCAAACTACATCGGTCTGAACTCACAATCCAAAATTCATAAGGAAGGAAAACATAATGAAGATCCTTTTTTATATTTAATAACATTTGAATACCTTCATCATGTATTATTTTAAAACACTGTAACACCCTAAATTACAAAAAAAAACTTATTGATTACATTCATGCTCTCTTATTTTTATATAATAATGGATATACTCATTATATCAAAGAATGTTGTAAAATCGTACAATTATGAAATATACAACTCAATAATCAGTTTCAATGTAGTCAATAATATCCAATACAATTTATCCAATTCAATCATATCATTTTTCAAAATTAATACCTCAGTATCAGAATCATATTAAGGTATGCCTTTCTCTCAACCATATATTTTCCAAAAAAAATTACCTATTATTGAGTCACTTTTCATTGTTCCACACAATATCAATTCCTTGATGAAATAATACTAAAGTAATATCCTTATATACTATTTAATTTTTATAACATGTACATCCTTAATACAATACTCAAATGAAACAATGCATTAACAACAATAGAAGAATAATAATTATTCATCTACATCTTTGATAGTATCATAACTTGATTATTAAACAATAGCAGCATTTGGAGTATACTCTGATGATTTGGACATTGATTCATGTAGTGTCCCAACTCCTTGCAGATGAGTCATTGTACATTCGAAACTTTTTTCATTCCCTTGCAATCACGTACTTGGTGTACTTATTCTCTAAACATTTAACAAACTCTCATTCCCTTCAATCATTTACCAAGGTGATTATTTTAATATTTATCACATAAGGTAAAATCCTTCTTTCCCCTATTCCCTTTATCTATCTTTCCTTCTACCATTAGTTTCTTCTCGGGCTTCCCTTAAAATCCACAGGACTAAGAATTTTTTTTACTTATCTTATTAAAACATGATACTATTTTTTCATATGATGATAATACATTGGAGACTATTTCATTTCTAAATGTTTTCTTAATACTATGAAATATATGATCCTTTTTACTATTTGGATCATTTGTATTGTTTGAGTTCTTATTCCATATACAATGCACCATTTCTAAACAATTTCTACACTATGTTAGATTATGAATCACAATGCATAATTATAAACGAGTAAAATAAGTAAAGTAAATTGAAATGATTAAAAATATAATTTATAATCGTAAAATTTTTTATTTTAGGAAGTATTTACTTCAAAATCCTACATAATGGCTTGTAATGAATATTTTAATTCTCATATGCATATCCCCCAGAAGTGTCATAACCAATAGTGTTGTAAGGTGCATTGTCGTGTACCAGGATACCCTGGGTCCAGACAAAAACCCCTTGTTTGAGTTTTCACTCCTAGGTACATACGTGCCAGAGCCTCCTCTACCAGATCGTAGCCAAACAGGGATTTATTACTTGTAATATACATAAAATCTCTACATTAACAAAATTCTAGGCTTTTATTCTATACTAATACTCAAAGTCTATCTTAGGGTAATGTGTTCTAATCAATGTATATCTAAATAAATTTCAATGTTTGTTGCTAAACTTCCTTTGATAGCAACTGTAACGCCCCGACCCCAGATACCTAGAGTCGGTGCATTACATTAATACATTGGCATGATTACAAGGAATCAAGTACCAAAGGACCTATCAATATAGTAGTCTTGGAAAAAAGATTACATAGTTAAATGATACATTACATTATAAAATGACAAACAACAACAACAATGTACCCTTTCTAACACATTCATATCCCTAAGCCAATACCTATAGTTCAACCATAAAATAATTCCTCAATCATGGGAAAAAATTTAACACAGAAATGGGTGATCTTAGATTCTCAGTAAGGATAACAATATTGAAAAATCTTTCATAAATAAGAATAAACCATTATGTAAATGTATAAGACTAAAAAATTCCTTTTAAACTAAAACATTAGCATAATATGGAGAAGATAAAATCAAATAATGCCATTTACTTATTCACATGGATATTCTACTAGTCGAATAATCACATGCAATATCAACAACCACTTTCATAATGATGGAATGCATTATACCAGACTTCATAACCACATAGTCAAGGCCATGTGCCAAGAAAATTATGATTTTTTCAAGGCCTTATGCCAAGACACAAGTTTGTCTAATGAGACCTACGGATGCATCGAGGAGATATATCGAGCTCCACCCATCACTTACTATGTCCAATGCATTCCTCATATGAAACGTTTTAAACATAACATAAACATTAGTATTAAAACTAGCATAAGAAATGTCCATACTTTATCCATAAACCAGGAAATGTTTAAAAATAACACATCCATAGTAAAACATATCACATAACCTTCATTAATATATGGATGTTTTTCATCCTAATAAAACAACTTCAAACAAGCTTACAATATTTAAAAGAATGTTGGAATTGATGAAATCAAACATTTTTTAGAGAAATACCTCTTCCTATATTGAAATCATTTAAAAGTCATATAATTATTGAGAAAGCATTTATTTTGAAAATATTCTTATATGTTTTTATGGGAATCTTCGATGATGATATATCAGCGGAAAATATCCACACCCAATGTATATGTTAAAAAAAGGAATTCTTACCTTAATTTTGTCGAAAAAAATCATAAAGTTCCTTGTTTGGAAAACAAAGGAAATATTTTTTTCAATACATATATGGTTAAATAAGGGTATTAATGAATTTATCCCATAATATTGTAAATAGTAAAAATGTTTTGAATTAAATTTTATGGAAAACATGGATGTGGATGATAAAGAGGTCTCAAAAGATACTTACATAAAAACAACCTCAGATAATAAAGAGAATGTTAAATTAACCCTTACCTTGTACGTTTCCTTAGTTGACGGTAAGATAAAATCCTGTATAATTGATAAAACTTTGTTATTAAATTATACAAGAAAAATATACACAAATATGACATCATATATGATCCTCTAATATTACTTTGATAATAATATTTCAGTAATATCATCATTTCTGGTGTTAACTGATTCATTTTCATTTATATGCTTGGTCACGTAAGCAATGTTTTTTATGGATATGATTTATTTGATTCATATAAAAAATGATATTATGTATATAAACATTATAAAATGATCATTATTCTAGAATGATTACATTGGGGAATGAATAATATCAAGCTTGTGGAGACAGTAATATGTACGTACGCATGTGCGAATATATCATTATATTGAAGGTCAAATCATATGTAATTAGATGGTACATCATAATTACAGAATCATTATCATATTATATTTATTATTTACATTACTTATTCTCATTTTTATACCAATCAAAATAATGAAGTGTTTGAATAAAAAACTACACCACGACGTGGAGATGGTAAGCCGTACATACACACGTATAGTGACTTTGTCATTCATTTGATAGATAAGATAATGAATATGGTTTTACCAGTTTTATAATAACATCACTGTATATAGAATATACATGAGTTATTAATTAAGAATGAAAAAAACAAAGAAAGAGAAAGCGGAAGAAGAAACGAATAAGGAATGGGTGATGAAATATTTACCTCTTCTTCGGGTTCTTCCAGGACTACAAAATCGGAAATTACCCCCTTGGTAGTCGCTAATGGCCTATAGCGACAACACAGTGACTGACAATGGTGGTTGCTTTAATCCCATCACAGTAGGCCTACATCAACCGCTCGACGATCACTGGCCAATTGCTCGGCAGAACAATAGCGACCACCACTGGTAGTCACTGTACTGATCCTCGACCGAGCTACAACGACTACCAGTGGTGGTCACTGTTATGATGCTCACCCGAGCTATAGTGACCACCAATTGAGGTTTCAATCCCTGAAAATGTTTTTTTAATATTTTTTGTAGTTCTCAATCAACAAAAACTGGGTAAAAATCATAAAAAACTTATTCCAAACAGCATAAACATCAATATTTTCATAAACAATAATTGAAATACAAGCTTCAATGATCCAACTCTATTTCAATCTTCTTCTCTAATAAACCTACAATAAGATACAAAAAAACAACTAATAAAAAAATTTAAATTAAACATATTTATTCAGTTAGAATATATATTATAAAAGTATTTCAGACATCATATTATGGGTGCTATAATAATGTAAAACCCCTAATTTAAGAAATGTTATAATTTTTGGATATTTTTGTTCTGGAGTCTTTGATTTTGCTTATGGAAGTGTTTTGTTGTCTATAAAGTAATGCTCTCTGCCTACACTACGTGAAATTGTTCAAAACAACATATTCGGTCATACCGCACACACCGCATGTCTGATTGACGTGCCATCTCCTAATACATATCATGAATACTATTCCTATTTTTTTGTGTGATTTCAAGTCATTATGAAGATATTTTTTCTAAATTCAACTCTTATACGTATTTTTGGCATTTTATGACTCCAGAGATGTGTTTCAGGTCGTTGTCGTCAAATGATACGTCTGATTGATGTGTCATTTGACAAACCATTTCATAATTCACAGCACGGTTGTTGTTCTATGATATCATGGCATTCCGATGTCGTTCGGCTAGTTTTGACCCCCCAAGGCACACTTTTAGAGAGCGCTGAACTATTCAAAATAACATATTCGGTCATACCACGCACACCACACATCCAATTGTTGTGTTTTCTCTGCCTACATGTCACGAATATTATTACTACAGTTTTCCTGGGATTTCAAGTCATTCTGAGCATGTTTTCTCTGAATTCGACCATTACACACCGTTTTGGCATTTTTTGACCTGGAAATGTGTTTCCCATCACCACGGTCCAACAAAACCTCTGATTGGCATGCCATTTTCCCATAAATTTCCCAAAACACACCACAGTTGTTGTCATATGATTTCATCTCATTTCAAGGTCGTTCTACAGGTTTTGACCACCTAACATTCCCTTTTAGAGTGCACCTAACTGTTCAAAACATCATATTCTGTCATACCACGCACACCGCACTTTTGATTGACTTTCCATATCCTTTTAAATTTCATGAATAATATTCTTATTGCTTTCGTGTGATTTCATGTCATTCTGAGCATGTTTGCTCTGAATTCGACCTTTACACATCGTTTTGGCGTTTTTTGACTCTAGAAATGCGTTTCCGGTCAATGTGGTCAAAAGACACATTCAATTGATGTTCCCTCTACCCGACTATTTCACAATTCACACGACAGTTGTTTTCGTATGAATTCATGGAATTCCGAAGTCGTTCTACTAGTTTGGTCCACCCAACACGCCTTTTTAGAGCGCGGAGAACTGTTCAAAACAACATATTTGATCGTATCGCGCACAGAACTTGTCTTATTGATATTTTGTCTCCTCTTATAAGTCACGAATATTATTCCTACTATTTTCATGTGATTTAAAGTAATTTTGAGCTCGTTTTCTCTGAATCGGACCATTACACGTTGTTTTGGCGTTTTTATGACCCGGGAAAAGCATTTCCATTCCCTGTAGTCAAAAGAAACCTCCAATTGATGTGTTGTCTCCCTGACCATTTCACAATTCACACCGTGGTTGTTTTCGTCTTATATAATAGATTTCTGAGGTCGTTCGACTAGTTTTGACCACCCAGCGTGCCCTTTTAGAGTTCGCTGAACTATTCAAAACAGCATATTTGGTCGTACCGCACACACCAAATGTCTGATTGATGTGTTGTATCCTCCAACATGTCAGGAATACTATTACTATTGTTTTAATATGATTTCAAGTCATTCTGAGCAAGTTTTCCTTAAATTTAACTATTAGATGTCATTTTGGCGTTTTTTTTACTCCAGAAATGCATTTTCGATTACCATGGTCAAAAGAAATCTATAATTGATTTGATGTCTACCCAAAAAGTTCACAATCACACCTTGGTTGTTTTAGTACGATTTCATGGCATTCCAAGGTCATTCGGCTGGTTTGACCACCCCGCACACCCTTTTAGAGCGCACAGAACTGTTCAAAACAGCATATTCGGTCGTCCCATGCACACCTCATGTCCGATTGATGTTCTATATTTTCCTAAATTTCACGAATATTATTCCTATTTGTTACGTGTGATTTCATGTCATTCTGAGCATGTTTTCTTTGAATTTGACCGTTACACGCCATTATGGCATTTTTGGACCCTAGAAATGCATCTCCGGTAACCGCGGTCAAACCACACATCTGATTGACCTTCTTTCAACCTGACCATTACAAAATTTACACCTAGGTTGTTGTCATATGATTTAATTGCATTCCGAGGTCATTCAGATGGTTTTGACCACCCAACACGCCCTTTTAGAGCGCACAGAACTCTCCAAAACAGAATATTCGGTCATACCGCACACACCGCATGTGTGATTGACGTGATGTCTCCTCCTACATGTCATGAATAATATTACTATTTTTTTTGTGTGATCGCAAGCCATTATGAGAACATTTTCTCTAAATTCGACCGCTACATGTCGTTTTGGCGTTTTATGATCCCAGAAATGCATTTCTAGACATTGTGGTCATACGACACCTCTAATTGATGTGAATTCTACCCAAACATTTCCAAATTCACACCACGGTTGTTGGTTTATGATTTAATTCCATTCCGAGGTTGTTTTGCTGGTTTTGACCACCCAACGCGCCCTTTTAGAGCACATTGAATTGTTAAAAACAGCTTATTCGGTCGTACCGTACACACTACTTGTCTGATTGATGTTTCGTCTCTTCCTAGATGTCACAAATAATAATTTTATTGTTTTAGTGTGATTTCAATTCATTCTAAGCACCTTTTCTCATAATTCGACCGTTACACGCCGTTTTGGCGTTTTATGACCTCGTAAATGCGTTTTTAGTCACCGCGATCAAATGGAACCTCCGATTGACATTTCTTCTACCTGAACATTTCAAAATTCACACTACGGTTATTTTGGTATGATTTCATGGAATTCCAAGGTCATTCGGATGGTTTTGACCACCCAACGCGCCCTTTTAGAGCGCACTGAACTGGTCAAAAAAGCATATTCGGTCATACCGCACACACCTCACATATGATTGACTTGTCATCTACTCATACATGTAAAAATACTATTATTATTGTTTTTGTGTGATTTCAAGTCATTCTGAGCACATTTTCTCTGAATTTCACCGTTACACACCGTTTTTTTGTTTTATGACCATGGAAATGTGTTTCCGGTCACTGTGGTCATACGACACCTCTGATTAATATACTGTCTTCCCGAACATTTCACAATTAACCCCATGGTTGTTTTCGTATGATTTCATGGAATTCCTAGGTCGTTCGGATGGTTTTGACCACCCAACACACCCTTTTAGATCGCGTTGAACTATTCAAAACAGCATATCCAGTCATACAGTGCACACCACATGTCCGATTGATGTTTTGTCTCCTCCTAAATGTCACGAATAATATTCATATTGTTTTCGTGCGATTGCAAGTTATTTTGAGCACGTTTGATTTGAATTCGACCGTTACATGCCATTTTGGCATTTTATGACTATGAAAATGCATTTCCGGTCACCACGGTCAAACGACACCTCGGATTGACGTGTTATATTCCATACCATTTAATAATTCACACCACTATTGTTGTCATATGATTTCATGGAATTCTGAGTTTTTTATGTGGGTTTTGACCACCCAACACGCCTATTTAGAGCGCACCGAACTGTTCAAAACAACATATCCGGTCGTACCATGCACACCGCATGTCCGATTGATGTGCAGTCTCCTACTACATGTCACGAATAATATTCATATTTGTTCATGTGATTTGAAGTCATTATGAGCACTTTTTCTATGAATTCGACCCTTACACGATGTTTTGGTGCGTATGAAAAGCATGTGTGGGGTGATCAAAACCGGCAGAACGACCT
The DNA here is from genome assembly GCA_963277665.1 of Viscum album. NCBI lineage: Eukaryota > Viridiplantae > Streptophyta > Magnoliopsida > Santalales > Viscaceae > Viscum > Viscum album. Next base: position 1,801,105,341 of record OY728157.1, read on the forward strand.
AAGAATGCAATGAAATCGGACGACAACAAAGGGAGGGTGAATTGTGAAATGGTCAGGTAGACGAAACGTCAATTGGAGGTGTTTTTTGAACGTGGTGATAGGAAGCACATGCCCCGTGTCTTAAATGGAAAAAACATGCATTTAAAGGTCAAATTCATACTTAACGACATCAACATGACTTGAAAACATAGAAAAAACACCCTAATTATTATTTGTTGGGTGTACAAGGAGACGAAACGTCATTCAACTGTGTGATTTGCGTGGTATGGATGAATATTCATTTTTTAGGTGTTTGTTATGCTTGAAATGCATTCGTGCGGGGGCTGTCAAGTGGGGGGATATCCGTGGTGGGGTGGGGGCACTGCCCGGGGATGGGGGTGGTGTCCGGGGTGGGGGGCTATCTGGTGGGGGGGGCAAAATAACTAAATGGGTTAATGGCCAATTGGCCTAACACCATGATGATCATTTATCCTAATGGCCTAAAGGTAAATTTTCTTAATGACCCAATGTAAAATTATCCCATTTACCAATTCACCTTATTACCTAATTCTTCAATGTAATAGTGGCCTAACAATCAATTGGAATAATGTCTTAATCTCTAGTTGTAAAATTGAAATAATTGCATAATGGATTATATTCAATTGGAAAATTGGCCAATTGACCAATTTCCCTAATGACTTAACATCATAATGAACAATTTCCCTAATGAAATAATGGTCAACTGACCTAATGAATTACGGGGAGTGGGGGTTGTCCAAGGCGCGGGGGGAGGGGGCCTGTTGTGGGTGTGGGGGAGGCTGTCCGGGGTGGGGGGGGGGATGTCTGGGGTGCGGGGGGGGGGGGGGGGTATTTGGGGATGGAAAGGGCCTACAAATAGTTAAACTGATCTCATTCCCCAAAAACATGTTCCATGGTTTCTATTAGGAATCACATGGTTTTTTCAAAAATATTCACAGAACATGAAATTGAAAATATTAAAGAATAAAATTTACTAAAAATATTCAAATCATTAATCAGATTCATGGTTACCTATCCATTCGTGCACACAAACATTGAATAAGGCCAAAACACACATGATACCACCAAATCTGGAAGAAAAATCTCACTAGGAACCCAACTAAACATCAATAACAACCCCACTAATAATAAAATAAAAACACCTCCAGAATATGATGCGTCATGAATGGTCATGACTACTACCAACATCTGGTGGGCCATGGGCCTACAAAAAATAAAAATTATGAAAATATTCATATAAAAAATAATTGAAATTAAATAAATAAATACAATATAAAGATGCGTCGTAGGATCCCCTTCACCATCACCCAGATGCACATATTCTTGTAGTGCTCTAACCTCAGTGATCAATTGCACATTTACTTCATTGGAAGCACGTAGTAGTGCCCCAAAATCTGACAACTGGTGTGTCATATGAGAAACAACAGGACCGACAACCACAATGTGTGATACTACAGAATGAGGAATCCCTGTTTTATTGGTCAAAGTATATCCATGCACATCCTGACCAATAATGTGATGAAAGATCTCATCCCTTCGCATGGGAAGTTGTTGGTTGTCTACTGGAAGCTGTTCTAACTCAGCTTCAAATTGATCCAATGAAATTATTAAATATATATACATATATATGTTAATATATAGATTTATAAGCACTGGTACTGAGTACAAGAACTTACTATCATTTCTACAACATCTGGATAATTTCGATCCTGAGTCCCCATACACACTGATATTTTATCAGTCGGTGCACCTTGCCCCCATAACTGTATATGAATAGAATATAAACAAAAACCAATATTAATTAATAAATTATAAAATGAATAATTAATTCCTCATGTCTGATCTGAGACATGTGTCGAGTCCCAAGCCAGTGAGGTGGTCCCTGCAACGCTCGATTCTCAGAATGGCATGATGACACCTCCTATATTCAATTATTTCAAATTTCAAAAAAATAAAAAATTCTTGAAACTATATATACCAAAATAAATATACCAACCACAACACCCTCATTAGAGGAATATGCAACTATTTCCGGCCAATAAGCCGGGAGGCCACCTCTTGATACTTTTTTCAGAATGGTTGTGGCACCCATATTTCATACCCAGTGGTCCCTCATGACTTTTCCTTTATAATAATTCCACACAATATGTCATTTTCTCATTCACATAGTCCAAAAATCATCAGTTAATATGTTCAAATTCTGTTATTACTGAATAAAATGACATATTTTAGTATTGTTTATACATAGATAATAAAGTAAAATGGTCTTCTTACCGGAACCACCCTCCAAAGGCGATCTATTGTCTCCCGAGGGATAAAACCCCAGTCATGTGTGGTCAATGGAAATCAATGTGTGTCACAAATGATATGACCCAACTGATGAACAAATTCAAGGGAATTCAATCCCACATGATGAAATATCCTATCAAAGGAAACATCAAATGTCATGTTATAATTCCAAGATAAAATGCCATGACTAGGGCCTCTCTTGAAAGAGGAAGAAACAGTCGAGTCTGATCCTGTTGAAAAAAAATTATATTTAATTTTACAGATGTTGTGTGTGTATATATATATATATGTGTGTGTGTGTGTGTTTATTAATTACATAAAAAATATACAAAATGAAATTCAAACATACCTTGAACATGACTCTTAGATGGATCAGATGGATGATGTGGATCTTCTGCCTCATCCACTGACATGTATGTAGTCATAGAACACATTAGTAAGGGGACTATCCAATGTGTCCAAACGTTAAATTTGATTTTTATAAAAAAAACTTGTAAATTTATTAATAAAAAAGGGATTGAATAATTAGTTTTGAATGGATTTTAGAAAATCAAAAAGTTAACAAATTATAAATTCAAATTATGTACAAAACCAATCAATGCATAGCCAAATTTCATATTGAATTAATAAAAATTCAACTAGCACATAAACCAAATGAAGAATACCTTAATGGGTAGATGCACCGATAATAACATGAAGATACTAAAAGAGAAATCCCACTAAATATTTATAAATGAATAAAATTCCAAAATTGAGGATTAAAACATATAAGGATTTATAAAATGGTTAGATAAATTATGGTATCCTAGGACATTCAATACTAAATAACGGGAAAACAATTATACATACCATTAAGCATGAAAATTGACAGTTTCTCCTTCAATGGACACTCTGAACCAATAAATATCATCTTCATGTTGAACTAAGGTATGTTGATCAAGATGTTGGGAAACAAATGGAATAGTCTCAGATTCATCTTGTTCAAATAATAACACTCCTCTCCAAAAACATTTTCACAACAACTGTCCATCATGGATTTGAAGGCAATGTAATGAAGAATACTTATTCTGCATGTGATGTCAAAATGAAAGGTTCAATGTCAACTCGTTCATTTCGGTATAACATATAGTTAAAATTCACCAATGAAAACTGAGATTGATCGAATTTACATCCACACAATAGTTCAACCCAATTACACATTAACAATATGTACTTTAACACATATGTGTATAAAAATTCAATGATCTCTAATGATTGAACATAGTAATAACCAGAATCGACGAATGGGAACTGATGCCCCTATTTATTGTTTCTCGTTTTTATTCAACATCTTTAATGAGAAATTGAATACAATTAGTATCTATAGCTTTATAACGATGAGTCGTTATAGATGGACCCTCATCCAGTTGGATGAATTCATCTATTAGTGTGGGGTCCCCAGACACCCTCATCTTTTGAACCTACATAAATCAAAGAATTCAACAATGATTTGTGCAGAAAAAAGTTATTATAATACATCACTCATAATGAAAATAAATTTATACGTATATAATCCTTGAAAAAATCATTAAATGACGCAAAATGAGATTGTTGAATTTGATACTCAGTTGCATGATACATCTCTTCCTTCATCTCATTAATGTGTTTCTTTAAAATGAGAACATGATGTCTAAATGATCAACTTATGCAAACAAAAAATATAAAAGTAAAACATTAAATGTGATAAGACACTTACTGAATTAATGGTGCAACTGATGGAGTATTGAACAAGATATATCAATGCTCTTTTGTCCGCTCGATGTTTTCCATATCAAAATATGGTTCCTTCTCCAACAGGACCATCAGGAATCTAAGAGGGCATATCTAATTTTGTTTCAACATCTATAAGATATTCTGCAAAAAATGTAGTAAACTCATCCATCAAACAACCATCGTCTATTGAAGCCCCGGACAAGCTATGTTGCATACAAATCATTTCAATGTACTAAACTAATTCTCAATAGGATACATACACTTGAATTGTACAAGACCAAAATCCATTACATCATCAGTTAGGTTCACTTTCATGTGGACCACAACATCGAAAAAAGATGGGGAAATAGTATCTCAGTGTGACAAAGTGTAAGTACAATTTAGTCCTGCAAAATTTTTAAATCACTCATTAATTTATTTCATAAAAAAATATGTCTAAAAAATTACTCATCTAAATCAATGGCTTAACAAAATTGTAGGATAAACAATCACAAATTGTGATTGGAATAAACTACTAAAGTATTATGTGATTGTCATTACTTTTCAACCCCTGCAATGTCATGCTCGTCAGATTCACACACTTTGAAATATCAGATGAGTAACCATGAATAACCTTAAGTATCATCAAAATGGAACTAAATGTCTCTTTCTCCTTTGTAGTCAATATATACTGTGTATCAAGATTATATGACTTGTTTCCCTTAGCTAATTGTGAATTGACTGTTTCCTTAAACCAATTTCTTCCAAATCACAACGTGCATTATCATGGTATTTTTATTTTCCACTAACACTTAAAATGGTAAACAATATGTTATCACAAACATTTTTTCAATGTGCATGAAATCCATATTATTCCTTAACATGTTAGTTTTCAAATATGAAAGACTATAAAAAATATTATTCTTTTTCCAATTGTGACAGCACTGCCTACCTACAACATAAATATTACGTAATGGATGAGCCACCAAATCCTTAATTTCACATACCATGTGGATGTTTTAATCCTCAATCTGAGATAACATTTCGACTCCTATCATGATATTTTGTACTAGGTTGAACTCTCTAGAACCATGAAATGCCACTCTGTCCTTTCTAAACTTTTGCTGATAGGGGAGAAAATGTCTGTGAGCCATGTATGCCCATTTTTTGGAATGTTTAAGCCATACATATTTTTTACATTTATTGCAACATGGTTAGGAAAATTCCCCTTTCATACTCCATCCTGATAACTTTTCATATTCCCGGAAGTCATTGATTGTCCACAACAAATCAGTAGGCAGTTTGAACATTTCATTCATTTCACACTCATAAGTCATCACACCATCGCCCCAAAATTCATTCAACTCATCAATCAATGGATGAAGGTAAACATCAATCTTATCCCTGGGACTTTTAGGTCCATCAATAAAAGTGGAAAATAATATAAATTGTTTCTTTATATAATGTCACAGAGGAAGATAATACAGAACCAACACAACGGTCCATGTGTTATGAGTTGCAACAACCATAGACTTGAATTGATTGAAACCTTCTTCTACCAACCCCAATCAGACATTAAGAACATCAATATCAAAATTAGGATGTCACTTATCAAAATAATTCTATGCATGAGAGTCTGTCGAGCGGGCTAACATTTCACTTTCATTAATTCTTTCTGCATGTCATCTCATTAAATTAGAAACATTAAATTACATAAAAAAATTTCAACCTCAGTTTAAGGGGAACATAAATCATTTTATTTACGAGAATCAGTTTTCTCTGTATCACAATATGACTATGATGAGTCTAATTTCACTAGTTCTATTTCTACCTTGAAGCACAAACAGACCGTACAAATATCCAAATGGACAGTTTCATTTCTAAACAACATACAGTTGTTTGCACATGCATCTATGGTCTTATATGTAAAACCTATATTATCTGTCAACTTACGATCATGGTAATCTGACTCATGAATCTTAGCAATGATAGGAAGAACTTTTTTCAATAACACCAACGACATGTCGAATGATGTGTTTGAACATTGTTTCAAAGTCTTCAAATACAACAACTCCATGATAAATGACAATTTATTATACGAAGTACATCCAACATATAATTCTATTTTTTCATTGTCAAGTGCTTCATAAATCCTCCTAGAATCATGATATGTGCTGGAGTGAAGATTTATCTCACCGTTCTCAAGATTCTACTTTTCAATGCCTTCAGGATCCAACCCACGCACAATTTTAGTAATCATTTCATGCATTGTATCATTCATCCTTACATAAAAATCCATCTAAACTGTATCTGTATTTTTACAATGAAATTATTATTCTCCATGATGAGCCCAACTCTTATAATTTCACAGAAATATGTTAAATAATAGGTGCTCCCTCACATTATCTCATTTTAATTGATATATGTTATCACATATTCTATATGGATAACTAATATAGTTACATTAAAATCTTCTGGTGAATTCAAAAAATTTCATAACTCCAATGACATATTCTCTAGACGTTTGATTTGGAAGATAAATACAACTCTTATACATAAAAATATATGTATAATAAAAATTTACACTAAACTTATTACATGCATTTATCATATCAAATATATTTAAAATAAATACTAACCAATTTCTTGTGCACCATTGATAAAATAATCAAATTATATTTATGAATAATAAACTAGAGAATAGATAATGGAATGTACGTGAAAGCATGTGTCATGTCATACCTGATTATACTACAAAACTGGAAGGGAGGGGAGTTGAAGGCCGTGCTGCGGGAAATAGGAGAGGCAACAGAGGGGTGCTGGAGCCGGAGACGGTGCGGTGAGGGAGGGGACGAGCTGCGGCGGCGGCGGTGAGCTGGAGGAGAGGAGGTAGTGAGGTGGAGATGGTGTAGTGAGGGTGGGACGATGAGGGAGGGGACAGAGAACAGTGGGGAGTAGGAGTGGATGGGTGGCAGTGGCGAGGGGATGAGCAGCGGTCGTGCGGGGAATAGAGGGAATCAGGCAATTGTGGTGTCGCAAGGGAGGGGATGGCGAGGGAGGGGACGGGTGACGATGGTATGATGAGGGAGGGGATGAATAGGGAGTGGATAGGGGATAGAGGAGATCCAGAGCAGAAGTTGGAAAAGGGATGAGGGATGTGCAGCGAAGATACAGAGTGTATAGGGCGAAGTGCAGAAGGCCAATGGCTGAGGGCCATGGGATGAGGGGGTTGAGGGTATAGGGGGTTGAGGTAGGAGGATGGAGGCCGGCGGGCAGAGGGTGGGGGGATGAAGAAGGAGGGAGGGGGCAGAGGGTTGAGGGGGATGAGGGTAGTGGGGGGAGGGTGGGGGTGGAGGGAAGAGGGTGGAGGGCGGAGGGTGGAGGGCGTCAGCCGATGGGTGGAGGGGGTGGAGGCTGGATGGGGCGGATTGTGGAGGGTGGTGAGGGGGCAGGCGGTGAAGGGTGGTGGGAGGAAAGGGGACGGGCGGCGAGGGCGGAGGACGGAGGGCTATGGGGGAAAGGAGGTGGGTCGTAGGTAGGGTTTTTCAAGGGGAGGTGGGCAGGGGGCAGAAATGATTTTTTTAAGGCCAACGTCCACCAAAAGCGGTCAACCGTGTCATGGGGCTCCAAAGCCCATTTCTCTAGTAGTGTTCATTTTGATTTGATCAAAATGGCTCTTTAAGTTGTCTTTATGACCAAAATAAAGCCTATAGAATGGATAGAGGAATGTTGGGAGGATATTTGGGAGGGATTTGGCCAAGCCAAATGGCTTTGTAAGTGTATAATTAAGAGAAGTGGATGTGCCCTTTTATAAGAGAGGTGCGGGTCACTTTAGGAAAAAATTGGAATAATATTTTATAATAAAATTATTTTTAGTTTCTAATGGCTCCAAATTAATTTATTTCAAGCCTGAGGATGTTATGGGTCGCAATCCTATCAACCAATAGGTTTTATAAAAGTTTATCTTACCATTTTAACCTTATCTTTTAGATTTAAATCTTAGTTAAACAGTTTAACATTTACAATGTCTCTTTGTATTTTTATATTATATGGTTTATGAACATACAATAACAATACAATAGAACCCCATGTGGTTAATTATTAATATATATAACCATATCTATGTCTTTTGGCCAATCCATATATTTTTCCGAGTATTATATCAATTAATAATAAAATAATTTTTTAAAAAACCATTTATGTTAATTTTGACATTATTTAGTATTTGATTTTTTAATAGTCATCACAACTTGATTACTTCGAACCAAATAAATTGAATTAATAATAACATGTCATATTCAACTTTAAAATTCGTGGATGGAATCAAAAATTTTATATTATATTTATTTTAATATTTATAATACCATTTATTTGATTGTTTCATTAATAAGGAAATTAATGCATCATCGTTGTGTCATAAATAAAATTTATTTATTTAATGTTGAAAATTTATAAATAAAAATAAATTATGTATTAAATCACATTATCTTTATAATTAATATTTATATTTGGAACGATAACTTATATAACACCTTGAAATAATTTTTTTACTAAAAGATATATGTTTATGTCATTTTTGTCTTTAAATTAATATAATTAATAAAATATGTCATTATCACTCTTAAATGGATCAAAGTGGTCCCAAAATCGCCCCAAGGATGCCCATTGTTGTACATGTATCAAAACATAGGCATAGGATACATGTTTGGGTAATTTAATATTATTTTAATATAATTTATTTACCCATAATTATCAGATTTTCCCTTTAACCATTGTAAACAAAATATTTACCAAAGTAATTATTCATAATGTATAAAAATAAAAGATACCTATTTACATGATTTGGACCACCTGATTGCAAATATGGAATCCATTTTCCCAAATTCAAAACACATAAGTGACATAAATCAATTTAAAATTAAATCCTGTTGTCAAAACAAAAAGCGTGTTCTTATGAATTAAAAACTATCAAAAGATTGACAATTGTTTATGTCAAATTTAAAAGTGAAATATAATCAAATTACCTAAATTATATTAAATAATAAAAATATAATCTAATTATACTTAATAACATTTCATATGTATAATTTAACACTTTAAATTATTTCGATTAAAAAATTTGTTTTTAAATAAAATTTATTATTTTTTTCACTATTCATCAAAATATGAAAGTTATGTAATGTACAAAAAATTTATCCAACATAAATTTTTATGTCCCTATTCTAAAGAAGAATTTAATTTCACTAAATTGGATATATAAAAGTGTTATATATTGGATTTAATATGGGTTCTCCATTAAAAGGTGGTAAAATTTCCTTTTTTGACAAATAGTTCATTTATGGGAAGAAATTGAATTTGTACTTATATTAGGTCTAAAAAACACATAATATGGATTCTAAAATTTTATATAGTATATAAAATTCAATTTTCATTTAACAGTATTCATAACCTATTTTTGAATGGCCAGTTTAGTAAGATTTGGTGTGCTCAAACTTGGTGTTGCGTGTTGCGCATTTTATTAAATTACATTGAAGAGATAACGTACTATGAAATAATGGGGTGTTACACCATGACCACTATTTTTTATAAAACATTGACTATTTTAGAAATTTTTTATTTACCATTTTAATGATTTGAATATTTTATTTTCACTAGGGTAATTAATTGTTATAATCAGTAGTCAGTTTTAATAAAAAATCATGAATGACCATTTCCTGTAATTTAATTCAACTAATTTATATTATGATTATCCATTTTCAAATAATATTACTAAATTTGTGTAATATTAATTTTCAAATTAACACAAAATATAATGTAAAAATAAAATTTTGAAAAATAACATTTTAATATTGGATTATTTATAAAATATAAATTTATAATGGATACTTATTCTGAAGAGCCCACAAATATTACAGGCTACATGATTTTCAAGTGATAGTAATTAAAATAAAATTCTTATCAATAAAATAGGACTATTTTATTGATGTTTATATAATGAATATGTTATAAAGTTAATGGATCTTGGATGAAGTTGTCCGCACATGATATTTTATGAAGCATATATTGATGTTGGGAAAATATCCCTCAAGGTAACTTTAGACCATTTTTAGGTGTTTGTCAATACGGGTTGCGCGTAAGATCTAAGGTGGTTTCGAAATATGCGTGTAAGGAATGTTGGATGATCAGAACATCAAAGAATGGCAATGACATGAGGTGAACGAAAGAAATGGAAATGTGCGCGAAAGATGAGGCTGCGCCAAATAAACATGTCTGACAGATTTGATGTCAAATGGGGTTTTTTGAGCTCAATGAGAATCTTGTGTGACATGGTAATTTTGTAATTCAGGGTTCATAGAAGTCTATAAATAAGTGTTGACCCCCTTTTTCGAGGTATCTCAACACTTAGAGAGAATTTGTCCTCCGGATCACCTATGAATTTGTAGAAAATTGAGTTGCGTGAAAGATTTTGTGTTGCAAGAATGATTAGAAAGTTGTGCATAATATATGAGTTTCATGTAAGATTCATGTTGCATGCAAGTGGTGTTTCAAATCAAAAGTGAAATATTCCGCGTGAGGCATTAATGTTTCATGAAAGACACATTAAGGGTTGCATAAAAGATTAGGAGTTACCTAGTAGTACAATGGAAATGTGGTATTCATCAGTGGATGTATGTGGGCCATCAATAGAGCATCTAAATATAGTGAAGGATGCATTCATTTGTGAAAATTAAGGGAATAAAAAGTCTTTACACTGTGATTTAATATTATAAATAAGAATTAATCACACATCAGTTGAGAAACTAGTGAGCTTCCATATTGTGAGAGGTTGTAAACTAGGAGGGATAGTGAGTCTACTCTGAAAATTGTAAATAATAGTGTGATTTTATTTGAATTGGTATAACAACACATTAACAGTGTATGCTTCTTGGATGTAGGGCAATGATGGTGAACCAAGTTAAATTTCAGTTTCTTGTGCATGCTTTATGATTCATTCATACTTTTCAATGGGAAAAAGAGAGAAAAGATAGTTTTTTCTAACAACAAAAAAATATCAAAAGGGGCACCTGTTTAAATTCCACCCCCCTTAGTGTATCTATCCTAGTGGACCTAATAATTGAATACATTGAGTTTTGTGGTGATGGATAGAGATTTATTCATAATTTATTGAATGACATTTGATTTCGTGTTTAACCAATTCCCCAAGGAAAACAATTATTTTTGAATTCATTCTAAGTTCAATGTACATGTCTCAAATGTGTCAAATTTTTTAGAAAAATGTGGATGGTTGGTCTAATATATATTTGTAGGTAAAGAGGTGTTTTTTGGGTATAAGAGTTATTTGGAATATATATTCCCACAAGAATCTAGGACGATCATTGCGGGAATGACATGAAAACATTCATTATTGAAGGAGATCCCTTCTATAACTGAATTGAAGATCATATTGATTGTTATTTTTATATAACAGTTTAAATAGAGTAATAAATATTATAGATCACACAAATGATTAATGAAATATAATTATTATTTAATGAATGTTTGTTTTAATGAATACATAAACATAAAAAAGTAGGTTCCAAAAAAATTGGGGAAGGAATTCTATTCTTAAAAGGGTAATTTACAATATAATATCTAGGGGTATTAATAATAAAATTAATCCACCCTACAAAGATAACTAGATAGCTTCAATTGAGGGATCATGTAGGACCAAAGGTTATCTACACTCTATGGAGGCTATCCAGAACATGCTAGAAAGTGGAAGTGGTGTATAATTCCTACATGAGGAATGTTGAACCATGTGTAGGACATGTATTTCATATGGCTGAGGCCGTACATCATACGGAATAATTTCCCTTAAGAGAAATGAATGAAATGTTCAAGGAATCTATGTAGTAGGTGTTGAGGATTTCTAGCACCTTCATGTGGTTATTTTTTTATACAACACCAAAGAATATAGTGATTTTGTTGCAGGAAACACCTATAATGGTACTGCTCATACTCTTAAAAGTTGGGCGTACATGCATCCGTTTGATAATTGTATTTTACATTGGACATCACATCTCCTGTATCGCTAGTTTCTGTCATTAGTGTCCAATCCATCTAATGTTATTATATGAAATGATCTACACATTTTATGCACAACACACAATTTTTACTCTTACAATCCATCGACAGTGACATAGTTTCATAAGATATGGTAACTAGAACAACTTTCATTAAATAATATGTTCCCATGATCATTATGAGGCTAAAATGATGAGGAAAATTTGATCAAAATATTATGCCACAATGTTTTCATGATTTTTTCAATGAATATAGCTCACCCGAATATCAATTTAGTTTCAAAGGTTGATGTATTTTCAATATTCATGGTTGAATTTAGGAATATTTATGAATATGATCCCTATCGCATGCACATAATTTGTTCACCATTAAGTTTATGATCATCCGAGATTGAAAAATACTAGGTTTATTTGCACATCTTTAACCTATAGTTTGAAAAATTAAAAATTCCAAATACATAAGGCATTTAATAGATTATTTAAGTGGAGTAAAAAATTGTATTTGATTCACTAATTAAATGAAGAAGAGGTTTTGATACATGTTTACAAAAATAGATACATCGAGGAAAAGTGAAGTGATATCATTATCATACTCTAGAGCTTTATGTTCAATATAAATTATTCTATAATTGTATTTTATTGGAACAATAAATGTGTATCATTAGACATTAAGGCTTTATGAAGCATGTTTGTTCTGTGAACCATTCTTCATCCTCGATGTAGATTGAAAAATCTAGTGAGAATAAGTTTAACACTCTATGTGAAGTAGAAAAATCATTGCATTCAAGGGACTGGAGTTTAACAATATCATCCTGAATCATGAAGGCCTTTTAAACAATGATCTAGTTCATGACTCAATTACTCCCACTATAATTCTTGAATAATCTGATCCAAGATGATATTGTGTTTTTTGAGGAACACAATGGATAATCATGCTCTTTTTTTCATATTTAAGAGAATAACACTTGTTCCTGAAAGAAAAAAATCAATAAGGAATTCATGGGTAGTTTTATCATGAATGAACATTTGGTTCATATAATGTTTTATACCCAAATATAGTTCTTTCGTGATGATTTTTATGATGAAGATAAAGTATGGGAATGGCTTTCATGTGTACATGTACAAATTAATAATAAAACAATTATGAAAAGTGACCCTAGTCATTAATTTTACTTACTAAATGGGTTCATATGATTTGAAGAAGAAAACATGCATTAATTCAAGGTTAAATCGAAAACAATTCATAAAATGATAAAGAAAAAAAAATATATGGGTAATGCATGTATTGAGTTAAGAATTCAAGAATAGATAAATTTCAGATTTTCTAAGATCAGAATTTCTTGAATTGATTTTGAAAAAACGTTGAAAATATCATTAATTAGGTATTTTATTTAATAGGGAAGAAGAGAAGTTACCCTATACACCCATTTGTTGATTTTGTTTGTTAAATATTGATTACATTACATTGTTACTCAATTTAATATAATTGTGAGTCCATGAAAAATAATGTGTTACCACATAAATGTTGAATTAAATTAAGGGAAGAATAATTTAGATCATTATTTGACAAGCTAAATTTAATGATTTAATAATGGAAAAGTGTAATTGTGGTAATATAATTACAAGAAGAATGAGATTCAGTGTAGTTGTTTTTTATTATGGAACAAACAATGATCAACACACTATTATACACTATTGAATATATCAATATTTCATGGATCAAAAGGAGTATAAGAAGTGACTGACCATGTTGATATAAACTAACCAACATATGGGTCCGGGAGAATTCAATTCATCAATCTAGTGCATTTTCATAATATTGTGGCTAATATAATATGAAGAAAGTACAACTTTCTGTTTTCTATTAGAATAAAATGAAGAACTGATTCTCACTTATTGTTTTGAAGGAAACAATGTATACAAGAAGAAGGTAGTAGAATAAATAATGAACACTGTGAAATTCATCAAAAGTCTCAAAAGGTGAATGAAATTAATGGAGTTACAGTGAAGCTTACCAATAAAGTGAATAAAATATTCAATAGTAGTATAAAGACCCAATGGGGTATTTTAAATTACACACTTCCAATTAAATATAGATAATTAAAAGTGAATGTGTATTTCCAACTTACGGCAAAACAATTCCACAGATTACATTATAGGGGTTGTTGGGATGGTCAAATACCATACCCTTCCAAGTTCTAGCTACTCTTATTGAGTAGTAAACCTTGTAAAAATTTCTTCATTAATTTCATAACTTCTTTCATATTCGCACATGATACGTGGAAAAGAGAATAAAAAAATCCATATCATAACATTTTTAACAGGTATAAGGATAAAATATGTAATTATATTAAAATGTTCCCAAAACTAATTCATTACCCCTATTAGTGTTACGAATGTCCCAAACTGGTTCCTTCTGTTGGCATCTGAGACACTATTTAACTCTGTTAGATACTACAATTAATTTATTATCTATTGAAGATTTGAGTTTTGTTAATATGTCAACAAGGATGTGTTGTTTTAGTGATTATTCTATTACCTCTGAGTATAAGTCTATATTAACTAATACCATGATGAATAGGAAAAATAATATGAAGAGTTATTTGAAGTAGAAGACCCTATTATCTAATGAATGGGAAGAATCTATTTCACCATGCCTTGCAGACTATGATTACATATCAATCATGGAATATTATGAGAATGTGCCTCATGTTTACACCTAGATAATGGATAAACTTCCTAATTATAGTTATTGGATGTTATGTGTTAGTAAATTTAAAAAAATATCCAAAAAATGATGATTTTAGAAAATGTTTTGCTGATGATAAATCTATAACCAATCATGAATTATATGTATATTTATTAAGTGTTATTCAGAATAATAGTCAAGATGAAATGACATCACTTATTTGTTGAGTCTTTCAATGTATATAGAAATAGATCCAAAAAAATCTATGAGAATCCTTATTTTTATAGAAGTTCATGGAATAAATTTTTTTTATAACCATTAAATATCTCTAGGAAGGTTGGATCCATTGACGAAAAATACAGGTAACATGAAATATGTTATTCAAAATCAATCAAATGTGTTAATGTTAAATATGGATTCAAGAATAATCTTGATGAAAAGATAAATGAAATTGAAGAAAAATTTATAAAACAACACTGATGTCAAGTATTCAAAATTTTTAAAAATATCCAAGTAGATAATGGAAAATGAGCCTTTAATTCAGATCTATGTTATACAAGAAAAATGGGCTTGTAATGAGCCATTCATGGTCAATTAAGGCATGTATTACCAAAATATGTGGTGTATGAATATATGTAATGAATCTTATATTCTGAGTATAATTTTTGTGATTTATAATATGGTTTTTGGGAATGTAATGTGTTGTTTGGGATTAATTGTGGGTGGAATGACCTGTGTAACAAATAAGTGGCCATAATTGTGTTTTAACATACATGTATTGGGTTTTTTGTATGATGACATTTCTATTTAGATAGTTATTTAGTATATTTATTGGTGATCTATCAAAACATGTCCCGTGATGTGTCCATGACCATGGGTGATATGGTCAAGTCCCATAATAATAACGTTGATCATGAGTGAGGCTCTAGGATGGGTTTGGGTTGTGTGAGTTACATTTGATAATTTGATTTCTTATGTATTTTCCCTTATATATTATTCCTTATGTGACATACCAATATCCTATAGGGAAGTATTTTTGTTTTTATTAGACCTCCATAATGTCTATTATATATGGAAGATGTAATTGATGGGACCCCCAATGTTGGATGGGATGGGTTGGTGTGCACGGTGTGGAATCTCTATGTTGGAAGGAATGTGTCCTAGTTATTGATGTTTCCCCCTGAGTATATAAGATTTTTTTTCATTTATATAAGAGTTTATGACAATAATATTTAATTTATATTCTGTATTATATGTTACTATTAGTTTCTGGTATAATTATAGATGAAAATGAGAAGAATCTTGTAGGTGTGGGGTTTCTTAAGGAATAGATTTCACACTACTACTATATAGGTTGGTTGATTAATTATTTATTCATTTTTAACATCACATACACATTTGTCCAAAAATTTCACAAATCATGAGGACTATTAGGTTGTTTACTACTTGGTATATATGTACTCCAAGCATGGGATCTCAATTGATCAGTTTAATATTTTGATTCTGGATATAGATGAGTGTATACAACCAAAGATGGGAAGTTGTACAAGAAGAGAATATTAGTTCATGGGATTATACGATAGTCATTGAGATCATTTTTTTGGGAATCTATGTATTTTATTCCTTCAATAATTTTTTTAGATCATCCACATATAATGATATCTTGATAAATTACATGAGATATTATATTCTATATGTTATATCATTGGATGATATTGTTGTTGCATCTACATTTTTGTTCATATGTTAATTATTAATATCTCTTTTATCATTTTGTAATATAATTATTTATATGTTACTAATTGAATATATCCCCAAACTATTTATTAGGTCCAGATCAATGGTTGGAATCATCTTGTGTTTTGGGAGGCATGCAAGAGGTCATGTGATGCTACTCCAAACAGACATAATGATCTAGTTTAGGGTGTTATGATAAATCATGGTAAACAAAAAATTAATCTTTTTCTATAATATAAATTATATGAGTATGCACATCAATTTTTTATCTTTCTATACTCGATAAAATTCATTACATTGAAATAAATGATTAAAAAATCATTGTATATTCATTTAAATTAAAAAACATTATCAATTATTCCATTGATTATAATGTGTTTTATATCCATAGCACTTGTAAAACATAATGTTTCTACCAGATACCCCTCAAATATTGTGATTTTTTTTTGTAACATTCATCCATGAATTTGAAATTACATAGACTTTGAAAACCCCTTTAGAAATCCTTATAATATTTATCTTATAGAATAATCACTACATCCCAATAAAACTCTTGGATTTTAATGAAAATATCTAGTTATTAATTTTTTTTAAATCTCTAAATAAATTTTCTTATTTCGATTTGAATTTTCACACACATATACTATCAACACCAAACAAAAACTACGATATCATATGCCCATATCACATATTCTCAACAATAATGCAATCCTTTGTTAAACTCATTCATGTGGTCCTATCATTTACATACATCAAAATTGATTTCTTTAAATCACTGAAATAATCAATAGGGGATCATTTAGTCCCACCAAGTAAATAACATAATCAATCATATTGGTGTTTACTGACATGAAAAATCAATTTGAATTTTTGAGACTAAAATTACATAATTAATTTACTATTTGTAAAATTTTAAACGATAATGGAAACCATCCACATATCTCAAAAACTTTTACATTCACATATAGAACATCATCAAAAACAATTCACATTAGATGATACTATTAGAACACATAGAATATTTCCTTAATAATTATTATTAAAATAATGATATATGATGTTTCTTATATTATGTATCCCCTTCATACAGTATTGATCTAACATCCATGTTTTATGCGGATGGTTATATTTATGTATAATAGAATATTTTATTAGATGTGTATTGTATTTAAATACTATTTAATGTCGACATTTATTCAATACGATCCCACAAAAATAATGACCCCATTAGAATTACATTTCAACCAATAATTGGCTATGGTACATATTTTAGTATGAAATTTATCAAATTAGAAAAAAACTAAATTATTACTTAT
Organism: Viscum album; assembly: GCA_963277665.1. Classification (NCBI taxonomy): domain Eukaryota; kingdom Viridiplantae; phylum Streptophyta; class Magnoliopsida; order Santalales; family Viscaceae; genus Viscum; species Viscum album. The sequence continues at coordinate 1,801,123,184 of OY728157.1, forward strand.
TTATATTGGTTATAAACATGATCATATAATATATGACTCTTAAATAGTTGGGTCGAAAAAATAAATTCTTTTATATAAAATGGACTAACCAAACTATACTCATCCGGTAACCTAACCATTATGATTTCCTATATTATTGTAATCCAAAAAAATTACAAGAATGGTCACCTATAATGGGCATGTCACTACAAATTAGTTACCTTCCATAAACCAGATAATTTAAGGTAACCCCTTATTAGTATCAAGCTACCTAATTTCATGATTGAGGCTTTCAAAAGAGGTAATTTTGAATGAATCTCATACTAAGAATTTAAAAGGAATTTTATCTTAATATCTTTTCTCATCTAAAACAATTTTTATATAAATTAATCTAGTTTTATAGTTTCTACCCCTATAAATTTCTTTGAAATAAATATTTTCAATCTATATTTATATGAAACTATTTTTGAAACTCATATTTCATAATTATCAAAAAATAAAATTATAATATATTAACATATACCCGAATAGAAATCCTAAAAAATATATATAATATTTTTATTTAATTGTTTACTATTATATGGTTTTTATAATTACAATATCAGTTATCCTGAAACCATAGTTAGATTTCCCCCACCATTATATAATAATGCCTGAGACTTTAGGACTTTTGGAATTTTGACCAGACCACTACCATAGGATAATTTACTCAAGAGAGATTTGAACACATCATAACTCTTATAACAAATATATATGAACTATATTGAATAATTAAAATAAATATAATAACTTTAATTAAAATTATATTTCAAGATAGATATAAATTAAACACAGTGTCATACCTAATGTTAAATCCTTTGATGCATATACATGAGTATCTAAAAGATAATTATTTTTTTTTGAAAATTAGTTAACATATTCAATATATAAATAATTTGTATCCCTGAATAATAAACAACATAATAAAATTTCAAAAACTATAAATTAGAGATAGTAAAACTTGAGATAAATATTTATGAATCTTTCATAAATAAAAGATAATTATAAATACACTATATTTAATGAAATCATTATAAACATTATATAATATTAAATATAAATACTTTATATTCATTTCATATTATCAACACATTTATTTTATTCATTATATCTTATATTATCATAAATATATCATAATATTTTAATTTAAAAATTTTATTATTCAAATTATATTTTGTAATAATTTTTCCTAATCTAAATATAACATAAATGAAATAATTTAAATAGAATCATAGAAATCCTTAAAACCCCTTTAATAATATTAGAATAATATACCCAATGTGGAACTTATTTTGATCAATTCAAAATATTTATCATTAAAATTGATAAATTTGAAAAATAATCCCCCTAAATAAATCCCTATTTAAAATTTACAAGTACATTATAAAGTATCGTTATGATTTCTAAAAATGAAATTATTAATATGTCAAAAGGTATTTAATATAATTTGGATAGTTTTATTGTTAATATTAAAATCTAAAATTGAGGAATATGTTGTAATCAATTTTTAAACAAATATATAATATTTAAAAATATTTAAAAATATTTAAAATATTTAATATATATAAATATATATATTAATTAAAATGCTCAAAATTACTTTCAGCATTATTTAAGAAAAGATTATATTTATAAAAACACATTTCAAAATTGAATTTAACGAAAACATTGCCTATGTTAAACTGTTGTATTTTATGATTAATAAATAGTAATCAGATATGACTAATCAGCTGTGAATGGAAGTTCTATCAGTGATATTGTTTGATTGATAATTGAATCATAAAATATGATAGAATAAGATTATACTATTAGATATATTATATTAATGATAAACATGTCATCTCCTATAATATCACATATTATATTTGAGAATTTTAATCTATTACAATATAGTAATACAAGGATTTATTATTATCAAACATTGGGACAGTTGTCATAGAATCTGAATGGATGATATTATATTAAATGATATGTAAAAATTATTTGATTTCTCATTAATTATAGTATATTATATCTCCATATCATAACCCAAGATTCTAACCTTTGGAAAAATATAAATAATAATATTTTATGATTGGAATCTGATATGAGATATGAATAAAAAACATTCATTTCTCACCATGATAAAAAATTATAAGGTTATAGTTGGATATGATACCACAATTACCATTTGAATTGATATATAAACACTTAAAATATTCAATATTAATTTTTAAAGAAATTTATACCAAGAGAACCATAATAGATAATTTAAATTTCTTAAACGATAATTTATAAAATATGTATGTGTACCTTGAAAAATTAGTTCTACAACACCATCATCATAATATATTGTTTATGAATTCTAAATAAGTTGATACCAATAGATATCCAGCCCTTAAAGGTGTCGACGAGTAATAGAATCTCTTCCCTCATGAATATTTCTCAGCCCTCCATGTCATGCTAGCCCCTCAATTTTAATGGGATCATGAATAAAATATCTTTGTGATTTTTTATTTTCATTTAAGGCTTTAGAATACATTCATCTTCACACACATAAAACATTTAATGTCAAAAGAATTTTTAAATAGATCCCAAAGGGATATTCCTCAGTTGTTCACTCATTTACTCCTTCATTATAATTCATGAATAAATTATTTAACAGAATAATTTATATCATGTATGAATATAACTCATTCAAATATATTTCATCTTATGAAACATATTTTCAATTATAGATTATGAGGAAAGTCACATAGACATGAACAATTAATGTTCAACCACCATAATCAATTGAATATTTTGAAATTGAAACAATGCTTTTTTTTAAATGTATTTTGAAAAAATAAATTATATCAGATGTGGAACAAAAAATTGAACATTGTTATAGTTTATTTTACTTGATGATTGGGTGTGAAGTTTCATGTTTATATTCCATACAATAGATCATTATTCATAAAAGTATATATAGTTAAATTTATTGGCATTAAAATATGATTTATGGAACATCTCCTTTTAAAATGGGTCAGTACAATATGATATTTTACCAAAATTAAACAAAGAATAATTTTTCAAATATAAGTTTCATTATGTTCTATAAACACTTTCCAAATGATAAAAAATGATAAAATGAGCTCAGGTGGTATTAAAAATCAATATTAATTATCATTGATATGTTTTCGACCTATATCAACTTACCTTACATAAATATGGTTTATGGATTAAATGAAATATTCAAAATTACATTTGAATATTTTTATAGGTCTTTTATATTCTATTAATGTGGACAAAATGCCCAAAAATTATTAAAAATTATTGGGGTATTAATAAAATTCAAAAAAATTGAATAAATTTACAAATGTGAAAATAATTTTCATGTCCATCCACCAAAATATTTGAACATAGCGATTTAAATAATATTTTTATAACTAATCATCTATTTGATTTCATTTAAATTTTTTGAAAAATAAATTTTTTTACCGATATCAAATAGTCGAGAAATTTTTGTAGGATGATTTTGATTTCATTTTTAAAATATTGTTACAATATTTTCATCAATAATAATTATTAGTTTAGTGTATTTATAAAAAAAAATATATTTTTAAATTATATATGTTTTTTTGTTCTATAAACATATGTAAAGAAATATTCCATGAAATCATTCATTGATGTTTCTAAAATTTGTTAAATTGTCATTGATGGATATGAGTACATTAATAATTGAATATAAATTAATTTTATGTAAAATTATTTTAGAATGGTTCATGGTAAATTTTTGGGATTTTATATTTTTTCTTTAAACTCTATAATTATGGGATATAATCTACAATATGAAAAAAATAACGATTTCCAATAAAAAAATTTTAATGTGACAATGGATTAATTTATAAAAAATTAAAAACCAATCATTAATCAAACTTGTGATTTACCAGGAATGTCTATAAATAATTTTTAAATAATTAAACTTTATTTAATACTATTTTCATATGTTACATTTTGATAAAATTGTTTGTCTATTTTTTCTTCTATATGTTTCATTTTTTATGATATTTGGTCTTTATAAAAATATTATAAGATAATATTGTCTTATATTTCAAGATGTTAATTATGAATATATCATCTTAAAAATTAATTCTCCAAAGATATTTCAATTCCCTTTTATTAAATTAATGGTCTATGATTTTCATTCATATAGAAGAGATATTCTTCACATATATTCGTTTGTGAAAAGAAATGTATACCAAAAAAATATACCTTACCATGGATTTTCATTTGATGATATTTCATTTTGAAAAATGGAATTAAATCATATATATGGAAATATAATTTTCAATTTTACAGTATGAGGATTCTTTAAAAAGAATTTGATCTTGTACCAGTGTTTATTTTTAATATTATACATGTTTTGTATCATCCCAAATAATTTTAGATCAAGTGACTTTATATGATATCAATATATTTGAACAAACTAAATTTCTTGTATGGAATTTTGTATTGAATTAACGATTTATATAATTGATAATATATTTTTTGTTGAGAATATTACTTTATAAAATGATTAAATTATCAACTATGAGGATAAATATTTTTGTAAATTACAATGTTCAACAAGTTATTATAATTTATTATATTATTATTAGTTTTCATATTTATGTATTATTATTAAAAAACAAATTTTTTTACTTTTATATGTGTATTCAATCAAATTTTAATAACATTATTTAGAATAAATAAAGTAAATATAAAATTGCCCTGTAATAAACATTCTCATCATTTTGTATTGAAGAATTTTTTTTCTCAATTTTTTTTAACTATAAATGATATATTATATTTAAATTATATACATTTATTTTATTCCTTATTTTAATTGATATTAATATAAATGATAATTTAATATTTAAAAAATATTGAAATGCAATGAAATACCATTACTTTTTAAAAATATATACATTTTCTGAAGAATTTTGTGGGACTCCATGTCACTCGAATAATCAAAATAAATAATATTTTATTGATATAAATAAATTTTTAAATATGAAAATTAAATTTAAGGAATATAAAAAATTAAAATATATAATTTATATATAGAGAAAATTTATTAATTTCATATTGAAAAATTGTTTTATTATAATAAAAATGTTATGTTGGATCAATGTCTGTATGGTTATCGGTAATCCATAAACCAGTTTTGAGAAAATGAAAAAAAAAATGGATTTCAGGGGGTGATAATAAAAATATTATATTTGGTAAAAATTTTAGGTAATAAAACCTAAAACTATATATATATATATATAATAAAAACCAATTTGTTCATCTAAATTAATCAATTTTATCTCATAGATAATGAACCACTCCCATCACACATTTTACAAATGGTCTATATTAAAAAAATCAATATTGAAACATTCTTCATTTATTAAATTCTATCACATCCTGATTTTATTTTCAACTCAATGTAAATATCATATTTTTGTTAGGTACAATATATTATATATATAAATATTTATAAGGGTATGGTGGATTTTTTTAGACCTTTTCATTCACCAAAATCAACAAGTTATTTCATATGCTTCAATTTATGATGTTAAAAAGTATAGAAATTTTAATTATAAAAATTTAAAATAAAAATTAATTTAAATAAAATGTATCCTCCTAATAGAATGAAAATAATGATTAAAAATTTATGTATTTTATAATTTGTCTATATATATATTATGGGTTAGGATTTAACTTATCTAACATTTAAAATAAATTTCAATGAGGTTATTTTTAAATGACCTATAATTTTTCTATAAAAAAATAATATATAACCTACCGAGAAACCATCTTGTATAAATATGTTATTCTAGAAAAATGAAAGGAAATAGAAAATCCTGATATAATATTTGTGTAAAATAAAGAAAGTATAATAAAACCTTACCAAAATTTCACCCCAAATGATTTCATTCATTTCAAGAAAAATTATCTTATAAATATTTATATTATTTTTCATGTGCTTTCAAATATTATATTCAAAATAACCAACTACAATGTATTTTTTGAATACATTAAATAAAAATATATATTATTTGTTTCTATAAATTTTTTAAATCCAATTTTTTCATTAATAATTTTTTAAATCATTTTTATTATTATGATTTATTATTTCTCATTCATGACTAATTTTTTCTTATTTTCATCCCTTTAGATGATTATTATGCTTCTCTTTAAGATTGGTTGCATATATAGGTGTTTTGTGATTATCTACACCACATATTAGAATAATTCAAAAAAATTATATAAAATTTATATTGATGTTATAAAATATATATATAATAGATAGTACACATAATACAACATAACTAAATCAAATTTATATATAAGAATATTTTTATATTGGTTAATACTTAAGGGGTTTTCCCCATATTTTATTATCTTTATAACCTTTGAGTGAAAAAGCATGCATATAGGTCACTGTATATATTGGGGACCCCATTAAAAAACTAATATTTACTAAGTAACTAATCATTATCCATGGAAATATTATTTAATTATAATGTTGATAAATTTTTTAATTAAATAGTGGACTATATTTTATTTTCATGATCTAGTACATAAACTAATTTTAAAGAATGTGATGTAATTATGATGGTCACACTATTTTATTCTATTTTATGGAAATTATCTTTTAAATATCCAAATAAATTATATTTCATTTAAATCCAATTATATACTAAGCTTAATTTATAAATAATTACATGAAATATTGTATAATCCAACTCTTTTATTTTTGTGATAGTCCCAATGTACGACAGATTCACAATAATTGGATTTTGGTCTTTGATATTAGATATATGAATTGTTTTGTCTATTATATTAATTACATTATTTTTCAGCATTCTTCGATCATCATATTACTTATCATAGAACATATAATTGTTAATTACATTATCCCAATAAGGTAATATGTTTACACGTGGGGATTTTTCTAATTATCATATTATTATAAAAGATTAAATATTTTTTTAATCAATTCAGTTAAATGCTTTCCAAAATACAATATAAAAATTATTGACTTTTTATTTCATATCTGAAGTTCATCAAATAATGGATTCAAATACCTATTGATATTATATTGAAATTAAACTTATGTCTCAAACTTGATATTATTATATTAAAAATAAAACTATTTTTTATTATAATTTTTATTTGTATTTTACCAATATATATTTTAAAATTCCTTAAACCCAAATTCACTAGAAGTGATGATAATTTAGGGTCAAAATAAAATAAAAATTATATTGACATTAAACCAGAACTTAATTTTATTCAATAATAATATACCTACCCAGAATAAAACATTTATAGTTAACTGTGATTTTCTATATCTGCTTTTAATGTCTTAAATAATATTTAATTAGGAATTTATATTATAATTGATGTCTTATTTTACTATTGTACAATTATGTTAACTCCCTAATACCGCTACTGTTATGCTTGTGGTAAGTTCCCTCATGAGATATATCCTATAAACTGATTGAAGGGATTATATCTATATATATATATATATTGTCACTTGTGATCATGTAATATCATCTACCGATATATATTTTAATCATTAACCATAAAATATATTAATGTATTTATAAAATCATATCCATATTATACAATGATAAAATTATAGAAATCACCTAATATGAAATGAAACGTACTAGATAAGTGTAATCATTAGTATTGAGGACAATTATTCGAGCATATATAATAAACAAAACTCCATCAATGAATTTACCATACAAATAATCCATCTCCAACCTCAATTATAATATACAATATACATATACTAATATTCATGTACACATGGTAGGGGATTCAGGTGTCACATCCTATAATATGAGTTAAAATACTGTATGTCTGACCCAACTCTGGCTGGGGATAGTGACCCATGATTTGGTAACTATGAAAAAAAATTGTATGAATTCCATTAAGATATAAATGGATATTTTTTCATGAAACAAATTATCCAGTTGCTTAAATTAGATAACAATGATAAATATGAATGTTAAATATAAAATAAATATCTGGATGAGATATATAGATAATATAAATGTTTTACTATATAAAACAACACATATCAAATAGATATAATCCATACATTGTTTTCCCAAGAGTTTTCTTCAACAATATAACTCCACACTATACGCAAACACATTTACAATCCACATCCATCATTTAGGAACAACCACTAAATGAATATTATAATCTGTATAAAGAAAAGGTGTGTTATTATAAAGTGTGGATAATGGGGTAAGAAATAAAAACTAATATGGCCATTCTACAAAATTATCCAACATCAATAACAAATAGTTTATATATTTATCAATAATAATGAAATTTAATGCATTAAATGTCACTAATGTAATCCTAATCAGTAACTATCTAAATGAAAATCCTTACCAACATTCAAATATAGCAGTTTCATCATTACCAAAAAAATATTTTTAACCCAATTATAAATCCATGATATCATAATAATATGATAAATATTCCCTATAGAAAACACTTTTCAATGGTTAAATATAATATTATTGATCAGAAATGTATCCCACATATCAGTGATGATTCCCGATTTATAACACTAAAAAATTTTCACACCATATTTGTGAAATAATAGTTAAATATATATTTATTATTCATAATTGATCTCCACCCAGATAATGTTTTGGATGGTAGTGTCTCTATAATTTTAACAATATCTCTATCTAGAGGGTGAGTGGAATGGAACCACCAATGTTTCAAATCACCATTAATATCATCTATTGTTTGGATTTACCATATCAAATGGTTATTATGAACATATATCTAAAATAAATTTCAAAATTAATTATACTCATTATACAAACCAACCATATCTTCTCCTAATCAAGTTACATGACCAATCCTATATCATGGACCGAATCACATTCTAGATCATGATGGGCAAGAAATGGGTGCCTATGAAAAGGGCATTGTCATTTAGTTTTGTGTCAAGTGGAACAATTGTTATCTATGAATATCAATATATGAAAAGAAATGTTAATTTATAATACAATGGGGCCTAATTACTATATTTTAGTTGAATATAATTAATTCATTTTCATAATAAGGTTATTAATGAGGGTATGTAGGATTTCGTATTACCCCTAATATAATACCATGTGTGTCATGATGATTCTATTTTAAATTATTTTATGTCCCTATAGATAGGGTTATACCTCAAGTAGTTGGAGTTCTCTTTATATTAATTTTTGTCGAAATTTTTAGATGTTTCATGGATAGCCCTAATAATTAGTAGTAACCATGTGGTTCATGTTCAAGTGCAAGGTGTGTCAGTGAAGTGGAGCACCGCTTGCACACAACATATTAAACCATGCAATGAGCATTTAGTTGGGATATATAAATTCAAATTGTTATGTTGAATGTTTTTAGCATGTTATTATCAACCATGTTTCTGGTTATAGGTAATATTGTGAGTGGCTTCTAGCCTTGGTAGTGGCTAGTGCACGTTTTGGTAAACCATTCACAAACTGTGCGAGTTTCCAAAATTTTAAAAACTATCTCTTTTTTATTTTCACTTATTTTTTCTCTATGTTCTCCTCCCTCTTATTTACCCATATTCATAGTATAAGATGACCCCCTCCCAAAGATCGCGTGCCGCCCTCTCGCTCATCCTCCCATCTATTTAATGATCTCTACTAGTTTCTTCATGAATCACACTCTGTCCTTCGAGGTAAGACCATCTGCCATCATCTACTCCCGGGACTAGGGTGGTTTTCCCCTCTTCTCACCTAGTTGCATTTTGGGAAATCCTATGTGATGGTTTAATACAATTTTTAGAGCTTTATTCTTATTTTTGGTTATTCAACTGGTATCTCATGATAACTGTGTTCATGTTCCGACATCAACTATCGAATGTGGATATGAATGGTCTATTTTATATTATCTTCACCAGTTTGTGTAAGGTTTTATACCATTATTTTGGTTAGAACCCTTCTTTTAGGGACTTCAGAGATTTTAAGTCCCTCGAAGATAATTAATTATATCATTAGTTCCTCCTTGAAAGGCTTCAATGATATACATTTGTATGTGTGTGTGTGTAAATATAGATCATCCTTATATGAATTCTATCATGGTTATGGGAATATGTACAATTGATTAAGTGTTATATATATAAGAATGTATGTGTGTGAAAATGTGGGTGATCTTCATTAAAAGCATCAAGTGCCTATGTATTCCAACTTCATCCTCTTCTCTATGAGATATGTTTCACTAGGTAATTCATTCCGTTTAGAATTAAAATGTGCTTGTTCCATTTAATTTTTTTTATGCATGTATAAATATTTTCGATGGTCCTGTGATGATATGAACCCATTTAATTTTTCATTGGACACATAATAAATTTCTAGGATTATGTAATCAAAATTTTATTATTTAAACTTTTTTATTTCATTGAAATAAGAATTTAATGCAATTAATTTTGGGATTATTGAGTATTTTTAATGTTGAGAAATAGGTTTTGACTCATTTTGGTCTTCAATGATTTAATATGTTTTTTTAAAATGGTAATTCACACTTAATTTAGGTGTTGACCACAAATGACTTAACAATATGTTATCAATTTTACTTAAAATGGTGTTTTAAAATGTTTAGGTTGTTTACCTCTTATGGAAACACGCTGATAAATTCTTAAAATGTTGCATGATGGGTATGAAAAACAGATTTCTCATTGTTCTGGTTTCTTATTGGGTAACTTGAATTGTTTTAGAAAATGGATGGATATTTTTATTTTAAAAATATGATTCATGTCATATTTTATATAAAGTGATATAGATGATAAAACATTTAACATGTTATGTATTTTAAAATAATAAAATCATTTTGTCAAGGTGACCTTGATATATATTCAATTTTTGGATTTTCTCATGGAAAGAATGGGTGATGTGAATTGTGTAGGGAACTAGGTTTTAAAATGGTCTCTTAAACATTGTTTATGATTGATAAAATTACTTATGAGGGTTTTCATTGTGAAATACACTTGATCCTCAGGCATATGCCAATTGGATTCTTATGTGATCTTCATTTGTTTTTTGATAGGTTTCCTTATTTTAAAAACAATGTTTTTGTTTTATAAAGTCAAAATTTAGTTTCCCTTAACATTTTTTGTTGCTTTTGGAAATTTTATTCCTACCTTTGTAATTGTGTTTTTTGTTTTATATTCCTTTATAATGTTATTAAAAAATGTATACTATATGAATGATGGCCCAGTTGGATCTTATGATGTGATATTGATTTCCCCTTGTCGAACCATCTTATTTGTAGATAGTGTTTAGTTAATTTGATTGAGTCTTATGATGGGATAAATGTTTGTGATATTGTTCTGTACTTATATTACTTATGTGTGTCCTTGATTTATTAAATTAAATTATTATTTATTAAATGTAAATTGATAACCTGATGATACTCATTAAATTCATTTTGGGTATAGGGGTTGGAGAGAGTATAACCATGGGGTGTGTCATGTTCATGAACATGGTATTTGGATTTAAAATATGTAAATGGTGGCACAAAAGAGGTTATACTTGGTTTTTAATGTTTAATATGTTAACATGGTATTATGAATTGGAATTTAGATAATTTTGTTTAATTAGTTAACATAGGATGTAAATTAAATATATGTAAATTATTCAAAAAAAATTCATAGAATAAGAACCAATTTGTTATAATGTCAACGGGTTAATGTGAAAATGTTTTGAAATGGAATGTATGTTATTTTTTTATGGCATAAGAGAAACTAATTTATTAAAGGAAATGCGAAATTTGATTTATATTTATTGGATTATGTTAGTTTGGTGATATGGTATAAGTATTTGGTGGATATAAGTGACCATATCCATGGGGATTAGTAGAATGGAGTATTAAATAAATGTTCTATTCCAATGTGTCATGTTTGACTAGGGATCTAAAATCAACACCACAATAAATGTGATTGGGATTGGGACATAACTCTATTACCCCAATGGTTTCATTTCACCCATACTATGGCTTCAAGATGAGGATGATGAGTTAAATATGATGGGTTTATCCATAACTGGATAGGGACTTGACTTATTGTGTTGTACATGGTAATAGATATGACTCAGGTGTAGTGTAAATAATGTAAATTATTAATGAATGAAACATGTGATGAAATAGAAATAATAGATAAAACTATTACTATGAATATTTTCTGTTAATGTATCCTTGCTTATTTTTATTTACCTTTTGGAATGTATTTGTAGATTTTCCATGATTTTTGATTCATGACATTAATGATGGGATTATCAGACATGGAATTCTAAGTACCGGGAGGTTTTATCTCCATGGTTGGAATTTTTTTTACATGATGTATTTTTATTGTTCCATGTTTTATAAGATGTATTAAGATATATTATTCCCATTTTATTTGTTTATTTTATGTTGGTGATTTTTTCATCCTTTCTCATGCATTATTAATATTTGATTATGTTGTGTATAGGTGGCCTTTGGTGTTTATGTGACCCTTATTAGAAATTTTGTAATGTTTTTATTTCTTATAAATAATGTAAATGGGGTGTTTTTTTATTGATATATATATACATGGTTTTTATAAGGTTTTATCACATTGATTGCTTTCAAATTTGTGTATTGGTTATTTGTATAATAAATGATTTATTTTTCATGTTGTCAATGGATTTAATTTGATATTCCTACAGAAAATTATTTAATTAAATCATAAATTCTATATTTATTTTCATAATATAACTAATTTTTAGCCTTAGGGAACCTATTTCATAGTCTTCAATGGTTGTGGGGACCTACTAGGATTTTTAGCTCACATATATATTGTAACAACCCAAACATTTATTTATGAAAATTCTGCTTCATGTAATGAAATATCATATTGTGTAAATTTTTTTATATAAAACATATTCACTTCTATGGTTTTATGTATTTTTATTTTAATAATACCATTATGAATTGTAATATTTTCTAATATATCCATTGAATAGTTATCAACTAATTATTAAAAATATATGACTTTAAAAAATCCATTTTACTCACACAAATAAATTTATTCCCCCAACCAGTTTAATTTCTCCATATGAGGCCCATTTTTCAGAGCTTGTAAAGGAGGTGTAATCACTAGGATTTGTTTTTGACCATGCCCAGGCTGACCATCAACATGTAATGCATGAACAGAATCATATACAAGAGAAGTGGAAGTTAATTGAGATTACCGCTTGAGTTATGTTATCAAAGCTACCTCAAGATTCTGTCACCGTGGCACACCATACCATTATGTATTATTCGGTTGTTATTAGGGTATATCTAATAAGAACATAGCACAATAATTATGTGAATTAGTTTTGTTTAGAATAATATATATACATTCATTTTTTTATTGTTACTTTGTAAATGGGTTTCAAATCATAATTAATATTTTTATTTAATGTTCAATTAAGGAATCTATATTTATGAATTGACGTATTTTTCAATAAAATAATATTTTAATAAATTATTAGTTATAAATCAATTTGTAATAATTATAATTTATTTGTATAATTTTATTTGATTATAATGGTAATATTTATTAAATATTGAATGTTGTTTTTATCAAAACCCATGAATTTTTATAAATATATTTTATTATTTTAAATTAAAAATTTCCATATTTAGAAAATTATAAAGATAAAATTCATATTAATTTTTTATTCATGATGTTGAAAATATCTAAGGGTTAATTTTTTGTTATTTTCTGAGAGAGTCGATTTTTTGGGTAAAAATGAAATATCATTTAAATATATAATGTGTTTTATAACATCCTAGTTACCCAATAGTGATTTAATAAAATACAATAAAAGGTATTTTCGGAAAATATATTATTTACCATTAAAATAATGTTTTTATACTTTTTTTATTAATTTTATGGTGCCTTAGTGGACCCTCTAAGACTTGTATAATATTTAATCTTTTTATACTAATTTTCATTCGAGTGTGAATCTCCTCCACGTTAGCAACACTAATATTTTTATAAATTTGTCTACTTTAATTATAAAATAATGAATTTCCACTATGCTTTGGAAAAAACCATGGGATGGTTTGTGGTTTTTATTAGTTTTATGTGTGCTGTCCAAAACCTAAATAATGAAGATTCCCCTCTCATTTCTAATATAAACCCACTCAAACTCCCATTCCACTGGACTCAAGCAATTTTTTGTTTGGACAAAAATAGACATATTATCTCTAGAATCCTCCCATGCTACCCCATTCTCCCATGAAGCCTCTCCCAAGACTCTCTAAAGCATTTGTGGTCGCACTTCAAATAAGGGATCCCCACATTCTTTCCTTCCTTATTTATGTCCTTGTTTCATTATATTATTATGTCCCTTTTATTTTTGATTAAAAATGTTGGGGTATGGCTTTCCAACATCCATGTACTTCCCTCTTTAATTTTTAGTGTTGAGAGACCCCTTTCACTCATTAATTCCTCTCGTATACACCTGTTACCATGCCAATATTCCGTAATGGATTTCAATATACTCATTTACATTCAGACAATTATTTTGTATCTTGCATCTAAATTAGATTACATATGTTGGGATATTATGTTAAATAAGCCCTTTAATGTCAATTTCATTTATATATAATGAGATATCCTTTTCTCTCTCATCAACTCATTTTATGATTTCTATTTTGCGTTGTTATGCTGCCGAAGTTACAGATAAAATTTCCATGCCAAATTCACCATGTAAGTGAATACATACACATTTCCATATCTAGGGTTTTAACCTTAATTCACATATAATTGTTGATTGAGGAAATAAATTTATGTATTCCTCATCTCTTATTATAGGAATATATTATTATGTTTAATGAATACATATTGTATGATCCATGTGGCACACTAATGCATGAAATGAAATGTTTATAAATGGTGTACCCGGATTGTGCTGCAATGCGTTGGGAAAATAATTGTATAATGATACATAGTGTGCAATGGGGGTTTACTCATTCTAATTCAAGTACAATGTGATTTTAATCAGGCTAATTCAAGTGTACTAATTGTTTACACATGCTCCATATGCAATGAGCCTTGGCTCATGCTAATATCATGTTAAATATTGATTCCACATCTCTATGTTATGATAATCATGCTATATCCTGTATTTATTGTCAAGTTTCTCTTATCCTCCATTAACATTCCTATTTTCTAACATGTATTGTATACTTTATTTTTTTCTTGTTTACTCCATTAGCGGGCTTTATAACTGACCCTTTTCTTTAGTATGTCCTCAGGTTATCCCATGAAATTCTAAGTATGAAAGAATGTTGTGGTCTTGTAAAAAGAGTTTGTAATAAAGATATTGTATGTTATGTATTACTTTTTCATGTAATGATCCTAATTTGTAAAGACACTAGACTGATCTATCCTCTTGGTTTTATTATGTTCATTTTTTTGCAATAAATCATGTTTAAGTGTTTAAAAATGTGCAGATCATTATAGTTGGTATACGAAGATCGGTTTATTTATTTTTGGTATTTGGATTAGAAACTACTAGTGAAAGTATTAAGGAAAAGACTATATAATAAAATCATACCAAATTTTTTTGAGGGTATTTTAAGTGGTTTATCGAGAAAATATATCTCTATCAGAATACAAACAAGTAGAGGTGGCTATAGGACAGATGTATCTAGAGGTAAAAACCGAAAACATCACTTTGAACTTGACTCAAATGGGAATTGGTGCATGACAAAAGGAAATGATTTACTATTTTTAATGACACTCCTAAGGTATATACTTTGGTAAATTCATAATCACAGTATTAAATATTGTCAAGGGAATAAAAAAATTCTTCTAAAAGAATATTTTGAGAAGAAGGTATTTTATAACATAGATTGAAGCCTATAAATTCATAAGATTAGAAAATACATTTCATTTTTCTATTTTTGTCTTTTGTATTCCCCTTTATGTGTTACCCCTAATATTACTATTATTATAGTCAATTGCCGGTATTAAGAGGACTCTGGCTAACAACTAATGCACCGATCAATGTGATGACTATTCTAATGAGATGCATAATCCGATGGGAGTGGGAATCACAAACATTGTCATGAAACACTCTCTGTTAACTTATGTATTGAATATAAACCCTGGTCAAGTGGAACGTTCACCACCCCCCCCCCCATAATGAAAAATCCGTAATCTAGATGTTCATGAGACAAAGGCCTCATACATTTAATAGATCATTTGATCCCTCAATCATCACACAGTGGATGAATACCACTGAGAAGATTCACTCCATCCTTCAATGTTCCGAATATGATAATTTTATAAACACCCGTAAAATTCAAGGGAATTTTTTTCTTTATTTTCCTTGGAATTTTACAAAAACGCAGTTTCTAACGGCACCTGATTCCGAGGATTGGTGTTCCCAGAATCATTTTCTAAAGTTTATCTCTGGTACGTTCAGTGAACGAATGAGCGGGTTTTTCTAACTTTTGAATCGGTTCTTAGATTCAAATTATGAGGGCACCAATAGAATCGCAGCGCCGATATTTTTTTAGAAACACCTTTTCTAGAGTTGCGTTTGCTCGGGTGTGGTTTTAATGTTTTTTGGGTTATGTTAATAAATAAAATAAAAGTGGAGCGAAACTTTATTTTATTTCACTTAAAGCCACTTAAAGCCACATAAGCCATGTTAAGCGGATAAGGTGGAACCCATGATATCCTACCCACTTGGTAAGATATTTGTGGGGGTGGGGCCCGCATGAGCCCCACCGTTTCATCCCCTCTAAGTAACGCACCCACGAAAACCTCTTTTAAATAAAGTCAACCGGGGGGGTTTACTTAAATTCTAAACGCCCCTATTAATTCAGCAGTTAAGTCGTTACCATTAATTCATCGAATTAATGGTTCGTTTCTTAACTATGAATTTCTAATTGTTGGAATGAGAATAAAATAAGACCAACACTTGTCTTTTGATGGGTGACTTGTTGAGAGGATTGGGAGAAAACTCTTAAGCCTAAAGATCTTCATTCTCCTTCACGAAGAAAGCAAAGAAAGCGAAGAACGCGAAGAACGTGAAGAACGCCGACCTTCGATGAAGGGTGATGAAGAACGCCGAACCCTCGGAGATCGACGCCGACAATACTCCTTCCACGACGTTTCTTCCGCGGCGTTCCTTCCCCGCGACAATCTTCGATCAATAACCAATTGAGGTAGGGGATTGCGGTTCTTTTAATTCTTTGTGAATTATATCCTCAACATGGGTTTAAATGGTGGAATTAAATCTGTGTGATTTTAATCCTCAGAGTTTCTCTACGCAACACCATGTACCGCGACGACAACGACGCCCCTTCGGCGACGCGACGATCCTCTTTTTCCGCGATGGTTAAATCTGCGACGAACTCACGTTCGACGATAACGTTGAGGTAGGGGTTCTTGTACATTTTAATCTATGTGATTATAACCGCGGTTTGTTTAAATGATTGTTATGAGACTTTTAAAACCGCTAACGCGGTGGGTGCGGACCAACGAACAAGTCCGAACCCATCGCCCTTTTCGTTCTTCGTGTGCGGAACGGCGGATGACGTCAAAACAAGACGCACAGGCGAAGTGAGGTCACTGTAGTGAAGGAAAGGCCCCGGGAGGGCCATTGGCGCAGACGGTGTGCAATTCCGACCACGGGAACTCGTCCGGTGGTTCACAGAGCAACCCGCGGGCACGCCACGCCGGCATGGCGGCGCCGGCGGTGGGAGGCGGCAGCCGCGGCGGCATGCCGGCCATCCCATGACAGCGCGGGACCAGCGAAGGCGGGACGCAGTATCCCTACCGCGTCCATTGGCGAGAGGTCCCCCCCCATGCGGGGCTGCAGATCATTCAAGGATGCGACACCGCCTTGCGCACTGCTCGGCCGTTACGGCCGAGCCGCCTGGCGACCGAGCTGCGCCCGCGCCGGGCCGCGCCTAGGCCGGGCTGGGCTACGCCGTCCGGGCTATCCCTCACCATCCAGGTCGGACCCAGACCCGGGTCGGGTCGACCTGGTTCAGGCCGACCCAGGGGGGTTGGGCCGGGTCGGTCCGGGCCCAGACCCCCCGTTTTCGGACCTCTTTCGGTCTTTTGCCCATATCTTGTGCTATGGACCTCTGATCGAGGCACCGTCAGCGGTGATGTGATCCTTGGATCGTGACAGTCGTTTCGGTATATTAAACTCAAGGTTTTGGAGTACTTTGGGTTCGGCTGGGTTGGTTCGTACACGAAACCAACCGGGCCCTCGGAGCAGAAAGACTCATAACATGAACTCCGGACGTCCGATTGACGTACCGTCGACTTTGCTGGATTCCTCTTAGTGGGACAGATCTTTTGGCTTACTCCGATCGAGGTTTGGACGCAAGTGGAGTATGGTTGGGTTGGTTTTGACTTAAAACCGAACCGGGCCCCTGGGGCGAAAATGCCAATAACTCTCAGACCGGACGTCTGATTGACGCGCCGTCTGTGGCGTTGAGTTCCTGTTGATGATACGGAACTGTTGGATACATCAACTATGGACTATGTGTCAGTTGATGTATCACCCTCTCGGCTCATGGAGCGGACCCTCCCGAATGAGCTTGCTGTGTGCAGGAACACTAGAGCTGGCTGCGACTGCGACGATGACGACGACTGTGCAGAGATCCTCAGTGGATTCGGCGGCAACGACTACAACACTCAGAAATCCTACGTGGATCAGTGCTACAGATCTTGTGTGGGTCCGATCCTGTGTGGGTTAGTTACCTATCGATCCTGTGTAGGTAAGATCCTTTGTGGGTCATTCGGGGGTTAGTTACCTATCGATCCTGTGTGGGTCAGATCCTTTGTGGGTCATTGCGGGGGTTAGTACGAATCGATCTTTTGTGGTTCCGACGGCTTAGATGAATCAGTGGATATATCTGATCATCTCTATCGTCATATGAAGAAGTATACCTGTTTGAGCTGAATCCTGTTTTTCTTTCCTTTGTGGATTGTGTTATGCTATCCTGTGTGGATTTCGTTTTGCTTTCCTGTATGGACTGGGTTGTGATTTCCTATGTGGACTGGGTTGTACTTGGGCTCAGAGGTTGAAGTGAGCTGGAATTGATGACTTAGGTATATGTATGGGCATATACCTAAGCAGTGTCGGATGTTAATTCGTGATTGTAACTTTCTTTTGTTGATTCTGGGAGACCTTCGGGGGTCTCGGGGTCCATATTGAGTAGCTTATACTCACCCCAGCACGGGCTATTCCTATACTACATTGTGTTGGTTGTAGATGACGAACATCGCTGATCGTGGTTGAGGCTTGCAGAGCAGGACGATACCTGGAGGTGGACCACTGGGCGGGACGTACTCGGAGTGGACGGTTGGACCAGAGGAGCTGTGGAGGCTATCTGTACTCACCCTTCAAGTGGGAGTCCCAGTGGATGGATCGAGGTTGTGGCTTCACTTTTCAGTTGTTGTTTTCCCTTTCGAGTTGTACATTACCTTCAGTTTGGGTTTGTATTCCGGCCCACTTACTTTTCCGCACTTACTATTGTATCAGTTTTTACTTAGTGTTTACTTCTACTGCTTTCTTGCTCTGTGATGTTTGTTTACATTACAAAGGAAATGCCTTCCCTTTTTCTCGGGAATTACACATTGGTGCTAGTCACCAGCCTCTGGCCTATGGAAGGCGGGCTTGGGGTAGTCATGGCACGGGCCCCGAGGACGGGTCGTGACAAATTGGTATTAGAGGATTTCAGTTATACTGCTTAACTCAGGACTCTGATCTCTTCTATGTGAAGCAATAGTGTTAAGATTATTGAGTGAGGTTATCAGTCCAGGGAGTCCAGTGTTGGTGCGGTAGCCAACGTATCCGTACACCAGGACCCTGACTTCTGATTTCAGACTTAATGCACGAAAAAATTGATTGCATGTGTGTTTCAAGTTTTCTTTGTGAATACTTTATGTCAGATCACCAGGTATACTGTTCTGACTGTGGCGCACCTGTTTCTTTTCAAGATGGCCCCACGACGGCAGCCATCTAAGGTTCCGAGAGTTGTGCGTGACGACAGCCCGCCGAGCGACGAGGCCTTGGTACATGGCCCTTTGATAGCAGAGGCACCGACGATACCTTTACCCGCCGAGCCACCGATGCTTCCAGCCCCAGCCGCTGACGATGCACGTTGCCTTACTGCACTGCATGAGTTCCAGCGCCAGCCACCACCCAGGTTCCACGGGGAGATAGACCCCCAGGCTGCCGAGGACTGGATGGAGGCAGTCGTATGGGTTTTCAGGTTAGTGAGGACACCAGCAGACCTCATGGTGATCCTCGCAGCGAGCCTACTGCACGCGGCAGCAGACAGATGGTGGAGCTTGATGCTCCAGGTGCACGGTGATGCATCTCTTCTTTGGATGGACTTTGAGAGCCTCTTTCACTCAGAGTTCGTCACAGCCACCCTCCATGCGGTGCGCATCCAGGAGCTTCTTCAACTGCAGCATGGCATCTTGACGGTCGCCCATTACTCGGCGAGATTTACCGATCTCTCACGCTTCTCGACAGACATGGTACGAGACCCATTCTTCCGGGCCCGGACCTTTGAGCAGGGATTGAGGCATGATATTAGGTCATCGCTGATCTCCCTCAGCATTTCGACTTATGCAGGAGTACTAGAGTGAGCCCTTATGATCGAGATCTTTCTTGATGAGTCTACATCAGACGCAAGACCTACCACGGGGTGGCACGTAGCGGAGTCTTCTGCAGTAGGCAGTCGATGGATGACACATGGGTCCAGGAAGACCAGACCCTCAGGCAGACGACCTCAGGACACTGGCTCAGCAGTGTGGGGCACACAACGAGGAGCCTGTCTTTTGAGAGGCAGGCAGTGCTACGCATGCGGCAGGCAGGGCCACATGGCACGTGACTGCCCAACCCGCCGTGCCGAGGAGCATCAGACGGTTGAGGGGCCACCCTGACAGAGGCAGAGGGTCGACTGTGGTGGTCCGCAGGGAGCCGGCGGAAGAGGCAGAGGATCTGGCCGAGCAGCAGGTGGTTTGCGACGCTTTGAGGCTTTACCACCAACAACACCACCAGGAGGTCCACCCCGGCCACAGGGAGCTGGCGGACAGAGACATGCACAACTCCAGGCAGCAGAGGCCTATGACCACGGGGTGCCCAAGATGATTTGAGGTACTATCTGTGTCTATTCCACCCTTGCTGAAGTTCTTATAGACACAGGATCGAGTCACTCTTTCATATCCACTACCCTTGTTCGGAGCTCGGAGATTCCGACTGAGTCATTGGCTCAATCCTTATGGCTAGAGACTCCTACGAGAGTAGATTCGACGATTACGCACTGGTGCCGGCAGTGTGATCTTACTGAAGGAGGCGAGAGCTTTGTCTGTGATCTTCTTATAGCGGCGTCAAGTCCTTATGACGTCATCTTGGGCATGAATTGGTTATCTACAGTCCATGCTCAGATCGACTGTATTAGGTGCAAGGTGTGATGTGTACGCACCGACGGGAGTAGGTTCACCTTCACCGGTGAGAAGGGAGCCTTCGCAGCACAGGATGGAATTCCGCAGAGGAGAGGACAACCCATCACTCATCAGTTGGCTAGCCTCATCCTAGGAGCAGTTGATGTGCAGAGTCCTAATTTTCCTACAGTGGTGGATCAGTATGCGAACGTCTTTACTGATGACGTTCTAGGACTACCTCCTCGCAGATAGGTAGACTTTCATATTGATCTATACCCTGGGACAGCCCCGATATCCACTCCAGCATATCGGATGGCTCTCGCCGAGCTTTGAGAGCTACGGGTACAGTTAGAGGACTTTCAGGGCAAGGGATTCATCTGACCCAGTGTTTCACCGTGGGCTTCCCCGATATTGTTCGCCAAGAAGGCGGACGGGGGCTTGCGACTTTGTCTCGACTATCGTCGCCTGAACCAGGTGACAGTGAGGAACAAGTATCCACTACTGAGGATTGATGACCTCTTAGATCAGCTCAAGGGATCATGGTGGTTCTCTAAGATAGACCTCAGGTCAGGCTATCATCATCTTAGAGTTCGGGACGAGGATGTGCATAAGACGGTCTTCAAATGTCGGTATGGCCACTATGAGTTCTTGGTTATGCCATTCGGCATAACCAATGTTCCAGTGGTGTTCATGGGCCTCATGAATAGTATTTTTCATACATACCTCGATCGATTTGTCGTGGTCTTCATCGATGACATTTGGATTTACTCGACGACTGAGGAGGTGCACGCCTACCACTTACGGGTTGTACTAGACACACTCCAAGAGAATCATCTTTATGGAAAGCTCTCGAAGTGTCTGTTCTAGTTACATGAGGTCCACTTCATGGGGAACTTCATCTTTGAGGGGGGGGGGGGCGGTTGTGGTGGATCCTGTGAAGATCGAGGTAGTGATATCTTCGGAGCCACCCAGGAGCGTGACGGAGGTGCGTAGTTTCTTGGGACTAGCAGGATACTATCGGAGATCTGTGCCAGGCTTCTCCAAAGTTGCGGCACCACTCATAGATTTGAAAATGAAGGGGAAACCCTTTGTGTGGTAAGACATATGTTAGCAGAGCTTCCAGGAGCTGAGATAGAGATTGACCAGCACACCTATCTTGAGGTTGCCGAAGGATGGGATAGGGTACGTAGTCTACTGCGATGCATCAGGGACCAGACTCGGATGTGTCCTGATGCAGGAGCGGGCAATGATCGCCTATGGATCACGTCAGTTGAGGCTGCAAGATTAGATCTACGCCACCCATGACCTGGAGTTAGCAGTAGTGGTCTTCGCTCTGAAGACATGGAGACACTATCAGATGGGCGAGCAGTTTACAGTCTTTTCTGACCATCAGAGTCTCAGGTAAATCTTCTCTCAGAAGGAACTGAACCTGAGACCGTGACGATGGATCGAGTTCCTCCAGGACTATGACTTTGAGATAGTCTATACTCCTGGGAAGGAGAACTTAGTAGCCGATGCTCTCAACAGGAGGACGGGCATTCAACTGTTTGAGGAGGCGACCGAGCAGCTGGCCGCTTTGCAGATATCATTCGTGGATAGAGATGGAGTATCCTTCCTTTAGTCTCTCACAGTCATCCCTCCACATCTGCAGCGGGTCAGAGAGGCACAGCGTGGGGACGCTGACTGTGAGACACGGCATGCACAGATATCCTCAGGACAGGCACCTGACGGTTTCTCCATTAGAGAAGAGCACGACGTCCTTTTCAGAGGACATACCTTGGTAACAGTTACTTTACGAGAGGAGGTGCTAAGAGATTTTCACACTTCTCCTTTGGCGGTATATCCTGGAGTGGCAGAGATGTACCAGGATTTCAGACGACAGCACTGGTGGCCGGGCATGAAGAAGGTTGTGGTAGAGTTCTTTTCTCGATGCCTCACCTACCAATAGGTGAAGGCAGAGAATCAGGTACTAGAAGGCTTGGTACAACCCTTGGAGATCCCAGAGTGGAAGTGGGACGGGAGATCTATGGACTTCATGACAGGACATCCACACACTTCCAGAGGTCACGACTCTATTTGGGTGATTGTCCACCGACTCACCAAGTCGGCTCACTTCTTACCCTTCATGGAGCAGGGCTCAGTGAAGAGCTTGGGATGTCTCTACGTTCAGGAGATTGTACGAATTCACGGTTTTCCATCATCTATCGTCTCCGATTGAGATTCTCACATTACTTACCAGCTTTGGAAGGGGTTGCAGGAGGCGTTCGGGATGCAGATACGTCTGAGAACCGCCTTTCACCCTCAGACAGATGGTCAGACGGAGAGGACCATACAGACTCTCTAGGACATGCTCTGTGCCTATGTCCTCGACTTTGATAACAGTTGGGAGGACCACCTACCCTTGGTGGAGTTCGCGTACAATAATAGCTACCACTCCACCATCGGGATGGAACCATACGAGGCGTTGTACGACTGACCTTGCAGATCTCCTTTGTGCTGGACCGACCCTGGAGAGTCAGCACTTGTGGGACCAGAGATGGTCCAAGCCACGACAGAGAAGTTCCAGGTCATCCAGGAGTGGATGAGGATAGCTCAGAGCCGGCAGAAGTCCTATGATCACAAGAGGCGGAGGCCACTAGAGTTTGAGTATGGCGACCACGTCTTCTTGCATTTCTCACCTCGACGTGGATTACAGAGATTTCACTGAGGCAGAAAGTTGTCTCCACGCTTCATCGGACCGTTCCAGGTCCTCAACAGGATTGGTGAGGTGGATTATCACTTGGCCTTACCACCTCAGTTGCACCGGGTGCACGACTTCTTCCACATATCTCAGCTGAGGAGATATGTTCACGACCCGACGCATATCATTGACCATGGGGAGCTAGACAATGGGGATGGGGCGACGTTTGCAGAGGTCCTGATGGAGATCGAGGATCGACAGGTGAGGGTCCTATTTGGATGATCGATTCCTCTAGTGCGCATCAGATGGAAGCACGGGAACCTCTAGAAGAGCACTTGGGAGCAGGAGGCTCAGATGCGTGCTCAGTACCCACATTTGTTTCCCTAGTTTATGACGTGTCTTTGCGGGGACGTAAAGCCCTGAGGTGGGAGTGATATAAAGACCAGAAAAATTTAAGGGATTTTTTTTCTTAATTTCCCTTTGAATTTTAAAAAAATGTAGTTTCTAACGACACCTGATTCCGAGGCACGGTGTGCCTGGAATCATTTTCCGAAGATTAGCTCGGGTACGTTCAGTGAAAGAATGAGCAGGTTTTTCTATCTTCTGAACCGGTGCTCAGAATCGAATTCCAAGGGCAACAATGGAATCACAGCGCTGATATTGGCTTAGAAACGCCTTTTCCGGAGTTGTGTTTTCTCGGGTGTGGTTTTAATTTTTTTGGGGTTAAGTTAAGTAATAAAATAAAAGTGGTGCGACACATTATTTTATTTCATTTAAAACCACTTAGAGCCACTTAAGCCAGGTTAAGCGGATAAGGTGGAACCCACGATATCCTACCCAGTTGGTAGGATATTTGTGGGGTGGGGTCGACACGAGCCCCACCGTTTCTTCCCCTATAAGTACCGCACCCGCGAAAACCACTTTTAAATAATGTCAACCGGTGCATTTACATAAATTCTAAACGCCCCTATTAATTGGGCAGTTAAGTCGTTACCAATAATTCATCGAATTAATAGTTCGTTTTTTAACATTGAATTTCTAATTGTTGGTATGAGAATAAAATAAGACCAACACTTGTCTTTTGAGGGGTGACTTGTTGAGAGGATTGGGAGAAAACTCTTAAGCCTGAAGATATTCATTCTCCTTCGTGAAGAACGTGAATAATGCGAAGAACGTGAAGAATTCTAGCCTTCGACGAAGGGCGACGAAGAACGCCGAACCCTCAGAGATCGACGCTGACGATCATCCTTCCGCGACGTTTCTTTTGCGACGTTCCTTCCCTGCGACAATCAATAATCAACAACCGATTGAGGTAGGGGATTGCGGTTCTTTTAATTCATTGTGAATTATATCCTCAACATGGGTTTAAATGGTGCAATTAAATCGGTGTGATTTTAATCCTCGGAGATTCTCTACGCAACTCCGTGTACCGCGACGATAGCGATGCCTCTTCCGCGACGCGATGATCCTCTTCTTATGCGATGGTTAAATCCGTGACGAACTCACGTTCGATTATAACGTTGAGGTAGGGGTTCTTGTTCATTTTAATCTATGTGATTATAACCGTAGTTTGTTTAAATGATTGTTGTGAGACTTTTAAAACCGCTAATGTGGTGGGTGCGGACCAACGAACAAGTCCAAACCCGCCGCGCTTTTCGTTCTTGGTGTGAGGAAAGGCAGACAATGTCAAAAAAATCTGCACAAGCGATGTGAGGTCCTCACAGTGAAGGACGGTCCCCAGGAGGGCCATTGGCGAAGATGGCGTGCAATTCCGACAACCAGAACACGTCCGGTGGTCCACGGAGCAACCCTCCATCGCGCCGCTAGGGAGGACCACCGCGGATGAAGCCGCGGCGGTAGGCCGGCCATCCAGAGACCACGCGGGACCGGCAAAGGTGGGACGTGGCAGCCCGGACGCATCCGTTGGTGAGAGGCGGCCCTCCCCACGCGGGGTCTCGGATCATTCAAGTGGGTGGTGCCCCCTTTGCGCACCGCTCAGTCGTTACGGCCGGGCCGCACGACGATCGGGCCGCGCCCGTGCCATCCGGGTTGGACCCAGACCCGGGTCAGGTCAGCCCGGTTCGGGCCGACCCTGGGGGGGTTGGGCCGGGTTGGTCCGGGCCCAGACCCCCCGTTTTCGGACCTCTTTTGTTCTTTTGCCCATATCTTGGGCTACGGACCTCCGATTGACGCACCGTCAGTGGCGATGTGATCCTTGGATCGTGACAGTCATTTTGGTATATTACATTCAAGGTTTCAGAGTACTTTGGTTTCGGCCAGGTTGGTTCGTACACGAAACCAATCGGGCCCTCGGAGCGGAAACACTCATAACTTGAGCTTCAGACGTCCGATTGACGTACCGTCAACTTTGATGGATTCCTCATAGTGAGACAGATCTTTTGGATTACTCCACCCGAAGTTTGGACGCAGGTGGAGTATGGTCGGGTTGGTTTTGACTTAAAAACCAACCGGGCCCTTGGGACGAAAAGGCCAATAACTCTCAGACCGAGCGTCCGATTGACACGCAGTCTGTGGCGTTGAGTTCCTGTTGACGATACGAAACTTTTGGATACATCAGCTCTGGACTATGTGTCAGTTGATGTATCAGCCTCTCGGCTCATGGAGCAGACCCTCCCGAACGAGCTTGCTGTGTGCGGGAACTCTAGAGCTGGTTGCGACTCGACGACGACGACGATTGTGCAGAGATCCTCAGTGGATTCGATGGTGACGACTACAGCACTCAATGATCATACATAGATTACTGATACAGATCCTGTGTGGGTCCGATCTTGTGTGGGTCAGCGCTCAGCAGTCCTGTGTGGGCCAGTGCCTACAGATCCTATGTGGGTCTGATCCTGTGTGGGTCATTGTGGGGGTTAGTTACCTATCGATCCTTTGTGGGTCAGATCCTTTTTGGGTCATTTCGGTGGTTAGTAATCTATCGATCCTGTGTGGGTCAGATCCTTTGTGGGTCATTGCAGGGGTTAGTACCTATCGATCCTTTGTGGGCCTGATGACTTAGATGAATCAGTGGATATATCTGATCATCTCTATCGTCATACGAAGAAGTATACATGTGTGAGCTGAATCCTGTTTTGGTTTCCTTTGTGGATTGTGTTGTGCTATCCTGTGTGGATTTTGTTTTGCCTTCCTGTGTGGACTGGGTTGTGATTTCCTATGTGGACTGGGTTGTACTTGGGCTCGGAGGTTAGAGCGAGCAGGAATTGATGACTTAGGTATATGTATGGGCATATACCTAAGAAATGTCGGATGTTACTTCGTGATTGTATCTTTCCTTTGTGGATTCTGGGAGACCTTCGGGGGTCTCGGGGTCCCTACTGAGTAGATTATACTCACGCCTGCACGGGATATGCCTGCACTATGTTGTGTTGGTTGCCGACGATGGACAACGCTGATCGTGGTTGAGGCTTGCGGAGCAGGACGGTACCTGGAGGTGGACCACTGGGCGGGACGTACTCGGAGTGGACGGTCGGATCCGAGGAGCTGTAGAGGCTATCTGTCTCACCCTTCAGGTGGGAGTCCCAGTGGACGGATCGAGGCTGCGACTTTACTTTTAAGTTGCAGTTTTCCCTTTCGAGTTGTACTTTACCTTCAATTTGGGTTTTTATTCCGGCCCACTTTCTTTTCCACACTTACTATTGTATCAGTTTTTACATAGTGTTTACTTCTACTGCTTTCTTTCTCTGTGATGATTGTTTACTTTACAAAGGCAATGTCTTCCCTTTTTATCGGGAATTACGCCCTGGTTCTAGTCGCCAGCCCCTGGCCTATGGAAGGCGGGCTTGGGGTAGACACTGCACGGGCCCCGAGGACGGGTCGTGACAAATTTAATATTTGATTCTTATTGTATAGAGGAAAAAGCAGATCAATGGTGGACATTGATAAAAAACTATGATGCCTGGGGAAGATATAAAGGCATTGTAATAGAATGATTTTGGGAAAATGTTTTCCAATAAATATTTTTATCTCACCATCTGACAGATGATGGAATAGAACTTCCATTCCCTCGAGATTAAATACAGAAAATCCATTAGAGTGAATGAGAAATACCTCCCATTTCTTGCACGATACACCTCTTGCATTGTTTTTACACCCAAATTAATTTTTGAAAACTTTTTTTGAGATAAAACCTATCCTATGGGATGCCCTGTCGATCCTTGACATCGATACCTATTAGGAAATTGTCTGAGGATCCCTTAATGTAGAAATGGAGATTGGAAAATCTCAGTGGTATCATGTGGCTATGAAGTTGAAAGTGGAATATAATTCTTCAAGTCTAATGAATAAATTTAATGGTTCTAAGAAATTCAATCAACCCAATTTCCAATGGTGTGCAAAGAAGAACCCCAGAAATTACTTGAAGGAGACGAGGGAATGCTTGAGGTGTGGAAGAGAAGGTCACCTGGACATTAATTGATGACATGAAAAACCCACTTATGTGATATAGTGGAGGAATGCACCAATAGACCCTCAACACATTGTTTATTTCTTCAACTACAAATAACCAGGTCCCCGTTCAATCCATTTCCCTAAACTAAGGGTTTTCATAGGCATCTAAAAACATATAAGGTAGAAAGGGTGAGCTTTTTCTATCACTACCACCAATGAAAACCCTGAATATAAAGGGGTGTTAGGTACGGTAGTTATTCAT
The DNA here is from genome assembly GCA_963277665.1 of Viscum album. Taxonomy (NCBI): domain Eukaryota; kingdom Viridiplantae; phylum Streptophyta; class Magnoliopsida; order Santalales; family Viscaceae; genus Viscum; species Viscum album. The sequence goes on from OY728157.1 coordinate 1,801,152,035, forward strand.
TCAAGAATAGTGCACAAAATTTTTTATTTTGGTTCTACACATTCTTTTATATGTTGAATGTTCAGTATACCAATCCCAACACCACCACAAATCATGTAAGTGGAGATGTTATTGAGAATGGAAAATTGGGCTATCATTTCATCCAATGAATATAACTCCTCCCCTATTAAAATGTGTGGGTTGAACTTCCGGGTGAACCACATCATACTCCTTATGGTGGAATTTGATGCAATTACCGGCATGGATTTTCTTTGCCAATATAGATCCAATATAAATTTCCATGAGATAGAAATCACTCTCTATATAGAAAAGCAACCCCTGATTCTATACAAGTGTAGGGAAGAGGATGAATACTCTTCATCGCCATAATCTAAAGTGTGAATATTACTTCCCCATGAACATGCATATCTTTTCCAGATGGTCAATTATACAGAAGCAACCATTGTTGAAGACATTCCTATTGTGAGGGAATTAACTGATGTGTTCCCTGAGGAATTTCATTGTCTTCCTCCTAGAATATATGACAAATTGTAGATTAATATTATACCTGGGAAATTTCCAAAATCCCAGACTCCACATATAATGGATGTTGTGGAGGTTGAGGAGATAAAGAGATAACTAAATTAGAATATAGATAAAGGGTTTATACACCCAAGTGCTTCACCATGTGGTGCACCAATCCACTTCATCAAGAATAATGATGGGTCACTGGACTGTTGCATTAATTATCATGTTCTCAACAAAATCATGATAAATAAAAAGTATCCTCTACCATGAATATATGACTTGTTCGATCAGCTACGTGGAGCACAATACTTCTTCCTGGAGGATCTACGACTAGGATATTACCTTGTAAGGGAGAAGATGGATGATATCCTCAAGACTGATTTTTGTACAGGGTACGAGAAATGTGAAAATTATATTAATTCCTTTTAGACTCAGTAAACCTAATGAAATCTACAGGTAAAAGATGAATAGAGTTTTCAGTGATTACCTCAACAAATTTGTTTATGTCTTTATATATAATAGTCTAATATACTCAAAACCAACAAGGGGAATGAGGAGTATCTAAGCACAAAAATAGAGAACCTGTGAATGAATAATCTCTATGAAAATTACAACAAAAATGAGTTCACATTGAAATAAGTCTCATTCATGGGTCATATCATCACATGCATTGGGATATTTGAGGATCCCTGCAAGAAATATTCAACTGATAGACGACTGAGGAAAATATCTGTGATGGATATAAATATCATCCTTCGTATAGCTAGATATTATCTCTAATTTGTGAGAAATTTATCATGATTTTAAAATCCTCTTACTAAGATAACTCATAATGGAGACATTTTTTCTGGGAATGATAATGCAATGAGAAATTAAAAGAGTCCAAAAAGAGTCTTATCACTATACCCTTGAGCACAAAACCTATAAGTGGATCACTTTTTTGGTATTTAGTGATTCTTCATAGAATGGAATGGGTTGTGTGTTGACGGAACATAACAAGGTCATTGCATATGATTCAAGAAAATTGAATGTTCACGAGAATAAATATACTTCACCTAATCTATATTTGGATGGTTTAATCATCGATTTAAAAATTTTCCGCCATTACCTTTTTGGAAGAGGTGTGAAATATATATGGATCACAAAAGACACATGGATATATTCACACAGAAAATATAATATGCATCAACAAAGATGGTTAGAGCTGACCAAGGACTATGACTACTCAATATATTACCTCCCTAGGAAAGTGAATAAGGTGGAATATGATCCATGTAGAAATGACTCAATGATTCTGTCATTAATTAAAATTAAAAAAGGATCAAATCTATTAATATTTGACGAAGATGGACATGAGATTTATAAATAAAGGAACATCATCAATCCTTTCACAAATGATTGCTCAACTATATCTTTTGCAATGTTTAGAGGACGATCAAAAGGATGATGAGGGAAATTAGAAGAAAGTGGAAACTATTAGATGAATGAAATCCTAGGAGTTCATTGTTAATGCATACAGTACTATGAGATTTGGGACAAGACTATGTGTTCCATTAAATACGGAGTTAAAGAATGATCTTCTGGATGATGCACATAGTTAGAATTTATCCATTCACTTAGGAAACACATATATGTATTTAAATCTCCAAGGTCATTATTGGTGGGGTAACATGAATATGGATATCACTGAAAATATATCAACGTTCCTTTAATTTCATTAAGTGAATGATGAGAGGAAAAAGTATAAGGGGATGATACAACCATTACCCATACCAGAATGGAAATGGGGGAACATCACCATGAACTATGTCACCAAACATCAGAAGACATCCAAAAGAAACAATGTTATCTAGGTTGCTGTGGATCATCTTACAAAGACTGGAAGCATCATTACAATTAATTTGGATTTCTTATTATATAAAAATAATGGATATATATCAGAGAAGTGGTATGACTACATGGAGTACAAATATATATTTTATCCGATCGAGATCAATGATTCACCTCTACATTCTCTAAGTGTCTCCAAAATGCTCAGAATATTATGTGAAACAATTGTACGGCTTATCATCATATAAATGATGGAAACTCTGAGTGGACTATTAAAAAGGGTGAGGAAATTTTGAGAGCATTATCATTGTACATAAAATGTGGTTGAGATCAAAAAATTCACCTGGTTGAGTTATCATACAATAACATTTTCCACTCAAGAATCCAAATGGATATATATAAAGCTTTTTATGGGAATATGTGTATAACACTAACATGTTGGGAAGAATTTGGGGATTGAAACCTCCTAGGTCCAAAAATTGGCGAAGAAAAGGTGGAGAATGTTAAGACCATCCAATTGCACATTAAAGCTACTCAGAGCCGAGAAAATATCAATGTTTATAATTGTTGAGGAGACCTAGAGTTTGATGTCAAGACATGATAATCCTCCACATATCACTGTGGAATAGATTTATGAGATTTGGTATGAAGTGAAATCTTATTCCAAGGTACAAAAACCTATTTTGAGTAAGTACATACCTGACCAGGGGGTACATCGGCCCTTTGGAGAGGTGCCCTATCGACTAGCACTCCCAAAAAATATATCTCAAGTACATGATGCATTCCATGAATCAATATTGAAAAAGTACATACATTACCCATAACATGTACTCAATCTAGATCTGGTGCCATTTGAAAATGAACCCTCCTATAGATAGAATACAGAGAGTATATTTGATCAATGAAAAAATGTTCTACAAAATAAGACAATTCCCTAGTCAATGTGTTGTGGAAAAACCAAAATTTTGAACTACCAATGTGGAAATTGGAAGATGTGATGATGTAGAGTTACCCTCATCTATTTTAGTATGGGAAAAGAAAATTTTGAGGGGAAATTTTTTAAGGGGGGAATATTATAATGACACAAACTTTTATTAATGAAAAATCCATTGGATCTTACTATATGTTTTATTAATTAAAATCATTATATAAAACTTATGAACTATATTGGATTTTTTTTAGATATTGATAAACTTCTAATAATTTTTACAAATTCTGTTATAGTTGTTGAACAGTGATAACATGATTTGTATAAATATAGGGCTTTAACAAATCCAATTTAATCAAACAAATGAGGAGATTCCCTCATCCAATAGAATTGCTTCATACGAAGCCCATTTTTAGATATTTAAAAGGTGGTGATGTCATTTGTATTTTTCTCTTAAGCATGACCTACCTGAGCTTTAAACTATTATGCTTGAATGGAATCACCTTGGGGAGAAGTGGATGTTAATAGACATTACTACTCAAGCGATGTTATTCGAGTGGCCCAAGAGTGTGTCATCATCACAAAACATACCCTTAGGTATTATGTGGGTGTTATATGGTTTTATGTAAAAAGACCCTACACCTATGATTATATGAATTATTTTTTTATAGTATAAATATTATACATTCAATTTTTAATGTTTACTTTGTAAATGGGGTTTAAATCCCAAAGAGCATTTTTAGTTAAAATTTAGTTAAGAAATCTATTTTGATGAATTAAGGAATTTTATAATTACATAAAATTTTAACAAAATATTATTAATATATCACTTTTTATTAAAGAAATTTGATCGTATTAATTTTATGAATAAAATTATAATTTTTATTATGTTTTGAAGGCTGTTTTGGTCAAAACCAATGCATTCTCAATTAATGTCGGTTTTTATATTAAAAATAAAAAATATAATATTTTGAAATTTTATAGATAAAATATATATTATCTTATGATTCAGGATGTCAAAATTATCTAATTGTGAATTTTTCATTATTTTCAGAGACAGTCGAATTTTTGGGTAAAAATTATACACCACATTAATATATAATGTGTTTTATGACATCATAATGACCAAATAGAAATTTATTAAAATACTATAATTTTTTTATTCAAATATATGCTTTTAGTTTAATATAATGTTATTTTAAATTATTTTGATTAATTTTATTGTGCCATAGTGTCCTCCAAGAGTTATAAAATATTTTAAATTTTTAAAATGATTTCTTGGAGTGTGTGGCCCACCTAAAAATAAAATATCCTAATATTTTAATAGGTTAAAGCGTTCTAATTATAAAATAATTTTTCCCACTCTACTTTATAAAAAAATATATGGGAAAAAACCATGGAATGATTTGTTTTATTTATTAGATTAATGTGTAGTGTCCAAAACCTAAATAATAAAAAATCCTCTATCCTTTCCTATATAAACCCACTCAATTATCAACTTCCTCTTCACTAAAAACATTTTGAGCTAAACCAACTTATTCCATCCACTCTCTATAATCATCCCAACTCTCCACATTCTCCCAATATGCCCCTATCAAGCCTCTTCCAATCCTTTGGGATCACAATTCCATGTAATGGATCCTCACTTTCTTTCCTACTTTATTTATGTCCCAGATTCCTTATATTATTATGCCCATTTTATATTCATTTAAAATTGATGGGTTATGATTTTAAACTAACCTATAATTCCATCCCCATGTTTTAATGATTATATAACCTTTTCTCTCTAATAAATGTCTCCCGAGTATACCTATTACCATGAAGAAATTTCGTAAGGGATTTATCTATCCTCATTTACATTCACTGAATTATTTTATATTATGAATATAAATTCCATTACATATGTTGGGATATTATTTTACATTACCCAGTACTATACATTTTATTTATAAATGACGAGATACCACATTCTCTCTCATCAACCCATTTTATTATTTCTATTTGAAGTCGTTATAATACTATAGTTAAACCAAAATTTCCTAGCCCAAAATCTTCTTATAAGTGAATACCATACCCATTTCATATCAGGGGCATTCACGTTTATGCACATGTAGTTGTTTATTGAGGACTTACATTAATGTATTCTGAATCTGTTACTTTTGGAATAAATTATGATGTTTAATGAATACATTTTGTATGATTCATGTGTTACACTTATGCATGAAATGAAATATTTATAAAGGGAGCACCCTGGTGGCACTCCAATGAATTGGGTAAGAATAGTATCATGATACACCATGTCCAATGGGGGTCTAATCATTCTAATTCATGTGAGGTGATGTTTTACTAATTATAATTCAAGTTCAATGAGGGTTTACTCATGCTTCCTCTACAATTAGCCTTTGATCATGCTAATATCATGTTAAATGTTGTTTCCACATCTCCATGATTTGATAATAATGCTATATCACGATTTTTTGTTCGTGATTATTTTGATCTCTATTGATCTTCCTATTTACTAACATGTATTTTATTTTTCATGTTATTCATTTTTTACTCCCTTACTTGGCTTTATAGCTTACTATTTTCTTATGTATGTCCTCAGGTTATCCAATGCAATGCTAGTACGAAAGAATATTGTGGTCAGGTAGAAGATGTTTTCACCAATGATATTGTATTTTATGTCTTAGGTTTTCATGTAGTGTTCCGAATTTCCCAGTACTGTAGAACTCTCAATCCACAGAGTTGTCTTGAGTACAAATTTATTTAATAAATCTTGTTTAAATATGTAATAAAGAGCATGGTTGTTATATATATCATTCTATATTCTTAGTTAGTTTTTGCTTGTTCTTTATGGCCGGTATGGGGAAGAGTCGTGTGGTTCTGCTTTGGGAATCATCTTTAGTAGGTTTTTTCTTCTTGATTTCCTGTATCTATTTCCTTTTGTAATTTTTTTACTGCATAACATAATTCATTATTATTTAGTTATTTTGGTTAATACATTTATATTTATTGATATTGTTCATTTATATTTTGGGAATAAAAATTCCTAAAATATTTTTAATGATTCCTAGTCTCTAGTCGTTAGCCTTTGTGGATCAAGAATGCTCTTTGGGCAATATGTTGAATTGGGATGGGTGTCTAGTAGGATGTTATCATGGTACCGATCATTACAATGTGTTATTAGAGATTATTTCTCTAATGGGACATAGGTTTGGTATATACCATGTTACATGGGGATGTTTAGGTTTATGGGAGAAAAAGGTTATTAGGGATTGAGATGTAATGGTAGGGAGAGTCTAGATGTCTCATTCTTGTTTGAAACCTCAAAATTATAGTGGATGTTGGGTTTTGAATCATGGAAGCTTGTATGTTTTTGGAAGTTTTGATTGTTTTTATGTGATTGATGTTTTCATCTGCATTGATATTTTGCCTGATATTTAGGGTTAAATAATGGATGTGGTGTGGAAAGGAAAGATATCATGAGTTATGTGGATGGCACAAATGGCATGGGAAACCATACAATCTTCCTTTAGTCCTGACTACCTCTTTTGTGAAGTGTTTTGTTGTATTGGATCGTTGTCCCCCAATCGTGGGGCCAACACATGGATGACACTCCTAGTTCATTGGTTTTCTTATTTTGGACTCCTCATCATTCTAGACTCCTCTAAATGTGGTTTTACACACAATAGGTGGATTGAGGTGTTTTTTGTTGTTTTTTATTCTTATCTAGGATCCTGTCTAGTTCTTCTATGTTCTTCATTTTAAAATCATTTATTGAAAAAATAATGTGGTATATATAGGAAAACGATTTTATTTAAATTTTAATTTGTGAATAATGGAGAAGTGTGGGTTTTATTACTTTTAAAAAAAAATTATAAATTTTTTTCCACTTTGTGAAATATTGTATTTAACAAAAATTTATTTTCGAATGTGTTGGGCAAAAATCCCTCAAGGTATCATTGAAGCATTTTTTAGGTGATTGTGTTTGTTGACAAAGTGGACATCTGAGTAGTGATTGTTGACAAAGCAAAACAATGACATACAAATTTGTTGACAAAGAGGATTTTATGGTGGAATGTTGAGTTCAAGAGCTCAGGTCAGCAATCCATGTTTGATTAAAGAATATCGATAAAAGGAATGGATGATCTGGAGGCGGTACAAAATAACAGATACAAGGTGGCGCCGTTTTCCAGTGTTTGCAAAATTTTAGGGCCTGAAAATCGGCAAATGAAGAAAAGTGTTTTTGGCAAAAGGACTTGCACGCCGAGGACTTGGAGTATAGGAAACTTGCGCGCCATATGTTTTTCAAGATCAGAAGATCAAAATATGGAAAAGTAAAGAGGTTCGCGCAGGTTTGGGAGTTGGTCACGCAAGTGTCTAAAATGACAGGGGACTTGCGCGCCGAAACTGGGTCGCGCAGGTGACTTGCGCGCCATCGCGCAGGGTGGTCAGATTGCCTATAAATACTGGACCACCCCTCCTCATTCTTCACCGGAGTTCAACTTTTTAGAAATCAGATCTCCCGTCGCGCAGGTGTGGTGGTCGCGCAGGTGGTGTGTGTGGTCGCGCAGGTGAAGTTGTGCACCAGTGGTTGAAGTTGTGCGCCGGTGCTAGATGTTGCGCGCCGGTTGGCAGTTGCGTGCCAATAATGGTTTGTGCGTAAAATAAAGAGAGTCGCGCAAGTTTGGAGTTGAGGAAGCTTGAGTCGCGCAAGTGTCTGAAGTGAACTTGCGCGCCCGTTGTGACTTGCGCGCCGATACTTGCGCGCCGTGTTTGACTTGCACGCCAAGTAAGGTTCTGTTCCAGCAGTGATTTTCGGACTGCGTGGAAGCTGGTACGTTGCCTGATACCTTCGGTGCAAAGAGATATTCATCTACGGGTGAAATTTGTACTTCAACAGAGCGTCTATATACAGAGAAAGATGCATTCATTCATGCGAATGAATAGACCTACAGGTCTATAAACTGTGAGTGGATTCCTTCCAAGAGCAGTGAGCATAAGAAGAGGAAGAAGGTGATCCTCTCCACCGGCAGTGAGCAATAGAGAGAGAAACATGGAGTGACCCTTGGGAAAGCAGTGATCTGACCCTAAACATTGTATAGGCAGTGAGCCTGGGCATAGAAGTGATCTAGCTAGAACATTGTAATCCACAGCTAGTGAAGTTTAGTGGAATTGGTACGCACGAAAACTTGTCAGTGTATGCTCCTTCGACGTAGCCTAGTGAGGGTGAACCAAGTAAAAATATTTGTGTCTTCCTTCTTACTTCCCTGCATTTCATTTGAAGCATCATCATTAGACAAAGAAGAAAATAAGTGAACATAATAAACACACAAGTGCAAACAAAGTGACCCTTGTAATAAAGAGGTCAAGATCCAGTGGGGTAGGAAGAATTTTCAAAAAGAATATCCATACCCTAATTCACCCCCCCCCCCCTCTCAGGGTATATAGGCCCCTATTGGCCCTAACAATTGGTATCAGAGGGAAGGTTGCTGTTATCAGATTTGTTTGCTCCAACTTGGTGTAGTCGATCTGTGTGGATAAAGAATCAGTCTGCTCTTATCTCAATCTGCCATGGAAAAGGGAAAAACATCCAAGAATAAGCATAAGTCAGGTGGTACTCCTCGGTGTGGAAGTGTATATGGAAAATGTGTGATTAAACTAAAGGAATCAAACAGCTTGCTGAAGGAAGGCTTGCATGAACCAGAAAGGGAAAAGATTGATTCAATCAATCATGATGTTTGAATGAGTAAAGTACATGAGCATCAGAGTGATACTGAAACAGAAGAAGAAATTGAAGGAAGAATAGATATGCGAGCTGAGTTAGAGGCTCCTCTTGAAGAGATAGATGTTTGGAGAGCCAAAACCAAGAATTCTAACAATGTTGTTCGTGATGCCAAACTCTATATGCTGCAGCAGGAAGAAGAGAAGTCTGAGGTGATAAATAAAATTTTGAAACTCAAGTTATCAGCACCATAGAACTCAGAATCAGTTAGTGAGTATAAGCTTAAGATTGAAGAACAAAAAAGGGAGATCGATGGCTTGAATAGAAAGGTGAAAGATCAATTCAAGAGCATCGAAGAACCTAATATTCCAAGTGACATTGGGAACACTGAAGAAACCAAATCTAAAGATATCCAGATCAAGGCATTGGAGATTGAGGTCAAAAAGCTAAAAGTCTTAAATCAAAGGCTTATTGTTATAGTTACTGACCTAACAAAGAAGAATGACTCTCATGTCGAAGAACTACAAAAGATGGCTAAAATGAAAGGAAAAAAATGCTGATGATTATGAAGAGAATCAAAAGTCAGATAATGTTCAGAATATGAAAGCTAGAAATGATGATCTAGTGGCACAATTTTCTAAAGAAGTTCAGAAGAATCGAAGCCTACAACAAGAGAATGAATCTGTCTCTAAATCTGTTTCTAAGGAAAAATTGAAAGTAGTGAAACAAAGTGCAATGGTGGAAAAGCTGACACATGAATTGGTAGATGAGATGAGAAGAGGGAAGCTTCTCAAGATAGAACATGATGTCCAACTTGAATCAAGGGAGACAAAGGTTCAAAAGCTGGAAGAAGAGCTAGAATCAGTTAAGAAGGAATTAGAGAGTTCCAATGATAGAGGAAAGCCTAAAATGAAGGATGCCATGCATTTAATATTTGATCATTCTTCGACAAGTGATGATAAAATGAAGATCAGATATGTTATTTCAAAAGAGAAACAACAGAATATTTTCTCAGCTCAAAGACCAGCAAGTTTTGGAAAAGCTGTTATTGGATTTGATGAATCACCGCCCATGCATGATAAGAAGAGAGCCTTGAACAACTCCAGAAATGGAGAAAATCATGTTGGTGTGGGAGATAGGCCTAAGAGGATATCTACAAGAAGAAGTGATGACATGTGCTATTTCTGCGGGATTCAGGGCCACACGTCAAGCTTATGTCTAGAGGCACCAGAATACATCTTAGGCTGTGAAAATTGAAACATTACTAGATCTGAGAATAAGAAGCATCATGAGAAATCAGAGAAGAGAGTCTCTCTGAGGAAAACATTCATCAGATGCTATTTCTGTGGAAGAAAGGGACACACAATGAGTATGTGTCAGGAAGCATAGGAGCCCAATATCAGAAGAGGATCTCAAGGTGCATCAACATCTCGACAGAGAAGTGATGAAATGAGGTATGCCTTTAATGGTAAATGTTTTTTATATTCTGATTATGGGAATTTGGCAAGACATTGCTACAAGAAGAAAACAGGAAAGGGAAAGGAACATGAAAGGAGATTCCCGACACTAGTGGTGTATAATGAGAAATCGTACACTGGGAGACAAAGTTGAAAGTTGGAGAATCGGTTTAGAGCCTCAGGGGAATCACATGGAGCTGAACAAAAGGTGTATCAGTCACCATCTCTGTCACACTCACAACCGCTCTCTAAGAAAGAACTTGACCATATCTGGAAGAAAAAGAGAGGAAACACTACAGCTGTGAGTAAGGAGAAAGTACATTCAGTGGAGGACCCACCGCTAATGAAAAATAGGGTGGCGACTCATAAATCTGATAAAAGTCAGATAAACAAAGAATGCATTGAAAAATTTGCAAGTCGTGTGCCATAACAAGCAGTGGAGAAAAGAGGAAGACCATTGCAATGGTGGAAGAAGCAAGGGAATATAGAAAGAAAAGAGATTCCTTCTCATAGAAATAATCATGGAAAATAGAATTTTGGTAGAACGTCAAAGACAGAAATGTGTACTAGTGGGTTTAAACCCCAAATGGTGAGATAGGCTAAGTCTACCGAATCTACATATCAGAGAAAGGCTCCAAATGTGGAAAAAGAATGCTAGTCATATGGCCAGAACAGTTGAGGTTGGCTAGGCAACTAGAAGAAGCAAAGAAGGAGTGTGATGCTCTGCAAGAAAGAATCAATGGGTTGACCCATCCGGATCAACCATAATCCTCATCTTGAGGAGTTTGGAACCAACCCCGCTCCCTATGTATATAAATGATATTAACTAATGATTAATGTGTTTCAGGTTTTAGGGAGATACGATCCAAGGGGAAGTGACATCTAAAGATTCATAATGGAAATGTAATATGCTTTAGTGTTTTGATTGACTCAAATAAGGTATCAATGTTGAAGAAGAAAGGGAGAAACAGAGCGCAATAGAAAGTAATTGTGTTACTAACTCTATCTCTTGTTTCCTACACCGAGTTTCTAACTTAGTAGGTGTAGAGGTTTTGTTGAGAGCTAAATGTCGAGTGCTATATGAGAGTAAATGATGCAGTAGAAGAAGCATGGTTTTGGGTCTAAAAAGTGGGCCTAACCCCAGGAAGTGTTGCATAACATTGAGGAGCATTCAATAACAAAATCAGATGCAAGATACATCAATGCAATGATTGAATGACTCGAACCAGGTGTCATCTATGGAGGGAAGATATGTTAAAGGGGAAGCAACAATAATCAATCATTTCATGCTTATTTATTTTGATCTAACATTGTGGTATCAGCTGACTGTTTTCAGGATACCAAGAAGCTGCGAGAAGTAGTGGAAAGAAATGAAGCCACTGAAGAATGAGTCAGTGAACAATTTCCTGACGAATGTGTTGAGAAGGAAAGAAAAAAAGGGGGAGCATAAGTTACTAATGATTATTTAGAAAAGAAGAATCCTCATCTGCACAATAGTCAAAGAATCGATCTGAGATTGACATGCAGAATATCATTGGTGATTAGTCATCTCTAGCTCAGAAAAAGAGAATGGTGATGAGGCATTTGCACCAGTTGCAAGGCAGGAGACAATCAGATTATTCCTAGCCATTGCAGTGCAATGAATGTTCAAAGTGGTTCAGATGAATGTCAAATCTGCATTTCTCAATGGGGCTCCGAAAGAAGAAGTGAATATTGAGAATCCAAATGGTTTTCTCATTCATGAATATGAGAATAAGGTTTGTCGACTGTAGAAGGCATTGTATGGGATGAAACAAGCACCGAGAGCATGGTACTGAAGGATTGATCAATATTTTTAGCAGCTTAGTTTCCAGCATGGAGAAAAGCCAAGGATGTGAAGACTCCGGTTTCTACCCGGATGAAATAATCAAAAGATGACAGTGGCAGGGATGTTAATATCACAGAATACAGGAAAATCATTGGAAGCTTATTGTACTTAACTGCGAAATGGCCTGAAATTGTTTTCACCACATGCCAAGCAGCAAGATATCAGAGCAATACCAAGGAAAGCCACATGCTTGTAGTGAAAATAATATATAGGTATATATAGGGCACAATGGATTTCGACCTGACATATACTGACAAATCTGATACAGAGCTATTGGGATATACTGATTCAGACTGGGCCGGTTCATCAGATGATAGAAAATCAATGTCAAGTGGTCCAAGCTATCATGGTGGATTGTGTATTTCTTGGATTAGCAAGAAGCAAGATTGAATTTCATTGAGCACTGCAGAAGCTGAGTATATTGCAGCCATTCAAGCATGCACACAATTATTGTGGATGAAGCAGCAGCTTCAAGATATGGGAGTTGAAGTGAAGTCTTCAATCAGAATCCAGTGTGATAACTCAAGTGCTATAAATCTTAGCAAAAATCTCGTCCATCTTTCACGGACAAATCACATTGAGATAAAGTATCATTTTATCAAGGAGAAATTTGATCAGGGAATCGTGAAGTTGGAGTACGTGCCTACAGAACTACAAGTTGCAGACATTATGACAAAGGCCTTACCCAAGGAAGTGTTTGAGAGACATTGACTGGCTCTGGGAGTTCAGTCAGCTCCCCGCACTTGAAAAAGTGTGGATGGGGGCCCATAACCCCCCCTCTCCCCGAGGTATGATGTCTTTTTCCCTAGTGTGCTGATTTGTGTTCTCTACGGTGTTACAGACTACAAAGGACTGTCCTTTGGGTTTGTTGATAAAGGGGGAGAAAAGTGTTTGTTAAAGGAGGAGAAAATAGTGATTGTACATGGGGGAGACAGTGTGGAGAGTTGATAAATCATAATTGATACGGGGAGAAGCTAACAGGTGGAGCAGCCAGAAAGAGGGAGCAATGAGAAAGGGGGCGTGTATTAAATCTGACGATGTTAGAAGTGATCGATCAAAGAATAGATATCATGATAGCTGAGGATCGTGATAAAAGCAGAAGAGTGGTGTTGGAAAGTGGTAAGATTATTTCCAAATCAAACATTGGTCTTCCAACAAATCAATCAACAATTGTTATCAGTTTAGTACAAATTGGTATCATTTTGGTGTCAACAGTGGATGTCAGAGATAATGTGATTCATTGATGAACTTTTCATTTACTCTTGTTTCTCACGCCGAGCATTGTTCATGTGGGCTTAGAGTATGTGTTGAGTAAATCCTTGATCACTATTAGAATTTCAATGATGTGAATGGAGGCTGAAGAATCAATGACGTATCTTTGTTTATGAAGAGTTGTCAACAAACCCAAAGGGGGAGATTGTTGGGCAAAAATCCCTCAAGGTATCATTGAAGCATTTTTGAGGTGATTGTGTTTGTTGACAAAGTGGACATCTGAGTAGTGATTGTTGAAAAAGAAAAACAATGACATACAAATTTATTGACAAAGAGGATTTCATGGTGGAATGTTGAGTTCAAGAGCGGAGGTCAACAATCCATTTTTGATTCAAGAACGTCGATAAAAGGAATAGATGATCTGGGGGTGGTACAAAACAACAGATACAAGGTGGCGCCGTTTTCCAGTGTTTGCACAATTTTAGGGCCTGAAAATCAGCAAATGATGAAAAGTGTTTTTGGCAAAAGGACTTGCGCGCCGAGGACTTGGAGTATAGGGAACTTGCACGCCATATGTTTTTCAAGATCAGAAGATCAAAATATGGAAAAGTAAAGGGGTTCACGCAAGTTTGGGAGTTGGTCGCGCAAGTGTCTAAAATGAAAGGGGACTTGCGCGCCGAAACTGGGTCGCGCAGGTGACTTGCACGCCGTCGCGCAGGGTGGGCAGATTGCCTATAAATACTGGACCACCCCTCTTCATTCTTCACCGGAGTTCAACTCTTTGAGAAATCAGAGCTCCTGTCGCGCAGGTGTGGTGGTCGCGCAGGTGGTGTGTGTGGTCACGCAGGTGAAGTTGCGCGCCAGTGGTTGAAGTTGTGCACCGGTGTTAGAAGTTGCGCACCGGTTGGCAGTTGCACGCCAATAATGGTTTGGGCATAAAAGGAAGAGAGTCGGGAAAGTTTGGAGTTGAGGAAGCTTGAGTCGCGCAAGTGTCTGAAGTGAACTTGCGCGCCCGTTGTGACTTGTGCGCCGATACTTGTGCGCCGTGTTTGACTTGCACGCCAAGTAAGGTTTTGTTCCAGCAGTGATTTTCGGACTGCGTGGAAGCTAGTACATTGCCCGATACCTTCGGTGCAAAGAGATATTCATCTACGGGTGAAATTTGTACTTCAACAGAGCATCTACATACAGAGAAAGATGCATTCATTCATGCAAATGAAGAGACCTACAGGTCTATAAACTGTGAGTGGATTCCTTCCAAGAGCAGTGAGCTTAGGAAGAGGAAGAAGGTGATCCTCTCCACCGGCAGTGAGCCATAGAGAGAGAAACAGGGAGTGACCCTTGGGAAAGCAGTGAGCTGACCCTAAACATTGTATAGGCAGTGAGACTGGGCATAGAAGTGATCTATCCCGAACATTGTAATCCACAGTTAGTGAAGTTTAGTGGAATTGGTACGCACAACAACTTGTCAGCGTATGTTCCTTGGACGTAGCCTAGTGAGGATGAACCAAGTAAAAATCTTTGTGTCTTCCTGCTTACTTCCCTGCATTGCATTTGAAGCATCATCATCAGACAAAGAAGAAAATAAGTGATCATAATAAACACACAAGTGCAAACAAAGTGACCCTTGTAATAAAGAGGTCAAGATCCAGTGGGGCAGGAAGAATTTTCAAAAAGAATATCCATACCCTGATTCACCCCCCCTCTCTGGGTATATAGGCCCCTATTGGCCCTAATAGAATGGTTAACCTTGGGTGATTGTTTTTCAAAATAATATAAAAATTTTAATGGGATTTCATGTGACTTTAATCATTTGGGATATTTTTGGATTTCACTATGGTTGTTGTTTTCAAATTGGGATAGATATGTTATCGAAAACAACCTTGGTGTGGGTAGTCTTCTGAATAATGTTTTTGAAATGGTGTTTTTAAAAGGAAATGTTCTTTCAGTATAATTTTTGTACCTTTTTTAGTGTTTTTTGGACCCTATTACACCTTGATATCTGTTATTAATTCATTTAGTTAGGAAGAATATTTTGTTTCATGTTTAGAGGAATATATTTCTAAGGTCCACATCTAGTGTCAATTCTTATATCCTCTAGAATGCCTAGAAGAGTGTCATTTGATCTAGTGTCTACCCTAATTCTGAGTATAGTAATGGACATGAAACTATCCTTTTGAGAGGGGTTTAGTTTTTTTCCTGTCATTTTTGGTTGAGTATGACGAGATGTGTTTCTTTGGGAAGCGTTTTATTTCATGGATGTTATCTTGGTTTTGTATCTTGATTTGTGGTTGTCTAGATCTTGAAGACATTGCGCTATTTACACATTGAGTCAGTTATGTGCTTGTTCCTTTGGAAAATTGAAACTAATAAGGTGAAGAAATGGAAATATGGGTGTTTGATCTACTAGTTGTGTTTTTTATACTAGATGGATTTTGACCATGGCCATTATGGATACGCTATATAAGGTTGATCCATGCATTAGACCCTAGGAAAACTGCTTTTTTGTGACATGAGGTGCTCTTGTCATATTTTGAGGATCCTTGTGGCGATTCATTATTTCCTTGGTGAGGATGTGACTTTTCTTGAGAATTTTTATATATTGATTGTTTAGTTGTTTTGATAATATGTCTTATGGCAGTTATTCTCAGTATAACAATTTTATAGGATTTTAAATTGTAGAGAGACCATGTTTTCAGTTCCCATACAGAATAATCCTTCTTTTTTGAGGTTATTGTTAAAATGGTTATTGCATATATGGATTCCATATAGTTAATTGGAACTATTGTTTTGAGTATTTTAGTCATTATCATTGCGGTTATGTTGTTTTAGGTCTTTCTTTGGGTTAGTTCCTCTTCAAACCTTTTTTCTTCTATAACTATTCCTTAGATCGGGAAATTATAGGGAAATAATGTGGCTTGGGTGGTACAATGTAAGAACATTGGTGTCACACTGTTTCTATTTTAATTTATTTTTATCACATTGTGGAGTAGGTTTGTGCTCTTAATGTTAGAAGGCAGCAAATTAAAAAAAATTGGTCCATTTTAGTGATCTCATATTTATTAGTAACTGTACGGTGCCCATGAAGGTACCTATGTGAGTCATTTATGTGTCTCATGATATGCACATACTCTATACAACTAGGTCATGGGAATTTTGTTGGGTTCTGAAAGTCGGATTTGTTGAGTTGAATGATTTGAGCGAGGTTTTCGAACCTGTGTTCCTATCCATAGGTAATCGTGCTTGTGGTGCTTATCCTTGGTAGTAGCCAATGCACAGTTTCTGAAAAGTTTTTTTAAACCCTATTCAAATTATACAGGTTTTTAATAAAATTAAAAATTGAGTACATATATTATTTTTCATTTATTTTCCCTTAGTTTTTCTCCATCCCCCATCTTTTTCACCAATTCCTCAGAGGAGGTGTGCCTCCCCCCTCCCATGGTATTACAACTCCCTCCATATCACCCACACTTCTATGTGATGATATCCACCTTTTGATAGCTAATCACTCTTGATCCGTTAAGGTAAAACCATCTACCCTAATATCCTTCCCCTATTTGAGAATTTTTCCTCTCCCGTCACCCGGTTCCATTCTAAAAAACTCTAGGACCTGTGTTTATCGGATTTTTTTGGTTTCTTCCATTATAAGGTTATGTGAGGGGTCTCTAAAGTCATCAATGTTCATGTTCAAACATAAAAATCAAAAGGAAAAGCAGATTGGTTCATCTCACCATTCCATCACTACATTGATTTTTAGGTGTGTTTCTTCTTGTTTTTTATCACCTATCTTTGGAGTCTTTGGGGAATATCGGTTTCTCTAAGTTATCCTTAAGGGGTTTTAATAACAGGAATAGGTACATGAGTATATATATATATATATATCATTATTGTTCATATTCCATTATGTTGAGGGGAATATGTAAATCAGATTAAGAAGTATATATATAAGAATGTTTGAACCTGAAAATGTAGGTGATCTTCTTTAAAATAATCATGTGTTGAAGAACTATGTGTTGATCCTTTTTTCATTGAGGTAGGTGTTACTATTTAATTCATTCAATTTACAATTATAATGTGCTTATTCCTTTTAATTCCTTTTTATGAAGGAATAAATATATGTGATAGTCTTATGATTATTTGGACCCATTTTATTCCACATTACCGTAGGAACAAATTTTTGTTTTTATTTAATCCACATTTTATGATTTAAATTTGATTATTTAATTGGGCTATGATTTTCATGAAATACCATTTTAGATTTTTTCATTATTTTAATGTTGGGTAATGTTTATAGACCCGTTTTGGTATACATTGAGTAAAAATGGTAACTTAAAAAGGGAATTTGGTGTTAATTATGGTGTTGAACTATAATTACATAAAAATATTTTTTTAGTTTAATTTAAAATGGTGTTCTGAAATGAGTAGGTGGTTTACCTCTTGTAGATATCTTATGTTTCCATTATAAAAGGGTTCTGATGGAAATGAAAAAGGTATTATTCCTTGTTTTGTATTTTCATAGGATATCATGAATTTTTTTTGAAATGAATTATTTTTATAGATTTATTGAAAATAAATAAGTTGTATTTAATGGAATATGGTATGGAAGAAAGGTTGTTGGCCTTGTTTTTTATTTTCAAATAAGAAATCCATTATATGAGGATGACCTTGATATACATTAAATTTTTTGGTTTTTCTTATTTAAAGAATGGTTTAATTTCATTATGTAGTGGATAATGGTTTTAAAATGGATTCATACAAATTATTCATGATTGATAAAAATTCCAATGTGTATTTTAATGGTGAAATTAACTTAATCTTTTGGATTATGAAAAATGGGGTTTTAAATGAGATTCCGTTGTTGTTGTTGGGTTTCCTTATTTTAAAAAATATATTTCGGAATTAATAAGTGATAAAGAATATTCTGTTGACTTATGTGGTTGTTATTTAAATTTTATATGCTTACCATTAGAATTTTGATTGAAATTTCCAACTGCATTAAAACGGGATTTATATATTTATATGAATGAATAATGTTTTGGTTTGAGCTTGTGATGTGATTTTGATTTCCCCTTGCTAAGCCCTCAGCATTTTAAGAGGTGTTTGTGTTGATCATTTGATTGATGATTCTGACATGATAAACAGTTGACCTATTATCTCTTTATTATGCTTTTGAATTCCCTTGATTTATTAAATAATAGAAAGAATTTTTTAAACCTACATGACCCCCATGGTATTAATTGATACTATGGAGGATAGGGTTTCAGCTACCCCTGGGGTGTGCAGTGTTCAATAACCTCAGCTCGGATTGTTAAATATATAAATGGGGGTAATTTATAGGTTGAACTGGGTCAGTTATTTATTATGTTAACATTGAATTATGATAATAAATTTTGAGAATTTGTAATAATTCATTAACATGGGTTGTAAATAAAATTTATCTAATTTCTGCATAATTGTTAGCATCGTATAAGGTATTGTTTGGTATAATGTTAATGGGATAATGAGAAAATGAATTTCGAATGGTAATTATGTTAATGGTTTGATTAATAAGGGAGATTATTATGTTAAATGAAATGTAAAATGTGATTATTATGTGTAGAATTGGGTTCGGTTGGTCATATAGTGTATGAGGTTTATGGATATATGTAAGCACTTTAACATTTATTGATAAAGTGTGGAATTGACATTAGCATCTATAACCACAATTAGATTTAGGCTGAGGATCTAAACTCCACACACAACACAAGAGTTTGGGAATGGGATGGACCGTATTCCCCTTACTGTCGCATTCCACCTAGACTGGGAATTAGAGGTGAGGATCCGATATTATTTGTGATGTGTTTATCCCCTGTGGGGTAGGTACTAAATTTTTTTCTTTATGCATTGTAATTACTCAGCCTCATCCATTGTGTAAATTATATAAATACCTAACCCATGATACCTTTCTGGAAATTTAAATTGTGGATAAAACTAATAAATGTGAATATATATAGCTAATAGTACAATTTTAACTGTAATTTAACGTGTCACTCCCTTAGCAGAAGCTCTATGTTTTTTGAATCATGACATAATATTTTGGTTGATAGAACATGGAATTTCAAATCAATTGTGGGGTTTTATAAATTGTAGGATTTATTTTTTTACATGATTTATTTTTTTAGTTCCATGATTAACATAAATTATTGAGATATTTAATGCCCATTATATTCATTGAGTATATCTTGACGATTATTTATTCCTTTTCAAAAAATTGTAGATATTTGAGTATATTGTACCTATGTGGAATTGTGTTTTTATATGAACCTTATTGGAAATATATTGAATGTTATTATTTTCTCAACATAAAGTAAATGGGATTTTTTTTGAATTAAAAACTATGCGCAATTTTTTTAAGGTTTTAGACAATGGATTTTTTTTTCAAATTTTTGTGATAGATTTTTGGAATGAAATCTAAAATGTTTTGAGATTTTTCGATGGATTTTATTTGTTTTTTCTAGTGATTATTATGTATATAAATTCAACATTATATCTTTATATTAAAACCAGCACTAATGTGTAGCCTTAGGGAAACTAATTAATTGTTTTGGGAGGTAGTGGTGACTTAATGGGATTTTTAGATCATGCATGTATCTTTTCAGGTTCTCAGGTCACCTATGTTTGTTCATTATGTATGGGGAAGTGTTAGGTAGAGACACATTGTGTATCAACATTAGTTGGTTAGTTTTTCTTCTTTTTTTATTGTAGAAATTTCATTTTTTTATTTTTTTCCAAGCCTACCGACTTATTGATTTTTTATATTTTTTAACATTAATATATCAATTGGTTGTATATTTATGTTTTTTGAAAAGTCATTGAAAAAATGTTTTTGATACTTCCTAAGTGCTAGTCCACATCTTGTGGAGATTAGGAAATCCCTTTGTTCTATCTAATGAATCGGGTCAGGTGTTAGTAAGAATGGAATCCTAGGCTAGTTTATTACTCATAAAGAAGAGGCTATTTACATGTCTTTTATCCTTTTATCAATTGGTGGTTAGTTAAGGGTGACTAGGCCCGTAGAAAATATTTCCCTATTAAGGATATTTTAATGGAAAACACATTGGTTTCCCATTATTGAACATGTCTCTTTGGGTAGAGAAAATATTTATCATTAAGCAAGAAATATGGAAATATACCTAGAATAAGATACTGATTACATGGTTTTTCCATTAAAATAGGGAACCAAAATTTCCATGTTTAATAATGATATTCCAATCCATTATCCACCTAATAAATACTACTAATATCTTCTGAATTAATGATCCTGATTCTCCCATGGGTTCTACCTATCTGGAATATTTATTCATAATACTCATTTTCTCTAGGGAATCCATGATTAAAGGGGTAAAATCCCATTATCATTCCTAGAACCATGGTTTTTATGGGTTTGGAAGATTCCATTATAGTTATGTTATAGAGAATAAGAATTATGTGATGGGATACTATATCCTCAAGAATGGTCTATCTATGATACCCAAATATAGGAATTAAAAAACAATTTTGACTAAAAATATGTCCCCTCAATTGAGTAAACCAGATGAATGTACATAGACAATTGGATAACCAAATAAATAACCTTAAATGTTGGAACATAAAGTTGAAGGCCTTGGGTAATATGTCATCAATGTGGATAATCGTGGGAATTGGGTTGCTCATATGAAGAGGATTCAGTTATGGTTTACCCATGTTGAGAGATCTGATAATCGAGTCAAATAAGGTATGTATTTTGGGTGAAGGGTATCCCAAGTGAACAGAATTGGTTGATGGGTTTCCCATGTTGAGAGTATCATGAAACTAGTAAGACAAGTGAGGTTTGTCATGTGAGGCTTGTGTCATGTAGGATACATGGGAATAAACTCACTCTGGCTATCAAGGGTAATCAGGGTCACCAGTGTATAAATTGTGCAATTCTACGGATGAAGAGATAAGTATTTTAAAATGTTCTATGAAAACCAGATATAATGTTATAATTCATGTTGGGTTTCTCTGTTGGAATAATAAAATTTCTCACATGTTTATTCCCTTCTTGTTTGAGATCCTAAGCATCCTAAAATGTAATTTTAAGACATGGTCAATATTTCATAGACTGCGTCTATCTCAAATAAAAGTAGGGAATATTGTGGTCTAGTGATTATTTCAGGGTTTCATACATTATTAAAGTGTGGATACATTGTTTTGTAGAGGCTAAGAGGGATAAGTGGGGCCTATGGGGGGCTTAGAAGATGTATACAATGTGCTCAGGAATATTCATAAGGTTTCATGGGAAATGAAACCTTGGAACATGAGTACTACACAGAAGTGGCTTGGGCGATGCGACCTTAGTGTAGGGACCCTGGGAAAAGATTATTGGATACGTCCCTACGGTGTTAAGAAAATTTTTTATGCATATTAATGGGATTCATGGATATATAAATTTTAATTAATTTTTCTATAAAGGGCTTACTAAAAAACCCTCCATTAGAATGGGATATGATTAGATATAAGAGGATCTTATTCTATGGTAAATGTTTCTCTGTCATAAAAATAAATTGTGACGTGCATAATATTTCTATGATTGTTTATTTCAAATTCCACATAGGACATGTGTGTGTGTATATACGTAATATCACATACTAGAGGAAGGATGAGCCACATGGCATAACAAAGGGGAATTGGAATCATGTTTATAAGTAGTTATGTTACCTATCCTACTATTGTGCAATCATAATGACAAAACATTAATTATTATGTAATACCCTATGCTTATATAACATATGAAATGGGTATCATTATCCTTTGGGTATAATCTGTCCGAAAGACATCGTGAGGGTTTATCTAATGTGGCCGTGGATACTATCTATTTTTTCTACATTGTGTAAGTGAATTTTGTGAGGCACCTTGGATAAGAAAATTAGTTTTTCAAATTTGGGCCTTTTCTTGCTTGTATAGATATCTCCATACCCTTGAGGAAATTTAATTTTTTTAATATTTTTTAGTTTTATTATACTAAAGTTTAAGTAAATTCATATTTTTTTATGATGGATTGATCATATAATGTCTATATGGAAAACTTGATTATTTCTCAGAATAATGAAATGGTAGTGGAAGTGGAGACTAATTTTTTTTACTATAATCACTCATCACCATCGAAATCTCATAATCCATCTTAATATATATTTAATAAACTATAAATTATTTAAAATACTGTACATGTATTGATTTTGACTCCCAATCGATGCTCTAATATTGAAGGGGACCCACAAAACATTCAGATTTTTTCAACCATGGTTATATCCCAGTAAAATATTTCTATTAAATGAAATGTTATCCAATAACATGTCACAATATATCATATTTCACAAAAAATCATAAATATTAACGAATAATGTTCTTCATTCAAATTGAACAATTAATCAATATTATACAAGAAATTAAATAATCGAATGGAACCTCCCCTAACATATTTACCATATAGGGACATTCACTATGGAGTTGGAATATATTGATTGGATGAACTAATGTTATAATATAAAAAAATACCTCTTGATGCCTATTAAACACCATTAGACCATTTGGACGTTGAATTTGTCTATATCTCATAACCCTAGCCTCATCCCTGATCATGTTTGTAAATGGTTCTCCAAGAAAACAAATCATTTATCACCTTGTAAGGTATCCCTCAGTGATTCCGATATTTTTAAGGTTAAAGTAATTCATATAATGAAAGATATGTATAAATAAATCCTTTTTATTT
The DNA here is from genome assembly GCA_963277665.1 of Viscum album. Lineage (NCBI taxonomy): Eukaryota > Viridiplantae > Streptophyta > Magnoliopsida > Santalales > Viscaceae > Viscum > Viscum album. The sequence goes on from OY728157.1 coordinate 1,801,175,330, forward strand.
TATAAAAATGAAATTTTTTTGGGGAGAAACCACTCATTTAATGGATCAGGTTGAATAATTTGAGATTAAGGAGTAATAAATATCAATGATCCTCTAATATTAAAATAATTATATGGATAAAACTGCTATTTTATTAACATAAATCAAGACACAAAGTGAAATAAGATACAACTATACAGTTCCTGACATTTCAATATGTATTATAATTCTTATTGGATAATTATTGATAGAGTTCAGTATACTAATTGCTGTTATAAAACTAGTTTGAATATGAGATCTAATCTTCATGTTAATGGACTTATGTGCATATTTCATAGTGGATGGTCATTACCAGAAATACATGAACATATTGGGGAAAGGTAATACGTTCTATTTAAGCCTACTAAACTATATTTATTAATGCCAATTAATCTATCTATGACATTTTTTTGGAGGATATATGATGTGATTGACTAAATTCAATACTGGTGAACCTCCTCCTGAAACATGAAAACCAATACAACTCTTATGTTTACTAGATATAAGTGCATCAGAGTGGTTATGATAATAGGTAGATGACACTGGGAACATAATTTTCTCTTAGCCCCACATTGAATGATATCACATATGTTTGGTCTATAATCATGGATACTCAATCATAAAAAATTATTCAAATAGACCACCACATATTTCATTCACTTCTAAAATACATTAATCGACAAATTGATGGATGGTATTAAGGACACAATCATCAATCAATTTGAACAGATTGGGTTTCATGACGTGGTTATCATGGAAATAGTTGATATGGGCTCAACTTATAAACTATTCTATATATTTGGGTTTGTGTTCACATTTTAGTGTATCCAAGTGATAATTATATCTTCTTTCCATGGAGGACACATTGATAAACACCCAATTAAGGTATTACAATTATAGAAAATGATAATACATAGTAACAATTAGTCCCGCATTACTCTTCTATCAATTGATGATGTAATCATCATGTGTGTAGAATATGATCATGTTTCCATTAAACAAAACATCAAAAAGTCATAATGATTTTAACTCCCAGAATACATTAAACATGATTTAAAATAAATGATTGATAAATGAGGAATCAATGTAGGATGAAGAAATCATTAAGAGGGTTTCTTAAATAATTTATTAAAGTCCAAATATTTTTAATGTTCTCCCATAATATAAAACATTATATATCATGGTGTTTGTGTGTGTGTAACATATTTGGACATAAATGTAATGATTGACACTAGTTGCACCACTATCAGCCATGAAAACCCAATGAGAGTTCCTTCAAATAGTTTATTCTTAATTCTTATTCATCTCCCACCCTCTCAAGTAATGTAGACAATCATTACCAGTGATTACTTCATAAAATTTATTCCTTCTAATGAGGAATCAATTTATAACTATAGGGATGATTCCATGATTTTATTGAATCCGAAAGTGGAATGGAAGAATATATATTCAAAAAAACCTAGACCACAATTTCATCTATAATAATAAAATTCATCCACCTTTATCTACAATTAATAACTTTGTGTGTTTCTATATTATATAATCAATAGATAAAAATGATACCTCATAAAATATAATTTATTCATGTGCAGTAAGTGACCTAGAAGTTGGATCTCGATAAGATTAATAGTTTGAACTAACATATTGGGATCCTAGATTGAGTATCCCAACACTTCATTCAATAAACATTTTTTTAATTATATTTCATTAATATGGTATACTCCTTGACAATGAATTTAATGAAATTTTAAGATCAAATGATGAATGTGAGGGGCCAACTATTATAGGTGGAAAAACATATTGATGATTCCATATAGATGAAACAATAATTGATTGATTTGTTAGAATAAATGAACACATAAACTAATGATTATATTCCAAGTGAACAAACATTTATTGATATATTAATAATTATCACTAATTATTAGCTAACATGAGACATCTAGCTGATTAAATCTGATCAAAGTCGTGTTTATTAGATTTTCATTTTTTTGTAATGGTGTGAAGAATTACTCAACATTACCAAGGAATCAATGGAATTAATTTTTGAAAATATAATTTTTGTCAATAGAGAATCTAATTTATAAATGTTCCTATTCATACTATATTTCTGTGAATGAATAAATTCATCCAAATAATTGTATAATTTTCCAAGTCCAATTTTTTTGGTCAGTAATGTTAAATAATTCACAGGATCCTAAAAGGGAAAATCATCACACCTTTAACTCCTCTTGAAATAATAATTTAATTTGATCAATTCAATATTGATTCTATAACAGTTTATTTATTCTAGGGTTCATAATTGGAATAGCTCACATATAGATATATATAGAAACTCAATCATCATACCCCCAGAGTTAGTCCATATGGATTAATTATTTCTACCTTATCAAGGCCATTGATTAGTTTATGTTATATTAACCTAACTATATAACTATATTTTTTCCATTTGGGATCATTATTTCACTTTATTTTATGAGGATAATAAAGGGTGGTTTGGAAATAGCAATCCTATATTCATATAATGTTGAAGAACCCTAATATTCACTTTTTTTATTCCAAATTGGTATCTAAATAGATATATTAGATAAATGATCTATCTTTTTATTAGAATAAATAATCATTTTTTAATTAAATAACTCATATAAGAACCATATTATCAATACAAATTTTAAATTATTTTATCAAAAATTACTTTTTTACCTATGCCACATATGTGAGTATCATAACGGGAAGAAACATGTATATTTTTACATCACATTTTGTTTGTTTTCAACCATATATATTATTTTCTTATCATGTTTAAAGAGGTTTTACTTCTATGTCATGTAAGATACATTCCCATGGAGAATATAATCAATTTTTCCCATGTACCCCTTTTGGATTCTAATCTCAATGAATTACGTGTTTTGTTCCTTTAAATTTTTTTGTTAATACGATATTGGCCAAAATAGAAGATATGTAACGTCAATCATAAATAACTAAAAATTTTAGGGAATAATCCTAGTTTTTTTATAGATATCTGAAATAAATGGATATCCAATTATAAAACGTTTTAAAATCATGAGGGATGGTTCACATAGATTGACATCACAACACATGAAAAAATGGTAGCGAAATTTCTGTAGCAATGAGATATAAAGAAACCGTAACACGAATGGGATGCCTATTTTATCATAGTATTAGTAAAAATGCGCCATATTTATTTTCATTGTTCTCCATCAATTGGTTCCTACAACTTATTGATAGTAATTTTTTCGAAATCATTATTTATGGTCAATATGTTTAGACCATTTTTTATGATGTTTAATGTTATAGAATGAAAGACAATTGTTTTTAAAATGGTAATATAGAGTATTTTCAATAATTATTTAACTATCAATAACAAAAACCATACAATTATACAAGATTCAATGATATACAATTCATATTTGTAATGATGGGATCCTAGGATCATTAGTTTGAATAAAATATAGCAAGGTGCGGTGTTCTTCCATGTGTATGGACCTTGGAACCTTGGCTCATGTTCAAGGATATGTTCCTCTAAGACTATTAGTAATTTAAGGGCCCTCTCAACACTTTTACGAAGAATAATTATCCCAAAATTAATAAATATTATATGGTCTAATTTATTAAGGTTGGTGTATTTAATTCAATTATTCATAACATTGATGATTCCAAATCCACGTGAATAGTTATCTTATGGGATGGGTATATCAAAAATTAATAATATTCAATATGGGATTATGAGATTTGATATTTATTCTAGGAAATATTAATTTTTAATGTGTAATTATGGATTCATATGAAATGGTGGGAAAAAATGTCGATGTTATTAGGCCAAATAGAATAGTAAAATTGGGCATTCATGTATATATCCATATTGAGATCGTGTTAAAATACTCAAAATGGATCTTCCTCTAGAGATAAATATTGTATTTATAGGTATATAATAATATTATAATGTAATTAAATAATTCCACAATGAATTAGGTTCATGGTAGAAATTGCATTCAAGGAGGGTTCTAGTACATAGTATATTACATAGTCATGTATAAGACACATAAAATCTTGAAGAAGAATGTCAGTTTTCTACTTTAATTACTTCTTAAACAATTATATCTTAGGATCATATATTTGGGTAACACTAGGGTAATATGGTGGGTCCCAATATATTTATACCTATTTTATTTATTAGGTAATTGTTTTTCTAGTCCTTGATTATGTAAATATAAGATATCAGTTACTTAATCCATTCTTTGGCTACCCATTACGAATTTTTGGGATGAAATTTCTTATGTATCATTCATTACTAGTGAAATGATTTATTAATTATACATTCATAGTATAATATATTTTTTTAGACTAATTTGAAAAATGTGAACACATTTTTAGTTAAATATTAGTATAATGAATGAGAATGGCATTATATGTTGGAAGGGCTCAGTGATACATGATATAAAAGGCATATTATTTACAATATAAACTACAACTAGTGAGGGACCACACAATTTTTTACTGTGATGTTTTGATGAATGAACATTTATAGATGAGACAATTTATTAATCAATTGAAAAAATTCATCAAGATATGATATCCTAATAATAGTAGAGATTGCCTCATGGGGGTTTGTATTTAGTTTAATGTCATAGTTCTCGAAACAAAACACATTTAGACAATTCATATTATGGAAAGAAAAAGTTAATGTTCCTTGAGTGAGATACCAATTCGATAATATTTAATCTTTATGGGGTTCACAATGTTTTTTGTCATGATTTGTATAAAATTAGATAAAGTATAATTGTATCAAAAAACACATAGGTTTTTATGGTCAAGAACAATAAATAAAATTTTCAATAAAGGGTACTGATGTTTTCAATCATGACATGAGATGTTCAGATCATGAGTGATGACATGGGACAAGTTCACAAGGGAAAATTATTGACCATATTCGAATGAATTATTTTTCTATGATAATTGAATGATGTATGTATATTGTAATATATTATCCCTTTTTAAGATGAATCATCTAGTTTCCTAGATATAATAGTTGCCTGTGTAGAGCCAGAGAAGGTATTGAGACCCAAGTTAAACATACCTTTTATTTTATATCATTTCCATACATAAAAAATTAAATTACTATATAATATCAACATCCTATGAATCAAGTTTTTTAGTACCTTTTGAGACTAACAACATAAGAATCATATTTTTCAATTCTTATGACTTTTATATTTCTCACATGTAAAACTCAACCTTTCCTCCTAGATAATTGGAGAATGAAAATTGGATGGAATTAAAGGAATAATAATGGGAAATATCAAATGAAAATGTTACCTATGGTGAGGTCATACTAATTTGGGAAATAATATTTAGATAAATATCTGATTTAAAGAACATGGAATCATAAAAATGTTCATATTATAAATTATGATAATAATTAATCCCATTTGGTCAAACAGATATCATTCCATAAATAATATCAAAACATTAGACATAAATTATTATTTATGTTTATAACAATGCCATAGATAAAAATTGATTGTAAATATCATGGGAAAATAATATAAAAATTTCTTCCTCGCCATCATTTAGGGGAAACACTTCCACCAGATATGGCCACCTAGTATTCTTATAATTTACACCGGAAAAATGGTTAACAGTTCATTTTATTGATGTGTATGATGTAAAATTAATTTTTGATAGTTTTAAGGGAATATCCAGCAATGATAATTTGTGAACTGTACAGTATGAGGTCACAATCCAAATAGATTTGACAATGGGAGGATCTCATTATTTAAACGAATCATAATTATTAGAAGGAAATTTTTTGTGGAGAAAGACCTTATTAACATGGTGTGGAATCTAGGGTTACTAATAAATTATCAATAATAGGGAAGAAATTCATTCCTTTTAATCATCCCAACATGTGAAGTTATTTTAATGCAAATAACATGAAATATTTTCTTGAGAAAAATATTTTGGATGTTAGGGGTAGATCCCTTATATAATTAAATATACATATGACCTCTATTTCTTTTTACTAGAATATTATTTAGTCAAAATGTAAATGGAATATAAAATTATAATAATAATTTAAGATGTAAAGATGATAAAATAATGAAATAACAAAAACTCCATCACAGATTGAAGGATTTATCTCTTAATTCTCGGAATAAATTCACAATTTAATTAAACAATGTAAATGTGTTAGAAAAAAATAGAAAATATGAGCAGAAAAATATTAATTAATAAATAATTTTGATCTTATAAACATACAATTTAATTAATTTGATTATAACATCAAATTAGAAACATTAAATTTCAATGAAAACATACACCACCTTTCGATACCTATATAAAAAACAAAACCATATATATGAATTTTTGAAGCATTGGTCCTATATTATATTCTTTCCCAATATATTATAGTAGTCCTATAGTGGTGTAAATTTAATTTAATTTATGAATTTACACAACTAACTCATAATGGGAGATCATTATCATTCCTTTGATAGATGTCCCTAGATTGGCATCTATCTTTTCCAATTTGGCTAGTATATGTATGATGAATTATAATACCATTAATATCTAAATATCCTATTAAATTTCATCCATATTTAATTTTTAGTTACATAGATATGATCTAAATTGTGGGTTCTTATTATTGGCCACAAAATCTGGACCTAAAATTCATCATCACACATGGTAACCTAGAACTCCCTTACAACATCATAATAATCTTTGTATGATATTTAGTAACATTTTACTATATATTTACCAAATCCTCATATTACATTTTATAATAATTTCGTACATATAATTATTAACATAGTGATTTTAGTAGACTATTTTACATTTAACATTTCCAAGAATTTTCTAGATTAAAACCCTACATCAATTATCCTCCTATTTTAATATCCCATTTATCCAGAAAAAAATAATTTTCCATAAAATACATTTATTCGAATCCTACATTATCAAGAAATATTTTTTGTGTATATTTTTATTTATTTAATGTAAAATGTGTTATTTATTAGTCCCTTATAACAATTAATAGAAATATTAGGGTGAAATGTAGAATAAATTGTAAAATTCACAAATACCCGATGTTTTGATACATTAAATAAACTGAATATTATAATATAAATAATGATTATTATCCCCTTTGAGTATCAAATCACCACTCCTACATATAAATTTGTTTTTCTAGTCTGAGGAAAAAAGTATCTCAAAAATATTAAAATTGAATTCAGATTTTCCATGAAATGTTTTTACATAAAATTATTACTATTTTGAAAACACATAAAAAAATCAAGAAACCTATCAAAATAATTTAAAACAAGATAATAAAAATCACAAAATACCAATAATAAGACAATGAATTTTTTGAAATTCATTATCACAATTCATCCTGTTCCAATTAATCATTATAATGTATTGTACATCACAATATACATGAAAGGTTATTTTTATTCACAATGAAACAATTTAGATGCTTGGGATAGAATAAAATTATAATATTTAGTTATGTATTATTTATTGTTTATATATTTGTTAATTTAAAAGGGTAATTGATATTGAAATAAATCAAGTAAACCCTTGTAGTGAGAAATTGTTGATGGCTCCCATGTGAAAATATTTAAGGCTACCGAGTGCAGCTCAAATACTATCGAATCATAAAAATTTATATAAATAAATAAAAAATAAAAACAACAAATGGATATTTAGTACCCAAAACTAGGATAGAAAAATTTATGTTCATGGTCCTCGAGTTCTAATCATCATGCATTAGGTAAAATTATTTCTCTATGTGAAAATATATCATTTATTATTTACATCTTATTTTATATATTATTTTGATTTCAATGTTATTAATACTCATGATAATCTTAATGAAAATAAAAAACCGATACTATTTATTGATGGACCCCATCAACCCAATCCAATTCTCCATTATCCAAGGGATATACATAGTAATATTACGATTAAATATATAGAAAATGTTAATAATGGAAATCACATTAGACATACAAAAAATCAAAAAAAAAACTACCTTTAGAACATAAATATGAATTTAAATTATACACATTGAATATAAAATTATTTGATATAAAATTTTAATTATCCCAAAATATATTATCAAAAAATTATTAACGATTATTTATTTTCCATTAATACATTTTTTTTTCATTTTTTTCATTTTCTTTATTGTTTTTGTTACTCAAAAAATTGTAATTTTTAATATTAAAACCCATGTAATCATCATAAAATAAAATTAATTACATTTTTAAATAAAATAGAAATTTATAAGTGGGTTGTGGTTGAAGAGTGATGTTCTAAATGTAAATTGAAATAGAAACTAATCATTGAAACAAGTAACATTGTGGATTAAAATTAAGATCTGGATACTCTCAATTACTCATTTTGTCTATATGTCACTCATATATTGCTCATGAGGGTTGATATATTTAGTTATTAAACATAGAATAAATATTATTTACCATAAAATACATTAACCTTCACTATCCTTGAATCATAAACACTAACACAGTTACATTCACAATGGAAACCGCATATGGTTCCCAAAAAACAATGAGAGTGACAAAAAAATACATATTTATTTTCGAACCCCAAATAATCATTCATGGTATATATATAATTTAGGTTTACTCCCTAAAATCTCTATTTTAATGTCTTCTTTCAAACTTTAATCCATTTTATATATGTATCATTTTAGATTATTATTTTTCTTAGCTAACACCACATCTATTTCAATATTGTTGAATGATTCAATTAATGTCTATATCCTATGTCTATTGACATTGATGATACATCCACTTTTGATATCGTTAATATCTATTTCCACATGGGGGTACACATAATGCAATGTTTAAGGCTTTTATCAACTAGACCATAAAATTCAATAGAGTAAGGGATGTTTTGAGCTATACAAGTGTAAAAATATTCTCTATTCTATGTTTTTGTATTTAAGAGCCCTAGATGGATATGCACGAACTCTATATTCATTGATCCTTGAAATTTATTAACAATATATCATATGTTTCTCCGGATCATTATGGTCCTTTTTTCCATTGGGTTACACTATGTAAATTGTAAGCATCATTTTTTGGTTTTCTAAAAACCCTTATTTTGAATATCAATAGTTAAATGAAATTATATTTCACATACAGAACTATGTACTGAAATACCAATTGTAATTTTGAATAAATAAAGTTATTACAAAATGAAATATAAATGTTTTTCATACCCATGTTTTTTATAGGGAATGATTGGTTTTAAATGGATTTCATTAATTTCCATTTTTTCTAACTCATCCTGCCCATTGGTTTTGGGATGGAATGTTTAAGAGACAGTATGATAAATCCTATAAAATTTAATAATTTTAGAAAATGTTAAATTTCATAAATGTGTTCCATGATCTCAAATGATTTCCTTTGGAATAGGAAATCTAGAAATTTTTTGTTCATCTAGGAATCTTATTTCAACATAATGGTCAATGGTCTTTGATAGAATAAAATTTAACAAAATTGAGTTGTAATCAATATCTACTATGATATTTGGATATAGCCTATATTTTTGGATGGTACCCATGATATCTATTACAAAAAAAACAAAATATTAAAAACCATAATTAGATTTTTGAGAATTTAATTTTATGGTTATCAGCCCATTTTTTGACAAATGTACATATTTGGTTATCTGTTAATGAAAATTTATTATATTTATGCTAAATAGAAAAATTTAAGGACCATTAAAATGATTTTATTAGCTTAAAATTTTCCATTACATGACTCTCCATGATATAATTTATGAACATAAAATTTCATATAACTTGGAATAGATCTCCTAATCACTTGATTTTGATAGAAAATGAAGAGTCGTGGATCACCAAACACATAATGAGACAATATAAGATAAATTCCAACTATCATGAGTCAGTTATAAATTTTTACTAACACTCATAACCATGTATTTTTCTATTTATTCTTACTAAGGGAAATCACTCAATGAATAATGTCTCTGAACATGAAATGAATAAAAAATCGAAAGGTTATGTGAGAGTCCAATGGATTTTATCCTAGAGAGGTGATCTTAAAAAAAATGATAACATCTTTATACATAATAGTAATATAATAATATTTCAGGTTAAGGAACCATATAATAAATCTATCATTTCCATCTTATTTCTAGAAAATTTATTTCCGATCATGATGATATTTAAATACTATTATAGCGGTACTATGAGAATGAACTTATATTTTTATAATCCAACGACAAAAGAAATAAACTCACCCTTAGTAGTGTTGTATGTTATAATGTTCATATAATGATATTATTACTATAGGGTATAAGATTGATTTTTTATCAATTCATTGTCCTAATATGGTCGCGGAAGAAAATATTCCCTTGTCACACATGTTTTTAAAAGGATGATTCTAATTTAGAAATTTCATGATGGGTGGAGATATAATAGATGACCCATGTGTAGAGAATGATTCATCACAACTCTTCATCCAAACAAATAGAGATTCATTATAAATTATTTCAAAAATTGATTCATGAATGTTGATGAAGTTTTTAATTTTAATTCTATAGAAGATGACATTTTCTTTAAAGGACCTATATTAATTGAATTTTTGTAGAGAGTGAACGTTATTATTGATATCTAATTGGGATTTATCCACATAAATAACACTACCATACATCATATAAAAAATGGTACTTAATTTTCAATTAATGGGAATTTATCCTTGTTATGGATGATATTCTTATCCTCACATCTATAAAACACCCTTTCAGTTTTTTAAGGAATCATTCAAATTTATCCCTGAAGATGGAGAAGCTGTCTAATGTTATGTTAGAAAAACCCCACCATGTTAGATAAGATTCCATCATACATTATTTTATTGAATAAGAGGAACTAAAAAACACAAATAAAATTATCTTGATGGAAACAAATTCCAAAATGATAGTTGAAGGTTGTTTTACCATGATATTATATGTAAAACTCAATTTTATTATACCATGAGAATGCATCTGGGACGTTTTAGTACTCAGGAAATACCAATCTCTCAAGTACTAGATCAATTATTTGAAAGGAAAAATGTTTTTTATTTTGAAATAGTTCAACTTCCTAGACATAATTCACACTATCTATCCAATACAAACCCATATAGGGAGAAGATCTACATCTTCATTGGTAATCACTACAATTAACGCCTTTTAGGAACCTCTGATATAAGATTAACTCACTATCTCTCAATAATGGGTTATATGATACCAAATTACTATAACATTAGAAGTTCTTTCCTTACTATATCCCTGATAATGGGATTTATTTTTCACTTATGGTTTTGAAAAGACAAAAAATCAAAATGCTAAATAATGTTATGGGCTTCAAAGAGTGGTGTAATACATGGAATACCATATAGTGTCTATTAGGTTTCATTCTTTTCACTTATAAGTACATCTAAAGTTGTTCCATATTTATTGGGTTTTAGAGAGGAGGAGATGACACGAGTAAGTGTTTTATTATAACATAGGAATGCATACATGATATGTTTATGTTGTACCTTTAATCCACGATCATGTTGGTTGGGTTTTGGGAAGTATATTGGGACTTTGATGTGAAATAGTTTTATTCATCAAAATTTCATATCATAATCGATTCATTATAAACAATTTTTTCAATCATCAAATTTGAAATATAATTTTCAAGATTGTGTATGGACGAATTTTTTTGTGATTTCACCAATTGTTTTATTGACATCTGATAAAAAAATCATCAATGGACACATTTGAAGGATATTAAGGCCAATGTTACAAATTTTCCACATGTAAACATATGAAATCATCCTTATATGAACTTAAACATCCTCCAAAAAATCCATGATTTTCTTCATGATAACTGTCTACAATACCTACCCAATTGACTTTATGAATCTCATCATCATACCAAATTATATATTTTTCATTATAGAAGTTCCTATCATGTCCAATATTTTAAATAGTTTGGGTTATGTTACCATTTCATATTAATATAGAGAATTTTATTTTTTTTAAATAAAGGATGAAAAAGGTTAATTTTATATATTACACTATTCCTACGTTTGGATGATTTTAAAACACAGTGACATCAAAAGGGAAGTTGATGTTCTCAAAATTCAATAGAACATCACTTAAAATCACTATAGTAACTTTTACCTTTTGATAAGTAAAATGAGAAGTGAAATATGTAGTTTAGAGTTCATAGATCCCAAACTAACAATACACTACATATTGATGGAGGTTCACACAAGATAAAAGAAAAAAATGGATAAGAAATAAATTTTAAAAAAAAATTCATTCTGTTTGGGGAAACTAGGATATTTCAACATTAGTGAAATGTTTTCATGAATATTGGCGGTCTCAATTCTTTACTGTAATAATTTTTTATTCTTAAAAAATATTCATTTAAAACTGTAAAAGAATTTACAATACATTTAGTGCGTAAACATGGTTTTAATTTCCCTGAGAAGTTTTATGTTAATCTTATGACTAGATAATATTTCCCATAGTGTTTCATTTAATTCAGGATTCCATTTTACTCTCATGCATTAAGGGAAGCGAGCATGCTGTTTTTCTATGAATTCATTCAGTTTATATTAATATTTTTATGCTTTAAATGGTGTTTATTCATCAATATCAAAGGGGTTTTGGTTTCTAATCATTTTGTGAACATTAGTTCAGGTTTATAAATAAATTTATCACATTTAATATGGTCACTTATTTATGTATTCCAAGATAATATTTTGTGAAGTTATACTCACCCATAAAGGTTAGATAATGAATATATTTATTAGAAATGGGTTTCCTTTTAGTTTTTATTTTTTATAGTTTATAGTTAAGTGATGAGACATATTTTTTTTTTCATTTTCATTTTCAATTATTGAATGAAAATAAAAGGCATATATTAAGGATGGGAATCCTTATGTTCTTTTTCCATAAGGGAATATTTTTTTATTATTTGTGGAATTTCTAATGTTTTTTTGATATATTATAGGAATTGGATTAGTGGATGTTGGTATTAGAATGGTTTGGAATGAAGTTATTTTTCTTTTTAAAATTTTTGTAGAGGTTAGTGGTTGAGACATGTTTTTTTGGTTGTTGAGTATCATTCCAATAGAATTATATATCCTCATTGTACATTTGATTAAAAGTCTATTTTTATTGTGTATTTTGAGTTCTTAAATCATTAAAAACCACTTGTGGACCTACTAAAATGAAACCCATTATTGAAATGTTTGTTGTCACATTGTAGTATTATGGTCATGTTCATCACAATTTTATTAAATATGTTCAGTATTTATTATTTCATAGATGTTACAATTATTATTTTACTTGAACATCATTGTGATTGTAAAATATTTTTCATAAATAAATGTATTTTATTTATCATTATTAATTATAATAGATTTGGATGTCTTTAAATAACAATCCTATGTCCACCATGTTTATTTTTTAAATATATTACATAAATAATAAAAATTAATATTTGGGCCTTTTCAAATGACCCATTACACATCCTATCAATGAATTGTTTGTTTCACTGGCCCAAAACTTATTAAAAAATTATATCTTCTTATGGAATTTAAAAACCATTTTGTAGTACCATGTTGAGTTGGACATTGAAACAGTTCCATGTTTCATAAAATAACTCCCCTATTTGTGAAAAAAATATTCTAATTCTATTTTTAGCTAAAATAGTATTGTGATAGGGGGGTATTATTTGTGAAATTATACACATAATTAGTCCCATTAATGTATTTATGATGGTTATACATTTTTATCCAATTATGGGATTCATACATTTATCATAAATGAAAGATATTTTTCATAAATGACGCATATAGATGAAATAGGTACATTGTTTCGATAGTTTCATAGTACTCACTAACCTAAAGGTATGATATCTCATACTCTATCTAGTGAAGGGAAGAAAATTCGTAGTGAATTATAGTTTTAAACACACATATCACATATAATTATACTAAATGAATAAGTTTTCATTATACTAGGAAGGTGTGAGGTAGTCATTCATGGTTTGATGGCTGTATTCCCCATGTATGGGGCTTACTCATTTAAATTTCCATTTTTCAACATTCTTCAGACTATTATTGGATTTTTTTGACGACCTTCTATTGGAATTGGATCAATTAATAAATCTAGAGTATTATAAAGATTAATATCCGTTAGGTAGAGACTCATAGTTGAGATTGAAAAACCAAACAATAATATATCCATGATAAATATATTGTTGGATTAGTCATTTCTATAGGCGGACAAGCCCCATGAAATGTAAAAATAAAAATGAGAAATAGATATGAAAAATTAGGGTGAGAATATGGAATTATAGGACAATTGAATGAGTGTTGAGATAGATTACTTAGATACCCAGCTACATAAAAAGAAGTGTGTCACGCAATTATTTAGTAATGATTAGGTTTGAAGATGAATCATGTGGTGCAACTTGAGTTATAGAATATAATAGGACTAAAAAGAAACATACAAACAGTTAAAAAATATTGTGTGATTTCTTGTGATGATGTGTTAAAATTTCATTTAATTTGAGTTTTTTACTAAAACCATAAAATATATATGTCTAATCTATTAATGGAATCTATTGATCCAATGTTATGGAAAAGGATTATTTTAAGGAAATTTATCATTTAAGATTTTAATTTTCTAGACATGGTATTGACACACTCAATTGTAAAAAATTAAAATAAAAAATTACTGATAGAATTCCATCACCATACTAACATTAATAAAATATATACTTGGTGTTTTATTTTTATAAGTACTCAAAGGTAAATTTTCATTCAAGAACCCTAAGTGTTGTACCTTAGAATTGAACGAGGTCAAAAAAGGATTAAGATCCTTGTTTGAAAATTTTCATTTAAAATAAGTTATTAAATATTTTAGGGTCTGTAATGGCATCCAACCCATCCCATTATTACTCTTGGATAACAATCCATTAGTGGTTTATACATTCATTAATGTTATTATCTCTATGTTAGATGTAAGAATACTCATAAGGGTTTAATTTACGAATATAAAACAATGAAATAAAAAGAAAACCCTCACAGTTTAATAGAGATACCAATTATCTATTAGAATAAATTCAAAACATAAAGTAACTATATCAAATTGTAAAAAATATATTAGAAAATTAGATTAAAAAGTACTGTTTTTAATTTGCTAAGGTTATTTGAGCAATATAAAACTGAATAAATTTGACTAGACAATAAAATTATATTCATAAAATTACAATTAAATTATACAAAACCTTTTTTACTATATAAAGAACAATAATTTAAATATTAATTTTAAATTACCTTGGAATATACCGAAATTTTTTTTATTATCCCACTTGATTTCGGTATGGATATAGTGGTGGAATGTTTAGAGAATGTATACTTTTCTATTAGAGTTGGTACCATAGAAACACGTTCTTCTTATGTACATTATGATCAACTTGTTTACATGGTTTTAAATATTAATAAATTATTTATCACATCATGACAGTTCTTATGTGTGATATATTATGTGATGATGTCTTATCACACTAAAATGTCATAGAATTTCCCATCTATGAGGAGAACTGAGATGTTCTACTACACATTTATTGAATAACACTTCCATTATCAGACAATATAATTCTAGGGGCAAAGATAATAAAGGATATTAGTGGTGTAGTGTTATAGGACATTTAGTCACCACCTCATGGTGTACACTCATGGTAATATCGAATATGTATATTATAAAAACAATAACCCTCAGTAGGAAATCAACATTTCTATGTGTCATTTGATGTTCTTATCTATAGACGTGTCTATTAGTACTTATATTTTATTAATTTTTTAATAAGTATAATGAGTTTTCCACATGGATATATTAATGAAAAAATTGATGAATGATGTTTATGTCAAAGTAGAATATGTGTGGTGCATCGTTTGTAATATTGAGTTAATGAATATTGTGAGAATATATTTATCTCTTATGTTCCTTAAAAAAATTACATATATCAATACCTATGATGTAAATTATATATCCTAAATAAATCCATGGACATGGTGGTAAATAGGAATGTTCAATTTCTAAAATGTCAATGAAAGGGATATCAAGCATATAGGTTGATGACACCAGCATGAAACCATCTCGATTAGAGATATTGTGATAAAGGTTTTATATTAAATGGTAAATATTTGTAAGAGGTTACATATTTTTCTGCCATTAAATTATTTCCTTTGGGTGAATTGTTGTGTGGATAGAAGATAAAATGAGACTTTTGGCTGCTCTGCCTAATTCCACTACGAAAGAGGCATGGAGGGTCACACAGAAAGTGTATCTTCTATCTCAATTAAATAATATATTTTTTATTATTTAAAAAGATAATACATATTTTTCCAAATTTTTATTTATTAATTATTCATTTATTATTGATTTCATTTATTCAAACAGTATTTATTCAGAAGAATATATTATAGAGAAGAATATTTAATAAATATTTATTATCTATTTACTGATTACAATATTAATATATTTATTGGTGAATAATTATATGCTATGTATTTAATAAATATAAATACATTATTGAAGGCCAATTAATTATTGTGGTGGATTTAAGGACTAGGTTTAATGGTTAATAAGAAATAATAATATTGAATAATCTATGATTAAAAAAATTTAGTTACTTTTCACAAGTTAATCATGTGTTAAGAAATAATAATAGTAAAATGATTATTATTCTTCAAAGGATTTCACTATTTTTGGCAAAGGAGAATGCATCCACGTAATTCATTTAATGTTGTGGAATATGATCTCAAAGAATAACTCATTTTGAAATTTTTGAATTGAGTTGTTGTGGATCCCGAATGGAGTTACGGTTAAGGAGGTATGGGTGTTCAAAGTCAGGCTGCTGGAAATGGCCATCCATGATGGTTTTTGAGAAAATAATGGATTTCTGCCCAAAAAATGGAATCTTGCACCAAAAAATGGTATCATTCATATAAAAATTTAATCCGGAGCACAAAATGTCTTTTCTCTCAAATGTGGAACCAAATTATATGTGAACCGACATTCACGGTTTCACCTATAAATAAAGATCACCCCCTTCATCCTCAAGGGCCCTTAGAGGTCAGCTGAAGCTCTAATGCACATATGTCTGCATTTTCTGCGCCTACTTGGAGACCAACTTTATTGTGAGAAAAACTTCTCTTTTTTGCACAAGTGTGCCTACATCTCAAATTTTGCACGAAAAATATTATATTTGCATGCAACAGTTCCATTGTGCCCAATTTTGTGTGCACTAGTGTTGCACATGTCGAATTGTGCTTGCACCTTCCCTATTGGACTCAAATCTCCCCTATTGTGTGAAAATCCTTCCTACTGTGCTCGCATTTCCCTTAGTGTGATCTCATCTACCATATTTTGAGCCCTTCTTCCTTATTTCATGAATTCCTTCCCTATTGCGTGAAATCCTTCCATCTTGGGCGCATCCGATCCAACGCATGATGGTCAATTCGCTTACATCGCAGACCCCCATGAAAAATGGATAGTCACACTGCTATCTTCTCGGTCTGTGACGTCAACATTTTCTCTTATTCCCTTATGCATACTGACCTTCCACCAATAGAATACCATGATTGGAAAAACACTTTCGCATGCCAGGAAACACCTTGATTCGACATATTCCACTTTGTTAATTAATAATGTCCTGAGTTGATATTCTCATCATAAATTCCACAAATACCATGATTTGAACCATTCCTCAAGAAACTCATTCAAACCCCATCACCTGACAATTATGTCAGGTTGAACTAGAAAGGGATTCCATTGCATAAGTAACAACACCTACAATTTCTAGATGACTTATGAATAATATTCATTTAAAAATGAAATTAAATTATAGTATACCCTAGGTTCCAAACATAATATGCCTCTTTGTCTAAATGAGAGTTTCCTTATGCTCCAAGCATAAGATGCCAACAGTCCTATCAACATGACTATAAACTATTGTACACCCTATGTTACAAACATAGGATGCCTCTTTCTCTTAAAAAGAGATGCCTTATGCGCCAAGAACAAGATGCCAATAGTCCTATCTACATGACTATAAACTGTAGTACACCCTATATGAAAAATATAGGATTCCCATTTCTCTAAACAATATATGCCTTGTACTCCAAGAATAAGATTACAATAGTCATATATACATGACTATTACATGTTTTATTCCCTGTAAATTCAATAATAGGATAGCACTTGTTCCCAATAAGAGTTTCCTTATTTGACAAGAAAAGATGCCTCCTGCCTGGATTACAGTGGCATAATTTCAGGAGTGTTAGAATATGTTCAAAAATTCCATCACTCCACCTAATGGATTGTTTATCCTTCATTCAATTATTCATCCTATTTCATGTAACAAGGGAACCCACTGACTTCATGGTCCCATGACTCAACATCTCAATAGTCGTTCAGGGCCAATTCCCCTGAAGTATTTGGATGACACTTTGAGTCGGGTCCTGGGTTTCGATCATGGGAAATAGTCAACCCTCATTTGTTTTCCCCATTTTAGGATAACGCGGGATGTATTTTGTTTTTTAAACACCTTAAAATATTATCCTCACCATCACTCCATGCTCACTTCGTTCCGTATGTCAGGCATGTGATTCACACTTTTCATCTCCCATTGTTTGAACTAATTCTAGTGCCTTGTTCATTGTCCAACTTGTGCACTTGCACCAAGGTGTATACAACAAGTATATGCCTCAACCCAAAATTATGTTGGGATTCACTCATTTCTAACATGAGGAAGACATTATGGGAAGATTCCTTGCATAATAACCATCCATCGTAGCCTCTTCTTAGTGGCACCCGAGCAACTTCCTTGTGTAAGCCCCATTCCCCATTTCCACTCTGTAACAGCACATGAGAAGCTTCTATGTGTAATCCACATTCACCATTGCAACTCCATAGCATCATGAAGGAATTCTTACAGATAATTCATATTCACAGAGCCACGCTAACGTGGACCCCTCAATGGTCCAGTCAATGACACCCCCCTTAGCACGACATTGTCGATGCCATCCCTTCCCCAAGGGCAGGAGGGTATCTATTATGTAATTACTAGGGGTGCAGAGTGAACCTGCACCATCTGAGTCGTAGGATGTTTAACTGCCATGCAATATTTTCCTTATCGCTTGACATTAAACCATGACCTCACCCCATACACTCTACACGGGGAACCCCATCTCAGACACTCTCTATGCCCACTCATCGTCGTGGTAGTGATACCTTCCTCACATGGAATTAGATTCTATTTTTCATAGTGGAGTCTATCCGCATGGAATGGCATCCACCTTTCGGTAATCCCCTATCCTTTATTGCATGAGGTATAACCACTGCTCCTCCTATCTTCTTTGGTGACAATGACCAGAGGGGTGGGGTGGCCGTCAGAACCCTCTTCTATTCAATGCCAAATACCTCTCCCGTTGGTCTTTGTTGCCACCTGGGCCTCCATCCTAGAGTATATCCCCAATATCTATCTCCCTAAGCTGTGAACCACACGAAATCCCTTATTTTATATTTGGGATTCTTTCCACATGTAATCCATGGTTTCCTTTTAGGTCAGCTGATAATTTTTATGCACCACTCCAATTCCCACAGATGCACCTTTTGCGATGTAATTGTAAAGCCTTTTTTGCCTCTTGTTTATCAAACAGAGCATGACCCACGTGTACTTAGAGTAAGCATTGACCATGACATCCTAACTAGGCATCCTAGAGTGTAATCCATTCACACCTCTCCTGAACTACGTGGACATTGATCCTTTTTAAGGAAAGGTACGTAGGATTCCTCCCTGAGGTTGACGCCCATAAGCTATTGGTCCTAACCACCTCCAAATCATTTCACCAAATCTCATCCTAAACTACATGGAAATTGGACTTTACTATGGAATGGTACGTAGGAATCCACCCAATGAATCAATCCCAACACCAATCGGTCCTGACCACTTTCACGTCAGTTCAAAAACACCTCTTTGGAACTATGGGGGCTTTGATCCTTGACAAGGCATGGTATGTAGGAAGCCTCTTTAAGGTTCAAGACCAACATCCATTTTTTCCAAAAACTCTACATCGGTCCAACCCTATCCAGTATGACGTTATGTTGTATGCCCATTTTTATCCTGAAGGACGTTAAATTGTACCCTTTGGAACTACATGGGATATGACCCTTGTCTCATAGGAAAGGTACATAGGAAGCCACTTTCAGGTTCAAGCCCAATCAATAGCAATCCATTGTTATTCGCAATTGATGGTAATTTTTTGTACCTCAATCGATAGTAATCCATTGTACAAAAACTAGTGGAATGTCATTGTGATCCCCATATTGTGGTAATCCATTGCGATCTCTATCGAACGGTAATCCATTGAGATCTGCATCCAATAGTAAGCGATTTTAATCCCCATCCAGTGGTTATCCATTGTTGTGCCTTTTAATGGGACCCGTATCATTGGTTTTCCACCATGGTGTTAGAAAAATTGGGATGCTATCCACGCGTAATACCTAGCATGTCATCAGTTCATTGTCCTCTGCATACACCCTGACTCTATTCCCACATCCTATACTATGTGGAATTTGATTCCCTTCCATGTGGATAAGTAGGAATCCTCCATCATATTCAAGAACATAAATCATGTCCCATAGTGGTCTCTCACTCGAACATATTTGTTTTGGGATGGTCACTCCCCACCCTGATTGTTCCACTTCCTTTATGTTTTATCCATACATCCATTCTCACAGGCTACCTCCCCAGGTGTCCCATAGCCCCACAGAACTACAAAGACATTGATTCTGTACCATGAGGATACATATTAATTCTATTCGAGGAACAAGACCAACAACATCATCATCCTCACGTCGGTTCCATCTCATTACCCCTCCACTTCATTGACCTCTCCATCATCCATCCATATTCTTACATGGGCCACCACATCCTAGGGAGATCAGGTCACACACATTATTTCTACTCCAATAATCTATGCTCCCTCTAGGGTTTACACACATTTGATCAACTCCATTCAGTGTTCTGATCAGTTTGATTCATCTCTGCTAGACGTTCAACTTAAAACATACCCTTGGTTAAATGGGGGGAGGTGAGGAAAACCTCAGATACATTACTATGGAATAAAATTCCCCGCATGGATGCCTTAGGATTTTGTGCCCTCGCAAAGACCTATAATAAGAGGAAGAAAAATAGATTCACTAGTGCTCTAGTGTATATACTTTCCAGTGATGTCCAACGTGGCTACTCTACTGACTAAAGGTTGGTTTAGTAAGATCTCAGATATTCTTTTCAGGTATGTTTTCATTTTTTTTGTGTTTTTGAGGAAAAAGATGTTTTTTCTGAAAATTTCATAATTACACACTGTGAACTTTATGAGAACATGCTATGTACTCGGTTACCATACGTAGTCTGGTGATGGTCATGTTATAGCAATGAACATGGCCATGTCAGGTGACCCATAGACAAATAAATGCGGGGCCAGTAAAGGAAAGTACACACCATTTACTTTGAATGTACATGTCATGTACTTTTTTATCATTAAATGCACTGGGGTCACATCTGATGGTAAGAATTACATCCTTCATGAACTAGTTTTTCCGGGAGCATCTGTACAACCATGATTCTTACTCAAGCTCCTGATCAAGAATATTTTCTCTGAATATACTGATGTCAATTGCGTTGGGATCATCTCAGTATGCTCTTACTTCTCCTAGATCATTGTTTCATGATTCCTTCTCTTTCTCATGTTATCCTCGGTTGAAGATTTTAGACATTTTTGTATATCTACAGTCTTCATGGGTGATTTATGGATTATGGTTCTCATATAACGATTCTACAACATCGCGGAAGGTTGTTTGTGCCTTTCTGTTGAAATTCATTGAGCTATATGTTCAAAATATCCTAATACCCTTCATTAGGGTATTTTATGTTTATATTTTTAGCCATGTTAATTGTATTCTATGCTTGTATGATTGAGTATAGATTAATTGAATGTGAATAGGGTAAATTTCAATGCATTGGAAGTGTTTTCCCTTGCATGTTTTTTTATGATCGTTTGGTCCTACTTACCCAATTAGGCTTCCTTGTTTTTCTCCATGCCTAATTCTGTAGGATGGATCGTTTGATTATATGACATGATTTTATTCTTTAGAATATTAGCCATGTAGGTATTGAGATTTACTTTGTCTGTTTTTACTATTACGATGTTAGACCAAAGGGGTAATTGATGTGAGTTCTTCCTCAAAGTGTCTGTAGTTCCACGACACATGCCACTAAAAGAATGTGATGTAAGTGCTTCCTCAGAGCACCTTTTAGTTATCGATACGAGACTATAAAGGGAATTGACGGCGAGTGCTTCCCTAGAGAGTTGATACTAAATATGAACCAGAGGGGTTTGAATGTGTGTACTTCCCAGAGGGTTGCTTGTGTTTTTTAGGTAGTACCAGATGTGATTAGGCTATGAGTGCATCCAATAGGGTTACCTTTTGTTATTATCTATTTACTTTCTATGAGGAATTGAATGCTGTGAAACTATGTAAATATTTACTGTTGAGTATTTCCTTGTTTATTGCTTCTTTTTTTTATGACCTTCTATATATATTCACTGACTATTAGGCATAGATCATTTGGTGGTTTCATATTGGGATTTAGTCTAACTGCATATTTGGTCGATGATTTTGGTCACAAACTATTTATATTGTTGTAGGTATAAATAAGGGAATGAACCCTTCAACTTTAGGTATTTGACTTTGTTGGAGCTAGAGAGCATGTGACCAACTGTAGGCTTGAAATGCTATGGATCTATTTATTGTATTCTGTTGTACTTGATTTTTGTACTGTCTTTTATCATTGTGACTTGTTTGGATAAATTCCTAGACATATGTATCATGAATCATTATATATGTTCTTCATTTGTTTATTTCCTTCAGTCATCCGCTATTACTATTGTATGAAATTATCACCTCTTTTTCTATTTCTATTTGTTTTCATTTCTCTTGTGTTACTCTACCAATGATGCCATAGTTTCCCCACTACCGCACCAATGTCAATCCCAACTAGTCGATAACCTCTGACATTCGATGAAATGCAATTGAGGCAATGTGACCAGCTGGGTACAGGGTGTCTCTGGGTGGCTTCATGAACTAGGATGTTATGAAGTGGTATCAGATGCATTAATTTGTTAATTACATACAATTTGGAGGATATAGTTAGGGATTGGATGGAAATAGGTACATGGTAATATGATGGGCCTGAGAGTAGCTAAATCGTGTACAGGGAAAAGACAATTTACCTCATTTATTGAAATTTTCTTATATTGCAACTTTATAGTTGATTTAATTTCACCATTGGGTGATTAACATGTTTTTTTCTATTTTCATTTATATTGTTGAAGTTCTATTTTAGTTCCAACCTAATGGGATGAGGTTATGTCATCTTAGGAATCATATAGGAACTTCCTAGAAATCACATGAAATGCATTCTGGCCATGCTATTTAGGTGTATTATCGATTGCATGATGTTTTGATAGATTTTGTGCTTGATAAGCATGTTTTTGTGATTGATTCATTGATAATGTAAATTTTTTTGATAAGGTATGGATTTGTGTATGGTTTTGTTTCAATGAACGCCAAACACTTGTTCTTGAGGTGTTATAGGCCCTCATGGATCAGAATTTGGTGGATCATTGCCATGTCTTCTTGTATATGACATGTAAGGCTTGACAATCTTTGAGTTGAGGGGAGTATGGGACCTCATGGATCCGAATTTTGAACTTCAATGTTCATTTCAGTGTTTTCTAGGGTTTCAGAGAGGTTTCTAAGGCTTACTGTCCAGAAAACCCTGAATACATGTCATGTAGTTTTGAATACACACCATTTGTTCTTATGTTTGGGATGAAAATGTTGTTTCTTAAGTACACGCCATGTACTCTATGAATACACCGTGCGGTCTCTAACAGAGTCACCGACCATGTGGGCAGAGGCACGATGTTGGGAGATTTTTTTGTGGGACACGTTGTTTACCAGACATACAAGCTGTGTGTTTAGACCACGTGTATTCCCATGTGAATAACAAAATTGATGGATAAAAACATAAACAATACACACTCAGTTAGACTTCATCATACCATGTAGTGTAATAATTGGTATCCGGTCTGTCACTAAAAACATGGGATGTTGGAAATACTTTTATACACGTTGTGTTCGGCACAAACACACTGTGTATTCTTGTTTTAGGCGAACCTTGAATCATAGTCATTTAGAATGACCCAGGAAGGGGAAGAGGATTCAAGTACACTCCATATGTTTGGACAACACATCATGTGTTTGGTGTGTTACCCGAACTGTTTCGGTAGGAGTAAAAAATAATGTGAAAGGCATAAGAAAACACGTTGTGTAGTTAAATATACACACTATGTACCCATGTTTTAAAAAAAGTGAATTATTTATTTTACTTTTTCCCTTATTACTCTTCTATTTTTCAGTCCTTGATAGTCTTGATCAATTTTAGGCATTTGACTATGTAGAGTCATGCCATCGAGACGTCCTCCGGTTGTATGATAGTTTCAAGGTAGTGATTAGACGCAAGATGTGGCTGATCAAGGTCTTCTAGAAGATCCTATAGTTGTGCCAATCTTGGCACTAGCCATCATTCTGGACATAGTTGTTGATGCACAATTTTGAGAGGGATTCATGAGGTTCATACAGACCATCTTTGGAGTACCACATCCTTCCCAATCTATGGTAGAGTTGACACATGTATTTCAGTAGTAGAATAACACAACATTCACTGGGGAAGGAGGACCATAGGCTGCCATGTTAAGGATAGAAGCCATGATGTCTATCTTTGAGCATCTGGAGACACCTACGAAGATGAGTGTTATGTTTGGTACCTATATGCTTCAGGACACCACCAAGAGATGGTGGGATGTGAACTCACAGGCGGTAAGTCTGTAGGTTATTGTTTGGGATGAGTTCCTGTGTGCCTTCTATGAATACTTCTACCCAGAGACCTTGAGGGCCAATAGAGCCTGAGAGTTCATGAGTCTGGAGCAGGGTACTCTTTCTGTTATGGAGTATTCTTCTCACATCATACAACAATATCTCTTCACACCGTTTCTAGGAGGTGATGAGTTATTCATGGAAAGGATGTTCGGGGATGATCTCAGGAACAACATTCAATCAGAGGTGAACATCTTTAGGCTAACTTCCATCACTTCTATAGTCAACCAGGTGCTGATCATAGAGCGCTATTTGAGGGATTCTGGAGTTGTGAGCTAGGGTGGTTTGACATCTAATGTTATTATCCCTCATACTGGTTGAAGGAATCACCATAGGGAGACATTGTGTGGTAATTCAAGGAAGCAAGACACTTCCTCTGATATCCAGGTGATGTGCTACAAGTGTGGGAGGAGTAGGAATATGAGACCACACTACCTAAGAGACCTAGTGGAGTACCGATCTTATGGAAGATGGGCCAAAATATGTGTTTTTTCCAGTTCTTCTTAATAGCAGCTGGTGAAATATGTTCATCTATGACCATGCATCCATGAGTAGCACCACTAGTTTCACATTAGTCTAGGAACTAGAGTTCTTCTTGTCATTCTGGCCAAGGTAGAGGTTACAACTATAGTAGTCAATCACCGACCTTTTAGTGACAACTAAGTGGATTAGCTCATATTGGTCAGGTAGGGTCACAAGGCCATAGTGTAGGTAAGAATTTTTTAGTGGAGCATACCTAGAAAGAGTAGGATCTCAAACCCTCTACTGTTCTTGGTACGATCCTAGTTTCATCAGTTTTGGCTTATGATTTTTTTGATATAGGGGCTTCCCATAGATTTATATCTATTACTATTGTAGAGAGGCTTGGTCTCTATATATTTTCATTTTTTGATGTCGTGATGTTGAACACTCTGTTTGTGATAATAATGACTAGTGTACATCAGTGCAAGGAGTGCCCTCTTGAGTTGGCTAGGTGTAACTTCTTTTGGGACATTTATGTCCTAGAGATTACTGGCTATATATCATTCTCATAATGGATTGGTTAGTTAACTTTCAGGATGTTGTGGACTATTATCACCATAGGGTGAGTTTCACATCACCGTAGGGATGATTTTTTTCGAACAGGAGAATTGGATGTCTAAAAGAATAGAGTGGGACCCAAGCATCATGGGTTTGGAGGATTTACAACCCATATTGAAAGTATATATATGGATGACCAAGGTAATTCACAGTTAGACTGTCCTACAGTGGTGGATCATATCAGAGAAGTCTTTCCAGAAGACTTTTTACGTCAACCTCTAGAGTGAGATGTATACTTTTCTATAGATCTCATGCTAAGAGCAGTACTGGTGTCCATTAATCCATATAGGATAGTTGAACCAATGTCAGAGGAGCTCAAGTGTAATGCCCCAACCCCAGCTACTCAGAGCCGGTGCGTTACTTCGTAACATTGGCATGATCACAAAAGATCAACTCTCGAAAGACCGATTAGTTTAGTATCCATGGAAACACTAGATACATTCATAAGTCTTACATTACATCATAAAGTGAAAAACTAATAACAAAGTCTTCATAGTCCACACTCATATCCCCTTCTGACTATCCCTGCAGGTCATTCATAAAATACTTCTTCACATCCTGGAAAAAAATATTAAAACATTGAAAGGGGTGAGCTCAGATGCTCAGTAAGGTTAACAATATTACGGAAGCTTTCATAAATAAACATAAACATTTAAGGCAATGTGTAACTAAAACAAAATCCTCATTGAACTTGAACTTCAGCATAATATGGAAAAAGTAAAATAAAATAATTCCATTACATACTCACATGGATATTCTACTAGATGAATAATCACATGAAATATCAATAACCACTTTCATAATGAGGGAATGTATAATTCCAGACATTCTGAAACATTTTGTCAAGGCCTCGGCCAAGACGTCTAAAATGATTAAGGCCTCGGCCAAAACCATAAATCAAATTGGGAAAGGGCCTCGGCCAATTCCACGTCTAGTTGTCTCATGTGACCTACCGATGCATCGAGGAGCTATAGCGGGCTCCACCCGTCACTTATTAAGTCCAATACATTCCTTATATAAATAGGTTTAGACATATCATAAACCATAGCATAATCGTATCACATAAAACATGCATAAAGGAAACATAACATTTCCACATTTCAATCACAAGATATCAATAAAATACATTGATATAATAAAAACGCTTTCAAAACCATTTTAAATACCAAAATAAAAGAAAGTTAAAACTTTGTATTTATTTTTCATTAAAAAATGATGGCTTGTAGAGGAAGCCGAAACTCAAATAATGGTCACGGCGGCGGAGAAGTCTTTGTCGCCGCATAAGTACGGAAAGAAAAACATTCCCTTTTGTTATTTAGCAAAACGCTTCGTATGAAAAAGATTCCTTTTGAATAAACGTAAAAGTCAAAGGGGTTTATACACCGTATAAAAGAAAGTTGTGTATAAAACCAAATATGCCTCAATGAAAGGGGATTGAGACGAAGTCCTTAAAAAAATCATTTATTTTCAAATAAAGTACATCTATAATGTGTATTCACTATAAGTACACATAAATAATGTAAAAATACAAGATAGGACATAATAATATCATGACATAATTTGAAAGTAGGAGATTAACCCAAAGAATAGAAATTGGGTTAAGAAGTTCCCTTACCTTGCGTCTTGTCCTGACTCAATCGTTCTTTAAACTCCTGAATAATAAACTAGTGTTAATTTCTATTTACTTAAGAACCTTTTTCATGTTCATTATTTCTTTTATATCACTTATTACCATGTTATGAACATTATGTAATTATTTAATT
Organism: Viscum album; assembly: GCA_963277665.1. NCBI lineage: Eukaryota > Viridiplantae > Streptophyta > Magnoliopsida > Santalales > Viscaceae > Viscum > Viscum album. Next base: position 1,801,203,325 of record OY728157.1, read on the forward strand.
TAATAACGGTCGTTTTGTCGATCTTTGGTTCTTGAGTCAATAATAAACTTCTTATAATTACAAGTTGTTTATGTGGTAGAATATCCATTATATCCAGAATTATATTCATGATTTAGATGTCATATATATCTTATATATCCAGTATATACATTCATTTATAATATTACGTAACATTTAGAGGTAAGAAATGAAATGCACTGTTCATGGAGACGGTAAGCCGTACGTACGCATGAACGCTACTTTCATTTCAATTTCATATTTAATGGAATGAAATCATAATGATATAAATGTATAATATAATTCCAGTATAATATAATGTATAATACCATTTACTCCATCCTTTATACATCCCACATATGGAATTAACGATTCAAATCACTTTGAGGGGGCGGTAGTCCGCACTTCCTAAAATGAAATTATCGCGTTTTACCCATAATGGAAATCATAAAGTATGCCATAAATGAGAAATACAGAAGAATAAGTAAAACATAAACATATTATATATCATATATAAACATAGTGACATCTTAATGTCCACCTTTGAAGGTGTTATATGAGTGTTGAACAATCATCGTTTCGTGAGGCCGAAATTCGCCATCCACAGAAACCGTATGTTCTTTAACCATTAGATGTAGGTGTGTGTAAGTTTAGATCGAATCCTTCTTATAAAAACATCCTAGTATATTGAGGATACTGGTGTTATTACAAAAGAAATTAATAAAAAGAGTTTAGGGGGTTGGAGAAGAAAAAAAACAAAACAACATTAGAGAAGACATTACCTCAAAATCAGGTAACTCTTTTTGATTTGAGCCAAAGGCTTCCTTGGGAAGAGTTCTGCCCAAAGTGAGGCTTCTAGGTGTAAGAGGGGGAAGTTGGGAGAGTATTTTGGCAGAGGTTGGCCGAGCCAAATGGCTTGAAAGTGTAAATGAGGTGGGAGAGGTGGGGGCCTTTTATAAGTGGAGAGGAGGGGCTCTTTTGGAAAGATTGAAATGTTACATTATTATACAATGCTTTTCGGATTCTAAAGGTTCCAAACTTATATAATTCGTGGCTAAGGTGATAAGGGTTCGAAATCTACCCATCCAATAGTATTTGGACAAGTTTAAGCCTTGGATGTTACATTATCATTTCATTTTATTAAAATCGTTAAATAATGAGGTCATCGCTGCATCATAATGATGTTATAAATAATTTAATTTATATAATGTCTAAAAATTATAAAAAAATACTATGATGTAGGAAATCTTTTTAAATTTCTAATGAATATTTATAGTCAAAATTTGGACTTGAGTAACCCCACTTAAAAACTATTTTAGTAAAACAACTCATGTTTGTGTCAATATAATTTTAACATTAAATAAATATATATTAATGTCATTCTCCAATCAATGTAACTCCATGGAGTCCCCAAGTTGACCCATGGGTTTTCTTGGTCGTCCATGACTCATAAAATAGGAGTAGGAAAAGTGTCAAGCTCATCTCATTTTATTAAAACATTATTTTTACCTTAAACTACACTAATTACCTCTAATCGCGATTAAGAACTTAAAAGTGACTATTCACCAAAAAATTATTTTAATCTCATTGAACCACATTTTACTTATTAATGATAACCATGTATGTCAGATTTTTGAAAATCAAATCACAGAAGTGGTAATATTTCATTTTAACGAAAAATCAGTTTTTAACAACCACTTAGTGGTTTCACTATTCATCAAAAATTGAAGTTTTTCAGAATAAGGCCAAAATTTCACCCTAAGCTATAATTGATATTCCAAATTCAAAAATGATGTCTATTTTACAAAATTCCAAACATATAAGTTGCATTTATTATTTTTATAATTAATTCCTGCTGTTACAAAAAATAGCGTGTTTTAAGAAACAATTTATATCAAAAGATTGGCAATTGTTTATGTCCAATTTTAAAGTGAAATTAATTCTAATGAACACCATTGAATAAAATGGTAAAAATATATTCTAATTATACTTTAAAACCACTCGATAATATAACTTATCACTATAAATTATTTTGATTAAAAAAGTTGTTTTAATTATTTTTCACTATTCATAAAAAATTAGAAGTTCTCAGAAAAATACCAAAAATTCAACATAGGCTAATTTCGATATTCCGAATCCAAAAATGAAGTCCATTTTGAAATATAAAATTTCTATAATTTTAAAAAGTGGTTATTACTATTCATAACGGCTACTTTGATTAGTTGCGGTGTTTTAGAACTCGAAGTTGTGTACAATGCAAGCTATTGCATTATTGAATGAGAAGCGTATCATGGAAGCTCGGGGTGTTACATTCTCCCCTCCTTAAATAAATTGCATCCTCGCAATTTGAAAATTTTCTTTGAAAATAAAAGGTTGAAAATATAAAATACATTTGTGGAAAACCCACATCGGAAATAAGGTTAATAAATATATAACATTAAAAGAAAGCAAGATAAGTACAAAGGTCAACCGATATATCCCATTCTAGGATTCTTTGAAAATATGGATATGGAGGAGAAACAAACCATCAAGGTCTGATGGAGAGTTATAGAAAACAGGATTAGTAGAATGTTTAACTACAAGAAAATCACAAACTTGTGATTGGTTAAACGGTCATTGAATCCCCAGATGGAAAAGTTAACCAACAACATTTTTGTTTTAAGTTACCTTTTATAATGTTGAGGAATTTATTTAGGAGATTTACTAAGAACGTAAGGGAATATACATACTTGTTATGTATAATTTCATTCGTTAATAAATTTTTACCACAAACCCATCTTTTACTCCAAATGGTAACGGAACTCAAAAATATTTTTTTATCCTAATTGTATAAGGTTCCAAATATTAACACATACCATTTAGATTAGTAAAACTATTTTTTAATAACCAGGGACTTCATGTAGGCTACTGGTAGGAAATAAAGGCTTGTCGCACTATGGTTGTGGGTTCGATTCCTGCAGCTTTTTCCGACGCGACGGGTTATTCCCCACCCTGCAGGTTGTCGTTTTCCTAAAACTATAGTATTATAATATTCCAAAAATAATCTTCATAAATGCTTTAACCTTAAACAATACTATCCATGGTTCAACTTAATCCGTTCCAACCTTAATAGTTATCCAAAATACCTCTATCCAGACTATCTCTAAAAAGACTCTAAATTCCAAAACCAATTGTAACATCAGATTCCACAAACAAAGAAAAGTTTCTCTTATTATCACATACTAAAAATATGATTACCTTAATCATATTAAAACCTTACTGAAATAAAAAATTACTGCAGTACAATCTTTATATATATCACATTATTCTTATAACCAGAATATAATCCATGAGTCCAAAATCACCAATACAATAGTTATTCTGCTTCAACTGTAGTAACAGCATAAGATTGTCCTTGATCCCTTGACCTTTTCTGAGGTAAGTTTCCTTGACGCTTATGACATTCATTTTCATAATACCCCATTTCTCTACAATTGTAGCATTCAACATTGATAGCCTCTTTCTTTCCCTTGCAATCACGAGCCTGGTGACCCTTTTCTCCACATTTATAACAAACTCCCATTCCTTTTAGGCAAGTACCAGGGTGATTCTTCCCACAATTATCACATAATGGAAAATACTTCTTTCCCTTTTTCCATTTATCTGTCTCTTGTTCCACCGTTCTCTTCTTCTCTTGCTTTACTTTATTGTCATAAGACTTAGAGAATTCCTTTTCTGTCTTGATAGCACACGAGACAATATCTTCGTATGATGAGAATGATTGTGATACTAAAGCTCGATGGAGAAATGGTTTTAACCCATCAAAGAAACGATAAATCTTACTCCTTGGGTTACGTATATAATCGGCAACATGCCTCGCTAACCTTGTAAAGTTAGCCTCATACTTTGCGACATTCACATCCTCCTTCTGCCTCAGACTCAGAAATTGCCTTTCCATATCTGCTCGATGGTCACGAGGAAAGTATTTTTCTAAGAAAAGCTCTTTGAACTCCCTCCATTCCATATTTGATACGTCATCATCTTCCTTTGTGTTTTGAATCAGCGACCACCACTGATCGGCATCTCCAGTGAGGCGGTAAACTGCCATGACAACCTTCTCCCTTTCACTACTCCCCAAGGCATGGAATATTTTCTCTAAGGAATTTATCCATTTCTCAGCTACTATAGGATTTGTACTCCCATTGAAGGTTGGTGGTTGTTGCCTCAGGAAACGGTCTAGCATTGACCCTCCACATTGCGGATCAGGGTGCTCCATACGAGTAAGGTTATTATTCATAACCTGAGTGAGTTGTCCCAGTATGGTAATAAGTTGATCAGCACCAGTTGTATCTCTAGATCCACAATAATTATCTTGAGCAGGAGGGAAATCCCTACACGGAGTTCGTGCATTGATACGGTTTCCATTCCTTCCACTATGCGCCATTTCTAAACAATGGCATAAACTAGATTAGTTTATGAATCCAAATACATAATTCCATACCTATAAAACACTTTACATAAATTGAACTATTTATGGATATAATCCATAATCATAAAAAGGTTTTATTTGAGGAAGTATATACTCATAACCGTTCATAGTGGTTTGTAATGAAAATGGGAATTATCCTAAGCATATCCCCCGGGAGTGTCGTAACCAAGAGTGCAGCAAGGCCCGTTGTCGTGCACCAGTTCCCGTTCGAGTCTAGCTCAAAGCGGTGTTTTCGGGTTTTACCCCTAGGTACATCTGTGCCAGAGCTGCCTCTACCTGCTCGTATCTAGACAGGGATGTATTGCTTATAAAACTCACAAAATCTCTACAATACCAAAATTTTCAGGAAGTTCTTCTATACTAATCCTCAAAGTTCATCTTAGGTCTACGTGCTCTAATCAGAGTTTGTCTAAATCTAGCTTCCAAGGTTAGTACTAAACTGCCTCTGATACCAACTATAACGCCCCAACCCCAGCTACTCAGAGCCAGTGCGTTACTTCGTAACATTGGCATGATCACAAAAGATCAAGTCTCGAAAGACCGATTAGTTTAGTAGCCTTGGAAACACTAGATACATTCATAAGTCTTACATTACATCATAAAGTGAAAAACTAATAACAAAGTCTTCATAGTCCACACTCATATCCTCTTCTGACTATCCCTGCAAGTCATTCATAAAATACTTCTTCACATCCTGGAAAAAAATATTAAAACACTAGTGCAGAAAACGTTTTTTACGTCGGTTATTTTTTATTATTTACGTCGGTTTTTAGGCGACGTTAATACGGACGACGTTATAAATAACGTTTTTTACGTCGGTTATTTAAAACCGACGTAATATCCCTAACATCACGGTGGTTATCACGTCGGTTCATATAATAACCGACGTGATAAATATGCGCGGGGGGCTTTATCACGTCGGTTATTCCCTAAACCGACGTGATAAAACGCCTTGGATATCGTTTATCACGTCGGTTATGTCATAACCGACGTGATAAACCCTTCCCCTGGCCTATTATCACGTCGGTTATTTAGGAAACCGACGTGATAAAAAGGCCTGGGAAACGTTTTAGCACGTCGGTTATTCAAAAACCGACGTGGTAAATCGATTCCCAGGCCTTTTATCACGTCGGTTATATTAAGAACCGACGTGATAAAATCCCCGGGAAAGGTTTATCACGTCGGTTCTAGAAAAAACCGACGTGATAAACCCCTACCGATTTATTTACCACGTCGGTTATAAAATAACCGACGTGAAAGAAATTTTTTTTTTAAATAATTGCACTGCTCTCACCAAAAAGCAACCAGAAACCAAACAAAAATAACCATGCCAGCCCTCCCCCAAGCCCCAACTGAACCCCACCCTCATCTATACCCACCTAACAACCTGGCCAGCCCTCCCCCACCACATTGGAGCCCCACCACAACCCTTGGACACCCCTCCCATATCCCTTGGACACCCTCCACCCCTTGGACACCCCCCCACCCTCATTTACACCCCCAAGACCCCTAGTACAGCCTCAAACACCCATTGGACACCCCCCCACACCTTGACAGCCCTCCCAGACCCCTTGGACACCCCCCCTCATTTACACCCAACCTGCCCCTTGGACACCCCCCCACCCATTCGACAGCCCCCCCACCCTCATTTACACCCCCCGAACACTAGGACAGCCCCAAACACCCCTTGGACACCCCTCCCATATCCCTTGGACACCCCCCCACCCCTTGGACACCCCCACCCCTTGGACAGCCCCCACCCCCTGGACACCCCCCCAACCCCTTGGAAACCCCCCTACCCCTTGGAAACCCCCCCATCCCCTTGGACAGCCCCAAACACCCCTTGGACACCCCTCCTATATCCCTTGGACACCCCCCCACCACTTGGACACCCCCCCACCCCTTGGACAGCCCCCCCCCCCCCCCCACCCTCATTTACACCCAACCGACTCCTTGGACAGCCCCAAACACACCTTGGACACCCCTCCCATATCCCTTGGACACCCCCACCCCTTGGACACCCCCCCCCACCCTCATTTACACCCCCCCGACCCCTAGGACAGCCCCAAACACACCTTGGACACCCCTCCCATATCCCTTGGACACCCCCCAAACACCCACCCACCCCCTTGGAACCTCTCCCCCCATACCAAAATCCAGACCAGAAAAACCATCAACAGTAGACCAAAACAAGAAGTAGAGAAAAATTAAACATTCACTTATATAACATTCAAAACTTACAATGTCAACTTCAAAAAAAACTAAATCCAACCTAAACGACTACGAAATACACAATTACATTGAAAATATTTAAAATTACATTTTACATTACAAACAACTAAAAGTCAATCAAACCTGTAAAATAATTTGACCACTCCACTTGTAAGTGTTTGATATCTTCAGCAGTAAAGGGTTGAGGGTCATCAAAAAGCTACAAAGGAAAAGGATAGTAGTCAACGTGTATAATGAATAAATCAAATTGAAATATTATTAGAAAGAGGAAATCTTACCAAGTCAAAACTCAGAACTGTCCCAGTTGTTATTATTTCATACATAAATCTTAACATGTAATATCCGCATTCGATGATGCCTTGTTGCTCATGACATTTCTGTTTGAATGAGTGTAAATTCAATATATTATTTTTATGTAATAAATCAAAATGTACAAATTATAAATGGATATTTACCTTCGCATGTACATATTTGATCTTGTAATTCCTTTTCTTTGCGCTTTTTCGAAAGTGGACCCATGCCCTGTTAGAAAATAATACGAATGGGGTAAATTTAAAATTCATTATAATATATAAAACTATTGTGAAATTGAAACTTACGTTTCCAATATATTCTTAAAACTTTCTCGCACATCATCATGGAGAGAGCATATCCAATAAAGTGTTTTCTCCCTAGGGCAAAAACCCCCTAACATCCAATGATCCCTGAGAAAAGGAAATTTAACGTTAGTGGTTTTTTATGTTAAAAGATAATTAACTCTTTGAGAGGGATGTGTTTCATACCTCTCACAAAAAGGCATCATCCAACACTGTGTGATTACATTCTTTTCAAATCTATCAGCAATATAAAGCATTCTTTGTTCCTCATCCAATGCACATGCTTCAGGGGAAATCAATTGTGGGTCCACGAATCCATATACATCTGTCAGCTCATTCCTCTCACAAATTTTATACATATACCTAATACAAATCAGACATAAGTATACATTTTTAATAAATATAACGCAAGGAAAAGGAGTTAAGACTTACATGATAAAAATTTGCACCACGTTGATGCCCAACTTATCTCCAGTGACAAACTCCATGATATCAGTTTTCATAATCCCCACACATAGTTCACGTCCACAGACATGAGCTTCCATTGTAAAGTCATAATGATCTGCCAACAAATTTGAATATCTTGACAATTTGTCAAGACTGCTAGTATCTGCATCTGATGTCATAGCTATCTGTCTTTGTTGTTGTCTATACAGTATTTCTTTACCTTTGAAGTATTCCTGTAAAAATAAATTGAAAAATATATTAGTTTTCAAATGATAAAACATTAATAAAAATATAAAATAAAAGATATAACATCCATACCTCTATGGTAATGAGTCTAAGAAGTCTGGATGGCCAAAGTAAAAAATGGCCGATACTATGTCCAACTGTCGTCACCTCATCTGTAGGTAATGGTATCCGAGCTGATCTATCTATAATATCCTGTACAGTGACCCTCTGATTCTCTACCTCTAACTGTTGATGATGAACTGTATCTCCTATACAATATACCATCCCATATGCAACTATATGATGTTGAGGATCATCAACATACAACTCACAATAAGTAGGTAGCTGCGGCGGAGGAGGAGGATCAAAAATGGGGTCCGTAGGCTGAGGTGGGGGAGTGGGAGCTACTGGGAGAGGTGGAGTGGGAGCTGCACCCTGAAATTGTCTTTGCAAGTCTGCAAACATTAACTGCACCGATGCTCTAATCTTGTCCTCCATTGTCGCATTAATATTATGGACTTCAGCCTCCAACGATTCTATTTTTTTTTATAAACTCCCTCAACATTAGAAGTTGAGGAACGTGGCAACACTTTTCTTACCGATACACCTGCGGGATATCCTCTTACACGGCCAGGATGTTCAGGCTTTCCCAATGCCACAGATAAAATATCTTCCCTCCCAGATGGTGTAAATGTCCCCTGTGAACTCTGCTCCTCAAGAGAGTCCTGTAATAATTAATTGAACTTTTCTATAATGATTGGAAATATATGACGAAAATAGTAAACTTAAATAAATAAAATAGATATCTTACAATCCTCTCAACTACGAGTCTCGATTCTTCCGAAAGATATTGTCCTTTTTTGCCCTTCCGAGCTCTTTTCCATTTCTCATGTCTAGATGGAGGGGATGGAGGGGCCACCTCTCCAGAGCTTGAAGACTCAGCTCTTAGTTGTTGAAATTTTTCTGTCATCATTTGTTCTTCCAATAATGCATACCCTCCCCGAGATAAACTATGAGGGTATACATTTTTAGATTGGATCTCTTGATGAGCTTTCCTTGTTTGCTGTAAATTAAGAATAAGTAATCATTAACAAAACAATAATAAGATCATTTATATAAGAAAGCTTATAAAAGATTACATTGCCCTTACCAAAAATGATTCTTTTCTTCTACTTTCAAAAAATTCTCTCCATGTGTCTTCATCTATAAAAGGATATATACGACATGGATTCTCACGACTCCTATGACCATAAATGAAATCAGATGAGAGGGTTTATTTGAAATCCCTCCATCTCCTAGCAGCCAACGATAAGCATTTCTTCCTGACTCCTCCAGTGTCAGGAATATCAAATGTCATCTGATAAAAAAGAGGTTAAAAATATTATATATACTAGAAACATTTAAAGAACAGTAAAACAATAGCAAAAGATCTTACCAAAATGGTCTCCCACAGCTGAGAAATTATCGCCTTATCCACACTTCTCCAATCATCATAGAGAATGCTTACTTTGCTCTTAGCCTGAGTTGCTACAAAACCCTTAAAATCTTTAGCATTTGGACCTCTAGGAAGATCATCCTCATCAAACTCCACGACTATCCTCTCCTCCTTCGTACGGGAAAGTGATAATTTTGGTAAACGTGTGCACCCACGCTTACCAACCTTTGAACTCTTTTTCGTAATAGGAGCATGTGAATGTTCCTCCCCAGATGTATGACCAATATGCTCATCTCCAGAATCATGTGGCTGATCAACTGATTGATCTGTCATTTTCCTTCAAATCAAAAAAACAAACATTAGTTCAAAAATAGAAAAGTGTACTAAATTACATAATAGTAAACATCGGTAATATGGTAAGCATGTTAAACAATGATAAACATGGTAAACACAGGCAAAATGTTGCCAAGGAGTGGGCATAAGAAAGCTGAAAAGTGGACTCACTGATGCCACCGGCCGGCCGCTGGCTCACCACCGGCCGGCCGGTGGACCAGACAGAGAGCCTTCCTCTCTGTCTAAACCACCGGCCGGCCGCTGGCTCCTCACCGGCCGGCCGCTGGTGATCCAGACAGAGAGGAAGGCTCTCTGTCTGGTCCACCGGGCGGCCGGTGGTGATCCAGCGGCCGGCCGGTGGTCCAGACAGAGAGCCTTCCTCTCTGTCTGAACCACCGGCCGACCGCTGGCTCAACACCGGCCGGCCGCTGGTGATCCAGACAGAGAGGCTCTGTCTCTGTCTGGACCACCGGCCGGCCGCTGGCTCAGCACCGGCCGGCCGGTGGACCAGACAGAGAGCCTTCCTCTCTGTCTGAACCACCGGCCGGCCGCTGGCTCAACACCGGCCGGCCGCTGGTGATCCAGACAGAGAGGAAGGCTCTGTCTGGTCCACCGGCCGGCCGGTGGTGAGCCAGCGGCCGGCCGGTGGTTCAGACAGAGAGGACCGGTTGCCGGTGCGCCCAGGACTTCTCCTCTTTATGGTTTTTATTGTTTTATCGTTTTGGTTTGATACATATTTTAATAAGTAAAAAATTTACAGTATCTAACATTATATGAAAAAACTAAATGTAAACAAGAAATAAACTTGTGTTACCTGTAATTTTAGGAATGTACAGTTGGATTGTTTTCCCAAATTCCTTCGTCTTGATCGTTCCTTATGGCACAAACCATGTCTTCAACATACTCATCATTATGTTCTGTTAATCTTTCCATGGAAGTAGGGATCTCACATAAATCAGCATCTTCATCAAATTCATCCTCACCAACATATTGGTTTTCCCTTGTAAAACAACAGCCCACTGCATATCTGATTGATCTACTACATAGAAATTTTGTTTGGCATGTGTTGCCATTATAAAAGAATCAGATGTGTCTTCCAATCTATTCAGATTAACAAGTGTCATTCCAAATTCATCGTGTCTGACACTGTTGTTACCGATAAACCATTTACAGTTAAAAACGGGAACTTTAATTTTAAAGTAATCAGCCTCCCATATGTCTTCAATCACTCCATAATATGCACTTGATGCCGAAATTGGGTTTCTGTCCTTAGCACTCGAAAAATGCATTGCTTCTGCAAACACCAATACACCACTATTCTGAACTGAACTTCTGTTGTCCTGAGCTTTCGTATGAAATGTATAGCCATTAATGTCATAAGCGGACCATGTTATCACATTTAAAGATGGACCACCCACTATCCATTTTAATGTCTCTGATACATCTGATCTACCAAGCAAGGTCTTTTTAAACCATGGCAAAAAAGTTTTGTTGTGCTCATTCAAAATCCACATTTCTTTCTTCTTTGGATGACATTGTTTCAACTCATTAATATGCAATGTGATATACGGTTGAACATCAGCTATGTTATTCAAGATGTATGATTCTAACTTCTTCATATGTTCAGCTGACAGTGATTTGACTTTCAAGCCACGAATCCCCTTTCCCTCATTATTAACCCGTTCATGGCGAGATGGAGGCAAACCTATGTGTTGCGCCGTAGCCAAGTAACTCGTACAAAACTCTGCTACCTCCTCAGAAATATACTTTTCAATAATGGAGGCTTCAGGTCGATATGGATTTTTAACATATCCCTTTAATATTTTCATCTACCTTTCAAAAGGATACATCCAACGAAGATATACAGGTCCACAAAGCCTTATTTCTCGAACCAGATGAATCTGTAAATGCACCATCATATCAAAAAAAGTTGGAGGAAAATACATTTCCAAATGACAAAGTATAATAATTGCATCCTTTTCCAAAATGTTCAAAGCATTCACATCAATCGCCTTGTTGCAAATTGAATTGAAAAAATAACACAACCTCATTATAGTCTTTCTGACACGGATGGGCAATATTCCACGCAGTGTAATTGGTAGAATTTGTTGCATCATGACATGACAATCATGTGATTTCATACCTATCAACTTCAAGTCTTTCAATGAGACAAAATTTTTTACATTTGAAGAATAACCTTGAGGCACTTTGATATCATGAAGACACTGACAGAAGCTACTTTTCTCCCTCTTCGATAATGTATGACAAGCCGGGGGAAGAAATGTTCGTCTTCCTTTAGGAGTGGGAGCTAACTCCAAACGTATTCCCATTGACAGTACGTCTAACCTTGCATTCAACCCATCTTTTGTCTTTCCTTTAATATCTAGCAATGTTCCGATCAAAGAATCATAGATATTCTTCTCCACGTGCATGACATCAATATTATGTTTGACTTCATGATACCTCCAATATGGTAGCTCAAAAAATATTGACCTTTTCTTCCAAATATGTCTATCATTACCAGATTTCTGTGTCTTTCCCAATGTCACATCAAGGTTTTTCACCCTCTCAAAATACAATTCTGGGGATAAAGGTTGAGGAGCAGTATCAAATTCTTGTGAGCCATTGAATGCCTTTTTTAGTCTTCTATAAGGGTGATCCATAGGCAAAAACTTTCTATGACCCATGTACACTGTTTTCCTCCCATGATGCAATTGACAATATGACGTCTGTTGTTCGCAAATTGGACATGCTTTATACCCTTTAACACTGTATCCAGACAAATTTCCATATGCTGGGAAGTCATTTATAGTGAATAGAAGCACTGCATGCAGTTGAAAATATTCCATTTTATAGGAATCATACACCCTAATACCATCAGCCCATAAAAGTTTCAAATCATCAATCAGCGGTGACAAGTATACATCAATATCATTGCCGGGTTGCTTTGGACCAGAGATCATGATACTCAACATGACATATTTGCGCTTCATACAAACTTCAGGAGAGAGGTTGTAAATTACCAATAAAACAGGCCATGAACTATGTGTGCTACTGAGGGTTCGGTATGGATTCATTCCATCTGTGCACAAGCCTAGTCTCAGATTTCTAATTTCATTTCCAAATGTAGGGTACTGGGCATCAATTTTCTTCCATTGTGGACAATCAGCTGGATGACGTATTTTTCCATCACATACCCGCTCATCAGCATGCCATCTTAACCTTTTTGCATCATGTGAATTAGCAAATAAACGTTTGAAACGAGGAATTATAGAAAGATACCAAAATACCTTTGAAGGGAGCTTTGTAATCTCTACATCAGCTTGTGATTTTTCTTTCACCTTATACCGTGATGTCCCACATTTGGGACACTCTTTCAGAAATTCATATTCCTTCCTATATATAATGCAGTCATTCGGACATGCATGTATTTTCCTGTATCCCAATCCCATCGGGCATAATATTTTTTTGGCCTTATAATGTGAATCTGGAAGATCGTTATCTTTTGGAAGAATGTCTTTCATCAATTGTAGCAGCTCTGTAAAACTTCTGTCACTCCATCCATGTTTCGCCTTCAGGTTAATCAATCTTAACACCGCCGACAAAACCGTAAAATCTGTACAACCAGGATATAATGGTTTTTCGGCATCACCATATAGACGTGCAACTCTCGGTTCTATCTAAATTAGTTCTGCTACAATATCGCGAATCATTTCTTCAATTCCATCGGAGTTACCATCTTGCGATTCATTATCATCAGTGACATTCTGTCCAGTTTCGCCATGCCAAATCCAAGGGTTGTAACTCGGATTGAAACCATGACAAATCAGATGATCTTTTATCTCTCTACTTTTCAACTTCTTCATATTCAGACATTTCAGGCATGGACAGAAAAAAATGTCACTACTTGGAACATTTCGTTTAGCAAATTCCAAAAAGGCATCAACACCTTCCTCATATTCATTGCTCATTCGATGTGCCGTAATCCAACTTCGACTCATTATTACCTATAACAAATAGCAAAAATATATATATTTTTTAGATAAGACAAATATATGTTTATATGAAAAAAATCATAATTTGAATATAACAATTTTGAAATATAAAACAAATCGATGTGTAAACCCCCCTGGACACCCCCCGACCCCTCTGGACAGCCCCCCACCCCTCCTGGACACAACCCCCCACCCCCGACCTGCTTGGACACCCCCCTGGACACCCCCCAACCCTCTGGACAGCCCTCCCACCCCTCCTAAACACCACCCCCACCCCCTACCCCCTTGGACACCCCCCTGGACACCCCCAACGCCCACCCACACCCTTGGACAACCCCCCACACCCACCCACCCCCTTGTAAACCCCCCTGGACACCCCCTGACCCCTCTGGACAGCCCCCCCACCCCTCCTGGACACCACCCCCCACCCCCTACCCCCTTGGACACCCCCTAGACATCCCCCAACCCTTTGGGCAGCCCCCCACCCACCCGGACAACCCCAAATACCCTCTGGAGAGGCCGCCACCCACTTGGACAGCCCCCCACACCCATCCACCCCCTTGGACAGCCCCCACACCCATCCACCCCCTTGGACACCCCCCTGGACACCCCACCGACCCCTCTGGACAGGCCGCCACCCCCTTGGACAGCCCCCCACACCCACCCATCCCCTTGGACACCACCCTGGACACCCCCCGACCCCTCTAGAAAGCACCCCCACCCCTCCTGGACACAACCCCCCACCCCCGACCTGCTTGGACACCCCCCTGGACACCCCCCCCCCCCACCACTCCTAAACACCACCACCCACCCCCTACCCCCTTGGACACCCCCCTGGACACCCCCCAACACCCACCCACGCCCTTGGACAGCCCCCCACACCCATCCACCCCCTTGGACAGCCCCCCACACCCATCCACCCCCTTGGACACCCCCCTGGACACCCCACCGACCCCTCTGGACAGGCCGCCACCCGCTTGGACAGCCCCCCACACCCACCCATCCCCTTGGACACCACCCTGGACACCCCCCGACCCCTCTAGAAAGCACCCCACCCCTCATGGACACAACCCCCCACCCCCGACCTGCTTGGACACCCCCCTGGACACCCCCCAACCCTCTGGACAGCCCCCCCCCCCACCCCTCCTAAACACCACCACCCACCCCCTACCCCCTTGGACACCCCCCTGGACACCCCCCAACACCCACCCACGCCCTTGGACAGCCCCCACACCCACCCACCCCCTTGTAAACCCCCCTGGACACCCCCGACCCCTCTGGACAGCCCCCCGCCCCTCCTGGACACCACCCCCCACCCCCTACCCCCTTGGACACCCCCTGGACATCCCCCAACCCTCTGGACAGCCCCCCCACCCACCCGGACAACCCCAAATACCCTCTGGAGAGGCCGCCACCCACGTGGACAGCCCCCCACACCCATCCACCCCCTTGGACACCCCCCTGGACACCCCACCGACCCCTCTGGACAGGCCGCCACCCCCTTGGACAGCCCCCCACACCCACCCATCCCCTTGGACACCACCCTGGACACCCCCCGACCCCTCTGGACAGACCCCGACCCCTCTAGAAAGCACCCCCACCCCTCCTGGACACAACCCCCCACCCCCGACCTGCTTGGACACCCCCCTGGACACCCCCAACCCTCTGGACAGCCCCCCACCCCTCCTGGACACCACCCCCCACCCCCTACCCCCTTGGACACCCCCCTGGACACCCCCCTGGACACCCCCCAACACCCACCCACACCCTTGGACAACCCCCCACACCCACCCACCCCCTTGTAAACCCCCCTGGACACCCCCGACCCCAAATCCATGCACCTATGCCATGGTTGTGTGTGAATAAAGTAGTAACAACTGTAAAAGGGCAACCCATCCAAATGGACACGCCCCAACCCTCTCGGGGATTTATAGAAAACGATGAAAAATTAGTGAAATCATAAAATTACTCAATATTGCAAGTCGAACAAATAGATCTAGGGATGATAAATAAGATTATGGTGCCAAAACGAGTTAAAAGGGTTCGCAATCGAAGAATCTTAGCTAGTTTCAACAAAAAAATCACAACACATATATATTTACTATCCGCGAAAAAAAAAACGAACGAGTGGGAGGATTACCTAAGTGCTGCGAGTTTAGATGATTGATCCGAGGAGATTAAATATGAGAAACGATGATCGCAAAACGAATCTAAACCAACGAAATGGACGAGCCGATTCGGGTTTACGCGCGAGAGAGACGAGTCGCGACTGTCAAAGGTAAACTCGCGAATGACAATCCACGGGTCTGGGTAAATTTTTAAATGACTTATCACGTCGGTTATTCAATAACCGACGTGATAATTGTTTTAAAAACATTTATAACTTCGGTTATTTCAATAACCGACGTAAAAACCTTCCTCCGATTCATTGTTTATGTCGGTTATATAATAACCGACGTAAAAAATGGCTCAAAATCCGCGTTTTTTTACGTCGGTTATTCCATAACCGACGTCAAAAACATCTGCGGATTCTTTTTTTACGTCGGTTATTTTATAACCGACGTAAAAAAGCCTTCAAAAACCGCGTTTGTTACGTCGGTTATTGAATAACCGACGTCAAAGGGCCTTCGAAAACCGCGTTTTTTTCGTCGGTTATAAAAATAACCGACGTAAAAAACGAAGCCGCGAGATTAATAACGTCGGTTATAAAAATAACCGACATTAAATGTGTACCGAACACAGGTTTTTACGTCGGTTAAGAAATAACTGACGTAAAAAACCTCGTTTTACATATTATGACGTCGGTTTTATATAACCGACGTAAAAAATGGTGACGTAAAAAACGTTTTCTGCACTAGTGAAACATTGAAAGGGGTGAGCTCAGATGCTCAGTAAGGTTAACAATATTACGGAAGCTTTCATAAATAAACATAAACATTTAAGGCAATGTGTAACTAAAACAAAAGCCTCATTGAACTTGAACTTCAGCATAATATGGAAAAATTAAAATAAAATAATTCCATTATTTACTCACATGGATATTCTACTAGATGAATAATCACATGAAATATCAATAACCACTTTCATAATGAGGGAATGTATAATGCCAGACATTCTGAAACATTTTGTCAAGGCCTCGGCCAAGATGTCTAAAATGATTAATGCCTCGGACAAAACCATAAATCAAATTTGGAAAGGGCCTCGGCCAATTCCACGTCTAGTTGTCTCATGAGACCTACCGATGCATCGAGGAGCTATAGCGGGCTCCACCCGTCACTTATTAAGTCCAATACATTCCTCATATAAATAGTTTTAGACATATCATAAACCATAACATATTCGTATCACATAAAACATGCATAAAGGAAACATAAAATTTCCACATTTCAATCACAAGATATCAATACAACACATTGATATAATAAAAACGCTTTCAAAACCATTTTCAATACCAAAATAAAAGAAAGTTAAAACTTTGTATTTATTTTTCATTAAAAAAATGATGGCTTGTAGAGGAAGCCGAAACTCAAATAATGGTCATGGCGGCGGAGAAGTCTTTGTCGCCGCATAAGTACGGAAAGAAAAACATTCCCTTTTGTCATTTAGCAAAACACTTCGTCTGAAAAAGATTCCTTTTGAATAAACGTAAAAGTCAAATGGGTTTATACACCGTATAAAAGAAAGTTGTGTATAAAACCAAATATTCCTCAATGAAAGGGGATTGAGACGAAGTCCTTAAAAAGATCATTTATTTTCAAATAAAGTACATCTATAATGTGTATTCACTATAAGTACACATAAATAATGTAAAAATACAAGATAGGACATAATAATATCATGACATAATTTGAAAGTGGGAGATTAACCCAAAGAATAGAAATTGGGTTAAGAAGTTCCCTTACCTTGCGTCTTGTCCTGACTCGACCGTTCTTTAAACTCTTGAATAATAAAATAGAGTTAATTTCTATTTACATAAGAACCTTTTGCATGTTCATTATTCCTTTTATATCACTTATTACCATGTTATGAACATTATGTAATTATTTAATTTAATAACGGTCGTTTTGTCGATCATTGGTTCTTGAGTCAACAATAAACATCTTATAATTACAAGTTTTTTATGTGGTATAATATCCATTATCTCCAGAATTATATTCATGATTTAGATGTCATATATATCTTATATATCCAGTATATACATTCATTTATAATATTACGTAACATTTAGAGGTAAGAAATGAAATGCACTGTTCATGGAGACGGTAAACCGTACGTACGCATGAACGCTACTTTCATTTCAATTTCATATTTAATGGAACGAAATCATAATGATATAAATGTATAATATAATTCCAGTATAATATAGTGGATAATACCATTTACTCCATCCTTTATACATCCCACATATGGCATTAACGATTCAAATCACTTTGAAGGGGCGGTAGTCCGCACTTCCTAAAATGAAATTATCGCGTTTTACCCATAATGGAAATCATAAAGTATGCCTTAAATGAGAAATACAGAAGCATAAGTAAAACATAAACATATTATATATCATATATAAAAATAGTGACATCTTAATGGCCACCTTTGAAGGTGTTATATGAGTGTTGAACAATCATCGTTTCGTGAGGCCGAAATTCGCCATCCACAGAAACCGTATGTTCTTTAACCATTAGATGTAGGTGTGTGCAATTTTAGCTCGAATCCTTCTTATAACAAAATCATAGTATATTGAGGATACTGGTGTTGTTACAAAAGAAATGAATAAAAAGAGTTTAAGGGGTTGGAGAAGAAAAATAAAACAAAACAACATTAGAGAAGACATTACCTCAAAATCGGGTAACTCTTTTTGATTTGAGCCAAAGGCTTCCTTGGGAAGAGTTCTGCCCAAAGTGAGGCTTCTAGGTGTAATAGGGGGAAGTTGGGAGAGTATTTTGGCAGAGGTTGGCCGAGCCAAATGGCTTGAAAGTGTAAATGAGGTGGGAGAGGTGGGGGCCTTTTATAAGTGGAGAGGAGGGGCTCTTTTGGAAAGATTGAAATGTTACATTATTATACAATGCTTTTCGGATTCTAAAGGTCCCACACTTATATAATTAGTGGATAAGGTGATAAGGGTTCTAAATCTACCAATCCAATAGTCTTTGGACAAGTGTATGCCTTGGATATTACATTATCTTTTCATTTTATTAAAATCGTTAAATAATGAGGTCATCGCTGTATCATAATGATGTTATAAATAATTTAATTTATTTAATGTATAAAAATTATAAAAAAAATACTATGATGTATTAAATCTTTTTATCCTTCTAATGAATATTTATAGTCAAAATTTGGACTTGTGTAACCCCACTTAAAAACTGTTTTAGTAAAACAACTCATGTTTGTGTCAATTTAATATTAACATTAAATAAATATATATTAATGTCATTTTCCAATCAAAGTAACTCCATGGGGTCCCCAAGTTGACCCATGGGTTGTCTTGGTCGGCCATGACTCATCCAATAGGAGTAGTACAAGTGTCAAGCTCATCTCATATTATTAAAACATTATTTTTACCTTAAACTACACTAATTACCTCAAATCGTGATTAAGAACTTAAAAGTTACTATTCACCAAAAAATTATTTTAATCTCATTGAACCACATTTTACTTCTTAATGATAACTAAGTATGTCGGATTTTTGAAAATCAAATCACAGAAGTGGTAATATTTCATTTTAACGAAAAATCAGTTTTTAACAACCACTTAGTGGTTTCACTATTCATCAAAAAATGAAGTTTTTCAGAATAAGGCCAAAATTTCACCCTAAGATATAATTGATATTCTGAATTAAAAATGATGTCTATTTTACAGAATTCCAAACATATAAGTTGCATTTATTAATTTTATAATTAATTCCCGCTGTTACAAAAAATAGCGTGTTTTAAGAAACAATTTATATCCAAAGATTGGCAATTGTTTATGTCCAATTTCAAAGTGAAATTAATTCTAATGAACACCATTGAATAAAATGGTAAAAATATATTCTAATTATACTTTAAAACCAATCAATAATATAACTTATCACTATAAATTATTTTGATTAAAAAAGTTGTTTTAATTATTTTTCAATATTCATAAAAAATTAGAAGTTCTCAGAAAAATACCAAAAATTCAACATAGGCTAATTTCGATATTCTGAATCCAAAAATGAAGTCCATTTTGAAATATAAAATTTCTATAATTTTAAAAAGTGGTTATTACTATTCATAACAGCTACTTTGATTAGTCGCGGTGTTTTAGAACTCGAAGTTGCGTACAATGCAAGCTATTGCATTATTGAATGAGAAGCGTATCACGGAAGCTCGGGGTGTTACATCAAGAAGTAGTTAGAGGAGTTTCAAGAAAAGGGTTTCATCTGACCCATTTCATCTACTTGGGGATCACATGTCTTATTTGGGAAGGAGGTAGACGATACCCTAAATCATTGCGTGGATTATCAGAAGCTAATCCACTTGACAGTCAAGAACCGATAACATTTATCAATGATTGATGATATCTTTGATCATCTTTGAAGAGCCCAGTATTTCTCTAAGATTGAATTGATATATGGTTACCAGCAGTTTCCAATTATAACAAATCTTTTATATCCTTACCGAGTAGGTATGGTATATATGAATATGTAGTTATGTCGTTCAGTCTCACGAACGCACCTACAGTTTCCATGGCACTGATGAAACTAGTGTTCCATCCATACATGGATTTTTTCGTGGGGGTATTCGTGGATGATATCTTCGTGTACTCTCACACTCAACACGAACATGCCACACATCATGAGGTCATTTTGAGTATACTGAGAGAGCATTATTTATATGCTAAGCTCTCGAAATTCCACTTTTGGATGGACCAGATTCACTTCTTTGGTCATGTTATCTAAGAGACAAGAGTATCAGTAGACCCGGATAAAGTGAGAGATATATTTTCCTATGAACAACCAAATAACACCTTTGAGGTACAGAGTTTTCTAGGGTGGTATGGATAATAAAAAAATTTCATTCCAGACTTTTAATGCTTAGAAGCGCCACTGATGGGACTTACTATGAATGGTGAGAAGTTCTTGTGGTCATATTCTTGAGAGTTATCCTTTCTGGAGCTGATAGGATGTTTGACATCCACACCAATATAGTACTACTATAGATGAGAAATTTCTACGTTGTTTATTGTGATGCTCCAGGTATCGGGCTGGGAGCAGTGCTTATGCAGGGATACGGAGTCATTGTGTATGGGTCTTGGCAGTTAAGGCCACAATAAAAAAATTACTCAACGCTGAATCATGAGTTGTCAGTAGATTTTCATATCATTAGTTGATGGATACACTACCTGTTGGGAGAGTATTTTTTTATTTTTACTAACCACAAGAGTCTCATGTATATCTTCACCCAGCATGACCTGAATTTGAGACCGCGAAGGTGGGATGAGTACCTTCAATCCATTGACTTTGAGATTGCCCATACACCAGGGAAAGACAACACGGTTTCAGATGCATTGATCAAGAAGACTTATATACATGAAGCTTAAGAGGCCAATAGTGAGTGTAAAAATATGTCTCTGTTCTATGAGAAGCATTTTGAGGTTCATGACAGACAAGGGTAGACGTTTCATTCCTTTTTATCTGTTACAACTACTCTTCTTGACAGAGAGAGAATGAGTAATCTATCAGATTATGTAGGCCTAGTCATACGAGAGACTGTTTCCAGAGAAGGAACTATTACTGGATGGTTCATCGGTGAGGATGTGATCATGCGTTTCTAGGGGCATGTTTGGGTGTCAACAGACATACGTGATAAGTTGATGCGGTAAATTTATTCCTCATTTTAGGAATTTCACCATAGCGTCACCATGATGTATCATCATCTACACTGTCAGTCTTGGTGTTCAGGTATGAAGAGAGATGTTATTGTGTTCATCATGAGGTGTTCCACCTGTTAGCAGGTGATGTCAGAGCATCAGCGACCCATATGGCTTTTGCAGCAGTTACCCATTCCCAAGTGGAAGTGGAATGATGTCGTGATATATTCTGTGACATGTTTAACAAGGTTATCTCGGGGGAATATTGTTGTATGGTTTTCCATCGACAGACTCACAAATGTTTCTCACTCTTTCCGATCAAGGAGACCATTAGTGATGAAGAGGTGGGACAATTTTACATCAATGAGATAATACATCTACAAGGAGTTACACTTTCCTTTGTTTCAGACAGGGATTCTCGTTTTACTTATCGGGTCTGGAAGGGGATTCAAATGGATTTGTGAACATAGGTGCTTTTGAGTATAGCTTACCATCCCCAGAAAGATAACTAGTCTAAACATATGATTCAAGAGCTTGAGGATATGTTGTGAGACTGAATTCTTGATTTTGGAGGTACTAAGGAGAAGAATATACCTCTAGTGGAGTTTTCCAACAATAAAAGTTTTCAAAATACTATTCAGAAGAAACCTTATGAGGATTTGTACTATAGGCCATGCCAATCACCCTTATGTTGGATGAAGGTAGGAGTGGCAGAAATTCCAGGACCTCATCTTGTCCAGGAGACTAAAGAGCAGATAGAGTTGAATCAGAAGAGGATGGATACTACACAGTCTCGACAGAATACATATTCTGATTAGCAAAGATTACCTATGGAGTTTGATGTTAGGGATCAGGTTTTCCAATGTGTCACACCAAATTTGTAGAACCAGAGGATTAAGAAACATAGTATGTTTTACCCAAGGTACGTCTGGCCGTCTGAGTTTTTGGAGAGAGTGGGGCTGGTTTCCTATCAAATGTCGTTACCTGAGAGGTACAAGGCTATGCATGATTTTATTTACGTTTCATAGATTCATCATTACATCTCAAAACCATCTCATGTTCTTCATCCTGAAGAGGTTTATTTGGAGGTGGATGCCTCATTGGAGGAATATATTATCCAGATTTTTGATCCTAGTATGAATGCTCTTCGTGGCTGGTCTGTCCCTCCAGTACTAGGGCTATGGCAGCATGGGCGAGTACAATACATGACATAGGAGAGGGATATTGATGTACTATCACAGTGGTTAGAGATATTAGAGGATTATTCTTCTACATCGCCTTGCTAGGGAAATTTGGGGATGAATATTTTAAGGGGGATGCTTTTAGGAACTCAGATATTCTTTTCAGGTATTTTTTCATTTTTCTGTATTTTTTTTTGGAAAAATATGTGTTTTTGAAAAATTTCATAAGTACACACCATGTACATTATGAGTACACTCAGTGTACTTAGTTACCCAAGTTAGCCAGGTGTTGGCCATGTCACAGCCCTGCACACGACTGTGTGTGGTGACATGAATACCTCCTAATGTTGTAGCTGATAATTGAAAGTACACATCATGTACTTTTTTTCATTAAA
Source organism: Viscum album (assembly GCA_963277665.1). Taxonomy (NCBI): domain Eukaryota; kingdom Viridiplantae; phylum Streptophyta; class Magnoliopsida; order Santalales; family Viscaceae; genus Viscum; species Viscum album. The sequence goes on from OY728157.1 coordinate 1,801,226,459, forward strand.
TGCATCGGGGTCACATCTGATGGACATAAGAACCTCCTTCTCAACCTATTTGGTCTGAGAGTATCCGTACAGCCACGATTATTCCCAAATACCCTAATCGATCATCCGTTCTCTGAATCAACCATCGTCGATTGTGTTGGGATTGCCTCTGTATGCTCTTCCATATCCTAGAGTTTCATTTCCTAATTCTTCCTCTTCCTCTAGATATCCTAGGTTGATCTTTTTAGATTTTTTTTCTGATTTATATTGTTCTTGGGAAATTCAAGTCTTATGGTTAATGTATAATGATCCTACAAAAGTGAGGTAGGTGGTGTGTGAATTTCCATTGAACTTATTTGAGTTATATGTGCAAAATTTCCCAATACCCATGATCGAGGTATTGTGTGTTTACAGTTCTAGCCCTGTTAATTTCCTTTTGTGATAGTATGATTGAAAAAATGTTAATTGAATGTGAATTAGTCAATTTATATGATTTTGATGTGTTTTACTATAGAGGATTTTTTATAACCATTTTGTCCTACATAGCTTCTTTGGCTGCCTTGTTTTTCACCATGCATAGTACTGTTGGATGAAGTGTTTGCTTATCAAAACTGATATTATGCTGTAGAATATTAGCCAATTAGATATTAAGGATTAAAATAGCCTTATTTCTTTTTTTTTCTCATTTGACTTACACAGAGCATGAGAACCTTGTGAAGTATACCATAGAAAGAATAGACATAAAGGCATCTCCAAAGTGTATGTTTTTACTATTACGATGCAAGACCAAAGGGGAAATTGATGTAAGTGCTTCCTCACAGTGTCTGTAGTTCCTCGATGTACGCCATAGGGGAAATGTGACATATGTGCTTCCCAAGAGTGATTTTTAGTTATTGATATGAGACTATAGGGAGAATTGATAGTGATTGTTTCCCAAGAGAGACTATATTAATGGTGAACTAGAGGGGTTATACTGTATGTACTTCATAAAAGGTTGCTAGTGTTTTCTAGGTAGGACCATAGAATATTAGTCTTTGAGTATAACCCAGAGGGTTATCTATTTGTTACTATCCATTTACATGCTACGTGGAACTGAATACTTTGAAACTTTAGAATTATTTAATGTTTAGTACTTCCTTTTTTACTGCTTCTTTTGTGTATTGCCTGCCATATATATTCATCGACTATTAGGCACAAATCTATTGGTGTTTTCCTATTGGGATTTAGTCTCACACCCTATTTGGAGGTATAGATAAGTTAAATCACCATTCTACTTCGGGTACTAGAATGTGTTGGTGTTTGAGTGTGTGGGACCGAACATAGGCTTGTGATGCTGCACAACTGCTTATTTTGTTAATTTTTTTACTTTGGATTAGTACTGTCATTCAGAATTGTTACATTTTTGGCTTCTTTCTTAGACATATGTATCCTGAATCATTATATAATTTCTCAAAATTTATATTTCCTTCAATCTTCCAGTGTTACTGTTGTATGAAATTATCACTCCTTCTGCTATTTTTTTGGTTTTACTTCTACTGTGTTGCTCTGGAAATGGGGGAATTGTTTCTCGATGATCACACCCAAGGCCCTCATGGCTAGTCGTCAGCCTATGGCATTTGGGGAAATGAACTTGTGACCATGTGACCAACTGGGTACAGAGCATCTCTGGGTAGCTTCCTGAAACGGGAAGTTACAACATCCTTGACCAAAAACCTTGGAATGTCCTGACATAGATAGTATAATTAAACGGCATCCATGAAGACATAGAACCATGTAGGGTTTCACAAATAACATATTATGTTTATAAGAGATACCCGAACTGGGTGACAAGTTCTGAGGAGGTATCCCTGGAAGGAGGAACAAACATCCCATAATCCTTTTTCGATTAAGGAGAAAATGTCCCTGAACATGCGATGGATGCCTCCCGGCTTTGGTATGTGGGAATGCGGTGCAACAGTCAACATGTCATTATCCTCCTCAAAACATACAGATGTGGGATCCCCAAAAAAATCCTCAGAAACAGCTGTGTTTAACAAAATCAATAATGAAACTTTTTAGTTATTTTGTTTTAACCTTAGATATATAAATACACAATAATTTTTTTATCATAACCCTAGCCGTGAAAAATATATTTCACACATAGGATTGGAGAAAAACATCTAAATAATAGAGATTTAACTATTCTATAATAACTCTCTCATGTAGATGGGTGATCCTACCATTTATTTTTATGATGCATAATTGGTTCACTATATATTTTTGGTCATACCTATGAACAATGAATGAAAAACATGGAGTTGATTCGTATTTAAATAAATTAATTATAAAAAACATGTGTTGATATCCTCTCTCTTGGTTCCAGGTTTCTATATCATGCTTGTTTTTTGATCCACATCAATGGATCACATCATTCATCATCACATTGATTTTGGATTAATCAATGACTATCGAAAAATGAAAAATTGGGCACCGACCCTCCTGTGATTACACAGCGCCCGTAACCTACAAGTGGTATCAAAGGGGGAACATAATTGTTTATAAATAATTAGTTTAATGGTGATTTACGAATTCATAAATAATTTTTTCTAATCAGGATTACCCGTTAAATTAATCTGAAATATGTGTTATTTTTCTTCCTCTATAATTTCTCTCAGATCTGATAGAAATGATTAATATTTTGATTAAAATGATATCATGGAACTCATCTAGAGGTGACAAGAATCATGTCTGTATAAAACTAGACTACATGTTATGTAATCAACATTACATTACGCGTAGTAATGTTCAATGCATCAAGAGTTATTTAAATACCAATTTGATATTTTGTGTTGATTAGGGCCTTAATTACACCCTTAATTCACCACATGATGGCTATGATTAACTGGCGCATGGTCAGCCAAACTACACATCAAGTGTCCCATTGGACATGACTTGTAGTTCATTGGGGTCTGGATCCGGCCATGTATTCCATACATGGCCTACACAACTAGTGACCATGTTAAAAAAAGTCAATTTATTGAGTTTCCTACTAGACATGTCATGTACTATATGATTTCCTAAGTACTCCACACATGTCGAGTCCCTAGGTTTGTATATTGGATAGAAATTTAAGGGTGTACACATCATGTTGATCAGATCTACACATCATGGACATTTAATAGATTATGAAGATATAAAATTTATTTATTTAAATATATAAACCTTGATACCTACTATTGTGTGTGGTCATAATTATTGTACACAACATGTGATAGTTTTTATTATATATAAATATTTAAATGTCTTATTAATATATGTTTACTATTCTGATATGCATATAATGTATGAGTCGTAATGTAAGTAGTTACATTATGTAAATTAAATCATAACACATGGCCAAAAAATCTTGTATCCATGTAATCATCTGTGAGGTACACATAATGAATGTATATGAAATTTTGTGTAATCTATATGTCATAAGGGTAAAATAGTATATGAGTATAATACATGTTAGGAAAAATCTATCAGGAATGCCTCATGTTTTTTCCAGGGTCCATGTAATGTACACTCTTAATTTATATGGATTTATTTAACATATTCACAATTATAATTTCTGAGAATCTCAAGGAAATTTAAGAAAGGGTTCAGATAAAATGACTGGTTTATTAATGAAATTAATTAATTAATTTGATCATGATTTATCTTAAATAAGATTGGTTAATAATTTTATTCTAATTTTATTAAATTTTATTTCATTCAATTCTAGTGGATGATCACGAGATAGGCCCGACATTTGTATGTGATTTGTTTCATTTTATTTTATCATTAAATTAATTTATTTGTATTCTTTCATTCTCTACTCATTATTTTGTAGAGCCAGAATGCCCATGCTTTATTTTACGAAAACTATCTTTTACACCTCACCTACACATGAGTAAAAGAAATATATAATTGATGGAGATCCCATGATAGTGTTGGTGAATAATGTTAGGATCCTAGGTGAAAACAATCAAATGAGATACAAAGGAGGACAAGTGGAAAGCAATAAACATAAACCTCAATTTGTTATAGTCGTTTCTCCCCTCGGTCAACAGTTAGTTTTTCAACACCTAGATATTTTAACCATTAGAAAAATTTCATCATCATACCCTTTATTTTATATAATTCAGTTTCATATTTATTCTTTATAGATGTTTTATTGTGATAGCATAATTAAGGAATTAATATGAATGAAATATAAAAATAAAATAAATTGGCTTATACGTAAATATTATCAAAAGACTTTGTAAATCACTTATGTTATCCCACTATATATTAACAAGATAGTGATACAGATAATAATTGGAAATTTACATGTTAAATATAAAATCCATCTATATAATATTATGTTGTTGTAGCCTTATATTACTTCGGTTAGAATTGAACCATAGGTCAATGTGATTGGCAGCCCAAGATGGGGCACATTCAATTATCAAGGAATTGTAACATGAGTTTTTGGGTTTAAATCCCTTATTTCACATCAAATATTTACTACCAAATCATATCATGGGGTATCTGAGAGGTAGAGATTCCTAAAAACCAATTTATGGATTTTAGAATTGGGGAGTCCACTCAACAGATCAAGGAAATTTGAGTTCATGTAGTGGGAAATGGAATTCCTACCAAAAACCATTCATGTTACATGACCAACCCAAAATGGGGTAATGATGAGGAGAATATGGATCTCATCCACTATAATTTTGAAGGAACATGATATTTTGAATCTAATGGTGAGGTCGATTGGTTTCTGATAAAATAGTGGGGGACTAATAATTATAAATTTTTTTAATTTTTATATTTTTTCAGATAATGTACTAAATATATTCATATCTTATTTAAAAAAGCAACATTAAAAATGAAATAAAACATTTCATTGGGATCCATACATGGGAAAGAAAACATTTTCATCGACACTAATTTCCATTAGTGGAAATGGAGCCTATGGGTCAACCGTCCCCATGAATGTAAATTATATGTGCTTGAATAACCATTTCCATTTTCACCAAGAAATAAGGAAATTGATAAAGAGGCATCTCTCTATGAGAATCATCTGAATGATGATACAATTGTTCAGTGATTTATGAGGCACCCATGTCAAATGATCAAATGATGCAACCAAAAGATATGGATTCCTATAGCATGATGTCTCATCTACAATGCCTCTATCAAGAGATACTGATACAAGAGAGGTTTTAGATCTCTAATGATTTGATAACATGTAATCGTAGAGAGTCTTCACCAGTTTGGACACATGTTTTCTAGTTTATTGTCTATATTTAATGCCCAATCATCCTTTGGATTACATTCCATGATATTTTTTGTACAGATATCATACTTTCATCAATTTTCATTACCATATCTAGTTTATTATGAATAATAATTTCAGAAATAATGAGAAGAGTTTATCGAAACATCGGACCATGTTTCCCAAGTGGATAAGGACATGGGGAATAATAATACTACATTTTTTATGGTGAATAAGAAAATGAAGAACAAGGAAACGGGGCCAAGAACTATAACATGTCTAAATCTCCCATGCACAATCCTTCCATGAAGTGAAAGATACTTTGGTAGGGCATTGAAAATTGGGAACTATGTTATTTATAATTAAATCCAGGAAACTAAATGCAGAACTGCACCCAAAACCAAGGGCAAGTTAACGGTGCATTCATTATTGAGTTAAATATTTCCATTTCTACACATTGGGTATTATATATAGCTTTTGTTGGTGAAATATATATATCCAAATTCAAGAACCATGTAAATTATAAAATATTTCTTGAGAATAGGTTGATCTATGAGATTCCAATGCTGTAAAGATAGCTGATCTAGCCCTTAGTAATAACCACATATCATTTCTAACAAGAATGATTTTTGTTTTACGTGATTGTTTTTATGTTCCTACCATTAAAAAACAATTTTTTATCATGTTTAGATTCATATTTTTTAAATTTCTTGTGAAGAAATAAATTTTATTTCTTTAATAATGAAAACATTGGATATAAATAATGGTCTCTATGTAAAAAATTATAAAAACCAAGAGTTTTCAATCGATGGTGAATCAGATGCAGATGAATCATATAACACCCATATTTTGTATATCAATCTCAGTCATGTAAATGAGAAGTGTTTGACAAAGATCTATCAAGATTTCTATTTTGAACCATCTTAGGTGAACACACATAATATATGCCATGCTTTTTTATATGAAAAAATGAACAGACCACCATTTAGTGGTTATGTTAAAATGGAAAAAGATCATCTAGGATTGGTAAAAACTGTTGTGTGTTTACCATTTCCATTAGATGTAAGAGGTGGGTATTATAACATCATAACTCACTACTGGAAAATGGGTCTATACCAATTATATTATAAAAAACCCATGGGGGTAGGCCCACCTATACCCAATGTTTTCATAAACAATGAAAATAGTGACATTTTCTAACCTACAACCATTGTTCTTACTAAACCATGGGTATATGGTTCCTACGTAAGAACGAGAATCCAATAAATTAACATGGAATTATATACTGAATCATATACCCATGGTTCACATTGAACTATGGGTTTATGTTACATTTATCACTATTGCATTCATCAACCATGGGTATAACCATCAGTATATAATCCTATACACAAAATTCAATAAGACTGTCGGTATAGGGTCACATCTGTTATGCCTGAGAGTAAATATATATAATATAATATATTAATATATATGCATTGTTTTGGTTTGTGCATTCGTAATGGATTTGAGCGTCATAGATGTGGCTCAAGTTCAAAACTCTTCCATGGCATTATATTTATACCCACATTTTACAAATAGATATATATGATAATATATATAACTATATAAATATATGTGAAACTAGTGTAGTGGTAATGGTGTTTAATAGAAGAGTAGCGGTTTGGGTTTGAAACCCACACATAATGTTTTATACCCACATTCTATAAACATATATGTGTGTGTGTGTGTGTGTGTGTGTATATCCTAAAACGTAGTTTGTTTAGTGGTAATGTAGTTCAGTATCATAGTAGAAGTTGACGGTTCTAAACTCACAAGGGTCAATTTTTTACATGCATTTTTTTTAATATATTTACCTATGTAATGATATATAATAAAATATGTTTTCTAGCAAGAGAGGTAAGGTGTTGTGCTCTTGAAGCTGAAGTAACGAGTTCAAAACTCCTTGAGGGGTTTTTTCTGTAAAGCCTCATTAGATTAATATAAATAGGCATATATATATATATATGTTATGTGGAAAGAATTGTGATGTACTTCAGGTAAGATAAGTTGGTCACCAGTTTGAAAATACATAACCTCGTTTTTCTGTTATTAATTACCATGGGCTTAAAAGTGTGGGTATAAGGATATGAGGTGGAAAGTGGAAATGACATGGTGGTTAGGACATATATAAAAAATCCATACCCATGGTTTGGATAACCGTGTGTGTAGGAGATGGAGCAATACCAAATCCCTGGTTACTTAGGGTTCCCAAACCTGCAGGTATAACATATACCCCTAGTTTTTGGGGCTATACACATTGTTTTGAACCATGGGTATATTTCAATTTTCTAGTAGTGACTTTTACTGATTACATGAGTAGATGAGGAAACACATTTTTGATGAGGTATAAGTTCGAGTCCTTTGGAAAATTCAGCGAATTAAAAAATGATAAAGATAATAATTTCAGAAAAAAGACAATGATGCTTCAGATGGTTCATGGTGGAAAATATCTTACCCAAGATTTCATCAAATTTCAATGAGATTTTTTTGATTCTATTTCAACTTACTCTACCTTATACAATATAATGTAATGGTGTTAGAGAACGAAGGAACCATAGCTTGTTAGACATGGTATGGTTGATGATGGATCATGAAGATATTTTATTTTTTATTTGGGGATATGGATTACAAAGTGTATCATATAAATTAAAACACGTACCAAGTAAAGTGAAAAATCTAATTCCTTTTGAGTTATGGAGTGGAAAGAAACTCATTTAGTCAAATAACCATGTATGGGGTTGTAATTAATTTTTTATTGTTTTTTTATGAAGCGAACTAGAAAATTGGGCATGAGGTGTATCTTTATTAGTTATCCAATGGATATGAAGGGATAATACCTATACAACCCCATATATATGAAATTTTATTCTCACCAGAAAAAAAAGCTTTATTGATATAGAGAACATCCTAAAAAGGATAGTGGGAAAAATATTGACATCAATAAAGTTGATGCTCAAGATACATAGAAGTTTTTATAAGAAAAATTGCCAAAATTCCCTGTGGATGATTTTGTTCCTATGATGAAAGTATTTCATAAGAGTGTATGAGAGGTAAGGGAACCATTGATATATGGTTTTCTAATCAATATGTATGGCGAATCATTATTTTTTTACAATGATGAACTTGTATCCTTCAAAGTGGCTGTAGAGAGCTCATAAGATTCAAAAGGGATAGAATCTAAGAATTATGAAATGGTTTCCATCTATCAAAATCATGACTGGGTTCTTGTTGATGTGTAAGTATATGTAAGGCATGTTGGTTCTAAATGCGTATTCAAGAGAAAAAAAGATTTATAAAGTAATGTAAGTACCTATAAATCATGGATAGTGGCCAATGGTTTTCAACAGTGTTAAGGTGTTGACTATGATGAATTCTTTTATGTAGTTTCCATTTTTACATCCATAAAAATCATACATTCCATATTATCATACCCTGACTATGATAATATTTATATGAATGTAAAAAATGATATTCCTTAATGGTAACCATCAAGGGAATTTCAATAAGAAACAACCAAATTGGTTTTTGACACCAGGTGATGCCAAAGGGGTTTGCAAGTTATAAAGATCCTTTTATGGAGTAATGAAATAATCTTGGTCGTGGAACATTTGATTTGATGAATCTATAAGATAATTTTGTTCCATTATGGATGAATGTGACACATCTCTTTAAATGTGTTTTTGTGGGAATGTTTCCATTATCCATGTCTTATTTTATGATGACATATTAATTATTGGATATAACATTCCAATCTAACTATCATTTATGGACTAGTTGAACAAGTACAACTCTATGAAGGCCTTAAGTGAAGTAGCTTAAATCTTTGGGATCAACATCATTGAGGATATATTTAAGAGGCTTCATTACTAATCCAAAATATATATATTTACTAGATACATATGTGATTTAGTATTGAATAATCCAAGTGGGGATTGGCTTGAGTGTCATATGTTTGACATATTTCTAAGAAAATGTGTCCCCAACATCAACATGAGAATGATAGAATGAGCATGATATCATGAACTTCAGTGATAGGATCAATCATTTTTTTTCTATTTTATGTACTAGACATGGTGTTTACAATGCATTGATCATGTTATGAAAATATAAAGAATATCTAGGAGAACAACATTATACTACTTTTAAGACTATTTTTATGTATCTGAGAAGAAAAAAGGATATATTACTATTGTATGGAGTATATGAGGAGATTTTTATTAGAGGGTATTGTAATTTTTATTTTAAAATATATCAAAATCATCTAATGTTGCACATATTATTTTTATAAGTCTTTATGTGGGAACATTGAGACAGAAGAGTTCAATGTAGCTAGTTGTAACTGATTCTAAAGAAGATTCTGGGTATGCAGGGGAATCTGATGAAACCAAGGAAGCCATTTGAATTTTGAACTTTGTTTAAGAGCTTGATGTCGTACGTAGAATAAAAGACCCTGTAATATTAAATTATGATAATACTACAATGGAACCTATTAAAGAATGTCCAAGTCTACATTGACAGACATAGAACATACTACAAAATTATCATCTATTTAGGGTTTTTATTTATATGGGTGAAGTGTTATTTAGTAGATTACCCACAGAAGATAACATGTATGTCCCATTGAGTAATGGAATATCTAAGAAAAATCATGAAAATCATGTGAGATATAGCACACTGAAGGATGTTAGCAGTTGGAACTAGTGTACGTGTGATTCTTCTGGAGTTAGTTCCCTAGAACCATCTTATTTTTGTCATTATGATAGACTTTTATTCATGGTTTTTAATATTGACAATCACTTCTTTATATCATGATTATTCTTATATGTAACAAAGTATTCTATAATGTCCTAATATTAACTATCAAAATAAATGTTAATAGATGTTCCCTGCTATAATGACAACCCATATGTGCTATGACACTTTTCTTAATAATATGTTCTATAGACGGACGATATCACTTGAGGGACACAATTAATATAGGATATCAGGGATGGAAACACATATGTTTTTTAGGCACCTTCTCATGGTGTACGTCTTTGGTAACATCTAGTATATATATTATGAGAATTTGACCCATTATTAGGAAATCTATATTTCTAGGCATCATTGGTTATTCCAATTTGTGGTAGTTTTTTTGGTCCCCAGACATCAAGATTATTATTATTAAGAATTATGAGTCACACACTTAGATGTATTAAAAAAACCATGATGATAGATGTTCCAGACAAGGTAGGATATGTTGACTATGACATGAGTAATATTTCATTAATGAATAATGTGAAAAATGATTTATATCCTTGGTTCTTTAATGTATGTTAATATCTCAGGACCTTTGATGGTAATTATATATCCATAAAAAAATCCATGGACATCATGGAATATATGAAGGTTTTATTTATGGAAATTCCATGAAATAGATACTGAGCATATAGGTTGATAGCACTGGCATGCAACCTTATCAATTAGAGCGATTGTGATAAGAGGATTATATTACAGGTTAAACATTCATATGATGTGACATGTCACTATGGCATTAACTTCTTTATCTATGGGTGCCTTCGTGTGTTGCTAGAGGTTGAGCAAGACATTAGGCTTCTTTGCCTAATTCCACTGAGAAATAGGCATACGGGGTAAACACTAATTGTATATAATATAATATTTAAAAAATTTATTATTTATTATTTAACATGTTGAAGAAATATTATTCTAATGCATGGTTTCATTATTATTTATTAATGTCAGATCACATTTATTACGACACTATTTATTTGAATAAATATATTTTTGGATGATTATTTAATTTGTATTTTTTTATTTTGTGAATATAACATTTTTATATTAATTGGTGAATAATTTATTTAAATTTATTTAATAAATAAATATTCACTGTTCAAGGACTAATATATATTTTTGAAGACTGGGATACTTATTTGAATGTTTCTGTGAAAAATAATTATATTGATTATTATTAGATAGAACTATATTTAATTATAATTTTTTAGGTTAATCATGTGTCAACAAATAAAAATAATAATACTATTGTTATTTTATAGGGGACTAACAAGAGTTAATAAAATAAACAAGGGTAAATGTGATATTATGTTATTTTAACACTAGTGATATAGATACCGAATTATGTTTATTTTCTCATAACACTAACCAAGAAAAAAGTTATTATGAAAAAAATGGGGAAAATCTTTCAAGCCAATAGAGTTATTATATCTTGATAAATTCTCTCAATAATGAGAGTGATCCTCCAAAACTATATCATGTCGAATGATTCGGAAGCGGTTCTCCAGGAAATCGATAGAGAATAATGCATGCAAAAAAATATTCTGTGCTGACACCTGAACACTCATTTGGCAGCATATAGAGATTCATTGAACATGTTTGGATATCTACTAAATAAAATCGCCCCTTGATTTATATGAATCGACAAAAATGCACTACAACCCTGGGGTTAAACATATTAACGAAGAAACAATAACCTAGGAGGAAATTATTATTTAACTAAATTAATTGTAAACAACATGTTTTGATCTCCTTTATCCTCATTCTGGGTTTCTATCCCTTTCTTGTTCATTGATTAAATTCATTGAATCATTGAATTTCTCATTGCATAGATCTTATAATAAAAAAAAAATGCAAATTTGGGCATCAAATTTCCCATTATATCCCTTTTATCAGAACCTACATTTGTCACCATTGACCCATAATCAGAGCTAGCTTTCATGCCTCATATATATACAAAAAAGAAATCTACTATATAGCCCGATATTGGATGGAAATTTGAGAAGAAATTGAATCCCATGATATTCTATATAATCCAATAAAATTATAGCTCAATTTAATTTGTGGTTGTGTAGATATGATTAAATGGTGGGATGTTATTCTTGGTCCTAGAGTCTGGTCCAGAATTTAATCCTAATTTTGGGCCCCTTTCAACACCATTAAAACTATATAATTAATGATATTAAATTTTTAATGAAATGTTCCTATAGATTTATCCTATCAAAAATAGAAATTTTATATTCATTGTGAATGTATCATGACTGATAAATTTGTTGGACTGGTGTCATGTTCACATTATACAGAATATTTTTTATTGAAGAACAACATTTACCATCCTCCTATTTTAATATCCTATTTCAAAAGACGGAAATAATTCCCCAAACAATATGTGCTATCTATTCCTACTATAAAATATTATTTTTAAGAACCATTGTTCTTTAACCATGAATTTAAAAATTTGTCAATAATTAGTTCATTTTAACCAATTATTTCAATGATGTGGAGAAGTAAGATTCAAATTATAAAAGTCTCAATTATAGTTGATTATGAAAAATGAATAAAATGAATATTATAATATATATAATATATATTAAACTCCCTCAATAGATAAAAATCATCTATGAATAAAGTATCTATGTCTCTTTTTGGATGAGTTATCATAGTCATAGGCCATAATAGAAAGGTGTTGTAGGAAATCATCTGCATCCATTATTATCAATTCTAGAATATTTCCCAAAATTAATTTCTTTTAATTAATTTTTTTTGATAAAATTATAGATTGTCTCTTTAGTTATGGACTGTGATCTTTTATAATGTGAGTATTTTTCAGTGTCCCTTATTAGCTACATGATAAAACACTGTTTTATTGAATATTTTATTGATAATAAATGATATAATTTCCTAACATTGTGTTAAATATGTTTATTTATAAAATATTTGGGATTTGATAATTCATTTGAAAATTTGGTGAAAATTCCAGTTTTACCCTTTATAGTTCACTGTAGTATTTCAAAGATAAATATTTTTATATTTCTTATTTGACTTTTAAATTTTGAAAAAGTGTTCCTAACTTAATTATCTACAACTTTTATTCAGGACACTAGATCAAAAGAATGCATTTTAATGGAGTAATTGGGCTATAAAGGCAAAGCTGGGCTGGACTCTCCAGAATGGATAAGATTCTGTATTTCAGCCATAACTCCTATATATGGTCTTGTATTGAGCCCATATTTCGAGAGGAGATAGAGGACCCATATCCTCACATTGGATCCTTCTGGAAGGCCGGCCAATTCACGGGTTTTTGTGGTCAAATGGGCGGTGCAATTTGCATTAAAATATTTGGCCGAATTTCCACATTCACACTTGAAACCACTTGTAACCTCTCCCCCCTCCCCTCTATAAATTGGATTTTTTCTCATTTTGAGGGGTTGGGACGTGCATTGAGAGATTGGAGGCAGAGTAGATTTTGTTTCACCCAAATTCTCCAAACATTGTAAGAGGGGTAGCTCTTGAAGCAAGGATCCCCTCATCGAAGCCTCCTTCTGTTCTTCATTTTGTAATGTTTTCATTTGTGTAATAAACTTCTTTGTTCTTCTTTTATTTATTCTCTTTTCTTCTGTTTTATTTAATTTTCTTCTTCTCTTAATCTTCCTCTTTGGTCTGGAATTCTTGAGTAGAAGCGTTATTGGGTTATACCCATTATAAACCTTTGCACATGCAAAACGCTTCTACGATGATTACGCCCCCCATGGAAGAGTAGTCTTTTAGTAATAGATCTATCTTCTACCCTCTTAATTTAATTATTTTTAATCATTGATCTACTGTAATTCACTTAATATTATCCATGAATTTTGTTTTTAAATTTTAAGAAACTAAGCAAGCAATTGAACAATTAACACAAAAACACGCGAGGTCGGGATTTTGTGTAAATTGTGAGAGCGCGATCTTAATTGGTAATACAAGACCACATGGGATAAATTTGTAGAGTTCAAATATAATCCCTAAACACAATTCATCCTCATTTATAGAATGGATATGTGCCTTAATTTACCACTGAACATAAGCTAATGTTAGAACATAAATCAAAGCAGGGTGCTGCGATTGCATGTTCCGAAGTTAGCCTAGGGTTAAATTCACATCATCTTCGTGGTAAAGTTAATTCTTGTAGGGTTCGGGATTTAACAAATTAAGGGATAAAAATTAAGTGAATGTTAATTTACATGATAATGATTAATAATAAAGTGAATAGGTAGAGTTAGATCGATTACGCCTTTTAAAATAGATTTCTAAAAAAAATCTTCTTATTGTGTCATTCTAATCGAAACTTCATTTCAAAATTAAAAACAAAAAAAAATTATACAATCTTCTTCCAGCAAAATTCTTCTAGATTCATAAACTACAACAAACCCCAATCCTTTAAATTTGTGTTTTTATTCTATTCTATTTTATTATTTTTAGAATACCTCTAATAAGTTGTTAAATTCACTTCATCCTTTGAGAGACGACCTTGGTCAGCCACTCTGCTGCACCCAAGTACCCCAAATCACACTAATCATTTGAGGGCGCCCACGACAGCGCTCTGTCAAATTGGCGTCGTTGCCGGGGAGGCAAGTAATTATTTCAACCAATTAGAGGTATTTATTTTATTTTACATTTTATTCTCTTCCTCTCTTCTTTCTTCCTTCTATACCCAATCTGATTTTTCTTCCTCTTCTTTTATTTTCTTCTACTTATTTTTGGACCATCAACTCAAACTTCTCATTTTTATTTTACTATGCACCGCTTTCTTTCTTTTCATTTTTATTTGATCTATGACACGAACTAATCCTGAAGATCTCTTAGATCTTGACCCTGAGATTGAACGTAGCCTTAGGGCTCGAATCAGAAATTCTCAGTCTACGGGAAGTTTCAATATTCAACCAGTTGGTGAATTCCTCTCTTCTGGAAACATTGAAATTGGAAGTAATTAAAATTAAAACATAAAAGAGGAACCAATGGCTGGAAACAATGGAAATGAACTTAATAGAACCATTCGAGAATTGGCTGCACCTGATGTTAACTATCAACCAAATTGTATTGCATACCCAAATCTCGAATCGGACTTTGAACTAAAATCTGGGTTAATTCCCTTACTTCCAAAGATTCATGGCCTCTCTGGTGAGGATCCCAATAAACATTTGAAAGAATTTAATGTGGTTTGCTCAAACTTTAATCCAAGAAATGTTTCTGAAGATCAAATCAAATTAAGAGCATTCACATTCTCACTTGATGGAGCTGCAAAAGATTGGATGTATTATTTGCAACCTGAAGATGTAACATGTTGGAATGATTTGAAACGTCTTTTCTTGCAAAGATTTTTTCCAGCATCAAGGACCACATCCATTCGAAAGGAGATATCGGGGATCAAGAAAGAACAAGGGGAGTCAATGTATGAGTACTGGGAGCGATTCAAGAAGTTGTGTGCAAGATGCCCACATCACCAAATCAGTGAGCAACTACTCATCCAGTACTTCTATGAAGGACTCACACCCATGGAGAGGAGGATGGTGGATGCTGCAGCTGGAGGAGCATTGGTGGACAAGACACCAGTAGCTGCACGAGCATTGATCAACAAAATGGCACAAAACTCTCAACAATTCGGTGATAGAGGTACACCACATGTTCGAGGAGTACATCAAGTAAGTCCTTCTTCTCTTGAAAGTCATTTTATTGATACTAAGTTAGAATAATTGACAACTATGGTGAGGAAGATTGCATTGGCTCAAAAGACATTCCAACCCCCTCCTTCAAGGCCATATGGCATTTGCACTGAGACATGCCACCCAACTGACTGTTGCCCACAACTACAAGAGACAGAAGATTGTGCAGCAGTGTTCCCTGGGAGACCATTTCAGCAGCAACAACAACAACCATATCCCCAAAAGAAGTTTGATACAGTATACAACCAAGGGTTGAAAGATCAGTCAGACATGAGGTATGGCTCTGGACAACAACAAAGGCCCCCTTTTCAACCAAACTTCCAGCAGCCTCCACCTTACCAACAGGGTTTCCAACAACCCCATAGGAGATTCGAAGCTCAAACATCAATGAGTCAGTAACAAGGGAATATCCAACACAAGGTAGACTCTAACACTGATGATCTTTTGAAACAAATTGTTCTTAATCAACAGAATGAGTTGAAGAGTCAAGGTTCGGAGCTTGGGCAAGGTGTAGTCGAGAGTTGGTTTCCTAGGAACCCCTCTAACCCCTAGGAAGAAGTGAGGCTTTGTGCAAGGATCTCTTCCAAGAAGGCTCACCTCTCCCACCTCCACTTGTGTTTCATTTTTTTCATGCTTGTAACTTGTCCTTTTCTTCAATAAATCTTCTTTGTTATTCTTTTAATATCTTCTGTTTTTTGGCTTCTTGGTTCTGGAATTTTAGAGTGGAGACAAGATTGGGTATTTCCCTTTCAATCCGTTGCTTATGCAAAACGTCTCCACAATGAAAATTCCAACCATGGAAGAGTAGTTTTTTTCGTAGTCGATCAAATCCCTACCCCCTTCATTTATTCATTTTGAATCCATGAACATACTATAATTCATAATTTGTGATCAATTAATTGAGATTTAAGTTGTAAGGAACTCACTCGACTTGCATCTGACCGAGAGGACGGTCCTGTGTGAATCGAGAGAGACAAACTTCAATTGTAAAATCTGATCAAATTGGGATAGAATTGTAGGGTTCAACTCTCATCCCTAAACTTAATTAATTCTCAACTATAGAGAGGAGGTGCTGACCTAATTGACCATTGATCATAAGTTTTATTTGGACCACAATCAAAGTAGGGTACTGCAATTGGAAGTCTCAAAGACAACCTAGTGCTCATTTCTTCAAATACATGTGGTTGTGTCAAATTTCGTAGGGTTCGGGGGATGAAAAGGATAGGGGGTCACATTTTAATGAATTATAATCATATGGGATAATTATTAAATAATGTTGAAGGGGTAGATTAGATTGTCTACGACTTCTCATAGTAGTGCTTTTAAAGAAACAGTGTTTGTGATTGTCTTTTACTCCTTGATTGCCATGATTGTTTTATTTCGTGTTCCAAAAGTCTTTCAATCAAACCACCCCCATATTTTATCATTTTTTTCTTTTTATTTTGGTTGCTTAAAGCCTTATAATGGTTGTTAAACTAAGTCCTCCTCAAGAGAACGACCTAGGTCAGCCACTGTGCTGCACTTAGTAAAGAAACAATATAATTTGAAAGGCGCTGTCGTGCATGCTTTCAAATGATATTGTTTCTTTACTAAGTGCAGCACAGTGGCTGACCTAGGTCATTCTCTGGAAGAGGACATAGTTTAACAACCCTTAGAAGGATTTAAGAAACCAAAAAACATAAAAAAAATGATAAAATATGGGGGTGGTTTGATTGAAAGACTTTTAGAACACGAAACAAAACAATCAAGGCAATCAAGGAGTAAAAGACAATCACAAACACTGTTTCTTTAAGGGCACTACTATGAGAAGTCGTAGACAATATAATCTACCCCTTCACCATTCTTTAATCATTATCCCATATGATTATAATTCATTAAAATGTGACCCCCTAACATTTTCATCCCCCGAACCCTACATAATTTGACACAACCACATGTATTTGAAGAAATGAGCACTAGGTTGTCTTTGAGACTTCCAATCGCAGTACCCTACTTTGATTGTGGTCCAAATACAACTTATGATCAATGGTCAATTAGGGCAGAACCTCCTATCTAGAGTTGAGAATTAATTAAGTTTAGGGATGAGAGTTGAACCCTACAATTCTATCCCAAGTTGATTAGATTTTACAATTGAAGTTTGTCTCTCTCGATTCACACAGGACCGTCCTTGCGGTCAGATGCAAGTCGAGTGAGTTCCTTACAACTTAAATCTCAATTAATTGATCACAAATTATGAATTACAGTATGTTCATGGATTCAAAATGAATAAATGAAGGGGTAGGGATTATATCGACTACGAACAAAACTACTCTTCCATGGTTGGAATTTTCATTGTGGAGACGTTTTTCATAAGCAACGGATTGAAAGGGAAATACCCAATCTTGTCTCCACTCTAAGATTCCAGAAGCAAGAAGCCAAAAAAAAGAAGATAGTAAAAGAATAACAAAGAATATTTATTGAAGAAAAGGACATGTTACAAGCATGAAAACAATGAAACACAAGTGGAGGTGGGAGAGGAGAGCCTTCTTGGAAGAGATCCTTGCACAAAGGCTCACTTCTTCCAAGGGGTTAGAGGGGTTCCTAGGAAACCATCTCTCAGCTAGGGTGATTATGAGTATTGGTTCTGGTATGATGTCTAAGAATACTTTTACACCCATTTTTAAGGAACATGACTCTCTAAGATTTGATTTTGAAATGGAATCATATTCTGATTTTGATCTGGTGAACTCTGATTATGACATGGCTATTGAGTATGCTGATGGATTTGGTTCTTTATTCTCTGATTGTGATGATTTTTATTCTGATACTGATGTTCATTGTGCAGATATGTCTGTTGCATCAATTTCTCCATCCATACATCACCCACCTACATTAGAACTCAAGCCATTGCCCCCAAATCTCAAATATGCATACTTGCTCAGTGGTGATAGATTACCTGTCATAATTGCTAACAATATCTCTATTGAACATGAAGAAAAACTTTTGAATCTTTTGAGAGATAACATTAGGGCAATTGGTTGGACATTGGCAGACATATCAGGTATTAGCCCCTCCATTTTCATGTATAGGATTCTCTTGGAGGATGGGGCTAAACTGATTAGGCAGCCACAAAGGAGACTTAATCCAACACTTTTGGAAGTTGTTGAGAAAGAAGTTGAAAAATTACTTGAGGCGGGTATCATTTACCCTATTTTTGACTCACAATGGGTTAGCCCTGTTCAGGTTGTACCAAAGAAAACTGGTTTCACTGTTATAAAAAATGAAAATGATGAGTTAGTTCCTGTGAGAGTACAAAACAGTTGGCGAGTGTGTATCGATTATAGGAAACAAAATCAATCCACTCGTAAGGACCATTTCCCACTTCCATTCATTGACCAGATTCTTGAGAGACTAGCTGGGAAGACACACTATTGTTTCTTGGATGGATTTTCTGGCTATTTTCAGGTTCCCACTGCAGCAGAGGACTAGGAGAAGACAACATTCACCTACCCATTCGGTACCTTTTATTACCGAAGGATGCCATTTGGACTTTGCAATGCCCCATGTACCTTCCAGACATGCATGGTTAGTATTTTCTCAGATTTCATTGAGACCTGCATGGAGGTATTTATGTATGATTTTACAGTTTATGGGTCCTCATTTGATGAATGTCTCTCTAGTTTGGGTGATGTGTTGCATCATTGTATTGAGAAGAATCTGGTCTTAAATTTTGAAAAATGTCATTTCATGGTCGAAAAGGGAATTGTCTTAGGTCATATAGTCTCACAACATGGAATTGAAGTTGATAAATCTACGGTAGACATTATTTCATCCCTCCCATATCCTACATGTGTGCGTGATGTTCGATCATTCCTTGGGCATGCTGGATTTTATCGACGCTTCATCAATGATTTTAGTAAGATCGCTCTTCCTATGTCATGATTACTTCAAAAAGATTCTGATTTTGTTTTTGATGATTCTTGTAGGACTTCCTTTGATGAGCTAAAGAAGTGTCTGACTACTCCAACTATCATACATCCCCCACGATGGGACATTCCTTTTGAGCTCATGTGTGACGCCTCCAACTTCGCGGTTGGAGCTGCCTTATCTTAGAGGGTGGAAGGACGTTCACATGTGATTGCCTATGAATCAAGGACATTGGATTCAGCCCAATCAAACTACACTACCACAGAAAAGGAGTTTCTTGCTGTCATATTTGCTTTAGATAAATTCTGTTCATATTTATTGGGCTCTAATGTAGTTGTTTTTTCTGACCATGCAGCTTTGAGGTACCTCCTAAAGAAGCCAGATGCAAAGCCCAGGCTGATTCGATGGATGCTCCTTCTTCAGGAATTTGATATTGAGATAAAGGAAAATAAGGGTTCAGAAAACTTGGTGGCGGACCACATGAGTAGGCTTACTAACACACTAGAGGATGAAACCTTGGATCAGGTACCACTTCGGGACACTTTCCCCGATGAGCATCTCTATACCATCTCAGGTACGCATCCTTGGTATGCTGATTTAGTTAATTACATTGTTTCCTCTGAAATCCTAGCAAATTTGAAGAAGCATCAAGTCCAAAAATTAAAAAGCGAGTCTAGGTTTTATGTGTGGGATGATCCTTACCTCTGGCGCATGTGTAGTGACCAAGTTATTAGGAGGTGTATTCCTGATCATGAGTTTGAGTCTGTTTTTCATTTCTGTCATACACTTTCTTGTGGTGGACACTTTGGACCCCAACGGACAGCTAGGAAGGTTTTGGACTCTGTATTATATTGTCCTAGCTTGTTCCATGATGCCCATTTGTTTTGTAAGTCATGCTCTCGTTGCCATCACACTGGGAACATTTCTAGGAGACATGAGATTCCCCAACAACCCATACAATTTTATGAGATTTTTGATGTATGGGGCATCGAATTTATGGGTCCTTTTCCTAGTTCATTTGGATTTGTGTATATTTTGGTTGTTGTTGATTATGTGAGTAAATGGGTGGAGGCCAAGGCCACCAGGACTGACGATTCTCATGTTGTTGTGGACTTTGTCAACGCACAGGTTTTTTGCAGGTTTGGAGTACCAAAGGCCATCATTAGTGACCAAGGGACACACTTTTGCAATAGGAATTTTTCTTCCCTCCTTCAAAAGTATGGGGTGACAAAAAAAACATCAACACCATACCACCCCCAAAGAAATGGTCAGGCTGAGGTCTCAAATCGTGAGTTGAAACAAATCTTAGAGAAAATCGTGCAGCCAAATAGGAAGGATTGGAGCAAGCGCTTGGATGATGCATTGTGGGCTTATAGAACAGCATACAAGACACCCATTGGTATGTCCCCATTTAGGATTGTTTTTGGGAAATCATGTCATCTCCCAGTGGAAGTCGAGCATCGGGCATATTGGGCTATAAAGAAATGCAACATAGATTTGGCCCAAGTTGGAATTCAACGAAAGTTGCAAATTCAAGAGTTTGAGGAGATTTGACTATCATCATATGAGAACTCAAGTCTCTACAAGGAAAGATCAAAAGTAGCTCATGACAAAATGATCCAACAAAGAGAGTTTCATGTTGGAGAGAAAGTTCTTCTCTACAGTTCACAACTGAAGCTGATGCCTGGTAAGTTGCGTTCCAGATGGTTAGGTCCTTATGTTGTGACTAATGTTTATCCTTATGGTGCAGTGGAGATAATACGAGAGGAGACTGGAAGGAGCTTTACAGTCAATGGGAAACGTTTGAAGATATACATTGAGGAACATCCTACTGATGCAGTGGATTTTATCACACTGCATGACCCCATCATCACTTGATCACATCAGGCTGTTCCTAACCCTTTCACTTTTATATTATTTGTCCTATTTAAAAATTCTTCATTTCATGTGCATATATCATCTCACGGGTTCACATTGAGGACAATGCAATATTTTAAGTGTGGGGGAGGGAACCTTTTATTTTAGTAATTTCAATTGTTTTCCTGTTTAAAAAAACCAAAAAAATTGCGTGTTTTTTCAAAAAAAAATTGTCTATTTTTCAAATTTTTTGTGTTTATTTTACAATTTTCCGTGTTTTTTGAAACATTTTGAGCTAAAATGATTCTCATCACCATTTTTAAATCCATATCAATATGTGAAACAATTTACCCCTTAAAACTAAGCTTAAATGAATGCTGAAATGAATTTGTTTCAAGTTCAAATATTTAGTAATTTCATGAAAAGTATGCTGAATTTTGAATCCCATGCCAATCTCACTGTCTTTATATTTGAAATCACTTTCCTGTGAGGCTTCTAAACCATTATTTTCATATTCTTTACATTCACCTCACTTCTTGAGAGAACCAAACCATACTTGATTTAACCAGAATTTGATCTATTCCTGTCAAAACTTGAGGGTTTGAGGTACTTATGTTTAAATGATTGAGGCATTTGTTTGGTATTAAAGCCCCTATTTCAAAGAATCATTTTTTATAATGGCCTACCTTGAATATTTAATCTTTGTAGCCCTTAGAAGACATGAAAAGCCTTTTAGGTTAGCCACATTACAAGCCAATTTTCCCTATCAAACAAACTCTTGAAGTGAAATTGCATAATCTAGTTGAGCTTAAGTGTGGGGGAAGTTGTCTTGGGTTTTGCCACCACATTCTGTGATACTTTGGGTGGAAAATTAAATTCTGAAGAGATGTGTTTGCTGCTAAATAAAGTCATTATTTTGAAAGCTGTGCCTTTTCTGGAGCTTTCATGACAAGTGAAGCTGTGCCTTTTCTGGAGCTTCTAATTGAGGTGGAAAGTTGTGCCCATCTGGAGTTGTCAAGAAAATCATGTTTGAGAAGATTGACATTTTTTATACTGAAATTATGATAAGTGTAAACCATTCATGACCTTTCATGATGATGGAGCTGAATTGACACTATGGGGATTGAAGAGAAGACCATATTTAAGTGAAAATTAGATTAATGCAAATTTGCTTCAAAAGAGTCAAGCCCTCCTCATTCAGCCTCAGAGTTTTTCACATCTTAATCCTACCAACCGAAATCCATAGAACAACCCTGAAAAGTCCTCATGATAAACATATGTCCTTGACTCACATTGGGTAGCGATGTAGGAATCTATCTAGCCTATGGTGACCCTTGTATGAGTTTGGATGAGAAAGACATTGCAAAAAAAATTCATATTTGAGTGATTAGAGAAAATTCAAGCAAGGTAAGTGTTTTGTGCATGGGCGGATAAATGAAGTGGAAATATATTGAATGATATAAATGGAAAACTTGAAATAAGGTTTTTTATGAGACATTATATCTTTTTATTCTTGGTGTGAAATTGATTGATCTTAAGGATATGTGTTTTAAAATTGGTTTTTGATTTGATATTGATGTTTACTTGATATGAGGTTTTGCCCAGGTGTGCAAAAAGGTAAGTGTGGGGGAGTTGATAAAACACTATTTTATTGAATATTTTATTGATAATAAATGATATAATTTTCTCACATTGTGTTAAATATGTTTACTTATAAAATATTTGGGATTTGATCATTCATTTGAAAATTTGGTGAAAATTCCAGTTTTACCCTTTATAGTTCACTGTAGTATTTCGACGATAAATATTTTTAAATTTATTATTTGAATATTAAATTTTGTAACAGTGTTCCTAACTTAATTATCTAAATCTTTTATTCAGGACACTGGATCAAAAAAATTCATTTTAACGGAGTAATTGGGCCATAAAGTCAAAGCTGGGCTGGACTCTCTAGAATGGATAAGCTTCTGTAGTTCGTCCATAACTCATATATATGGGCTTGTGTTGAACCCATATTTGGACAGGAGGTATAGGACCCATATCCACACATTTTATCCTTCTGGAATGCTAGCCAATTCACGCGTTTTGGTGGTCAAATGGGCGGTTCAATTTGCATTAAATTATTTGTCCAAATTTCCACATTCACACTTGAAACCACTTGTAACCTCTCCTCCCATACCCTCTATAAATTAGAGTTTTTCCCATTTGGAGGGGTTGGGACTTGAATTGGGAGATTGTTGGCAGAGGAGAATTTGTTTCACCCAAATTCTCTAACCACTGTAAGAGGGGTAGCTCTTGAAGTAAGGATCCCCTCATCGAAGCCTCCTTCTTTTCTTCATTTTGTAATGTTTTCATTTGTGTAATAAACTTCTCTGTTTTTCTTTTATTTATTCTATTTTCTTCTGTTTTCTTTAAATTTCTTCTTCTATTAGTCTTCCTATTTGGTCTGGAATTCTTGAGTAGAAGCGTTATTGGGTTATACCCATTATAAACCTTTGCACATGCAAAACGCTTCTACGATGATTACGCCACCCATGGAAGAGTAGTCTTTTAGTAATAGATCTATCTTTTACCCTCTTCATTTAATTATTTTGAATCATTGAGCTACTGTAATTCACTTAATATGATCCATGAATTGTGTTTTTAAATTGTAAGAAACTAAGAAAGAAATTGAACAATTAACACAAAAACACGCGAGGTCGGGATTTTGTGTAAATTGTGAGAGCGCGATCTTAATCGGCAATACAAGACCACACGGGATAAATTTGTAGAGTTCAAATATAATCCCTAAACACAATTCATCCTCATTTCCAGAATAGATATGTGCCTTAATTTACCACTGAACATAATCTAATCTTAGAACATAAATCAAAGCAGGGTGCTGCGATTGCATGTTTCGAAGTTAGCCTAGGGTTAAATTCACATCATCTTCGTGGTAAAGTTAATTCTCGTAGGGTTCGGGATTTAACAAATTAAGGGATCATAATTAAGTGAATGTTAATTTACCTGATAATGATTAATAATAAATTGAAGAGGTAGAGTTAGATCAATTACGCCTTTTAAAATAGATTTCTAAAAAACATCTTCTTGTTGTGTCATTCTAATCGAAACTTCATTTCAAAATTAAAAACAAAAAAAATACAATCTTCTTTCAGCAAACTTCTTCTAGATTCATAAACTAAAACAAACCCCAATCCTTTAAATTAGTGTTTTTATTCTATTCTATTTTATTTTTTTTATAATACCTCTAATAAGTTTTTAAATTCACTTCCTCCTTTGAGAGACGACCTTGGTCAGCCACTCTGCTGCACCCAAGTACCCCAAATCACACTAATCATTTGAGGGCGCCCACGACAGCGCTCTATCACTACACAATGCAAAAAATGAGGACCCTGACATAAGATAGGAATATTAAAGTTTCTCTTTTTCCATTTGAATATACTCATGGGATAATTTTGACCATTTAGGTAAATGAAATCAAATTTGAATATTCACTAAAATGTGTCACCTTGCTTCATCAGGTTGAAGAGTAGTAGGGTTTCTTCTTAAATTTGGGCCCCTACAAGAATTTACCAACTAGCCTCATGGGTGGATGTGAGAATGTGAGGCAAATCATGTGTTGTCATCAAAAAAAGTTGACTATATTTCTAAAGGAAATTTGTGGTATGATATTACTATAGAGTATATTATAGGATAAATTTTTTTATCCCATAAAACTTTGTTAGGAGGATGATGATGATATTTTTCCGAGCTAACCATTGATATATTTTTACTATCACCTTTAACTAACACTATCTGTATGTGATGATAGCTCTATAAGATATGGGAATGAATATAGAAATTTCCATCCATTTCCACCAATATTCTTATTAAACTTCTACAATAGTAATGTGAATTTTTTCCCATTGGTCAAAGGGATTGGAAATCTGTTCAATTTATTTTCCATTATCTTTCATTGGGATATGATATAGGTCATCATATTTTGGGGCTATAATATGGGAATTTATTCTCTAGATTATAGGATATGTCATCATCCTACTAATTCTACTAGATTTCACAAAAGGGGTTATTTGGTATGCGATGAAATATTGGCCTTCTTCTTTGTTATAATATAATGATATATATTGTCTTTTGGTACTAGAATATTTACTTATTTTTGATGTTTTTAAATATATGTTCTTCTTGGAGAAATGTATGAGGTTCATGGACATTGGTGATTGAGATAGGGATATTGGGGTAATATTTTTAATTATTATTTGAGTAATTATGGTTGCATGGATTTTTTTGATGATGATGCTTTGAAGGATTTATTTTTTGCTGATTTCTACATATTGTTGATGGTACATCCAACCTTAGTTTCTTCCTTCATTTTGTTTTGGAACAATTTAATATTTTTTACTATGGAAAGGATCCAAAAATATTGTGATGTTTTCATCGGTTCCACATGAGTCAGTATGTCCTTCCACTTGAGAAATTGGTATTGAAGATTCAGTTCACAGAGGATATTATGTGTGGACTCAAGGGTTTTAATATTAATATATTAAAGGTTCACCCTCACCAATGAATTACCCACATTATTTTGGAGGTTCGGAACGGTTGAATTCACACTTATGGTTTTGGGGTATATTGATTTTATAATGTTTAAAGAATGATATATTCTTGTAGATAGATATTATATAACTTTTAATTGAAGGAACTATTAATGGTGGGAAACTAAATAGAAATAACACCTCATCAAGAATAACACAGAGTGAGTTTTCCAATTATGTTCACACCCATTAGTATTTTTTCAAATTTAAAATATTCATGTAGTGCTTTCAATTTTACTAAAATAATACATGAAATTAGATAGACCATCATAGGGGTAACTATGTTATTTTGGTTATTTATGATTTCATTCTGTTTTGCAAATTTTTTTATAGAATATGAGTAACACAATAACTCCAAGTGTGGGAGCCACTTATATTTTTGTTGTCAAATAATTCATTTCATGTTCACATTTTTTATTCATATTTTCATCATTGTTTCAGATATTAATCTATAGGTGTTTTTATAAATATCTGATGTAACTTCACCTAGGTATTTTTTGTTTATGCAGAACTTCTTTCAATTAGAATGTGTCTATTGGGGTATTACTAATGACACATTGAAATGTGCATTGGTAGATATGATTTGATGTTGGGATCATCAATATCATTTTATGGGGAATTATTTTCAACTACAGGGGTCTTTAATTAATTTAATATGTATATTTAATCCATCAAGAACCCTAGTGTCAGACTATTCTCTTATGTTCTAATTATTTTCCATCATCACTCATCAATGTGGATATATATTCATACTATGGGTTTTTTGTTTATGTTAGTATCCATATTTATTAGATGTTTCTATAGATGGTACCATATCATTGTTTCATAACATATCCATGTTTCATTTATTGATTAATTATATTTCTTTGATTTATTATAGTATAGTTTATGTCCCCATTGTTGGTAAGACTAGTGTTTATCATCATCCAAGAAGGTGGATAGAGTTTTTGTTGTTTGTATCATGGCCATGAGAAGAACTACATTAATATAACTATAAATTTAATTAGAAACCAAAATTTTTGGTTTCTATTAATAGGAAACATCATACCTTTTAAGGACATGTGATATAGATCGATTCCATCTAGTTTGAAGCCATGATTGGTATAATTTTCGTTCGAATTTTCCAAATGATGGTCTATATGGTACCCATTTATGATCATCCATTTTGGGTGACTATGATCACAATTTTTCCATGCAAGGAAATCTTGGTTTCTTAGGGTGTGTGCAGCATGAGTGATAAGGTTTACTCATCCTTATGATGTACGGACAACTATGAAGCTCATTGTATCATTAAAAAATATATCATAACAAAAAGATATGATTATAACCTTGGAAAATATGACTCTCTAAGTGGGACATGGATTCCATTGGAAAATTTCTCAATGAGTAAATTTACTAGGGAATTTGGATAAAGAAAATAGTATATCCATGGACTCAAAAATTATAGTTTTTGGTAAAATGATGTAAATGTTTGGATAATGTATAGAGTTGATGACGATGAAAATAGTGGTTGGCGGTGTCTGATTTTAACATCTAGGAGGATTCCTCTATATCCTACATTATAGGAATCCAATTACACATACTTTTTGTGAAAATTATAATGTCATCTAATATGAAAATACCATATATTTTAATTCTATGCACCAAGGATTGTATCATAAAGTTTTAAAAAATTTGAATTAGATGTCTAAAATATAGTTAATTCTCTTTTTGTTCAGACCTATGTATAAAATGTTATTAGAAAATATGATTAAATAGGGATCCTATATTGGTAATTTACTTTTGTATTCACCCCATTAATTCATTATTATAATGATATTACTTTTATGGATATAAAATATTGGGTATTTCTCAAAAAGTTGAGTCCCGTAACATGTTTTCATTCATTATATCTACTAGTGGGTGGTGAAGGGAGACTAGAACCATATAGAATATGGAACTATAGTCAATTTTTTTATATATTTTAATTCCATTTGATTGGTTCATAAGAATTTTATACAAAGATGTCGTATAAAAATAAATGAATATTCATTGCATCACATTTTGATCCATTCCAATATCTTATTCATCTAGTTCCTTTAGATACATTGACATATAAATAACCTATTTATAAGAGAGCTATAATATCTACCACAGTATTATTCACATCTAGAAACATGAATATAAAAAGTTTACACATTTCCTTTCTTCAAACCCAAGGAATTTAAACATGAAAATGGGGTTCCTGAGGTTAATAATAAGGATATGAAAAAAGGATATCAAAAAAAACATGGGAATATGTTTATAAGTTCATGATAATATCATATGAAAACCATATCATGCATATCATAGATCATAATTTTGATTCATGGTATACATTTTTGTATTTTATAATTCATTATTAATAATTGAATCAAAATACATATTCCATATGAACATAATATTGGCATATGAAATAGTTTTTTCAATTACATGTAACCATAGAAATCCATACTTGAAGGCTACCAACCCTTAAATTCATAGCATGTAATGAATGGGATAACCACTAAGGTTATTTATTTGGGTGTTGGATTACCTTCTCTATACCCACTTTTTGGTATGTCATACACTCCAGTGAACCCACAGTTTTTAGGTCATCCGATGACCTCTCTTACACAGAATGAGCTAGTAGAATATTATTCATTCCGAAATGATTGAAAGGATATATATGTCACACCCATTATGTAATTAATATAATACATATGTTTCCAATGAAATAATAAAAAACTCATCATATCATAAACCTCATAAAGAAATGGGTTTTAATAACATTTTATCAGAGCATTTCCCCTGAAAGAATTGGTTTCATAAACATCATTTCCTCATAAACTTAAATCATCTAAAAATATTATAAATGGAATCATTACATCATATCCCCAGTAAATCGTATATAAAATCAAAGTACATCATCTTATATGAGAAATTAATTAGAATTGTCTCTTGATTCATTTAGGGAGAAAAATATTCTTTCCAATATAAAATATCTTATTTAAAATATATAAATTTCATACAATTAATAAATAATATTTTCATTAAAATATTATTGGATATATCTAATTGAATTTTTAAATCATTGATTGTTAAAGATGGTAAAAAAACACTTCATTATAAAAATGAAAAAATTAATTATTCCTTTCAAAATTAGAGATAAAATTAAAAAATACCACACCAATAAAGTGAAAAGAATTGTTATTTAATAAGATTTTAATAAAATAATCACGAGTAAAAAATTTATTATATAGTCTTCGGAGAATAGTAAAAACTTTTTTTATAAAACATTTATATATAATTGGCATGGAATGAAAAATATTTTTCCTAAAATAGATAAATGAAATCAGTGTTCTAAAACAAATTCTGTTGGAATCATGAGTACATAAAGAGAAGAAAATGAAACGGGAACATGTATTTTACTAAAATAACGATAATAAATTTCAAGAGCTTATTTAGTGGTATATCATAATATATCATCCTCAGAAAAATAATCATAAAAAATGATATTGTAATATAGAACCCTTAACACAATGGCAGATTTTGAATCTTAGTCTCCATGAAAGAATGAAAATTACCTCACATTGTAAATCCCAATAATTATCAAAATAAAAATACTAAATAAATAAATGTTCTATATATACTCCACATAAGATAAAAAACTATTGAGCACAACATGTCTCTCATAGAAATAAAATTGAGATGATATTCCCTTAACTCAAGTATTAAATTACATTTTACATTATTGAAAACCCTATATAATAAATAAAATATTTTTTAATCAATTATAGAAGCATAATAATATATATCATAACATAAAGGATTGAAATATGACTATTTCATTCCCAATTATTCAAAATTTCTTACTAAAATCATGTTTCTATTAATAACATCTTTGTTTTTAATGTATGTGTTTGTTTAATACTATTTTTCCATTTATTTTCCTAATGGTTAGATAATATCCACATTTTTAAACATGACTAAAATATCATATATTTTAATTATATATGTATTTAGTGAAACCTATAAATGTTATAGATTGAAATTGAATTATACTATTCATAGGGAGCGTAGGGTATACGTATGCATAGACAATGATTCAATTTTCTTGATGTATGGAATGAAATAAAAGTAAATAATATATCTCCAATAAAAAATGTTCGTTCCAAACCAATTGGGCACATGAACTGTAGCAGTACTGTAGTGTTACTATAGAAGTAGAGGTACTATTACATTGATGCACACTATAACGATTGTAGGACTGTAGTAGTTGTGGGTACCTGTGTCGGTACTGTTGTAGGAGGGTACTGTAGTAGTTCTATTTACATAATGACACATGGGCCAAACAAAATTTCCCTATAGACCATGTATTGGGCTACATAACCACTAAGACTTCGAGCTATGTAATTTCTCTTCCACTAACTAGTTAAAAGTGGACATTCCTTTGTTTTAATAATAAAATGATTCTTCGACCCAAACATTTTAAAAAATGAAAATCAAATCTCATCGCTTCATAGAGGTGGTAGTAAAGACCTATGCAAGAGAAAAATTTTCAATTTCCAATGGAACGATAGGTAAGATTGTCGCTGTGATATTATAAATATTAACGTAACATTAATTAGTCGATATTATATATATACACACAACCATTATAATCATCATTTTTTCTTCCTATTTTATTTTGTGATGGGAAATGCATTACATTGGTTCGTGGGGCGATTATTTATAATAAAAAACATCAAAGATTTCGTTTTTTGATTTTATAGAAGATGATATACATTTAGTTTATGATAATATATAGATATAATATTTTAATATGGAATATTTTTTTGTTATTTTATCATCATATTTGAATAATATTTGTTGATGGTGGAATAAGAATTAATTAAAATTCATGACTAATAATGATACATCTTCTTCTCTAATCCTCAATGGGTTTACACAAAAAGCATTCATAGAAGGGTTTTGCTATCAAGATAATAAATATAATACACTGTGATGAAATTGAGTAATATGTCTATGTAAATAATGGATGAACCAAAACACATTGGATAAGTGAATAGAAGTGCAGAAGGGGTTCCCATTTATAAGTGGTGGACAAGAAACATGAGAAATATTTGATGAAAAACGTATTACAACATTTTAGACATGCAAAAACGAATAGAAATGGATTAATTTTTAAGCTTGTATGACATAATAACAATATATGAACATAATAAAAGTATTTAAAATATATTTAGGTATTATAAACTAAAATATTCTATTTTATCAAATCCCCTAGTATGCTTGTTTTATCTTTAATCATAGTAATTTAGAGTACAATTTTCACAATTCATTATGATCATAAATTAAGTTTAAAATATTATATATATTTAATTATTATTATTGAAAATATTGAATCCACTTCTTCTTATTCAATTCATTTAACATTCAGAATTTATTTTAATATTAAACTCATTAACATTAAATAATTCTTCTTCTGATGAAACATTTTTACAAAGTACATGAATTTTTTATATCACACTTGAACATAAAATTGATTCCAATTATTTAAATTGAATTAATACTAATACAATTCAACTAATTTTGATTTTAAAAATATTAATTAAAAAATACATCATTTTAAATTCATAAATCAAAAATCATGTTTCCAATAAAAATCATTAAATTTCACAATTTATTGAAAAATAATATTTTCATAATATTATAAAAAAATAGCTTCATGATAAATTTTTTCATGCAAATTAAAAAATTTATATTTAATTAAAAAAAATTCAAAAAGTGAAAAATCATTTTCTAATTTCATTTTCATTAATAAAAAATCATTTTTTGAGAAAAATGTATTTTTGATGTAGAAAAGGGCTTCTTAAAATATCAATTACTTATTTGTCCCTAATATAATTATCTAAAAAATTTATAATTAATTTGAGAAATATTGTTATCTTATTCATGATGGAAAATTAAAAAACTATTTTATTATGGATTTGTTAAAATAAAAGCAATATTTGTCGGATAATATGGTTCGTAACAACTTGATGATTTGGGTAACATAAGATATTTCTAAAATTAGATTAATTTGAGAATGTATATTTCATAAATTGTATAGATGTTATAGTATAATCCACTTAAATTTAATTTCACCATTTATATTTAGTTAATTTGATAAAAATAAATATGGGTAATTCTACATCATCATATCCTCAAGTTCAAACAATGCATCTTCTAGTGAGTGGATTCACAAAACACATTGACTATGTGTGTATCGTTGATTCATATCACTTTATATATGTGACCTAGAATATCTGTAGGATTATATTCATATATTTTTTATCACGATCCAATTTTATGAACTATAAAATTAGTACATTATAAATTTCAGGTATATACTTCTTTAAGATATATTTGTGGAACATATCGTGGACAAGAGAAAGGTTTAGTTCAATTTACATAGGATAAGAACTAATCCAAATTATATGAATAATAAAAAATGGAAAATATACATATGGATGTTATTTTAAATCATTATAAATATCATATCCTTATTATATACGAAAATTACAAGAATCCCCTTATAAAAATAATCAAATTATAGCTCATTTCAAGGATTACTAGAATAAAATTTTTATCATCATTGAGAATCCCTTATGTGTTGATAAATTCAACTAACATTATCTAATATTTACTTATCTAACCAAGATCCCAATAGATTTCATTCTCTAGACTAGGCCCATTATGTATGATTTCAATCCTTATTTATAAATAAATGATTATAACGAGTGATGTTTATACTTCGGTGGTGGATATTTTTATAATAAAACATCACTATGGGAAGTTGTTGATATAAAAAAATATAATTTTTTTTAAAATATGTCTTCAAACTAACCAAAAGTTTTTCTGAATATTTCTATACTCATTACCATCTATTTTATAATTATACACATTTCTAAAACATATCCCTATATCTTGTGCTTATTGAATACTTCTACAGAACATTAAGGTATAACATTGATCTAGATCAAATAAAATATAATATGGGACCGCATGAAATTTTAACACTTATTCAATTTATATAATTTTTGGATGATATGGACAGAAATCTTCTCCAATATTGATGATTTGTACTCACTTTTTAAGGTGATTGAATACAACCCACATGGAATTATTTCCTTTAATACTATTTTGGGAGTTCGAGTACAAATACATGTTTAGTTTTCCTAGTACCATTTGGGTAGGGGTAAAAGTAATTACATACCATTATAATTTCTTCTCTTAACTGAAAAATTCTTAAATAACATACACCATTGTACATAGACAATAATATATAACATCATGTTGTCCCACTAAAAATACTCATTCAAATATCTATACATTTTAGAAATTCAATTATGAATGGAGAATAAATAAATACTATCTTCCTATAATATCTCATTCATCAAATTAGGTATATATAGAACACCATGATTTCTCTTAGGCCTTATAATTCACAAATATCCATGAATAATCTCATTAAAATATCTTATATTCATTTATAGTTGTATAGAATAATTGTGTTCTTCTATATGTAAGAACCTAGTTCTTTATTAAGGTTTAGATCCTTTAATTTCTATTTTTATTTGTTTAAAAGTTTATATATGAAAAAATATGAATTTTATTTTCGTTCAAAAAGGTAATGGGTTTTTCTGGGGCTAGTCCATATCCCGAAACCCATATTCTGGGGTGAAATCATCCTAGCACATTATTAGTCCAAACTGTGTGAGGGAATTTCCCAAATTTAGATAAACCTTGCAATTTATGGGTACCGTGTAGGTTCATGCCACATGATTAGACCATACCATGTTATTTGGACTGCACGTCATTAAGACATCCTCCACAATTTTTATAGTGGGTATTGTCATGGTTTACACATGTTTAGTCAACCGATGTGTGGTTACCATTCTCAATAGCTAACTATGGGAATTGACATTGTAACCCATTATATTGGGTAAATGAAAATATTATCCCTACATAATTCTTATATCAGACATAGTTTTTTATTTATGATGTGTAAAGGAAATATAACCATTTGGAGATTCTTTTGATTCCTAAAGTTGGATTATTTATTGACTATCCATCTAAGCTTCATCCTAAGATCTATCAGCCTCATTGGATCCATCTTGGTAATATATTCATTCCATTTTATCCATTCCTCGTTTGGTTTGGTATTAGATTCACTATTTATGAGATATCTATGTTTCCCTATTAATTGGTTCTTCATCCATTCATCGATTCTATCCCCATATGATTTAAGTCAATAGCTCATACAGGATGAGTTATAAACTCTGGACCTATGATAAGTGGTCTTGAGAATTTCATTAATAGTTGATTTGTTTAAATATTTCTGTTGTTCCACGCTCCGAATTCTCAAGTGACACCTTGAAATGAATTTTATCCATAAATTCAATTGATTGGTATAACCTTTTCAATTATTGAGGAATTTTAGTTAGTGATAAATGTTTTTTAGTGATGAATAAAAATCCCCCCATGGGTGTGACGAGTTAATTAATAGACCTACAAGGGTATATTTGAGTTTTTATTCCATAGGGTATTCCATTTACCTCTTGTACAGGGTTATTTAACAATTATTTCAACTGGTGAAATGAATTGTAGGTTTTATTGAAATTTGAAATTTGAATTTTAATAGAAAGGGTATAATTGAATCGGAAATGGATCCCATATTCATGGGCATTTCCATTTTATAAATTATTAAGAATGATATGCTGGATTAAATGATTTTCCCATGTGACCTAAATTAATGTAAATCATCTTAAGCATGGCCAATGACCCGAGTCACCATTTTAGGTGAAATTGCAATGATATGTTCTTTGTATTGAAATTGGTATTCTTAAATGGATATATATAAATGAAATTTATTAAAATATATTAAATTGATAAAATGTTTATATTCATTGGGCGACACATGGAATCAATGAATAATTCTAAGGAAAAACTAAATTGACATGAACCTTGCAATTTCCTCGGTGAAAAATGGAATACCTAGAATACTACCTAGGAATGAAATTGAGGATTTTCTATTTATATTATGAGTGACACATAAATTTTTATTATAATTCCATTAGTGGACTCAATGATTAATGATCGTGCTTCCATGGTTCGTTAATGGGATACATTAGTGGATTTCCAAGGATAGAATCACTTGGTGGAGATGTTGTAGCACTAGTAAAGTGATACCTGGGTTCAGGGGGATCACGATGGATGGTAATGTAGGGTGTTGGTTTCTACTACACCTAAAGAGATACTTGGATTCCAACACAAGAAAAAAATGTATAGGGCCAGGTTTGTAAATGTAAAAGGAATGAAATTAGTTTTGTGATGAACATTTCAATAAAAATCACAAGATTAATTTTAGTCATTATCAGGAACATTATGGATGGGAAATTTTAGCATCCTATGGTAATGTCACAACATGGGATATCAAGCTACATGCTATATCATGAGACATATTATTTTAATAAAAATTATTCTTTAATTGAGAATCATTATAAATTACAAGGGACTAACAATTAAATAAAATATTTTCCATCCAAATGAACTTGTTTATTAAAAATAAATTGGAAATTATATGATGTTTAATATCGAGATCTTATTTTACTCATAAAAGTTATCCTATACACTATTGTCATATATATTAAATTACTAGAAGACATAGATCAGGGGTGATTTCATGCTTGAATTATGTCTCATACCTTGTTTTGGAAGACTTTGGGTACCTAAACATACTATATGATTGTAGGTATGGATAAGTGTAATATCCCATCTATAGTATCTTCATGGATGCGTAGGTTAAGGGGTTCATGGGACCAAGAAGAGGCTCGTGATGATAGTTGGGATTCATTTAGACTTTTTTCACTGTTGTTCCATGTATTTTACACATTTTATGTAAAGATGATTTGGGTGATTTATTTGAGACACATAACACGTATAATCATCATTATATATGAGATTCTTTTTTATTGAAATATATTCCTGTTGTTTAATTATTTTTATTGTTATTATCGCTCCCAGTACTTATTTTTAATGATATTAAACTGTATTACACTCTGGGAAGAGGGAATAGTCTCCCCATAGATGCACCCATGTCCCCCAATTCTAGTCAGAATCCTCTTGTGTTTAGGTAGAAGTGCTTGATTGCATGTGGCTAACCAGGCTTGGGGAACCATTCAGTGGCATCTGGCTCTAGCACGTTACAATATGTTTTCAAAGGAAGGATTTGTTTCTAGTTTTCTTTTTTATTTGGTTGTATTAGAAATTCATAGAATGGAAATGGAATTTATTAATGAGTTTAGCCATGGAGTAGGTTCCCTGCATATAGGAAAAATCTAAATTTCATAAAATTACATTTCAATTTTCTTGAATTTTACTATTACATTTTATTTAATTCCACCACTGGGTGATGCACATGAATTGTGTTATTATTATTTTATATTACAATGGGTAATATTTTGTTTTAAAATGAATTAGATGGGGTTATTTAATCTCATAAATAAATTTAAGAAATTATAGGAATCACATTCCATGTATTATGCCAATCCTTTTATAACAGAATACTTATTTCTTGTTATTGTGATAGGTTATGTGATATATAGACTTACTTTTGTGATAGGTATTCGAAAATATGCTTTGGTATGAAAGATGTGGACACCATACTTTGGATCCTAAGTAGTATGGACCCCCATAGATCTATTGTAACATCCCATGTATATGAAAAATAAGATATTTTTAAAATTATTAATATTTTTGAATAAAATATAAATTTTACATTAAATGGATTTCTATGTTCGATAGCGTACCTGATACGCAACGATAGGTTTCTTTGAAATATTACATTTCACACTAATAATACAGTATTATTATTTTAAATGCTAGTTAACTCCTAGTCATTGTATTGGCGGGAATGAATGAAACTAACTACAATATGATTATACATATTTGTTAAATGTATTTACATTTATCCAATAAAATGTTAGAGGCTTAAAATATGAATGAATCTAATTTTAAGAATAATTTATATTAATAGGCCAATTTTCAACCTTTTAATAGAGAACACTCTTTAAATATAGTTTTGGTAATTTTTATATGTTCTAATTGACCAAATAAAACCATTCTTTAGAATGTGGACATTAAAATTTACTTTGTGTAAATTTTTGGAATTTTTCCGATAAAGTTCATTTTTAATTAATAGTGAAAAATATTGTTTTTTAATTCAAAAGTGCCTTTTATCTTATTTTATATATATGGTTATATTATATTTTTAATTGGGTTTAAAGTGAAATTAAAGTATATTTTTACCATTTAACCCAATGTTGGTCATTGGAATTAACTTCACTTTGAAATTAGATATAAAAAAGTATCAATCTTTTGATAGTAATTGTTTCTTAAAAACACTCTATTTGTTTTGATTTTGAATTTGGAAAAATAAAAATCATTTTTGAAATTAGAATATTAAATATATCTTAGGCTGAATTTTTTGTTTTTTTTTGAAAAACATCAATTTTTGATGAATAGTTAAACCACTTAGTGGTAGTTAAAAAAACTGACTTTTTTATTTAAATGAAATTTTACCACTTCTGTGAATAGAATTTCAAAAATCCAACATACATGGTTGTTATAAAGAAGTAAAATTTTGTTCATTAATATGAATATAATTTATGTTAAATATTAACTTTGACTTTTATTTACTGAGGTTAAATGTAAATAGATTAATTCAAGGAAAAAGAATATTATAATAATTCAAAATTACCTTAACAATTGTCCAAACCTTACTAGTTGAGTCATTAACAACCATGGGAACCTTTGCGTTGATTTTGGAACCCCATTGAGCTACTTGGGGGTGATAATGACAATTTAGATTAATTAATTTAATGTAATGAAAAAATTGACATTAACAAAAAAATTAGTAATTAATTTTTATATGGGGTTATAGAAGTCATATTTTAGACTATAACTAATCATTTGAATGCTAAAAATATTTCCAAAATAATGGTATTTTTCTAATAATTTTTTCACAACAAATAAATTAAATTATTTATTACATATTAATGATGCCGTATTTACCTCATTATTAATTCATTTAAATAAAAAAGATTATTATGATTAAAATAATATCCAAAACTTGTCAAATTCAGATTGGATGATTTTATTTCGACCATGAGTCATCTTATATTCATATTTAATGATTTTTTTACCATTATAAACCGAATATAAATATATAATAAATTAATAGTTTCATACATTCCTGAAGAGCCCCTCCTCCCCCTTATAAAAAGAAACCACTTCTATCCAATTCGTCACACCTATCAAGCCATTTGGCTCATCAAACCTCTAGAAAATTATGCTCCATACATCCCTACCCTCCCCCTATAATCCTTACCTTAGAAAGAAGGCACTTCAAGAGGTCCTTTTTTTTCAAACCAAAGGATGTTACCCAAATTAAAGGTAACAATTTCTCTTAAATTGTTATCTATTATTTTACTTCTCCAACCCATAAACTCTTTTTATTCCTTTACTTTTTTTAAAAACCAGTATCCTCAATATACTAGGATGTTTTTATGAGAAATATTCTAACTAAACATATAGACGCCTCTATCTAATGGGTGATGAACATAATGTTTCTGTGGATGGCAAACTAATGCCTCACGAAACGACGATTATTTGATTATCTCGTACCGCCTCTCATGGTGGCCATTATGATGAAACTGTATTTATATATGATATATTTTATGTTTCTGTTTTTATTATGCTTCTATATTTTCCATTTATAATATTCTTTTATGGCTTCCATAGTGGGTAAATACGATAATCTCATTTGATGAAGTGCAGACTACTGCCCCCTCAAAGTGATGTGACTCGTTAATGCCTTATGTGGGATTTATAAAGAATAGAGTTAATTATATTATATATGATATTATACTGTGATTATAATATAACAATGTATCATTATGTTTAAATTCAATTAAAATAAGAAAATAAAATGAAAGTAGCGTTCATGCGTACGTACGACTTACAGTCTCCATGAACGACGCATTTCATTTCATACCTCCATGTACTATTATAAATACATGTATATGCTAGATATATATGATATATATGATATATAATCATGAATATCATTCTGGATGTAATGAAACTTTCACACCATGAACAACATGTAATTATAAGAAGTCCATTTTTGACTCAAGTACCAAATATCAAAAAAATGAACGTTATTAACTTAAATGGTTACATAATGTTTATAACATGGTAATAATTGATATAAAAGGAATAATAAACATGAAAAATTCACTTAAGAAAGTAGAAATTAACTTTAGTTTATTATTCAGGAGATTAAAGAAAGATCGAGTCAAGTCGGACATGAGGTAAGGGAACTTCTTATCCCAATTTCCATTCATTGGGTTTATCTTCTACTTTTAAATTATATCATGGTATGATTATGTCCTATCTTGTGTTTATACTTTCTTTATGTGTAATTATTGTGAATACAAATAATCAATCTATTTTATTTACAAAATGATCTTTGTAATGTAATTCATCTCAATCTCTTTTCATTGAGGCATATTTTGTTTTAATACATGACTTTCTTTTATACGCTATATAAACACCCTCGACTTTTCAAAGAGAATATTTTTCTACGAAGAATTTTACTAAATCAAAAAATTCAATGATTCTTTTAACATAAGCGGTGACAAAGACCTTTCCCCCTCTGTGAGTATTATTTGATCTTTGGATTCCACAACAAGCCGTAATGTTTTTAAATGAAAATAAATATCATATACTCTTTTATGTATTTTGGTACTGAAAGTGGTTTTCATAATGGATTTGTTATGACAATATATTTAAGTGATATATTGTGATTGGAATGTGGAAATGTTTTTTCCTTTATATTCGTTGTATGTGTTATGATTTTATATTGGTACTTGGACAATTGATGGGTGGTTACATGATAAACCAAATGACGGGTGGTGCTATGAATACCAGGACAGGTGGTTACATTATAACCTCCATTGAATTGGGTATAGAAGTCAGCCGTATGACTATTCCATTTAGTGATATGTGTGGAATTAGACCATATGGTTATTCCATTTAAGTATGATTATCTACCAAGTTACCTTTATATGTTATCTGTTCATTATATGGTTTTTATGGTTATATTTTGGTTAGAAAAGTGTAAGTAATTATCTTTTATTCATTGAAGAGTATTTACTACTTAATAAAGGTGAAAAGTATTACATATGTTAAACTATTCATGTTTTACTTGTTGTCTTGAAAAACTAACAGTTTTCCTTCTTTGTGCATCCCTTACTGAGATTTTTATGCTCATCCCATGTTTTTGAAATGTTTTTCATAGGACATAATGTGGAATAGGGTCATGAATGGGATCAATTAATAGTCATGTTGTTGAAAATATTGAACTAGACATGGCTCTTTTTTCAAGAGTTCATTTTTTGTAAAAAAATGGAAACTGTGTAGAAGTGTCTACTTTTTAATCTTTTGAGATGAAATAGTTATGTCCTAATTCTCTAAAACTCTTAACCTGAAAAGATCCTCAATGTGAATTATTAAATTAATTCAATATTATGTAAGTTTTATGGCCAGGTCCATATAGTTGGTATGAAAGGATGGTTTAGACATCATTAGGAGTTAGGGTATTGTTAAATTAATATCCATAATCTTATTTATGTTAATATTGAAATCATATAGTATTTACAGATTACCATATTTCTTCATCTAATATATTTCTATGATTAGAATGGTTTTCCGCAGAGGAAACATGGCAGCTATGTTGGGACGACATCAGGAGGAAGACAACCTTCCAAATCAGTATACTAAGATGGTAAGAATCAGAAATAAAGATTTTACTACAGCGATGGCTATGTTGACTCTGGTGATAAATGGTTCATTTTATTGTTGATGGTATTTTGGTTTATTCTAAAAGTAAATTAAAGAATGAAAGTCATTTATGGGTAGTCCTTAAAACCATAAAAAAATACTCTTTATGGGAAATTCAAGAAAGTGTGAGTTTTGGTTACAAAAACATTCTTTTCTTGGTCACATTGTTTCATAAAATGACATAACTATTGATCTTGATAAAACAAATGTTGTTGATGAATGGTCAAGACCAAACAAAATAATTGAGATTCGTAGTTTTCTTGGTTTGGCAGGATATTACAGGGGGTTTTTTAAAACTTTTCCCTGGTTATCTAGTCCAATGACTAAGTTAACTCAAAAAGGTGTTAAAATAATCTAGACAAAAGAATGTGATGATTGTTTTCAGGAATTGAAAAGAAGATTCGTGAATGCTCCAGTTTTGGCACTGCCTTATGGAAATGGTGAGTTTTTTATCTACAGTTATGCTTCGTTAAAAGGACTGGGTTGTGTCCTAATGTAGAATGATTAGGTAATTTCTTATGATTCATGTCAGTTGAAACCCCATGAGTTAAATTTCCCTACACATGATTTGGAATTAGCTGCTGTTGTTTTTGCTTTAAAAATTTGGAGGCATCATTTTTATGGAGTAAAATGTGAAATATATACTGACCAAAATTGATTAAATTATATATTCACTCAAAAAGAATTGCACATGAGAAAGATGAGATGGTTGAAATTAATCAAGTATTATGATTGCATGATCCATTACCATCCAGGAAAAGCAAATAAAGTTGTTGATGCTTTGAGTCGTAAAAGTAATGCTTCATTAGCCATGTTACATTTGGAATAAGATCCTTTGGTTTTTTATTCAATGAACATTGGTGTAATATTTTTAGGTACATGAAATTATTATTTATTGTATCAGGTGTTAGTGGAATCATCTCTATCAGACAAGATAAAGCAAGCACAGAAATAAGATAGTGAGTTGCAGAAAAAGGTAGAGTTGGTTAAGAAGAGTAAGATGCGTGAATTTAACATTGATATTGACTGTGTTTTGAGATTTGGGAAGAGAATATTTGTACCTTGGGATTCACAGTTGAAGAATGAGTTGTTATGTGAAGCTCATAGTTCTCGGTTTTTAGTTTATCCTGGTAGTACTAGGATGTATAGAGATCTTTGGGAGTATTACTAGTGGGATGGATTGAAAAGAGATATTGTTGATTTTACTATGAAGTTTTTGACTTGTCAGCAAGTT
The DNA here is from genome assembly GCA_963277665.1 of Viscum album. NCBI lineage: Eukaryota > Viridiplantae > Streptophyta > Magnoliopsida > Santalales > Viscaceae > Viscum > Viscum album. The sequence continues at coordinate 1,801,268,768 of OY728157.1, forward strand.
AAATAATAGTGGTAGTTACCGAAAGAGATGCTTTAGCCTTTACCATTGCCAGAGTAGATACGGGAAAATATATCCATGGACTTTGTTGTAGGATTACCAAAGACATCTCGAGTTAATAATGCAATCTGGGTTATTGTTGATTGATTGAATAAATATGCTCATTTCCTTCCTATTCAAGATACTTTATCTCTAGATAAACCTACTCAATTGTATGATAAATAGATTGTCAGGTTGCATGGTGTTCCCCACTCTATTGTACCTGATCGTGATCACAGGTTTACTTATAACTTTTGGATAGACCTTCAGAAGTCGTTGGGTACTGAATTAAATTTTAGTACAGATTTTCATCCTCAATCAGATGTGTAATTAGAATGAAAAATTCAGACCTTGGAGGATATTCTATGTGCTTGTTCACTGGATTATCAGGGATGTTGGGACCAACATCTTTCTTTGGTTGAATTTTCATATAATAACAGTTTTCATTCTAGTATACAGATGCCTCCATTTGAGGAATTATATGGAAAGTGTTGTCGAACTCCATGTTTTTGGGATAAAGTAGGTGAGAGGAAGTTGATGGGAGCAGAATTGGTAGAAGAGATGGCAGAGAAAGTTCAGTTGATTCAGAAGCACATGAGAATTGCTCAGAGTAGGCAGAATAGTTAAGATGATAATCAGAGGAATGATCTTTCCTTTGAGTTAGTTGATCATGTCTTTCTCAAAGTTTCTCCATGGGAAAGTGTGATTCGTTTAGGTAATAAGGCAAAGTTGAGTCTGAGGTTCATTGGACCTTTTGAAATTCTGGAGAAAGTTGGATCAGTTGCATATAGAGTGGCTTTACCTCCATGTTTATCCTAGGTACACAATGTTTTTCATGTTTTGATGTTACAAATGTATATTCCAGATCCATCTCATGTTTTGATCTCAGAGGTAGTTTAGTTAGAAGAGAATATCTCTTATGAAGAACAACTAGTCCAAATTATTGACCATAGAGAGCAAGTGTTGCGGAATAAGGTAATTCACCAGGAAAAGGTTTTGTAGAAAAAACCATACGGTTGAAGAGGCAATGTGGGAATCTGAAAATTCTATGAGGGATAAATACCCCCACTTATTTTGTTAAGTGATTAAAAATTGTGAGGACACAATTTCCAATAGGGGATAAGGATGTAACATCCCATGTAAATGTAGAATAAGTTATTTTTAAACTTATTAATATTTTTGAATTAAATATTAATTTTACTTTAATGGGGTTTCTATGTTCGATAGCGTACCCGATATGCAACAACATGTTTCATTGAAATCTCACGTTGCACACTAAAAATGTAATATTATTATTTAAAATGGTAGTTAACTCCTAGCCATTTTATTGGCAGGAATGAATTAAACTAACTACAATATGATTATACATGTTTGTTAAATTTATTTACATTTATCCAATAAAAATTTAGAGGCTTAAAATATAAATTAATCTAATTTTAAGCATAATTTACATTAAAAGGCCGATTTACCGCCTTTTAATAGAGAACCCTCTTTAAATATAGTTTTGGTAATTTTTATATATTCTAATTTACCAAATAGAATCCTTTTTTATAATTTGGACTTAAATATTTACATTGTGTAAATTTTTGCAATTTTTCCGATAAAGTTCATTTTTTAATTAATAGTTAAAATATTGTATTTTAATTCAAAAGTGCCTTTTATTCTAATTTATTTTTGTGGATATATTATATTTTTAATTTGTTTTAAAGTGAGATTAAAATATATTTTCACCATTTAATCTAATTTTGGTCATTTCAATTAAATTTACTTTGAAATTGGAAATAAAATGTATCAATCTGTTGATAGTTATTGTTTCTTAAAAACACACTATTTGTTTTCATAATAGGAATTAATTTTAAAATTAATTAATGCCACTTCATTGTTTTAAATTTGGAAAAATAGACATCATTTTTGAATTCGTAATATCAAATGTAGCTTAGGCTGAATTTTTGGTAATTTTTTTGAAAAACATCAATTTTTGATGAATTGTGAAACCACATAGTGGTAGTTAAAAAAACCGACCTTCTCATTTAAATGAAATTTTACCACTTCTGTGAATTGAATTTCAAAAATTCGACATACATGGTTGTTATGAAGAAGTAAAATGTGATTCATTAAGATGAAAATAATATTTGGTGAATAGTAACTTTTGACTTTTATTTACCGTGATTAAAGGTAAATAAGATAATTCAAGGTAAAAAGAATATTATAATAATTCAAAATTACCTTAACACATGTCCAAAACTTATTGGTTGAGTCATTAACGACCATGGGAATCTTTGGGTCGATTTTGGGACCCCATTGAGCCATTTGGGGGTGATAATGAAAATTTAGATTAATTATTTTAATGTAAAGACAAACTTGACATTAACAAAAAGATTTTAGTAATTAAATTTTATTTGTTGTTATATATGTCATATTTTAGACTATAAATATTCAATGGAAAGATAAAAATATTTAATACATCATGATATTTTTTTTAATTTTTAGACTACAAATAAATTAAATTATTTATGACATAATAATGATGTCGTATTTACCTCATTAATAAATCATTTAAATAAATAAGATTATAATGATTAAACTAATATCCAAAACATGTCAAATTCTGATTGGATGATTTTATTTCCACCATGAGTCATATTATATTCATCTTTAATGATTTTTGGACCATTTTAAACCAAATATAATTATATAATAAAATAATAGTTTCATACATTCATAAAGAGCCCATCCTCCCCTTTATAAAAAGAGACCACCTTTAACCAATTCCTCTCACTCTCAAGCCATTTTTCTCGTCCAAAATCATCCCATTTAAGCTTATTATATCCCTCTCCTCCCCCTATAAGCCTTACCTTAGGCAGAAGGCACATCAAGATGTTTTTTTGTTTTAAACCAAAGGAATTTAGCCAAATTAAAGGTAACAGATTCTCTTAAATTGTTATCTTTTATTTTACTTATCCAACCCTAAACTCTTTTTATTCCTTTATTTTGTAACAACAACAATATCCTCAATATACTTGGATGTATTCATGATAAGGATTTGAACTAAACATGCACACACCTCCATCTAATAGGTGAAGAACACAATGTTTATGTGGATGACAAACTAACACCTCACGAAACGATGATTGTTTGATTGTCTCCTACCTCCTCTTAAGGTGGCCATTATGATGGCACTATATTTATATATGATATATATTATGTTTATATTTTCTTTATGCTTCTGTATTTTCCATTTACATCATGACTTTATGGTTTCCATAGTGGGTAAATACGATAATCTCATTTGCGGAAGTGCGGACTACCGCCCCCTCAAAGTGACGTGACTCGTTAATGCCTTATGTGGGATTTATAAAGGATAGATTTAATGATATAATATATGATATTATACTGTGATTATAATATAACTATGTATCATTAAGTTTAAATTCCATTAAAATAAGAAATATAAATGAAAGTAGCGTTCATGCATACATACGCCTTACCGTCTCCATGAATGGTGCATTTCATTTCAAACCTCCATGTACTATTATATATACATGTATATACTGGATATATATGATATATTTTACATATAAATCATGAATATCATTCTGGATATAATGAAACTTTGACCACATGAACAACATGTAATTATAAGAAGTCCATTTTTGACTCAGGTACCAAATACTGACAAAACGAACTTTATTAACATAAATGGTTACATAATGTTTATAACATGGTAATAAGTGATATTAAAGGAATAATAAACATGAAAAAGTTTCTTAAGAAAGTATAGATTAACTTTAGTTTATTATTCAGAAGATTAAAGAACGATCAAGTCAAGTCATACAGGAGGTAAGGGAACTTCTTAACCTGATTTTCGTTCTTTGGGTTAATCTTCTACTATTAAATTATATCATGGTATTATTATGTAATATCTTTTGTTTATAATTTCTTTATGTGTAATTATATTGAATACACATAATCAATCTATTTTATTTACAAAATGATCTTTGTAAGGGACTTCGTCTCAATCTCCTTTCATTGAGGCATATTTTGTTCTAATACATGGCTTTTTTTATACGCTGTATAAACACCCTTGACATTTCAAAGAGAATCTTTTTCTACGAATCCTTTTACTCAATAAAAAAAGGAATTTTTCTTTTAACGTAAGCAGTGAAAATGAACTTTACGCCACCGCAAGTATTATCTGATCTTTGGATTCCTCAACAAGCCGTAATGTTTTTAAAAGATAATAAATACCATATACTCTTTTATGTATTTTGGGATTGAAAGTGGGTTTGATAATGGATTTGTTATATCAATATATTTAAGTGAGATATTGTGATTGAAATGTGGAAATGTTTATTTCCATTATATTTGTTGTATGTGTTATTATTTTATATTGGTACTTGGACATTTGACGGGTGGTTACATGATAAACCTAATGACCGATGGTGCCGTGAATACCAGGACGAGTGGTTACATTATAACCTCCAATGCATTGTGTCTGGAAGTTGGCCGTATGGATATTCCATTTAGTGATATGTGTGGAATTGGACCGTATGGTTATTCCATTTATGTATGTTAATGACCCAAGTTACCTTTATATGTTATGTGTTCTTTATATGGGTTTTATGGTAATCTTTTGGTTAAAAAAGGGTATGTAATGATCTTTTATTCAGTGAAGAGTATTTACTACTTCATAAAGGTGAAAAGTATTACTTATTTTAAAGTATTCATGGTTTACTTGTTGTTTTGAAAAACTAACATGTTTCATTTTTGTGTATCCTTTACTGAGATTTTTATTCTCTTCCCACGTTTTTGATATGTTTTTTTACATGACATAATGTGGAATAGGGTCATGTATGTGATCATGGAAAAGCCACGCTATCATAAAAATGTCACTAGACATGACTCATTTTTTTCAAGAGATTAGGTTTGTAAAAAAATGGAAACTATGTAGAAGTGTCTACTTTGTAATCTTATGAGATGTAATATTTATGTCCTAATTCTCTAAAACTCAAAACCTGAAAAGATCCTCAATGTGAATTATTAATTTATTTTAATATTATGTATGGTTTATGGCATGGTCCTTATATCTATAATTTCTCAACCTGAGATTCAGTTATCGGATCCCTGAGCTGGTTTGCAACTTCACACCAGCCATGCCTCCCCATACAAGATAGTTTTCCGATTAGTAGAGGGGTTCTTATATCAATAATTGGTAGACTATACCCTCATTTTTATATACAACATAATTAGAAAATAAATTAATAATAACCATATATATGACCATAAAAAAAATATTCCAATATCACATAATGAAGAAAACAGAATATACAATATCAAACTAAACAATAAATGTTTCATGCTAATGTACTTTCCATGTTCCCAAATTAAACACACATTTAAAGACACTATCAACTCCTAAAAAGACCCCAAACCATGTATGGTTCCTTTATCCATGTACTTTATGACCTATCCACATATCATCTGTCTTTATCACTCATCCCATCCTATAATGGTGAAATGTTTTCGGTTACTGATTAGGAAGATAAATTAGAGTGTGAGATTAACTTAGTAAGACACAAACAATTTAATTGAAAACAATATATAGTAAAATAATTTTTATTTAGTTATATAAATAATAAATTTCAATTCATACCCAAACTATTATCACAATATCGAATATTTTTTATTATCTACATAAACTATCAGGTTTCTACAGACACCGATATTTCAATACCTGCCTTGAGACAAACTGAATTCGGAAAAATTCCCATGGAATATCACATATTACAATTACATTGTCTACATTCATTAATTCAAAAAATTTAATGACCATGTAACCATTCATTAATTCATTAAATTTAATTTCAATTTTACCATTCATTAATTCATACAAGAATTTTAATGATTTCATTGGTAAATTCCAAATTAGAAAAACAATTTTCACGTTCTTTATTTTCCAACAAAATGGAAAGGAAACCATTCATCACATCACAATAAAGTAACCGTGTTTCCATTCATAAGAACATAATTAATTAATAATGTAATTATCCACATTAATTGCATTAAAAATTCAATAGTTACTTAAACATAATAATTGAAATATTTAATTAAAAAGTAAACTAATCACATCAATAACATTAATTAATTAAATAATTCTTTAATCACATCAATTACATAACTAATTCAACAATTACATAAAAAAATTCAACCACATAATTAAACAATTAACTAATAACATTTTTAACATTAAATAAATTATTAATTAATTAATCACATCCATAATGTTAATTAATTTAAAAATTAATTAATGAAATAAATATTATTAATGAATTAAACAATTAATTTAACTCATAAAATACATTAATTAATTTTAAAATTAACTAATCACTCAAATAATATTATTTTATTAAACCTTTATCCAGCCACACCTGTTTCATTATTAATTCAATTATTAGTTTTGACATAAATCTCCTTAATTAATTCCCCAATTAATTCAGATTCTAAATTTCATTAATGAATTCATCAATTAATTAATCGATATATATAATCTCAAAATCCCATAATTAATGCAACAATTAATTTTATCAATCTATGTCTTAATACATTATAATTAATTGAACAATTAATTATTTCAATTCTAAAATCATAATAACTCATAATTAGTTATATAATTAATTATCTCAATTCTCATATCTAAAATACCCATAACTAATTCAACAATTATTTTTCACAACCAATAATTCCCAAAAGTCCCAATTACATAACTTTTCAATTAAATAATTCCTCAAATTAATTAAATCAATCAAGAACATAATTAATATACATATCATATAAATTATAAATTACAAACAAAAAATACAAATACATACATTGGGATTTATATAATAGACATCCTACCTCAATTTTGATGATGAATGTTTGCGAACAAAAATTCTAAAAAATTTTGCATCACAATTATGTAGCATGGGATCCCAATAGAAAACCCAAAATCAAGAATAATATAAAGATCCATAAAATAATGCTCTGGAATCAAATTAAAAATTTATATCAAATAAAAACATGTAGAAAACCCCCTTCATTAATGGGTATTGAAATGAAGATTAAAGGGAAACCAAGAAGGATGAGATCCTCTTACCAGGAGGGTGAAAATAATTGATCATGGATTTGAATCACTAAGAATGGATGTTGGTTGGGAATTTAATTTTTCTTTGAGACTTTAAATAATTATAGAAGGTCATAGGCCTAATGGGGATTGATTTTGTTTTTCTTCAAGGTTTTAGGTAATTTTAAAACAAATTTTAATGTGAAAAAATGTCATGCATTGTTTGTTGGTGTAGGGGAATACGGTTTCCTCTTACCATGAACCTATATTAAAGGGGTTCATGATTTCCCTGAAAAGGAAATATAATATGGAAAACTACATTCCAACCATAAAATTACCATCTATTCATGGTTTTACAATTAGTTAGGCTTGGAAACCAGGTTAGGGATAACAGTGCACTGACCATGAACTACCCATCGCCCATCAAATTCCTCAAATTTTTACCCTAACGCACCCCAAGGTAAAACCCAAACAAACCATGCACAAAAAAAAACAAAACAAAAAAAAAACAAAAACCTGAAATCATGCTGGAGTCTCCCCAAGTAACATATAGAGTTTTACATTTAGAAAAACTTATAGTATCTCATACTCAAGAGGCAAACCCAAGTATCTCCAAAATTCCAAATCCAACATATTGGGCCATTGTGCTTACTTATCTACTTCTCCCTCCTTAATTTCTTCCTAAGCAAAACTCATTTTCCAAAATAAATGAACTATCGACACATATTTTCCCCTCAACACATTCCCACATTGAACCAACACACATATGAGATGCTCCTTAGAGGACACATCTATCTCCTTCTAAACATCATCCACATAAATCAGATGATAAATTTTAGGGTAATAAAGCCAATTTTTTTCACATGGAAAACATCAATCGTAACATTTTATCTCTGTGGAAGAGCCAACCAGTATTCCACCTACCAGATCTTATACACAACCTCAACCAGTCTAATAAATTTTTGGGCCAATAGGCTATATCTAAATTTCCAATGGTGACCCAATATAGATAAATATATGATCACCCACAATAAACAATAGGTATCATTAATGACTATGAAATAATAACATTTGTCTACTATGAGTCATAACCATACATTTCTGGATAACCATAACTTTCTCTGACGTCTCATATACAATACTCAGTCCCAACAACTCAGACTCACCTACCTACATCCAATATAGTGGTGATCAGCTTTTTCTTCAATAAATAGAATCATATATTTAAATCTTTATAGTTTCATCATAACTATTTTTAAAAGTGAATTTCACTAGTTCTAGGTTGTTCTCCCAAGACCCTCCATAGTCTAAAAAATCATAACATCATATCCTCTTGCATGTATACACTACACACTAAATATCCAAATATCTATTAGAAGAAATCCATTATCAACTAATCCTATGTACTAAGAACACACTACAATGAATTTTGAAAGCACAGTTTTAAATGTGAGTCATAGTCTAAAATAATATTCCATGGAACCCCATACAGAGATACTATCTCTAAAACACATAGTTCTCCATATTACTCTACTAAGAAGTTTTATCGTATAGGAATGAAATGTTATACCTTTACCAAATGGTATAAAATCACACTATATATCTTCATTCGTATGAAGTTTCTTTAATTGACCCATGAAAAATTTTAGGGTCATGCCACCCCACATCCACCTAGAATGGGTAACAACTGTAGTAAACCTCTAGGTTGTTGATGCTCAAAATTCACATGCCGACAGGTGTACCATCATGTAAATAACTTTGCTAACTATTTTTTCATTCCCATACACAATAAATTTCATCTTTGTACACCATACATTTTATTCACATAAAGATGTACCCCCCAATTCCTGGAATAAAACTCATGAACTATATCCTCTCACATACTCCTTTGCACAACAACATGTTCCCCAAAATAGATGACATCATCCTCATATATGCTCAAATAAAATGGTGACTCAAACCTTAATTGTGATTCCCTAATGGTCATAAATTATATATGCTCATACATCCTATCTGGAATCCTAATTTATAATTTCCAAAAATCTAGAATTCTACAGATTCTCAATAAATTAATTTAAAAAATTTATTAATTCAGTCATGTAAACAATTTATAAAAATATAATATAATTATTCATTTTCATGAACATAAATTAAATAAACACTTTGGGATTTCAATAATAGACAACCAACCTCTTGTTTAATGAATAACACTCACCAATGGAAATCCTTAATATATGATCATCACATCATTGTAGAATGAGATGTGGTTCTAAAACCCCAAATCGTGTTAAAAAGTAACCTTTATATCAATATCTATATCCATTAACCAAGATATATATAATTAGAACATTTATAACAACCCTCTGTTAACAGGGAAAATAAAGTAAGAGGGTTGGTAAACCAAGTGGAATGAGATACTCATACCACCAGGGGTCCATATCTTCGATCTAGTAATCTAGTAACTAACAATAGAGGTCCGGATGTTTAGAATTTATCTATGAGGATTTGAAATAATGAATGAATATCATGTTTCAACTATGGTTTAATTTTGGTGACTGTTAGAGTTTAGGGTTAGTTTAAAACTAATTTTCAAGAAACATCAAATGATTTTCACAAATTTCTCATCTTGGGCCCATGTTTTCCCCAAATAATGCTCCAAAACTGTGAATATATAATATAGGGGTCCATGGTTTATCCTATGATGGAACATGGTTTTAAAAAACACAATCCAACCACATAATTAATCTTTATCTATGGTGAATGGATTATATGTCCATAACACAATATTTTGGATAATTGTATGCCAACCATTCACTTCCATTCTCAATTCATTTTTTTCTATTTTCACCCAAACAAAACCCATGGTAAAATACAACCAATGTATACTCAAGAAAAGAAAATAATAAATATGTAAAATCTATCCTCAGTTATCTCCTACAAGGATGGGGTTTCACAAGATATGAATTTCGTAAACCATTTATTCAACAACATCCATATTAATCGTGATAAATGTAAAATGATTATAAATACATATTATTAGTACTTGTGAATTCTTGTGTAAAATGATTTATAAACATATATTCTTATAGAAGAGAACTAGACCCAAACGTGACTATGGTAATAGGTGGTATGTATCATCTCTATAATATATATGAGTTTAAAATCACCCAGAAATATCTCTAGGTGTATGAAAAGGAATGTGTTCTTAAATGGGAAGGCTTTTACCAATCCTATATAAATTTTAAAAGTGTATTTCAAAATTTGATAATGTTACTTCTGACTCATGTGCATGGAATTTGTAGATGTACATTAATGATGTCCCGAAGTTGTGTTCTATAAGAGTGGAAATGGAAATACTATAGAGGCAGTACGACATGGGATACCAATTGATCCTATAATAGTTATAGATATAGAACATTTTGTTTTAATAGACAAATGTTTTTAAGCACAGTTTTGTGAGGGTGTCTTGTGCTTCATGTAGTCTATTTACGGAGAACTGCATCTTTCCCAAACATTGAAAGAGTTGAAGGATTATTTCCCACAACAGAATAAACCAATTTTTCTAGGGTACGGTTGGTCAAAAGTTATATATTCAAGGATAGGGTAAATTATATATATCTGTTAACATCTCTACACATCTAATAATATGATGGTAAAGCTATATACGTATATGTTCTATGATTTCAGTGAGATATTTTGGTATGTTATTCCTAAAATAGATCATCTTTAGTAAGTTTTGTGGAAATAATCCCATATGGGATTATAGGGATACTTCTATCACAAGGCAGTGACAGATGATTGATCCTGATAGATCATATTTAGGGAGGAGGGAATGTTATCATTTATGGATTATTTGGCATGTTTTATTAAGCTCTATCCCTCCATACCTATTCTGATGGGTGATGATTTATCTTATGATTGCATATTCTAGGATGGTCTCTAGAACAACATCCACTATTAGGTGAATTTATATCAGTTGAATACCATTTCTTGAATTGTTAATCAAGTGATTATCATAGAGGGTAACATAGAATCGGTTGGTTGTGCGAGCTAATGTTCTTCAAATCCTAGATCTACTACTTCATAGACTGGTAGTAGAAATTGTCATCTGGATTTTTTGTGTGATGATATTAGCACCTAGAGAGAATATTTTGGTGTTTAGGTGAGGTTCCACCTATGAGGTAGTCTAAGACATAGAAGGATATATATATTAATGGACCTAGTCAACTGATGATCATGTTGTAATATGGGCCATATGTAGTTCTTATACAAAGAATTCCCCCCAGATTCTATTGAGAGTAGGTGAGAAAAGACTCCACATTTAGGATCAGAGTTATCATATTATCACCAGTAAAGGAGTTGTTGTAGAGATAGATCCCAAATCTGAGGTGGTGGCGGTGGTTGTGGTTGTCAGACACAAGTTTTACGGCAATGGATGAGGTGATCTGATTGGGTTATCCAGGGTATTAAATAAGGGTTGTTGTTATGAACTGATATACACAGTGAAATATACCATTGAGGAGTAGAATCCAAGACCTTATTCAATCATTGGTACTATTAAATTATCCTATAGTTTAGATTCTACACTTTTTGATACAATGGATTAATATAGATTTATATATGTTCCCACTGTTGAGATCTTCATGATCTGTGTGTATACATATGATGTCTTTATGATGCCGTAAACTTCATTATATATTATAATGGAGTATTTACATCGGTGCATGGAGTTACCCCTTGAGATTGTAGGGGGTAACTTCATATGGAAGAACATTCTCATTAAGATTAGTGGTCTTTTATATTTTTCCCAAGATGTAATGTTTGGTCTCCTTTCATGATTTTATTGATTTTAATCCTTGACGGGTGTCCTTTACATCAATAGAAGGAGGAGAGTTTATTCATAAGGGTGAATGGGATGTCCATGTGAGATGAGATGAACCTGAATATCAAGGGATGTGTTGAATTAATGATTCAATTGCGAGTTTATATTTTTATGATCAGGTAATTTATTAGGAAAAATTCCCTCCAAAGATTGATCATTTTAGGAACATTTTCCTAGAAGAGTTTTTGGATTACCTCTGCTGATAAAGGTAGAGTTCTATATCATGCTAGTTCTATGAGATTTACCAATATCCATTCCACCTTTCTAGATGAATAATATTTATTTTAAAAATATCATGAGGAAGCTATAGGATATAAAGGAAAAATAATTTATTTGTCCCAGTACTTCTTTGAGGGGTTCACCAGTCCTTTTTGTGAAAATGGTAGATGGAACCCTCAAACTACGAGGGGGTTAACGGAAATTGAACCAGTTGGTGATTTTTAAATAGTATCCTTTTCATCAAGTAGATGATATATTTTATATATCCATGGAGCTATATATCACTCAATGATTGATTTGAGATCTATTTATAATTAGTATCATGATAGAAAACCAGACATACCTCTAACAAGCTAGTGTATCAGGTATGATCTATCTGATTTTGTGGTTATGTCATTTGATCATAGAAATGCACCGATGGACTTCATGGGACCGATGAAGCAAGCATTTTGTTCTTATCTTGATTCATTTTTAGTGGTTTCCATGGATGATATCATTGTGTATTCCCAAAATCTATAGGAACATGCCAAAAAACATGAGGTCATATCAAATAAACTAAGATAGAATCATTTATATGTTAAGATCAAAAAATTTTACTTATGGAAGGATGAAATTATCTTCCCAGGTAACATTATCTTAGAGGAATTATTATCAATTGACCCAGAGAAAGTTATATTTTTGGTTTCATATGAGCTAACCAGGAACAGTATTGAGGTATGATGTTAATTATGGATTTCTATTTACACCATTAATTTCATACAAGACTTCTTATAACAAGAAACACTAATTATGGGATTGACTAATTAGTGAGTGAAATTTTAATTGTAAATAAAATATGACGAAAAATTTTGGAGTTAAAAGGTAAATTGAAATTAGAACTGATACACATTTTATTGAAGAAAAAAAATATATACACTATGTACTGCAATGCATCATGTATCGGGATATGAAAAATTATTATTTAGGTTTATATAGTCATGGTATTCAAGACATGGTAATTGAGGCCACATGATAGTAATTACACAGTGGGATAGTGTGCCTGATGATTAATCTCCTCTTTTATTGAACATATGTGAGGATGAAATTATTCATTCACATGGTCTTGTATGGGTTTTAGTAGACATGCTAAAGGACTTGATTCTCGATTTTCATGATTTATCTTGGGCAGTGCACCAAATCATCACCAAGATGTATTGGGATATTTTTTTACTATTCGCTAGGTATTAAAAGATATATCATTTCATTTCATATGATGTTTAATATGTCATCAAGTGAAGGTGTAACAACAACGACCTTCCTAAATTTTTTGGAATATACCCTCCCATATGTGGAATTGTGTTGATATTGTGATGGATTTTGTGATAGGCATACCAAGATAGTCTCGAGGTGATGATTATATATAGGTTGTTGATGACACACTCATGATGGTCACACATTTCTTTCAAATAATGGAATTCTTCAGTGTTGATGATAATGGAAGGTTGTACAGACTTGAGTTTTTATATCTTCACGGGGTCCCGAATACTATCAATTTAGAGAGTGAAATACGGATTACTTCATGGTTATAAAAAGTTTAATATAGTTATATGGGTAAATAGGTGAATCATATCACATCATACAACCCCTGGACAGATAGCCAGTTAGTGTGAACAATTCAGTTTATTTAGATCATGTTACGATCATGCATCATAGATTTTAAGGGCTATTTTGAGATGCACATACACTTTTCTAAATTCAACTACAAAAATTATATTCTAGATACAATTTAGATGGTTACTTATAATTATTTGATTTTTATTCCATTCCAATCATCCTTGTGTAGGTTAGAGGTATGAGAGGCAAATATCCAGAGATCTCATCTTTTATAGGAGACTATAGTGGAGGTGCAGTTAATTTTGAAGAAAATTGTTAATGCATAGTCTCAAACAAAATCATACATTGATAGTCATATGATACCTCTAGAGTTTGATGTTTGGGGTTATATTTATCTTAGAATTTTAAAAAGGTTGGGAACTAGGAGAGACAGGAGACAGTGTAATCATTCACTTTATTTTTTCAGGTTCTCTGAGATTCTGATGATGGTTGGGGCGGTAGCCTATCGGTTACAGGTACATAAAAGGTACCAATACATGCATGACATCTTCCTTAAATCCAAACATAAAAATTAAAATTAATAACCATCTCATTCCTTTCATCACTAAGAGGTGGAGTTACAGATCAATGCATCCTTTGAGGATCATCCTATATGTATTGTGGATCGTAGCATGAATGTACTTAGAAGTAAATTAGTTAAATTAGTATGGGAGATATGGAATCACAATTTACTACATGATGTGACCTTGGAGAGGGAGGCAGATGTATGATTATTGATGATGGATTTATTCACATATCTAGTGTTACCACCATTTGGATGGGAAATTTTGAAACAACCTACTTTAAGAGGGGATGTTTGTTAGAACCAAATTCTTAATTGAGTTATTTATCCTATACATTCAAATTTTCATCTATGTTAATGGTTATATAAGGACTAATATAAATATCTATTTAGGTATAAAATTCAACCTGGGTGTTTGGGGATGTTTTGGAGTTGATAACACAACATTTGAAGTCAATACTCCAAACTCATAGTTAGTTCAAACTATATGGGTTAGGTTGTATGGATAGATAAAATATCAATGGCATTGGAAAAGTGTTGTATGTGGCCATATAGTTAGACCAAACTCTATGATTTGGCCCGTATAAACATTTAAAAACCTCTATAATTTTTATACTGTTATTTGGGATGGTTTTTTCAAGGTTAGTCAAGCCTTGATGGTAAATCATGTGTGTGCCCCAACTCTAAAGCATACAATACACAATGGGGACAATGTTTAATAATAGTGTGATGAATCCATGAGACCCTATATATTGAGTGAATTTACCAAATTACACCTCCATAATTCTTATTTAAAAACCATTATTTTTTTCTCATATAGATAGTAAATCCAACCCTTTCAGTATAATTTTTTTCCTAATGTAGTATTACTATCAAATATACACCTGAGATCCAATTCAAGAACCATTAGTCTTGTTGGAACTGTATCCCCAAGATATCCATTCCTTTTTATTTGTTACTCTTTTGGTTAGGTATAGCTTAATCTATTTAGCTGCAAGCTAATTTCTTATATTAATATGTTATTCACCAATTATTCAATTTTCTCCTGATCTGAGTCAAATCAGTTGATGATTTTGGATGAGCTATCAACTAAAATCCTACAGTATGTGGAAAAATTTGTTTAAATAAAATTTTAAGTGTTTTTATATGAAGATATGCTACATTCCCAATTCTTAGGAAAGGCCATGAAAATATTTTGATCCTCAATTTCTATATGCCCAATTCCCATTCCTATGTTTAGTATATTAATGGACCACCAAATTTGGATATGATTTGGGATTCCTTAGGGTGTTCTCTTTAACCGTTTTCTAGGATTGTCTAAAAATGATATCAATAAGTGATTTTAATTTTATGTTTAGTTTCAATATGTATTATATATTTTAATTCAAATATTTTAAAAGTATTTGGACTGTTTTCTATATCCGTAGGCATTTCAATATGAAGGATTATGAAGAATCAGATGTGTGTTTAAATGATTTCTACATGAGTCAAATTAAAGGTATACATTATATTCTTGGCCAATTACTTGAATCACCTTTTTAGGTTATATTTCAATGATATTATCTTGGTATTGAATTTGTAATATTAAATGGTCCTATTTAAATGAATTCTCTTAAATGTTAATGAATTTGACACAAGATAATATGCCCTATTTAAAACATGGATGCCTTATCAAATTCCATGAACAGAGTAAATTTTATTCATCTTTATAATTTCTTGTGTGATACTTGGACTCCCTTGAGGACGTCCAAGGATGGACTCTAAGGATTTTCTATTTTTTATGTCTAGGGATACATGGTTTCATCTGAGTTTACCAAGGATTATTTCAAAGGGAATTGATCACGATTCTATAAGTGATACCCAGGCTCCCTTAGATGACGACCAAAGATAAACTTAATTAGTATGGATGGGGTACCACAACTAGAGTGATACCATGGTTCCTGAGGATCACCATGAACACATATGTAGGGTGTTAGATTATAATATACCATGATTGATACATGGACTCCAACACATGAGTTAAATGGATGGGATCATTTTTATTAAATAATAGGGAATTATATTAGATTTCAGATGTGTATTCCATGATAGAGAAAAACATGGATTCAATCAGTGGTTATCTCATTGTGGATGTCCTATTTGGGAATCCATTGATCAAGTTATAATGGTGGATTTTAGGGCATGTACCGAGTGACGAAATATAATATGTAATGAGAATTAATGATTAATATATAATGACTAAAAATGGAAAAGGAGGGAATGTTAAATCTAATATTATCCTTTAAAAGGAAAATGTTTATAAAATACATCCTAAACCTTAATGGATATATTATTTTGAGTAATTTCATTGATTTTTATATTTTTCAAATAGAATATTATATATATATATATATATATATATTTACTAACTAGATATAACAAAAAATCAATGGTTTCATATAGGTAATGTGTCTCACATCATATTAGAGTAGCCTTTGGGTACCCAAAAAGAATATATGATTTCTTTTATAGATAATGGAAATCACCCTTCTACATGATTCTAATTACTACATAGGATATGAGGAACATGGGGTAGATATGAGGCTCATGATAGAAGTTGGGATTCTTTGGAGCTTTTTAACTTTTTCCATGTACTTTAATCCTTCTATGTATACATGTTTTATCTTTTTTAATAGAGACATGTGACATGAATCATTATCATTGTATATAATACTTTGTTTGATATTGATATATAATTTTACAAATTATCAATTCTATTATTGTTATTCAGGATCACAATAAATATCATTTATTAATATTCCATTGTGTTATACTATATTAAGAGGGCATAATCTCCACACAGACACACCCATGGCCCTCACTGCATGAAGTAGCTGCTGGAATTTTGGGAGATGAGCTCAGGTAAATTTGACCAACTGGGCTCAGGGGTAAATTTAATGGGCTTCTGTGTCTTGTAGTTTACAATTTAATCATCACATTCGTTGATGGTTGAACACTCAATTGAGAAATACATGATTCCCACACCTTTATTCAAGATATCATGACCCATCCTATTCAAATCCATATATATTCAATTATTTGTTTCCTCATTATTGTTAACATATCCAGATCATTTCGACACATAGAATCCACAAAATTGTTCATTTTCCCCTAATACTAATGTACTGATTAGAAAAAATCATTAAACACCACCAACCACCTCCTCTATTTTAGGTTTAACTCATTATATGTGAATACATGCATTAAATTATTTTCATAGGTATATATATCAAGAATTAATATTTAATGATAGTTAATATTTATATTTAATTAAAAATATTAAAAAACTACCTCTAAATAATGATTTGGGTTTTTTTTAAAACATCAACTATCATCTAAAATAAGAATTCACCGTGCCAATATTCTTGGGAAATAATCAAAATCCCAACTTTATTGCATTATTGTATGTCACATATCCTTCGTTATGATAGGTAAATGTATTCATATGTGTTCATACTAATATTATCTTCAATTATACAAATATTCCCTCACATTAATGTTTCTAGATGATCTTGGATCATTTCTTATTTAACATTTGGAGGGGAATAGACAGTCATGAGATTTTATCCAAAAACCATTTATAATATCCAAGCAATCCATGAAAACTATATATCTCATTCATACTAGTTGTTATTGGGAAATGTTCAATATACTCCATATGTTGAAATAAAAATATGATATCCTTTGAGATTATATGCCAGATAAATCATACATTTTATTGAAAAAATTCACACATTATAAATTTTTCATACAATTTATCATTATATAGGATATTGATTATAATTCTCAAGTGATATTCCAGATCATACTGACTATATTAATATATAATGCTATCATTTATAAGTATGACAACAAAATGATCAAGGTAATCTTGAATGAATCTTTTAATTAAATTATTATTGATGTGGGGGGGATTAATATGGATGAATGGAATCATGATATATATATATATACATCCTATATATTATTTGTAATGATATCATTGGTATAGCCCCTCTCTTTACCAATAATTAATGACATCAAAAATGAATATCAACCATGGAAAGATATTAAGCATTTAAAGTTAATCAAAAATGTCATCAAGACAAGGTATTGGTAACATGTTTTGGGATGTAATCTTTTTCAACTCCTGATAATTAATTTAGAGTCATTATAATAAATATTTATTCATTAAAAATGATACACCTCATAGAGGCACACTAGGTCGAATGAATCCCATTTCACATTTCTCTAAGTGTTTATTCGTCAATTCAGCCAACTCGATCTGGTCCATTTTATAGGGAGTCTTCGAAATTGGTAAAAAATAGGGTGTAAGTTATAGTGAAAACCCAACATCATATTTCACTAGAAAAAAACAATTCTATTTCGAAGGATGTTGAAAAACTTCAAAATAATAGTCATATAATATATTTTTCTTTTCCCTCTAGCATTTTGAGAATAAAAGCACTTATGAATATAAACCAAGATCTATATAATGGGTTTTATTTCATTTGTTTTCTCATATTTATCAACATATAAGTAGATGATAATAGTTTTTTTAATATAATCAAACATAATTATCCTTAATTTGAAAATGATATGGGTTTTAAGTAAGGAAATGTAATCCACACAAAAAATAAACATAAATCAAACAAATATATGAAAATGAGTTTTTAAGGAAACACTTTCTGAATAATTTTGACTCGATTGTAATCATATATATGAGATGAAATCATCATTCCATTATTGGATTTCATTTGTAATTCAACATATAATCAATTTGGTAGAATCTTGAAACCCATAGATATTTGTTTTGATATAAAAGAGTGTGTATATCCAAAATAATATATGAAATATATTTTTTCTGAATGTGGTTGATAAGTGTAACTTTCACCATGTTGTTATCGAACCCTAATTTAAAATGTTGATCACTTGAGAATTCCCATTATTTCTAAAATGAATATGTTTCTATCATGCGTCATCACTGTTAACTTTCTTATTTGATCAGGTGTTAGCGTAATTCCCAAACTCCATTCATTTGAGACACTAAAGTGTGTGATGTTCATTATATGTAAAATTATTTTTATTTCTATAATTAAGATAGCTTATTGTTTTATAATTATAATTATTCCACTTCATATCATTCCTTTCAAAAATTTAATGTTTTTAATCCCCTTAAGGAAATTTTCATTATTTTTTCTTTCACACTTTGACCATAAAGGATGTCGTATACTCTACTATCCCTGAATTTTTGAGATTCCATATAATTCCACGTTTATTTTATAATAATATTCAAGAAATATTTGGTCAAAACCAATATCAATTACCACCATTATATCAAATAAAATTATTTATCCATATCTATATAAGTATTATATACCAAAATATCTTTTTAGAATCATATTTATACTAAAAAGAGTAAATCATCCATAATTTCATGTTGGATAATATTACTATATACAATCCTCAAAATTCCTATAATATTTTTCAAAATGGTACTAATAGATTCATTATAATTATTATTTTTTAAAATGTAAGAATTCAACATTTTCATATGACGAATATGTGGAACGTAATTATCAAAAAATAATATCATAAACAAATTTTAGTCCATGGATTTTATTTATTTTTATTTCCACATTTTATAAATTATATTCCACCCATAAATAAAATTATTCATCCAAATTATAGACTAGAAATATAACATTTTCATGATCCAATCAGATGGAACATAAAATATATTTTTAGTGGTGTTGATCAACTT
Source organism: Viscum album (assembly GCA_963277665.1). Lineage (NCBI taxonomy): Eukaryota > Viridiplantae > Streptophyta > Magnoliopsida > Santalales > Viscaceae > Viscum > Viscum album. The sequence continues at coordinate 1,801,288,944 of OY728157.1, forward strand.
CATAGAAACAAGTGGATCAGTAGAGGAACAAAAATAATGTGCATGTTTTTCCATGAATGAATCAATCAAATGTTTCTCCCTAAATGTATCATTTATATGTTCATAATTATTCATAGATAGAGTATGTTTTGTGATTATTGAAATGATATTTTTTTCTATATCCCATTATGTTTGGATTCACATGAAGAAAATCATTTCATTTTCTATCACATTTACCATTAACAAGGTTATGTTAGGTTATTTCCATTGAATAAAAAAATGTATGAAATAATAATAATGGTGGGTAGTGAAGTAGACATAAAATATCATATATAAAATTTCAAAATTACCAATATATTATTTCTATCATGGAAACCATTATTTTAAACATGTTATTTCATAGTTATTATTCAATTCCATCCTGAGTGTTCACATTGATTTTATTAATTTCCAAAATATATCCTCGAGGAGTTTCATAGCATGTATGCTACAATTCCCTTTATCATTCACTAATTGATTATCTACTTCAACCCCAATGCATCATTTTCATATTTATTACTCTGTGTATTAACTATAATAGATCAAATCCACTTACAGAATCCCAAAAAATATTTTATTTCTTCAAACAAATCACACAATCCATTAAAATAAATATATTAAATTTTACAATACATTCACATACCATTGGACATATCCCCATTGTTCTCATGAATGCTACAACATATTAATTTGTGAAGGATCTAATAACAGTTATAATAACCCATTTTTTCATTCATATATATAACATCATACTATATGAATATTCATTACATAAAAAATGATCCTCGCTAGAATCATATTGGTCCAGTGCCATTAGAAACAGATAATCATAAACAACTAGTACATAAGGGAACTAAATCATAACATAAAAATTTCATCATAAATATAATCATTCATAGACATAATATACCCATTATAATTCTTCATAACTATTGGAATGGTAACATTAGAAAGAGTAGACTCATATTCTCGATAAGGTTAAGAAAGGGAGCTATCAATAAGAAACATGAGCATAAGGGTATAAGGGAATGAAAAAATCAGTTGAAAATCATACCATACATATAATTTATCATATAAATGATTTATGTCATAAATCACGATACTTTAAAATACTAAAATAATAATGAAATCAACATACACACGTTATGATTGAATTATTTTTACAGAAGATATAAATTTATGATATAAAAATAATCCTAGAAAATGTTATGTCTTGAATACCCCCTAGTTCATTCATAACATATTATATTTGGAATGAACCCATATAATTATTTTGGTACTAGGATAGTATCCCATGTACCCACTTTTCATATTGGGAAAACCTGATATGTATGTTTTTTTTTCAAGATTGGGATAACCTCTTTCGCACCCATTGATCTCACAGAAGATTAATCATTACAGAATTCAGTGAACAGAGCCATTTGTACGTGCCACTAAAAAATGAAAAAAATACATTTTTGTTCCATAAGATCATAAAATGTTCATCATATTAAGACCCATTAAAAAAATAAATTATTATCAAAATTTTAACATATAATATCCCATTGAATAGAAATGAGCTTCATAAAAAATATTTCATCATAAACATAAATATTTTAGAGATAGAACTTGTACAATATCATTGGATCATATCATAAATAAATCTAATGTTAGATCGATGTATTTCATCATTGATAGAAAATTATTTTTAATGATCAATTATATCATTTCAAGAGTAAAACACCTTTTCCATTTGGAAATTAATTATTTTAAATATAAAAACCTCTGAATAATAAATGAAAAAAATTTCTTTTAAAATAAGAATTGAAAATTTTAATTTATATTTTAAATAATTCTCAGTTAATTAGAGTAAAAAATATCATTCATCAGGAAGATGCTAAAAAATATTTTTGTCACATTTTTTATAAAAAACAGAATCACCTCATTCATAAAGTGAAAATAAGGTTCCATAGAAACCGTTTAAAAAATATTAAATAATTGTTAAATTTATATAAAAAATTATTTTATAATAGTAAATTAATTTTTTTAATCATTTTTTGAACACATGGACATGGAAGAAAATGGATTTATGAATAAAGTGGCAAATAAATTCAGTTTTCTTAAATAACAACCTATTGGAAACATGGTTAAACAAAAAGAGATTAAAATTAATGAAAAAAAGTATTTACATGATATGAAATTATTAGGAGAGTATTCATGAGTTTATTAAGAAAAAGATTATTATATTTCATCAACAAAAACATAATCATAAAAAATCATGATAAAAATGTTATTGTTAAATAAAACCTTTATCATTTTGGGTAGCTTTTGAATCACAATTCCCATGAAATAAATTACTTTTTATAGATATATAAATCCACATAACTCTCATAATAATCATTATTAAGATATATATGGTTAGTATAGAAACCTTATAAAGGAAACATGTGGTGACTATTGAATGTGTCTCAAAAAATGATTGTGGGTCAAAAATATCATACATCAATTCTAGAAATTATTCATAGACATTAAAAACTCATTTATAATAAATATATATTATAAATATATAATATAATGATATTCATAAATATAATACCATATATTATTTACTTATGAACTATTTATTTCTTGTTTATTAACAATTTCTTGTTAAAAAATCATGTTTCTTGTAATGATTTCATTGTATTTCATATATGTTATTGTCTATTTTTTGGTTCATTAGTTTTTATCATGGTTCCATAATATATATATATATTTCACTTAATAAAATTATAATATATTTTTATTATATATTTATCATTATTATTCCAAAAAATATTGATAATGAAGATGAATTACACAATTCTTATAGATGGTAGGTCCTATGTACACCTGAAGGAAGTTTATATTTTCCAAAATGGTGAAAAGAAAAAATTTATATAATATATATCCATTAAAAAATAATTTTTATTCGATAGATTTGATATATATTCCTTAAATAAATCCTTATTTTCATCTATTTCAAAATAAAATTAAAACGGAATCACATTTCTTTTTTGAGGTGGTAATCCACACATATGCATAAGCTACATTATCATTTTCCTATTGGTTGTAGGGTATAAAATTATATGAGAGATTATAATTATATAGGTGAATTTATTTAAAGAAATATAAAATATATATATTAAATCCACCATTATATCCAATAATGAGATGCATTGATGGAAAAATAATTACCATGGTTTTTTAGGCAGTAATCCGCATAACAAACGGTCAACGGTTTATTTTCCCATTTAAAGGAAGTGATGATGTATATAGGTTATAAAATATACATAATAAAATCTCTATATATTTAATATAATTATTTTATTATATCATAATATATTATTGATATTCTAAATATGTTAATGAAAACAATTAATAATGCATAATTAAGAGAGATAACACTTATTTAGAAAACCTATATAGGTTATCACCAAAAGCCTTCATATGTGAACCTTGTAATAAAAATAATTCCTCTATGAAATTTTTTAAAAAGAAAATATGTTAATTTTTCATTGATTTTTATCATCGATAATTCATTGTTTGTCTGAAGTTTATAAGATAGTATATTCAATTTTATATGTGGTGCAATGGTCACACATGGAAATTACGAAAAGAAAAAGTTATTCCCACATTCTAAATAAGAAAAAATTTATAAATAAGTAATTTTATAAGATTATATTATATAATTTATTAATATGTCCATCAAAAAGTTTGTTTACGCATTTTTATGTGATTTTTCGCTTTTTTTGTTCCACCCGTAGTAGACAAATTCTAACCATAACCCTATAAATTAATTTTTATTATTTTTACTATAAAATATAATAAAATATTTAATTTATCTAAATATAAAATAGTAATTATAATGATATAAAATATTAAATCCATTTTTCCAAATTCATTTTAATGAAGTGGAAGAATTTGATTTAAAATTAAAGTTATATACTATATGAAAAATAATGTTTTCCAAATTAAAAGTTTTATTAAGTATTAGATGTTTTTATATATAAATAATCAAGATAAATAGATTAGAATTATCTACTTTATATTAATCTTAATTTAATTCAAATATTATTTCAAATAATCCATTTTAAAACAAAATTGTAATTTTTAAATTCATTTAATGAAAATATATATTTTTTTAAAATCGTCATTTTTCACAATTCATTAAAAACATTATTGATTTCAAAAAACAACTATATATGCACTATACATAATATGGACATGTCTATTAAAAAATATAATTTTATTATTTCCAAATAAATTTCATAATAGTATAAAAAATGTATTTTCGATCATATAAAGAAATAACCCAAATACAAGTATATATTTTTCAACATATATTATATATCTAAAAAATTAATATATAATATAAAATATACTATTATCATATTCATTATTCCAAATTTAACTACTATTTAATAATGTTAATTTTTTAAAAATATTATTTTTAATAACAAAATGTGGTTTTTCACTACTTATTGATGCATGAAATTTATGATATTGAAGAAAATAAATAAATATATTTTTTTTAAAAATTAAATAATATGGGTGTGTTCAAATAATAATTGGAGAGAATTTCTCATTAAGATGAAAATAAATCCATCATTGAGACATAAATATGGTCATAAAACAACATGAAGCATAAGGTTACATGGATCATCAATTAGAATTAATAATTTATTTTGGAATGATGATTTATGAGAGACCACATTAGTATCTCCATAATAAAGAAAATTTTTAATATTATTAATATATGATTATGAATTCCCTCAATTATTTTACTTATCTTGGATTTCAATTACATCACCTCTGATTATCATGAAAATCCACCATCTAAGGTATGCACACTAATGGGATTTTCATGGCCGTTTTCATCATGTAGCATCGTAGGAGGGCTTGATAATTGGGTGCCAATATAAGGTACTAGTGAAAATGGATACTGTATACCTAAAATTATAGAGTGAAAGAGACTATAATAAAGAAATTAGTAAAGGAAATTCACCCCTTGTATAGGCCTTAGGGTGTTTTTTACATAATGAAATATCATATGTGATTGTTCATCCAAGAGAATAGCCTTGGGTGACTGGTCACCAAGTTTATGGTAATGGGAAATGGGTTTCACATGTAGAATCTCTCTGTTGACTTGTATCCCATGTGAATAAATTTAGAGTATCGGTGACCTGAGTGTAGTTACCTTTTGAATGGGTCTTCTATGTGATGTTTCTTGGGAGATGGTTTTCTTAGTTATCAACCTTGGGGGATGTGATGCGCAAGTTGTTTGGCTCGAGGGATAGTCCACACTAAAGATGTGTACTAGTATAAGGGTCTCAAAATTGTATTACTATATATTAATTCTCCTTTGTGATTAGTTGTAATTATGTATTACCTTGGGTAAATCATGCACAATCATTTTAATGTGATGATTTCTTGTCCTTAGTGTTTGAATAGTTTGCGTAATGTATCCCTTCTGAAAGATCATCTAAATTGGATGACTCTATTTTGAAAAAGCTTAATTAGCAATGGGTATTACTTCCCTAGGGTAAATGAAGCCAGTTTTTAGGGACCCAATATAATGATATATGAGTTTCCATATCTCATTTAACCTAAATATGGGAATTACTTTCTCTAGATATTATAAAATGATATAAATTTATTAGAAAGCGAGAGTAAATGAGCTCATGGAGGTTATGATATATTTATAGTCTATGTAGGTGGATTAGGGGATGAAACATGGGGAAATATGAGTTATGAATATGGTTCATGGGAAATGTATACTTACTACAGATTCACTACATGCATGTGGTTTGGGAGATGTAGTTTGGGTGCACTTAGGGGACCCTGGGGGACGTATCTTGTGTTCACCCCATTGTTCTTAGTCAATATATTGTATCTTTCCTCAATGAATATTTACCATTTTGATTTTTATCATATTTGGGAAAATCAACCACCAACAATATGGAAGGTTCATGGTCAAAATATTTAATTATAATATTTTTTTAGTTTTAATAATTCCCTGAAAACAATCTATATAGATGAAAAAATATCATAAAATCATAGAAAATTATTAAAATATTTAAATAATTGAAAATCCCATTCTAGACTAAAATTGTAATATTTTTCTTCATCCAACACTCTGTTAAGGGGTAATTAGTTATTTTTACATTTTTTAATTAGAATTTATTATATAATATTTTGTGGAGACGAATCTAGAATCTAAGACACACCATTTTATTAAAATTAATTCTAACTATTTAAATAATATTTAAATTAAGTCAAATTATGGGAAAATGAATAATTAATCCTATGTTAGAAAATATTCTACTGCAAAATTGGTGTGTTTGTAAGTGTGAGAAATAATACACATTTAGGTAATCATAAGAACTGAGTTAACCCCATGAACAACTAGTCTTTATATGCATCACTAATAAAAAAATTACAAAAATAAAATTCAACATACATTATCATAAATTATAATTATATTATAATCTCATATTACAAATAAATATAATGCTTAATTTGTTTATTCTCATAAAAAACAATGATTATTTATAATTATATATATACATTATTTTTAATCTACGAATATTAATTGGAGCATGTGAACTCTTCCCAATTTGAGGATCACCCAATAATGGAATCAATATTTAGTATCACGGTCATTTAAGAGGATGACCCTATAATCATGCAGTAGAAAATTTATCCCGCCATGTTCTATATATCTAAACCCATATACCCTATAGGTAGTGAATAGTGTAATAATAAAAATTATATAAAAAAATTACCAATATTAACTCATCCCTTGATAGTTTTATATCATGAAAATTTACACTAGATGAACTATTTTGAGTTCTTTTATAAATATACATCCTCAAAGATCTCATACAATAAATACTAGTATAATTAAATTCTCTATTAATTAATTTATATAGATGGATCAAAATATCACTTATACCTCATGAAATATTTTTTTTGAAGGAGTATATTTTTAATATTACATTCTATTTCAAAATCCTAGAGTTATGGGAATGAAATACTATAAACACCCTGGTGAGTCATAATTTATCAAAATCTTGTGATAATTTAGTAATCCATTACTTAATTTAATTAGATTATGGGAATAAATACTCATAAAAATAATCAAGGGTAACTACTAATGTTAGTTTGCGAGAATATAAAAAAAATTCATTCCATTCAATCCTATATCAGTGGTAATAGAAATGGAAATTAATGTAGTATTTTCCTCAATAAATATCCTCCATCAACTAATCTGAAGCATAATATAATGTAAAAGAGTAAAAAATAATCGCATCCCCCAAATCAAGTATCACGATTATATATAATATAATCCTTATCAAATAATACTCCACATTTTTTATAAAATCGTAAATGAATTTATATATTCTTATCAAATTTAATGTTTGTAGTAATTTATTAATTGTTATGTCTTAGTTGTTAAGTTATTCTATTAATTAAATCATTGTCAATATCGATTCCCACTATATGTTTTATATCCGTCTCACATAATGTGGTCTAGAGAACTATCAATATATCATCAAAGAAATTATGGATTATTTATATATTTATCAATTATTCCACAACATTTATTAAATAATATCAAATCATCATTCTCATACTTCAAAATCTGTCTCACGTCAACCATTGTATATTTATAACCAAATTAAAAAATTATTCCATAGTTTTTATGATATGTATTAAATCATCATTATTTGAGTTATCCTTTTAATTTTATACACTCCATCATTATAATTTAATACCATATTTAAATAAAAAGTCTTCTAACAAATTTTTTTTAATGAAGTAAAAGTATTTTTTTAATTAAGAAATTTATTGAGTTTCAATCGTTATAACAGAATTAATAATCCCCATTTTTTATTTACAATTACTCTTTTACTAAAGTTATAAATTCACATAAGTCTCATGTTATTTATAAATATAATAATTATTGATATATTTCAATTTTTGATATATTAATTGTATATCCTACCCAATTTAATTTAAATTCATTATTAAAAATCTTTTTATTTATGTAAACAAATCACATTAAATTAATTTAATAAAAATGATTTTTATAGGAAAATTTATTTTAAAAAAATATATTACTAGGAGAATCAATAATATTTTTATGATTTCATTAATTTATTAGAAATAATATTCAAATATATTTTAATAATTTTAAAACCTTTCAAATATCATAATTCCAATTATTTATGAAGAATTCAATTACAATTTCAATATAAATATTGTGAAAACATATCCATATGGCCTCATTATGAAATGAATTAATATTTAATAAATATCTATTTGTATCATTAATATTTAAATTCTATTATAACAAATCATTATAATATTTATATTATATCATTCCTAGTTAACTCATCATCATAATTAATCCACCTTATAATTGATTTTCAATATCACATCTTTATGATGTTAACATCAAATATAATTAATCATCTCATAATAAATATTAATATTAATTAATAATAATATTTTATTTTAGAAAAAAAATATATATTTGCATCCATTTTAAGTAAATCAATTCACTATAGAGAAATCACACTGTTTATTAAATTAATTTCCAATGTATAGATACAATTCATATATCATAACATTGAAATACTCAAATGAAAATATAAATTTTTATTTTAATGACAAATTTTTTCTTAATTATAAAAATAAATACCATAATTCATCAACCAAACATCTCTATAATATCACAAACAAGATTCAATTTTTAGGGTTGTATATAAATGTCTATGAAAATTTTTGGTATATACTAACATTCCCCTCAATCCCTCACTACAAGTCTAGTATCTCTACCAATTAGTGCATTCATCAAACCCCTCCCCAATATTCCCAACATAAATACAATGTGTCACATTCATACGCATAATATGATATATGAGATATATAAATTAAAAGGACCATGTCAATTTATAATCACTCAACTATTTCACTTCATGTTATCACTTCTTGTCATATAGTCACTTAGATCATATAGTTGTGATATCACTATTCATTAAACATGGTACACATACCCCAATATGAAGATGAGTAAGTACTTGTGTTTTTCTGGATTTAGTGATATTCTCAACTACATATAAACTATTTCATATTTAAATGATAAATATTCATGAAATAGTTTTTTTAATATTTCATGGTGTATTTATACTCAAATTGTGAATTTATGAAAATCTAAATACATGAATATTTTTTGGTTGTTGTAATTTATTTGTCAATTTTTTATGGATATATATTTTAGAATGAAAAATAAAATTGGTTTAAAAAATGAAGATACTATTTTTTAGTATTTAAAAAAATCATTAATTAAATGATATTATTTATCACAAGTTTGACCGACTACAATTTAATATTATGGAAAAAAACAAATCTCTGATGGATGTGAGTTAGTATATAAAACAATATATTGATGTTTTAACACTTCACATAGTTTAATATGGTCTAATTAGATTATAAGTCAATCTCATACATGAAAACCCAATAATTGTTAGTTTAACAACTAATTCTATGTTAAAAATATTTTTATAATTCTTTATCATAATATAATATAATGACATATTTAAAACATTAAACCCCAACTAAATCTTCCATAAATTGTAATCTATGTTAAATTTAATTAAAACATTAAACATGAGAAAAATATTTTTTTTAAAACTACCACCAAAGAATATTTCATCATGCTTCAAATTTAACTAAAATAGTAATCAATGTAATAAAGAATGCTTTATGTCATTATATATATAAATGACTATTGTAAAATAAATATATTTAATTTATGAAAGAAAATATAATGCATCAAAACCCAAATATTAATAAATAAACCTATAAATTAATAATCAAATAAAAATATAATGGTTTTTATTAAAACATTCAAAAACATAAATTATTCTAAAAATCAAAACTCGAGATTTTTCAAAATAATGAAAATAATCATTGTTTCATTAATAAAATTAAACCATACAAATTATTAATATACCTACAATAATTGTGATACTAAATGGATGAAACTAATAATTACTTACCAGTTAACTATAGTATGGTTTTTAATATTTCAAATAGATGTTATTAAAATACATTATAGTGTATAAATAAATCCAAACACAACCATCATAATCTCCAAATAATTTTTTATGTGTTCAGAAATAATGAACCCTTTAGTACCATATGCCATTTTATATTTTCAGAAACCAAAATATATATATTAATTAATTTAAAATTAAAATCACAATATTTTTCAACAATATCACTAAGAACATTATATTGTCATTTAAAATAAATTTTATGTATAAAAGGATGCATATTTTATGTTGATTTTTTGTAAATGGTGATAAAATATGTCACATGATAAAAAATATATAATAAATCATAAAAAAATTATCCAAGTATTATAATTTATATATATTTATTATTTTTATAATATAAAATCACAAACATAGAGTTCGAAATCAATATTAATCATTACTACCTCTTTATGAGTCATTCTGACTATCTAGATCTCCACTCCATGATTCTGTTATATGCATTAGAATTTATTTAAAATTTTAAAAACATTATATTTATGTATATATCATTATATTTATATATATACTATATTAATGTTATAAAAAATACTTATGATATAAATAGTTTTCATATTGTGAAATTTACCTAAATAATTAATCCAATAATCAATGTAACTACAATAGGGACATTACTTATTGTTGTATAATATTATTCAAGTAAATATTTTTATTAAATGAGGTACTTTGTGTTGTAAATTGTTATTTAACTATCATATATTCAGGTTGTGATCTTATTTACCTATATTTAATTTTTCACAACTAAAAAATCCATATGATATTTCGTAGTGTTGAGGACATTATATCATTGATTAGATGTAGTAATTGAAGTGTTTTCATATTTCCTACAAATGTCCTAGGATATGGATGGTTCAGAACACAACCTAGGTATGGGTCATGGATAATTCTTCCTAAAGTTTAAAGAAACATGTTTATCCTATTAAACCTAGTATTAGTGCATTGGGATTATATTAAAAAAAATTATTATTTTTACCTAAAATTAAAAAAAATTATTAGTGAAATAAAATGTAACAAGTACAAGAAATTGTAAATTTATGTAACTCATCATCTCTTCCAGCTTCATTCTCATAATTTTCATTGGATATGAAATTTAAATATCATTAAACTTTAATTTTGTGGAATATATCATATTAGTAAATTTTAATATATGGACAAGAGATAAATAATTATTTAAATATAAAAATAAAATAATAATTAACATATAATTTTGTTTTTTAAATGACTACCATTTCATGTATTTTTCTCCCAAAACTTATTGAACAATATAAATGAGGTCTAATTTATTTCTCTCATCCTACTATATATTTATTTTTTAATTCAAAAAGGTAAATTTCATGTAGTTTAATAAGATTTGTCTAAATCAGTACAATCATTCTAGCCATCGAAAGCTTGATTTTGCCGATAACATTCTGAGGGTGCATTACCGATATCCTTTGGGTGATTTCAACATCCTGGGAATCAATGTATTACCCAAGGGAATGGTTTCTCTTAACAATAAGAGTATGAAAACAATATTATAATGGGAATGACATGTTCATATGTTTCATTTACATGATAAAAAATTATCAATTCAACATTAATCTACTAATGAAAATTAAAAACAACAATATATAAAATCTTAATTAATAATTACTCTAATCCCAGTCACATTCCCCTTAAAGAAGTTTCTAATTCCCCAATCTTATGTCTTTTGATTGGATACCCAAATATATATTACACGACCAATTTAATGTAAAATGCCTATTTGTAAGATATGATTAAAATGATATAAAAAAATAAGAATACATCTTTGAAACCATCATTCCCCATCCAATAAAAAAAATTCAATTTTTAATCAGTAGTTAAGCACAAAACTAGAACCTAAAATAGAAATTATAATGATATCGGTGAGAAATATCTTAGTAAAAAATCCAAGTGGAACCACACATCGTGTTTTATTAATTAAATGAAATATACATTTTTTATATTTTTAAATACATTATACTAATATGGTTTGTAGTTAATTTCACATAACCCCAGTTTTAGTATTTTCATTCATTTATAAAAATTATTTTTCGTGTCTTTTTACATAATATATCATTTGGGATGATTTCTCACCAATGGTCATATTTTCAAATAAACCAATTTCAAACACCATTAAAATGAGATTTTAAAGAGATTTTATTATTGAAATTTAAAGGAAAATTAAAACGGATCATAAAAGAATTAAATGTACATAAATCATAGGTTTTGTAAAATAAAGAATCAAAAAAAGGAACTCTTGTTGGAAATTATTAAAAAAATTAATGGAAAAAGATCCCAATGGGTAACTAAGGGAAAGAGATACCAAGAGAATACTTCACTTAAATGAAGTCAAATTTAATTTTAACTAGTCAATATCCAGTAGAAATAGTACACTAACAATACTTACATGGTTAGTGTAAAGGGATCCCATTATTTCTAGGTTCATGACCTAAGAACATGGGGTTCCCATGATGTTTGAACAATAATAGATACCATATATAATCATAATTATAATATCACTCGGATATTGTTCAATTATAATAATGATAAAATTTATTAATAAAAAAGTAGTGAATTTAGATTTTTATCTTGCTGCCTCCCCAAACAAGAGACAAATTTAAAATTAAAATCCAAGGGTCCCAATGAAAATAGTCCAGGTTTTAAACATTTATTTGAAAGGTTCCAATTATGTATAATAACTTATTTTTGCAAATCATATATAAACACATCTCTGAAACTAACTTGATTAACCCATATTAAATTCCAATATCACCTCCATCGTCATACTCATATACAATTACACAGAAAAATTGATATATATATATACAATGTATTGTGAAAATCCACAAATTGTAATTATAATTTGGGAAAAAAATAAACACGCACACAAATATATATATATATATATATATATATGTTTGTGTGTGTGTGTGTCTATATACCTATGTATATAGATGTAACTACTAAATGTGTCATAATTCATTTTCAAGCCACAAATTTTTTAATTAAATAAAATTATTCAAATAATCCATTAATACATGGAATATTAGATATCATTATATTATCCAAGTAAAAATACATAGTTAATTTAAAATTCCCTTTTATGATCTATAATACCCTTTGAAAAAAAATATTATTTATTTATGTTTTATATATTTTCTTTTTCTCAAATACATAGTGGGAGAAATTAATTAATAATGTTTTAATTAATTTCAAAACATTATGAAATTATTTGAATTAGAAAAAAATAATGTAAGGGATTTTTTTCCATTTAAATATTCCATAACTAAAATAATTATTATTACTTGGTATATAATCTATATATATATATATATATAAGTAGTGCTGAAAAAATTATTTCCTTATAATAAGGGGAAATCTTCCTCAAATGGATATAACGTGTCACCTATATTGAAAATCATATGAAGGAGCCTTGAATCATGACTTAAGACCCCTAGTAACAAATAATAGACCCAATTAAACCTAAAAAATTGATTTAAGATTATTCTATGCCATTCATAAAATAAGGTAGAGAATAAAAATATATGAAAAGGATTATAAGATGAAATAAAAATATCACTTGGATCGATTTCACCTGAAAATCTAATGAAGAATCCACCATGATCATAGGAGGGGCGGAGGAGCAACACACATGGGGGTCCTTTAGCTAGTTTCCATGAACAAAATATGTAAAGGGTACATGATCAATAAATTTTGGTAACAATTAAGGTATGAAGTTAAAAACAAATTTAATAAAAAAATCATGCATTTTAGAGTGTGTGGACACACTATTATTCAAATTACGATCCATCTCTATACATCCTTCAAGATTGTCTTTAAAAAACACATGGTCATGGTGAATGATCAGACAAAACATTAACCAACACTGATTAATGGATCTTCAAAAATATAGTATAGTTCCCACATGGTTTCAAATAATTGTACGCTAATTATGTGCTTAAGAAAAAACTCCAGAATTTTAGATACTAAAAATGGATCATCCATGTATTTAAAAATGAGACTAAAAATAATTTGATAATTAAAATAATAAGTTAAAACAATTTCATCATGTGACAAATATCCCAACCATAATTATTTTTCAGTCATTAATATTTTGGATGAATTAGTTGTTTCAAAAAAATGGTTGAATATCTCTTTCTAGCGACACGATTGAGGAAACATGAAGACCTACTGGAATTGACTCAATGATTTATGATTTCATGTCATATATAAGAAATGTACCTAACACAATTTTCAAATTCCTTCATCACCAATAAATATAATGAACTCTAATCCAATGAAGGGCATATCTATGTAAGGGAAAAGGGAGCCTCCCTAAAGAACTATATCAAAATTCAAATAACAAAATGATTAATTTGTCCATGATGAAAAAAACTAACAAATACCATTGTTTAACATCATTCCTTTGTATGGGGTTCATTGGGAAGGAAATAATAAATAGGCATCCAACCACAAAAAAGTACATACATTATTAACGAAATAGGATCACACAAAAAAACATCAATGGTATTCTACCCAAAATATTTTAATAAAAATAATTCACTATACAATCAAGAAAACCATGTACTCTAGGGTAATAACAAGATAAAAAATTACTTTAGTGAAGAAAAAAAGCATCATAAAGTATGTTATAATGTCTTTATATAAGAAAAATGATAGTATATCCAAGAGTTAAAAAACATCATCTTCTTTATCAAGGACCAAGATGAAGAACTAGTTTCGAGAAGAAATAATGTAGATATGGATACACAAAACAATCATTCCTTGATAATAAAAATATGGATATATATATGGGTTGAAAGAGTTAGTGTGAGTGAGAGTGGCCAATGCATTTTCGTCCTAAACACCGACAGTTGGTAAACCCTACCATTCAAATAAAAATTTCCCACATTCGATGCCCTCACACACTCACCCTAGACACCTCATGAATATCATATCTAAAGAAGAACCTCATCACTAGTATATCATCACATATATGAGATAAACCTCCTAAAACAATAAATTCTACTTAAAAGAAAAAATAAGGTAAACCCGAATGGGATATTGAAAAATAGATCCTCTAAGAAACAACAAATAACTTTTGGCTTTGTAAGAAAATATTCAGATGAAAGGACCATCACCAGCATAAAGAGGGTATACATATATAAAATAAAATTAAGGAACCCCCAAAGGATAATACTCACCTATTTAATTTGGGTTATTCATAGAGGATAACGCAATAAAAAATGTAACAAGCCTATATATAACATATTTCAAATGATGACACAAATTAATTTAATGAAAAAAATGTATTCCCCAGTGACATAAATAATCCTTTTAACACAATACCATTTATCCAATCAAGCCATCATTTACATAAAAATACCATAAAAAGTTAAATCCAAAAAAATCATTATTATAAACATCAATCACTAAGAAAACCACTTCTTCACATTAAAAAAATTATTAGAAATTAAAAAATATTATTTATCATTAAATTAATATAAAAAATATATTATTTTATTTAAAGAAACATCACAATTTTTTAATCAATATTATAGTCTTTAAATTCATGTTTTCCCAAATAATATATTAAAAAATGGAATATATATATATATATATATATATATTTAAACAATGTGCAAAAAATAATTTAATAAGTTGTCCAGGAGATTTTGTGTAACCAATAAATATGGCTAATCATACCATTTTCCAACAAGAAACATTCTACTATGGTTCATTAAAAATTAAGTAATTAGGCTCAAAAATTCATACTAAGCCTAATGAGCACACCAAGTAACACCAATTCAATCCCTTTTTCTCCCCCCTAAAAAATCAATTCAGATATGAAAATTAAATAATTGAAACCAAAAACCACAGAATCATATCATTAAATTTAATAAAAACATGAGACTATGAATGTAAATGATCATACTTGACACTTTTCATGTATGCATCTG
The DNA here is from genome assembly GCA_963277665.1 of Viscum album. Lineage (NCBI taxonomy): Eukaryota > Viridiplantae > Streptophyta > Magnoliopsida > Santalales > Viscaceae > Viscum > Viscum album. The sequence continues at coordinate 1,801,305,049 of OY728157.1, forward strand.
TAGTCCCAACGGTCCTAACTTTATTAAATATTTTTCTCAATATAACAATGTATATTGAATAAATTAGGATCAATTAATAACATGTAGCTCTAATTATATTATTCATGAACCAGTCTGAGCTATCCCTCTATCATTTTCTTAATCTAGCCAATGAAATCAATGATGTGTAGTCTTGATTGCTTTGGGGTGGAGTATACCTCCGAAGAATCAATGTATAAACAAATAAAACAATATATCTAAATAAATTTATCAATGAAACATAATAAAAAAGAGAATCACTCATCTATACATTAGATATCCACATCAGAAGAAAATAATAATTTGAATATGAATCCATTAAAACAAACTGATCATAATAATTTTTAAATTCTAAACTAAAACTTATGCTCAAACCCAGTAGCCCAAACTATTAAAAATATATAAAGCCGCCATTGTCATTTTTTTTTCATCGGTAACAATAAACTATTTTGTAAAAAAAATAGTTGTCTTATTTAAAATAAGTGGTGAAGGAGAATAAAAAAACAAAAAAAACATAGCTTTATTCATACAATTGGTCACTATATAACAACAATATATCAATTCTCAAGGAGTGTTTATGAAAAAAAACATAAATATTTTTCGTAGGCCCAAAAATATATCTCTTTAGTAATTATATGTGAAACCGCACTGCATTTTTTGTTATTAAATAAAATACACCACTATGATTGTTTTAAATATATTATATAAAGTAGGTTTTTTGTTTATTTCACATAAAACCCTATATAAGGATTTCCAATCCATTATAAAAATTTATTTTCATTTATTTTAAATTTAAAATAACCACTTTGGAAATCATTTTTCATCTTTAAGACATATTTAATAAAAAACTAATTTGAATAAAATATTAAGTGATCATTTTCATATTTTTTTGTGACAGCCTGATCCCGCATGTATAGAGTTTCTACAAGAAATATTATTTTTATTTTATTATTAAAATGTTATTAAAAATATAATGTAAATTATAATGAAAATAAATTTTTTCGTTACTTGGTTTTTGGGTATTTGAAAAATAAAAATCACAGTATGTGATTTTAAAAATATAATAAATTAAATAATTTTACTTCTTGCAACTAACTCTTTTAAGAAATACATCCATCTTAAAACATCAAAAAAATTTGATAAATTTTTTATATTGGTATTGGAGAATAAACATTCCCAATATTATTTTTCAAAATGGTAGCATAAAATATTTTTTTAATAAATTACAATATATCATTATTTAATATTTTTTTCACATATATAATTATATTAAAATATATTATTCTATAATACAGTTGTAAAAATATTTAATTAATTATTTCCATTAATTTTGAAATAAATATTTTATGAAAAAAAACTGATTTCATTATGTATTTTGAAATGGTGAATTAATTTCTCCTTGAAAATATTTTGAAAACAATAATGTTTTGTTGGTAAAATAGTACTTAATATAATATTAATAAAAAACCTTATTCCCACTAACAATATCACTAGTTTAAAATCATCCACATGAGCACATGGGTTAACTCCTCATCTGATTTTATCCCCAAGTGATGAACTGTATTAACAAAATTTAAATATATTTTATTCTAAGTCATCACCAATTAAAAACACTCCAAAATATTAAATAATTTTTTTTCATAGAAAATAATAATTTTATAACATTAATATTTGAAATAATTATAATAATATATTAGAGAATCCATATTTCTAAAATATTTACATATATTTAAACAAAAATATGATAAACATAATTAAAGTGAAATACTTCATGATTTAAAATGCATCATACGTGTGGAAAAATTTTAGAATATGGCCATATATAATAACATGCATGTCATTTACGTTAATTGAAAATCATGATTCACATATAATGATAATCCTTATCATTAGAAAATATATAGAGAATTATATAAAATAATATCCCATTAAAAAATTTATTTTAATATTAAGTAATTATAAAATATTGTTTTTTATTGTTAAATATTTTGGAAGAAAACCTTGATTTGAGTTTTTTCATATAAATTTATGTTTTAATATAAGTAATAACTTCTATTACTATGAGTATTATGTTTTGAAAAGAAATAAACATCCATAAACTCATTGGTGAAAGAGGTGTCATATATATATATAATGTATGTTCGAAATAGGCTATGAAATGTCGAGATTTAAATAAATAGGACAACTATATATAATTTAATACATGACATATTATCAATAACCGTTATATTTTAAAATTTTTTTAATATTGTTTAGATTGGTGATGCAAAATATATATATTTCATATAATTCATTATAATAAAACACGAGTATTGAAGAATGATATTTTCCAAAAGTTACCATGAATGAAAAATTAGGCCAATGAATGATGATCAGTATTTTTGAATTCATAATAAAAATGTGTATATATATATATATCATCACTTTATGAAATAAATGAAGAAAAAACAAAATTAAAACATATCAATTCTATAAAATGTGTAGTTTGGGTAAAAAGATTTCGGATCAAGATAATAATAGGTTTGGATATTTTTTAATAATTAGGGGTGATACATGAAATAAAATGATTAAATATGATATGTCCACTCAGTTTATATATTGATTTTGTATTTTTTTGTTCAATCATCTACATGAACTTTTATACTATGAAACAAATCGAAATGATTTTGTATATAAACAATAAAAAATTCATTTTCATATTTTAAACTTGTATTAAAAATTACATATATTTCAAACTATGTCACTGGGTTAAAGATGTTTCAAAATAGGGATGAATTTTGAAATAATAATATGAAAATTCCTATTAAATTATATTTATAAGAATAAAATTAAAAATATAATTTGGTCTTTGAAAATTTAAATACAAGAGGACTGAAATAATGATGAATACTATGTACTAGATTTTTCCTACAATCATTGTATAATTATATATTTGGAATTCCAAATTGCTGTTTGATTATTCGCATGTTCTCAATACTATTATGAATTTAACCCCTTTCGAAATGTCTACTAGTTGTGGCCCTTATCGATGATTTATTATTGTTAGAATTCAAATCCCATGGGATCATTCACTTTAAACTAAAAAAATCCCCTTGGGTATTTTTATCCTTATTTCCCAAATCTCCAAGTCTGTTATTCTTCTCTTGTCTCATCTCCAATATCCATATTATCATTTTTTTTATATTTTATAAAAATTTCATATTTATATATGGGATATATAATATCCATTTTAATAAAAAATAATCAGTATTTTTTAAATATAAAATATTCATAATTCTAAATATTATCAAAAAAATAATTATCATTTTTTAGAAATATATATATTATTTGTACTATTAATTCAAAATAAAATTTTCATTAATAATTTTTCTAAAATTACATATTGATTATAATTTATATGAAGGTTTTCTAATAATATTTTCAATAGTTTTTTCCAAATTGTTTAATTCATAATTCTAAAATTATTTATTTATATTAAAAAATATATTATTTCGAGAAAAAATTTCAATAATGAAAATAAATTGATATGTTAACATATATCCCAATTTCATTTAGTTTGAGAAAAAATAATATATTAATATTAAAACATTTTTTAAAAAAAGTATACTAAATTTCTATAAATTAGTATTTTTTAAAATATTAAATATTAATTCAAAAAATAATTCTGGAAAATAAAAATTTAAATAAAATAATATATCATAATATTTAAAAACATTAAATATTTTATATTATGATAAAAAAATATTTCATGAAATAAGTACATTTATATATTATAAACATATCAAATCATCATTCTTAATAAAACTATTATTATTTTGATAAAATAATAAAATGGTATATTATTTCTATGCCCAATTATATAATATTAAATATTTACATTAAATTAAAAAATATTAAATTTCATTTATTAAAATTATAAAAAAAGCAATTTTATAGCAACCGATTACCATTCTATTTTTTTAGGATTTTATAATTTTAACATATTGTTTTAAATAAAAATAATTAACGTTTCTGAAATAATGGATTGACTATAAATCACATGATTTGTAAAATAATGAAAGAATAGTGATAACTTAAGAAATAAATTATTCAATGAATTAACCCTGGGAAAAATCCATAAGGGTCAGTAAGGGTTTGGGAAAACATGGGAATACATTTCTATAATTTAACTACAAGAGATTGTAACACATAACTAGATATTAGAAAGAGTACACAAGATTCACTGGCCTGGCTAAATAAAAGAGGGCCCCCTCGGGCTTCTTTCAACTAACCAAGCATCCTGGGTTCCTATTAAGTTTGAATATTAACATAAACCGCAAGGAATATTGAGTACAACATCTCTAAGAAATTCTATAATTACCATATTAATACAAAATAAAATTATAAACCCATTGTGTATTTAGATCACATGTATAAAACATTATTTGAGAGTCATAATTCAAAATAACCATATAGATTTCCCATTTATAATTAACCACATTCATAAACATTTATTTAGATAGGCGACAACGGAGCTTCATGACTAATTTTAGGAAATGAATTAAAACCCTATTGAGAGACTGGAATTTAGTAATACATTCAAACACACATGATAAATTCCATCATTAATCCCATATATATTTACTCATATATATATATATATGCCATGTATAGAATAAATTCGCATAATCACAAATAAATTTATATAAAATAACATATTTATGAGTACATTTGTACATAGATATAACTACACAACCCTTTGAAATATATTTTTAAGCCACATGTTTTCATTTTTCAATTCAATGAAAATCATGAAGTAATCCAATATTACATGGAAACATATGAATCAATTAATATGTAATGTAAAATTATTATTAATTTATTTATCACTTTTATTATTTAAAATACCATATGAAAAAATAGTTAAGACATTCCCAAGTTCCATTTCTTATTATTTTAAAACATATTTTGTGAAAAAATTGTTAAAATGAGTTTTTAAGCTTCTAAGATTGAGAATTTATTTAAATTGTAATGAAAATCCTGTGAAACAGGTTTTTCCATTCAAATATACCATCAATATAAAGAAAATTGTAACTTTGGGAAAAACATAAAACTTATGAAAATATTGTTACAGAATATATATCCCAAAAACATGGGTGATTCTTTTTCAAATAATGATGAACATGTCACCTTCAATTAATGTCACCAAAATGAGACTTCAATCAGGCCTCACTAACCATAAGAACTAAGAATCGATATTTAGAAACAATAAAAAATCATCCTAGGATTTATTTACAACTCTTCAACCATATGGGAGTGATGAAAAATAAAGAAAAATTTCATAGAATATAGTGGATTACATGGTTGAATATCACATGGGATTATTTTCACTTTAAATTAGATAAGGAATCACATGTAATCGAAGGATAGAGGGAATAGATGAACGCATGGGGCCACCTATGGATATGTTTCCCACACAAATCATGTAAATTAATATAGGGTTCTGATATTTTCTAAGAATATGAGGGAACATCATTAAACTCAATTTTCTAAATGGGGCAGAAAACATGGTCTAGCGGAATGATTAACCAAATATTATGAAACATATTGGATTGATTGGAATCATTTCAAGGGAAGGGGTAGTGGCTAGAAAATATATTCATTAATTGTGAATATTTATTATATTAAAATATATATTCTTTAAAATGATATGTAAATAGTTTCGACTAATTGTGATCAAATAATGTACATCTGAAAAAAATCATAATTTAAAAAATATAAAAAGGGACAACTGAGAATCTATGAATGAGATAAAAAAATTAATTTAATTAAAAAATATATAAAAATGGTATTGTGTGTGATAGAAGTTAAATACATATTATAAATTTATAATTATAATTTTCCAATTTGAAAATATATATTCATTCACACGTTATGTGAATATATTTCACTAACCATATTGCAATTATGAGCATGATCTGAAAGTCAAAAAATTATAAATGATTAAAATGGTCATGGATATTATTCTAAAATCATATTGAATTATTAAACCAGAAAAAGAACATAGTTGGACTATATGGTTAACCCTATCATGCTCCTCCAACTTGAGGGTTTCGAAAATATTCACAGGATGGGTTCATAGGTAGACACACAATTAGCCAACCACATATTTATCTTTCTATAAATTTCAAATTCATTAACATGATATCCGCATTATTTACAGAAAACGTGAGACAATTTTTTACTTATTATAGAACACTGAAATTTCAATACATTAAAAAAGTACAAACTAAAATTAAAAATTGATATTAAATGTAAATAAATAATTTAAATAATAAACCAAATATAGTTGGAGTGTAAAAAATGATGTATACATAATTAAAAAATCAAATTAATTTAAAAGTATATTCTTTGATTTTATGTGGTTCTCATGATGATTAATATCAAATACAAGTATGCTTCCATTAAGTTACACCTTTTGGACCATAATAATAAATCAATTATGTAATAAATAATGAATATTTATGTTATGATATATTCTATATTTAAAATCCTTCCATATATAAACTAAATATTTTAATTTCCATGGAAATGACACATCAACCAGAAAATTTAAATCAAATAATAAATAGGAATCAATTCATTAAAATTATTTTAATTTTTAATATTGACATTAAACTAAATTTTGAATTTTTTTGTTATACAAGTATCCATTATTTTTAATCAAATGGATCATTAATCCAAGTTAAGGGAATATGTCTCCATTAGGACCATGGAATCTGTAGGATCATCATCACAAATGTAAAATAACTAATTATCTAAATAAATTACCCCCACAACATCCTCTTTTGGAACCCCAAAACAATCAAATTATACCTCTATTCTCATACCATTCAAAATTATACCATATAAATAGCTAATTTATTCCTCTAAAAAATATTTTAAACATATGTTCAAAAAATATATTATTTTTATGAAAATATGTAATGCATTTTTTTATGTAAAATTATATCTATAATCATGAACCTTTAATATCCTTATAACGAACCTGTAAAAGTCACTTTCTCCCTAAAAAAATCATCTCCAGTGAAAACCAAGATTCTTGTCATTCTATGATATAATAGATATTTTATAAGATGTTTTTCAAAATCAATCAAAAGGGATCTAGATGGTATGCAAGATAAATTTTCAAGGGATAAAAAGGGTGTTACAGATTCTATCAGTAAGGAGATAAGGGTTTTTCCATATATAACATATGAGTTATTAGTTAGAAAAATCGATGTTGTTTATCGAAGGGTGGACCACCTATCATCGATTAATTAATATTACTAAAATATATTTTCATGATCATTAATATAATTAAAATAAATATAAAACAATATGATAAAATATATTTGAAATCAATTATAACTATTTTTTAGAGAATCTTATCATTTGATCTATAAAAAGATAATTGATCCAAATAATTGATTCATATTATAGATAATATATGTAACAATGCATATGTTAGTAGATATAATAACAAATGGATATATATATTTATAATCTATTTCAATGGTCATACCATTATAGTCTAATAATAAAATTAAGGGTTAAATTAAAAAATATATAAAATACTCTATAGTTTTCCCTAATAATGCATCATTGAACGATTCCATCCAATAGAACTTATAAAAAAATTTATTATAGAAAATATTTAAATTATGGAATTGGGATTATAGTTGATGATTAAAATAAAAAGAATTAAATATTTTACTTGAGGATTTATGTTCTATTTTTATTTTAAATATAATCAGAACCTGGTTAATACTTGATGATAATGTGTAATTTATATTAATAACAAAATCATAAATCAGAACAATACAACTTTATATTTCAATTATAATCTTATTCCACCCAATGTTAGTAGTGTTTTCTCAAATAAAACAAATATAGATCAAACTAGGTCATCACCAAAAGTATCAATATATTTCATGACCAATGAATTTATATCATTAGGATCTAATATGGAGAGATGAATCACTTTCAATGTCGATACACTCATGACATAATATTTTCATCAATATAACTGGGATAATTTGGATCGAGATACCCAAAACCCCTATATCAAAATCTAGAACATTTTAAGTAGTGATATAAAATATCATATTATTTTTAATGAATAATCAAATGAATTTTTGTTTATTTTTTCTTTAATAGTTTTGTTCAATCATAATAAAATATCCCAAAATCCAACAAATAACATATCACATCATTTAATAAAAAAATAACACATATTTCAATTAAAACATGTCTTAATGGTTATACGCAATTTAACAATTTTGTGTAACACCAAATTAATGTCACATGAATAAATATGATTTATTAACTCAACTTTTTTCCACATAAATATTTAACTAACAAATTATTTTTAATATTAATTTTTTTTAGTATTTTCACAATATTTAGTAAATAAATAATTAACTAAATAGTAAATAAATTCAATATAAATTGTTCGAAACATTATTAATATTGAAATTTTTTATTTCAATGTGCTAGTTTAAACACAAATATTATCAGGTCCCCATCAGGATGCTGACAATGGCCTAAAACTGAAATTCAAAAAGAATTCATTAATCTTAAGAATACCAATTTTTTGACGCTCTAGTTCAATACAACAATAGTATTTTGAACTAATCACATACTGTGTTTGGTGTATAACAACCCTTAAAGGGCTAAAAGAATATGGAAAATGTCATAACACTAAGAACCTCAAACAATCACATATATTCAAATTCAATAATTTTATAAAAAAATATTCTTATCATAATATGATATAGTTGATGGTGTCAAACACTATATGTCTTACTCCAAAGTTGATTTAAGATTTTATATTCCCACCTCAAATTTTTGTCTTTGGCTTCATCTTCCATCTGTCTATAACAATTTGTTTATCTTGATTTTTCTCCCTTAGGCTTCATCCATGTACTTGTGCTTGGAATTTAATTTCCTCAGCATATTTGTTCTTATTTATCTTAATTTGATCTTATTTATATATTATTTTGAAGCTCTAACCAATTGGTGTATCTACCATCTTAATTTTTATATAATGAATGACAATATTACTTGTTAAATCCCAAAGAATCCATTCTTATCCCTAATCTTTCTTTATTTGACCTTAGTGCATATATTCGGTTATGTTAATAAAAGGACCCACCCAATGTGTAATTGTACCAAATTCATAATATCAATTGTGACATGGTAATCCAGTGTGTTTTCTATATCACATGAATAGGCACAATATGATCTATTCAAACATTTTTTTGTTTCATCAACTGTGTTAGTTTTTTGCATCTATTATTTTTATTTGATGGTGTTTGGGATCATTTGGTTCAATTTTTTGTATGATTTTGTATGGATCATCATGGACCATGTCTTCCAATACCACTTATATTGTCTCATGAACCATCATGTTAAACCCCATCATGGTTTGACATGGCCGTAAACTAATGGATTCATATTTTGCAGGTGTGACAATTGAAAAATCTCCCCCCTTTCATATATAATCTTTTTTTATCATATAAAACACTAATCATTTTTGACCACTTATTAGTTCAGTAAGGATTTTTTGGTTTGGGTTTTTAAGGTGATTTTTATCAATTTTAGGTTTCATGATATATCCAATATAGTTTTAACACCTATAATGGATTCTAGTTAAATTAGATGGTCAGTTGGTGGTGGTCTTCTAGTGGTTTTTCCTCTATATCAACATCAGGGTATATATCCATTGTTCAGGTTTTATAAACAATTTAGGAACATGTTATTTTATTTTCAATAGTCCTATCATGGGGTATAATTTTATTCATGTGATTACTATATTTTTTGTTCTTGTTTACTCTACTCCTTGTTGGGAATGATAAAATGTTGTTTTTTTATTCATTTTCTATCTTTACATTGATTCAATCATAAGGATGAAATAATGTTAATACCATGATGGTAATAGTGAGTACAGACTATTAAATGTTCTTTTTTATGTAGAGTTTTTTCTCATAGAGTTGGTGTTGGTGGATTCCTCAATAGCTAGTTGGTTTTTGTATGGAAATATTTTCCAAATATGAAATTTGAATCTCTTTTTATATTTTTATTATTATTTTGGTGTGTAAAGGTTCTCACTTTTTCCCATAAAATATATTTACTTTAAAATTAGAAAAATATTTTTTTGGATACTAATTTTATTATACCATGATATCTCATATTGAATGATTTACACTTCATATCATCATAATTTATTATTTAATTTATTTTTATCCTTAGTGTATGGACATAACTACATATACCATTGAAATATATTAAGTAATGTTACAACCATTCTTATTGATAATTAATATGATATCACAAACTTTTGAAATTTAAAATTCTCTCTTGATCACTCAATAAATATCATATAACCATTGGTTCACCAAACACATCCATCCTCTACATGACCTTAATGTTATTTATTTCTTCTTGCATAATGTTATATAATCCAATTGAATGAAATAAAAATTATCATATAAAATTATAAAATATGTTTTTTAAAATATGGAAAATAACAATGAAACTTGAACCATGTGGTGTTTTTATTGGAATATCATTCCTCATGATCTTGTATACTCAAGAACAAAAAATGTTAATTTCACGAGAAGAAGTCTCAATGATTCTGGGAATCCATCACTTGATAATCAAGATTCATATGTGTTACGTTATTATGATGTATCTATACCACCTGAAATATTTTTATGATCACTATCATAGTATCTCAATGTTGTCATTATAGTTGGTAACTTCTATAACCTGTTGATATGAAATATAATCGATTGAAATTACCATGTAAATAGTGGAAACCAAAATATCAACACTATTATGGTAGGAATAAATCATGGATTATTTATTTTATATTGGATATGGTAATATAAATGAATTTAATGTTCTCTTTCATGGGAACCAAATTTAAAAAACTCCCACTTTCATAGAATCAGAAATGTTTAATATCAATATTATCTATCACATGATAATATCATACATCTGATTTTTTGTTTCTTCATTTTTAAGGCAACCACAATTTCTCTATATGGTTAGTCTTCTATCATATATATTAACTCATTGTATAATATATCCCTAGAGATCATATCCGGATGTATAATCTTTTTCCATTATTAATTATCCAAGCATCATGGATTGTTTCATTCAAAGTAAAATTTGAAGATTATGAACTAATATTTTATATTTATATTACATAATTACTGCATCATAATTATTTACATACTCAATATTTTTATATAAATAAAATAATCAATTTAATGTTCCACTCATTATTATTTACATATCCATAGAATGATATTAGATCATATTGATCTATTAGAATACTAGTTTTCATACCGTTTAAAACTAATATTCCTTCATATCCATTTACAAGGCTCATGTCCCTAATAAATAAACATGTACTATTTGATAGTTTTTACTACATATAATGTAGTGAAAAAGAATTTAACGCATATTTTCATAGCAGAATTTATATGATGGAATTATCTAGTTTATATAATGGAATATTTGGTATGTCGATCACAATAATGTATGTAATTCTACCAACCAATTTAATCTACTCCGTTTTCAAATAAATTTCTTCAGGGAGATATTTAATCAATATTTATTAAGAAATTATACTCTATATAATTTAATGAGATTGAACATATCACTGCCTTATTAGAATATGTATTATTACTTGGTTAAATAAACTCATTTATCTAACATGTAATATATATTTTTTCTATATATTTTAAAAATATTATGTAAATATTTGGAGACTTACATTGAGTAGTCTTAATGATATATAAAAATAAATAACTATTTTCTATATGTTATTATCACATTTTGATTAGAAAATTGTGTCCCTCCCCATAACCTCTTAGAGACACGTAGAGAGAATTCATTCCAAATTAATAATATAATCTAATTTCACACTTCAATCTAAAATAAATTATTTTTATTAGTTGATTCCATTATCGGTATTACATCATGTTTCCATATATTTCTAAATATATCATATATAAAACACCCAGAAATGGTGTTCTTGACATCTAATCCTAGATACATTGATCATATAAAGTATTTATGAGAATTAAAATTCCAATTGACTGATAAAAGTAATTATTGTATGTTATTCATTATAGAACTAGTCAAGACAAAATTGTTTAATACTTTAAACAATTAAAAACACATCATTTGTCCAATCATTATCATCCATGTATTGTTTATCTTTAATAGCACTTCAATATAAAGATGTGAAATATCTAAAATACCGAGCACTTGTACTTTGGTACATAGTGTCGATAAAATAAATTGCAATCACCTTTCAATTTGTTTTATTTACTATTATTTGTTATTGATGGAGTGATTATTCATAGGGAATAATATATCATTTACCAATTTGAAGAAAACACTATATATATATATTTTTTATCATTTCTACTGCATTTTTTGTCTCAATAACATTCACATTCATTAATTCTTTTACAATTTTTTCCTATTCTTACTAATTCTGTATCTTCATCCTCGACTTAACTCAAGTATATTTTTCTCCCAAAATATAAAATAATGATGTGAACCATTTTATATAAATATATTCAATCATCTTTATATAATTTTTTCTATCATAAGGATTTTAACCATAATTTATATGAACTTTTACATAATATAAATGATTTACTTTATGTATTGTTTGTTACAATTCTATTTGTTCTCATAACAAACACATTACATCTAATTTTTTTATTATGATATAATTAAACTATTTCAAACTTTCTGTAATATAATATCCATTTTTTGTTTAAATTTTCATATGGTTGTGGTTAAAAAAATCTATTAAAAATCATTTCTTTTAAATATAATGTATTAATTTTAAATGACTTAATGTCTCATTAATGGTTATCCTTTTATTAACGTCAAGACTATTATGTGTATAAAAATATTTTTGTTTTCAAGTTTCCCTTTATTATATTTTGAAAATAAACTTATACATGTTATATTTAACACCACAATATTTTATGATATTTTTGTTTTAAAAATAGTTTATCTCTTCGATGTTATTTGATACATGAAACCCCTAATAGAAACTAGCTGGAATATATTCTGCCATTAGGGAATAGATATAAAATTGGTGGGTGTTAATATGAATAAATAAAATATAAAATTTATATTTTCTACACTTTTATGAAATAAATTTGTCGGTTATCAGTTTTAAGACGTTTAATTCAAAAATTTATTTGAATGTAAAAGAATTTTTTTAATTAAAATATAAGTATATTACAAAAATAATTTTATAAAAATAATTTAAATTAATCACTATGTTTAAATTTTTTGTCTGATATATAGACATTATATATTCATAAAAATGTTTCCAAAAATCTAGTATTTTCCCAAATCATTGTACATGAAGAAATCCAATTTTATCTGTATAAATTATTTTATCTAAATAGAGGTTTCGTCATGTTTTAAAGAATTACAATAAATTTTTGTTTAAAATTTTTTAAATAATATATTTAGTAAAATAAAAATTATTTTTAAAATCAATATTTAAAACATTTATTAGAATATTATTTTAATATTTTTCAGAAAAGATTAATTTAATAAGGAATAGTGAAAATAATTATTTTTATTAACAATTGTTTTTTGGTTTAAATAATTTAAAAAAATTATGTTTTAAAATATTATTTAAAGAATAATAATTTAATTTATATTATTATTATTAAAATTTAGGTAATAGTAATCAATTATATGTAAAAAATTTATATAAAAACGATTTATACTTCAGAAAACCATTTTTCATTGTGTTTGCAATGTTAAATTTAAAATAACTTCCCCTGATTATAAATATTAATATATAAAATAGATGTAATTTTTTTATTATAAAAATTTATATTAAAAAATAATTTCAACTAATTTTCTGTCCAAATTGAATTCTAAAAATAGAAACAATATGTCATTATTCCTATGGTTAAAAAAATGGTTACCGATGGTTCATCTAATGATATAAGGGAAAAAATAACATAAAAATGTCAAAATTATTTTTTAAGGAAATATGTGTACCCTATATAATATATAATTCTATAATGATTCATTCAAGATGTATTTTTTGTGACTAATATGGTAATATAAATTATTATTTTGAAAAATTACATGTGCACTCTCTCCCCCATTTATAAATACATTCACTCTCCTCTCAAATCCAAACATGAAGAGAATTTTGGTTTTTCTAAGAACCACATGAATCAATTAAATAAATTCATTCCCATTCCCTTGAGTCTCTATTCTGACTATAAAATCATCATAGTGAGGCTTCACTTATAATACTATGAATAATGTTCAATGAATATACATAGCTCTTAACCGCGATTTTTTTGTTTTTTTATTGTTATACCACCATAAAATCTTATTATCCTATGATAAATAATAAAAACAGAATATTTAAAATCATAGATTATATTTTTATAATTATATAACCAATATCCAAGATATTTTTTTAAAAATAGGACATGAACATGTCGATCATGAGTACGACCAACTAATCCTTGAGAACTAATGTTACTCATTTTTTGATAATCAGATCTCACAAATATATATAATTATAGATTTAAAATGTACATATAACTATATATATTATTTCATAAATTATTATACATCTATATCTATAATATCACATCTACCTTATGACCTTTATACCATTGGAAAATGATAATGTTACTTGTGAGTACGTGTGGACTACTACCTCTTTCAATAAAAGTTATTAATTTTCTCCCTAAATTTTCCCATGAATATAAATTTTGATATATAGACTGAAAATATATGAAATATATTATATAAAAATTATTTTTTCAGTTTAATTACTATTTATCTTTTATTTCAGTAATCTATTGAAAAATAAAATCAATGATCATGCATACGTACGACATACCATCTCCATGAATGGTGAAATTAGTTTTTCAATATCAAGAGTTCATAGATGAATATAAATATTTATATAAATAATTTATATTATTTTTATACAATGATTACTATTTTTTGCATATTTAATCCATGATTAGTGTACAAGGATCAATACAACCAAATACAAATGTACATGATTAATTATTCATTTATAATGCATAACACTCCATCCATACAACCAACAACCCGAAGGCCTTCAAAAAAATTTTCTTATTTAAAGTGATCACCCTTTTAAAGGAGGAAGGGGGCTACCCAAATAGACATCATCAACTTGAAATAGATAAAATGACTCAAAGGTCTAGCACAAACCAAACTGACAATATGGAACAACCCCTCCCCAACAATTAATCGTGAAAAAAATCGCCATCGTTGCAAAGCTAAACGACTAGGAAGTGTCCTATGTAAAATCATAGGCCCGATCCAATGGCACACACCATACCCTCTCAAAAATAAAAAACCATAAAGATCTGCAATACGCAACCCTATGCCATGGGACCTCCACCAATGAGGGGATCAATGACTTCTAGAAATAGAATCGCCTCTCTAGGCATTGATCTAATCCGATCAGAATTGCAGATGAACCCACACCAGGTTCCGACACAAGCCACATGATGACAAGAATGAAAGACCATCGATGTAAAATTAGGAAAATCCATTCAAATCCAACAAGAAAAAAAATCCAAAACTTTGAAAAATTAAAAGCTTGTAAAAACTCACAGAGACAGAAGACCTCACCCCTCCATAACGCTGCAGATCTGACCCTAAGCTGCACTAGAAACGATGGAAGAAAACCCTGATCCCGCTGGACAATCAGACATATGAGAAACTAGGAAAGTGGAAGGGGTAAAAGAACCCTGGTGACGAAGGACAGTCGAGTGCCCAGCCCTCTCCATCGCCTGTGGGTGTTGGACGATCCGATAACTCGAAACAAGAACGGGCCACCCCAAGCCTCAACCCTGCCAGAAGGAGAACCACTGAGTTGACAGCCAAAGCTCCGGTGAGAGGAAGAGACACCAAAATATCATCGTCGTCATCAGAAGAACCGAGTCAAGCCAACAACAGGACCTCCTCCGAGAAGGGACACCGACATCCAACAATGGAGCCCACGCCGAGTCGAAACTGACGCCGCCGCGAGCAAACCCCAACCCGAAGGGGCAAGGAAGATCGAAATGCGAGAAAACCCTAGGATCCGCATGGAGAGTCCTAACGCCGCTCCGAGGATTTTTTTGTTTAACGGATAACACTGATTTTAATAAAAAAAATTGTTAATACAATAGTGATAAAAGATTACAACTAAACCATATATTTGATAATATATGTGATTTTGGGTTGATAATATATATAATAAATTTATATTTATTATACACAGGTTTAGAACATGTCATAGGGATGTTGGAATAGAGGTGAAGGTTTTACATTATGACATGGTTGTTTATCAATATTGTTTATGATTATGTTCATAATGATTAATTGTTATTATCTATATATTAATAAAATAACAAATTCTGATTTATCATTTATTTATCTCTAGAGTTTATTTTATTTCATTTTAATTTTATATTTTTAATAAGTCATGATATAGAAATACTCCATTTATAGGAAAACCTAATTTTTTTCTCTAATTGGTCATAAATATTATTTCATCCATGTCCATGTTTTATAAAAAAAATTTCTTGAAGTTGTTTATTTTTATAAAAAAATAAAGCTCTATTTTCCAATTATTTTTATTTTAATGGAAATAATTAAAATTAGTAATATTTTCTTGTTCCATACGTGTTACGTTTTAACATTTTAAAAGAGTTTTTGGAATTTTTTTAACATATATGGATAAGAAGAAACTTAATGATTTCAAAACCTTTAAATGATTTTATAATTCTTTAATATGTATTTTAGTTACTTTTAATTTTATATATATCCCATTAAATTTTCAAATATTTTTTATATTTTAAATAACTGATTCCAATATGAAAAGGTTACCTTCCTTAAAATATCTTGTTGAAATGTTTTAAAGGTAATACATCTATTATGGGAACATTTATTGTTTCTTATTCATTACTATGGATACAATCAAATTATAGAATACAAATTCATTATTTGAATGTCTTGTGATGATGATGATTTAAGGATGAATATATGATAATCCATTCTTTTACATGGGATAATTATGTTTTGATAGTTATTACATATCCATAAATTAATCAACTTTGAAATGAGAAAGTGTTTTCGAACGTTATTTGTATTCCATGTGTTAGGATATGTTGAATTATTTTTGATATTTTAGAATCTTGATATATGATTTTCATTTTTTTGAGTATATATAGAATTATATATCTCACAAATGAATTGGTTAATTATTAATATATCATAAGATAAATAGGACTGTAAAAGGTATTATTCAATGTTTAGTAATGGAAATTTTCTACTATGATAGTCTTGGGAGTCATCCTATACAACTATGATGGTTTGTGAAGTGAAAAAAATACAACATGATAACGTCATATGTAAACATTATTACTAATTAAATCATGTTATAAACATATGTTTATTCAAAAAATTCATTTCTTATGCCTATTTTTTTGATCTTGTATTATTTTCCATGATACAAATATGATTCACATCTTATGAAAAGTAAATATTTAATCCATGAATCATGATTTTGATATATGATATCAATGGTTTGGTTTTCAAATCTCATTCTCTTAAATTCATACCATTATGTTCATATAATTTTTATGTAACCATTTATATCTTAACATTTCACCCTTATTGAGCATCAAAGCTCACCTTTCTTTTATTTAACTTCTCATCATTTTGAAGGAAGATATTATGTATGTTTTTTATATTAAGGTATTTAGTTATTAATAATATAGTGGGAGATGATATAGTTCACTTATGGACTTGTTATTTTTGTATCCATGATTTTAAAGGCAATATACCTATATGATTATGGCATAAATTATATTTTTATGTAATGAGCAATCATAATTTATGATTTTATATCTATGTTTGAACATCATGTGTCATTCTAATATGTATAAGAGAATGGTTTTTTACTGTTGGGAACTATGTATGGAACACTTTAGCAAGAACCCTTTTGATAATACAATGTATAGGAGAAAATACTATGTTTTGGTAATTAGAGGAATGTGATTATCCTTTAAAAACTACCTTTTATGGTCATAGAAAGTGGATATTGTTTGGATATATACTCATCTAGATATAATAAGGATTAAATGAGATGGTGAAGTATATATCATCTATCATTGTGCACCATGGTGTGTTTTAACTTACAGTGCCCCTAGTTTAACACACCAATGGGATATGGTTGGGTAAAATCACATTATATTTATAAACTATCTTGAAGGATTTGAATGTATTATTTCCATTAATTACATAGGTAAATAATAATGTTTCATACATTTAAAATAATATTTCATTATCTAAAGAACATATAAATGAATTTTCATGATTATATAAGTTTCATCTATTGTGATTTTTGATCTAAATATTCTCTTTGACTATTTTCAATATCTTAAACCCAAATAAACTATGTTAATGTTTATTATAATAGAAAATAAAATGATCATCGTGTTTCTAAACAAAATATTAATAGATATATAATAGAAAACCTATTTTATTCTGTTTAAAATGTTTATCAGGTTATGAATTATGTTGAGTTTTGAAATGAGAAAATGTGGGAAGAAAATTTTCAATGTCCTTTCTGAGGCAACAAACACATTATTTTAGTTCTTCCGTGGATCTACAATTTTATTTGAAATATATTTGTATGAATGAAAAGATATTTTTCATTCTCCAAATTTAGAATAAAAAAATTTATTTTGGATTTATATTATTTGGAAGGATAAACTAATGAATGGGGGACTCCTTTCACAAATATAAGGTATCTTGATAAAATATACTCAATGCACTGGGATGTGTATAGAAAATTATTTTTGAAAAACTATTTTGCTCATATTATTCATATGAAAATTGATAATTAATTCCATTAACTAAAGAAGAAGAATGATGTATCTACTGGTACCTGAGAGAATAATTTTACGAGACATTTGATGTATAATATTGGTATCATAATCCAATATTAAAATAATATTTATCAATTCTATATTGGATTTATAGTAGGTAATTTATCTATGATATCCATATGGGAAATCATTATCATTGAATAAATCATAATATGTGGTCTCAAGAATGAAATGGATTTTGTAATTTCTCATAAGTCTCTTGGTTTTGAAAATAAATGAAATGATAAATTCAATGGAAAATCTAAAGACCATTGGGAGATGTTGATGAGCCTTCCGTTTTGGTTGATGTGTGGAAGGAAATAAGAAGGAAATTTTTTAAGGGTGCTCCTAAATTTTATGAAGTGTATGAAACAAAGACATTAATAAATTGAATTCGTAAGTTATAGGAAAAAATTAGCTAATGATTTAACTATATGTAATTATCTATGGAATTCTCTACACACACTCTAGTGTTTCAAATAAATGAATTTTGGGAATTATTATATCCAGTTACCAAATCCAAAGGATAATGGATATGATTGAAAATAGAAACCTATTATTCTGAGAGACAATAGAAAATCTCAGGTGATCAATATTTATAAGGGGTGGGTTATGATGACTTGTTTAACGGTGGACTCTTAATTATATCTATAGCATATAATGACTTATTTAACTATTGATATATCCACTCTTTTATATCATTATAATATTTTAGGTGTATTATACGTTTCTATATATATTAGATGTGTAATTACTTGTGAGAAATCCTAATGGTATGGGGATCACATATAATGTGGGATAATTAACTATGGTTGATGTTTTATGGAATGTGATTCTTGAAAATATTTTTATTATAACTATGTTTTAGTGTAATTTTATCATTGACATGGATTAGACTTCTCTATACAAATCCTATTTCAATTGATAAAGAAGGGATTTCATGTTTAATATTATAAAACAACCTACAATTTATTTATTAATGTAACCATAAATACAAATAAACTAATGGAAATTAAATCCATTTGTTAAGTCTTGATCCTAAATAAAAAAGATGTGTTCATAAAATATTGTTGGGGAGAAGCTCAACATTGATGAAATTCCTATTGTGCGAGAGATTGATAATGACTTTGAAATATAGTTAACTTGTCAAAATAATACCTTGTTTAAAACCCTTTTAAAGCAATCCATAGATAATATCCCTGGTTGAGTTGTAGGAATTGAAGAAGCAACTCTAAGGGAATCATGAAAAGGGTTTTATTCATCCATGTGTATTACCTTTTGGTGCACCAGTTATTTTAACTATGATAAAATATTGATAAATGAGATTTTATATTGATTATTTAAACCTAATAAGATAATTATCCTTAAAAGTATCATCTACCCAATATTAGTGTCTTTTTTGACAAACTATGCAGTTATCCTTACTTTTCAATAAAAAAATCCTTGGTTTAGATATCATAAATAGAGGATCAATAAGGATGATATTCCCATGACATCATTCCATACAAGGAATGGTCACTATTAATTTTTATTGATGGCAATTTGTTTTACTAAATATCCTTATATCATCATTTATTTAATGTATAGATTATTTAGAGGTTACCTTGATCATTTTTGGTATAATTTATAGATGATATTCTTATATATTCAATGTGAAATGAAAAAATAGAGATCAACTAAGTATTTAATTAACCCCTCTAGAGAAGTATAATTTCTATGATAAATTTAAATACTATAAATTGTTCCTGTAAAAAGATTAATTTTTTGATCATATAATAACATTTAAGGGAATGTCGGTGTATCCATCACTGATTTTATTTTTTCAATATTAGCGTAGACCAACCATTAAGACTGAGATTTAATGTTATCATTGTTTTTCTAGGGAATATAATCTATGTGATGATAATTTCTCACAACTATCTAATCAACTCACTATGTTATCTCGGAAGGGATCTATGTTCACTGGTAAAATGAATTTGAAGAACATTTCAACAAACTAAGGAGAAAGTTATGTTATTAACTTAGTCTTAAATTTCCATATATTAAAGAAGGGTGACTAAAAAATAATGATTTATAATATAAGTTATTAAGATGTGTTTTCATAAAGAATTTTATAGTAAACATTATTCCATATAAAAATTGAATGTTAATTAGATGATTACCAAACTCATGATATCGAGTTAGATGTATGAATTTATACATTAACGATTTGGTGGTATTATCATTATGGAGAGAGCTATAATATATATGAATATAGAGAATAAAATATTAACTTATATGTTAACGAAAAAATAGTAGAGGATGATCTATAGAAAATAGTTAAAGATGATTAATGATTATGACTACTACAAACATTAAAATCATAGGAAACCATACATGGTGGTAAATTCATTTAATTGAAATGATAATTATAGTTTATCTATTATTAGGGTTATAGCAACCCTACTCTTTATATTAAATTTATACAAGATTTATTACATAAAATTACACAGGATACAAATCAGACATTTAATAGATCTAGTATGTTTGGGAAATTGAGTATATTAGATTAAAACGTAAAACAAAAGAAACATCATATTTATATGAAACATCTTAAACATGATCGAAACCTTCCTTCATATATAAAACTACATGGGATAACATAAGGACATACATAAAAAAGGTGCGACCTATAAATCCTATTAATGGAAAAATACCCAAATTATATAAAGAATACAATACATTTAAGATAATATGAGTATCAACAAATAATTAATAATAAGTTATTATATATTATGATAATCATAATGGTGAAAATGTGGAAACAACTTAAGACACTACCTCATATACATAGGTCAATGATAAACCCTCCAAGACATCAAGGTGTACAATTTCCCAGATATGAATCTTTTAAAACCCCTATCCCAAAATGAAATATAATGATACTACCCATTACCAAAGGCATTGGAGCACTATATAACTCCGAGTATATCCATCAATTCCATTTAATTCTCATTCTTATGTGTTCAAAATATATCAATCAACATGTATTCGTTCATCATAATAATTTATCTCATGATTCCATAGTGTGTAACTAATACATGAATTTCCACAATCAATGAAATATATGTGTATAAAGTTGATTACCCATGATACAAAATTTGAAGGATATTCAATACAAAATTATTTTGGAATGAAAAAGTGTGGTGCAATTTCAATTGCAGAACAACATCACATAACAATTCAGAATATTTTTTGATGAGATAAATTTAGTTCTCTAAAAATCTAGATATGAAATAGATAGTATGATTTACAAAAAAACATATCCCATCAGATTTAATTGGAAAAAGAATATGTGACATTATACTGAAACTGAAAGAAAGATAGGAAAGGAAAAAATCACTTTCTTGAATTTGTGACTCCAAAATCATGGGAGATGATTTAAGAAAGCTTTAAGAACATTTTTTGGACAATATTGAGTGTATGGAAGATTTTGGATGTGGTCTAGGGTGTTTTATTGAATACATATGGGGGATTGGGTGTGTTTATAAAAGAAATATGTGGGATTTATTTTTTATTTAGGGTTTAGATACTACCTAATGAAATATCCAAAACCAAAAAATATCTAGTGGTTTTTCCCATGGATTCATTCAAATAAGAGTGGTTTAAATTATAAAATAATTACAAGGGTCTAGATTATTGAAATATTACCATTATTAATTAGGAGATGTGTCACACTCTTAATGAAATTCTTTTAAAATCATAAAATATATTGACAAAATTTTAGGATTAATAATGGATTTAACAAAAAAATAAAATAAACATAAAATCAAATTATTTTAAATGGATGATATATATTTTGTTGTTTATACTATTTCAATTATATATTATATCTATTTTGGATCATTGTGATGATATAAAACACAAAGTACATTTATATGGTATATAATTTTTACCAGAAAATTTGACTCTCAATGAAAATTATGAAAAAATCATTATTAGATAATTTTGAAATCCTGCTTTAAAAAATAATAATCATTTTATATAAATAATTTTTTAAATATTTAAATTTTCACTTATAAAATAAAGACATGCATTTATTGAAAATGGTCTATTTTTAAGAATTTCATTTTTTTAACCTTTATAAAATAATTCATTTGACATCATAAAAATTATATGACCAATTTCATTTTATAAAAAATATTTATAATTTATTAAAATATTATCTATACCAAAAATATATTAATTCATAAATATATTAATTTAATTATAATATTAACACAAAATACAATTAGGGCTTTAATTCATTTTTAATGTAAAAATAATTGAATTAAAATACATTAATTTGTTTATAACAAATAATGTACGTATTTCTATTACTATGGTTTTGATACATATAGATTTAATAATATAGAATACACTGTATGAATTAGGTTCTTGATGGTGGGTATATCATTGGGTTTCTCGACAAACATTGTTTGGGTTGTGATATCGATGAGCTTGAACTTCTCTAGTAAATGATTTCGATCCAGCTAATATTGTTGGATATCAGGTTGATCTTGTCATGTCAAAACAACCCAAAAATGATGATTCCCTTAGAATATCTAATAAATAGGATTTATAATGTATGATCTGCTGGTTGAGGAAATCATATCCATTTTATGTGTCAAAATGATTTGTTAAAACAATATATCTATATTAGTCATGATATCACTATTCTATGGAACTATTATTAACAATAATGACTCATAACTATCATCCAAATCCAATAAGATATAATAAAACAAAATTATTTCATTTTTTATAACCATGGGACAATTAATTAATTCCAAAAGGGGTATTTTGTTCATAGTCAGTCATTTAATTATAATATCCCCCCATTTAGAATGGTTTAACTCAAAATTATCATTTCCCGTACAAAAAATAGGTGATGATAACTCTTATTCATCTCCTACTATATTTCCCAAGTTGGTTATTCAAACTTTTGGTTTCTAAAAAATCATTGATAAGGGGAATTTGTGTTCTTTCGTAGAAATATTCTTCAAAGTTCTATATCTTTACAACCTACTCATTATAGGAATGATCATTCTCCAATGGTACCATCTCTAGATTGAATATTTTTTAGGGATCTGGTATTTAAATTTTCAATAGATATTCTTGTAATACATTATGTACTTGATATTGGCTCAGTGAGATATCTAGTAGACCTGACACTACTCTGATGCAATCAATAATATCAAAGGGTTGATGAACTTTAGACTAAAATTTTTGTTCTTCCCAAATCACGTCACTTTCTTACATTATGACATATAGAGGTATATCATGACTCTATCATCAAAATATAATTCTCATCTATGATTATATGAATAGATATTATATTTAATCTAAGCATCCATGATTTTATGCTTCATGGTCTTACCCTTATCTATCATTTCCTCATCCATTTCATGATCTAGATGTTTTCCCCAACTACATCCCAATTGGCTGGTCTTCTAAATTTCATCCAATAAAGGGTTTTATAGGGATCAATTACGATTATCAGGTATATATTTTTGTTTTAGAAGAACATGAATAAAGGAAGATGTTAGTCCCATCATCGATTGATGTCAATTGGACATACACTTCAAATTTCTTCATGTGTTTTGATATTATACCCATATTAAACACCAAATTTCGGGTGATAAGACATAATAATGTTTAGATGATTCTTTAAAGCATGATTTTTGATTTTCCAAAAAATTGAGGTGAATCCTAAATCTCAATTAGACACAATATATAGTGATACTTCATGCACCCTCACCAGTTCTCAAATTTATATATGTTCATGTTGATCCAATGTTAAATCATCGTGAGTCGTTATAAAGTGTGCAACCTTTATAATATAGTCCATAACATCCCATATATCATTGTTTCTTTTGGATGTCCTCGGAAGTCTGGTGACAAAGTCCACAGTGATGTATTTCCATTTACCTAATGGTATGGGTAATGATTGCATCATACCCTTTGGTTTCTACCTTTCAGCCTTCATATACTGTCATAGCCGGTAAATTAATGTATATTTAGAAACCTCCATCTTTATGGTATCCTACAAATAATTCTCATAGATATCTCAATACATCATTTTGTTTACTTTGTGAATGTAGAAAATTGATCTATTTGCATCATCCAATCATTCCTTCACAAAATCAGGATGGAATGGAACACATAGTCAAGAAGAAAATATTAGAATTCATTCTTCATTATATCTAAACATCAAGTATTTTCCTTTTTTATAGTTTTCACTCTCCTATAAATTATGACATCATCTTTTTTTGAATTCTTTTACATATAAAAAAGACATAGTTAAGTAATCATTTTGAAATGATTGATGATGTACTTTTATTTATGATTTCCATGCCCATCCACTATTAAATCAAACTAGATCACATCCTTATCAATTCTCATTAATGATAGAATTGTTGCATAATTTCTTCATAGATCATCTGCCGCATTATTTTCATCTCTAGGATTTTTCTAGTTTGCGTAGTTATAATCCTTTATGATCTTTAACCTACTTCACTAGTTCTTATTATGACCTTTTTTTTGAGTATTATTTTAGGCACGTGTGATTAGTATATAGCTCTAACTTCTCCACATAGAGATAATGAGACATGATTCTTAATGCAAATATCACTGATTTCAACTCAAGAATGTTTATGGGAATGTTCTACAAAATTCTTTTTAATAACATTTTGGTTTATGCGATGACTTTGTTATTTTACATCAACACACATCCCTATTAATTCTGCAATGCAGCATTAAAAATCAAGAAATTTTCACCACAAGTGGGTAGTATGAGTACAAGAGAAATGACAAGCCTCATTTACAAGTCCCAAAAGCATTCTTGAAATTAACCATTCTATTAAAACATGACTCTCTTACATGTTATCATGGTTAGAGGGGGTTTTAGTTGTTAACAATTTCTCAAAAATTTGTGATAATACCCAACTACTCCAAGGTATCTGTAGGTATCTGTCAATAATGTTTTTCTCATTCATTACTCAATTTCTTTTTTCTTTGATGGATCCACATATAACCCATTGCTTATGAAGATATTCCCTATCAATGAGACCTCCTTCATCCAGAGCACACACATTCTAATGACTCTGTTAATAAATTCCTAGATTATTGGAGGATCATTAGATCATTTGAAAGGATTCACAACGAACTCATAATCCCTGTATCATGTATGAAAAGTGGTCTTAGAGATATCTTCCAACATAAACCATACATGATAATATCCCAGATTAATATAAAACATAGATAAGTACTGTACTAGACATATCAAGTCGATCAAGTCATCATTTTGGGGTATTGATCATGTTGAGATCATGATATTCAATGGAATGGAACATTGACCCATCCTTATCCCTAAAAATATTACTTGTGTACCCCATGATAAAGCACTAGGGAATATGAAACCATTATCCAAATTCTCATGTAGTTGTTTCTTCAACTCCTAGAGTTCAACAAAATCCATTTTCTATGGAGTCTTGGATATTGGAAACTCATATGGTATATTCTAGAAGAAAAATTCATCCTCTCAAAAATGACATAGAAAATGAAAATTATCTGAAAACAAATCATCGTATTCCCTCACAAAAAGTTTGTCTTCAATCATGGTTATATCCTTATAATAAATCATTTTATCTAGATAAGGTTTCTCTTAGGGAAATAATATTCATGCTTGATATGATGGTTCTAAAGAAGACACATCCTCAACCTTGTACATGTACAAATTCATGGGTTGATTCACTATAGTGAGAGTGATTTAATTGTCATGGAAATTTATGTTGTCTTAATATTTAAATCAAATCCACACCCATAATTGCATCAAATTCCACC
Source organism: Viscum album (assembly GCA_963277665.1). NCBI lineage: Eukaryota > Viridiplantae > Streptophyta > Magnoliopsida > Santalales > Viscaceae > Viscum > Viscum album. The sequence goes on from OY728157.1 coordinate 1,801,331,931, forward strand.
AAAGTGTGTATAACATGGTTCATCAGGAATTTCCTCCAACCATTGTTCATGGAAGAATTTTTAAAACAAGAATCAAAAGTAAATTCACTATTATTGAATGAATACCAAGTATACATATCACCACATTTTTTTTGGGATCATCCAAGACATTAATTATTTAAAAATATCTCACTTTATATATCATACATTTATGGTTCCACCGAAAACCCTCGGCTTAGTCAACTAGTTCAAAAATTTCACATGTTCCTTGTAGTTGAAGGAGTGAAAAAATCATTGAGGAATGACCAAAGCATTCCATCCATCTGTCAAATTGGTGGGCTTTTATTTTTGGAAATGATTTGTATGGTTCCCTTCTCTTTTACACCAAATGAATTTCCTTATTCCTCTTAGGTGGTTTTCAAGGTGCTTTTTTAGAAACATTGACAAGAGGGATAATAAAATTTCTTAGCACCATTGGATTTATCTATCAGACCGCCATTTTTAATGACATCATTATAATTAATATCCTTATAATACCCTTCATATTTCATTATATCCATTTCAAATTTTAGGGAACATCAGAATGTTTTCTCTAAGTAATCAATGTTTTGGGTCGCTAGTGATTTTCAATGACTAGTTTTTAGCCCATAAATGATGTGGTCAACCTTATATTAGGTTGTAAGGACAATGTCAAAGGAATATCACAAAACCCTTGATATTTTTTCCTCATACTCCCCAACAGATTCACTATATTATTCACTTATGTTCAATGAATTCCATTTCCATTTCAATATGAATAGTGTGAGGAAAATTTTTATCAAAAATCATATTATATAATTCCATCAACTCTATTATTTTTATCTATTCTTCGGCATTCATATTCTTCATCAATTTACAGCACTGGTAATCTTATCCACCAATATAATAAACAACCATAAGATCCTTATCATGTTTTTAACATAAAATTAGGGAGAATATCTAACCAATGGAGTTGATCAATTGTTATATGATTAATGAATCAGATGATACATTTAAAGTAGGAAGACTTTTAAAATGAATATCTTTATTGTATTTTTTTCGTTAGTAGTGTTCAGGAGATCCTCTTGATATAGGTTTCAATTTAGAAAATGAGTTAGTTGAGACATTATCATCACAACATTTTTTATTCCCACTCTCATAGGATTGGGCATCTCATTGGGTCAACCATCACATTACCCATCACTTCATTTGTAAACCTAATTCTTCATATTACCAGCCATTTTCATGAATAAAAGGAAAACTATGGATGAGTATTTTAAAATACTAATTACATTATGTTAAATTTAATGACATTAAATGGATAAAATATAAATTATGTTTATATCCTTATCTTATGAGTTTTTAGGATTCAATATATATTATCCATGATATTTTTCATAAAACATATCCTTGCAGTTATTTTTCACCTAATTATTGTTTTTAATGATCTTATTAATTAGAAAATTCATTTCCCCTTGGTGTTTCAGTCCAAGTGAGATGTAAGGTCCATTTCCACGTAACAAAACTAACCTACGTTTGGTTCTGTACATCGCATTGGAGTTATTACCCCTAGGTACGTAAGTTCCTGAACCCTGTCCACTTATAGAATCTAGATTGGGATAAATTTTCTTAATAACCCACATAATCTATACAAACCAAAATTTTTGGATGTTTTATTACACTTTGTATTACCGCAAAGGATTTTTTCTAACAATTTCAAATACTAATCCAAAAAATAATTAAACCTCCATCAAATACCATCTATAATAACCCTCATCTTTATTTCACATTTTAAAAATATTTATTACATAATATTATACTTATTACAACTCAGAGGATATAGATGTATAGTTTATTTACGAAATTATGTACATTACATAATGACTTAAGTTATCAAAAACAACCAATTTATTGGGAACTTCTTTAGCATGATCAAAACATTACTTCAAGCATAACAAAACATAAGAAAACCTGAGGTCATTCAGAAGAAAATGGGGAGCAATAAATCCCATAAAGGGAATTAAAAAGGAAAAAAAATGATGAATACAATTAATTTAAGACAACATGTATATCAATGGATCATGAATATGAAGTCAGGAAATCTCATGAAAAAAAATAACTTTAGTATTTTGGAAACAACTCAAAAAACAACATCATAAAAATTGGTCTTCGCTAAACCCATAAATAAATCATTATGAATAATTCCCCTAATGGAATCAGGTAAACCCAATGTCTCAAAATTATGTATCATTATACTAAATATTACCGAATTCATTAGAGAGCTACATAATTACTGACACACCAGTAACTTTCATTTCATTCTCATTCATAAGTGTTCCACATAAATCAATCAACAAGGATTCATTCATCATCATAAAATATTCCAAAATATAAGAGTGTGGAATACATACATGTATGTCATAAGTAAATAATGTAATTTTTTATAAAGGTTAACTCACATAATAGAATATGTGATTTTTATTAACAATACATTCATTTAGGATGGGAAATCACTGTTCAATTTCATCCACATAACAACATCACATAAAAATTCAAAAAATGTGTTGATGATAGATACAGGGGTATCTATTACATTGGATATTAAATTTAAAGTATGATGGATAAGGGAATACATGTTACAACAAAAGGAATTAAAAAAATTGTAACATCAAAATTAATCATGAACAAATAATAGAAATGAATGAACCCTACTTCAATGTGTGAGTATGAGTGATAGAGAGGGACTTCATAAATTCTTAATGTACCTTGAGAAGTATTAAGTGAGTGTAAGTAAGTTTTTGGAAATTATAAATGGGGTTTTAGTAATTATAAATTGGGTCTTGGGTGGGTCTTTATAAGAATATAGGATGATGTCATTATTATTTAGGTTTTATAATCTATATAATAAATTTATGAAAAACCACAAAACCACAAATGTTTTTCCATGGATTATTCCAAATAAGAGTATATTAAATTATATTATAGGTAAAAAATATGAAAATATTAAAATATTACCATTAGTGATGTGGAGGTGACTCAAAATCTTAAAGACATGATTTTATAATTAAAAAAATTATTTTATCTCTTAGAGGAATAATAATCGATATAGAAAATAAATAAAATAAAAATAAAATAACATTATATTAAAATTAAAAAATATATTTCATTTTGTATCATATTTATATTAATTATTACATCATTTTGGGGTCATTTTGATGTCATTAAATAGAAATTAAATTTATATAGTATTAAATTTTTACCAAAAAATTCCATTATGTTAGAAAATTTTGAAAAATTAAACATTGGTAATTTAGACATCCTGATTCAAAAATTAATATTCATTTAATATAAATAATTTCCTATATATGTGGATTTTCACTTTTTTTATATGAACTATGATTTATTCAAAATAAGGGATGTTTGACAATAAGATTCTTTTGAAACCTTCAAAAGAATTACATTAACTTCATGAAAATTACATAATACATTATTAATCTGAAATATTATTTAATAAAATTTATTTAATAACATATTATTTATTTCAAAAGGAATATATTCATAAATTCAGTCATTGAATTTTAATATTAACCAAAAATACATTTTGTGGATTAAAAATTATTAAAAAAGTAATAAGTATGTGATATAAATATATTCACTGTATTATAAAAAATATATACATATTACTATAGCAAGTTTCTTGATACATTACCATTTAATACACTAGAATATTCTCACGTTGTGAGGTTCGTGATGGTGGGGCTTTCATGGGGCCGTTCGGTGAACATGGATTGGTCCATGATCTCATTGAGCTTGAACATCTCTTATAAATAGTTTCTATTACGCATAAGTTATTAGATATTAGCATGGGATTGGTAAATGGAAAAACCCATAAATTATTTCTACCTTAGAAGTTCCAATCAAAAGGTTTCATATGATAAGATACTACAGGTTGGCATCAATACATATTTTCTCTATTTCGAAATGATTTGTTAAAACCATATATTCATACTAGTCATGGGATAATTATTTAACATATATATTATCAATGTTAATGATATATAATGTTAATACAATTAGAATTAGATATATTAAAAAATGGATTGAATTTGTTTTTATAACTATAATTAATTTAATTAAATCAAAATGGGGAATTTTATTTAGAACATTTTGGGTCATTAAATGGATCAAAAATGATAAAATATTTACTGATTTGAATATAATGTAGCTGGATATCATGAATAATGGTAGAAAATGTTATCATTCTTAAATGAGTGTTCAACCATCAATCTATGTGATGATTAAGGAGTAACTTTGAGAATATGTGGAACTAAAAAAGAAGGTTATACATATAACTGAGTTCAACTTCTATTGTGAAAGACTAATAAGGGTCAAATACCATGTATTCTTTTATAGACATCCTATTTGAAGAAGTAGTTATTTCATGGGGCTTATAGTTCATCATTCTATATTCATCCTAGATGAAAAATGATTAATAATGGTACGATGGAGAATATATGGTTAGAAAACATGAATTGTGATACAGATGAGTGTTTATATCACTTGATGTTATGACATCAATGTATGTAGAATATATAAAAAGTTGTGAGGCTGTTACATCCATTAACCATATCAGAATGGAAATGGGAAAATGTCTCCACAAACATTGTCATCATACTCCTTGATGTGTCTAATGTCAATAATTCTATTTGGGTTATAGTAATTCAGATGAACAATTTATCACTTTTTATTAATATTATATAAGCTTCCAAACTATATAAAATTTTCATTATATAAATTAAGTAAATAATAATTATTCATATACTACCACATTCAATGTATATGATTAGGAAATGATGTTTACCTTTATGTTTGGGTGAAGTCTACCACATTCTCTATATACTGATATTAGTTTTAGTATTATATACCACCCTCAGATAGATTCTCTATTTGAGAGAACCCATCACACCCTATAGGATATAATGTTATATGTTTCAATGGATTTTAATGTGGGTGTGATCATCACCTAACCCTAGTTGAGTATTCAAAAAAATAGTATCTTTCATCCTAGCATTGGGATTTCACCATATGATGTTGTTCATGGAAAGAAGTGTAAAACTCCAACATGTTTAGATGATGTAGAAGAAATAATTCTTTTGGGACTTGATCTAGATAAGTAAATGAATGAAAAATCCTATGGAATTCAATAACGTGTTAAGGCATCTTTGAGTCAATATAATGTTCATTTTGATAATCCTCAATGAGATTTCGGGTATAAAGTTATTAAGAATGTTTTTGTTCTAGTTTATCCATAGAATAATGTTATGATATTCAAGTTTAAGGGAATTTTGTACCCTGGGTATATTGTCCCCTTTGAGAGTCAGGATTTTGTAATGGTGGCAGTTTATTATATGGAAATTCAATCATACCCCAATCCTATTAAAGATGGGTTTCATGTATCTCTCGTCAGTAATTACATTATAGATATAAAAAAATACCAGATTTATAGGTTCTATCATTGGATATTAGACATTAATATTAATAAAAATCTATTATAAATGTTCGATCATAGAGATTATGTCGTATGGAAATAGACTATTATTCTAGTTTATCTTATGAGTATGTATCATTCATATAATGATTATTTATGGGAACATGAGGATGGGATAAATAAGATATATCCTCATTTTTTTATATTTTTCTAATGGTATATGATATTAGAAATTAATATTAATGTTGGTAGAGTTTTACAATTGAACATTCATTGATCTATTTCTCTTAAAATAAATCAAAATTTATTAAGTACATGTGATATATGTGATTTGAGATTATATATATATATATATAATATATTATACCAATATAACCATAAAATTTATTATTCAAATATGAATAAAAAACCTTAAAATAAAAAAATATAATAATTTACACATGTATAAAATAAAATTATATTGTTATAAACTTTTTAAAAATTGAAATTAAAAAAGATAATGTAAAATAAATTCATTTTTGAATAACGATTTTTACACATAAAAGTTAATGTTATCATAATAAATTCAATAATTTCTATTTTTTAAATAATTTCACAGATGCTATATATTATATGTTTATTCTGTTTTTTATCATTTAATAATTTTTTTTTCTATATATGGGATAAGAATGAATAACTCCAGTTTTATGCTTAAAACTGTATTATCAGTGCCCCATGCCACAAAGGCGTAGTGCAACGCTCCAAAATTTATTAATAAAAAAGTAAAAGACAGACAGTTGATTACATGAGTTACAAAGATCTTGCACTAGCAAGAGAAAAAAAATAAAAAGATGAGAAAATGTGAAAATGAATACCTCCAAATAATTTATGCATGGTCATGGGACAAGCCCCAATGTCCAAAACTCCATTGAAAGAAACATATCAGTGAAAAAAAATAATAGTAGAAATCCACAAACAAAATTCAGCATTAAAACCCTACAGTTGATGTGCTAGACCGAAAATCAGACCATGAGTGAAAAAGTACTATTCCCACTGAAGCTGGAGATAATCAATATCAGGGTTTCAATCAAGATAAAATTCCACCTTATCAAACATACGCTCCCTGATAATGAGATAGTCATGAACAAATATTTCCTTCTTACAATATCTTCTATAAAACAACCTTGCTTGATCCTCAATCCAAGAGTATAATTATTCATTGTATCTTTCCTTAATATCCCGAGTGAAATTTTTAAGATTAATTCTATCCTCACGATCCACAATCCAAGAGTACGAGTCCTCTTCCTCTGATGAGGAGGAGTCCCCTTTATTATAAGGCTATAATGCAGAAGTATTCTTGTTGATAACCGGTTGTGTAGGTATGTTAGTTTCCTCCATTCAAGGCCCTGAAGATCTAGTGACGATGGTTCTATTTAGCATAGAATATTATATTCTCTTTAGAGTCTCCATAGGGTGCAGATTGATAAAACCATCAGAATTAATAAAATATTTCTAACATTTTTTTGGCACTCGAGCGCAGGTATACCTCCTCAATTTTATCGGCTTGCTCACTATCATCATTATTGGAATCACCTGAAACATAGAGAGCCTCTTGTGCTGACTCATTAGAGGTTGGAGAAGCTCCCGGAGTATCAGTGAAAGGCTTAGAATTATTTACCGCATCATCAAAACCAAAAAGGACAGAATCTGTATCCCCACTAGGTTGTGTTTGGCAGGAACCCGGAATAGATGAGGACGCCAATGGGTCCTTAAAATTAGAAGGTTTAGTTTGTTCTGCATGAGGCCTTCGATCTTTCTCAATCTAGATTTATTTTCTTTCTTTCAGCAAAGGTTTCCTAGGATGACGACTGTTCATGGGGTCCTTCCCAGATGTAAAATTTCCAAGGGAGTGGCCAAGATGTAAACCATTTGTACAGTAAATCAGTAAGGATTCATTAACCACATCCTAAAAAAATCATTCATCCCCATTCTGGATCCAAATAATGGAAGGCAGGTGCTGCGATAGATCAACCTCAACACACACACATGCAACTGAAGTCCATGTGAGTTTTTGAGTCATAGAATCCAGCTTAATGGGATTACTAATAAGCTTAGCAATAGGGAAAAGAGCAATTTTCTTGAAGAGATGCATCGACAGACCTAGAATACTTAACCAAACAGGTGCAATCGTGGATTTAGAAAAGCAATCGAACTTAGGGAACCATTTAAGCACTTTCATCAAGCATCCCCCAAAACTCTAAGAACCCTTAGACCAAAGCTGATAATAATCATTTTCATAGGAAAGTTGAATCACAATATGCAGTGAGTTGAGCAAGCCAATTTCAAAATCAACAAATCTAATGGATTCGAATGATTTCCATAGGAAGATCATAGAGGGTCGACACATAAAAAATTTACTAACAAGAACAAATCTGAGATCAGAAGCAAGAAACTAAACCGCCTCCGGCGAAAAGGAAATGGCCGCGTGACCCCTATGACGGAACTACATCATATAAAAGGAATCAACCAGAGGCGGAGATTCATCCGAATCTAGAGACCAAATATGATCGGCCCCTGCGACCACGTCAGTGAATCCTTGCGAATCACGGTCGCGTTCATTTCCCTCCTTCTGTGTTCGGTGCCTCGTCTGTTTCCCTCTCCCGGCCGCTCCATCTATCACTACCCCATGATTCATTCTCCTTAAAACTGTATTTTTATTGTATTTTTTAATCATGTTTTATGAACTTATTTAAAAATGCATATTTAAAAATATAAGAAATATTATTTTATAAAATAAAATTCACTTTTAAAATATCAGGTGAAAATTATATTTTTGTGAATTTTTATTAATTTTATTTATGAATAATTTTTTATTAAATAATTAACAAATTATTTTAATTAAAATTTGTCATTATATTTAATGAATTTAAATAAATAATTTTTTATATAGTTTTGAATGAAAAATTAGTTCAATTATATTATTATGAACCCAGTTTAGGTCATATGAATAATTTTAATTTTGTATTCTAATATAAAAAATCCTTATACTTACGAAGAAGTTTTCAATAACAAATATTTTTTCATCATGTTTTCCTACTTAATGTCAAATTAATATTTTTTATTTATATAAATTTAATATGATCAAATGAATTCAATATTTAGAATGGTAAAAATTAATATTAAACAAATGTTCAACCAATTTTTTTCTTATAATTAATAGTAAAAATAGTACAAAATTTACCACTTTTAAGGTTATAACATGTTTTCTAGGGGTTGAACATAAGTGATAAGGGTTACGATAACATAAAAACATCTATAATATCACCTTTTTTAGAAAATTTTATTCATATATTATTTAATATTTTTTTCCATTCTGTATCTATTTGGATTTATTAATGTCTTAAAATATTTTATTCCTTTCCAAAAAAACTTGTGTGTCCCCCCAACCCAAAGAAAAGTACACCCCTCTTATTTCATCTACACACCTAAAAATACATTACTTCTGATAATTATATCCCCAAAACTATAATATAATTCATCACAATGAACTAGAGTCCCTTGTTTTTATCATAAAACCATCATTGGAAGACTATATTTATAAACATAAAGGGGTTATTATGAGAAGATGTGTAGTTCTTAACATTGTGTATTTATTTTATTCCTCCATTTACCACAAATATATATTCATAAAAAATTATCAAATAATAACACCAATATTGTCCATATAATAATAAATTAATACATTTGTAAAATAAATTTTATTATTTTTCTCTTAAATCAATAGAGAAATGAAACCATCAATTATGTGTACTGTGCACTATCACCTCGCTATCCTAATTGATCTATTTTCCATTTCTACCTCTCATTTATATATATAATCATGGATTTAATTTATAAGTATAATATATTCATGAAATAATTATATTTTTTGATTTATAATATGACATAAACCTTCTTTCTTTCTTACTATTTGAAAAAGATAATGCCGCTCAAGTGATTGTGTGGACTACCACCTATACGAAGCGATGCTATTCATTACATCACATTTCTATTACATGGATGTTTTTAAGGATATATTTAATGAATATATATGTTATATATGATATGCAATTCTTTTATTAAATTTTAATTTCTATTAATATTTCTTTTTTCCATCTTTAAAAAAATGAGAACAACATTGATGTGTATGTATGACCTATCATCTCTCTGAACTGTGAAATTAAATTTTCTATATACTAATTTTATTAAATACTCTAAATATGTAAATTATGAAGAAATTTTTATTTATATAATTATTAAAATTATGGATATTACATAACCTTGATCAAAGAGATATCACAAAAACCATGAAACAAAACATTCCTAATAAATGACACAATTATCAACCAAAATAGATATCACAATAATAAATTTTGAACATACACATGATAAAAGGTAAAAATTAAATAATATAATGTTTTTTATTTATATATATATATATATATTGTTTTGTAATATATGTATAATATAACTCTATAGATTAAAAAGGGTATTAAATCATGTATGAAGGCATTCAAACATGAGGGAATGATTTTATGTTAAAATCTAAATATTTATAAAGATTGTTGATGAATAAAATTTTATTGATAAAATAACATAATCTTCCTCTTAATAACTCATGAATTTTTATTCTGCTTTAGTTATATCTATATTTTACCTTTTTTCCTATCAATTTCTTATGTATAATATCCCATGAGTCTGAATGAATATTTTTAATGGAAAACATTATTTTTTTCTCAATTTAGAAAACAATATGCTTCCTTCCTTATCCATGTTTTCAAACATTATATTAATGCATAATTTTAATGATATGATATGAAATTATACAGTCATTTTTATCTATAAATGAATTTTTAACTTATTTTTTTATATAAATTTCCTGACTTTTTTTGAAAATAGAACATCATTATTTTTTTTAAATAATATTAATGGAATGTTTTTCATTAAATGAAATGAAAATAATTTAACATCACCGTAAATAGTAAATTCTTTAAATCCACTAATAAAATATTCCATGTTTATTTGAAATGAAAATTTTTACTTTATAATTTGTAAAATTTTTATTTTTCAAATATATGATTTCAAAATGAAAAGTATATTGTATTTATTAAATATTCATGAAACTACATAATGGTTTTATAATCTTATATGAAAACCATTTATGGAACTAATTCATTAAATGATTTAAAATCCATTTATTATATTGAAATTATTTATTTAGATGAACATTGATGATTTTTATTTATGGATGATTTTATGTAACTTGTTTCTTTTTCATGGTTTAATAATGTAATGAATATCATTTCTTTTCAATAGAATATTCTATTTTGAAATAATGAAATATTTTTGAAACCCATTTACATTTTATGTTTTATGATATGATTAACGATTTATTAAATTATGTGACACATATATATGCTTTAAAACATATTAGGGGTGTGTTCGATAATATATACCCTCCAAATGATGGGGTAAAGATATATATCTCTTGAGATAAATAGGGAAATAATGTGGAGTGAACCTAATTCAGTATGGGACTATGTGCAATTTGATAGTCTTGTGAGTGAATCTACATTGGGATTATGGTTTGGGTGTGAATGGAATCCACTATTATAGTCTTGTATGTAATCCATGAAAAATAATGAAATCAGTTTTGATGATTATGTGTATTATAAAAACCCATGTCTTATTACTATGTTACTCTATCGTGGATTATGTTATTTTTTTAATTTATTTTTCATGCTTAATAAACAACGATCCATTATTCCATTACATTGTATTATGATCAATAATATGATTCATATAGTTTTCAAATAATATTCTCATTTTCCCATGTATGTATCCTCATATTTTATTGAGGTGATTGTTGATATCTCTATTCTCACCCTTAATTAGTATCAAAACATTCCATTTATTATATTCACATTACTAATTTTATAGACCATGGTATTTTGTATGATATGTCTATGAATGGTGATAGTTATGAAGATTGTAGCAGGAGATGATGTAGTTCACTTACGAACTAGTTTCTTTGTGTATCAAAGTTTCAAAATTCAATATAACTATAATATTATGTCAATGATAATTATATCAATTAACTAATATTATTCAATTAAGATTTGATATCTATGTTTGAAAAGTATGTGTTATTTTATAATACTCAAAATTGATCCTACTTTTACTCACATAACATCTTTAAAGTGAAAGATGAAATATGATTTTTTGAATTAATACACTCTACATTTTAGTAATCAATTATTTCATGGATAAAAAATTCTTCACCTCATGGGCTTGATGAAACTCAGATCATTAAAAAATTATAAATTCATGATTAAATTTTACATTCAGTAAAACTCTTAATTCTATATCTTGAATAATATAAATTTACCTCTATATTTTCCTTGTAATACTATATGCTCTCATGCTAAACTAATTATGAAATATTTAATGATTTCATTTATTTATAGATGATTCTTTTTCCAAAAATTGATATATGAATATGTTAATATTACCGAATTTTTTTATATAAAAAAATTCTAAATTCCATAATGGGAATATACTTGAAAAAAACACTTCTTTCACTATAAATTAAATATCCTTCTACGAATGGGTATTCGAGTCATAAATTAAGCATTCATTTTCTATTTAAAATAGTTAGTTTATAACTAAATTTTCTTTTTCATGAAATATCATTGAAAATATTGATTATTAATTATTTTTCTTAAAGTCAACATACAATTATTGTTTCAAATGAACCACTCAAATGTAAATAAGAATCATTTCATCCCCTCTACTGATGTAGGTATCATCCATTATCACCTATTTTTATAATTTACTTAGACGTATAGTAAATATTTATTACATAATTGGTTCCTATACCTATTGAATAATATTCAAGGTAATACCAATGAAGACTATATAAAAAATTATATTAAATAATGAATATAATATATGTATTAGAACACCCTTTTTTGAACACCATTTCATTAAAATTTATAATTATGTGACCTATAGTACCACATGTTCAAGGACCCCCATTATAATAATTGGTTTCATAGAAGACAATTGTGAAATTTTATATATCAGTGTACCTATTGTCAGCTTATTAAAATTATATTTATTACAATTCACATTAGTGAATAAGGATATAATATTTTCTAAATTTCCATCCTCTTGAATAATCTATCCCATATAATATATAAGTGTTTTCATTGAAATACTCATTTGATAAACTTTAGGATAACCGGAAAAAATGGGTGTCAATGAAGGGAAGAAATAGATGAATAAAAACTTTCGTGATTCACCTTTAATCCCAATTTTTTTATTTGATGAATATACAATATCATATAAGGAAATTGAGTTCCAAATTTAGTTTCATATATTGATTTATTTTTTATAGTAATATCAAGATTTCATTGATTTATTGTTAAATTTATCCTAACAAACTTCTCATAAATTACACAATATAGAATACCTTTCATATCCTATTGTTTTACCTATAAATATTTGGAAATTCTAAAAAAAATATCATATAAAAATTAAATAAATCATTCATGATTATCATATAGTCATATTATTTTTCCACACTTTCTTTATTAGTAGGTTGATCAGGTATTTGGGTCTCTAACAGAAATATTTACCCTTCATATTAAAGTAAAAAAATACAAGAGCATATACCACTGGTAGAAATCCATTACAATGATGATATTTTCATTGACCAGTATTAAATGATATATATATATTGAATTAATTTAATTTTTATATAAGATATGCATATGTGGATTTATAATTTTTTCTTGATACTATATTTTATAAAATATATATTTTTTATCATCAAAGTCCCATGCTATATTATCAAAAAATAGTTGACCTCAACTAATTGATTTGAAATACTCATTCACATATATTATTCAATTAAAAATGAAAATTAAAAAATATCATTATATTTCTAATATGGTCATTCCAATTCTAAGGTAATTTCTATATTTTTTTTTCTATCCAACCATGTTTTTAAATGGATCCTTGAACAGTTCAGTGAATTACTATTTCCTACGAATTGTAAAAAAATAATTACACAATTTTAATAACTAAATACGAAATTAAATTTTCATGTCTATTTATATGTTTCAAAATTAATCTAATTTAACCCTTAACTCTAATATTAATTCCACAGATGTAGGTTTCACCCCAACATCGGATAAAAAGCACATCGTAAACCATGTTTTTTACAAATTAAGGGATTGAAGGTATTAGAATATGATATTTCTTTGAAAGGTCCTATTATTTCTCAACCAACAATATACTTTATTATTTAATTAGATAATATTATATAAACTTATCTATTTTATATACATCTCATCAATAATTCTACCTCCTCTAAACACAATATACATATTTATTCATCATCAACATTATAAAAAAATAATAAATCATAGGAGTTGGGATCTTAGGGATACAAAATAAAAATAAAAATAAAAAAAATAACATAGATACACACATGTATATAATTAGGTGTAATATTATGCAATGAATACCTTTTTAAAATAATTTTTTTAATAATCACAATAAATTTGAATAAACACCTAAATAAATTAAATTATAGAAAAACAATGGTCAGTGGATGTTCATTATCAGTCATCACATAGGTTAATTAAATAAAAAATTAATTTTGATCCAATTTTTACAGAAGTTAATTTTATATCAATTAAAATATATTTAAAAAATTTAAATTTAAATTATAATATTCACACAACTACAAAATAATTGTAAAAATATTGTAAAATATATGACATAATTTTTTAAATCATGATATAATTGTTCAGGGCAACAAGTTTCTCGAAGACCCCCCAAAAAAGTGTTTTCAACCATTTATTGGAATGGATGGGATTTGGTGGGTTATGTAGTGCATTACTTGGTAGAACCTCTATATCAGCTAGAAGTATAAACATAGACATATCCATGTGGGACTGGATGTGTAAGGGTGAAGTATAGGCATAACAACACCTTATTAATATAATTTTATTTTATGTTATTATAATTCTTTTAAATCCTCAACCACCCAAACTATTATAATTTTTTATTTTCATTTTTTGGTAATAACATATTAATGGGAGTCCCCTATTTTTTTAATTTCATTCAATTAATCAAAAATCAGTAGTTAATGGGTTTTTAAAACATATAAAAATATTCAACAATAACATTGAATTTTTCCCATATCATAAATTAGTGTTCCAGTGCTTAGAGTACTAAGAATCTATAAAATATGTAACATAACACCAACCAATGAAAAAAATATATATATAAAAATATTTTTGTTTATCATTAAATAGAAATAATATGGTCATCCATTATTAGATTTAATTGTCTTATTTATGGATGGGACCATAATAATTCTATATTATAATTTTAGGAGGAAAATTAAATAACCTTAAAAATTATTGTCACTATTATACCAATTTATGTGTTGTATGTCTAGTAGAATCTAAATATATTGGGTATTTAGAAACTTATCTCGTGATTGATGTCATGATACCATACCCAGTGTAATCAAATCTCACTTAAAACATATGGAACCCCTGTAATATTAAAAAATAAATGAAAAAAATTTAATCACCACATCTTCATAAATCAGTTGGAATTATGTTTTAGTTATCATTTTAAAAATTCACTTGATGAAACTGAAGTCAGAATCATTGAGATCATCAATACTCAATTCAAAAGTTGTATCGACCATCAAAATTATATCTTTAGGCGATATCGAAGTGGGGAAGAACATTAAAAATATATATTATTGTGGGATAATATTTACTTTGATCTGGTTGTGTAATATATACTGGGATACAATGATACTTTGTGTCTATATTTATCACTTCGGATAGAAGTGATAGAAGCATTGAAATTCATAGGAATTAATAGTCTCGATAATGGGGGATTATTTTGGAATATATAGTTGGTTTAAACTTTTTAGAATTCTAATTAAGAACCTTAAATAATAACACTTAATTTAAATCCCAAATTTACACTTCTAACCATTAAAACAAGTAAAAAATTAAATAACTAATTTATCAAATAACTATAACACTAAAAAAATGTATGGTAAAATATGAAGCCATTAACATGACTCATTTCTCCCACATAAATATTTAACGAAGCACAAATATTAAATATTTAACATTATATCATTGAAGTATTCCTCTTAATATTCATCAAAATACCACCTATTATATAATGTTATTAAATGAAATAAAAATTATTATAAACATTAATAAAATTTTAATTATTAATTTCCATGTAATATTTTGAACATAGTCATTACCCATCCACTATCATGGGGCTCACAATGTCTTAAAACACAAATTCAAATTAAATTGGTAAATATTGTGAATATGATTTTTTTTAATCCTCTATGCCTATATCATAATAATAGTGAGTACTACTCGTGCACTATGATCAGTGTCTGGAAAAAAATCACGGCCCATAAGAAGATATAGAATTTCATTACAATGAAAACCTTATATTAAGTTTCATAGTGTAATCATGTTGTGACATAAACAAGGATTCACAATATGTTTCATCATCTATTATTTCATTATTATTCATTAACATTAATGGATCGTCCTAACTTATTCTACTATGGAGGTGGATTTAGAAAATTTACAATAATGATGATCATTTGGGAATGAGATATCACTTACATTAACAAGTATAAAAATTTATCTTTATCATTATATCAATGGTATATCATCAATAGAACACCAACGATAGGATACCTTTCCCTGAAAAAATACTTGATTTCTATATTAAATCCATATATAAAATGTTAAAAAATATCATTTTTGGAGAATAGATCATATATTCACAAATACGAACATTTAATTACAAATAAAACATATGGTGGCCCTAATGTTCAGTCAGCCCTCATGACCTCATATCCTTGTGGTCACCATGTGAGACTATGAAGATAATATTAATCAGTTATTATAGGGTCATATCACCTACATTCCAATCAAAATCTATGTCTGGCCAGTATGATGTATCCATAAAATAGAAAATATATTTATTATTATAGCATTAGTATCTCAATGTTATCATTATATATGTTAAATACTATAACATATTGATACAATAAGATTCTATAGAAATTACCATTTAAATAGTGGATGTAGAAATATCAACAATATTATATTAAGAATACACCATTTGCTATTCATTAAATATGTTATATGTTAATCAAGAATTAATTTTCATATTGGGTGTAGGTAATAATCATTTAAAATAAACAACAGACGTTTTTGGGATTATATACCAAAAGAAAAAAATATTGCCTAAAAATGTTGACAATCCAAATGTATTCTCAACATAAAAAATATCTAATATTTGTAAGTTATTTTGAAAATGAATGGAACATTTATGGTGTATTGAAATATACAATGAATTATTTTATACACAAAGTATAAGAACTGGATTTATATTCTTTCATACAAATAATAAGTTCTTAAAACACTATAAAAAACACATAACATGCATATTTTAACAAATACTACTTACTATGTCATTAAATCTGATAATAAGATAAAATAATTATTTTACCAATATATAAGTGTATTACACATGTAAAACATTTTTAGTTGAAATATTATTTATGTATAGTAGTGACATCGAAAATATGATGAATATATAATCCATTATACTTTTAAATTCATATATGTTGTATTTAAATAACTCCTCTTTGAATCACACATAGCATTTATTTTATATTGAGTTTTGGTTTTGTGAAGGCACAAAATATATAATATATATTACACATTCTATTCAAGAATTTTGTTCCCAAATATAAATGACCTAAAACTAAATATTGTAACTAAAAAATATATATTTCGTATTAGATAAAAATTATTATGTAATGTATAAAGATTTTACAATGATCATTAATTTTAATTAATATATTCTTATTTGAGTGTCGTATAAGGTTATAAAAATTCTTGGTGAAGATAATATCAATTAATGAAGAGTTTTTAGAATATAAAAACTCAAATAATGTTTTATTAATGATCACCAATCATAATTATATCACATTTGGTTAAACCTGAAGAATACTGATGAAAATATAACTACAATTATAGGTTAATTCATAGTTATTGTGTTTTATATATAAATAATTCAATCTTATAAAATTCAATAACATCCAAAAAAAGTTTTTTCAATACATTATAAAATGACTCTTATAATGATAAAAATCAATAGTTTTTTTTTCGATTAGTTTTAGAAAATATAATAGTCAATCATATTACAATTGATGAATAATGATTTGGTTTGATGCATATCATCGACATAAATAACATGAAATCCACTCCACAAGGTTTAATAAATATAATTTTGTGAAAAGGTGTATGTAGATTTAATGAGAATAGTGAAAAGTATTCTGTTAAAAATAAATTATTTTCAGTTATAACTAACTAAAATTGTTTTCAATGTTGCAAGCTTCTGGTATGCAGAAAAAAAAATGTGGGTTACAACTATAGTTGTCATATATGTCCTAATAACAATTTCAAAAGGAAATTCATATTTCATATAAGTTTATTGATAATTTTTATTTATATGCTGGTTCTATAGTCAAAGATATAGTCACATGAAAATGATTTATTTCAAATAAAAAATAATATTTTGAATATCTTAGTATTTCATGTGATGGTTCCAATACTTATGTTTATGAATCATTTACTTTTCAAAAAAGGGTAATGTTAGTTCTAAATGAACATAATATTACTTATGATTTTTTTGTTACTAAAAATATGATTTACCAACTTATTATAAATTAATTACATGAAATGGGAACGATAAATATTATCAAACCTTACGGACCACATGTCTCCAAGAAGAATTGGGATCACATGGGGAATGGATTATTGTAAGAAACATAGCTCACCCTTGAGAAAAAGTTGTGGTCTACGATCATTACTATAAATATTCCCTCGATAGGTAAAATAATTTTAGTTTCAGAGTACATCAAAAGTATTGGGGGATCTAGGATGAAATGTTATTTTCTGGTTGAAAGGGTTATTTTTCAATATTGGGGAACATCAAAGTATTTTTTAAAATAGATAAGAAATAAATGAATATATATGGTGATGGTTTAGATAACCATATTGAAAACACTATCAATAAACATAAAAATTATTTTAGTGTCTTAGTTCACCAAGGAAATAGCATTGTATCATCTTCTCTATCATCTAATAAAAATTATTATTTTCCCTGTGTTTTTTCCATTCACTACCACACTCTTTCCATCTACCACTAATCTCTTCATATATCCTAAAACCATGATAGATAATGATAATGAGTGTCATATCCACTCCTTTCAAAGTGTACACCTCCTAGACAAGAAATGGTAGAAGTGAGATTGGGACCCTTGATTCCCACCTCCAGTAGGCCATGGGATAGTGATTGGCACTGAGGGTATAATAAAAACATAGATGTGATGCATTAACCACTAAGTGATTAAATGTGCAAAGGGAAGATAAGATAGAAACCAAAAAACTCCTTCTCATACAAATATATAAATTAAAACTCAAGAAAAAATATTTAATTTAATGAAAAAAACTACAACTAAAATGGAAAACATAAAAGTACAAAATAATGTTAGGGAAATAGAGACCCAAAATACCAAATAGATCCTACCACCTAAAAACTATTAATAATTATCATGGTATCCAACCTGATCCAAATGATCAGAAAATATAGATTAAATATACCTAGGGTGAGTATTACATTATACTTAGTATGATCCCCCATACATCCTCTCATGTAAAAATTAAGAAATCATAATAATGCATAGTGAACAACAAGTGAAACTAACATATCACCTAAATTGGTATAGTATGTTCCCGGCCACCCCATAGATACTCTCACAAATTATTGCATATAAAACATGATAATATAATAAATAATATCAAGCGTACCTCATTAACACGTCTCCTGTGGTTTTACCCTTTTCACCAACAGAGCACTTCCTATAAATCTCCATTATAAAAGTATAACTAGAAGACAACTGGGTGAATCCCCCCAACATGCTCCTTTTTCCAGACACCACAAAATTCACTTAACCAAAATTTTCCATGTATTTTCTGAGATCCACTATAGCCTGCATTATATGAATCATAATTTGGGTATTACACCTCAAGCCATTACATCCCACACACCACGTAATGACCTTGAAGCCATCATAGACTATAGACGTTAGACCTATAGTAGAGATTAGGGAAATATTTACTCATATATATATATATATATATATATATGAATAACCAAAATCTACTACATCCATTTTCACACATATATGAGGAAAACAAACTAATGTGCATATCAACATAGTTAACAACCAATAGATGAGTGTGGGGCTAAAGGGGGTAGTCAGCCAACCATCCTTCGATGGAGAAGTTGGGAAATACACCCCCAGTGCTCAAAATCCTTAGGGTGTCAATTTTTGTTACCAAAGGGGTGGATTAGTTTATTGAAACAAAAAATAAATAGATTATATTAGATCTCACAACAATACTATGGAAACATCTTATTCATAGACTCAACTACAGATAATGTCTCTCGGACTCCCGTTTTCTTCTACTAATACTAGGTATCCTATAATAACACTTCAATTTAAAGAGTTAAAATAATTTACTTATCCATTTTTACCTTTTTATTTTTATTTTATAATATTATTACCCTTTTTTTTAACTAATTAAAAATTCCACGTTACATTTAATTAGCCTAAAAAACATGTTATGTGCCCTCTAAGAATAAGAAAATTGTGACCATGACTCCTCATAATCATCACCTCATCATTACATCCCAGCATTATACAACCCCATGGGATAAACAATTATTAATTCATTGATTAAAAACATTAAAACATTATATATTTCCATATTTATATATTTATTAGTGTTCTATGAAATCATTCTTTGATACCAAACATAACGAGATCCACACAGTGAGTAGATGAGTTTCCCGTCGATTCATTACCACCTATAGCCATAGAGTAGGCCCACCCACCCTCAAGAGGATAAACATGTAATGAACGTGTCATAAACCATGAATATTAGCCTCTCTTGGAAGGAGGGTCAACAAAACCATATTCCTCAAGAAGTGTGTATGGAAAAATAGATAGAAAAACAATAGATTTAGCAAGCATCCAATATTCATTTAAAAGGATTATCCCAACTTCAACCCCTTACATCTTCCTCGATGTCCTCCTTAACACCTATATGCATAAACCCATTCATGTAGAACATCTAGGTGAAGAATTACACCACAACCATTGGGCCTCCCTACCACCACATACCACAACTACCTTCTAGGCTCAGCCATCCTAATTTCACATCAAATCACTAGTAGTAAGAAAAAAACAATGCTACTGGTCTATTAGACCTAAACATGTTATTCAACCATCACAAACAATGAGTTTTCACAGATCCAAAACATATGTCACATTACCTTTAAATGAAATAGGGAAACATAGACTCAATAAGGCATTACATTTATCAAACAACTAGTTATTTAATACATAAAGAGTTAATCGATTCATTTTACACATGTTCCAACCATGTACAACCTAAAAAAATCTAATATAGTTGTCACAAATTGACTAAAAATTTAATTTAAACATCCTTTAATTTATTTGAAGACAAGATTCAATGTGATTAATTTTTATTAACCAAAACCATTAATATTTCACAACTGGATCAATTCGATTATTCTCAAATTACAAAAGAAATGTCCAAATTATTTAAGATTCATTTTTAATCCTTTATACAATTAATTTAAAATTTATCCAGAATTTATTTTCTATAAAATTTTATATCAATTACGACATGATAAACAATAAATTAATAGATATCACACAATCATGAAAATAAAAAGGAAAAATATCACTAAAAAATTATATCAATCTTTTAAGCTGGTTCAAATATTTATTATGTCAATTTCATTGTGACCTTGAAGGATAAATGATGATAATTCCATGAATGAAGAGAAAGAAAATAGGAAAAACATAATTCCCCTTTCTCAAAAGTTCTTCAACATTCATTGCCTGAGAATAAGCCAACCCAACATATCATGATCACCACTCCCACCATGATTGCATCCACATAAGGACTCCATGACACCACCATTCCAACCAAGATCCATGAAAGCTCCATTTGAAACATGTATATGAAATTCCATAACATGGAAAGGAGAAATTGGAGGAAATAGATTGAGGAACCCTGAAAAACCGAGTTAGAACATAAAAAAAACTGAGGAATGATCGGTACTTCCTGATTGCAGAAAAACAGGGGATGAAAATGAAATAGGAATAACTCAAGGGAATACCAATTTCAAGGACCACACCATAATTTGAAAACAAATCATCAAAATAAATTTATGGGGAACCTCATACTAGTGGAAGATACGAAAAATGAACAAGGGTTAATAATATCTCATTCCTTTGGAAAATATAATGGAACAATGTTTTATGATATAACATATATTTTGAATTAAAGCCAGATCTAGGCAAGACCACATGTTTTGACTGAGTAAAGGCTCCCAAACCCTGATGAAAATTTATATAGAAGATATTGAATTTTTATCAGTATAAAATACCATAAAACATGGCATGAATTGATTTGACATATAAGATAACATCAATGGTGGGAAATTATAGGAAGCTAGAAACACTCTTCACGAGTCATCGTTAGATGAGTCACCATTTAGGGATATACAATTAAATTAGTCACCATTCACATGACATTGCTCATGATTCACCATTCATGTGTAAAATTTAGAAGTATCTACCTTTACAATGATTTACCATTAGAATGAGCTACCTTTGGAACATGTTTTTGATGTAACGAGCTATTGTTGGAATGAGCTACCGTTACAATCAGCTACCATAGGAATAATCCATCTTTAGAAGGAGATACCATTGTAATGAGCTACAATTAAAATGAAATAATAATGGAACAAGCAACCATCCTGGAAACATTGTTCACAAAACCATAATTTTTTGAAAAGTGTTGAAATAACTCGCCTTGACCTCCCATAACCCCACAAACACTTGATTTTCACAATGGAATGGATCAGAGAGATCCTGGATATTACATTAGATACCTCTAAAACGGTTATCACCATATATATTCCATAAAACCCCGTTGAGGAAATAGAAAATGGGGTCTGAACATCCACCACACGAGATACCTCTCAATGCTCTTGCCCCCATAAGAGATCAACGACTTTATAAAGTAGAATGTGAAACAATGAGACAACCAAAATCAGCTCTTAAACACTGTTATGGGGGATATAACTCTAAAAAAATAGCATGTCACAACAAGAAACAATATAAATCAATATCATAAAAAGAACAATGTTATATGAGAAGAAATAAACATCAAACCACTCAGGGTACCGTGCTTATATCTAAAACTCACATTCTAATGTACTCTCCTTTATGCCACCATGCCACCATAAGACATAGAATAAGGTTGTAAGACACACATAAATCACCTTCTCTATATGGTAATGGATCTCTACGAGTTGGTCATTTAAGGTCGAATCATCATCAACATCAATCATGAACAAATTTATGACATGGGAGTTGTCATGAAGATTACGATGTAACTATAATACAAGAAAAATATCACGTATTCTAATCATTTATGGGGGATGTTCTACATGATGCGCCATGGGTCCAAAATGATCCAACACCACAACACACCCAAAAAACCATGGAGAAAGCCTACTCCCCCGACCAAAACATCACTTCCAATGATGGGAAGACACCTTTAGAAACATGTTTTCGACAAAATAAAACTTCAGAGGTCCCCAATTATGTTTAGAATATGACATTTAATGATCTTGAACCACCTTCATGTGTTCAAAAATATCCTTATTCACACATTGCATCACTACGAGCCTTCCAGATCAACATATCTGCTACAACATTCCAATTTTCTAGTCTATACAAAATTTAAAATTCATAATATACTATGAAATATATCCACAAACACTTATTTAATTTAATCCATGATGGGAGAAAACATACTTCGTGATCTAATGATCATTAAAGAGCAAAAATTCTCACCAATGAGGTAATGTCTCGACAACTTCAAGGAAAACTCATCCACTACTAACTCATGATCATGGGTGGCATAGTTACATTCGTCGGAATGAATCTAGAGAGAACCAAAATAAAAAAACATTCTATACAACATCAGAACAAAAACCAAAACCAGATAGGAAGCATAAATAGAAAAGTAGTACAAAATTCCTTTTGTTGGAAGAAAAAAACTAGATCATTGATCAACTTCACCTTCTAATAATCAAATGATTCTTGAAAATTATCATTCCACACAAATGGATTATCATGTCTAGTGAAATAAGTTAGAGGATTATCAAACCAAGATATATTATCTATGATACTCCTATAATATCCATCAATAAGAAAACATACATCGACCAATTTCTTGAGGGTTGCACATGACACTACTGCTTCGATCATCGATGGATCTATAGCTACTCCCATATAGGATATAACATGCACCATGAAATGGACTTACTGATCACAAAATTCACACATCGACAACATGAATAATATATGATGAAAATGAAGAACCCCCAAAATAGTCCACATATGCTCTACATGCTCCTCCTCATACATGGAATTCAAATGGATTTAATTGATGAAAACAACCACGAACATATCCTGGATCTCCTGAAATAAATCATCCATCAATGCCATGAAAATATCTAAAACATTTTTCACACCTAATGATATCACAAGGAACACATAATTACCATTATTGTTATAGAAATAATTCATCAGGATATCATCATTTTTACATGCATCTGATGACATGAAGACCCGAAATCGATCTATGAGAAGCAACTTGCACACTTTAGTTGATCAAATAAATCATCAATCCGAGTATGGGGATAACTGTTCATCACTGTTACTTAGTTAAAGAGATGATAAATAATGTACAACAACAAAATATAGTCATCCTTATATAAGAAAAAAATATTACACCCCAAGTTGAAATACTTGGCTAAATGAAACCACACAACAATAGACCATCAAGCAGTATATGCATTACTCGTAACTCGTAAAGAACCATCCAATGTGGAGGCATAGTGAAATGAGGTACACCAATCTATATCTTGATCTCAAACTCGATGTCCCATCAAGGTGATAATTCCACAAAATCAACAAGAAATACATTTGGGTACTCTTCCATGACCCTGGGAAATGATGGCTTTTGGGAATCTATTGATCTCAAAATTAGTATAGCCATTAAAGATTATAAGGGTGGAACACAACTCTGACCCATATGAGGGTCTCACGTCCCAACAAACACAGATGTCTCTCTGTCAGCATAGAATAAAACCACCTTCATTAGGGAGAAATCCATGATTTCCATTAACAAATACAACCAATCCAGGACAAGGATGACATCATATATTTTTATTTGTATATAAAGTAAATTTCCCCTAGAGCAATGTTACCCCTACACTAGAACATTGTCTCTACATACATCAAAAAATGCATCATGACCTGTAACTAGCATAGTCAATGCCATGGGAACTAGAAGCCTCTCTACCACAAGTCCCAAAGCATGGAAAAGTGTTGGTGATATGATGGACATTGTTGATACTAAATTAAACAAGGGATGCCCCCAAGTAGGAATCATGCTGAGGGTACCTCAAATGACCTCCAGATAAAGTGGATCTAGTATTGATAATATATATCTATGACCAAAACCTACTCCATAGCCACTCTGACTCAACTAGATACCACCTCCACAACTTAGATATTCTCCCTGAAGGCATAAAGTATCTTGGGTTTGTCCTCTACCTGCCCCATATCCTATTTGATAATCCAAATATAATGAATCCTATTGTTGTATCCTTGGATAGGACTACCTCAAAGAGGGAACCTAGAGTGGAACATATGGAACACGCTGACTACTCAAAAATTTTGGGAAATCATGTCGCTGATGGCCGTAGAATCTATAAGAAATACCAGTTCATGATCACATAGCATAGTCATGAGAGTCGCTACCCGAGAGAAATGAAACATTGAGGTCTAGTACCAACCCTCATCCCAAGATAATATCTGCCACCCTGAAAACTGGGAATCTCCCATCATAACTCTTCTTCATGAAAAATCATGACGCCCCACCCCCCTCATGATGATCTTGTTCGGGATGAAATCATCTAAATTACATCTTCCCTCACCTATTCATTAACCTATGACCCCAATATAAACAAGGATACCTCATGCTAGATATTTGGATGTAATGATTCCTTGAAATGACTCACTCTGGCCTACTTAATAACATCTCGTCTAAATCATATCTTAGAATGTTTCTTCAATGGATCCCAAACTCCCACACACAAGAGCTCCCCTACCAAAGCATATGATGATCCTGTGACTGGCCTCTTTCATATTCAATGAATAAAAATATTCTCTGAACAACTCTCAAATAATCTCCCTTGAGACTACTGACTCATCGTGATCCCTGATGAATAATTATTATTATTATGTTTCTTCACCATGTAGCATCTTCAAAACCAATGATACCATGTTCTCCTTCGGAGAAAAGATCACACAAAAGGCTTTCTTAGCCTCATCCAATGAGTATTTTGTGACTACATCTAATATAGATCCCCCATACTTCTACAGACTCTAACAATATAACTTTTAGAGTCACCACAACCATTTTTTATCATCACCATCCTCTATATTGTGGCTATATAATACTACAAAATTCTGAACATCTTCTTCCCAAACTAGATGAGGACCTCGACAATGACCCATACCTTAAAAAGAAAAAATAGTAATTGATTCAAAACCTTGAATGTTGAATATTTAAAAATTAATTAATTATTTTCTTTTATTCATTTTTTGTCAACCTCTCCCATGTTATACCCATTAAATCACATGCTCAATGAAAAATTATGTATGATCGATTCGTATATCTCTATCCTGTAACAAATATCACTGCATTTAGTAGCCACTTAGGTTAATGTTCCATGAAACCAATATAAAGGGACCCTAAGAACTCAAGTCTTAGTGGGTACTCATGTTTACTGGCCTTTATAAATATAAAAACCCCATTAACATACCATCCCATGAAACCACACCTATTCCTAACTGCTAACTCAATCATTACCCTCAATGTGGCCCTGGATACTACTCTGTCATGACCCCTCCCCTAAATGTGTACCCCTCCAGGGACTACAATGGGAGTAGAGAGATAGTGAACCCTGAGTCCTGCCTCCAGTAGGCCCCATTTTGGACACTATCACTAAGGGTATAGTAAATACACAGATGGGGGAATTACCCACTAATATAATATATATGGAAGAGAGACACCAACAAACTTTTTATCAGACTATAATATAATCCTTGACTACCTTTTTACATGTTCGAAAGTCCATTATAAAAAAATTAAAAAAATTATAAATATATTATAGAATAAAACATATATAAATTTCATACCATATGTGATAAATATGGCCATTTTTCCCATTTTAATAACAATTCCATGTTTATCTTATTTTTATCAATAACTGATTTATTTTTTGTGTGTTTTTTGATTTTTTATTTATGGTCATATTACATTGAACAGGGTTCCATAATCTCAATAATTTTAACTAGTATATATTAATATATATATATATTATAATAAGTATACATGAATTTATATTGATCTATATATTTTAGATATAGAAAGTGAAATACATCACTTCTAATGATAGTAGGTTGTTGTTATGCATGATTATACGTTCAATTTTCCCATAAGTAATAATGAATTAATGTAAATAATGTGTTATCATTATACAATGATATTTAAGTTATATATATCAAATATTTTCATCAAAACTATCAATTTTAATATTAATGGAAAGTGTGAATGAATGACATCATTTCATGAGGCGATAGTTTATCATAAACATGAGCGATGTTATTATATTTCCATGAAGTGGAAATTAATAAGTTATATGTGATATCATGAATCCATAAGTATAATTATATCATATATTTCATATATAAACAATTAGTATCTGAATATTTTCATCTACGAAATGTGGTAATGGAAAAGACAAATTACTATTGTTCACGAGGTGATTATCCACTAGACAAATAAATAATAATTTCATTACCCATATGATGGAACTGCCTATGGTTGTTGGTAATTCACGAAACATAAAAAAATATCATTTTATAAAATATATTAAATAAATATATTATATTGGCTTAAAAATAAATGAATATTATTGAGAATGAAATTATAACCAAATGGTTGTTTTACAATTTTACCTCTTCTTCATGTTACCCCCTTCGGTTTTCACATAAATCATTACTAGTATGGAATTCATAAACATATAAAAAATTTATTATTATATTCTTGATGTATGAAATGATTTAGAAATAGATTCTTTGAACCAATAGGGTTTTAAATAGTGTCTAGAAGAGGAGAGGGGGAGCCTTTTATATGTGAGGTGAGTGGCATGCTTGAAAATCACAAAATGAAAAAGATTTATAAAAAATTTTCACGACACCCAAACCAATTTAATAGGACATTGTAGATCCAAAAAATAATAATATAGAAGTATGTAAATCTTATTCATTTTGGAAATGTGTTGTGTCAATTTTAACCATTATTCTTTTAGTTCAATCCCTCTATAAACCCATTTTTACCATATCTACGGTATATAAATTTTACTATTTACAATATTAATTATAGTAAAAAATTAATCATATATTATTTAAAAATAAAAATATTTATTATAACAAATATAGAATATATTTTTATAAATTATATTATTCAATATAAGAAATAAATAATTAAAAAATAATCTCAAAAACATTATAAAAAAGTGGTTTCTGAAAATAAAAAATATTCAAAACATTACTGATTTTTTATATAAAATTTGAAAATTAAATTTATTTTAATGAACTATAATGGATTAATTAATATAAAATTTAACTAATTATATTTTTAAAACCATTTTAAAACAAAAAATATACTTATATGTTCTTTAAACAAAGAGTTTTTAGCTTAATAAAATGCTGTATTTTTCAGTATTCATCGAAACAATAATATTTGATGAGAAATACCATAAAATAAGCCTTAAGAAATTTTTTAAATAATGGTACAAAAATAATATTTATATTCTAAAAGTAACTATATAAATGTTTGAAGAAAAAGTTATGTGTGAAAAATATGAGAAAACTGAATTTTAAGAAAAGTTTTTCTTAAAGAATAAAATTTGTTTTATACTTATTGCTTATCTAAAAATCACATAAAATTAATGTGAAATATATTAATGAATATATATTATATTTTTTTTAATTAATTAAATTAAATTTATTTGGTAAATTAATTTATGAAAATAACTCATGTGCACGTGAATTTAGTTCTTCAATAAAATAACCTCCATTATATTCCATTCGTTTTTATATTTATTTAAATTAAATTTGTCATAAAAAAAATAATTTAATACACATTAGTAGATAATTTTTTTAGGATTACATAATCTTATTCGTAATAAATATTAAAATATCTAGGTCATAACTGTCATATAAAACAATAATCTTTTAATTGTATGTCATGTTTCATTTAAACATGGTTTTTTGTGTAACTAAAGAAAAAATAAGTGTTGAATGTAATTAAATATCTAAAAAATAATAAATTTATTAGAAAAAAATGTTTCCCAAAACCGTAAGTTGTTACATCCTACCTATAAAAATTAAATTTAACCCTCAAAATTCATCACTTTTCTATATAAAACTGAGGATACTTATGCCTCATTTCATCATCATTATCCTTTATAACATTGACTAGATGGTGATTTCTTTATAAATAAATAACCACATGAATAATATATGTGGGTTCTATACAAAACATTGACCAATGAGTCGTATTTTTAATATAAGTTTACCTAATATAGAATCACTTTCAGTTGATCTTCATTTGAAAGATCACGTTCTAGTGGTGTGTCTTCTGATTTTAGTACATGTAATTGATCTATTTGGTATATACTTGTGAGAGATACATGGAACACATTTTGGACATTAAGTGTTTCAGTGGAAGCACCTATGTATTGGACACCATATATATATATGATTAATATTTTCAAATAGATTGATATACCTAGGACTAATTATTTCAATTGTATCATAATCACAATTCAATTCTTTGGTTGTGCTTTGATCAATATCATATGCCTCTCTTAATCAAATAAATTAATATTCCTTATATAATTCCTAAATAAATAAATAAAACAATATCCATAAATAAAATGATTTTTAATTCCTTCTATATCTATTTATCATCATAAAAATATTGGTATCATAAATTATGGTATACAATAAAAAATATTTGGTGATGTAAAACACTAATCCTTAAAACCTCATACAATGTTCATTTTTATCAATTTATTAAATGGAAAACCTTATGACCATCATAAAATATTAAAATCCCAAACAATAAGAAGTTGGTTACTATATTTAAAAAATAATATTATAGTAAATCCCCCAAACAACCAGAATTAGCTCTTAATTATCATATACCATAAATGTCAATTCCATCATAATGATTTGTCTTGAAACATAGAAATTAGTAATATTACAATAAATCCTTAATAAAATATGCATGGTTACTCTATTTTTTTAATATAATCATATGTTATTTAATATATACATGAAATCGAAATTTTTTTAAACTCCATCAATTATAATAGGTACAACCTTTTCCATAAATCATTAATAAATTCAACGTGATCAATGCTATATAATTTAATTTATCTATATTAATAATAAATTTATCCAAACCAATCAAAATATTTTCAACATTTGGGATTTAATAATGGTTACCTTCCCACAATCTTGTGATTTTCATAAAATAAAACAATTACAATAAGTCACTTTTCTATGAAATTATAACCACTTTGAATATTATATAAAATCAAAAACAAAAAAAAATACTAAACAATCATGATATATTTCACAGATTCATATATCATAATTTGGGAATTCCAATACATATACATATATATTATTAAACTTTATTTTTAAAAAAATTTATGGATTCATCATCTTATTCATATATACCTCATTTGAAAAATATAAAATATCAATCATGTATTGACATTAATTTACTTCAATTTAATTATGGTTCTAAAATTTATCAAATCACATGTTATAAAAACATCCCAAATAATTATTATTTCATTTATATTATCTATATCATCCATAGTATAACCATTACTCATGCTCCCATCCTAATTATCTCCATGATCAATCTTATTTGGACATTGATTGTCATAATGCCCATATATTCCACATTTTAAAATTTACAACATTAGTAATAATTCTTGGAGACAAATATTACCATCCATTATGTTAAATGGGATTTTTATTTTCCATTAGAAATTAATTTCCATGCCTAATTAACTCACACATTGAAGAAATATTCATGTACCTTTGAGAAATTCATTTGATTTCAATTCCAACATTCTTGACATATAAGAAACTAAATGTTCTCTCATCTATGGAATTAACCAACTGAAATCTAAATGAACTATATCTTTCTATTCATTGTTGATTCTAAGAGATGGTTAAAATGAATGTTTTTAATCATATATAATGTTATCAAATTGGGCATATTCAAAAAATCATTTACTCATGTTATCATTTGATTTTATTTCTCATCAAGACAATCCCTCTCAAATTCAATATTGATCAAATTCCTTTATTTACTACGATTGATTAAAAAAATCATAGTATAAGAAAAAAAATTGTCAATGTTCGAAACCAAAACATCATGAAGACATAGATATATGATTTCTTAACCATGACACATTATTTTTTATTTTTTTAACTTAAAATTAACATGATCTATTCATGGTAATTATCTATTTATATCTTATATAGTGGTTAATAATGTTTTTTTAAATTTCAAAATAATATTCCATGGGAGCATGAAGATCGGTGTATTGAAAGACCACTATTGTGCACAAAGTGATGATCTTGTGTAGGTTAATTCATCATTTTTTTGAGTTATTACCCCTATCTACCTCTGGTATTGATTCATTCTCACATATTATATCATTGCAAAGATGTAATTATTTGTAAACCACCCACTCTATCCTTTACCAAAATTCAAAGTCATTTTCCAATAGTTTGATTCTTCTTTAGACATATTTTTAGATGTATCCTGAGACATATTCATAGAAATATAAATATGTATCTCACTAAAGTTATCACATCCTATTTTCCAAAGGATAACTAAACCTTTCCTCTAATAACAACTATAGCAACCGATGATTTCCATATATTGATATCAAATCTTTTTATTTAAATGAATATTCTATTTTTTAATTGAAAAAAATTAAAACATAGTACAAAGAAAATAATTTTATATGAATATTATTTAAATTACACAAACACAAACATATGGATCATACGGGTATACTGACATAGATACATGGAAAAATAAGAAACTGGTCTATAAGTGAGAGATGTCATCTACTACAATATTCATCATAACCAGAACTCGTCATTTAAATATTATACATAATAAATTTATTAATATACTTGAGATACAAAATATATGAAAGGGTGAGCATAGATTCTTATGAAGTCTAATCAAAGTAGATAAGAAAATAACTTCAGCATATGGGTATTAGAACATGAGAATATCATGTTATAACCACACCCTTCATATCATAGATCACAAAGAGGAATCATGGAATAAATCATTGATGATAATAAGAAAAAATCAATAACAGAATAAATGAACATTTTATATTAGAGGATAACATTTTAATAAGACATATATTAATGGAATTTATATAATTATTGAAAATATAATGTTAAGGATTCCAACTAATAAAATCATAACATGTTCGTCTTAGGCTAACCATCTATTTACCTTGTTCAGTCTTGGATAATCATTGTTGTAACATTTTTTTGACAAGGGAAAAACTATTATGTTCACTCTTTTGGATATGAGATAACATCATTTGTGCCTTATTTCAGGCTTGAAATAACCTCTTGTGTTCTCTTTGATCCCATATAATGTTTAATCACTACACAATTAATTAATGAGAGATATTTTTCCCACCAATTACATGATGAAAATAATACATATGTGTTATAAAATATTATAAAACATCCATCAAAACAAAACCCACGCAAAAATGGATTTTAAATAAATTTCATCATTTATTAAAAGCATAATCCATGGAAAAATAAAATGATTTCAAAATAATTTCCTCAAATTTTATTAATGTGGAAGATAAATAGGATTCACAAACATCTTATCATAAAAAATATAATCCATATGAAAACAAATATGATTGGTATTTTCTATCATATACCTATTATGGAATAGGTTTCACTAATTGATGCCATGTTAGATGGAAAATGAATTTGAATGCAAAATAAATTTTAATATTTCTTTAAGAAAGTAATGTTTCATTAAAGATCACATTTTAAAAATAATAATAATATAATATTTTAAAAATACATATCATTAGTAATAATCGTCAAAAACCGTTAGTAGAATCATTAAAAACCATTTAAAACATTTCTTGAAGAAAATATACATTTTTCGTTGAATGAACCTTTATAAAACACAGAAAAATTTAATGATTAATTTATTTTTCAATAAACTCCTAATAGTATAAAGAAATATTAAAAGGAAATAATTTTCATGATGGTTGTAAATTGTGTTCATACCATACTCCTTAAATAAAATTTTCCATTCGTGTTGTTGGTATACTAAAAATGGAAGTGTTTTTAATATAATAGGATGATTTCATTCAGAAAAGTTGTAAAAAACTCAAAAAAATAGGTAAGAATAACATTAAAAATATATCTCAATATTGTTAAATATTTTTAAAACTCATCCCCATAATTTTAATTATTTTAAATCACTTAATTATATTTTATTTAGTTCATTAGTTTCAGGATGTGTAGTTTTCTAAAATATGTATTCTGGTGTTTATTTTATAGGTTCATGGTTTTATCATGGTTAGGGGAAACTGTGTCTCATCCTAGGGAAAATAATCAATCCAATAGATTTTTCTTTCTTGGGTTAATTCAAGGAGCATGGGTATGAACCTCTCCTCAAAATCACTTTCAGTCATTCCCCCATCTGAAAGTGGAAATTGTATGTTTGGCATGCAGTCTGTAAATATGTGCAGCCAAACCATGTGATTTTCTAAAGGATTTAAAAAATATTAAATGAAATAAATGTTTAACACCTAAACTAACATGGGCATTCCTCTCCCATTTCCCCCATTTATCCATGACTCCCACCGTTATGTTTTCTCACTTGATGCCATATATGTGATTGCTTCTATATGAAGAGGCCACCCCTCCTCCCTCAATCAGTGGATTATTATTATCCAGGTCATTGGTGTGATCTTATCTGAAAAGTCTGCTATTTTATAATACTTTCTTTCTCATGGTTTTAATCTCTTTGGTGTGGTTCACGTGTCTTGGTTGAACCGTAACTCGATTTTTGGTTTTTGGTGTCATCGATTCTTGATGTTCAAGGATCATGGGTCTCATTGGTGATCATGCCAACCATGGATGTCAAAGGAATTCGGTTCTTTTTGTGTTATCAATAGTTTTTCTTCTTTTATAATTATATTCATCAATTTTACATTAGGATTTAGAAGGTTATTGAGTTTTTGGAGTTTTTAATGAATTATTTGGAAATTATTATAGTGGATTTTGTCTCTGTTGTCAAAGGAGACATACATATGTATTCATAGGTATGTATATATATATATATATGTAACATAAACCTATATTTATATTCACTCATGGAAATATTAACATATATAATGTTCCTAGATGTTCTCATATATGTATATGTGTAAAAATCATGTTTATAAGGGTAAATATGTATATTCATATAAAATAACATATGTTTGGTTCCTATTATATATATTTACATACTAGTGAATATGTAAACATGGGATATGTTTCCTTATATATATAGGAAGTTTCATATGTGTGAAAGCATAAAAAAAAGAACATTCATATTTCTATCATCAGAAGCGACATGTTTCATGATGGTTAACACTATTATTGAGATTTGAATTAAAAAATATAATTTAATGTGTGCATTATTGGTTGTTTTAAATTTATTATAAATATAATAAATTATTGAAAAATATTATGTCAAACTAAATTGGTTTCTTCCATGATTCTCAAAATATTTCATATATTTCACTATATGATTTTCAAATAATAACATTTTTATATAATGGTTATTGAGTAAATAGTTTGTTTTCCAAATTATTTAAATATGGTTGTTAGGAAAGTTCCATTTATTTATTGGCCTCTTATACAACATTCTGTAAATTTATAATTACATTTTTTATTTTCCAAGGAGATCTAAAATTATTTTTAGATGTTATAAGATTGTTTTTAAAATCAAATGTGTATTTAGTATGATTGAATGATTTCATGTAAATTTGTAACCTCTAGGGACACTCTATATTATCATTATAATTTTCATGGATAATGGAGGGTGGTGGGATGTAACATGTATAGTGGACTTTCATGATTGAGATGGTGTGTCCATGCTTGCTTCCTCTCTTATAATGTTTTTTATATCCATGGGTTCCTAGGTTCCATTGTGGGTGTAGAGAGACGGTTGTTATATTGTCTTGATTAAATGTAAAATATTCCCATGGTAGAGAAATTCCATGTAGTATTTTACACTGATGAGGTTATTCAAGAGCATCTATATTCGTTATTGACTATGGATCACACCAATAAGCCAAATGTTGGATTGTGAACCAAGTGCATCAAGGGACTCTTCCCATAGTATCTAATTATATGCCTTGATAATTATTCATCTTGTATTATAATTTTAAACATTTATCAACTTTTATTAAGTCATTTTAAATATTATGATTCTTCTAGAATCACTTACTTCCTTACATTTTATGTGTTTTTCACTTCTTCCAACATAAATATCTATTCACTACATGTTTCTTCTTATAAACGAGTTTTAAAAATGACTTATTATTTATAAAATATTTTTTTAAATAAACTGAACAACGATTTAAAATTATTTAACTATTATTGATTTTATGAATATAATAATAATCTTGTTTAAAATATATAGATTTCAAAATTTTCTGAAATTCATTTTTTTCAAGGAAGTCATGGGGAATGGTTTTTTTATTTTAGAATCCCTAATGTGAATATCAATTCTCTTGAATATATAATATTCTATAGATTAATATTTATAAATATTTGAATCACTCATGGACTGGGGATCATTTTTTTGTTGGTTTGCACCCATGAGGTAACTCAGAGATATGTCCAGTCATTTATGTTTATTTATTTTTTTATTTATATACTCTTAATTTTTTTTATTTTTGGAATTAATATATATTTCAAGGCTATATCATTCCCAAAAAATAATAATTTGATGTCCCACACTACTTTACAGTCCAAAAAATCAGTAATGACTCTTAGGCCTTATTACAAACTAGCTTCTGTGACCATTTCATGGTTTACCCGATTTGGATCAATAAAATGGCATGAAAATAATTATCCCTTCTTATTGGGGGATGCATGGTATTATAAAGATATGATTTTTGGAGTAGAAGTGTTCATTCAATTGTAGGTGTCTGACCACCGCCAATTAAAAAGGACACTTCAAATCCAAAGGTGGTTCAAAATTGTTGTGCCTAAAAATTTGAGCCTTTATATGTTGTTATTGAGGTCTATAATGTTTTTGAATTATTTATAGGTTTTTTTGTGGAATTTTTGGTATCCTTTGATAAAATTTAAAGGTTGGAGTGGAATTTTGGAGGGATTAAGTTGTTTTATGGTCACCATGCATAGTCTATAAAACCCATATGAAGGCCATATAGCTCCACCTGTTGACGTCTAGTGTGGTCACTCGATTGGCACATGGCATTCCAGACCATGTGTCCACGCGATGTATACAAGTTGTTCAATGTTTTTGGGATTTTTGATTCATGTTTATTAGGTTTTTTTTATTTTTAGTATTATTTATTATTTGGGATGTTTTCCATGTTTTTAATAATTTTTCGTATTTTATATATTTTGAATGTCCAAAATTGAGAAAATTGGAAATTTTGTGGAAAATGGTTGGGTTATTTTTGAAATATATTTTTTTGGAAATGGAATGGTTTTGGATATGTTTTTAGTGTTATTAGAATGTTATGTAAAATATGAAATGAAATCATGTTATATAATTTGGAAATATGTTACATTAATGATATAAGGTGGATTGATAAAATTATTGGGAACCAGAAACCATAGTTATTTGATTTTTTTAAATGAATGTGTATTGTTTGAACCCTTTTTGAATGAATTATCAAATATATATAGACATATGTGTGTGGTATAAGGATGTTTATTTGAATATGTTGATGGTTTCATACACTAAAATGATTGTATATATATATATATATTGGTTGGGATAGCTCCATGTAATATAAGTGGTGGGTGTTGTTTATAAGGATAGTTTTTTTTCTATAAATGGTATTGTAAAAGTATGGTTTCAATGTTTTGAATCATTAGTTATTTGGTTTTTGGTGTTTTATTTTTTACTATAGGTGTCTTCTTTCATGTGATTGTTTTTCAATAAGCTGTAAATGAGTTTTTAATAGTCAATTTAGAATGTATTTTTGATTTGTTATTTATATGTGTAATTTCTTTATGATTTTGATTTGGTGTTTATATTCTTGGGATTATGACCTAGAAAAAACCCAAGAATAATTGGATGGTGGGTCTCTTGGGATCATTTCTTTGTTTACTATCTCAATTTTAGTTTTTGAAATTTGTGATTTTCATTATTTAGTGGCTTTAGCTTGTAAAAATATTTGGTGGTTGGAGCCTATGAGGAAATCATGAATAAGTGATTATTTGGGTCTTCTCATTGGTGAAACTACCGAAACTCTATATCGAGTGGGGTAGACCAAGTCGTTATATACATTGGACCATACTTGCAACTTCTGGGTGGTTTTCTACCATTTTTCGTGGAAGAAGTATTGAGTACCCTGAAATTAGTTCTCCTAAAATAATATGTTCGGTTCGATGTGCTTGACTAGGTCACCTATGGTGGGTTTTGTAAAATAATGTAGTAAACTAGGCTATTTTGTTCAGGTATTAATATCCCTTGATTATAGAAATATATTTTCATCAATACATCAGGTCTCTATCCATAGTCATCATATTGATTCATTTCATCCAGTGTAACTGTTTATAGGTGTGGTGTATATTGACCCATACTATTGTCTTTTGTTTCTAATTATAAAATTTCTATGATTTTCAATGTTGTGGATTAATAATTTTAAAAATTATTATCGGGAGATCATGGTAACCCAATTTTCATGATATTTCTGTTGGTGTTCCTTGGAGATTTTCCCTATTGAATGGTTATCTTCCTTTTGATCAATTTCAGTTTTTGTGTGGTACATATTTGGAGATGTGTGTCTTGTGAAATTATGAATTTTCACTTGTCAATTTTCCTTGTTCATGTATCTTTTGGTTAAACCGTATTGTGTTCATGGATTTTTTTATCACTATTCTAATTTATACTATCTTTTTTATCAGTTCCATAATGGTGTGGAGACCATCTACCGGTCTCACTAATGTATTCTCTAAAGGTGGGTGGGTGTAACAAGGGAATTTAAATTGTTATACTAGTGTGAGGAATTTCATAGATTGGTGAGTGGTTTCCGATTGAGATTTTTTTATTGGATGGAAATACAAAATACTGGGGGGACCACCATGGGTAAAATCTGTGGTGATCCTAGTATACTTATTTTCATGTTTCTTTTTTGGGAACATTAAATTTTTCACCAGTATGTTTCATTTATTCTTCTCTACGTGTACCAGATAATAGTAGTTTGGAAACCATGTATTATGCATTATGTGATAGATTCTCATCGATATCCCAAAAAAACCACAATGGGTTATCTATTTAATTTAATGTAATGGGACAAGATGTTCCTTAATTTGATGTTATTAATAGATATTTGAGATCCTGGTTGTTGATTATTTAATTGGTGGTTCGAGTCCTTTGGTCTCATTAGTTACTTCTTAGGTTATCATGATGGTTCTATAAGAATGTTATTACATGCTTATTTGGATCCTTGAGTTCTGAAAATTTTATGTAATGTTAGTTTTGGTTGAAGAGCATTTGGTTTTTGAGTTTTGGGTATTGGAATTTTCATGTTCATGTCTGGTTTAGCCACATCATCTATGAAATTCTAGGGTAATAAGGTGTCATGGTGTTTAGAATTGTCACATATTAACCATATAATATTAATTATTTTAAATAAGATTTTTTTATTTATATTTTTTTTATGAATTGTTTTTAGTATATTTTTAATGTTCTAATTCTTTTTGATATATTCCTATGAACAAGGTTGGTGTACGTTAAAGTGAACTATTGATACAACCAAATGAAAATTGTGCAGCCTATGATATGGCTTTTTCTATTGTTAAGGCCTAGGTTAATGGTTGTTTGATCCTATGTGGGATAATATTTGATCTTTCTCCCTATGGACAATGGAAACTATTCCATTTTCACACAGTTTGGAAAACCGTGTGGTGAAATCATGTGGTCGTCCTAGTTTTTTTTTAAAAAAGTTACAAAAATAAAATGTAATAAAAATGAAATTAGAAAAACAAATAAAAAATAACTAAACTAAAAGTGGTTACCATATCCCCCTTCCCCAACTCTCCTGTTCACCCCGTCATTTCTCCTAACATGCTCAATGCCATGCTCGGGAGGGTTTCCCCACGCCACGACCTCCCCTCCTCTCTCAATAAGTGGTTGACTCTTCTACAAATTTTGGTATTGATATTCTCCAATAAGGGTATTTTCTCCTCATACAATTTATTTTATTAGTTTTATTCTCTCATGTGTGGTGTGCATTTTTTTCTAAGCTTTAACTTGTTTTGGTTGTATATTTTGGTCTATTATTGATTGTTAGGGTTTTTTTGGTCTCATTGATCGTTGTTTATTCAACTGTTATCTATGGCAGTAGATTATCCATCTGTTTTGGGAAGGATTTGTTCTCTATTAATTATTTTCCCCAATTTTTATTTTTTTTCTGGGTTGAATCTTATTTTATTGTGTTTTTATATAGTAATTTTTACCCAGTTGTAGTGGATTTGGGGATCCATTTTCTAATTCTGATTACAAGAATAGTAATATATATGTATTATGTATATTTATATAAGTTCCCACTTTATATATATTCATCATGGAAGTATTGATATATATATTAGTTCTAGGTCTTCATATATATATATATATGTCTGTGTGTGTTTGATAGAGAGAAAAATGCATATATGTGTAATTTTAAAGGCGTTTATTCTAGTACATGAATATATGTAACATTTCCTACATAAATTTTCATTTATATGTGAATATGTATATGGGGAATAGGTTTATTTATATATATGTTAATGTATATATCCGTTCAAGAATAAAAAATAAAATATTCGGATTGACATAATCAAAAGTTTTATTTTTTGAGGTAAGTCACCATAGGTCCAAGCCTTTAAATTGAAAAATATAATTAATTAGATCTCTTATTAGTGTTTTTATAATATTATAAAGATATGAAATTGTCATTAAAATATTTTTTCAATGAAATTTATTTATTCTATGATTCTAAACACTATTCTTGTGTTGCACTATAGGGTTTTCCTAATAAAACATTTATCCATGCCGGCTTTGAAATACCATGAGTCCTGAGGGCTAGTTTGGTTTTCAAATGGATTTATCCTTGTTTATTTGGAAATTTCCAATTATTTTTTGAAATTTTCTGAGGATCCATATATTTTTAAGTATGTTTTTTATTTTCTTATGAGCTCTTTATTTTTTTCGATTTGTAAAATATTGTTCTAATATTATGAAGCCTGGTTGGTAACATTTAATATATTAATAAATAGAGGGAACCTATATAGATACTCTACTTTATACAGATAATTATCATTGATGGCATTGTAAGGTTTTACTTATAATTTACAGTGTATTTGGATGACTGAGTTGTCGGGTTCATGAATCATTCCTCACCTCCCATGTGTTCTATAGACATGGGATCATATGAGTTGTAGTTGGATTCTAGAGATAGTTTATATATATTCTCGATTATATGAAATGGATACATATGGTTAAGAAATTATATTAGTTTTTCTCCACTGGTGAGTATAGTTCAGAGAATCCATGTTGTTTATTGACACCTAACTACACCAATAGGTCAGTAGATATGTTCTAAACTAAGTATGTCTAAGTAATCTTCACTTGGTTTCTAGGTAAATCCAATTTTAAATGTTCTTCATGTATTCTAATTTTTCACATTTTATAATTTTT
The DNA here is from genome assembly GCA_963277665.1 of Viscum album. Lineage (NCBI taxonomy): Eukaryota > Viridiplantae > Streptophyta > Magnoliopsida > Santalales > Viscaceae > Viscum > Viscum album. The sequence goes on from OY728157.1 coordinate 1,801,372,869, forward strand.
CTATAAAATTAGTTTATCTATTATGATTCCTCTAGAAATTCTTACTCTATATATTGGGATATTTTTTCAAAACATCCCACTGAAATGACTCTTCCCTTCATGTATCATCTGATAAATGTTTTTCTATATTGTATTATTATTTAGAAAAAAAATTGAAAATGATATGAAATGGTTCTTTTTAATTATTACATTTTTATTTTTTATATAATTGGAAAAAAATAATATTTTGAATATATGTATTCCAAACTAGCATGAAATGGTTTTTTTTAAGGAAACAATAGGGTTTTGGTTTTTTGACATCCCTACAGAGCATCTCAGTACTCACACCTATATTATATTATTCAGTTTTACATTCTTCTATATTTGGATTTATGTCATAGTTTGCATGGTTCATTTATTAGTGGTCACCAATGAGACCACCTCATTGTATTTTCCAATGCTCGATTTTGTCTATTGATATTTCGGAATTTTAATTTATTATTTATATTTAAATTTTATTTAGGGATTAAATCATTCTCAACTATGTTTTTTATGATGTCTTGAACTATTTTAAAGCCTAAATGGATTTGAAACACCACTCTGAATTTATTATACACCATCTTGGGTGAATGGTTTGTGGCTGAACATAGTTTATTTTTGACAAAATCATTATTCAATAAACTTTTAGAAAACATGGTTATGAATGATAATTGTTTTTTACCAAATACAATAATAAATATGAGTTTTTAAGACATCAGTATGAAGTACTACATACATAATGTGATGAAATTGAATAAAATACATGTATTACATGGAAATAAATATAGCATAAGAATATTCCTTAATTTCATTAGATATGTGAAATATGATTTAAACATTAAAAAAATAATCATAAAAAACACAATAAATAACGAAATTTTAAAGTAAATATCACACCACTTTAGTAACATTAAATAACAATACCCATAAAAGAATAACATTAAATGATTCTTAAATACCATGAATGGATATTGATGGGTTATAGAACATGTAATGTTGGAATTTTTTACACCTCATATATAAAGATAAATTCACTGATAACTTAGGTCTCCAAGCTATAAATTTGAGACGTGAATCTATTATAGCTTTGTTAAATTCGAGTCCACAAACAACATGATTGGTATATAATAAAAATTCTATATAATGATCAATTATTATATTTTTAATAATTATAAAATAATTTCATGTATACTATATATGGAATAAGAAATACATTTTTGATGAACACGACCTCACTCCTAAAAATGAAAAAATATACAAGGATGTCCCTTAACCTACATCTCATATTATATTATATAAATTCAAACATCGTTTCAAACAATAAAATTAATTTATATATATCAAATAACCACACACACACATGAACATGCACACACACTCAAAAATATATATAATTCCATATATGGTTTACTTAATGAATTTTATTACCTTTTTAATAACAATTCCCAGTTGAAGTCACATTATTGGCAACAACAACTCCATTTTTTGGGTATTTTTTGTTTTATTATTTTTGGTCATATTAATCTGATCATGGTTCCATTATATATAGAATTGTAACCATGATATAAATAACATATATATATTCATTATAAATTTAATTATTTTTATCCACAAAGGGATGTGATATAAAATAAAATACAATGTTTATGGAGGTTGTAGGTCAATTGTATGCATGAACGTTGTTTTCATTTTCATAAATAAAATAAATAAATAAAATAAAATAATTTTATTCCATTATAAGATCATTTAGATTTCATATATATCAAATATTTTCATTAAAACAATTATTTTTACCTTCCATGTGAGTCGTAAGAAAATCACGAGGTTTCTTGATGTGGGAGTTTTTCCTACACAAAAGTGATGATATAATATGGAAATGAAATGGAAATTAGGAAGGAATATGTTATATCAAGATTCATGAAGGAATAATATCACACATATATATATATTATAAAAAATATACCCATTAATATATATAGTCTTGATAGGTGGTAATGGAAAACAAATAACTTTAATTGGTATGTTGGTAGTCCTCTGTTCAAATGAATTATGATTTAATAACAAATTTATTGAAGAGGAGATCATGTAGGTAACCATATTAACATAATAACATATCATTATATAGAATAATTTTTTTTTATTATATAAAAATTGTTTAATTACAATTGACAGATGCAGAGGAATAAATAATATAAAAACTCTCATTTAAAATGTTGCCTCTTTTTCATGTATCATCATTTGGTTTATAACGAAATCCCTTATAGGTTGTCTTTATGACCTAACTAAAGCATTTAGTATTATATTATGTAATAAAAAAATTGAAATTATCATGGATTAGTTTATCCAGTGTGTTTATAATGTCTAAATAAGAGAGGATATGGGTGACCTTTTATAAGAGAGGTGAGTGGAAAACTTATATTTTTTTATAAAACTTTTTTACTAATATTTATTTCGGGAGACTAGGCTAAAAAATATCCCATTATTTATCCATGAAAAAATAATGTCCAAATATGTACATACAATGTGTTTGGAAATTTTTTCGGTCAATATTGTCATTTATCATTTTAGTGTAACCCATGGTAACTTTTTTTACCTTAGCAAAATGAAATAATGATTAATTTTATTACTATTTATTACATTTGAAATTAATTTTAATTTATTATATAATATAAATTATTTTTAATCTAATTTTGGAATCCATATTTGAAATCTTTTCCACACAATGTTAACATTTTTTTAAATTAATCTCAAAACGTGATGAGAATGTTGTTTCTGAACGTTTTTACCTTATAATTTAATATGGATTTTATTATATTGAACTAAATTGAATGAATATATATATATATATATATATATTTAAAGGATGTTTAATTTAATAAAAAATTAATTCCAAAGTATCCTTATAAATTATTTAAAAATAGAAAATTTCCAAAAAATTCAACATTATTCAATATTTATCAAAAAATTAATCTCATTACAAAAAATTGATAAAATTCACATGAAGATAATTTATAAATTATTATATAAAAAATTATTTTTCAAATATAAAATTATTTTTCAAATATTTTTATCATTTATTTCTTTATAAGTGAACAAATTTTGATTAAACATTTATTTGGAAAATTATTTATTCTAAGCCAAACATTAGTAACATTATAATATCTAATTTAGAATACAAATAAGGTGAATATAAATATATTATTTGATATATAATATATAAAATAAATATAATTTTTCACCATAAGCAATTTGATTAATTTCTTTATTTAAAAATCATTTATGAGTAAAAATCTAGTTTTCAAAAAAAATTATTTTATTTACCTTTTTTTATTTTACATTATAATTAACTAGTCACCAAATAATTAAATTTATATACATATTTAAGAAAGAATATTATCATCCTTTACATAATTCTATTCGTATCAAATATTCCAATGGCTAGGTGATAACTTGAATATTAAATAATAATATTTTAATATTATAACATGTTTCATTTAAACACAATGCTGCGTGTAAGAAATGCTAAACTAAGTTTTTTTGAAACCTAAAATATCAATTAGAATATATTTAAATGATATTTTTTTTCAAAAAAATTATATTGTTGTGTCATATCTTTTTAACAAAAAGTCAATCCATATGTTATACCATAGTGTCAATGACCACATTGGATTCAACTATATATAAGTAAAACATTGGATTATCAATATAGCATGATAATTTAGGTAATTAACACTGTCATAAAATTATAAAAAAAACTTCTCAGGCAAACCCTTCAAAATATATCAAAAACCACAAATTATAATTTAGCTACCAAAATATCAGAATGTTTTTATTCAAACATAATATAATTATATAGCATATATTAATCAATTATTTAATTTTAGTCTTCTTTAAAATCATAAGAAAAGTATTATAATAAAATGACATTTAAGAAAACCTCATTTCATAACTCAAATTTACATCAATGTAATTTTTTTACATTCTTTATTATTTAATGTTCATAATCCATGAAACTAAAATCAAAATTTCTTTCATATAGAAAATATAATAAGAAGGTAATTTTAAGACATTATATTATCATCAGAAAATATCAATATTAATCAAAAGTACCTTTTATGAATTGATTAATAATAAGTTAGGAAACTCTTTATCTCTTTAGTGTAACATGCATATCATGATATATTATATAAAATACACCCAGTTCATATGAAAGTTGATTTTAATGTGTTTTTTATGTCAATAACATTTATTTTAATAATTGAGATTTATTTAGAAACCTCACCCACTAAATTCAATTATTATAAAGATGATTAAAAATTATCAATGTTTTTCACAAAAGAAAGTCCAAATTCAGTTCTCAATGATGAGGGGTGTCTATATGTATAAATATTTACTAATGAATAATTTTAGTTTTTATATTCTTAACTAAAATTAAATATATTTATATATATGGAAAATATTTTATAGTATTTAACTAAATAATTACTAAAAATAATTTTAATAAAACTAGTAGTAATATATTTAATGGAAATTAAATTTCATCCAAATCACTTATACCAGCAGTTGCACACTCAAAATACAACACATGCTATTAAATTATTGAAACCATTAAACATATCTACCTATTTGAAAGTAACATAAATAATAAAATCTATACTATAATTCTCCAATAATTAATATTATGAATTTCTAATGTTCTGAATTTCTAAACCTTGTAATATGGATGAAATGTAAGACATCAATAATTTTATGTCACACTATATATAATAAATAAATAATTATAAAATAATTTTTTTAATAAATATAAAATAAACTATATGATGGTATATAGTTATAATCTATTAAAATTACGTTATAAAACAGAAAATATTTTTTTTATTGAGAATAGTTATCCTAATTAGTAATGTTTCATATACATTATATTTTATTTCAACAGATACATTTTCAAAATTTAAATATTTTTTTAATAAAAAATGTATTTTTTATTTATAAAATAAAAATTTACATAAAATGCCTTTTTTTGCTTCTTCTAAAAATGAATATTTTTAATTGAAATTTTTTTTATGAAAAATGTGATTTATATGATTTTATCATTATTTTAGAAAAGACTAGAAAACTAAAAAAAATTATATAATAAAATATTTACTTAATGAATAAGATTTTTAGTATTAGTATATTCTTAGAGATTATAAGTCCTATGATCAACGTTTTGGTAAATAAATTAATATAATAATATAATAAAAATTGCCTTTAGGATTTACATTTAATAAATTACTTTCAATGTCATAGTTGGGTTTTTAATTACATTAGAGCCTCATAATATTTATTTCATTTATAAAAAAATTTGGAATTATTTATTTTAAAAAAATGATGGCATATATTTAAATTTAAAGTCTAAAGAATGTATTTTTTCTAGAAATGTTACAACACAATTATGTCTATTTTATAATGATAAAAGTTTTACACCTTTATAAATTTTATATGAAAAATTTATTTTCAAAATTTTAAATTGAAAGTTTAAAATTATTTAAAAAGTTTAATTTTTTTATTTATTAGAATTAATTATAATTTTTAAAAATTAATTACCCCTATAAAATATTAAACTTGAAATATGTAAATTTATAAAGGGAATAGTAAAAAATCATGTTAAATAAATTCACTTAAATGATGCATTCAGGTAATTTTTGACCCATATTTACTTTATACTACATTTTTTACATTTTTTCACTTACCCTTGAATAGATACATTTCATTTTTAAATATTTATGTGTTACATAAAAAACTACCCTTCACATCACTAATATAAATCTAGATCATCCACCACTTCAAGACACACATTACCATACAATTTCATAGTTATAGTAAACAAATATTATCATTAGAGAGGTGTGTCACAATTTTCAATGACATGTGTCAGTATTGTATTGAATATGATCATTCTTTAAAAGGATTATTTTTAACAACAATTCAATTCTTTAGTGGGAGTTTACAATTCTTCTTTTTTCTTACATTTTTTTCTGAAAATTATATAATTTAAAACATAAAATGAAATTTGTAAATTTTTATACATATACTTATTTATTTTAATTTAATAAAATTAATTCAATCCAATCATCAACTATTAAAACAATATAATATAAATCATGAGTACATAAAAATTACCACCTCCCCAAACCGATCGTGCTCATTTCTCATCACCCTTTATAATGGTTTTATCAATGATATTTTTTATGTATTCAAATTATTTGTAGGTAATAAATAAAATTATGAATTATTTATTTCTCATATACCATCATCCAATCCATTATTCCAAAAATGGGATAGGTTAGGGTTAATCCTGCTTATGGTAGACTACTACCTCCATAAAAAATGAATTTTATTTATCATCACCACCATTGTTTTATGGTTATAATATAAATTTTATAGATAATTTATGATAATTATGACATGTTTAATATTTTAATAATACATATTTTGACTATATAAGTATAGTACATTCCTCAGGAAAAACTTATAAAAAATTAATGTTTAAGTTGGTATTACAAGCCACATGATTATTTATATAATTTTGATGTCATATAAAATTATGGAATATCACATAATGGTGATATCAATTAAAAATATTTAACATATTATTTCTTAATTATTTTTTGATATAATTTATCAATATATTCAATATTCATTAATATTCATTATTTTTGTTGTAATTCACCTTGAATAGGGTTTATCAAGTTACCCATATTCACGAAATGTATACAGGTCATTAAATAAGGTAAATTAAAATTTATATATAATTGGAAAATTAAGATTATTAAATCATAAATAATTAATAAATGATGAAATTGTAACCACTTGATAACAATCATAAATTTTATCATGATATTTTAAGGAGATAAAAAAATCAGTCTTCTAATATTCAATAGTCTAAATATATACAACTAAGTTTCATATTCGAAAGAGGATATGTTACCATAAAATCAGAATAATGGTTATTCATTTTCATTTTTCATCATTAATATTTTAATGTTGTCAAACAATATATTATTTTAATGGTTTATATAATACCAATGGATTTATTTTGGAATACTCCCAAATTTAATTCATCATCATTATATGTCCATGTTAAATTAAATCTTTCATTTTCTTTTTATTCAAATTTTAATAAATCTTTATTTTTTTGATAAGTCAACTATATTTCATTATGTTATGATCTACTTTCTCGAATGTAACAATTATAATATGGTTCTAATAATCATTATAAATATATATTTTTATAAACCATCCTTCATTAAAGGGAATTATATTTAATATCAATTTATTATTCTATGATGATTTTTCTAAAATTGTGAGCTCGTAATGAATTATTCTAATGTTTTGTAATGATCGTTTCCATCCAATGTCAATATTTTCTTTTGCCTCAAAACTTTTCCTTATTATATTACAATTTATTAGTATTTTATCTGTTATGAACACCATGTTTCTCTTTAAAAATTTGTAAAATTATGTTTCAATAACTCTATAAATGTAGTTGGATCTTATGAAATTTTACCTTTTAATATAAAATCACTATTATTTTATGCACTTATATTATTTTTTCTAACAAAAATATTCATATACAATAAAATTATTCATTAAATATTATTTATTTTTATAAATCATTTTTATAAATTTCTCGTTGAATGTTTATTGAAACTATCATGAAAATTATTTTATAATGTATTTCACAAATAATTAAATGGGTTTTAAATAAAAGACATTTAAAAAATTTGGGCTTCTAATTCCTTACCAGTCTATAAAATATTTACATCCAATTTGTTTGTGATTCAAAACTCACCATTTATATTATATTATTTAGTATTTATTTTTATTAAAATATTTTATTATTATTTGATTTTATTTTTTTGTTATTATATGAGTTTTATTTGACAATGCAATCAAACACATTTTTCATCATATGAGGTATTTTGTGATGTGATGATTTTATTTCAAGGGGCACATAATTGTGTTGACAATGATATGGATGATATATATATATATATATATATATATATATATATCCAATTTATTTGGTAATGTCTTATATCTCATGTTATAATAATATTATAAGAATATGTTACCATGAAGCTTGGATAAAAAATGTATGGTGTGATGGGGGATAACACTACTCATTATTTTATGCATGAATGGGTTGGTGGTTGGATAGGTTCAAAATGAAAATGAATCTATTTTTTTCCAAATTCTACCATGTGTTCCACGCATCACGTTATGATATTTATATTTTATTTTCATGTTCTAGGGTAATTATGTTATCATGAGTTTTTTCATGTCCATATAACATGGTTATGGTTAACACTTTGTATCTTATATTCATTTTAAAAAAATATTTTTACTTATTCATACTTTCCATCATTCTTATGATCTAACCATTGTGTAATTTGATATTTCATAACACAATCAGTTCTTTATATCACACATTCCAATGTCATCCCTTATATATTATTTGAAAATGATTATGCCTCACGGAATTTCTCGGAAGGTGTCCAGTATATAGTGAAATTTTCATAGAATATTAAAATAATTGATTTTATGATTAAAATCTCTATAACACTAAGCCATTAGTTCCATGTTTTGTGAAACTATAGTATCAATATATTGATTATTTATTTCTCTCATGGGTTTCTTTATAATTTATGACTCATTTATTGATTTTATTTTATTTTCATTCTAGGAGTACATAAAATTATGTTAATGTATTGTGGGCTTCAGAATAGTTTATAGAGGGTTACTAGGGAACCACCTACAAAAATATTCAATAAGTGAGAACATGATACCTAGTGTATTCTTAATATGTAATTTACTAGGCAATAAAAATCTATGTAGGTATAATATCCCTATTGAGTGGCCTATAGTGGGTGGAATCACATAATAAGGATATATTATATATTTAATACATCTTGATTTTTAATATGGTTGTATTGGATTTCATACTTTCAGTTTTGTATTCATTTTCATTATATATGGTTCTTCTGGTATGAAAGGTGTTGGTATAGTCTCTATTTTTACAATTAGAAAATTAAATAGTAGATAATTGTGACTTGGATTGGGTGAAATTAAAATATAAATTAGTGGGTCTTGTTATAGGGATATCTCCCATTTGATTCAATATATAATATGAATTTATATGGCCTAATGAATGTGCTGGTGACGTTAAAAAAATTACTTATGGGTATTAGTGTTAAACAACTTAAATTTTATGGATTTTATAAGAAGGAATGGAAAGTATGATATATTTTTACAAGTGGACATAATGGATGGTTATACAGATATTCCCATGAGGTAGTGATATGATATTACTTGTTGATGAATATTTTTTATACTTTTTGTATTGGTATTATTATAGATTATTTTTAAAATATATATTTGTGATAAACTATGTAATATACCCATAAGAACATATCACCATGGAGGATTATGGTTCAACATGAGATGGTGTGTTTTAAAGAGTTTCTAAGGACTTAACCAAACTTGTTCATCGTAGTTTAAAACATTATAAACATCATTCCAAAGATTATCATGATATGAAAAAAAACAAAAATAATTCCATATTAAAAAAATAAACATCATTATAATTATATTCTAATCTATAGACTTCATTATAGTTACTTGAAATTTATCACAATTAAATAAAAAATGATATCTATAATATATGTTTTATGAATGGAAAAAATTAATCACCCATTTAATTTGTGGAATTATCCAAAAAAATATCAATGTATCTATCAAAAATTAAAGAAGGGGGTAAGATATCATCAAGAAGAATTAAGATGTACCATAAAAGAGATTATCACAACATCTAAATGAATATGGGTAAATAATATAGGCCTCAGGACTCTTAATACCTCCATATCATTTAATCTTATGTATAAAACATATATGTAAATATTCTATTTTCATAACAATTTATAACCACTAGACCAATTAAATTCTCTAAAAAATTTCATTAATCTATTTTCTAATATTGATGATAGTAATCTTGGTTGAGATTAAATTCATATAAAATAAGATTTGATAACAACATCATATCCATATATTTTTATTTTAATCAAATAATTTTATTATCCAAATATTGTAACTTTACGATATATCCAAATCATACACAATGATTTTATCCAGATATTTAAATAAAATATTCATATATCATGAAATATTATATTACTTTATATTCCAAATTCCCCATAATATGATATATGTATATCATATATTGGGATATATAAATAATACATCACATGAATTAAGTGTTTAGGGAATATATACATGGCATTCCACTATTGGATGATCACATCACATGTTCCTCACATAATATATTACCACATAAATTTTTTTATCTAGGTGTGGTCATACAATATTTTAGTCTATATCATTCGAGTGAACTGATTTCATACACATTATATGACAGAATGCATCCCATTTTGGATAATCTTTTGTTAATGTCATTATCACTAATATACTAAACCACTGTTAGTTTTCTAAACATCAATTATTTCATATGAATATAATAATATAATTATGGTTTCTATTATAGGTGTCATTATAAACCTTGGTATTTGGGATAACTAAATATAAAGCATTCACTTTAGTGAACTAAGTATAATGTGTTTTTCACTCCATGAGGTAATCTTGGCAGTTCATCCACAAAAAAAACTAATTTCTTTCCTTGTTTTTAACATCATATGACTATATAAAATATTACTGACACTAACCAAAAACATTCTTCCTAACCAAAATTAACTAATTTTAAATATTGATTTTTGGTAACTCAATGTAATGGTTTTAGAGGATAATAATTATTTTACATAATAAGTATATAAAACCAACATGAAAAAATTATAATTTCGAGACTATTTGTTGTATAACATGATATTTTTTATATTGTTAAATTATGTTAATAATATTAATAGACCCATGAATAGGATCAATTGAAATATTACCACATATAATAGAAACTAATGAAATCATTTTAATGTATGATATTATAATTTTATATGTTTTTGTTATATCTATTCAAAGTGATGTAAATGTATGTGAGTTGGTGATTATTAAAAAATGATTAAAGTGAAAAATAGGTTGTAATTTAATCATTGAGTATCAATGTAAATAGACTAATAGTATAGGACCTTAAATCTGGTAATTTTTAAATATTATATTAATTGAAACAAAGATAAGTATTACTATGGGATGTGGTATTTTTTAAAATAGTTCTTTAATGAAAAATAAGTACATATGGAAATTTAAAATGAATATACTAGTTGTAGTAAATGGATAATGAATATAGGTATATTTTAGGTAATATATACAATTTTATTTAATCATGAATACTATTAATATATATGGATGGATACCATTGGATGATCATCTAGAATATGTTACTTATTAATATAATCAGAAAGGAGTAATACTCATGCTGTCTCAAATTTGATTTACATAAATGGAAATACTCTATGGAATGGGAAACAAAGGCATAATATATGTTATTATTATGGCCTGATTAAACATTTAAATAATAAATAAATATTGTATTACCAGGAGTATAATGATTAATTATTCTCATGCATATGTGGATTCCAAAACATATTGATTTTTGGTGATATTGAATATGAAATTATCTTAATCCAAAATCGTGATTTAAATTATTTAATACTCATAATTATATTATATTTTATAAATTAAATCTCATGACAATAAAGATTAAATGGATTACATAGTTCAATATATGAAAAAATATTCACAAAAAAATAGATAATATATAACATCTAAAAAAATAAGATGAATTTCAGAACCTACTATTAACAAAACCAAGAGAGATAATTTATAAATACATTTTATGAAAATACTTTTTTGTATACAAATTAAATACAACAATAATAATGTAATTATAAAATAAATACATATATAAAAGGTATAAAATCATGAAATTACATAATATGATCTTTTATTTCATAGGAGAAGATTAAGAGGTCATATGAAATCTGTATATCATATGATGTGACTGAGAAAGGAATCAACTAACAATGTAAATCCATTTGTGATGTTTTTAATTTTTTTCCTTCATTGTATGTGGTGATATGTGTTGACAGTTAACAAAAATATACAATTGTATTAAATGAAGTTTTGTTTCGTGTATAAATATTTTATAATTAATATAGGTTGTAAAAATCATTAAAATTAATGATAATTATTTCTTTCATGAACCAACCTAGACACCCCGGTACACTAATACATGAGTCATCTGTGGAATTGAGTACAAATAATTATTTATCCACATATGTTAGTGACTATCCCATGGCATCATGAATCATAAAATAAGGAATGTATTTTCCATAATACTATATAATATAAATATATATATATATATCAGTATGATAAAAAATACAATGTAAGCTTGTACTAGAAACCTAAAAGGTATATAAAATCATAAAATAGAATATCTTGAATATACTCAAACAAAGAAAAGTTCAACCAGATTTCCCAAAGGACACATCACTCGAATCACTATTGGATCAAAAACATATACAACTTCACGCTTTCCATTTTATTGGATGTGGATGGAGAGAATCTAACAACACCCAAAAAAGATGGTAGGTTGTGAGATAAAAATTCTACTACGGTGCCCCATGGGCATTTTAATGATATTTCATAATTATAAACAAAATAAGGACTTAAATTTTAATCAAAACATGAAGGGAAGTACATTTTTACAGTTGAAACATAAATTATTCATTTTAGTATGATGGAAAACATTTCATAGATGGATTAAATTATAATTTTATATAAAATAGTTAATATAAATAACTAGGAAAGAGTAAATAATTCTCAAAATTTATGGAAAATATAATCAATATTATGATAATAAAAACCAAGGAAATATTATCAACTTTACAATAGTTTCTAGTTATAGAATCATCACACATATCATATTAGTGATAATAGAAATATTTGAACACAAATCCTTATGCTTATGAGAAATAAGACTCATCATCATCCCATTGGTAATAAGATATTTCTAAATTTATTTTTGTTAGTGTTTTCATCGTCGATATTTCAATAGGGAGTAACCACCATTGTGTCATTCTCCAAAATAACCCACTAAAGGTATATGCTCTCATGTTCTCAATAAATTAATAGAAAAATTGAAAATTGTTTCATTTCACATAATTACTATTCATATTTCAACTTCCCAGTTTTCATTTTCAAAATTAATATTTAATTTTAAAAACAAAAACAAGGGTTTATCAACAATTTCATTTATTTTGTAAAAAAACTAATTATATGATTTTATCAATTCAATTTAATCTATTTTCCAAAATCATTTCTTTAATCATTTTCCAATTTCCATCAATTTCAATTCATGCCCCAAATTCCATTTCCATTCAAATTATGGTGTTTTCACCAAACCCATACTATAACAATTTGTGTTCCAATTCTCATCAAATTGGTTTCTCACAAGTCAACTGAAATAAATTTAAAACCACAAAAACTCAATGTTTAAACAATTGGTTATACTTAAATATAACTAACAACATTTTTAATATAATCCCAGTGTCTGCAAAAAGACATGATAATGTAAAGAAGATGTCACAAAATATCTAGGAATTCATCCAATAATAAATATTCAATAAAACAAAGTTTATATATATTAATACCAAGATTACATACAAAATACTCATCAATAACATATTTACAGATTGATGATATAGGAAGTCCACCTACCTAGAGAATTCTGTTATAACCAATATGACAATAAAATGTATAACAGATAATCTAGAGTATTTAGAGGTCGCAAAAATTAATTACGAAAGGACTCAAGGTCAATATAAAGGAATCCTATAGGGGTGAAATAATAATTTTAGCCAACACAGATGATTAAAAACAATAATATGGACTTTTAATGCCATGTATCCCAATTAAAAGTCATGTAATTTTAATGTCACCATATTAAAAACCCATCACCTTTTATTAAAAAAAATTATAAATATTCACATAGTGTGAAAAATGTACATGGTATATAAACATTCATGCAGTGTACCCATTTCTTAGAATCGTCCAAGAAATATTCACAGGACATGTAACCCCCTTACATTTCATATAAATCATTAGATGATTGAAATATAAAAAATTTCTTTAATGAAATTACAAAAAATCCCAAAACAATCAATTTTAAATCCCATCCCAAATATTTCTTAGCATTACTCACCTAATGAAATTGGAAAAAATGACTAATGGATATCATATACATAACAGAATGGTTATGGGGAATTACTACCTCCCCATAGAAAAAAATATATCCAAATAAATTATATGAATATTCATACATATAAAGAAGGTGATGCCACTTATTTACCATTAGTTCCTCACAATATCATCTCTAATGAGAAATTGAACAATTATACCATAGAACATAGATACAAGGTATCATCATCCCATGAAGTAACTTGGTCTCAGATTCAAATATCCCAAATTAATGCTCAATCATGGAAGAATTAGTCTCAACATCAAAATTACTCCATCTTAGATCATGTGAAGTATAACAATTACACTTTTCAAGATGTAATACAATAAACAAGTTATTTAATAACATAAAATTTAAAAATTGTATTAAATGGTAGTAAAATATTCCCATATACACAACATCCTCAAAAGGTATCCCAAAATGACGATCATGTTTCCTATAATTCACATGATGTTGAGGTCCTAAATGATTTGAAACATTAATAAGGCCTAGTATCCTACTAAAAAATAAAATGGTATACAATGACCAATTACAAAATAATAAATCATTTTTCATCCATCAAAATCCTCTTATGAATCAAATAAATCATTTATATTGTCTCTTAAACTATTATTAGTCAAAACAAGGAACTCTCACTGACATCAAACCAACATAAAATAAATTTACAAGGTCCCACATACAAGGCCTAAAAACAAGCAATTATGGTCATGGATTTATAAGTATTGTTATAGTAAAAAATAATAATCCCTTAATGGTCGGTACCAAATATCCACCAAAATATTGGACGTATGAATAATGTATATATTCAAGAATCTATATAGATCTCTAAATCCATCAATATTTCAATGGGTTTAATGTCTTAATGATAATGATATTTCAGTTCCTCCTTGAGGACTCTCCAAAATCTATAAGTAAAAAGATGATCCATATTAAGGAATAGAAAATATGGTACTCCAGGATAATTAAAATTATCACTTATGTAAATATATTCCCCAATTCTAGATATTTTCTTAAATAATGAATGGGCATATTGTTAGCCAATTTGTTCAACCTATTAATCATAAACCATATGATATTTTTCTTCCCATGGGAATGTGGAAAACCAACCACAATGTCCAGATAAATATCCTTCCACATTCATGTATTTATTAGAAGTTTCATATGAAAAACCACATTTATTTGATTCTCATCCTATACCTATTTTAATTTATTGTTTCATGAAAATAATAGGGAGATATCATCTCATAACCGGTCATCAAAATCATCACTACATTCCATAGAATAATATTTTGGTTCCTTGGAGAATAAATCACTTGTAAATATGGAAATTCCAAATCAAAGCATTTATTATAGGTAAAAAAAAAACTAGAGTCCAAAAAACTACAAAACCCAATGTGGTGAATGGTTACTTAGAAATGACTTTCCCACCATAAATAGAGTCCCTAATGTTTTGGAATACATCATCAAGCTACTATTCCTAAAGAACCATCTCATGAAGTTTCATGATAAACTAAATATGGGACATTAGAAACATATCCCATATTTCCTAAATGTCAATACAAAATCGTGAAAAAGATCAATCATGTTCAACTGTTATGATGATTCATTCATGTCCTCAGCTAGAAGATTCCATCTAAATTCATCTACAAAACCATTAAATTTTTCCTAGAGTATAGGAAATATAGAAATAAAATCATTACAGGTATTCCACAAAAAAAAGTTAGGGATATTAAAATATTTCAAAGAGAATATATAACTTTGTTTCTTGTTTTTTGAATACAAGCCAAACATTTCACTGAAAAGTTAATCCTGTCATGTATTAAATTCATGCAGCAATATATTATGTTTTTTGTTCAGGATTGGACAAATCTTCTCATGTCACCAATTATATTGAGATGCATAGGAAATGTTGTGACCTCCATGTATAAGAACACAACCCGATCCTAATATTGATATTTCATGGAAGACCACAAAGCTCTTTTGGGCCTCTGTAAGATTCAACACCATTATAAAATTCAAAAGACATTTTAGTACATCGAATAAATTTTGATGTTTATAATAACCTGAAAAAAATCACTCACTATCCTGTTAAAGTGATCATTGATGTATCAAGATTCAAGAAACACATTATAAACCAACGATAATATCATGTTAAACCAAAGAAGATCCGAATCTCAAAAACCTCACATGGTTTCTCCAATTTTATGATAGCTTTCAAAATCATAGGATAAAAAGAAATTTCATGTTCCAATACCACTTGACCTCATAAATACAATTCCTAAATTTATAATTCAAATTTTCATAGATTGAATAATGATATATATTTTTAAAAAATACTGTAACTACTGTCAAATGACACACATGATACTCATTACATGTAGAGAAAACAAGAATTTCATCTCCAAAGACCATTAAAAATGAATCAATATTCTCTTGGAGGATCATTTTCATCTAAACCATAAATTTTTAATGAGAATTATCTTGACCAAATGGAGTAAAAAGGTACTCATAATGGTCACTCATAATCTAAAATGTGGTAATCAAAATTTTTGAATCCATTATTCTTAATTGATGGTAACTAAATCAAAGATCTATGTTGGAGAACAAATTCATAATTACCGACTAAAAAAATTGATCAAAAATATGTTCCAAATGATACTTTTTCATTACCAAAACTTGGCTGGGTTTCTGGTAATCCACACATGGGTGAAGTGTTCCATAATATTTCATAGAAAATTAAATAGTCAGCAGGAAAGGTGGCACACTCCATAGTATATCACCTTTATCCAATATATCAATCAATTGATTCATCCAATTTTTCATTTCAGATGGTTTCATTTGGTAATATTTAATATATAAAACTTTAAAATTATTAAATAATTAAATAGAATACTCTACATCCCTTAATAGTGGAAAAGTAGAGAATTCAGATGAAAAATAGTTGGGATCCTTGACAATAATAGGAGGGACATAAACACTCGAAGACTACCTCTCCAGAACAAAATAGAATGTTGATATCACATTCCCCACCTCAAGATAATAATTTTTGTCTCTATTAGACCTCAAAACCCATTCTCTTTGAAAGACACATCAATCCTCGTCATTTATAGAAGTGGAGAACAGTTGAAGACAATAATCATTTCAATATTTATTTGTAACAACCCAATCCATCCTGAAAATGACATCATTAGTATTCATGTCAAGAACCAAAAAATAAAAACTATGATTGTATCTGATAAAAATACAACATAGTTATGAATAAAAAGGCTATTTTCACTCCTTATTTTAAGGGGTCCATTTATATCCATCATAATAGATAAAATATTAGTATGATGATTTAGAAGTTTCAACATATGAGTCTATATGAATGAATTTGATTCACCTGTATAAAATAAATAAATCTGTAAAGATGAATATATAATGATGGTATATCTTATAGTCGATGACATATATCATCTGACATTAGAGACTCTTCCGCTATATGAAGAAGCTTTGTTCTATATTAATTTGGTTGTAACCCGTTGGAATTTGATATATCTGATTTAACAAAAGTAATTATTAGTGTTCATAACCCCATGGAACTTGTGTGATGGATAAGATATAATTGAATTTATTCAAGTGTCATGAATGACCACAATACCAACATATCTTGGGGACCTTAGTAAAACATGATTTTGAATTCCCAGAATTTCCACAAAAGAATTATGCCAAAGTGAATCATTCAATGACTCCAAGAGGTTTGGAAGAACCGTGCCATTGAAAACTAGCATAATGTGTATCATTCATCATCATCCTTTCATGGTAACCCACAAAAAACCCACTGGGTGAAAATGTAAATATTGAAAACCCTAACATACCAGCTAGACAAATAATTAAAATTAGACCCCAATAAAATATGTTATCATAAGAAAAAAGTTTTATTAACAAAATAAAGTATTTAGATCATATCAACGACCCATCTTGAGTCATCGAGATTCCATATTCAGTTTTAATAAAATAATCAGTGAAAAATATATAATACCATTTAATCAATTCACATATTCCATCAATATCATTTCATCTTTATTTAGTTTGACAAACTCAATATCAATATCCATAATAAATGATTTTGGATAGAATTAGTCTATGGGAAGAAAATTAAGGTCATTAAACTCTAAATCCTTGTCATTATTTTTATGACCATGAAATACCACCATATTCTTCTAGGCATATATAGATTAAATCTATGAAACTCTACTATTGTAGGTATGGGAGTATTTAATAATTTAAACTGAATAAAAATGTTTTCCATCTAGTCCTCAACCTCCTAAGGATCATTATAGCCTTAGAAAGAGGTTTTTAAGGATTTATATTCTAATCATGGTTATGATATTTATCCCTATATGGTTCCACTCCCAAAACCTAATTAGGAATAAATGTGGGTTCCTTTCCAAAACCATGGATAACTCTCACAACAACCTCAACAAGATTCTAGTCCATGAGAGGATATTCTCACCATGGTTCATCAAGAGATTCCTCTTGGATTCTATTTACATACCTTCATAAAGTCCTCATGATATAAAACCTCATAAAATACTATTTAAAAGACGAAAATGTTACCCAGATCAACACTCGATGAAAATAAATAGGTTATATAATCCAATCTAATTAGAAAACAAGATTTTTATTTCTACCTTTGCAAATGTAATGCAGGGACAATAATAAAACTAATAATCAAGAATCCCTTACCAAACCTCCCATGATGACATAATGCTTAATATAATGATTAGTCTCCATGAAAAAACATGCAAGTACCTCCTACACATGAGATATTTCAAACTAAATATTGAAATCAATGAAATATTCTAAACCAATACCATTGATACCACTTTTTCATAAAACTAGCTATGATACCATGGTACCCACATACGCATGCTAGCAATGATATAGCCTGAAGTGAATTCATGATCCCAAAAAAATTGGTGGTTTGGATGTAGCACCATGCAATATAAAAGAGGGGAAAAATTCCCACAAAATACCAGAAGATGAAGATACAAATCAGTATTCCCAAAACAATAAAGGGATATAGTACTAGAAATGATATAGGCATATCAAAACATAGAATTTTACATCATCCATGTAGTCAAAATCACTAATGATAACTTAATAATCTCAAAGGATATTCTACTTCTTGCCCCATGGGATTTGTAACATCAACCTCTTAAATGGGGAGCTTTACCATTACTTGGACCTGGTATGAGAAAATAATGAAACGCCTAATGGAAAAGGTATGGTGGGAGATAAAAGTCACATTAGGGTCACACCAGGTGTTCCATAAAAATATTAAATAATAATAAACAAAATAATACGTTATAATTTCATCAAAACAGGAATTGATGTACAAGAATCAATTTGAAAACAAAACAAGATTCATTTCACAATGGTTGGAAAAATTTCAAAGATGGATTAAATGAATGTTGTGTATAAAAAAGATTATATAAATCCCTAGGAATAACTATATTTGTTTGAAAATTAATGGAATTTATAATAAATATCATTAAAATAACATATGTGGACTTCATTCTTGTAGTATTATAGTTTCATGTTATAGGATCATCTCACACCTCATATAAGTGTTCATGGAAATATATATTCACACGTCCCTAAAGCCGAGCCCAAATTTGACTCATCAACATCAATCCAAGATTATCTCTACCAAACGAGTTTTTGATAATGTTTTCATCATCAATATATTTCTATGGAACAACCATCCTAGAATTATTGTCTAAAAACACTCTAACTACCCAAGATAACATGTTCTCAATCTATTAATAGAAAATAAAAAAAATCATTTCATTTCACAACAATTAACATTAAAAATTAAATTTCCTAATTTTCCTTCTCAATATTTTTATTAAATTGTAAACAAAAAAACATTGTTTTTCTATAAATTTAATCCATTTAAAAACAAAAAAATCCATTAGTTTTTATAAATTAAATATAATCCTTTTCCGTAATAAATTCAAAAATCATTATATAATTTCCATCAATTTCAATTGATGACCAAAGTTCCAATTAATTCGAAAATGCGGGTTTTTCCTAAAAAAATATATACCATAAAAATTTCAATTCCAACGGGCGTAAAATTTTGATCTCACAAATAAATTAAAATAATTTTCCAACAAAAACACTCCATGTTTTAATTAATTGTACTATCAAAAATGGAGCCACCTATATTTTTAATGAAATAAAAACACCCAAAATGGACCTCTCCAATTAAACAAAAAAGCATAGATGATCAAGGAACTCAACCTATAATAAATATTAAATAAAATGGACATTAGATCCATCCAATCAATAACGGTCTACCAAAATAGGAGAAAATATAGAGAAATATAAGAGACATGAGGTCCACTTACCCAATGAGATTCACCACAAAAAACATGGGGATCAGTCACCAAATGGATGGTGTAGAGTGATTGTGTATCTCTAAAAGTACCTAGGGATAGACTATTGGTCGATATCAAGGAATACAATAGAAATGAAATGATACATTATGTCTATCCTCCTTAAAACAAACAATTGGGATTTTATATATCATGTAATCCAACTACATGTCAGGTAATTATCAATTCATCCATTCACTAAAAACTCATCTACTTTTATATATAACCAATTACTAATATTTAATTGTAATGAAAATTGTACATTCCATATAACTATTCACACTGTGTACCCAATTCATAGAATCTATCAATCAATGATTACCTATCATGTAGAAAAGTTACATGGAGTTTAATTCCCCAAAAATCAAACGGAAATTAGGTTATCATGAAAAATATTACAACAAGCCCTTTAGATCATTATTATTGGTATTATTTAAATTATTTCTATTCATTAAACATCAAAGAAATATGGATAACTGAAAAAATGTTCAAAACATACCTGACAGTAAGGTAATGGGTCATTACAATTTCACCCATTCCACAATGAGTGTGTCCCTATATGATCTATTGGGAACCTCAAAAATTCCATAGAGGCCTTATGATTTATCACTTTTCTAGTTTTCATAAACTCGTTACTTTTCATCATAATTTCTATCACTTCTCAACATAACCATATGATAAAATACCCCCAATATACAATTTTGTGAGTAATATAAATGTTGTAAGATATTTGTTTTCATTATAATACCTTTATTTTATTTTATGTTCTTTCTTTTGGAGTTTCATATTACTTTTTTGTACCCAATATGTTGTCAATTTCAGGGTAGTTTGACCACATGTGTCTTTTGGTTTAGTGAATTAATAATTTCTATGTGTTTTTTCCTTAGAGGATGTTAATCACTTAAGGGTGTTATTGTGGTTTTTTTCATATTGGGATGTTGTTATAAGATTGAGGACCTATATTACCTATTGATACCTATAATATGTGGTCTAGAAGTAGTTTTATATCTTGTTGTGGTATGTAGGTGAGTTTTCCTTCATGAGTTTAGTTGAAAAATTATTTTTTGAGCTTAAAAATAGTTATAATGATTGAATACTAGTTTATCCATATATTGGGGGTATCTTTTGATTTTTTTTACCTATTACCTATGTGATCCCAGGTTTTGGTATGGGTGTGAATTACTGGTTGAATTTTAGATATTTTTGAGTTCCATTATTGTTGTTATTTCTATTCTATTCACACTATTTATAGAGTTTCTAATTTTTAAAGAGACATTTTATCATCCTTTATCTAACCTAGGATATATAAATATGAGTGGGTAGCCTTATTCATAAAGAGTCTCTATGGTTATGTGCATTTTTTAAACAAAAAATAACTGAATCGTGGGTTTCCCCCTTTAGTTATTCCAGTTGATTCACTTCTCAGTCAGCATTAGACATTGATGTGTGCTTATAAGTGATTTTTAATTGATTATTTTACACCAATTACTATATTGTGGAAGAATGTGGCATGTTGTTGAGTTTTTTACATCTTGTTTCACTATACCACTTCTTTTTAATAATTATTTCTCTCTATTTTATGTTTATGAAGAGATATTTTTGTTTTTAGGGTGGTTATTTTTTTTATTTGGTGCTTGAGGTGAATTTATATTAAAAGATGTAAAATTGTACACTGGAAAAAGTTTTCCATGACATATCCTAGGATGTTACACATCACCCCCCACACACACCAACACAATGACACCCACACACATGGTCAACTATGTGGATAGAACATATATATCATTCATGGATTAAACTATAGTACTCAATTGCACATCCTTGGGGTATTCTATGGCTGGAGTTTTCAATGGTCTTTATGCCATAGTGTGGAGGGCCATGTGGCTTTGGGAGTTGGATATATTAAAACTTTTCAATCCAAATGTATCATGGTCCTTAGTCCCCATTATAGAGTGTCAGCTAATAGGGTTGTGTCCCAGACTATTTGTTTCTAACTATCTCTATTGTGGTCTATAAAACACATCATAAGAGGTCATCTATAAGAATACTAAATTGATGATAGCTCTAGGTTATTCCTTGAAGTTTTCATGGTGTGTGTTCTTATGTCATTGTGGTGAGTCATGCTATGCTTCCCTGTATATGCTACATTTATAAATAGAAAGATTACAATTTTAACGTTTTGAGAATAAAAGGTTTTCACTACTCGTTCTATAATCTTATTAATATTAGTTAGGCACATGTATTGGTAGATCATACAGTCCCTCAAATATCATTCATGCATAACAAAATCCATTTTATTACATATTTCTACAAGGTGAGCACTCTGTTTTTCATTATTTTCTCTTATATTTTCTTTTCATCCCATATCCCATTATTTTTCATAATCCTGTGAACCCAAATCAATACTAAGATTGTATTTAGGTTTTATTGCGACTTATTCATGGGTATTTCTAGTTGGTAGATATTTCGGATGACCCCATAAAGCATGTTTCAGGGTCTATAATCAAATGAAATGACATACAACATGATTCCCATTAAACTGAAGTATCAGTTTTTTTAGTCTGTTTAAATTAAAATTTCATTTAATAGTTATTGTGTACATAATATTTATATATCAAATTAATCATATGTATGATATATTAAATCAATTTCATAATGGTTTGGATATTATATTCTCTTGGTACAATGATTCTACTTAGAAAATCATGTTGTACATGAAATTAAATTTATATTGAAAATTTTGAATTTTCTATTTTAAAAGTAAAATTTGATATTTAATTTTTTTAACCAAAATTGGGTATGTATAGAATTTGAAACTGTTGTTCTAATTATTGGGTAATTTTTTATGAAAGTGAGTGAGTTGGTTCAATAAAAATGTATAAAACTATTTTGATGAATTTGTTTAGAATTTTTTTTGGAAAATGGATTTCAATTGTTTGATTTTAATGATTCATTTATAATACAATTTAGAAAATATTAAAATGAATATGAATTTAGCATTATCTTCAATGAATTCATGTTTATAATTTTATTATTTGCAATTATATGGGACTATTAGTCCCACATAATCCAGATTTTGATTTTTGACCCTCAAGGAGGATATTTAGTATTTTATGATATTTACTCTGTATAAAGGGGTGTGATATATAAACTTGTGATAAGTATTCTATCTGAAAGAATTAATTTCTTGGGGGTATTTTTGAAGTGTGAAGATATTTATGGCATTTTTTTATTTATTTATATGATTTTCACAAGTTTTTTTGATATATATTGGAAAACTATGAGTCTTGGTGATCGATGAGAGAAAGTAATTATCTTTTCTCAATTAGATGGACTATATCTTATATAGAATTAGGGGCCATAGGGTTGATCCACTAATGATACTATTTATGAAAATATGGTTGGTTATAGGCTCTAGAATACATTGATAGGTGTACATATGGTTCTAAATAGAGTATATCTATATTCACCACATGGGATCATTAGTAATTTCCCAAGATTAGATTATTTTAATCAATAAGGGATAATATTTTTTGTCTTTAGAAAAATGAATTTCATTTATGTCATTATGTTTCATTTTTCTTCCTTACTAGGAAATTATATTGTTTCTTATAATTCAATTTTATTGTAGAACATTTTTTAATTTTATTAAATATATTTCAAAAAATGGGTATTGATAATGTTACATTTAATGGGGGGTTCAAATTTTTTATTTATTTTTTAAAGATGTATAGGGCTGTAAAATGGTTTTCTAACAGGTTTTTTCAATTTAAAGGAAAAAATAAAACTATGTTTATAAATGGTAATGAATGTAATATTTGTTTTTATGAATCTATTAAAGAAAAATTAAAACACAATTTTTGATTTTAATTTACGATGGAATAATATAAAATTCCATTGGTAAAAAAGTTCCAAAAAAATATGAATATTACCTTTAAGGAATTATTTATCTCACACCCGTAATAAAAAATTGGATTATTATTCTCTTGTAGTAATATTTTATGATATTTTTTGTTTGGTCTCCCATGTGATGAGCATTCAGGTTCCACTTGATTTTTTTCTTGGAATGTTGAGAGTTATAGAGGTTCAAGAAAAGGTTAATGGAAGTACTTTTCATTTGTTTTTTATTTTTGGATATGAAAATATTTTTATATTTTATAGATCTTATTCAATTTATTTATTTAGTTATTTATGTAATTGATTCTTCAGAATCATTTAAATATGAATATTTGTTATACTTATTATCCTTGTTTCATACTAAAATTGGAAGAGGTTGTAAGTCTATATTGACAATGAAATCATTCCAAAATATTTTTTGTCAATTCTTATAGTTTCCTTCAAAGATTTATCAGGAATGTGCCTCAGGTATATCATGGCCAATATTTGTAGTCCTATTGCCGGATATCCAAGGCTGGTTATTTAAGAACAACCTGGAGAAAAATAAATCAACTAAAAATAATGAAATATTTTTTTCATGTTTCATTAAAAATACCTCTATTCCATTACTAGGTTTTTCCTCAATCTAGGGTTCTCCACTATTATAAATGATATTATAATGGGTGGGGTATTGCACTCGTACATGTATTCTCACAATATATTCCAATGCTTGTCTCTCACGTGACTTATTTTTTTGATAATATTACTAGTCTTATCTTAGTATCTTTACACATTTTTAATTGTTTCACACTATGATATACTTATATACCATGAGTTTCATTGGTTTTATATAGTCCCAAAACATATATTCAAGTTCATATTTTAAATAATTCAGGTATATAATTCAAAATATCAAACATAGTATGTCGTTATATCTATAGATTATATCTCATTAAGTAGATGAGAAGATTCTTTAAATGACCTTACCTAATTATGATTAGTACCTACAACTCTATCACTACTAAAACATAGCACCATAGGCATACAAAAATAATTTCACCACCCTTTCAAACTCAATATTTATGTCCTATAATTTTCGAAATCAAGAACCTCCACATTTAAATAAATATAGAAGTCAATAAATAAATACCTATATAGTAGTTTTCATCACATAATGTTTTATTCCATTTGAACTCATGTAACAATGGTTTTTATAGTAACCATTCCATATTTCTATTTCTACAATACCCAAATTATAAATAAATCACCATTGTCTTGCATCCTTATTAATAATCTTCTTCATGAGTTGTAGGGTTTTTTCTATGCTAATCTATATTGAATAAACTCAGGAATATATCAACTCCCTCATTATTTTCCATTTAAAAATGGGTTAGATTTTTTTTTTCATTTTGGTATCTATAATATACTGAACAATTATTTTAGTTATCATAATCCCATTAAATTTATATAATTTATTTGTGTGTGCTAATGCACTGTGACCTTGATATTCTTTCATCCCCTCAAAAAATTTTCTCTATGATAAATATAGTTGTTCCCATCCTTTTCTATTTCATTTTATTTATCTTTTTTCCTACACAAACAATATATATTCTACTATCATTGGATATCCATGAGTACCACATAATCAAATATAACAGAAATCCAAATGAATATCATTATCTAATATGGGTTAATGATAAAAAACATAGCATTACAATTTGCGTCATGACACGTATATTTTCATTTTTTAATATAATTTATTTCATGTTAATATCCATCTTCTGACATGATGACATGATTATAGACAAAGACTTTATAGACTCAAAATAAAAAAATATCAAAATTCACTACACTTCAATATCCCCAACTATTTAGTAATTTATTGAATTTTAATTTCATCTCAAATCAATATTATGTATATTGAATGCATTAGTGGACCTCAATAAAATATTCAAATGCAATTTTTTTACATTCAAATAGAAACTAATATCCATATAATCATTATGTCCATTCATCTTGAATAAAATTCATTATTGTGATATTTATATTATTTCTTATTTTTACAAGATTCATTATATTAAACATAATTTATATCACAAATGATTATTTTTTAATATTCTCATTTTAAAATAATATAATAATAGAATCATTGCCTTTTATATAATCTCATTCGTCAAAATAAAATCATGCTAGATCATTTATTTTATTTTATCATTATATTTAGATCATATGAAAAATATATATACTCAACATCAAATTTCCTCAATTAATTATAAAATTTTTCAATGGAAATAATATTATAATGTTATATTTTTTATTCTTATTGGATTATTTTTATCAATATTAATGATTCATTTCTTTTTTCATTATTTCATGAAAATCATAATATTTCATGTATTTGTGATATATGAATCTATAAAGAAAAAACATGTAATCATCACAATTTTGCTTTATCATCCAAAAAATTAGATCATGAAACCTTAGTTTTTCATCTATAATATCATTTAAATTTTATTAAATGATAATGTCATTTGTAGGGAACAAACAATGTATATCAGTCACAAATTCTTATTCTGAAGTCATGAGTTTTACAAAAAAGTCCCATGATCAGCCTTTATAAAATTTCAATAAAACAATTTATGTCTTATGATTCATAAAAGTCATAGAAGATAAGATTTCAATCATTCATATTCAAAAAAAAACCATTTGATAAAGGTTATATTCTTCTTCCAAATACTTACATTCATCCCAGTACATTCATGTTTTTAACATCAATTTTATATGATCAAAGATCATTATCAATTATCAATTATTTTTGAAGTAATTTTTTTGGAAAATAAATTAATATGTTTAACAATTAATTTTTCTAATATCATAGAAGAAAAATAACTAACTAAGAATATTTATTTGATCTCTACATTTATAATTTTCAACAGACTCCAAAAATGCTTTTTAGGAGATCATGGAATGACTTCAAATGCCTCTAAGAGATTACAAAATAATTTATCTACATCATAAAATGAATTTTTACACTTATATAGAAAATTATAATTCTCGTTAATCCAAGGATGATATATATTTCAGCATTTATCTCTCTCAAATCTTGTGGAAACTATGTTCAAAATTTAAATAAATCCTCTCCAAGTTAATTTATTAACATTTAGTATCTAGCACTTTATTAAAATCTCAAAAAACTAAAATATTTTAATATAATATTTATACCACTATCAATTGTCAAGATACATACAATACAAATCTTCAATCAATTAATGTTTATAGTATTCACTTAGAACATATACAACTAGATGTTTCATGTTATATGGCTGTTCAAAATATGTTTTCCAAATTATGGGATTCCCTTTGTATTTTTATGGTACGTGACTTCACCATTAATTACATGTATTATAATAGATCAATATACATCATTTATTTGGTGGTTAAACCAATTAAATAACAATTTAATCACTCTTACATTATTATGTTGATAGTGAAAGGAAAATAAATTGACCAATAATACAAACATCAAGTCAAGGGAACTCCATCCTACTAATTTATATTTTTTCTGTTAAATTTATATTCTAATATTTAATTTTTTTTCTTATCACCCTAATATACAATAAAATCATATATAAGGAAAATTTTATCCCCCTTAATGTTCATTTTATCTCAACCATAATAATTATTACAAAAGAGGAATGTGAATGTAATATTTAAGTTTATATGGGATATCCTAGTGTAAACATTAACAGTAAGTCAACCTAAAAATAATGTTGTCCATATATATTTTTAAATATTGATCCAACTCAGAATATAATTTATTTCTCACTCTATAAACCATATTTTTCGCAAAAAAATTAAAACCTACACTCGTCTTCAAAAAAACATTTCAATTTTCATATTATTGTAAACAAAAACCCTCATTTGATAGACATTAACTCATCCTAGATGAATATAACAAGTATATAAAATAATGTGGAAAATTATATGAATTTAATATCACAAACATACAGATATGAAAGGACTAAAAATTCTATATTTTATGAATATAAAAAATCTCTATTTGTTATGACATCTTAATTCGAAACCAGCTCAATAGATTTTTCCTATGCTATCAGTATGGTAATTTTCTTCCACATATAAGAACCAAAAAATTGGGAAGCCCCAGGAAACTGATAATAATTTAAATTACTTCAATCCATGATGGTTATCCTACATTTTTGTATAAGCATCACTACCCTCATTATTAAATCGTCTTAAATCCCATATATTGAAATTAAATCAATTTTTATTTTACAATATGGTATTATTATATTATCAGTGATACCTATAATGATTTTAACATATTTTCTCAAATTACTAACATTTAATATAGCAAATCACCTAGAAATATTCTATGTACTTAAATCTATTATTCTAATATAGAACATCTCTTTTCTATGATCTTATCATGTGATCAAAAG
Organism: Viscum album; assembly: GCA_963277665.1. Classification (NCBI taxonomy): domain Eukaryota; kingdom Viridiplantae; phylum Streptophyta; class Magnoliopsida; order Santalales; family Viscaceae; genus Viscum; species Viscum album. The sequence goes on from OY728157.1 coordinate 1,801,401,935, forward strand.
GAAATACTCTTATTTCAAATATCATTCAACTTTATTCGTGAATTTAAATATTTTAATAAACATAAACTATTATGATATAACTCTATAGATTTATGTACAGTCCCCTAGAAGAATAATATGTTTCCTACAACTTCCTCCTTTTATCGTTCTTTATTGACCAACATGATTTTCTATATTTACATTCCTTCTAATTTTTCAATGTAAAATATTATTTTGGAACCCTATAGAGCAAAGTATTCATGTAAATAGTCTCACTTCTACTCTTGAGGTTTTCATTGCTTTTCATGATTTTTAACCACCCAAATTGTTGAGATTCTACAAAATTTTCATCACTATTTGATGTGAAATAATTTGTGCATCCAAAATCTTTTGGACATTAGTTGTAATTTATTAAAGAACTTATAGTTAATGAATATTCAATAGTCCTGAATCTTTTATTACGACCATTATATTTTCATTCCATTATAAAGTACATATTTTTACTATGAGTTGAAAAATATTGTTCTCTGAACCTTCATATTTTTCATGATTTTGAATTTACAAATTATTAAATTTCAACTCCATATCAAGAAACATTAAAATTATAGAACTATTTTCATTATCCAATTATCATAATTTTTACACCCAAAAAGAATTATCTTTTAAAAAAATTATTTTTTAATCTATTTCTCTGCCATCAAGAAATATTACATCACATTAACTCTCTTATCATTCAAGTCTAGTTTTGCTTCTTTTAAAAACGTGAAATTTCAATAAGGTATCACATGTATATGGATTAAAAAATCAATAAAAAAATATCACAAGTCACAATTTTAAATTCTTAATCATTAAAATAATTCCTTTATTTAAAAGTGTAAACGTTTCATCCTTTTATTTGTTATGTCCTAAGAGTGTGTTTGACTTACAACCTTGTTTAAAATTAATCTTGTAATGAAAAAACCAGTAGTTTAAAATGATACATATCATTATATAGTCTTTTGAATTTTTTAAATTTATATACAAACACATCAATTGGAACCATTTAATAAAACATTCTATTTTTATAATAACAATCATTGAATGATTTTTAATTTTCAAGAACCTAAAATTGAACATATATTTAAATGACTTTCTTAGATGAATACCTTCCAATATGTTTTATAGAACAAATACCAATCCTAAAATAGTAAACTAGTGGGTGATACCTTCATTTAAATTATTTAAAACTCCATTTGTTATCCATTCTTTTTATTAAATTTATTACATTTATGGAAGACAATTAAATTAAAAAAATATTAGCTATGCAAGATTTTTTTTCATGTGATTTTTTTCTTCAATCACATTAAATATAAAAAATAATTTACTCATGTAAAATTTATTGGGTCATTAAAATATGTGAAGTAAAATATTATCCATTAAGTAATACCAATTCAAAGTCCCAATAATATCAATGTATACCCTTAATTGGTGGATTGGACTTGATTTATTATCATTTCAAAATTCCAACATCTCTTTGAGACATTATACCCTTTGTATTTTACCCTCAATGATTGGTTAGGGAATTTGTCTAAGTTTTTTTATAACAAAAAACCATAAACCAAAATTGAGAATATAAAACATGTAATGATAATGTTGTATTTTAACATGGTTTGGTAAAAATACTTACTCCTTTCCCTGTGTGGTTAATTTATCCAATCATATATTATCCACTAAAAGAAATATGTATATAATAGTCTTTTTTCAGTTCTAAATTAAATATCATAGTGTATACAGGTTCATATGAATCACATTATTTTTTTATAAGAATATCACTTTAATTATCTCAACAGATTTTCATTTTTGTAAAAAAAATCCACTATGATATCCAAACATACCCTATGTCAAATAGTTTCTATTTAGTCCCATAATATATATTCATGTTTTCTATTATTTTTATTCATATATTAGTATCATTACATCTATATAGAATTTAATTCTATCTATATGTTATATATCCTTTAGTACAACCATTAATTCATTGAAATCTTATAGTTCTTTATGAATAATACACAAAAAGTCACTAATGTAACTCGGTTTCATAATATTCTATAAAGAGTAATAATATGTTTGTATCATACTATTAAGAGTTCAATTAATCCAATATATAATGAAAATGTTCAATTTGTTGAAATTGATCATCAATAAATAATGTCATGTATAGTAGTAGTAATAATGCTTAGTTGTTTTCTTTTTAAAACTCTACAACCATAGGTTTTAGTGGATCCAATATTCCTTCATTTACTATAAATATATTGATTATAAAACATATGTAAAAAATCTTGAATTAGCCTTCAGTTTTTCTTCCTAATCATTAGTGATTTCTTTATTTTCTAACTTTTGAATAAACAAACTAAAACATATACTCTCTCATTATATTTCTATTTATAAATAGGTCTCAAAGAAATAATATATTATATTTGGATATATAAAATATACAAAAATATTATTGTGTTTCCAAAAATTAAATTTTATTTATATACTTTATATATACATGGTATTCTAATATGATATCAATAATCCGTTTTCCTCTCAAATTGTTGCCTTTCTGAAAATTATAGGAGTTACCTTGATTTATTCTATAAATATTAATTAACATTTCTATCACATTAAAATATATATATATATTCTATACCTTTAAGACACTCTATTAACGAATATTATTCCATATTATTCTTCCTCACTAATCTAGATATATATCATATTATTTCAAGGGTTTAATGAAAAATCACTTAGTATTCATGATTTTGTAAGATAAATATATTTATAGTGTAGAATATATAACATTTGGATTAATGATCTGCCTTGTGATATGATGAATTGATGAATGTATGAACAGTCATAGACTCATTATTATAAAATATCCACACTCACTAAACTTCAATCGCAAATCCATGAAATTAATTATGATCAATTTCAATTTCTACTAAACATAGTCTATACTATCATGATATCATTATCTATTCAAAGTACAATACTCAAGGTGATATTCACCATCATATTGAAGCTCACCTCCATTTTTGAATCATTGGATTTTATAATGAATCAAATTCTTCCTTATTTTAATAATAAAATTTAAATTACCATATGTATCCTTTGATTTACAATTTTTATATCATTAGGGATGATTTCTGAATATTCTGATTTTAAATTCATGAAATGGTAGAATAATGACCTTTTATATCATGTTTTTACTTAAATTTGAAATATTCTTGGATCATAGATTTTATATTTTCATGATAATAATATCATTATAGAACAAAATTAGCATCCTCTAAAATCATTATCAATTACTACTAATATTTATCCATGTAATCATTCTTCAAATCAAACATGAATTCATTCTTTCTTCGATACATTTCAAAACTATTAGGGATCAAGTTCTTCTGAATTCCAATATCGATTCACACACTATTATGAGTGTTTTTTTGGAATTCATGTGGAATATATTTTTATCATCCGAATTTAATTTTATCTTATACAAAAATCGATTTATAATCATGATTTATTCAACTACATGAAATTTTTAATTCTCCACAATTTAGAATTATTATGATTGGGAATTCTGTTGGCATACACTCATATTCCCTTTATATTGAATTCATGTGTTATTAAGTATGTAAAACAATTATCATATATCAAATTATAATTACAATCTTGGTTACATATTTTTCATCCAAGTCATATGATTATGGGTTAAACCTATCCCATTAAAACATTTCCATGTCCCCTAAATAGCAAATTATATTTTTTTAAAGAATTAAATTCATCTAAAAAATTTCACATGTTTTGAATAAAATTAATAATATATTTGAACACTGATATTTATTGACAGAAAATTATGTTATATGTTCTAAAAATCAATGGATTATTTTGGTCTATGATGTCTTATAATATATAACCTAAACATAGGAAATTTTTTAATAATATCCCAAACCAAATTTATTTAAATGAACTTAAAATTACATCCATTGGATCTAAAACATCAATAAGAATTTATATACATTTTATTTTCAATTGTTACACATGATTCTATAAACATGATCTTATGTACTCAAAGGATAAAATCTATTTCATCATAAATATATAACTAATCACTGGAAAGCAATATTAATCATTTAAATACATCCTCATGGTGGTGTATAATATATATTAAATATATAGTACCTGAAAATATTATCCACAAACATTTAGAGGTTTTTTATTCCTCCCATGGGAGAATCAACAATTTTAGGATCAATGTAATACCTATAAAAATGGTATTATAATCAGTGTAATTTTATGGATGGGGAAACGCAACTATATAAATATTAGTTATTTGGATAACATGAATCCTAAGATATCTAGGAATACATATTATTGAATGAATATCTGAAAGATGCGCGGATAAATTTTTTTCTTATCATGACTTATGTATTATCACATTAGTCCCTTATTATAGGTCCTTGTGATCACAAAAATTCTGTTTGTGATCCCTTGTAATCATACAAAGCCCCTCTAACAAGACCTCATATTTTTATAATGATATAAACACAATATTTGATCATCAGGAGAAGGATTATAGGATATTTCTTATAATCATGAAACAATTTAAAAAATGACACTTCATGATCATTTGATAACTCTTATAAATGTTCATTTTATTTTGATACACATCTCTTAATCCACCAAAATTTGGTTTGACTATCCTTGAAAATACATTCACTTCATCACCGGACCCATCATGGGTTGTGTGGAGTACCAAAATTCCTATATAGATATTCATCATGAAAATTGTTTCATTCGACCATTATATCAATTTTTATTATGTGATTACCTAAAAGATAAGTAATGGTAAATGAAATAAATATTAAAAAAATTAGGGATGTTGGATGTCACGTGTGAGGAGAAGTCACACTATTTATCATGAAAACGAGTAATGATCCCCTTGTGATCAAAAAATGGACCATGTTAACACCCACTAACAAGCCATATTGATATTTTATGACCTCTACAAGACTACTTGGTCATGTGAATGGCCTATATCAATAAAACAAGATTTATAAAAGGTCCCAAGAAAATTATTCATTGATTATGTGAAATTTTATTAGACCTACATCCTGGTAAAGTGAGTACACCTATTCACGCTCAAATAATCATGTGAAGGATGTTTGTCAATTCCCCATGATTATGAGAATTCCCATTGAAATGAATAGTGTGAATAAAATATGGGGATGTTTGATTGTCCTCATAGTCTCCTTTTTTCCTAAAATACAGATATGAATACATAGATAAACCATGGTGTGATCATGGGAAGCATGTAATGAGATATTACATCCTCCAACTCAATCCCTTATCTGTGATATACACCCAATTTATGGGGGTGTTTTATTAGGGCGGCAAGGCTAATAAATTTCTAACCATCTATAGAAAAGAAGGGACATGAAACACCCAAAGCATACCCATGGGAGAACAGAAGTTATAGAGTAAATATTATGGTTAAAAAAATAACCACATGTGTATTTATTCATCTAAAGACAACATTAGAAATATTTGGAATGTGAAAAATATATATGTAATTATTCTTATTATCCTAATGATCAAATGGATGACATTTTCCTTGATTGTATGTCTATGTGTGTGATTTTCTACATGTCAATATGGTCATGTAAAACCTCATTAGGACATTGTTTGGAAAACAATATTTTATATGTGCAATAACATTTTAAAAATATAGAGACATTACATAAAAACATATATATTTATTTTCATTGGAATGCTTCATGTGTCTATCATGACCTATCCAAATCATTGAACTACCATTATACATGTTATACATTATCTCATGACACACATGGATGTGTTTTCATTGATTACTTGAATCCACCAGACATATCTATAATGTTATATGAAATCCTTTGAGCATTTTAGAAAGATCATGCAACCAACATCCAACGTGTCAGAGTTGATCCTACAACAGATTTGGGAAATTCTACCTCAATCGCAATAAGACCATCATACATGTCATCCATATCATGAAATTAAATTCTAATATGTCATCCATGATCATGAGAAACCCTTAGATGTGTCATTATATTCATTCGACAGTCCCCCAGATATTTCATCCAAATCATTTTGAAATCCTATGACATGTGTACCTTAATCATGAGAATCATCTTGGGATATGCTAGGATTTTTAGACATAAAATCAGGACATTCCAACCATGTTAGTCATGAACCTTCAAACAAGTGAATAATTTCAAAGAGACACCCTATGATTTTCCATTATTTTTAAAAAGGAAGTTAGGACATCCCAAATGTTTCAAGTATTGATCCTCCAACAAATTAGGGATGTCCAACAGACAACCTAGGACATGATAACCTTGTCTAGATGACACTATTCGACATAAACCATTTTTATTTATGAGAACTCTATTTCAAATACAAATATGACATGTTGGATTCCTTCCTAAGGATTAATATACTATAGGAATCCATGTTTATTGAAGCCCATAGATATTTGAATTACCTGATCTCATAGAATGAAAATATTCCTATTATTCTATCAATCTTCCATATCTCTCAGAATATGGAAGGTCTGTTTATATTTATGTGTCCTATTATGTGTTTTTTACAGCCATTATATTAGGATCATCAATCCCAATGGCGGAGTTATGTACATATTAAACTATGATGCCAATTATTCTTCTCTGAACAGGATAGATATAAATCATTCGTATGGTGAAAGCCTTGATTGGGTATCTACATAAGTGTATTCCCATCAATATCTCAGAAACTATAAAATTTGGGACCCAAAGTCTATAGATGGTTATTGTTCCTCCTTATCCATCAATGTATTAAGAAGCTAAACAAACAATGTGGAATATAATTCCAACTATGATAATGGTATTCATGATTCCTTCATAAGGCCTATTCTTTATATCAAACACCCAATTAGGGTTTTCCCAATGTATAACTATCGAATCCATATGCAGTTTGTCTACTCACTTGTTATTCCTTATTTCTCACAATGATAAGGATTCATGTGGTCATATCAATTTTAAATTATCATATACCTACCATCACAAAATTATATAGTCATTGAAACATCTATTTTTAATCATCTTTCAGTGACATGAAACAATTTCCTTCATAAATGTGAATCCTTGGGGGTCTAATTTCTAAGGGATGTCCCTTGTTGTTAAACCCTTGGGAAATAACCCTCATGGTATTTAATTTTATATCACTAAACATTAGGAGGATGAAGGATGATATATCTATGATGAATCTGATTCCTATTATTAATAGGATACATATAACACCATCTTATAGAATTATCTCAATAAATAGTTCCTCAGTTCCGTCATTTATATCCATGAAATATAAAATTAAACTATGTAGCTCTAATATAGTTGATCTACAAGGTATTTTGGCTCCTATTATAAATATGATGCATAAGACTCTTCTTGAAGGTTCAATCCCATAATTAAAATATCAATCATCTTCCTAGATGGCAGTAAACACTAGAGTGCCTAGTTATATTGCTAAAAAATAGAATTAGCTACCCATTGCTATAAAGTAATGGGAAATATATGGATACCCTTAAATAGATACAAATTAAAAAATTTATGGAACCCCCATCTATGGATTGAATGATTAAACAATCGATCATTTAGTTGGGGTAGGAATTCCTCTATCAGTGTTTGGAAGAGATTCATAGACATAAAATAAATCCATAAGAGAGTCACAAAATAAGAAAAATATAAACTAAAAGGTTTAGATGAACCATAACACCCATCCACTTAACCAATGTGAGTAACTAATAATCAAATGATTTGTAACCGAAATTGACTGACTATCATTGGAAAAATTATTTTCATCCTATCAAAACAAATTTTTCTTAAGGATGACAACCATATTTTTAGTTTTTTTTAAATTCAATTCATAGTAGTAGAAATAATTTAATTTTAATTAAAAGGTCATATTTATCAACCATGCAGTGTTTTTTTTCACATAAAAAATTGAATGTTTTCAAAAAAATACCAAAAATTCACCCAAAGAATATTTTGTATATTTTGAATTATAAAATGATGTATATTTTTTCAATTTCAAAACATATAAGTTTCATTAATTATTTTAATATTAATTTGTATTGTAAAAACTAGAAAGCATGTTTTTAAGAAGTAAAAACAAAAAAATATTGACAGGTGTTTATATCCAATTTCAAATTCAAATTACATCAAATGACCAAAAATGGATGAAATGACAAAAATATAATACAATTTAACTTTAAAAACGTTTATAAAGATAATATAATAATATTAATAAATTAGATGAAAAGACAGTTTTGACTTATAATGCAATATTTTTCACTTTTTGTTAAAAATGACCTTTATCAAAAAAATAAAAAAAATTACCAAAAGAAAATTTTTTTATCATAATTATAAATAAAAATATTATTTTTTCAAATAAATCATATAAAACTAAACATAATTATAATTAAAAGGTGTTTTCCATCAAAATGAGGAAAAACTACCTTTTAAAATATTAGAGTATTTCTCCTTATAATCAGATTCAATCTTATTCAAAGACTCCAAAATTTATTGAATAAATTAAAAAACATTTAGCAAACATATTTAATCACAATATTGTATGTTTTTTCATTCTATCCCATAATATAGCTAGGTGATTACTACTATTTTAAATAGTTAAATTATTTTTTTTGAGTATGACACATCATTTTGTGCAACATAAGAATTCAGCGAAACCCATTATTACATGTCGGGTACACCATAAAATATAACATCCCCTTTAATTTCAAATTAATATTTAATTAAAAAATATTAATAGATAAAAAATTTCATAATCTTTATTTACCTGGGATGTTACATCCTTTTTCCCTTTTGTAACAAATCTCAAAATAATTTGGAGTATATATATTTCATATAATTTTTACATTCCCGTGTCACTTCATCAACAATATTTTTTTTTCGCAAAACCTTTACCGGATTAATTACCTTATTTCACAACACTTTCCCTCTTCAGTCAAGAATCTGGACAGGTTGTTCCTCATAAGAGGGATACTCTTCTAATTGAACTAACTCTGGACAAAAAACATTACGTGTATTTGGTATATACTATCTCAACATTGAAACATGAAAAACATTGTATGTATGGGATAAACATGGAGGAATTTCCATTTTGTAGGAAATTGACCCAACTTTTTCAATGATTTCATATGGTCCAATGAACCTCAAACTCATCTTTCCATTCATACAAAAATGCATCATTCTTTTTCATTGAGAATCATTGAAAAAAATACATAATCACCTACCTCAAAAGAAATATCCTTCATTTTTTATCTTCATAACTTTTCTCCTTGCTCTGATCTAACCTCAAGTGTGTTTGTATCAACTAATCTTTCTCTTCCATCTCTTCTACCAATTCTGGTCCCATCAGTTTCCTTCGACCAAATTTATCCTAAAAAGCTACAGTTTGCTACTACTTCCCTTATAATGTCTCGTATAGAGCCATCTGTATACTATAATGAAAACCATTTTTATAAGAGAACACAAACATTGAAATATTTTTGTCCCAAATTCCCTGGTAATCCACTAAACAACCACGTATTATATCCTCCAAGGTCTAAATTGTTCATTCTGAATTAAAATTTTTTTGTAGATTAAAATCTATAAAAGAAATTAATTCAGTACCAAATGGCTTCTAAAGACCTTTTCAAATGTTAAAAGTGAACCTCAGAACATGATCATATATAATAGAGAAGAGAACTCTATGTAACCCGAATATCTCTATAATATAAAAACAAGAAAGTTGATCTAGAGACTGAGTATCACAAATTGGATGAAAATGAAAAAATGTTGTCAATGAATCAACAATAACCAATATATCAATGTTATCTCGAGAAGACATTGGTAATCTGAAAACAAAATCCAAGGACAAAGATTCACATTTACACTCTAGAACGGGTAAAGGTTGAAGCATCTATTTCTATAACTAATACTCTACTTTAACCTGTTAACAAGTTAATCACGTTCTAGTAATATCAGCAATATCTCTTTTCATTCCACCCCACCAGTAATACTCAGAAAGGTCTATGTACATCTTATTACATCCAGCGTGATCTGAAAACGGAGAACTATGAGTTGCAAATAAGATCATATTCTTCGATTGTGAATCACATGACACACATAATGTCTTCTCAAATCTAAAAATATAATCATTTTCAATGTTATATTCAGGCAACATACCCTTATGAACCAACTCTACCTTTTTCATCATCTTGATGTCTTCCTTCTCTGCCAGATTAATTCTCGCTAAGAGAGATGATTTCACTAAAAAATAAAACAAGACAGAGAAATTTTTGGCACCAACAACTTCTATTCCAAAGTTCATCAAATAATTAACAAAAGGATTTTTTTCCAAAGTTAAAATTATTAATTTATCAATTTTTATTTAACAAAAGTCACCATCCACTTTATTTTCTTTTCCTTGATGTTAACGTATCACTCAATCACAATACTGGATTAATTCTATCCATCTCCTCTATCTCATGAACAAAACATTCTCCGTGATTATATAATTCAATATTTTGTGATCAATATATATGTCACACTTTTATTCCATAAAAATGATGCCCCTACATTTTTAATGTGAAAACAACAACAGCTAATTTCAAATCATGTGTAGGGTAATTTAAATCACGTGTTTTCAACTTATCTGAAGCATAAAAAATTACCCAATAATTCTACATTAAGACCCATCCAATTCTTTTCAAAAATGCATCACATTAGATAATAAAATCCGTATTTCATGAAGGTAATGCCAAAAAAAGATCATTCAGAAGTCTTCATTTCAATTCTTGAAAACAATCATCACACTCATTTGTCTAGATAAATTTAAGATATTTTTAATTTAACATACTCAGTGGTCTATATAACCCTATAAAATTCTCGACAAACATTCTGTAATATTTTAAAAATCTATGAAAACTATGAATCTACATAATATTTGTAGGTATGGGAATTCTTCAACAATTTTTTTAGCATTATCAATAGGTATGCCATTTTTTGAAACAATGTGACCAAGGAATGAAATTTGTTGTAATCAAAACTAAAACGTGCTGAATTTCACATAAAATACATTTTCATTTTTAGTTTTCTAGAAAACCCTCAAATTACTATGCTAATATTATTTATTTTTTGAATAAACTAAAATATTATTAATAAACCCTACCAAAAACTTATCCAAGAACACAAGAAAATTTATATTAATTTGATAGATCAATACAATAGGTTCCTTGGCCAAACCAAAAGGCATTACTAAAAATTCATCATAGCCATATCTGGTAAAAAATGTGGCCTTTAGAATGATGTTTCATTTACTTTATACGGATGGTACCCTGGCCTCATGTCAATCATCAAAAAATATTGTGCTCCTTGGAGCTGATCAAACAAATCCTTGATATGAGGAAAATGATACATGTTCTTAATACTGATATTATTCAAGGATCTATAATCAACTCAAAGTCTCATTGAATCATATTTCATTTTAAAAAACAAGATATGATCACCTAACGGTGATGTGATAGGTTAAATGAAACCATTATCTAACAACTTTTGCAAATTTTTTAACTCTAAATGTTTATTTTGAGAAATTCAACAAGGGGGTTTTAAAATTGGATTTTCATTAGGAAAAAAGCCTACAATAAATTCAGATTCTCGATTAGATATAATACTTGGAATCTAATTAAGAAAAAAATAATGATACTCATTTACAATTGGAACATCATTAATCTGAACAGTTACTTTGTTTTCAGAAAAATATTCAAGGTAACATTCATTTGCAACATTCATTAGTTTCTTAGATTCTTGATATGTTTTCAGGGATATGGGTTTATAATTTTACACAAACTAAATATTTTTCTGAAAAGAAACATATTTAACACTAAATTCAATAATATCATAGTAAATAGAAACCAATCCAATTCCAAAATAATATCAAAATATACTAAAGAAAAAAAATGAAGATTGCAGGTCAATTCTTTCCAAAAATAGGATAAGAAGATTATAATAATTTAGTTTTTTCATCAACAGTTCCCCCATGTGTTTTTACAAAAATATTAGGATTCATATCTTGATATGGAATTCACAATTTACTAGAAACATTCTCAGAAAAGAAATAATGTGTAGACCCTAAATCAAACATCACATTGGATTAATCTAAAAAAATTACTTGATACCACATCATTTGATGGTCCAATAACAACTATAGTAGTAAAAAATGTTTTTCCACCACCCATTTTGTTTTGGTCTATCTGGTTTCCACCCTGGGTAATCAACATTAGACACAAAATTGTAGAATTCAAAGAACACATTACAACTAAAACATCATACTGTTGTCTTTTCAATTATTTCTTTATCGTTTTCTTTACAGTTTAGACCAATATCATCAGTCATACCACATTGGATACACTTCCCAGACTTTGATAAACATTATTTAGAATTATTTTTACCACAATTCTGACAATATGGAAATTTAATTACGTTACCTCCATGCTTATTTAATGAATTCATTCCATTCTCTTGCCAACAAGACCTCTTCTTTTTCTTGTTCTATTAGAACACATGGTCATCAAAAAACTCTATTTTTACATTCTTATCAAATCTGAAATATTTCTCATAGATTTTGAATTCACGATAGGCTAATGATCTTCAATTTAGCAACTCTAGTAATTAGTAAAATTGATTTATCATACTATCATGATCTCAGATGATATGTGGAGCACAAACTACCTTTTGAGTCAACATTTCCACATAAGCAGCCATTGAGTCATCTTCCTACATCTATTACAATAATTTTTTTTAATATTTTCTTGAACTGCATTCTGAAAATATTTCTTAAGAAACATACCTTTAAATTATTACTAAAAAAGAGAATCAATCACTTCATCGTCCCTAATAATTTTAACCATCAACCACCACTGATTAGATCACCTTTGGAATGATAAATTGTAAGTCTATCCTTTTGACTGTCTGTACGAACCATGGCATTGAAAATCTTTTCCATTGCTTTGATCCACCCTATACATTAATAGGGTCAGATGATCATCTATATTATGGGGATTTTTACTCATGAAATTATCCACCATAAACATATTCCGTTGAGTTGATCATGTAGATCTCAAGCCTAAATACCACCAACATTTATATCAAGATTCAACTGTGCCATTACTAAAAAAACTACTAGGTTTTGATTCCAACAATCCTTGGATGCTGATTTGGATGGTTATTCTCCTATGTAGGCCTTCCCAACACTACTTCCATATTTTCTCTATGAAAATTCAGTTTGGACACTTAAGTATCTTAGGTGAAGGAACATGGTAACCTTCAAATGATATATCATTTAATTCTTACCATTATGTAAAAATAATTTATAGATATTAATTTAATAGTATCATAACTCCTAAAGTTGTCTAAACTGACCTCTGATACCAACATTAAGGTCTCAACCTCAAAAATTACGTTGTCATTATTTATGTAAATAATTCACACTGAGGATCTTTTTATTTTCAGAGATTTATAGAATTAGGTAATAACATATACATAACAATTTGAATTTTACATGTAGACACTTCTACTCATCATCCATTTTTTCATAAAATTAAATCTCTTAAAAATAAAGAAACATGTTTAGTTTTATGTTTTAATATTCATTAAATTTCATAGATCTCATCCTTGAACCTATTTCATATTAAGTCCTATGAAAAAAATTCCAAAAATTATAATTTTATTGTTTTAATTTTTTTTATAACTCCATGTTTTTAGAAACATAAGATTTAAAAGAAACATGTTATTTTGTAATGAGTAAACTATCAGACATAGCATCCCCTTGAATGTTAAATTGATATTTAATTAAAAGATTCTGAAAAATATTAAAATGTCAAATTCTTTATTTAACACGGATGCTACATCCCTTACCCTCTTTTGGGAATTGTGTCCTCACAATTATAAAATTGAGCTTGGAAAATACATTATATTTTCCACATCGGAAAAAGAGTCAATAAATCTATTACTTTAAAATAATGAAATAGAAGTACCAAGGTCACCCAAGATAACCCATATAAGATTCAATGTAGGAAAACGTGCATATGGAAGATAACATAAGTTTCATGATCTAATGGAGAGTGATAGATAACATGATTAGGAGAATGTTAACAACAAGAAAACAACAAACCTATGATTGGTTAAAGGGTCATTGGTTTCCAAAAAGGAAATTATAAGAGACAACATTTTTGTTTGAAGTTATATTTCATAAATTTGGAGTATTTATTTATGAAATTGATTAAGGAAATTTGGAAATATACTTACTTTTCAAGTATAGTTTCATCATTTATTACATTTCTATAGAAAATCATCTTTTATCCAATCGATGAGTATTCATGATGACTTGGTCACTCCAGAAGCGCTATAATCAACATATAGAGAATCACAAAATCCACAAAAGATGAACTATATATTTCCAATATCTAAAAACATTAACCAAAACCATGATGGTTAGTACAAGATCAAATAATTTCCAATGAGGATAATCATTTATAAAAAAACACTACTCTTAATCACCAAAACTGAACAAAATATACACAAAATTCCATGAAGAAAGTTAAATAAATAATTTTCCTTAAAATCCTTTAATATATTCCAAACACTCATTGAAACTCAAACACAAAAGGATTTTTTCACATAGTCATCCACAAAAATGAATCATTTTTCTCCAAATGACATCACCTACTCTTAATGTATCATACTGAAAAGTAATTAATCTAATAAAATATACACTATCATAGTTTAATTATTTCAATAAATAACCCAAATCTCTATATGTACACAATAATATCATAAATTCTTCCAAAATAAAATTCCACAATTTCTCCCTAATTGAAATCCCAATGTATTCTATTTTTCTAAGGCATATAGTGATCTATAAAGAGAAAATGTCTTTCAAAATAACCTTTATCACTTAATCACCATATAAATTACATATAATAAGTATATACATATGATAAAACATTAGTTCCCAACATCAAATATTTATTTATCTATAAAATCATCTAACTCAAAAAGAATAATCCATACAAACCAGGAACTTCACGTAGGTCAGTGGTAGATGATAAATCCCAACCAAACATTGATTTTGGGTTCGATTCCTGCCGCTTTGCCTAATGTGAGAGGTTGTCACATGGTCTCTCTATTTTCCTTTTTCAAAAACTATATAATTTTATAACATTCCCAATAATTAGAAAAATCCATAAAAAAATGACCATAAATTATTTTAACTACAAATGTTATCTTTTACCTCAAATTTTTATCCCAAAAACATAATAAACTATTATTATCTCAAATTCAAGGATCATATAAAACCAAATGGTTCTTTATAACTATATCCATAAAATAATAGATAATTCTTCCATGAATAAAATCTTCACATCACAATTTTTTGTTTATATATACTGGAAATATTCATCAAATGTAATCCCACCATCAAAAGAGCATTAATACATTTTATCATTTCATCATCCTAAAGTCTACCATAACTCTTGAATCCATTCTATGTAGACTTATTAGTAATTCATCTTTCTTAACAATCCATTAAACAATTTATGAAATCTTATTCTATAAAACTTTTTCTTATAAACAAAATCATGAATCATATCATAAAATTTATTAATGTCAATACCTCAGCTAGGAAATAATTCATTCCTTTTATTGGAAATTGTTAGTTTATTCATTCTCAATTGGAATGGAAATAGGTATTGGTAAAAATATATTTATAATGTCCTGGTGATCCCATTCTCTATCCTTCTTCATAGGACATATTTTTGTATAATGAATATGCACACCACATTTAATACATTAAATGGATTCTTCGGAATGAAATTTATTACCTTTCCTGGAGTAAAATGGAAGCTCCCTTTTCAAATTAAATGTTCTTGAATTATGACATGTATTACAACATATTTAGAATATTATTGTCCCATTGACGCATTTTCCTTGGGATTTATTCCGATATCCTCGAAACAAAGTTTTTTTAATATATTTACCTTTATAATTATTACCTAAACATCCATTTTGATTTGTGTATCGCATATATGACTTCGTAGAAAAATCACCAAGGGTCAAGTGTTCAATTATGACTCCAGATAGTTGGCTGAGAATAACCAATAGAGATATCATTACAGCTACCATTTCATTCAGTTGTATATTCAGAAAATCATTACAGTTTTCTTCACATCCATTTATACATAGGGGCCTTCTAGTTCAATCCATTTACAAAAACCAAAAAGGTTAGTGTGACTATATTGGAAAAATCAACATATTATATCATGTTAGGAAGAAAAATACTAAGATATAATTATTCATGTTATCTTAAACAAAATTAATATTATCTTAACTAACCATGACTCATTCCAATATGATAACCATAATCGTTATGTCCTTTATTCTTAACTAATACTCTACCCATGTTATCTATATCGACCTCTGATACCAACTGTAAGGCCCTGATATTATGAAATACATAATATTTAATTATATTAATAGATCAGATTGAGGATATTTTTATGTTTACAGTCTTAGATAATTTTTCCATAACCATTATGTTACATCTCAAATATTACGAAGTATACAATTCGACACAACATCCATTTTTTCATTAAAAAGTATTAAAATAAAAAAAAGAATGATTTTCTTGATATATATATTATTGAATTCTTCAATTCACATACCATTATACACTATGAAAAACATTTCAAAAACATGGGATGAGCATAAAAATATTAGTAAGGGTTATAAAAATAAGGAAAGAAAATATTAGTCTATCCATAAATATAAATCAATAAAATCATAATTTTCAATCAGAAAACATATGCTCTTTATCAAACCTTAGGAAATCATATGATTTTTGAATAAAAAATAGAAATCATACATCATAAATGTATCTTAGGGCATCCATATCAAAAATACATTGTATCTTTCACAAATACATATGGATTTATGTTTTTAATACCCATAACGGTATATTCCCTAAATCTCTTAGGAGAAAAAATAACGTATACCTCTGTCATGTTATCCAATGCATTAGAGAGATATCTCGGGCTCACCCACCCATGGATTATCATGGAACCACCCATATACGTAATAAATTACCATGAATCATAACATATTCATAACACATATAATAATAATAAAGGAGAGATATCATTTCTGCATTGCGAACCACAATATAACATTTTAATACATTGACATAATCAATCCATTACCAATACTATTTTCATTTCCAAAATACGTAAAAAGAGTATATGGTATTTTATTTTTTGTTTAAAAACATTATTTCTTGTTAAATAATCCAAATATCAAATAATGATCGTGATGAATGAAATGTCCTCATCACCACATGCATTAAAAAGAAACATTGTTTTTTTGTTTAGTAAAACAATTCAAAGAAAAAGATTCCTTTTGAAAACCATTTAAAAAATTTAATAAATATTTTTTTATATCAAAGTATCCCATATAACATTGAATCTATCATTAGAATACTTTTAAGTAAATCCTAATTTTTTTAAACATGGACGTTAATTAAAAAGATAAATAATTTAAACATTTAAAAAGTTTTTTTAGTTGAAGAGTTTATTACTACTTGAGAAAATATTTAAATTAAAATAATTAAATAATATAAATAAAAAATGATAATATCATGGTAATAATAATATTCATGATATCATATGTCAAATTTAAGTATATACACCTTAATGGATAATAGATGTTCACAATATCAAGATATTGCTTAATGAAAGGAGATTGAGACATATTCCCTTACAAAAATTTGGCAGCCTAACGAGGTGACATTAAAATTAATATAATTTGTTGATGGGAGAGAAAAGTGTATCTAATAACATGGAAATAAAATGTAGGGAAATAATGATATATAAGAACATATCCCAAGATAAGAAAATTGAAATTAAAATACATAACAATGAAGAAGTCATTGACTAAAAGAGGAGGGTGAAATATTCCCTTAGAAAGATCATTTTTAATTAAAATAGATCAATTATCTATATTCAATATAAATACACATAAATAATGTATAAATACAATATAGTATATAAAATTTCATATCTCACATGATCATATCATTTCATTACCAAAAAGTATATGTTTAACCCATATAAAGGATATTAGGTTTAGATGTTCCCTTATCAAGTGTCTGACTTCTCTTGTTTATTATTTATCTACCTGAATACAAAATTAAGTTATTTATAATTATTTCAAAAACTTTTTCTTGGTTATTATTAATTTATATAACTTATTACTATTCTATATAAATTTGTTAATTATTTGTTATCATATCAGACATTTTTTTGATGTTTGGAATTCGAGTCAAAAATGAAATTATTATAATTAAAACTTCTCCATGTGATAAAAATTCCATTATACACAGAGTATTTTTAATATATATATATATATAATATGTAATATATATGAATTATATATGTATTTATAATTATCTTTATGATTTGTAAATATGATATTAAATGCACCGTTCATGAAGACGGTAAGTCGTACGTACACATGAACACTACATTCAATTTCTTTTCATATTTAATGGTATGAAATATAAATGATAAATAGGTATATTATAATTCAATTATAATATCTATGTTATATTTGTTACATATGTTCATTAATTTTTTCCTTTAAATGTTCCATGTATAGAATCATTGAGTCATATCACTTTGAGAGGGGGTTAATCTGCACTTCCTCAAATGAAATTATCATATATGTACAACTTGAATAACATAATGTACTGTTATAAAAGAAAATTTCATAAGAATAGAGATAACATAAATATCATGTCTATAATATATAATTAAATTTCCATCATAATAGCCACCATGAGATGTAGTAGGGGAAAATCAAACAATCAGTATTTCACGAGGCAGCAGTTCTCCGTACACAGAAACAATATGTTTGTATCCATTAGATGGAGGTGTGTGTAATTTTAGAAACAATATTTATCATAAAAAACATATTATATTTAGGATAATTGTGTTGTTCTATAAAAATAATAATAATAAGAGCATAGAGAGTGGGGAAGTAAAATAAAATAAAAGTATATGAGAGGAGACATTAAATTTAAATCGGGTAACTCTAATTGGTTTAAACCACAATGTAGTATTGAATTGTCTTCAAACTAGGGAAAGGATTCTATAAAGAATAGAGGGATATTTTGAGTTTATTTGGGTAGATGTTGGATGAGAAAAGGGGGATTGATATGTGTGAGTAATGGGATAGATGTTGTGTACTTTTCTAAGAAGGAGGATGGGCTCTATATGAAATATTGGGAGTATTATTATATTATAAAATGAGATTTAGTTTAAAAAGTTCTATAACTAATTAAATTAAAATATAATATTTATATAATTCTAAATATAATCATCTAATAATAAATGGTTTTGTTATTGATATTTTTTTAATCCTTTCCATTTTCATTTATCACGTTGTTAACTTATTTAACATTTTCCATGTCTTCTTGTATATTCATACTATATGGTTAATATATTTAAACTAAAATGCCAATAGACCAAAAAATGGATCATTATTGAAATTTTTAATATCATATATGTAATTTGACCGAATCATAGATTTTTTGGATTATTTTATTATTTAATAATATAGTATTTATTTGTAAAACTAATTTATGTCAATTTACAAACTATTCATATCAAGACATTTAAAAATTCAATAAAATAATAATTATTTAAAAAAATACATTAATTAAAATATAAAAAGTTATAATCATCCATAAAATTCATGGATTGTGGAAAAGTCTTAAAAAAATATATTTAAATATTTATAATCAGATTTATTTAAATCATTCAATAATAAGTTAATTACTACATCACCGATGTGTCATAAATAATTTAATTTTTTTAATGTCTACAAATTTGAAATAAAATACCATTATGTAGGAAATTTATTTATCTATTTATGAACTATTTATATTCAAAGATTTCACTAATATAATCCCATATAAAAATTATTTTAGTAAAAGATATATATTTTTGTAATATTTTATTTAACATTAAATTAAAATAAATTAAATGTCATTTTCAAACCCATGTGGCCCCATGGGGTCGTAAATTCTACCCAAGGATACCCATGGGTATAAATGTATTATCTAATAGATTTAGGGACGTGTTAGGGTACTTTAATATTGTTATAATATTATTTATAACCCTTATTTACCACATTTACCTTTTAATCATGACAACTAGAATATTAACTGAAGTTATGATTCATAATGTCTGGAATGAAAAGTTACATATTTACCCAATTTAGACCAAGTAATTTAAAATATGTAATCCATTTTTTCTAATACAGAACAATGGAGTTAAAGAAATTAATTTATATTGTTTTCTCATTGTCAAAACCAAAAAGCTTCATTTTAAGAAGTAAAAACTATCAAAATATTAACATGTGTTTATGTCCAATTTCAAAGTTAAATTACATTAAATTACCAAAATTGAATTAAATTATTAAAAAAGAATCTAATTAAACTTTAAAACAAATTAAAATGATAGTCTAATCATACTAATAAATTAGATTAATGGGTTGTTTTGAATTAAAATACAGTATTTTTCACTATTCATTAAATAATGAACTTTATCAGAAAAAATGACGACATTTTACCGAAAGAAAATTTTTATATCCCTATTCTAATTAATTTGTTTATTTTTCCAAATCTAACAAATAATAGTGACAAAAATTATATTTAAAATGGGGTCTCTATCAATAGTGGTAAATCGACCTTTTTAAAAATAATATAGTATTTTAGGCTTAAAATCGGATTAATTCTTATTATAGGCCTCTAAAATTTATTGGTTAAAAGTAAATGCATTTAACAAACATGTGTAATCATATTTTAGTTAGTTATGTTCATTCCTTATAATACAATCTCTTGTAGATAACTACCATTTAATATAATAATATTATTTTATTATTTTATGTATAACTCAAAGTTGTGTGAAACATAAGATTTAAAAGAAACTTGTTGTAGTGTGTGGAGAAAGCTCTCAAACATAGAATTCCCTTGAATGTAAAATTATTTTTCCATTCAAAAATATTAATAAATTTGAAATTGTCATATTCTTTATTTACACGGGATGTTACAACATGAGTGTTTAATAAGGAATTACAATGAATTTTGGAGTCTGATTCCACCATCGAAAGATTAACATTTCACCGACTATAGAGATATAGGACATTCAAACATTAATATATAGATTTAGTGGTTTAATTAAATATTATATATTATTCTTATGAAATTATTATACCTCTAAAATTATAATACAACATCGACCTTCTTACCTCCCTCCCATTTGGGAAAAAATAACACCGCTCGTTTGAACAGTGGACTACCACATCTCGAACAGATGTGATGTATTTTTCATTTATGTTTTACATGGATGGTAATAATGATATATCAACTAAATATATATGATATTTGTAAAAATTATAAATTATTAATAATTATTTTAAATATAAAATTTTAATTTAATTCTATGGGGAATTATTAACATTGTTTGTGTGAACGGTGGACTATCGCCTCACAAAGCGATGTGATTAATTTTTAACTAACTATTGTAATGGAAGTAAATAATCAAAATTTTATTTTATTTTACATATATATATATATTATTAAAATTATAATGTAATGTTAATTGACTGTTTAAATTCATTTCATCTCATCTGTTGAAAAAATGGAAATTACATTAAATTATACATTCACCCAACCATCACGTTGAATGATGAATTTCATTTTCAATCTATAAATTTTATGGATTTCCAGAAATGTATATATCGTAAATATAAATATTCATTATATCAAGTATAAATTTTTTGATATTATGTAACCATGAACAATGTATGTTGACCAAAAAAATATTAAATAAAAATAAACATTAAAAACAATGTTTTTATTGCCAGAACTGTGATTTTATCATATAAATGTTAATTAATGTGTAATAAATAGTAACAAGAAAATCATATATGGTATGATATATATGTTTGTGTGTGTTTAGGTGTGTGTGTTTGTGTGTGTTTTTATGGTTCTATAACAGGTTTATGATAAACTAATATTTATTAAGTAAGATTTTTTAACAATAATGAAAAAGGATGAGACTTAATGTAAGGGTTTTTCCCACAATTTTACTTCTAAGAGAGATTGTTATGTTAGTCAACTATATTAATTTATGAGGTTAATTAATAGCCTCATTGACATTTAATTAAAATAATTCATTTATTCTCATGATATAATTTTTTTCTTTTTACAATATTCATTCACATGGCTTATAATTCAGTGTCCCCAATGTGATAATGGTTTTCTGTTATAATAAAAATGTTTATATATATTTATCATGATTATTTATCCAAGGATAAAATATTATGACCCATCCCTCATGATACTCATATATATTCTTCTAATATGTTTTTTTATATATAATAAATTATTTTTTTTCATTTTCCTCTTTTTATTAACTCGATATATCAAAATTATGTTTTTATAGAAAATACCCATTATTAGTATCTTTGGCTGAGAACCATTTTTCTAAAAAAAAATTCAAAAAAATCATAAAAGTAATACAAAATATTAATTTTAAATTTTAAATAAATTTTTTACCACGTTTTAATTTTTCTAAAATGTTTAGAATAGAATATTCATGTCATTTCCAACAAAAATACCATTAGGACATTACAAAAAATGGGTGTGGAATCTCTTTTTTACTGTGTATTTCAATAATATAATTTCATTTATTATTACAATTATTTTCTTTTAACATTACATTTTATGTTATCATATTTATTTTCAATGAAAATTATTTCTAAATTATTTTATGATTTTTATGGATTTAATAAGTGAATCAAAAGTATCTAATTTTTGTAAGAAATATTTCATGTGATCGTTCAAAATAATTTCCCCTCATAGATGTAATATGTTAATGTTACATATTCATTACTAGGTATATTTTCAAATAATACCATTATTTTAATTTCTCTTCATAGTTTATGATTATGATAACTATATATTTTTTAAATCATTTTATCTTCCATGGGTTATAAAATAATAAAATCCTTATGCACCCTAATTCTTCTCCCATGGATTATTCATTGATAAAATGATGAAATTATTATGATACTTATTTCAATTCTACAGGTTATGTTGTTATGATATTTTTATTTTGATCATATCTTTACGTGGGTTATTATAAAATGAATGTTTTATGATCTTGTGGAGTATGTATGAATTATTTTCGTAATATGATGATGTTTATTTTATAAAAGAGGATGGTGGATATAGTATAACCAATGAGGGGTGGAACACATATCTCCCTATAATTTTTTGGGTAAATATTTATATCTCATTAGATAAATTGGTTTGGAATGAAGAATGAACCTAGTTTGGTAAGAGAAAATATATGTTATTATAGTCTAGGCATGGAACAATCACAATTGTGACGATTTTTGAGTGATCCCCTTCAATTATGATAATTTTGGAAATTAAATTTTAATACTAAGGAAATGAATTTTTATTTTAATATGTATTCCAAAATTCCATGTCATATGTTAATTTTATTCACTCATAGATCATGTTCATTGGTTTTATTATGATTAATGTCCTATTAAATTTCAATCATTATTAGATGAATCATGATTTGAATCATTAATATTAATGATATTGTTTTCATATAATATTCTCAAATAATCATACCCTTATTCTCACATCATGTTTATGTACTTTCCCTTTTTTACATAACGAGCATTTAATCTCGCAAATTTTTATGTTTTCATTCCATATGTTAAGATGAAAGGTATTTAGTTGTGTATTTCTATGAAGAATAATAAATGGGAATGTATTTGTGGGAAAAATGAAAATACTTCAATAAATATCATGTTTTTGTACATAATCATAAAATGATATAAAATATTTTGATCCAATGAATGTGTTTGTGTAATGTAATAAATATTCATACGAATAATTTACTATTTTTTGTGAGCTGTTTTGGGTTTTTTCAGTTGGTATCTATGGAATATTTATTTATCCTCTAGAAACTATGATGGAAAAAAATTAGTGTAATCCCTAAAGATAATTTTATGGATATGACTAGGTTTACGTATAAGGATATGTTTATGGATTAATCAGGGTATATGAAAACATCCTGAAATTCCGGAAAATGATTGATCACGTGGTTTACAAGTAATTACATCATAGTCTATATAATAAAAATTGTTGTGGACCTTGTATAGTGGTACTTAGGGATACTAACTCTAAAAATAGAGAATTTATCTGGAATCAATCATCCCTTGGTGATCAATAAGGGGCCTTAATGCACACATACTTAGATACTCTAAGGGGGTAATCTTTCAAAATTAAAAAACTCCTAAAAAACCGTAACGATGTTTGTAAATTTTGATTATTAATGACCTAGGTTATGCATATAGGGTCAATTATTATAATGAAGGTGTCACGATTTATAAATCTAATAAGTGATTTTTTATTATTTTTTCCCACAATGATTATTGTTACCCACACTATGATTTATTATTATTTTTAATGCTAATAATTAAATAAAATTGTACTAAAATTGAATGTGATATATAAGGTGCAGATGAGAAACCAGATTGAATGATGAATGGAATAAAAGAGTTTGATATTTTTACTCATCAATAATCGTGATATATTATAATCAACGTCCATCATAACCAAATCCCACTCTCACCATAAGAAAGAGGATGGTGTTCATTGATAGTTCATATAGTGGAGACCATAGATGAAAAAAGATTTAGTTTCCTATATGTTATGAATATTGGAGACTCACTCTAGTGAATATCTCAAATATTTGAGATGATATTAAATGTGTGGATCCAAATGGAAGGGAATATGTGTTTTTTGAGAAAAATTTAAAATTTAGTAAAGAAAATGAAATAGAATAGTGGGTTCAGTAAGTCATAATAAATGATCAAATGTTATTAATTTTGAATACATAAAATATATATGAATTAATGTCCTGAGGGTAATATCAATAATAGGATTAGTAATGTTTTAGAATTAAATGGTTCATTATTGATGATGAAGTGACTACAATATGCATATGTATGTAAGGGCGTATTAAATAATTAAATGATGAAAATAAGTTAGTGGTTTTTAAGTGAATAAGAATTATTAATGTTTTAATATATTTGTGTCCATGAAATATGAAATATATAATTATTTTTAGTATATTTTCTTCATCAATAATTTGAGTGAATATATTTAAAGGTTTCAATTACATATAAAACTAGTCTACTATAAATGTGACATTTTATGGAAAAAACATGATTAAGTGATGATAGACCTTAATACGTTTATGATGTTGGGATAATGAATTTAAGAAAAGATATGATAGAATGATATAAAGTAAATTTTATAGTATTTATTTCCATGGAAATTATTATTGATTTGATGACATCATGTTTTTATTATCATTAATGGATTTTATGATCTTTATTGATTTATGTAATATATTCATTAAAATATTATTTTATGATGAATTGTTTATTTTTTATAAAGAAAGTATTTCTTTATTATGATTTATGTTAATTCAGGAATTTTCCATGTTTCAATTGAATATGTGATCAATTTATTCACTTTTTGGTTATGTGAAAATAATAGTTTCTTTATAATGATTGTGGGGTTAATTTTATGTTCAATTTTTGAAATTTTAGGACATTCGTTATAAATTTCTAAATTTAGAAGGGACATAAGGATAATAATTTATGTAATGTGTTATGTTTAATTTAAGATTCAGTATTATTGATCATTGTATTATTTAAAAAATGAATATTTATGCATAATATGTGATAACCATATTGTCCATGATAATTATAATAGAAATAATTAATAAAAAAATAATATTTGATGGATGTTATTATACATTGATCCTTCAAAAATTTAAAATAAAATTCTTTTCCTAATCTAAGAGATGAATTGGAAATTGATCAAGTCACATTAAATGTATGTTATTGTAAATAATAAATGGAATGTGGTGATGAAATCAAATCTTCCCATGAAAAATAAACAACTTTTGGGAAAATATCAATAAATAAAATATTTTTATATTACAATCATTTATTATGATATTAATTACCTCTTTCCCATTTAACAGATTAAGGTATTTTGGTTGTTGATTTTCACATGATCATTCAGTTTTATGTTATCAATGATCACTGTTACTCTCCATTATGGTTCTAACATTACACTTTTCTTAGGTATCCCAATCTTCACTTCACAAATATGTCCTCCTATTTGAAAACCATTTACTTTTTAGTCAAGATGACCATAACCCATCCCTTTATATATTATAAATATTATTTTTTACTAATTATTTTTTCAATTTGGGTTTCCTATAATTGTATTTTCAATGTAAACACCATGTTTACTAAGAATAAGTTCATACTTTGAGGGAAAATTTTATTTTAATGGATAGAAATTAACACTAATATAAATTTTGAAATATTATTTTTTAATAAATTTATTTTCTTTTATATGTTTTCAGAAAAATGAGTTTAACATGAATAACACACAAAACCATGTTTAGATTCTATTATGTGAAACACAAAGATTATCATACATTTCAAGAAAAATTGAGTTAAAAAACTATGACATACTACGAAAATATAAATATTTAATATGGTAATTATCATCTATCCACTGAAATAGAGGGTATCTATCATATTATTCAAATTATAAAACTATATAATTTACACATGTATATAGAATAAATTCATTAGTGACAATTTATTTATTTAAAAAGAAAACACATTTTGTAAAGTGTAAATCATTTGGTGAAGCAATATTATATGTTCTAAAACATGTTTTATCTTAATAGATTAAGAAAGTAATTTATTTTTAATTATTATAATGAAATAAATATATTATATATTTAATAAATTTTTAAAAATTCATCTTATGTATTTTCTAGACAATTTAATGATTTAAATCAATGGTTATGATTAAAAGTAGAATTTTTATAAAGAGGTGTTTTTCCTCTATTTATTTTATATTTAAAATTTACATTCCACTTTTAGAAAATTAATTTTTTTACGGACCTAGTTTTTGATCCTTTAAATTCTGGTCTAATATGTTTTTATCATGAAAAGTGGATGCCTAATGTGTTAGTGAATGTATTTTGTTTTTTCAGAGCATTTTAGGTGTTTGATAACCCATTCGGTGGAAGTTTTTAACATGTATCATAGTTAGAGTAAATCGTTGGAGGTAGTATACATAGTTATTTTTATCTCTGAATGGCTGGAAAATTTGTTGGATTTGGGCATAAGGTTTTCCATAACTAAGCAATTTGGGCCTCATGGACATAAAAAAAATCAGAAAATTATAGAGCAATATTTCATTGTTGGGATATAGTTACCCAAACTGTGGGGCCATGAAAAGTGGTTTGACCCTTCTAACAGATTCATGTGCATAGTTTTTTCATTGTTTGGAAAATTTGGTTAACCAAACCTTGTAAAGGGATGTTTTTGGAAAAACATCATTTCCCCTTAAATGGACATATTTAATAAACCCTTCATTTTTTTTCTATATAGTGTATATCCGCCTCCATTTTTTCTATTTTGGTACCACTTCATTCCAAAATTGGTATTTGAGGTTAGGATCCCATTATGAGGCTGATTCAATCATCATTTGAATTGTTGGATCTGCACAGGTATGTACTCAATGAATTTTTATTCATTAGTCATTATGTGACTTATCAATGATGCAATTTATTGGTAGTATCATTTACCCCATATTTAGGGAGGTCTTTTTCAACATATATAACCTAGTCATGTTCAAATTTGAAGATGATACTGGATTATGAGAGTTGTTAGAGTTTCTGGTATGTTGTCTATAACTCATCTTTTGTGTCTCGTCATTTCTGGATAATGTTGTGGGAATAGGACAATTTTTGAGGGCATCAAAGGTAAATTTTATATATCGTTATATGGTTGTTAGATCCATGTTATACGAACCTTTCCATATATGTTATTCATCAATGGTGGTTACATCCACAACACTGACCACCTCAGGTAGTGTGTTAATGTATATTTAGGATTTTTCTGCCTTGACATGTATGTCTGCACAACTATTAAGGTGAGCCTTATCATTGCCTTGTAAATGGAAATACATAATTGTTTAAATGACTATTGAATGGTACATTCTATCACAATAATGCTTTGCAATTGAGTCGTTTATGTAATGTGACTCAATTTAATTAATGAACATGAATTTTAAATGAATTTGGAAAGTATAATTATATATATGACATTTAATAATTGAATGAAAAGTAATTTTTTTTGGTTCAATTTACACAGTATCCCCTCCATGTTTAATGAATGGTATTATTGTGAACTATATTAAATCATTACCACTAAAAAAATTTAAATGTTTTCACGTATCAAGATGCCTTGTCAATTTTATGAAATGAATAGAATAAACCATTGAATTGATAAATGGAATAATTAATATATGGCCTAACTTATTAAATGAAATAAATATAAGTTTCCTAATTTTTTATTAAACATGACATTGTTATTGTAGTAATGATAATTGAGTTATATTTTGGATTCATAAGGGAATTACTTGAGCGTTCATGGAATCCATTCCAATTCATGTATGGAAGTTACTTGGTTGAATCTCACAATGGATCAAGATCATTGTCTATGAGTGTATGCCTGGTATAACACCACAATATCCCTCCATTACTATTACTGGATGATTTGGATACAATCCTTGGATCATAAATGGATTTTATATACATGAGGTACCTTGGTTATTTACATGGTCAAAGCCATAGCTTTTCACATATTACATTGGAATAATTCCTTGGACTCATTTAGATCATAATATTGTAGAATAACATAGATGATGCTTCATGGATTATACACTAACCCCTATATCCAAGGTACATTTACTACAATGTTGGAGACCCTTGATGTCTTGATTTCTTTGATTATCACATTGGAACCCATTCATTATAAATATCATCATGGATTCATTTTTCACCTTAGATCATTTATTATTACAATCAAATTAGTTTATTAGTTTCGGTATAACCTCATGTGACTTATTTATATAAACTTGAAATTATTTAATTAATGAAACAATTATATATTCTGACACCAAAACATTAATTAATTATGTACTTAGTTATTTATATTGTTGTACTACATTACATTCATATATAAATTCTTTCACATTATATCATTTAACATTATACTAAAAGGATTTTATAGAAATAATTAGCGGTGGCCTTTGGATATTTTTATCACACAAAATATGGGCCTCTATTGGTACTTAGGAAGACTATATGTATGACAATGTTGATAAAGGGAACCATATCACTCTAGGTACATAAATGATTTTTTCTTGGGATAGATCTAGTAGAAAATTATCAAGATGGAGCACGAGATTCTAGGGAGAGTTTTATGATTCATTGTTGCTAATTTTTTATAGCATGATTTTATTCTTATTTTTATCCATGGATTCATGTTTTATAGATACATGACATATCATCATCATATTTTATATATTTATATCACTTGAATATATTGTTTACTATTCATGTCTTTTTCTATTGTTCTACGAATTTACTTATATTGAATTTTTTTTAAATATATTGTAATATTGATTATTATATGTGATATAGACAAATAATGGGGGAATAGTATCCCCATAGACACTCCTTATGACCATGCTATTAGTCAGCAACCTATGGCATTCATGGATATGTGCTTGAGACCATGTGGCAAACAAGGCTCAAGATACCTCTAAGTGGTTTCCCACTTCGGGACATAATAATGTGGTATAATAAGGTTTCTTTTCTTACTTTACACTTTGGATAAAATATATATTAGATTAGAAACACTTGTAACATGGTAATATGTGTGTTTAGGCATCATGAACACATGTTTTATGTAATGGTTGTGTTTCCTAAATAATAATTATTGTTCTTATTTTTTCAATTACTGTTGTATAATTTCATTTATTGGTGACTTACATGTTATATGGTGTAGTTAAATATTTATTTTTTGAGGATCTTATTTCATCTAGGACTCAATAGTGAGAGAGTTTGAAGAAGTTTTACTTTTATCATTAATAGAAGATAGAATTTACATTTCATGTATATTTCCATGCCATATAGGTTCATTTCACACCTTGAATTTCCTAATATTAATGAGATTATTGAGTGATGATTTCGTATTTATAGTATACATATTCTTTTACTTGTCTACAATTGAGTGATTTTTATTTTCAATTCATGAGGTCTTATGGGACAGTATGGGTTGGAATGGGTAATTTACCAAGTGGAGCCATTGAATTAAAATAAAACATGTGTCTTTTTCATTGATAATTAGTATGAGCCTATATTAACTACAAATTATTATCCTTTAAATATAAATTTTGATATATGATAAAAGAAAATGAAAATTATAAAATTGAAAAATGTGTTAAAAATGTAATGGTTTCTTGTCCATATCCTACCTTTTCGTGTTTGTGAAAGATAAATGTGTAAAAAAATAAATTAAAAAAATGCAACAGTTCCCAGAAAAAGATGAGTCACGATATTGTTGGCCATTTATTTACTAGAAACCCTATAATATACATGACCAATGGAAAATATTAAGTGTCATATGTGGGTATTTGGGGAAGTATATTCTGGGTAGTGAGCCTCTCTCACATTAAAATACATTTGCAGTTTCTATCTATTTTTTTTAAAAAAATGTTCTAAGGTGTGTTCTTTGGATTGGTATCCCAATGATACCATGAAATCCTCATTTAGTGATCTAAGAGGTCGGTGAATAACATTCTATAGATGTGGTGGGTTATAGGTTTGTAGTATGGCCTCAAGAAGTTCCACTAGATTCTCATCAGGTTGTACCTGATTTGAGAACTGATTCTCAACTTTGATATAGTTTCTTATGTCTGATGCAGTCCTTGCAAGGTGCTCGATTAGATACTCCTAGGATAGCTAATCTAAAATGTGAGTACCAGTAGTAGCATCCTCCAGCCTTATCGAGGTATGGTGGTCCAAAATCTATTGAATCTCATATAGGGTCCACCTTATATATCATTCAACATCTATTGATGCCTCTAATGTAGAGGGTCTAGCTTGGTTTATACATGATGTGTGATTTGTCTATGAAGTAATGACATGCAGTTCCCCCAGGATAGTCCCTATCAAGGAATGGTATTGATGATTTTCATACTATATTCTATGATAATTTTTATCCAATGATGTTGAGATCTGATAGAGATAGAGAGTTCATGAATATAAAGAATGTTTCTTTTTTAGTTATGGAATATTTAATATGTTTCACTATGTTATAGTACATTTCACAGCTTCTAGCCAGTGAAGAGAATTCACGTGCAAGACACTACGAGGATAGGTTCTTCTATGTCATCCATACTAAGGTGAATGTATTTTTCCTATTGACCTTTTATAAAATAAACCATCATGTACCTATCGCTGAGTCGAACTTGAGGGATGACAATATTACCGAGCATAAAGGACTAGTTCTGCTTCAGGCCAGAATTTTGTCTGGTAGCAGGAATCATTCCCTCCAGATTTTTTATCAGGGCAATGGGAACCCGGGTAACCATACTGGTTACTCTATGGTGTGTCATCAGTGTGGATGACTGGGGAATCTAAAGCTTCATTGTGAAAAAATACACGTTTTAGTGATGGGATTATGTTCTTATGTGGAATCTATATAGATTAAGTTGGAAGTTCCATCAGCTTATATTGGAAGAGGTTCCACACCTACTCCACCATTTGGTGATGCTTATTTTACAATGTGCCAGATGAGAAGTTAGAGTAGAATTGTCTAGAATTTTAGAGGATATGGACATGGAAAAATTAGCTAGACTCATGCTCACTGGAAATATCAGCATTGTAGTTTTCACTTTGGTATTATTTCTATTATATGAAATCATGGATTTGGTCATTTTCATGCAGTATAGATAATACCCAAGGATTGGGTAGTATGACCATATAATATACTAGGTAATATTCTAGTTTCCTATACTATAGTATATTCTTAATTTGATACAGGTTATTCACAATCTTTTATCTTCTTTTCATTCATGGAATTCCTTTGGAATAAAATACAGTTTTATTGTATAGTAATATACCTAGATAAAATTTTGGGAGTACGATCTGAGGAAATTCGCCAATTTTGGGACTGTCCCCTTGAGGTAGGTAGTTACCCTTTCTTATGTATCCTATTTGTTCGTAAGAGAGTGGGAATTGTGGTTATTCTCGGGATGGAATGGCTAGTTCTGTATCACACTTTTTTTAAATTAAATCCATGAGGGGAATTGTTTAGAACAACATAGGTCAGTTTTTATCTACAAAATGATGAGTGTGTTGTCAAGGATAGTATAGTTGGACCAGACCATCATGGTCTAGGTCAAGTGAGCACTCAGATTTCCAATCTCTTCATAGAGGATCAGGGTTTACATCAAGTTGAATTCCATCCAATAGTATTTCAATTCAAAGATGTATTTATTGATGATTTTTATGGATTACATATTCAGATATAAGTATAGTTCATGGTTGAGCTCATTCTGGGAGTAGCTCAAATATCCATTACTCTGCAACGCATGGAACATATTGAGATCCATGAATTATATGATGTTGAGGAAAAATATTTTATATGAATCAATACTTCTTCTTGGGGTTTGTCAATGATTTTCACCAAGAAGGTGAACATGACCCTACCTCTTTGCATGGATTACAGATGACAGAACTTTCTTAAGGTCGTGAGACAATTTTCATTACCTCGAATAGGTAATCTCTTTGAAAATAAACAAGGAGATAAGTTATTTTCTAAAATCATCTTGTGGTCGGGCTATCGTTAGTTTGAAGTTAGGCCATCATTCAAACCTCATACAGCTATTCATTGTATGTATGGACTATATGAGCACCTAGTTATGTCGTTTGGTCTCACGAATGTTCATTCTATTTTCACCGTTTTTAAGAATAGGGTGTTTCACCCATATATAGATTCCTATATCATAGTATTTGTGGATGAAATATTTGGGTATTCAAACATTCATAGAGACTATAAAAATATCCTTGAGATAATTATATGTACACATAGTATTAATTAGATTTATGAAAATATAGTTAAGTGTTATTTATGGATTGAGAAGGGTCATTTATTATGTCATAGTATCTCATAATATAAATTATCTAGTAGCTCAGAGAATTCAAGTGTTCTAGTTTCTAAGGAGAATAGAAATATTGTGTTTAAAATATGGTGTTTCCTATGGTTTTCTAGATTTTACAACCAGTTCATAGAGGAATTATCATGCATTACTTCAACACTTACTAGGATAAAAAAGATAGGTGTCGTGTTCTTGGGCTTACAATAGTTTGAGAAAACCATTCAGGATATAAAAGTGAGGCTTTTCATGGAACCTATTTTGACTCTTATAGAGCCTGGAATTGGCTATACAATTTTCTGTAATGCATTAGGCATTGGCCAAGGTGTAGTTATAATGTTGTAGGATAGGTTCGTTGCATATAGATCTTGATAGTTGAGGCCTAATGTGGGAAACTACCATATACAAAACCCTGACCTGATAGTAGGTGTGCATACCTTACATGTCTAGAGACAGGTTCTTTTGGATGAGATGTTTTTTGTGTATAAGGACTACAATATCCTCAAATATATCATTACATATCATAGCATTAATATCATATTAATAACATTGGTTGATTATCTTAAGTAATTTTATTTTGATATTGCTTATGTTCCCAAAAGTAGAAATGTAGAAACAAATGAACTGAGTCTAAAAACATAGTCAAAATTCATATAGGAATCCATAGATGAATGGAAAATAATATCCCCCTTTTTGGGACACATATAGTAGTTCATGAAATTTTTGAGATGTCTTGTATCTCATCCAGGAAATTTAACTCTTCTTTTCTTTGATAAGGTGAATAGTATGAAATTTTAATATCTTGGGGTATTGGTTCTTTGGGAGATTTCATTAGGGGGTGATCCACATCCAGATTAGTATTTGGAAATAGATTTCATGTAGTGTATACATGGATGTGTCTGGGTCTCTAATGATAGTATTAGGGATTTGATGTGTGATTCTTTCATTTCTAAGGGATGGTTCATCCAAGAATATCACTAATATAAATATATATACTATGACATTATTTCTGGTCTGGGATGAAATGTATGATATTTTTATTTATCCCCAGTTGTTCCACCTATAAAAAGATGAAGGTAGAGAACAAGAGATTTGTAGGATTGTTACAGGTGCTTCCAATCATATAATGGGAATGAGGATATTTTACCTGGGAATTCATAGTCGTTTTACCAATGTCACCAATATGAATAGATGTTGAATGTGTTTTCAATAACCAAATAATGAAACTATCCCACTTACTTCATGCCAAGGATATTTTTCTATATGATGAGATAGGAAGATTTTATGTTCATTGGATTATATAACTAAATAGGTTCCCTCATAATATCCTTTCGGATAGTTATGCTCATTTCACATCATGATTCATCAAATGGTTGTACAATTATATGGGTACATTGTTTCTTCTAAGGATATATTTACTCTATAAGACTGATATAATGTCGGAATAGATTATAGAGGTTTTAGAGGACATGATCTGGGAATGTGTCACTAAATTCATAGGTGCATGGGAAAATCATATCCCTCTCGTCGAGTAATCCTACAATAATTTCTTTTAGATGAAAATTCAGAATTATAATTGTGGGGAATATATGGTTGGTAGTTCTCATTGCCCATGTGCTGGATAGATGTAGGGTAGAAAACATACTAGGTTCTAGTCTTCTATAAGAGACATCAGAATTGATTTAGTTGTTCTAGATGTGTACGACTACTGCTCGGTCTAGAAATAAATCATATATTGATCACTATCGACTAATTTTAGTGTTTGAAGTGTAGTATCATGTTATCCTACAATTATATTCTATAATAAGTCATAAATAGTTACATAGTGAAGGAAATCTATATCCGTCCTTTATTAGGACATTTGAGATTATAGATAGAGTTTTTCTGGTGGCCAATCGTTAGTAATTAGCTCAGTTGTAGCATGTCATTCAAGACGTCTTCAATATTTCATAACATCACTGATATATTGCTGATAAATCGTTTAACTTTTATACCAAGTACTTTTAATAAGTAATATACGATTCATTATATGAGTATCTTATTTACACCATTGACCAGAGCACAATGGCACCCCATGACTTTTTTCCCCTCTAGTGTGGGAGCTATGACATTACAATGTTGTAGAAGAACAAACATAGGAGATGGAGGTGGGCATATGTGCCCAGTGGAAAGAGTTATTCTCAAATAGTGTTTTAATTCCCCTAGAATGTGAACTTGGAGATAAGTTCCCTTAATGGGGGAAGACTCTAAGAACCATGATTTTCACTTAGGTATGGATCATTAAATAATCATTTAAAATTCTTTTATTGACCTACAATGGGATCCAAATGAATTAGTGATGGTTTCCTGTGTGTTCAAAACATTTTTGGACCTCACAACCCTAGATGGTGGAGTTTTTTTTCCAACAATATGTTTAGTGAAAACCATATGAGTTTGAATGAAAGGTTATTTGTAATCATTCAAGGATAGATATTGGGATAGAGTAGGGTGAAAAATTTTCATTAACCATGCAATTTTAACTGCATGGAAGTGAATTTTTTTTTAAAAATTATAGAGGAATTTAATGTGATGGAACACTATTTCCATATTTATGAATCCTAACCATGAAATATTCCACTTTCAATTGCTTCATGTGCACAATTGAAGTATGGTTTGTCTAAACCATGTGGACAAACCGTGTGAAGTGAATTTTTGGGTAAAATTACAATTTCATCCATGACTGAACTAATTATAAAAACCCTCTCTTTTTCCCTCTAGTAGAGAAACCCCTCCCATTGGTCTATTTTGACAACATTTCAAAAAAAATATAGGATTTTATAACAATATTCCATTTAGAGTCTAATTTTACAATCATCCATATCATTAGATATGAACCAGTAATTACTTGATTCCTTTTCAATATTTCATCATTATTCTTTCTATAATATATGATATTTATATGTCGGTTCACATGCCCAAATTTTAGAGCATTGACAATTTCATAAAATATATTCCAATGTTTCATAAATTAGAGTCTAACATTATAAGAATATAGTCTTATGAATATGATTTTGGTGGTCTATAACTCATTTTTTGGGTTTCATCGTTTTGGAAAAGGTCATTGAAACACAACAATTTCATCCATCATTTTTTGTAAAACATATATTCCATGATTTTATTTTTTTGAAATATGTTCTAAGACCATTTTAATATATATTATTTATAATTTTCGGTTATGTACACAATGACAACCACCTTATTTAGGGTGCTAATCAATATTTTTTTACTACCTTGACATGTATGTCTGCACCAACATGCACGTGGGATATGGTTTGACCTTTTAAATGATAGTAATTCAATTTTTAATTGACTATTGAATAGTAATGGATATAAAATGAATGCTTCTAACTTGGACCTTATGTTTTATGTGCCACAATGTAATTAATGAATTTGAATTGTAATGTAATTTTAAAAGTCTGTTTATATATATGACATGGCCCAATTGAATGTATATTAATTGTTCGGTTGAATGTTTTTAGAACTCATTTCCTAGATTAATGGAAGGTATCAGAGTGAAGAATATTAAATCATTATGACAAAAATGAATTATAAATGGTTTCATGTATTGATATGCCTTGTCAATTGTTTAAAATGAATGGAATAATCCTTTGTCCTGTTAAATGGAATAATTAATATATGTAATTACTTATTAATGGAATTACATATAATATTCCAAATAAAATATGGTCATTGAATTTAATATATTATTGTTCTCAATCGAGTTTCCTTGGGATTCCAATGGATAATCCTCGATCCCTTATGGATGATTTTCTATTGTGTGGATGAAGATGTCCATGGTTGAGACCCACCTTGGTTTTTGTTCCTTATTTATGAAAGGATTCAAGGAATGACTCCATAAGATCTCTCTTTTGATACTATAGTATGATATGGATACACTCCATGGATCCAACATAGTTTTTATAGGAATGAGATTACTTTGTTACTTCATTTTTATAATCCATAACATGTCCCATTTTACCTTGGATGTATTCCTTGGACACAGTTAGATCGCACTAATATGGAATGATTCAGATGACTCTCCATTGATTACACTATCACAGATATTTCTAGGATATATTTACTACTAATTTGGAAACCCATGAGATTTATATTTCCTTGGTTATCACCATGGAACCTCTTAATTATAAATACTATCATGGATGCACTGTTCACCTTGGATCCATCACTATTACTATCAAATGAGTTCTTCAGTGATGATATTACATCATGTGAACTAGTTAGAGAAACTAGAACTAAATTATTTAATCAACTAGTTGAATTTTCAAACATCAGTGATGGGAAAAAGTATATAATTGGGTATTTTTTTACTGTACTACTTTATTTTCATATATACAAGCTTGCATATTGTTTTATTTTATATTACATGGGAAGGGTGTTATTGGCACTATTTGTGGTGTCCAATTGAGATTTATCTCACAATCTATCTGAACTTCCCTTAGTACCTAGGTTGACTATGTATGTTGGTGTCAATAAAGGGAGGTATATAACTTTGGAAACATTAATGCTTGCTTTCTTAGGATGGAGCTAGTGGTAGATAATTGGGCTAGATCTCAGAATGTTGGGGATAATATTTCAATTCTATTTTTATACTTATTTATTGTTTGTTGGTTTTCTTTATTTTATCCATGTTCTTTATATTTATATATACATGACATATCATTTTCTTAACTTGTATATTTATATCAATTGAATATTTTTTAACTATTCATTCCAACATATATTGTAATATCTATTTACATATATTGCCTCTACTATTTACATTTTATTGAAATGTTACATTTATTATATTGCTACACTATGGTATTGAGGAAATAGTCTCCCACAGACACACCCTAATCCATCCCTACTAGTTGTTAGCGACTAGAATTTGAGGAGATACGCTTGATACCATGTGGGCAACTGGGCTTCAGGAACCTCTTAGTAGAATCCAAATATGGGATGTCAAAAAATGGTATTATATGAGTTATTTTATTGTTTTAATATTTGGATACAGTATATTGGATATTAGGATATCTTTAAACATGTTCATATTTGTATCTTAGTTTTAATGAAACCGTTTTTGGGGTAATTGTAATGCTTCCTAAATTACAGTTGTTGTTCATCTATTGTTGATTACAGTTGATGTCATTTCACCATTGGTTGACTTCAATGCTAGGTAGAGTTGTTATTTATTATTTTGAATGAGGATCTTATTTTTTTCATTTTCCCTATGATATGATGGAATGGATATTTAGTTCATTCATAATCAAAGGTACATATATTTCTCATGTAATAAATATTACCATTCAATATAGGTTCATTTCACTCCTTCAATTTATTTATTTTCCTTTTATTATCATTTGATGTTGTGATAGTTATATTTTGCATCTTTATTTGGGTGGATGTTATTTAGTGATTGTGGTTTCAATTCATGAGGTGTTATGGTACCACAAGGGTTTGAAATTTTAATTTAACAAATTGATCCATTATATTAACATCAAAGAGGTTCTATTTTTAGTGATATGGAGATAGGGCCTTGATTCACTGGGAATGATGAACCATTTTTAATGAAGTTTGATATATTTTATATGAATATGAAGACTATAAATGTAAAACAATTCTTCTAAAATTTAATGGTTTCACATCCTCATACAACAACATAATGTTTAAGATTGGTAATGGAATGAACCTAGTAATTTGAAATAAATAAAATAGTTTCGAGTAAATGATAAGGTATGGTATGGTAAAACCATCATCTGTTGGATACCACATAATCTATTAGATCACTTACCAATTCCTAGCCATATAAGTGGGTATTTGGGGTAGTATACTATGTGTAGTGAGAGTCATATGTTCAACATCAAATATTGTTACTATCTAACTTGTGTAAAGATCATTCTGAGGTGTGTGCTTGGAATTTATAGAACAATGCCTCTATGAAGTCCACATGTCATGCGCTAGGAGGGTGGTGAAGACAATACCATAGATATAGTGGGCCCTGAGCTTCTAGTCTGTCCACCATGAGTTCCACATGAGGAACCACTTTATGTAACTTATTTTCACATTGATTTCCAGGTTTGATATTGTTTCATACATCTCATTCAATCTATATAGTGTGCTCCATGATAAATAGCTATGATGGCTAATATGACAAGCGAGTACCAGTAGAAGTACCATTACACATTCTAAAATGATGGAGGTCCATTGAATTTTGAATCATATCTAGAGGATAACATTTATATAATTGGTAATTTTGTGGTTCCTTTTGAGTGCATGGTCATGTATTTTGTGTACATGTTGTGTGATTCATCCAAGAGTTGGTGGGATGTGTTTTACCATGGTAGTCACCATCACGGCATGGTATGTATTTATTTCCATACTACATTAACTGATCAGTGATCTCCTCAAATGCTAGGAGATGACATAGACCTAGAGTTTAAGCATCTCAGGTTTGGTTATATGTCAGTTATAGAATATTCATCATGTTTTACTGAGTTATAGTGCATTAAAATGCTTCAACCCGGGGATAAAATTTTTGTGCAATAGAATCTTTAAAGATAAGCTTATGTATTGCATTAATACTTAGGTGAATATTCTTTTCCTACCAACCATATATGAAATAATAAATCCAGAACACATCACCAAGCACACACTAGGGGATATGAAAATATAGGGAATTGAGGTCCAGTGTCGAATCATGTCAGTAGTTCTTCCAGCACCAATAAATGATCCCTCGAGTTTTCTCATATGGGTAGGGGTATCTAATGCATCTATACTGGTTTGTAAATGGCGTTTTATTATTGTGAATGATTGTGGAATCTAAAGCCTCAATGTGATCGAGACCCTCTAGAGTGTCTGGCATGTGTCCATATGGGGTATATTTAGATATTTTCTCAGACCATTCCATTAGCTGCTAGTAGAAGAGGTTACACACCTAATCCACTGTCATCAGTTGGTTATTTTATGCAATATCAGGTGGGAATTTTGAGTCATACTATTAGGACATGTCGAGGAGGAGGTATCGGTTGTTGTGGCTAGATTCCTGATCACCAAGAGAATCAACATAGATGTTTTGATCATGGGAGACCAATAGGTTCATAGGGACCAGGATCATGTCATTTTCATGCATTATAGTCGATACCCTAGGATCAGTCTATATGACCATGTATTGTACGAGCTATTATTTTAGTAGTGTTTACTAGAGTAACTTATTTATTTGATACATGTTATTAACACCCATTCATCTCCCTGTCATTTGTTTAAATCATTGGGATTGACATAAAATATAATTATGGTCTGACAAACCTAGATACCCAATGCTGAGTAAAATCAAAGTGCATAGTCTAGTTTATGGATAGTCCTCTAGATGTAGGCAGTTTACCTTTCTTATGGGTCCAATTTGTGCTCAATATGATGGGATTCTATGTTAATTGTCGGATGGATTGGTTTCTTCTGTATCATACCCTTTAAGATAGCTATCATCAAATGGTATTGTTAACATCACCTTAGTGAATCAGTTATGTACACAAGGGTGACTAGGATTTCCTCTCATATAGAGGCGGACCACACCATATTGGGATAAGAGGAGTCCCTATACAAATTTCTAATATCTTCATAGAGGATCATGATTTACATTAGAATGAATTACCTCTAATATTAAATAATTTTAGGGATATCATTCACTATAATTTTTATGGATTAAATCCTAAGAGAGAGGTAGAGTTTACAATTGATCTCATCCCAGTAGAAGCACCAGAGTCTATTTGTCCATACATGATATAACCTACTGAGCTCCAGAATCTCAAGAGGTTTTTAAAGGAATAAGAGGCCAAAACATTTATATAACCTTTTACTTATTCATGTGTTTTTCTAGGTATTTTAACCATGAATGTAGATGGGAATATTCATCTATGCTTGGATTATATATAGTTGAACAATATTATAGTAAATAGTTGGTAACCACTACCTTGAATAGACAATCTCTTTGACCAACTATGATGAGATATGGTCTTCTCTAAAATAAACCTCATATCGGGATATCAGTAGGTGAATGGAAAGCCATCATCCATTACTCATACCAATTTCCATATCAGGTATGGTTTTTATGAATACAACATTATTTTGTTCAGTCTTATGGAAATGCCCACTATTTTCCTGGAATTGATGAATAGGGTGATCCACCCATATCTAGATTCCATTATCATATTATTTTTGGATGACATATAGGTCTGTTCTCACACTCTTATAGAAAATTATATGAACTTTGATATCATTTTGAGTACACTGAAAAAGTATCAACTTTATTCCATGCTTTCTATGGTCCACATATTGATCGATAATGTTCACATATTGTGTAATATTACCTCAAAATTTGATGTATCTATTGAACTAGGGAAGGAGAGTATTATGGTTTCCTGGGATAATCCCAAGAATTTGTAAAATATATGGGGTTTCTTGGGGCCAAAGAGATATTGTAGGTGTTTCATAAAGTACATATCACACATTAAATCACCTCATATTGAACCTAAAAATAATGGTGTCATATTCCTACA
Source organism: Viscum album (assembly GCA_963277665.1). Classification (NCBI taxonomy): domain Eukaryota; kingdom Viridiplantae; phylum Streptophyta; class Magnoliopsida; order Santalales; family Viscaceae; genus Viscum; species Viscum album. The sequence continues at coordinate 1,801,443,853 of OY728157.1, forward strand.
GTCAGAATATTGTGGGGAATCCATTGAGTATATAAAAGGGATACATGTCTTAGAATCTATTCTAATTCTTGGATAGAATGGAAAATATTATACAGTGTTTTGTGATGCATCAGGAATAATCATAGGTATATTAATGATTCTGGAGGATAGATTCCTTGCATACAAATCTTGGTAGTTGAGGCTCATAAGAGAAACTACTTGACGTAAGACCATGAGCTAGAAGTAGTTGTCCATGCCATATGTTTCTAGAGACAATATCTATTGGAAGACTACTTTGTGTTGTATATAGACCGCACGTGATTCAAATGTACTTTTTGTGACATGAGTCTCTGCCACGGAATAAGGGTTGAATATATTTAGTCCTTTTATTGTGTTCTTTATTGTTCACCTTGAAAGGGTAATATAGTAGGTTAAGAATTGAGTTAAAAAACTCAAGAAAAAATTCAAATTAGAATAAAGAGAATAATAGAAATTAAGGTTCCCCTTTCCTAAGCATCATATGGATTTCCATGAAATTCACAAGAGGAAATATCTCTCAGAAATGACTATTATTTCTTCTCTAATTAAGAGGGTGAAGAGTAGCGAATTTTTCGATATTGTGGGTGTGGTTTTCTGTAAGAGTACTTGAGGTGATGACCCAGATCTGATAGGTTTGGGGATTAAAAATACATCCAATATAAACACATATATTCCTAAGATACTATAGATATAAGGGGGGTGTTGATGCACAATTCCCACACTTAGTGTACAATTCATATAAAAATATCTAAATACATCGAGATTTATAATGCTTGTATTGGTCTCTTACGCAGAAACAATATATAAAAAGATTTAACATTAGGTATTACTCTTGTCCATAGGTGAATTAATAGAAATAAATACCTAAAGGAATGTTTTATATTCTTATACTATTGGAATAGAAAAGGTAATATTTTACCATAGACAACATAGTTTGGTTACTTATGTATCATAGAGGTTTTAAAATAGTATGGGTTATCATTGGCTGACTGAGGAAAGTATCATACTTCCTTCAAATATAGGTGACATAGTTAGTTGATGAGATGGGATGATTGTATTCCAATGAGATAATATTTCTACATTGTTTCCCTCTTATTATAATTTCTAGTATGGATTATCATTTCACATCATTGTATTGGAAGGGGTTGTAGAAGTCTATTAGTACACAATCGATTATGAGCACTACTTTTAACCCTAAGACAGATTGATAGTCATAATGGATGATATATGTTTTAGATTAAATTGTTTTTCCTACATCCTTGATTTTTGTGGTTAATTTTAGAATCATATCCCTCTAATAATGTTCACCTTTAATAACAGTTTTCAGGTGATGATTCAAATGCATCATTTTGAATCATTTTATTATAGGTTGTTTTGTTCACCCCTATACTGGATTGAGGTTGTAAATATTGGAAAACTATGTCCTCTCCTCATGAAGGATACTTTATAGATGGATTAGGTAATCAGAAGGCATATTACAAATGCTTAGTCTATATATAAATAATATGACTGTCACCATCGAAAACATCTGGAGTTTGAAGTCGGGGATCATGTTTTCTTTTGGGTCTCACCCAGGCTAGGGAATAGATATATACAGAGGGGAAAAAGTTGTTTCCATGATTTATAAGGATATTTGAGATCATGGGTGGATTTGGGATTGTAAGCTATCTAGTTTTATTATATCATAGGTATCGTTCCATCCACACTATCATCCATGATTCAAAACCTTTCTTTTAAGATGTCGACCCAACTCATACTTTTCATCCTGAGTTAGTTGAGCTAAAAGTGGATGCTTAATTTGAGGATTATCTTATAATAATCCTTTAATAAATCATGAAGGCTCTCATAATCCTGTTTTCTAATCTAGTGTGGGTTTTATGGTTACACATCTATGTATTGGTGGATACTCAATAGCGTCAGTCCGACCTACATTCCATGTGGAAGGATTTATTCCCATGAATTTTTTTACACCCATATAAGGTGAACATAGGGATGAGTTCGATTAAGGGGGATGACTGTAAGAACACATCACCTCTCTCAAATATGAATCCTTTTAAATTTCTTCTAATTTTCTTTAATGGACATATAATGGATGCCTAATGAGTTTGTGACATTTCTTAGGAGTCCAATTATTTTTAGGAGTTAGAAACCCCTACTAAGGAAGGTTTTGGAATTTCACATTGTTACTTTAAAATGTCTGAGGTAGGCTGCATTGTAAATTTCAACTATTCGAGACTATATTGTGGGTTGGAGTAGGGTACACAATTTTCAACAACCATGAAATTTGGGATGCACAACCTTGCGAAAAACGAAAGAAAAATTTCATAGAAATTTTTCATGTTTGGAACATGGTATTCCATAAGTTGTGGCCTAATAATTTTGTATAAACCTTTTTATATCTATACATTAGCATTTATTGAATTGTTTATTTGAACCATATGACCAAACCGTGTGTAGGAAAATCTTGGGAAGAATTTCGATGTTCCACTTAAATGTCATATTTAATAAACACTTCCCTTATTTTCTCTCTCAATTAGATAACCCCCATAATTTTCTATATTTTGAACCCATATAAAGCCCAAAATCTTAATAAAGATCAATCTTCCATCCGATATCTGATTTGATCATCGTTAGTCTCATTATATCCATTACAATGAGTACTCAATTCCTTTTTAAAATTACAGCAATATTATTACTATAAACCAAACTATTTAGATGCAAGATCATATGCTCCAATTTCAGGGAATTAATCCATTCAATAGATATACTTCAATCCGAGTTTAATTAGAGGCTCAAACTACACAAGGAGAGTCATATGAGTATGATGTAGGTGGTCTATAATTCATAATTTGAGTTTAATAATTTGTTAAAATTCTATGGGTTCACACTTATTTCATCGAGCAGTGTCTGTTAAATTTATATGTATTTCATAGTGTCATTATAACTTTATTATTAGACCCTTTAAATATATTTCATTCATCATTGGTTGGTTTTTCGGCAATGAAGACCACCACAATTAGGTTTTTAATCTTTATTTTGGATTTTAGTGTTTTGAGTTGTATATATACACCACCAATAGGGTGTTCCATAAATAGAAATGATAAGTAATAATTATTTCTTGTTTAAATGAATTTTGAAAAGAAATTTATGTCACATGAATTCTTCTCACTTGACCGGACTAATTTATGTTTGTCAATGTAATTAATAAATTTGAATTGTAAATGAATTTGGAATGTATATATATATATATAACATGGACATATAATATATATATTAGTGGAATTGTTGAACATTTGTATCACCCCATTACTTGTTTAATTAATTGTATTAGAGTGTACTATATTAAATCATTCTGAATCCAAGGAATTGTAAATGGTTTCATGTATTGAGATTGATTTTCACTAGTATGAATGGTGTGTAATGATCAATTGTATTGTAAAATGGAATAATTAATATATAACATAACATATTAATGTAATTATGTGTAAGGTTACTAATTTCATTTGAACCATGACATTATTATAATAGTGCTCTGACTCATTTTATCCTTTGTGTACCCGAGGGAGTGTCCCGAGTGCTAGTGGATGTCATTCAGATTCAAGGTTGTTGGTTGCCTTGGTTATGAACCACCTTGGAAATTGATCTAATTATATCAGTGGATACTTGTATGAAACCATTGGATCCCACCATTATTATTATAGTATTCCTTGTACACACTACTTTGATCAAACATGGAATATGCAGACATGAGGTTCCTTGGTTTCATCTATGGGACTAGCCATAGCTTATCCTATTTTACATTAGATGTATTCATTAGATGATTTCATATTACACTATTATATAATTCCTTATATGTTTCCCCATGGATTACACTCATACACCCCCTTTTTCATTATTTCATTTTAACTCAGTTCGTGGGATATGAGGTAAAGGTTTCCTTGGTTATCAGCATGGAACATCTTCTATATAAAGAACATTACGGTTGCCTTGTTCACATTAGATCCATCACAATTACTATCTTATATGTTTTTAGTTCTTGTATAACCACACTTGGACTATTTATATAAAGTGTAAATATGTTAATTAATCAACTGGTAACATCATCATTCAAAAGACAAGGGATGAAGTACGTACATGGTTACTTATGTTATTGTACTAATTTAGTTTCATATATGCATATTTGAAGACTGATTTAGCTTATATTACGTAGAAATGATTTTATAGACACTATTAGTGGTGTCCTCATAATACTTATCTTACACCCTATATGGGATTAAATGGTACCTAGGTATAATACATGTATGAATTTTTAGATAAAGGTAAGCATATCACTTAGGACAGTTGACTAGTTTACTAATTAAGATGGATATGGTAGAAGATGGCTCAGATATATATCTGGATATTTGGATATTCATGGTTCCCTATTTGTTACATTTGTATATCATGATTTAATGCTTAGTTGTTTCCATGTTTTCTAGATTTATTTATATATGAAACTTCGTCATCAACTTATATATATATATATATATATATTAGTTGCATCTTTTGTTTAATATATATGATTACTTCATCTGTGTTGTATGTTTACTTATATTTATTCCACTTTTTTACTTTATGATATAGTATTACTTATATGTTGTCATAAATATTGGTAATGTGGGAATATTCTCCCCATAGACACACCATATTCCCTTTCTTCAGGTTGGATACCTCTGGCCTTTTGGGAGATAAAATTGAGGCTAAGTGGCCAACTGGGTTTGGGGAACCTCTAAGTGGAATCCAGGTCTGAGAAATCAAAAATATGAAAAAATATTCTAAATTTTTGAAATAATAATTCTATTTTTATCATCTTGTGAATTTTTAATAATTTTATAGATTGTTATATTTTTTTAATGAAAAGTGAAAAATACACTTGTTTATTTAAAAATTTCCATTTCATTCATGGAATTTACTAGATAAATATTATTTTATTATGTTTTCAAATTATTATTTCAATAATATATTTATTAAACTAATTAATGTAATTTTAATGAAGTTTATTTTTAATTTTAATTTAAATGCATTTTAATCCTTTGAGCAATTTCTCTTTGGAAAATAACATTCTCATCATGTCTACATGTATAATTTTAAATTCAAATTTAACAATCATGTTAATGGAATTAAAAAAATTTATTCCATATATTTAATTAAAGTAATATATATTCTTTAACATGTTCATTTTAATATATTATCATAACTAAAAGTAAAATTAGTAAAAAAATTATTTTCCACTGTTCAGGTAAAAAATTATAATCTAGGAGTTAAACTAAAAATTCAAGGGTTAAAAAATGACCCAAACATGTCCAAAGACCATTTATGGAAATATTTCTCTCATTTATATAATATTTTATATAATGGACCAATTTTGATCATTTTTCAAGTTAAAAAATTCAGTATAATTTTTTTGTTTAGAAAAAACATGTGTTCCACTCACCTCATTTATACAAGGCCACACCCTCTCATCTCCACTTTATATTTCTAAAAAATTCAGAAAATATACAAAAATATATTCATTATTTAAATCCTATAATCATAGAAACCTTGTTTTTTATTAATAAAACGTAAGATGGCTTTTGCTGCAACCCTAAAGGGGTAACCAGGAGAATAAATAACGTTCTTCAACAAAAATTTTAATTTTATTTCTTCCTCCGCCTAGTTCCATTCTTATTTACTCATATAGATTTAATAATAATATTATTATCCATATATTGTTTTCTTTTTATTCTATCATATTTACATATAACTATCTCCACATTAATAAAATTAAATATGAAATAATCATTTGTGTGTGTACGGAGAACTACAGCCTCACGAAGCGATGTTATTCATTGTAAATCACCCCATATCATGGAAAGGTAGAATAAGGTATTTAATTTATATATATATATATATATATATTTGTTATTACTATGAAATTATAATATCAAATATAACTTATTACCTCAAAAAACATTGGAAAACATTAACATCACACATGTGTACAATATACAATGGCATTACGAACATACATGTTGTCTTTTTCCTTTCTATTATTTATAGATGGTTATATGGATTGTTTAAATGAATATATATAGAAATTTTAAAATACTTATACATATATAATTATGATATCAAATATCCATTTCTAAAATTCATGCTATTGGTGATATGTTATTGTTGTTTGTGTCTACGGTGGCTGCCACCTTTCAAATATATGTGATTAGTTTCTCACTAAATCATTTCATAAAGGGTGATAATATCATATATAATTAATATATTCTATATATATGACATAAAAAATATAATTTAATGCTAATATAATAGTTAAATTTCATTCATTCAATCCATAAAAAAATGGATGAATCATGCATGCACACAAACAAAATTTCTCCATGAATGGTGTATTCAATTTGAAATTTCTAATGTTTATTGATTTATATAAATACATAAATAATGAAAATATATATATGATATTTATATCATTTTTAAAATTCTATAAATTATGGAACCATGATAAATGTAATAATAACTTAAACATAACAAATAAGAAAATATTAAAAAGAAACAAATTATTTCCTAAAATATTACATTATCTTTGAATTGTTAATGAACGGGTTATGAATTGTCAAAAGTGAATCATATCTGTTATGATATATATGTTTATAATTCATTAATATGTTTATAATAAAAAAATATTTATTATATATGAGAAATAAATGTGTCTGATGGAATTTGAGACATAAGGTAATGGATTCTTGTCTCAATTTTCAATCGTTGAACCATATTGTATGTTATGATACAATCTTCTTTTTAATGGTATATATAAATACACATTAACATTAAATATTATTGTTTTAATTTATTATGGATATTTTCATGTTTAAATATTACATTTTTCTTTCATTGATATTTTGATTCAAGGTTATGGAGGTGGTAAGTGTTTTAGGATACAATTTCATCTCTTAACAGTATTTCTCATGATTATGATTCAAATAATGAAATATTATAATCTATCACCTAAGAAAATCATGTAATTTATTATAATATTGTTATTTTTGTAGAATTGTTTTTTCCAATTCGTTTTCCTCTGTTTATATATCAAGAGTTCAAAATAATGTTTTTAATAATAAATTATCATTATTTCTATCATTAATTGAAACCCATTTCTCTTCCAAAACATTTTTTTCTAAAAAATTTAAAATTATTATAATTATTTTAAATATTTATTAATGAAATTTATACCATTTTTTACCCTTCAAAGCATCTTATTGGAGTAATATTCATGTTTTTTATAAATAAGGTTTGTCTGTATTTTTTCAAAATTTTTAAGGGAATCGTTATTTTAATGTTCATGGAATGAATCGTAATTGTGGCTTCATGGCTATTATTTTCATTAATGAATATTTTATTAGTTTTCAAGGATATTTGAAATAAACATTATTCCAAAATATTTCAATTTTTTATTTTAAAAAAACTTTTTTAAATGAAATGTTCTTTTCATTAAAAAAATTTCAAATATATATTTTAAAATAATATTCCTTGTAAGATGACATCCTTTGATGTTTATTATTAGTTTCTGGTTATTCTATAAATTTATTTCATTATTATTAATTATCTATATGATTTATTTTTATGATGAAAATATATTTAAAAAAACCATTTCTCATACACTAGTTATTCTATTATATAATAATAACAAAACCTGCTTCATTTTCCCCATGTCATTCTTTGATTAAACGATGAAATGATTAGAAAACCTATTTTATTTCAATATTTTATTTTATGATGAAAAAATATGAATCTTATTTATTTTCATGGATTCTATTATTTTTTTTATGTTATTGTGGCACACATACTTATGATTTTTAGTATGTTATGATGGGTACATTATATCTAATGATGATGGTAACATTATTACCAAATATTGGTGGTACCTATATATCCCTCTAATTAATTGGGGGATACTGATATATCATAATATAAATTAGATACTAATGGTGAGTAAATATATTAATATAAGGGAATCTATCTTCAATGATAATCTTCAAAGGAAAACATTGACAATAATCATGGTTTTGGGGGTGGAACTATTTCACTATGATAGATTTAGAAATGATCATTTCCTACATAGGAAATTATTTTTCTATTATTATTTGTATTATAAAATTAATTTCCTTATGTAAATTTTATCCCCTAATTTATCACTTTATTTTATTTAATTATTATTCATTTCTTATAAAATTCTAATATTTATCTCATTCCTCATAATATTGATCATTGATACACAAGGTGTTTTCTATGTTATCCCAATGTTTTCATACTCATATTCTCGTGTTAAGTTTACATATATTCCCTTCCTTACCATTACCAAAAATATAATATCACCATTTAATAATTTTCATTTCCATAGGGTATAAATAATTTTTTTTGGTTATGTCTAGGAAGAGTACTAAATTGGCCAATCATTATAGAAAAATTGATAATATTTTAATAAATAAAAAGATTGTCTACATAGTCACCAAAAGAACTAGAACATTATGATCCTCTATCATTTTTTTTCTACTATATTGAATATTCATATAATAGATGAAATATCTATATAATAGTTTTTTTGGTCCTCATAAGAATATAAAAAAATTATGCATTAAATTGTAATTTAAAACAAATTTAGTAGTATCTTCACATGTTATGATATCTAAATTATCTTCAGTGAGTTTATAAGGGTTTCCCTTACATGTTAAATAATAAATTAATTAAATATTCTTATATAGGAATAATTACCATCAATATAAGATGTCCTATATAGAACCCATACATAATTAGTATCTTGAAATACATTAAAAAAAGATCATTACCATGTATAGTTTAGTGTGAAAAATAGAGTTAGGAATGATAGGGATATGCAACAGAGATAGAGTCTCTAACACCACTAGTTTAACAAAATAATATCATAGAAATAAGGATATTGGAGGATGGATTGATAGATATAATGTTAATTCTTGTAAAGAAAAAAAGAATAAATGTTATTTGATGTTTATAATTGTTTAGATATAATATTAAGATCCACTATTCAATGAACATACATCTCCTCAAGTGGAATCGACCACACTAATGATATAAATATTTAAAAAGTGGATATAAAAAAATATTAATTTTATTTTTAAATGAGATATAACATTATCTTCCATTTTTTGGTTTTTTGGTAGAACCAATACACAATAAAACATTTCATAGAAGTATAAAATGTTTCAAATAAACAAATATCTTAAAGAAAATCTATAATAATATTAAAATTATATTTCATAATAGAAATGAAAAATTATTTTTGATACACTATGTGATTTGAGAAATGAATCTTGATCAACCTTTATTAATGTTTACAAAGAAAAGAATTTTAAAAATGTAACATAAATAAATGTAGTAGTATTTTTATATGGATTATTGTGATTCTATTAATTTTTTTCTAATATCCATTTTTATTACTTTTTAATGGAATCCACTAAACAATTATATCCCTGATATTCAAATTATGATAATCCCAAAATAAACAAAAGAAAATATATTTTTTGGATTTCAAGCTACAATTTACATTTTGATCAATTAATTCAAGTTCCCTTCCCAAATTCAAATTTACATTATTAATGTATAATTAATTTGGTGTAAATATAAACCATAATAGATCATTAAATGTAAATTATATATATATTTTTACCTAATTATGTATTCTATTTGTAATGTTTCTGAAATTTAAATATGGTATTTTCATTTGCTTCCATCATTATATATATTGGTTCTGAAAAACCATTAATTATTTAATTTTGTATATATTGATCAAATCCATATTTTTTTCTCTTGATATTATTTTCATATATTAGTTAAAAATAGTGAATTGTAATAGAGATGATATTCTCTCTAAAAAATTTATGATTATTTATATGATATTTCTGTATTCATTAACATTATAGAGTTATTCTAGTGGCATTGTTGTATTCTACAAAACCTAATAATCTATATATGGTTTTACAAAATATTATCTCTTTAAAAATAAATGTAATTCACATAGTTTCTAGTTGATTTTTTATTAGAATAAATAAAGATATAGAATTAAATCAAATTTATCACATCGTCATTCTTATTCATCATAATTAATCATTTTAGATTAACCACAATGTTTTAGGTGTCAATATATCTTGTTTTTTCTAAAACACAAAAAATAACAATTTAAGATATTGTCAGTTCAAATGTGCTAGAATACGAATAAAAACATTATATGAATTTCAAACTATGTGTAAAAAAACATGGGGTCATGGAATCCATTGAACTATATATTGTCATGATATTGAATCCTATAATAACATCCTTTCTGGACGACTTGTATTAAGATTTGACAAACAGTTATTTCTCCCATTTTAACATTTCTTATCTAAATGACAGTTTCACTATAATAAAAAAATATAGAAGGGTCATTTTATTTTTATAAAAAAATGTTTATTGGATCATGAATTATTTAGATCGATGCATTAATTCCCTTTTTAAGAAAAGTGTAAAAGATAATAAAAATAAAAAATTGTGAGTTAGATTGCCATATGTGATTTGTGTTGGAAATTAATTGTGATGTTCTATGAAATTATGAATTAAAATTCCCATATAAATAGAACAAAACATTAATTTTTATTGAAATTAAAATTCAATTATAATTTATTTATTTGAAAAATGGGTATTTCATATTATATTATAAGATATCATCATTCATACCTAGCCATAAAACCTAAAATAACATTCCATAGACCACTTGAATTATTGAAAACCTAAAGATGAAACAATTTCCAAGTGTAAAATAAAACCAATATGGAATTAAATTACCCTTTATACATAATGAAGAATTGATGAGAAAAATGTGAACCAAATAAATAAAAAATTATTCATTTATATTATATAAAATTTTCAATATTATATATAAAAATATGATTAAAAAGAATAAATTACTACATATAATGATCTTGAAGGGGGTAAAAGGAATACTCCATCTATCTCAATATAACTAACTATCCTCTAAATTTCATCACCTTCATTACTCCATAAATAAGGTTATGGTATATTACAAATAATTATTTAAATGATCATATGTATAAAACAAAATAAGAGATATCGTGGTTATATACACACCGATTTGTGTATGTGGGAAGTGAGCTAATGTCAGGACGGATACAACCATTAATGTATGTAATTTATTTTTCAAAATAAACACAATAAAATAGTTCGAATTAAAATAAAAAAATATATGTTAGATCCATTATATATGGAATGTAAAATAAGTCACATTACACAAAATAATTCAAAAAATATTTAAAAATATATAAATTTAAATACAATGAAAGAATATTTAATGAATATAAAAATATATAACATACTGCAAAAGATTATGTAATATAAATTACATTATGGAGAAAACCACAACATGTGATTAAAAAACAAAAGTCTTTTAAGATAACCTAGGGCCACCCATGACCTTCAGGACAGTAAGGCCTTTAGGACACCTCAAGGCCTTTCGACCACATGAAAAATGCTGATGAAACATGATATATTATGAGGAACAAGGCTCCAAATGGGGATTTATTGTAGGATCGTTCACTATAGAAGAGATAACATGAAATAGAATATTGAGAATATGTAGAATTTTAAATTCTATTCGGCCTTTTTAGTTATGCAGATGATAGCTAGCTAACCATCTATGCGAAGGTGGAGAGTTGATAATCCCAGATTTTCTAGGGAGGGGTAGTTTCATGTTGTCATGTTTGGGATGATTTATTCTAAGACATACAGGTCTTTTAATGTGTTACTTATGCCTTTGGGCCATCTAAGGGTTCCCCCTCATCCCATAAATAGAGAATTATCATAAATTTAAAAAATATTTACATCCATTTAGGAAAATACCCTAAATTATCCACATTGGTGTCTCAATGTGGTAACCACCCATATTGTGCATGAACTACATAATGGGACACTATAAACTGTATAATATCAACTAGTATATCCATCACCATTGATTTATAACTTCATTAGCCATTTTCACCTGTTAATATAACAAATCATAATAACAAGAAACTAATATAAACAAATATTTCATGTCTAGACCCCAACATTCAATATAATAAAATCAACTAGTGCACTAATATAACAAGTTTCATAAATAAAATATAATGTCATATAATCAAGAATAATCTGATTCATACCAAACATTACTATATATGTAATAAAATTACATAAAACCCAGATAATCCTATCCATAACAACCAAAAATGTCGAAATATATACTTATAAATTTATTATATTTCAAACAACATTAAGAATCTTTTCAACAGACACATTTTTTACATAATGTGTGTTTTTATAAACCAGCACATCAGTTCTATTGAAATTATGTTTATAAAAGTCAAATTCCATTTAAATATCCTTAATAAATTTAATTCAAATAAAATTAATAATCAAAACATTTAATCCATCACCTCAGTTATATTAAATGAACTAAATCTTTTTTCATCAAGATACCATAAAAAAGTGACATGATTTGAGTTCCGAGAACCCATCATAGGAACCTATTGAGAAACCAATATAAAAATTTTATATATGTATTTTAAAATAAATAAAATATTTTTTATCAAAATTTAACATCTTATGAATGTAAAATAAAATAAATTACATTTTTAAACCTATCCATATATCAACCCAAGGATAAAAAATTTATGAAACAATGATGATTTTGGGTTTGAAATGGTCTTTTGCATCCATTTGACACCATAAGAACCTTAGGAATTATTTTTTCTCCATTTGAATGGGAAAAAAATATTTATATTTACCATAACATATTAAAATTGAGAAGGAGATAATGAAGATGAGGGGAATAAAATGAATAGGGTAAATAATGAAGAAAATATACTAAATACATTCTTTGTTAGATTACTTTGTTAATATTAAAAAGTTGGTAGGTAAGGAATATGTGTGTCCCTAACCATGTACATGGTGGCCAAATATAATATGGTAGTATATATCCACCTCCACTCTTATCATGTATTATAATAATAATAATAATAATAATAATAATAATATAAAATATTGAAATAACATAATGCTTATTTCTATAAATATCAATCAACTAAATTATTAATATATAATAATAACGAATAAAATTATCACATTTTCATACTATTTTAAGTTAACCATATAATATAACAATATGACCTTAATAATAATAACTTTGAAATAATATTCGCTATATATATATATTTTTAACAATATATAATATAAAATATTGGATTTTTGGTTAAAATTTTAATATAATAATATCACCCAATAACAATAACATAATTATCATTAAATTGATTATGTAGGGACTTCAAATGTCATAACATGGAAAATAAGGTTTTATATAAAATTATTTGAAAACACTTTTAACATGAATGGTTCTCCACAACATTAACTAATAACTCATCACTAATTATGTCATCATATTGATATTTCTAGTGTATTATGCATGATTTCTCCAACCATTAACAATTTGTATGTTATTAGAATGTATAAAAGTAATCAAATTTTTATTATATTTATTTAAAAATTACTAAATTTATAATAACATTTATTGAAAAGGAAATATTTGGGTCTCATAATTCACCACTACTAAATAAATTATTCCCTTTAAAATACGCTTCATTAAATAATTGGAAATCATAATTTCATTTGTATTACGAATGAGTTGTCAATATAAAAACTTTTATCATAAAACATGATTCTCCATTCATTGTTGAAAAAATATTAATTTAATCATTAAAATTTTATACGGGTACTCCCCAACATAATAAATCATATTATACTCATAATCATTGCTATTTTAGATCTATCAACCATATCATATTAAATATTAATAACAACATCTATAATATTTGAAATATGTTTTTTCAGAAAAAATTAACTTATAGATTTTTAATTCACCTGATTATAAAACTAAATCCATGTATAGAATATATATAATTTTCATATTTCAAGGATAATAAATAATATAAGGATAGAATATAAAATAATTACTATAATCAAAATATAAAATGATATTCCACTTCACCAAATTTTCCCCAAAATAAAAAAAATTTAACATGTAAAATTTTAAATAAATTTTATATGTCATAAAAAATATTTTCAAAAATTATAATATTACAAAAATGTCTCATAAATGAATGAAATCATATAACAATTAATACACTATAATTTTTTAGATCATGAATCATATAAGAAAAAATAGATTAAACATTTTTTCTGGATGGTGAAATATAATTTTTAACTTCTAATAGAGAATTTTTTGTTTCTAAGGAAAATATATATTCCATAAAATATTTATTAGGATCTAAAGATAGATCAAAACCTAATTTTTAATCCCATACCATAAATAATTTTTACCTTTCATGGAAACCAATCATTAAACTAATAATACATGTGTTGGAGGATGTTTCTTAAACATGAAATATTGTAAAATATCGCCCCTTAATCATTGTCTTGAGAATGATGTGACATGATACTTGTCCATAAGTGATGTTCCCAAGGTTCCAAATGCTAGAAAAAATTATTAGGGAATCAAGAACCCTTGGGGAACGAATATACATTTAATGAATATCATCCAATAAAACAAGTTATAACCATCCATATTTACAAGATTCATGTCGACAATGTAAACTAATATAACACATTACCACTGAACAACCATAAAACACATCTGATTATATAACAATTCCCATAGAAAAATATAACTCAACAAAAATATTGCATATTAAATGTACAAATAAGAAGACTACAACAAAAACCAAGAAGCTATGACAAAACTCCACATCTCCAAGCCAATCTCTATGCTCAAAGAACCACAAAAACCTTCCATGCATCATGATGAATTGCTAGTGAAATGAGATGCTTTAACCATACCTAGGTCCTGGAAAACCACATCTGTAAAATTAGTAAATTTAAAATGAATGGGGTGAGTACAATTACGCAATATTCTATCTGAAAATGAAATCCCTACACACACCACTAGGATAAAAGTATTTAAAAATTTATATAAATTAGTTTAATTAAAACATCAGATGGTGAAATAATTGACAATAACACAAACACACCCTTACGAAGACATTTTCCACAAAAATAACTAAAATACAAGGGAAATAAAAATGATAATTACATAATTTGTTTACCCACACCTATTATCATAATAATTTCATCATTTACTTACCACAAACACACAACAAATATCTATAGATTCTAACAAACCCAACCCGGTAAACAATTACGGTTTCACTCCTTGTCCACGATTATTTACTCATATCCCAATCAAGTGGTACATCATTCCTAATTATCCTTAATGGTTACATTTCCATCCACTATCCATCCCCTTATTATAGGTGTACTTATCACTCAATTCTCATCATTAAACACATTGTCGAAATGATTACACCAATAAAAATCATATACAACCACTAAAGCCACAAAAATATGCACCCAACTATGTCACAGACAAACAATCCCTTAATCCGTAAACTATTTTAATTAATATTTCAATAAAACATGCTTTTATTGAAACCAATTTTTACACCCATTTCCATAAACACAACTAAAAAACCATTTTAAATTCATCATTTAAAAATTGAACAATAAAGAATATTTCAACGAAATAACTAATTTTCCACAAAATCCAAATTTCATCACAATACAAACAAAAATCAAGCATTTCACATCATTTTAAGATTAAATCTCAAGAAAATTTATTTAATTTTAATACATACTTCTAGTTCTAGAGAAATGGTGTTGACAGAGAATCCACTAGCCGTAGGGTTTCAGAGAAATCACCCAACGCCCAACCGCACCACAAATACGGATGAACACTCCCCAAAAGCTAACTTATATCCATTGTAATATCATCAAAAAGCTCCAATATTTACCTTTTCGAAAGCGAAAACCCTATATCTACATGAAATGGGTGTAGATATATAATATCAGGGGAGATAGAGAACTAGATCTATGGAGAATCAATAAAGGACCATAATTATAGAATTACAAGAGAAGAATTGTATTCACTGCACGTTATGAAATATTCAAATCACATTCAAAATTAATTGGAGTGATCATGTAACACAATATAATAAAAAACACTAGTGGGGTTTGTATGGGAGTATAATATATTTGTTTAGTGAATATCCCAAGTGAGATCATAATTAAAACCCCAATTTTTATTGACTCACACAGTTAGCTTGCACATTTAGAAAAACCATGTGAAAACTGTGTGAATGATACAACATAAAAAGGGACCCTACAATATTTCATCATGTGGTTAAACAATCTAGGTGAAAACTGTGTAAATACCACTACACCCCCTTACACGGTTTCCTAGATATCCTATATGATTTCCCTTAACCATGCTCAACCAATGAAAACTTAGAAAACTTCCAAAACCATTCGAAAACCTTTCCAATATCTCTTAAACATTAGACTACCACTTTTCATGCATATAAAATAATTAAAAGATGTTAAATTACTCAAATATAATGTTTTATATTCTCCCAAACATTTTACATTCCATCCTTAGATAGTAGAGAACCATCACATTTCCAAAATAGCCCAGGACATTGGTAAGACATCTCTTTTTCCAAATCCCATGTACTCTCCTAATTATTACTTTTCTCAAAAAATATATGAACTAGATAAATGAATTTACAATAAAATACTTTCCCATTCCTATACCAAATCAGTACTCACATATGAACCATGGAAGAATCCGACTCTACCACAACATGATCCCTTCAAATAACATGGCAGGATATAGATGCTACTACTTCAACTGAGAAACATGGAATACATTGTGCTCCACAAAAAACCGAGGTGTAAAATACAATATATATGCCACCTATAAAACATGCTAAAGTATCTCTAAAGGCCCAATATACCTCTGATATAACATTCCATTATTTACAAACTGACGATGTCTCAATCTCACCGAGATTCTCAAAATCACATGACCACCCACCTTAAACAAAAAATGTCATTGATGATGGTCCAAATATGATTTTGATAATTCTTAGCCATATCATTTCTATTTATATTTATTGGACAAGGCTCGGCCCCACAATTGATGTCTCCCCTGTTTCCACTAAACAATGTTTAGAACAACACACATTTTATACAATGCCTAAAATAGAGCCACATGTATCGAGACGGGATAACAATTATTATACAAGAACTCCACCATCAGTATGCTATGCTCCCAAGAGCCACAAAAATCTATCACATATGTATGTAGCATATCATCCAATGTTTGTATATTCCTTTCCAATTTCCCTTCTGTTTGAGGATGATACGTTATACTCATTGTCAATTCCGTCCCAAGGTCTTGATGCAACTATATTCAAAAATGAGATGTGATTATTAGATATTTATCTAAAAAATTAAAAATAAGAACATCATGACTAATTTAAACATCACATATATAGATTTTGGATAGATCCTTTAGCGTATGCGATTCATGATAAGGGATGAAATGGACCAACATTTTGAGCCAATCCACTATCACCCATATAGAGTCATTCATTCTAATAATTTATGGGAGAACTATAATGAATCCATCATTATATATTTCCACTTCCAGGTGGAGATTGGTAAAAACAACAACAAGCATGCCGACCACTGATTCCCTACCTTCACATGGTGAAAATTCATGCATCTCAAAAAAAACTCAGCCACATTTTCTTTTCATACGTGCCAAAAAGTAGGATTTCAATTCCTTATACATTTTCTAAACTCCATGATGGAATGACCATTAGTAATGATGATAGTCCCTAAGAATTTCCTTTTTTAAATCCATAAACAACCATCCAATTCCAAAAACAGAAAACTAAATTCCCATATAGTTCTTATCCACCAATGGTATCCCCATCATTATGATTATGCATCATCACCATACAATCAAAATTACACATCATGACCTCTTTAACCAAGCCAACCAATTCAGGAATCAAAAAAAGGGTTGGAAAATTGGTCTGCCAACCCAGTCCTCACATTTTAATAGTATGTAAGCTATAACAGGTATCATATCCCACTAATCTGATGCCTACATCACCACTTGATAATAAAACTTCTTACATAGAGCATCTACAACCGAATTTCCCTTTCCTAGTTTATACATCAAGTCAAAATAGATCATTTATAGATACACTATCAATATCCATTACCTCATGTTCAAATATCTTTGTGATAAAATATTCTACAATCTCTTTTGATCAGTAAAGACCATGAATTTATCACCGAAGAGATATTGATGCCACATCCTCAAATCATGAACCACTACTATTAACACAAAATATGGAATTGGGTAGGTATTCTCTTGAAACTACAACTTATGTGATCCATATTCAACCAGCAGATCCCCTTTCATGAGAAAAACCCCAACCCTGACCCCTATGCATCACAATACTTAACACAACCTTTTCATAGTTTTGGTAAAACCAAGACTGGTGCTGATTTAAGGAGACTCTTAATATCATAAAAATGTTTTTGATACTTCTCTTTCCATTTTAATGGAACATTTTACTAAGTCAATTCTTTCATTTGTAAGGATAATTGTGAGAAATCATGATTTTTTTTGATAATACCCATCTAGACCTAGGAATCTCCATATCATGAAAATATTCTTTGGCGATTTACATGAAATAATAGCCTCAATATTATTAGGATCATCTAAAACAAACTTCTCATAAATAAAATTTAAAAGGAAACAAACTTCTTGAATCCGAAAGTAACAATTTGGAAATTTTTCATTCAATTGATGATTGCTCATGAACCCCCACACATTCACCAAGTGTTTCTCATGATCATCCTTTTTACTTTAATACAATAGTATATCACCAATGAATACCACCAAAAAAGAGTCTTGATATCTCTAAAATATCTAATTCATCAATTCCATGAACATCGATGGTGCATTCCCAAAACCAAAGTGCATTACCACATACCCATAATGGCTATATCTACTCTTGAAGATTATTTTAGGAATATCCTACTTTCACACCCGCAATATATCCAAATTTCATGTCAATTTTAAATAACCACTCATCTCACCTCAACTGACCAGAGATATCATCAATGTGGGGGAGTAGATATTGGTACATTATCATAACTTGATTTAGTATATAATAATCAAAAAACAACAGAAGAGTTCCATCCAAATTTTTAACAAACAAAACATGTGCTACCCATAAATAAATTCTAGACCATATGAAACCTTTATTTTCTAACACCTCAAACTGCGCAAGAAATTTCATCATTTATTTTGGTTGTATATAGTATGATTTAAGTGAGATAGGATTGGTCCTAGAGAATTGATCATTCTTAAATCCACTTCTCTCATGGGTGGAGACCCAGAGAAATCATTGGGAAAGACTTACAGGAATTGATCGAAAACTATTGGAAAAATTCACTATTCAACTCATTCTACTGATCCCGACAACAATCCCACAAAATTATATGAGATTGTGATAATAACTAGTTATAATAAAACAATTTCACCCATCATTTAATTCTGCACTCCTCTAAATATATGTTCGATGCTATCACCCATCGTAAAATTAACTGTTCGTTCATAATAGTCGATGTGGAACATAATGTTTTCCAAACCATCCATTCCTATGATTATATCATAAGAATACGTCTCATGCACTATGAAATCACACATCAACTCAACCCCAACCAAAACTATATGAAATTCTACAAAAAATTATGCTCAATACAATATTTGACCAATATGATTTTTGACATTTTAAAAACGAGGGCATAATTTCCATAGTTAAACCCATCAAACTAACAAATAGAGAAGCAATAAAAGAATATAACGAACTTGTATCAAACAACACTTATATCATGGTAGAATTTATAATATATATACATCTCACTATTGATGGTCCTGATTGATCGTCCACCATAACCTACGGAACACCAAATAAAATCTTTATTTCTACACAATTCTATTTAATTCCCCGCACTAGAGTCATGGTATTCCCAAAACCACCATGACTAACATTGGACTACTGAATAGGGGTATGTTGTTGCCCTCATCCCATTGAGGAATAGGATTGTTGTAATCCTGGAGGAGTGTCATGAATACCTGTACATGGAGAATTTTGATAATAATTTTAAATATTCCCCATCTTCTAATAGTTATATGAGTATCGAGGTTGTCCCATTCAATACCCCTTGATTTGGCCAATGGAGCAACAATAAAACATATCGTCTTTCTCTAAGGCTTCAAAAGATGAATCACTTATCCCTCTAATTCATTCAGATACATACTTCCAGTATATTAATATGTTTCCTTCTTCCTCTTCAATCGAGCATTAGAGTTACCCACATTTCCCATGGGCACAAACATGCATCCCTCCCCTATAGCCCCCAAAATATCCTTTTCAGCCACTACTTCCCATTTCACCATTTCTATGTAATATGTTATACATAGTACCTTTATTTTAGAATGAATTTCCTATTTCTACCTAATATAAAATATAGGCACCTTCAATGATGTACTACCTTCCAACTAGGGTATAAACATCAATATGTTCATAAAATTATCCAAATATTTCATTATAGAGTGGTTATCTGGCTTCAACCAAAAGAAGTCTATTGGTAACTCAATTTTGAATGTATGAAGGTAGAATTGTTTATTATAAGGTGTCTGAAATACTTCTAATGTAATACCTTGTTTTGATTTATCTTGGACTGCCAACAGCCACCACTAATGGGAATGATCATCCTACATATATGTAACTAGCTCCAAATTTATCTGGACCATGTTCACAAGAATTAAAATATCATATTAATTCTATTCAACCACACTTCCCTTTTCATAAATAATCCACCACTAAAAGTGGGTGGATTATTCTTTTGAAATTGAAACACATGAAACACATGATTTGTCTCATCTTCATTATTCTGACATTACATATCTTGAATGCCTTGAATTATACTCTAAACTAGAAACTAGTTTACATAGGACTCATGTGTAACCACATTTTTTGCATCCTCTTCTAGTTCGACTTGACGACGCTTACCCAGTTTCATTTTGACCAATAAAATAAACAAAATAAGTCTTATTGTAACGCCCCGACCCCAGCTACCCAGAGTCGGTGCATTACTTCGTAACATTGGAATGATCACAAAAGATCAAGTCTCGAAAGGCCGATTAGTTTAGTAGCCTTGGAAACACTAGATACATTCATAAGTCTTACATTACATCATAAAGTGAAAAAATACAATAACAAAGTCTCCATAGACCACACTCATATCCTCTTCTGACAATCCCTGCAGGTCATTCATAAAATACTTCTTCACATCCTGGAAAATATTAAAACATTGAAATGGGTGAGCTCAGATTCTCATTAAGGTTAACAATATAGCGGATGCTTTCATAAATAAACATTAACATTTAAGGCAATGTATAACTCAAACAAAAGCCTTTTAAGCTTGAACTTCAACATAATATGGGAAAAGTAAAATGAGATAATGCCATTCACTTCTTCACATGGATATTCTACTAGTCGAATAATCACATGCAATATCAACAACCACTTTCATAATGAGGGAATGTATAATGCCAGACATTCTGAAAAATTTTGTCAAGGCCTCGGCCAAGACGTCTAAAAAGATTAAGGCCTCGGCCAAAACCATAAATCAAATTGGGAAAGGGCCTCGGCAAATTCCACGTCTAGTTGTCTCATGAGACCTACCGATGCATCGAGGAGCTATAGAGGGCTCCACCCGTCACTTATTAAGTCCAATACATTCCTCATATGAATAGGTTTAAACATATCATAAACCATAACATAATTGTATCACATAAAACATGCATAAAGGAAACATAACATTTCCACATTTCAATCACAAGATTTCAATACAACACATTGATATAATAAAAACGCTTTCAAAACCATTTTCAATACCAAAATAAAAGAAAGTTAAAACATTGTATTTATTTTTCATTAAAAAAATGATGGCTTGTAGAGGAAGCCGAAACTCAAATAATGGTCACGGTGGCGGAGAAGTGATTGTCGCCGCATAAGTACGGAAAGAAAAACATTCCCTTTTTGTCGTTTAGTAAAACGCTTCATATAAAAAAGATTCCTTTTGAATAAACGTAAAAGTCAAAGGGGTTTATACACCGTATAAAAGAAAGTTGTGTATAAAATAAAATATGCCTCAATGAAAGGAGATTCAGACAAAGTCCTTAAAAAGATCTATTTTAAAATAAAATAGATCTATTATGTGTATTCACTATAAGTAACCATAAAGAAAGTACAAATACAAGATAGAAAATAATAATATCATGACATAATTTGAAAGTAGGAGATTAACCCAAAGAATGGAAATTGGGTTAAGAAATTCCCTTACCTTGCGTCCTGTCCTGACTCGAGTGTTCTTTAACCTCCTGAATAATAAACTAGAGTTAATTTATATTTACTTAAGAACCTTTTTCATGTTCATTATTGCTTTTATATCCCTTATTACCATGTTATGAACATTATGTAATTATTTAAGTTAATAACGGTCGTTTTGTCGATCTTTGGTACTTGTGTCAATAATAAACTTCTTATAATTACAAGTTGTTTATGTGGTAGAATATCCATTATCTCCAGAATTGTATTCATGATTTAGATGTCATATATATCATATATATCCAGTATATACATTCATTTATAATATTACGTAACATTTAGAGGTAAGAAATGAAATGCACCGTTCATGGAGACGGTAAGCCGTACGTACGCATGAACGCTACTTTCATTTCTATTTCATATTTAATGGAATGAAATCATAATGATATAAGTGTATAATATAATTACAGTATAATATAGTGTATAATACCATTTACTCCATCCTTTATACATCCCACATATGGCATTAACGATTCAAATCACTTTGAGGGGGCGGTAGTCCGCACTTCCTAAAATGAAATTATCGCATTTTACCCATAATGGAAATCATAAATTATGCCATAAATGAGAAATAAAGAAGCATAAGTAAAACATAAACACATTATATATCATATATAAATATAGTGACGTCTTAATGGCCACCTTTGAAGGTGTTATATGAGTGTTGAACAATCATCGTTTCGTGAGGCAGAAATTCTCCATCCACAGAAACCGTATGTTCTTTAACCATTAGATGTAGGTGTGTGTAAGTGTAGCTCGAATCCTTCTTATAAGAAAAATCCTAGTATATTGAGGATACTGGTGTTGTTACAAAATAAATGAATAAAAAGATTTTAGGGGGTTGGAGAAGAAAAATAAAACAAAACAACATTAGAGAAGACATTACCTCAAAATCGGGTAACTCTTTTTGATTTGAGCCAAAGGCTTCCTTGGGAAGAGTTCTTCCCAATGCGAGGCTTCTAGGAGTAGTAGGGGGATGTTGGGAGAGTATTTGGGTAGAGGTTGGCCGAGCCAAATGGCTTGATGGTGTGAATAAGGTGGGAGAGGTGGGGGCCTTTTATAAGTGGAGAGGAGGGGCTCTTTTGGAAAGATTGAAATGTTACATTATTATACAATGATTTTCGGATTCTAAAGGTCCCACACTTATATAATTAGAGGCTAAGGTGATAAGGGTTCGAAATCTCCTCATCCAATTGGCTTTGGACAAGTGTAAGCCTTGGATTTGGCATTATCTTCCCATTTTATTTAAATCGTTAAATAATGAGGTCATCGCTGCATCATCATGATGTCATAAATAATTTAATTTATTTAATGTCTAAAAATTATAAAAAAATATTATGATGTAGGAAATCTTTTTATCTTTCTAATGAATATTTATAATTAAAATATGGACTTGTGTAACCCCACTTAAAAACTGTTTTAGTAAAACAACTCATGTTTGTGTCAATTTAATTTTAACATTAAATAAATATATATTAATGTCATTTTCCAACTAAAGTGGCTCCATGGGGTCCCCAAGTTGACCCATGGGTTGTCTTGGTCGGCCATGACTCATCCAATAGTAGTAGGACAAGTGTCATGCTCATCTCATATTATTATAACATTATTTGTACCTTAGACTACACTAATTACCTCTAATCGCGATTAAGAACTTAAAAGTTACTATTCACCAAAAAATTATTTTAATCTCATTGAACCACATTTTACTTCTTAATGACAACCATGTATGTCGGATTTTTGAAAATCAAATCACAGAAGTGGTAATATTTCATTTAAACGAAAAATCAGTTATTTAACTACCACTTAGTGGTTTCACTATTCAACAAAAATTGAAGTTTTTCAGAACAATGCCAAAATTTCACCCTAAGGTATAATTGATATTCCGAATTCAAAAATGATGTCTATTTTACAAAATTCCAAACATATAAGTTGCATTAATTAATTTTATAATTAATTCCCGCTGTCACAACAAATATCGTGTTTTTAAGAAAAAATTTATATCAAAAGATTGGCAATTGTTTATGTCCAATTTCAATGTTAAATTAATTCTAATGACCACCATTGGATAAAATGGTAAAAATATATTCTAATTATACTTCAAAACCAATCAATATTATAACTTATCACTATAAATTATTTTGATTAAAAAAAAAATTTAAGTATTTTTCACTATTCATAAAAAATTAGAAGTTCTCAGAAAAATACCAAAAATTCAACATAGGATAATTTCGATATTTCGAATCCAAAAATGAGTCCATTTTGAAATATAAAATTTCTATAATTTTAAAAGGTGGTTATTACTATTCATAACGGCTACTTTGATTAGTCACGGTGTTTTAGAACTCGAACTTGCGTACAATGCAAGCTATTGCATTATTGAAAGAGAGGCATATCGTGGAAGCTCGGGGTGTTACATTCTCCCCTCCTTCAATAAATTGCGTCCTCGCAATTTGATATTTTTCTTTGAAAATAAAAGGTTGAAAATAGAAAATACCTTTGTGGAAAACCCACATCGGAAATAAGGTTAATAAAATTTAGCCATAATAAGAGGGAAAGGGAAAAGAAAAAGTCACCACCCAATTATGATCTTGATTAGGAGAACATTGGTGGCAATTAGAGACATATAATTGGAGGAAAAACGTAAATATTCATAGGGAGTGATTGAGGTCATCAATCACAATCAACTGTCAAATTGAGGGCCTCAAAGCCTTCAATCTATGTTGATTTAAAATATCATCAGTTCAACAAGACATAAGGTATTAGGATAACGCATTTTTTTTAATATCCCTTTACTAAAGTTTAAGAATTAGTTTATTCATTGAATAACAGATAGGTATATATATATATTTATGCCTGACAATTAGAGTTTCAACCTTCAGCTCACCTTTCACTCAAAAAGATAATAGAACCCAAAAATATTATACTTTTCCTAATTGTATAAGGTTCCAAATGTTAACACATACAATTTAGATTAGTAAAATTATTTTCTAATAACCAGGGACTTCCTGTAGGCTAGTGGTAGGAAATAAAGGCCTGTCGCACTATGGTTGTGGGTTCGATTCCTGCAGCTTTGTCCGACGCGACGGGTTATGCCCCACCCTACAGGTTGCCCTTTTCCTAAAAATATAGTACTATACTATTCCAAAAATAATCTTAAGAAATTCTTTAACCTTAAACAATACTATCCAAAGATCAACTTAATCCACTCCAACCTTTATATTTATCCAAAATACCTCTGTCCAGACTTTCTCTAAAAGGTCTCTTAATTCCAAAATCAATTAATCAGATTCCCCAAACAAAGTAAAGTTTCTCTTATTGTCACATACTAAAAATATAATTACCTTCATCATATTAAAACCTTACTGAAATCAAAAAGTATTGCAGTACAATCCTTATATATATATCACATTATTCTAATAACCGAAATATAATCCATCAGTTCAAAAGCACCAATACATTAGTTATTCTACTTCAACTGTAGTAACAACATAAGATTGTCCTTGATCCCTTGGCCTTTTATGAGGTAAGTTTCCCTGATGCTTAGGACATTCATTTGCATAATGACCCATTTCTCTACAATTATAGCATTCAAATGTGATAGCCTCTTTCTTTCCCTTGCAATCACGAGCCTGGTGACCCTTTTCTCCACATTTATAACAAACTCCCATTCCTTTTAGGCACGTACCAGGGTGATTCTTCCCACAATTATCACATAATGGAATATCCTTCTTTCCCTTTTTCCCTTTATCTGTCTCTTGTTCCCCCGTTCTCTTCTTCTCTTGCTTTACCTTGTTGTCATAAGACTTAGAGAATTCCTTTTCTGTTTTGATATCACACGAGAAAATATCTTCGTATGATGAGAAGGATTGTGATACTAAAGCTCGACGGAGAAATGGTTTTAACCCATCAATGAAATGATCAATCTTACTCCTTGGGTTACGTATATAATCGGCAGCATGCCTCGCTAACCTTGTAAAGTTAGCCTCATACTTTGCGACATTATCATCCTCCTTCTACCTCAGACTCAGAAATTGCCTTTCCATATCCGCTCGATGGTCTCGAGGAAAGTATTTTTCTAAGAACAGCTCTTTGAACTCCTGCCATTCCATGTTTGTTAATTCATCATCGTCCTTTGTGTTTTGAATTAGTGACCACCATTGATCGACATCTCCAGTGAGGCGGTAAACTGTCATGACAACTTTCTCCCTTTCACTACTCCCCAAGGCTTGGAATATTTTCTCTAAGGAATTTATCCATTGCTCAGCTACTATAGGATTTGTACTCCCATTGAAGGTTGGTGGTTGTTGCCTCATGAAACGGTCTAGCATTGATCCTCCACGTTGTGGATCAGGGTGTTCCATACGAGTAAGGTTATTATTCATAACCTGAGTGAGTTGTCCCAGTATGGTAATAAGTTGATCGGCACCAGTTGTATCTCCAAATCCACAATAATTATCTTGAGCAGGAGGGCAATCCCTACACAGAGTTCGTGCATTGATATAGTTTCCATTCCTTCCACTAGGCGCCATTTCTATACAATGGCATAAACTATATTAGTTTATGAATCAAAATACATAATTCCATACTTATAAAATACTTAACATAAATTGAACTATTTATGGATATAATCCATAATCATAAAAATGTTTTCTTTGAGGAAGTATATACTCATAACCCTTCATAGTGGTTTGTAAAGAAAATGAGAATTCTCCAAAGCATATCCCCCGGGAGTGTCGTAACCAAGAGTGCAGCAAGGCCCGTTGTCGTGCACCAGTTCCCGTTCGAGTCTAGCTCAAAGCAGTGTTTTCGGGTTTTACCCCTAGGTACATCTGTGCCAGAGCCGCCTCTACCTGCTCGTATCCAGACAGGGATGTATTTCTCGGAAAACTCACAACATCTCTACAATAACAAAATTCTAGGAAGTTCTTCTATACTAATCCTCAAAGTCTATCTTTGGGCTATGTGCTCTAATCAGAGTTTATCTAAATCTAGCTTCCAAGGTTAGTACTAAACTACCTCTGATACCAACTGTAACGCCCCGACCCTAGCTACCCAGAGTCGGTGCATTACTTCGTAACATTGGCATGATCACAAAAGATCAATTCTCAAAAGTCCGATTAGTTTAGTAGCCTTGGAAACACTAGATACATTCATATGTATTACATTACATCATAAAGTGAAAAAATACAATAAGAAAGTCTCCATAGACCACACTCATATCCTCTTCTGACAATCCCTGCTGGTCATTCATAAAATACTTCTTCACATCCTGGAAAATATTAAAACATTGAAAGGGGTGAGCTCAGATGCTCAGTAAGGTTAACAATATAGCGGAAGCTTTCATAAATAAACATTAACATTTAAGGCAATGTATAACTCAAACAAAAGCCTTTTAAACTTGAACTTCAACATAATATGGAAAAAGTAAAATGAGATAATGCCATTCACTTCTTCACATGGATATTCTACTAGTCGAATAATCACATGCAATATCAATAACCTCTTTCATAATGAGGGAATGTATAATGCCAGACATTCGGAAAAATTTGGTCAAGGCCTCGGCCAAGACGTCTAAAAAGATTAAGGCCTCGGCCAAAACCATAAATCAAATTTGGAAAGGGCCTCAGCCAATTCCACGTCTAGTTGTCTCATGAGACCTACCGATGCATCGAGGAGCTATAGCGGGCTCCACCCGTCACTTATTAAGTCCAATACATTCCTCATAGGAATAGGTTTAAACATATCATAAACCATAACATAATCGTATCACATAAAACATGCATAAAGGAAACATAACATTTCCACATTTCAATCACAAGATTTCAATACAACACATTGATATAATAAAAAATATTTCAAAACCATTTTCAATACCAAAATAAAAGAAAGTTAAAACTTTGTATTTATTTTTCATTAAAAAAATGATGGCTTTTAGAGGAAGCCGAAACTCAAATAATGGTCACGGCGGCGGAGAAGTCATTGTCGCTGCATAATTACGGAAAGAAAAACATTCCCTTTTTGTCGTTTAGTAAAACGCTTCATATAAAAAAGATTCCTTTTGAATAAACGTAAAAGTCAAAGGGGTTTATACACCGTATAAAAGAAAGTTGTGTATAAAATAAAATATGCCTCAATGAAAGGAGATTCAGACAAAGTCCTTAAAAAGATCAATTTTAAAATAAAATAGATCTATTATGTGTATTCACTATAAGTAGACATAAAGAATGTACAAATACAAGATAGGACATAATAATATCATGACATAATTTGAAAGTAGGAGATTAACCCAAAGAATGGAAATTGGGTTAAGAAATTCTCTTACCTTGCGTCCTGTCCTGACTCGAGCATTCTTTAACCTCCTGAATAATAAACTAGAGTTAATTTATATTTACCTAAGAATCTTTTTCATGTTCATTATTCCTTTTATATCCCTTATTACCATGTTATGAACATTATGTAATTATTTTAGTTAATAACAGTCGTTTTGTCGATCTTTGGTACTTGAGTCACTACGGCAAAAAGGCATTTAGCGACGGTTTTTTTTCGTTTCGCGGCGGTTTAAAGCGCCGCTAAATCGATTGGCGGCGGTTTTCAAAAACCGCCGCTAAGTCGTGCGTCGGGAAACTATTCGCGGCAGTTTTCAAAACCGTCGGAACGTTTCGCGGCGGTTTTTTAGCGGCGGTTTAAACCGCCGCTAAATGATTCAGTGGGGTTTTTTTAATTTTTTTAAATTTTTTTAATTTTTTTTAATTTTTTTAATTTTTTTAATTTTTTTATTTTTTTATTTATTTATTTATTTTATTTCGTATTTGTTTTATTTATTTATTTATTTATTTTATTTTATTTATTTATTTTATTTTATTTATTTTATTTTATTTTATTTATTTATTTATTTATTTATTTATTTATTTATTTATTTTATTTATTTATTTTATTTCGTATTTATTTATTTATTTATTTATTTATTTATTTATTTATCCATGCATGCATCTCCCATGCCCATGCACATGCATGCCCATGCAATATAAATAAATCCTGCGTCTGGTGAGATTTGAACCCCTAACCTCTTGCATATTTTACAAAGACTTTACCACTCCAGCAAGCTCGCCATGTGGTTAATAAACAGAAATTAATATACTTATATATATTAATTGAGAAAACAAATAAAACATAAATAATAGATATAATCTCGATAATAATAAATAATAAATAATAAATAATAAATAATAAATAATAAATAATAAATAATAAATAATAAATAATAAATAATAAATAATAAATAATAAATAATAAATAATAAATAATAAATAATAAATAATAAATAATAAATAATAAATAATAAATAATAAATAATAAATAATAAATACTAAATTGTAAATAGTAAATAATAAATAATAAATAATAAATAAAAAATAAAAAATAAAAAATAATAAATAAAGATAAATAATAAATAATAAATAATAAATAATAAATAATAAATAATAAATAATAAACAATAAACAATAAACAATAAATAATAAATAATAAATAATAAATAATAAATAATAAATAATAAATAATAAATAATAAATAATAAATAATTAATAATTAATAATTAATAATAAATAAAGATAAATAATAAATAATAAATAATAAATAATAAATAATAAATAATAAATAATAAAAAATAAACAATAAACAATAAACAATAAATAATAAACAATAAATAATAAATAATAAATAATAAATAATAAATAATAAATAATAAATAATAAATAATAAATAATAAATAATAAATAATAGATATAAATAATAAATAATAAATAATAAATAATAAATAATAAATAAATATAAATAATAAATAAAAATTAATAAATAATAGATAATAAATAATAAATAATAAATAATAAATAATAAATAATAAATAATAAATAATAAATAATAAATAATAAATAATAAATAATAAATAATAAATAATAAATAGTAAATAATGAATAATAAATAATAAATAATAAATAATAAATAATAAAGAATAAAGAATAAAGAATAAAGAATAAATAATAAATAATAAACAATAAATAATAAATAATAAATAATAAATAATAAATAATAAATAATAAATAATAAATAATAAATAATAAATAATAAATAATAAATAAATTTAAACAATAAACAATAAACAATAAATAATAGATATAAATAATAAATAGATATAAATAATAAATAATAAATAAATATAAATAATAAATAAAAATTAATAATTAATAAATAATAAATAATAAATAATAAATAATAAATAATAAATAATAAATAATAAATAATAAATAATAAATAATAAATAATAAATAAAGATAAATAATAAATAATAAATAATAAATAATAAATAATAAATAATAAATAATAAATAATAAATAATAAATAATAAATAATAAATAATAAATAATAAATAATAAATAATAAATAATAAATAAAGATAAATAATAAATAATAAATAAATATAAATAATAAATAATAAATAAATATAAATAATAAAAAATAAATAAAGATAAATAATAAATAATAAAGAATAAATAATAAATAATAAAGAATAAATAATAAATAATAAATAATAAAAGAGGGAACTATAATTGATCATCACATGATTCAACATCTAGTACATTATACAAAGACCAATACTACCATTTTATGTATCAAATTCATTAATATTTTCATGAACTCCAACCTTCTTTGTAAAAACACCACTTAACTAGTAAAAGGGATCACTAATTATCAAAAGAGGGAACTATAATTGATCATCACATGATTCAACATCTATTACATTATACAAAGACCAATACTTCCATTCTCATTAGTGATGAACAAAAATGGATCTATCTATGATGACCCAAAGGGATTGATAAATCCATTTTACATCATATAATCAGTCTAGTATCTCATGTCCCAACACCCTAACGGTTGCCTCTGATTAAGAACCACAAAAATATGTTTAGAACTTGTATGAAACTGTATTAAAAATAAAACATCTCATTAATGGAATAATGTCCCTTAAAATTGATGTAAAACATCTAAAAACTATGAAAATTTTCTAGGGGTCTCCATCACTCAAGACATTAACTACCCAATATTAATTTTCATAGACATTAAAATTTTTCAGAATATTTAGAATATTTCCCAAGAGCACTCCTAGAGACAATATTAGTTTATAGCCATTCGAAATATGGAATCATAAAAAACTGATTCATACTACATCAACATTATCTTCAGCCTATTTTATTATAACAAAATCCCTTTTCAACATATCATTCTTCATAACTTTCAATGTATCATGGGGAACAACAACCTATGAAAGGGTGATCTCATATGCATAATAAGGGTAAAAAATGGAAATTTGTAATAATAATATGATTACAAGGGTTTGAGATCATTATTATAAAATATGTAGACCATACATTTCATATAAAAGATCATATAAAATATTCATGGAATAAATTTTGGTAGTTTATAAGAAATAAATCATAAGGGAGACAAAATCATATACCATGAATGAATAACAGTGAAATATGACATAGAATTTGGTAGACCTAGAAATATATAAATTTATTTCCTTAATCATCAATGATCATGACCAAGGCTATGTTATTAAATTTTTCTCTCTCTCTAAACCATCATAGAAATAATGGTTTACTCATAAGATTATCAATGTATTCAAGTTTCACTCCTAATAGTATCTTACTGAAAAATGTATTTTAATGAACTGGGATCAATCCCCAATTAAGTGATGTATATCTCACAAGATATGAACAATTACCACTAAATTGGAGGTTGATATAGGTTCCACCCATAACATATGATCTATGAGTGCATGTGGGCGCCGCAACCAGTCAAACTGAAGCTCATGGAATGATCTATGATCTGGCAGGTGGAGGAGGCCGAATTGACATGCAGATCGAAAGTTAGGTCCGTTTGAAGACAAGTTCGACGGGACACCGGTGACGGAAACAGTGTTTTGGAGGCCTTCGGAGGGGTTTTTGGGGTCGAAAAACCCGACAGAAGCTTGCTTGTGTTGAACTGGTGCATAGCTCTCTTCGCTGGCTTCGATTTGATATGTGGTAGAGCCCAAACGGACACCCGGAGCGAAAGTTATGGCCGTTTGAAGTTGGAGAACTTTTTTCAACTTTTTTATAACTCTAATATCGTCCACACCTTAGAACGTCTCACGGTTTTGATTATATGTGCCTCTATATCTCTTCATGAGCTTTGATTTGACTGGTCGTGGCGCTTCAACGGACGCCCGGATCAAAAGTTATGATCGTTTCAGTGTTTTCGGGGTTTCTCACGTTTTTGTATTTTTTTCATTTTATTTCCCGGTGGTTTTACCGAAACCGCCGCTATTTCGCGGAGGTTTTTTAAAAAACCGCCGCTAATCCTTGAATAAAATAAAAAAAATAATAAAAAAAATAATTTAAAAATAATAATTTTTTTTTGCCGTTTAGCGGCGGTTTTAAAAACCGCCGCGAAATGCCAGCCCGAAACGCATTTCGCGGCGGTTTTTAAAACCGCCGCGAAAAAACCGCCGCTAAATGGCGGTTTTCTCGTAGTGAGTCAATAATAAACTTCTTATAATTACAAGTTGTTTATGTGGTAGAATATCCATTATCTCCAGAATTATATTCATGATTTAGATGTCATATATATCATATATATCCAGTATAAACATTCATTTATGATATTACGTAACATTTAGAGGTAAGAAATGAGATGCACCGTTCATGGAGACGGTAAGCCGTACGTACGCATGAACGCTACTTTCATTTCTATTTCATATTTAGTGGAACGAAATCATAATGATATAAGTGTATAATATAATTCCATTATAATATAGTGTATAATACCATTTACTCCATCCTTTATACATCCCACATATGGCATTAACGATTCAAATCACTTTGAGGGGGCGGTAGTCCGCACTTCCTAAAATGAAATTATCGCGTTTTACCCATAATGGAAATCATAAAGTATGCCATAAATGAAAAATACATAAGCATAAGTAAAACATAAACACATTATATATCATATATAAATATAGTGACATCTTAATGGCCACCTTTGAAGGTGTTATATGAGTGTTGAACAATCATCGTTTCGTGAGGCAGAAATTCGCCATCCACAGAAACCGTATGTTCTTTAACCATTAGATGTAGGTGTGTGTAAGTGTAGCTCGAATCCTTCTTATAACAACATCCTAGTATATTTAGGATACTGGTGTTGTTACAAAATAAATGAATAAAAAGAGTTTAGGGGGTTGGAGAAGAAAAATAAAACAAAACAACATTAGAGAAGACATTACCTCAAAATCGGGTAACTCTTTTTGATTTGAGCCAAAGGCTTCCCTGGGAAGAGTTCTGCCCAAAGTGAGGCTTCTAGGAGTAGGAGGGGGATGTTGGGAGAGTATTTTAGCAGAGGTTAGCCGAGCCAAATGGCTTGAAGGTGTGAATAAGGTGGGAGAGGTGGGGGCCTTTTATAAGTGGAGAGGAGGGGCTCTTTTGGAAAGATTGAAATGTTACATTATTACACAATACTTTTCGGATTCTAAAGGTCCCAAACTTATATAATTCGAGGCTAAGGTGATAAGGGTTCGAAATATCCTCATCCAATTGGCTTTGGACAAGTGTATGCCTTGGATTTTGCATTATCTTCCCATTTTATTGAAATCATTAAATAATGAGGTCATCGCTGCATCATCATGATGTCATAAATAATTTAATTTATTTAATGTCTAAAAATTATAAAAAAATATTATGATGTAGGAAATCTTTTTAGCTTTCTAATGAATATTTATAATCAAAATTTGGACTTGTGTAACCCCACTTAAAAACTGTTTTAGTAAAACAACTCATGTTTGTGTCAATTTAATTTTAACATTAAATAAATATATATTAATATCATTTTCCAACTAAAGTGGCTCCATGGGGTCCCCAAGTTGACGCATGGGTTGTCTTGGTCGGCCATGACTCATCCAATAGGAGTAGGACAAGTGTCATGCTCATCTCATATTATTATAACATTATTTGTACCTTAAACTACACTAATTACCTCTAATCGCGATTAAGAACTTAAAAGTTACTATTCACCAAAAAATTATTTTAATCTCATTGAACCACATTTTACTTCTTAATGACAACCATGTATGTCAGATTTTTGAAAATCAAATCACAGAAGTGGTAATATTTCATTTAAACGAAAAATCAGTTATTTAACTACCACTTAGTGGTTTCACTATTCATCAAAAATTGAAGTTTTTCAGAACAATGCCAAAATTTCACCCTAAGCTATAATTGATATTCCGAATTCAAAAATGATGTCTATTTTACAAAATTCCAAAAATATAAGTTGCATTAATTAATTTTATAATTAATTCCCGCTGTCACAACAAATAGCGTGTTTTTAAGAAACAATTTATATCAAAAGATTGGCAATTGTTTATGTCCAATTTCAATGTTAAATTAATTCTAATGACCACCATTGGATAAAATGGTAAAACTATATTATAATTATACTTCAAAACCACTAAATAGTATAACTTATCACTATAAATTATTTTGATTAAAAAAGTTGTTTTAAGTATTTTTCACTATTCATAAAAAATTAGAAGTTCTCAGAAAAATACCAAAAATTCAACATAGGATAATTTGGATATTCCGAATCCTAAAATGAAGTCCATTTTGAAATATAAAATTTCTATAATTTTAAAATGTGGTTATTACTATTCATAACGGCTACTTTGATTAGTCGCGGTGTTTTAGAACTCGAACTTGCGTACAATGCAAGCTATTGCATTATTGAAAGAGAGGCATATCGTGGAAGCTCGGGGTGTTACACTTATACCCCGAGCAAGAAAAGGATTATAATTATAAATTCAATTACAATTAAACTTTCACAACATGTATTTCTGAAAGTTCACATTTCCCATATTGCACCACATTTTAAATAAACAACCAGTTTTTAAAATTGAATTATTTTCAAAATACCACAACTATCCACCATTAAAATAAGTGTATTTGAAAATATTTTACAGATTTTACACAAATCCATATATCCATATCACAACATAAATCACTATGAAACTAAAATATACATCCTAGTGGGAATTCATTTCAACCACGCTTGTCATGATCATATCATTGGGTACACCCACAACAAAAATATTTATAATGCCTATTTGTGTCACTAAACAATTTATGAACACAAATCCTTAGTAAATTGAATTTCAACATAAATGGTTTAGCTACATCCATTCAAGATATAAATTTAATGTTTTGACAATCCTACTCCTTACTGCCATCCCAACATAAATATTAAACCATGAACGAATGTCAATTCCAAGACCAACAACTGCTATTAAAGGACTGAACAACTGTATTCACATAAAAGTCAATGACTGAAAAAATTGATTCTAATTATAATTTTTCCCCCATTTTCATTCTCTTGATATGGAGGTGAGATGATACTAAGACTTACGAAATGTTACCGAGGCACCAATGGCTGGAAAAAAATTTCGAGGGCATCAAGAACCAATGGGAAATGATTTTGTATTTAATGAATAACAACCAACCGACCTATATATGACCACCCACATCTACATGATGCATTTAAACAATGTAATCCAATAAATCACATTACTAAGAACAACCATGAATCCCAAAAAATTTAATATCACTTCCCATACACCAATAAAATTCATCCATAATGATCCATAATCAGAGTACCAAGAAGAATACTACAAAACAAATCCTATTAATCTATGACACAAAATCCACAGATCCAAGAAAATCTCAAGAATCACGAAAATCATCCTTGCATCATGATAAACTTCCATCAAAATAAGATTTTATACCCTTACTATTGTCCTGGAAATCAATATCTGCAAAATAACAAAAACCACCATAAAGTGGGAGAGTACAAATACTCAATAGGATTTTCGAAAATTACTTCCCTATACATGAAGCTAGGATAGAACGATTGGAAAATTTATATAAACTAGTTTATATAAAAAATAAAATACTGATACAATCTCCAAGAAGTCAAACACACCCTTAACAAGCCATGTTCCACCCAAATCCTCACAATACAAGGTAAATCCCAACAAAAATTCCATAATATATTTACCCTCACACATTAGAATAGAAATTTCCTCTATGCATAACCATAAACACAAAACACATAACTATAGAGTCTCACATATCCAACTCAACAACCAATAATGGCGGAACATCTCATCAAAGATCATTTACTTCTTTCCCCGTATATTTTTACTTAACGCTCACTTGCCCTTGATGGTCGAACTTCCTTCCACTATCCACCCCATTTTTATAGTTGTACTTCCATCCCAATTCACATCTATCCATCACATTCATAAAATATGTAAGCCAATAAACAAGCATATACAACCACTTAATCAACAACAACATACAATCAACTATTTCTGAAACAAATAATCCCATAATCCATTAACCAAGCCAATACATATTTCAATTAAAAACATTATTTGTTGAAACCAATTATTATAAGCATTTCTAAAAACCAATCTAATAAACTGATTTAAATATCAAAATTTTAAGATCCAACAAAAAAGTGCACCACACCAGAACAACATATTTTCCCCAAAATCCACAAACCATCAAAAAACAAATGTAAATAAAGTGTCCCACATCATATTATATATCAATATAAAAAAATAAATTTGATTCAAGACTTTTAGTTCTAGAATAATTGTGCCAAGAGAGAATCCACCCACCTTAGGGTTTTGATGAAATCGATAAACACACAACCAAACCACAAATATGGATGAACATTCCATTATGTCTTCCATATATCCCTATTATTATCGTTAATGTGACCAAATATTAACCATTTAAGTAAAAAAACACTATATATATGTGAAATGTGTGTTGATATAGAAAAAATAGAGATATATATAGAACTAGATCTATGGAAAAAAGAACAAACCAAGAGTGGTGACCTATTAGAGAAGAATCACTATAATCACGGCTTAATAACCCTTATAATTACTGAATAAATGAGTAGGAGAGCTCTTCAATCCCATTGGAACCAAAAACATCAGGTGATGATTGAATGGGAGAATAAAAGAAATGTTTTGGGAAAATCACGAGTGATCATGTAATTAAAAAACCCGATTTTTATTACCACACATATCTAGCTCACATGGTTAAGAAAACTGTGCACTAACTATGCACATTCTACAACCTCAACTGGGACTCTTCCCCATTACCTTGCACTTTTATAATAACCATGCACAAAACGTTTGATGCATACTACCACCCCTTTCGTGTTTTCTTATATATCCTATATGGTTTCCCTTAACCATGCTCATATAATGCTACATTATAAAAGCCGCAAAATAATTCTGAATCCTTCCAATTCTCTCCCAAACATTACCCAACCTCATAACATAAATAAAAAAGGCATAAACAAAGGATAAATAGCTCATATTGAGGATGAAATTTTTTTTTGGGAATGGTTTGTAAAACTATACATAATCCATGAATTTTGTTATGTCCCAGGATAATTTCCATAGTTATAACCCATGGAATATTATCCTAACTGATTCATAATTTAAAAAAATCCATGAACCACTTTGAATTTCCTAATTTAAAATCTTTTTTTCATATTTTTGATCCGAAAAGTTCTCAACAAATCATCAAGACTAAAAACCACCTATTACGGATGTGTATAATGTTTCACAAATTTTTTTCAACGACTATGACACATTCAGAAACATATTTCTTTTTAAAATATCATCAATTTAATAAACATACAATAACTCAATATTCCAATATCAAAATTATTATATAAATCAAATAAAAAAAATATCAATGAGAATATTATGGCTTATCACACTTGGATCACATGTGAATTATAATTTTTAAACTCATATGGGCCCCAAACCAATATATACTCCTAAAATATTATTATAGTTCCTAAAATAAAAGCATTTCATGTAAGATCCTACAATAAAACATATACCTAATCCAAAAATGAATTATATACCATAAAATTAAATATAATTTTTTTTAAAAAAAAGTACTATCTAAATACCATTTTACATGAATCCAAAAACCATAATTGAAAGATAATGTTTACAGAAATATTATTTTAAAATTATGAAACCATAAAAAAATATTTTATAAAAAAATAAATTATTCAAAAAGTCCATTATACATTTAATTACCAATGATTGTTCAAATTACCTTTTCTAAGACTCTTTGAAAATAAAATAAATAGTCTTCACAATTATTACATCAAATCTCTTTTATATTAAAGACTCATAATATAATATGATTTTTTTAGTTTTTATTAATAATCCCATTCAAACACTTTCTAAAGAACAATTACTCTAACACACCATCTTTAAACATTTCATAAATAATTTAGAGTAATCTAATTGAATAATTTTAAAATTTATTAAATTATATATTACCTAATTTCAATATAAAATAAAATAATACATGAAAATTACTAACTTATATATACCAAATAATATTCAATCCATCAGATAATACATATTTTTCATTATAATCTTCCCTATGTTCCAACTATCAAATACAGTGAATAAAATGAGAAAAACTTTTTAAAAAAACATGTAAAATAAAAAACATGTTGTTAATAAAAGATTGAACAAACTAAACCCACATCAACCATTTATCTTCCTAATAAATAAAAATATTATACAGAACCATATATTAATAATTTAAAATCATAGGTTATTATCGTATATTACACTATAACTTTGGAATCCTAACCTAGTGAAATATGTTTTTTCCATCATTATATATGATTTGTTTCAAAAAAACTAATACTCTATAGAATTTTATAAAATAATTCGATTTAAAAATACCATATTGATTTAAGATAAAAATATATATAAATAAACATAATTTGGATTAAATCAAAAATCCATTATACTAAATCACATAACTGAACAAAATCTAGGTGCTATAAAAACTCTTTTCAAATTGAAATATTATTATTGAAAAACATATTCATTCAATCAAAATAAATAATTTTAAGAATATAATGGAAAAAATACATAAAATACCAAACATAGTGAAACACGCTAATCCATATAATGAATTATTACCCCATTTCTAAATGGATGACCCATGAAATCATTCATTTAATGTATTACATGATACTTATTATGTTAATTTTAAATTAATATAACTTAAAAACCATTTAAGTATATTTTAAAATAAGAGTAGATACACATACTCATTTAAAATAAAACATACACAATAAACACCAGTAAAATATATAATAACTATGCATCAATGAAAAATATACAAAAATAATTCCTTATGTTCAATTAAAAGAGAAATTCCTAATATTTTAAATGAGTTAATAATAATTAAATTCAAACATGTATCCAAAACATAATCACAAAAAAATTAAAAATCATTTTTATTTACATTTTTTAAATAATTGTAATATAAATCCATCCATTTCAAATCCAATTCCAAAAAACATTTGGTTATTTATAAAAAATAACAGAAAATTTTAAATAAAATATTTTTTCCCTAAAATTTTAAAACAACATTTCTAAATATAAATTCTCTTTAGAAATATATAATTTTTTTTTCATATTATGGAAATAATTTTTATTATTAATTAAAAAAACAACTATATTAAAGTTGAAATATATTATTTTCAAAAATATTTATCCATCACATTACATTATATTATATACATATCACAATATAAATATTGAAATAACCACGCCCATGTAAGGTTAAGAAATGGAAACAATCCAAAAATATATCATGAGTTATGTCATTTGATTAAAATAAAAAATATAACTAATTATGGAAATTTGAGATGATTATGAGATACATATAATATATTTTAAATAATTTATGAATTTTACACATCAAAATATTTATAAGTAGTCATGAACATTAAAATGTATGTAAAAACACCATAGAAAAATAAAAAAATAAAATTCTATTTAATATTTAATAAAGAACTCTATATGTTTTACATTCATTGAAAATATCATTTTCAACTATAAATTGCTTAATCAAGACATTTAATGGATTAACCACATGTTCCAACCTTCTTGACTACACCGACCACATAAATATATCTCCACACACTTATACTATTTTATATTGTACAAATATAAATAGGTATCCATCATTTACAACCAGCATTCCATAAATATATGGTGTGTTTTCAGTAACACTAATATTTCACATGTTTTAATGGTTTTGTTTGTGAGTAAAATGGAAAACATTTAACCATTAGACAAATTAAGGAATAAATGAGGCATGTGTGACCAAATAAATAAATAAAAATACATTCATATATATTAGTGGTGAAATATTTCATTTGAAAACTTGAGTGAAAAGTTTTCACGGATGAATACATAGGTATGAATGGAAATAAAATATATACCTAATCAATCATTGTATAAAAAATGATTCTTTGTATTCCATCACATTCGATGCTCCAAAATTGGGTTAATGGTCTAATCTATGGAAATGGATCAGTGGTCACACATTTAAAATAAACTAAGAGATAAAAGGGACACATATTCCCCAAGTTGTGTATGTAGAGTATATTCTAAACCCGTGAATGATTCCAAAAATAATACATGTAATTATATTTTTAATACCAAGTTGAGATTATATTTTGAAATAATATTAAAAAAAATTCCATCATATTACATGGTAAGAAAACCCAATAAAATAATACATTAACATTTTAAGGAAACAATACTTTTTCCAGACATCCACATTATGAATGGATCCATATAAACATAAAAATAATGAATGGAATATAAAATAAAATATTATTTATGTCACATCATTGTGTTATCCTCAAAATGGGAAAAACATGTGTCTATTAGGATAATCGAGGACATTTCTAAACATATATCCACCAATTAGACTAAGATGTGGTCCTAATATATATGGAAATTTACTTACAATTATTGACATCATTGGGTGGTAACAACCTAATAAAAGATTCAACAACACCAACAGGTAAGTGTTAATTTTAAATATTACAAGTTTATAATGCATCCCTAATTTCCAACATTTATTTTAAAGTATACCAAATATGTTTAAAAATCACAATCATAAAAAAATAATTTCCCACTATATTAAGACTATATCAAAATATTCAGTGCAATAAAAAAACACCTATACATATAATATTGGGGAAATATACATAACAAAAGATAACATAATCAATAGTAATATAAATCATGTAAAACATCATTATATAAGTTATACAATAAAACAAAACAAATACAATCCCATTCATTAGAACCAGACCTATTATAAAATCCACTAATAAATTAATTTAAATAAAAATAATTTACAAAAGTATTCAATTGAGAATATTTTTTACATAATGTGATTCTCTTAAAAACATATAGATATATTCCATTTAAATTAAATTAATAAAAATAAATACCCCTTAAATTCATCCTTTATAAATTCATTTTAATCAATAAGTGTCACCAAAACATTTTATCATGAACCTTGAGTGTATAAAATGACTTTGTCCACATTTTATATAAATATTCCATGAAAACTTGAATAGAATGTTTTTTGGAAACGCAGTAATTAAAACCATTAGTTTAATATTTATAAATATGTTTTAGATATATTTTATTATAAATAAAATCGATTTATTAATATTATTGATCTAGATCATTCCAAATTATGGGAATAACATTTTGACACCAACCCAAAAATATGAATAAGAAAGATACAGTAATTAAATGATGTGGATTTAAGTTTAGTGATATAGTTTTCAACTCATTTACCTGAACATTTTAATTAAAATCAAGTATTTTTTAATGAAATATATAAACATAATACCTTCAACAACACTATGTTGACAAATTCATAATATAGAGAGATCAAACAGGT
Source organism: Viscum album (assembly GCA_963277665.1). NCBI lineage: Eukaryota > Viridiplantae > Streptophyta > Magnoliopsida > Santalales > Viscaceae > Viscum > Viscum album. The sequence goes on from OY728157.1 coordinate 1,801,486,328, forward strand.
GTGGAAGATAACAAATATAATAAATAGAGAAGAAATCATATTAAAGACTATCCATTATGGGCTCCTTAGTGAATATTGAAGACAATATTGGGAAATGGATAGGATTCTCCCTTCATTCATATATTGGTGTCTAAATAATAGATGATAAAAGGTTTCCTCTTCCACTCATATCATTTATAATAATAATAATAACATAAAAATAGTAATAAAAAAATAAATATTTTTTTAAATACCATCCCCAAACAAATTTACATCTAATAATAATAATAAATCACCCATTCATATACACATGAAAATTTTTCATATCATATCATTATATAAGAACAACCATAATGGTGATAAAAATAATAAAAATAATTAAAATTTCACATTTACACATAAAATAAAAAAAATTATTCTAAAATATTAATAACAAATTTGTTAAATGTCATACCCAAACTAAACACCAAATAACATCCCCAAAATAATTTTTATGTCAATTAAAATGAATCACAAAAAGTGGATACATGAGAAATGAGTTTTAGTTCAATCATATTGTTTTTAATGATTACCCTAAATTTTTCCCAAAACCATTCACTAACAATGCATCACCCACTATCTCAACATAATATAAATTAATAATAGCATTCTACAATATCAAAAAAAAATTCAAACTTTTCAGCATTAAAAATTTTCACATTATCACTTAATCTATTAAATAATTAATATTCATATATAACATTTATATAAATGAAAATAATGGATGATAAAGGACTATGTTATTATTCGATGTCAATGATAAATAACTTATGATGAATTTTAATTAAATTGTGCTTATTTATGGACCCATCATGGTTTTAGAAAATTCATGATTGGAATCTTGAAACATGCCTAAAATGATGTAAAAAATAATGTGATTTTAGGAAAACCCATTATGTATCAATCAATATCACTAATGGGAGGGGTAAAAGTCATAATAATATATAACATTTAGATTTTCCATCATTCATTTTGTAACTCAACCACCATATATATTGGTGGAAGTAATATATAGAGATGCACCCTTAGTGTTTACCCCAATAAATACCATAGGAACATATGTGGTACCAATATATAATGTTGTATTATAAGAAAATATTCATATATAGAATTACACATCACATATTTAACATGGTATATAGATTAACCTTGAATGAAAATAATACCTCATTCCCTAAAAATACTTCTTCAACTAGTCAGCCTCTAACCAAAGGTTATGGTTGAAAAGGGGAATTGTGTACTTATTTTATCAAAGAGTTATTCCACACAAAACAAATACACCAATAGTATATATTAATTTCATTAACGTAACAATATTAAAATATCACCACTAAAATAATAAAAAAACATTAAAAATGAGTTTCAAACTAACATTATATGTTAATCCATTCAACGATATATACATTAAGGTAATACTTCATAAAGCATAACATAAGTAGTAATACATGATTTTCAAACCTTAATTTGGTGTTTTCCACAGATTTGGAAGCATTGAGAGGAATTATGAATGTGGTTCATATGTAAAGGGTTCATTTTTTGATCTCTACAGTTTAAATTTCATAATTTATATTTAATGGCAGAGGATTTGTTAGGTCTCCAGTCAATGGGGTATTTTTTTTTATCTAATGCAAAGTGAAACAGGGTTGTGAAACACTATTTTTCAGTGATTTTGGTCTTTCTGTTTGACTCAATAATTAAAATGAATTTATTTTATTTTTGGAGATCCCTTTTTAAGTGTTTAATTTTTAGATAAATATAGGTTTAGTCCCTATATATTATACGAAGATTTTTAACAATCATTTTGGTGGTCTTTGTTTAACAGTTCCATAGTGATAAGGGTTCCATTATGTTAGGTTGATATAATCTTATATTTTTTCCAAATAGGTTTAATATGACTATTGTGGGGTTTTAAAAAGTTGATGAAATATTTAAAAAATCGACTTTTTTGACCATGCTTATGTAACAAACAAAACACCCTTCTTTCTCTTTCCTATAGAATTTATGACCATTAATGAAAATGAGCATAAGACATGATAATTTGACATGGTTCATCATTAACTGGGATGAGAATATAAAAGTAATTTTTTTATGTACAATATACATTAAATATAATTTCTATTATATTGTTCAATTATGTCTCAATATCAATATTTTTTCACTAACTATCAAACATAAGATTCTCACTACTCTCTCGACCATTTTTTTGACTACTAACCAGAAATTTCATCTATTGATTACATGAATAAATAATTTTTATACCTAAGTTTTGTTTATGTAAGCTAAAATATCATCCACTTTAAGAATTTAATATTACCAAATAATACCTATGAAATTCATTATAGTTTACACAAAATTCAATTTCACCCAACCATTTCACAACATTTCTATAATGTGTAAAATAATAGCATAACATTTAATTTTTTTGGATAACATTAAAATATCACACTAATTATTGTGTATTGAAAGACTCAAAAAAATTGTGCAATAATTTTTTTCCATCAGCACACATTTTTATATAGATAGAAGTCATTTTTATTTTTTCATTTGATGTGTTACCTATCTTTTTTACACATGAAATACATTCACTCAACTATTACTCAATTTTTGTGCATGGATATTCTCTATGAGTAAGATTCTCCAAATGTGGGGGTAACAAAACTATTTATATATGTGGCCAACCCTTCATGAATCTGACTTACATATCTCTAAAATTAGGTGAAACTTTCCTATATTATTAAAACTCAACTATTAAAAATATCTTTTAGAACACAACTCACAACATTTAAGAATCTTCTACCCTTATTTCATAGGTTCACACATCTATTCATGTTTCTTATAACTCTAAATGTCTCAAAACTAAAAAAATCACAGTACAATTGTATTTTTTATATTGGATGATAATTTACAAACCAGTCAACGTCACAAAAATTCATGAAACCCATTAATCTATTAATGAATCATTTGACCATGTCCTAAAATGATTCATTTGATTAAAAAGAAACTTTCAACTTCCTATAAATTTTAATCTTTAAAAATTTTAGAAATATTAGGAATAATATAAACATTATAGATGAAACATCCGAATCACCTTCCAGATCTTTCATATGTTAATTCTCATCATTCATGGATATTATCAACCTATATCTCTTTATAAATGTTTCAATATCATATTTCTCACCACCTTCTTAGAGTGTTGTCAACATAAATTGTCAACAATCATAATGGAACATCAAATATGGATTTGTAAACTATATTTTTAAATAAAATGCAACCAATAAAAAAATACTATCTATCCCTAAAGGATTTTTTCACATGATTTTTAATTAATATAATAAAATTTTCTATTATGAATGAATTAATAGTATGTGAGGACATTACCATATTTTGGTGATGGTCATGTTAGTTATAATGAAAACATGTAGATTTATTATTACTTAATCATGGGAAAAAATTGATGTCTGATATGCATATTTTATGAGTCATACCAGTTTTATAATATTTTTATGAGGATTCATTATTTTTTGGATCATTGAAAGTACATTACAAATAATTGAGATAGAGCCTATATTACATTGTTGATCATAAATTGGATCTAGGGTTGATGTAAATACATCCATTCTTCGAACCCCTTTTTATGGTGATTTTAAAACAAATTTAAAAATGAAACAAGCACCGAGAAGGGTAGGTGAATATATAATTTTGAGGACGTAGATGTTTGGATTAAGCATTAAATAATGATGAAGAAAAAGTTTGAGGATTTTATTTTCTTTCAATAATGATGTTTTTAATAATTAATTATTTAAAGGAATGTGTAACAAATAATGTGATAAAAAAGTACACACTAACATATCAAGGTAATGATAACACCTGGATGATGTTTTGAGGTTGTTTAATGTTTTTGGATCCATGGTGCTCTGAGATGGAGGACATGTGTGGTGTTTTTTCTATTTTTTTTCATTATAATCACGTATTTTTATTGATATGGTGGATTATGTAAAGAAGAACAATTCCTAAATTTTTTTGATGTATTTTGGATAATATAGAATTTTTTCCCATGAGTTTGTAAAAATTTTGTGTCTAAAATCTATAAAAAGGAAGAGGTTTTTGCAGAAATTATTATGCATAACATGAGCTCATAAACCTATAAGGGTCCCATTATCATATAAGAAAAATATTTTTGAGTGATAATGTTAAGGTGAATCATGTATGGATGAAGGAATCACATGATCATTTTAGTTGAATCTGATAATGCATGATACATTGTAAATGGTTCATTTCATTTGTGCATGGATCCCCATGATGAATCTAGATAGATAACATAAGGTTAAATTTACAATGGGATTCAATCAGAGAGTCTTTAGATATATGTTTTTCTAGTGATCAATTTATGTGAAGGGAGTCATACATCATGCAAGTCATCTGATTGAATTCAATTTATGTGCTTGAGTATTGACATTTGGTAGAATAGACTGTTGAGAATATTTATTGGATTTATTATCGTTTATGAAAATCTATAACAACCCATCCTTCATGTAATTAAATTTTACATTATTGTATTGTAAAGTCCAAGTTCTAGGTTTCACCAAATAGTGCCATGTACAATGTTGGTCTCATGGCCTCAAGTTAATTTCCCCAAAACCCAAAGGCTGCCAACTAGTAGCGAGGGCCTTGTGTGCGATAGTGGGGAATGTATACCCTCATTGATAGAGTATTCATAGTATAATAACAAAAAATAAATATTAACAGATACTGTAATACCAAAATACAAGAAAATAGTCGAGGAGAGATGTAAATAATCAACTAGAGTAGATATACACATGATTCATATCACATATGTCTAGGAATGCCGTCGAACAAGTCACGATGCTATAAATACAGTACTAATCCAAAATAAAAATAAATCAAGTAAAATCTAGCAGAATCACAACCATATTTTGGTCCCATGCTCTCCATCTCCAAATTAATCAAGAACCTAATGACGAAGGGCTCCTTCCATTATCTATACATATGACCATATAATCAGTTTGGGTTTAAAAGCATTAACCGAATAGGGTGTGAGATTTGTCCCTGTAGGAAACCACTGCAAGATCATTGCCTAACTTTCAGTGAGTATATAAAGTAGTTAACAATGAAAATTACCTAATTAAACTGTTAATACAAAAAGATCCAAATACAAATTATTCTATTTAGCATTTAATTTCCTTCATTTAATCAAATTTCATAACAGGTGTCCTATAAGACTCATAACAGGACCGAATCTGAACACATGCATTGTTTGGGTAGGCATTTCACAACCATAAAATATTTACATTAACACTTTGGGTAGCATAGGCAATCGAACCCCTCTAGCTGAGTATTTAAATAAAAAGGCAACGACACTTTGAGGAGTAACTAACTGTCAATTTCCCCTATGGGTTTTTATGAATAACTATATACTCTCTGTGGAAGCAGTCAATAACAATTCCCTATGTGGTATTGTAATGTAAAATATAGACACTCCGAGAGAGAACTCACCATCAATCACCCCTATGGTCTCATAGTGTGAAATATGATAGACACTCTAAGGATGTAGTCAATGTCAATATGCCATGTGGTCTAACAACACTAGGTTTTCATAGCCCAGTGCAATTTAATTCTGCATAAATGACATTTTCAATACCAAATTAATCTCAAATACTTCATGAATAAAAAATTCCAATGCATATCATAAGAATTAAACATGCATAAAATTCAAAAAATTTAATCCTATCAAGTAAGGAAAGGAAACAATGTATGCCTCATAGGCAACAAAGTATGACTCATATGAAACTAGGACCAATAAACCTAAAATATTCAAAAAAGGACACATAGGGGGTGTTCCTTAAATGTATAATTTCACATGATATCACATAAACCAACCATAAAACCATCAATAAATATATTTTAGACAAAATAGGGTTCATTTTCCAAAACCCAAAATTACTGATGAATGGGTAATCGACACATTGGAAAATAAAACTCTTGTAGAAATAATGAAAATAAAGAGAACACCTACCTCGATGTTGCATTATCGATATATTTAAAAAACCACCTTTTAATCGATCTAGAATATCATAGATATTCCAAAACATCAAAACAATTCATCCTTGAATAACTGAAGAGGTAAAAGAAATAAGAAGGAGAGACCCTAGAAAAAGAAAAAACTCAACAGTGGGATTGCAATGCACTTGCCAGAGTTCGATTATGAGAATGGATGACAGATTAGAGACTCAGAGAAAAAATGATGCGCTAATACACTAGTAGATGAGACGTGGTTATAATTAGATGTTTCTAGGTATTATACATGACCTCATTCCGATTTATTAAATAAAAACGTAAAAATACTCCCTGTTTTCTTTAATGATACACTACGTGTATCAGCCATTACTATGTACTGCCTTAGTGGTCCTGCCATGTCATCAAATGGATATGTAATTTTCTATACCACGGTCCAAAAAAGGTGGGATATGGTTCCTAAGAACACAACATGTACAATATATTACAAGGTGTGTACTCCAAAATAAAATTTCCTTCTTACCTTTTTTCCAAAAAAAACATGAAAATTGGTTATTACCTGAAATGAAAATCCTGGTTCTTACAAACTTTCCCCCTAAAAAAAATTCATCATCAAATTTTCCTAATAAAGAAGTGAAGCAAAATTTATGAAATGCTCTGGCCACTATGATCACACATCAGTCTCCCTCTCCCAAGTATTGTCATGTAATCACCTATTTTGTCATAGCACCTGTACTAGAGGAACATATCAACAAAAAAGAACATTCACGCATCGATTAATAACTCGGATATGATGCTCCAAGAACAAGGCTTCCACCAATAACTCATCCTCCTTAGGTCAAAAAATCTGAGATGAGTATATGAAGTAATGAAGTAGCTGAGAAATGTGGAAGACGTCATGCATTTCCCGATAACTTTGAGGTAACTGCAAGTAATTGGTAATCGACATGACATTCTCCACAACCTCAAATGGACTGATGTATCTAGGTGAAATCTCCTATTTTCTCCTAAAACTTTTGTTTCCAAACCACAGTGTGAAACATGAGAAACCCTAATCACTGACCTTGAACTCAATAGGTCATATTTGTAAATCGGTATAAGAATTTTGTCATCACTGTGCAATAGATATCATTTACTGAATCACTTCCACCTGCTCTTGGGTCTCATAGAAAAGATGAGGTCCCAACATAGATGCCTTTTCTACCTTCATCCATTATAGGGGTGATCTTCATGGCCTACTATACAATGTCTTATAAGGTTCCATCATAATAGTTTCCTAGAAACTGTTATTGTAGGAAAACTCCACCAGATGTGTGTTATTATCCCAAGAACCTCTAAAATCTTGGACACATGCCGGAAGCATGTCTTCCAACACCAGAATAGTGTTCCCTGACAGGGAATCTATCTAGGGATGGTAGGTTTTACTGTGAAGTACATGTGTACTTAATGCCCTCTATAGTCATTTCCAGGCATGAGAAGTAAACTAGGAATCCCTGTCTGAAACAATAGAGTACATAACCCCATGAAAATGTAAAATATTTACAATGAACAAACATTCAGGTTTTTCAACACTGATCATGTCCTTAATATATAAAAGAGTGAATCATTAATGATTATATACATAACAACCCAAACAAAATCATTCCCTCGAGGAGATCTTGGTAACACTGTCACGATAATCATCTCGACATAATTCCACTTCCACTTATAAAAGGTTAACTATAGTAAATGCCCTGCCCATTGCTGATGCTATACCTTCACCTGTGGATAGGTGGGAAATATCATTAAAATAATGATGTATCCCTCTTCATACGTAGACTCCAATACTAAAGGTGTTGATCTCGATACATATCGGTGACCCCATGATGAACTTCCCAAATTGAAGAATGAACATCCCACATCTACTCCTCATGTATGTCTGTTGAAAACCATATATTCCTAAGAAAATATAAGGTCACATCCTCGCCTATGGTCCATCTAATAGTAGGTTCCTCTCCTTACACACTATTTCATATGACTAAGCATTCTGAATATGATAGTTTCCTCATTTATACTCAATCATGTATAGTACAGGTAATTAAAATAAAAAAATGAAATGTCAGCCCATGTATGTCATTTACCTCCAAATTCATCTCATAGAATAGAGACATAAGCCACAACTCACTGCTGGCATCTTGAACTTCCTGTATCAGAATCATCATTCTCAATGCATCAGCTACTTTGTTTCCTTTCCCTAGCTTGTAGGAATGCTCAATGTAAATATACTAAAGGTAACAAACCCACCTTTATTGTGTAAAATTTAGTTCACAATGAGTAAATATGTACTTGATACATTTTTTGGTAAGTGAACACAAAAAAATGTTCTACCAAACTATAATGTCTCCATAAATAAAAAGTAATCACAACTACAGACAACTAGAGATTGTGTGTAGGATAATTTTTCTCATGTGGCCTTATTTATTGAGACCCATATGAAACGACTCCCTCCCACTGAATATGAAATTTCCCTAGACCGATACCTTATGAATAAATATAAACAATGTAGACCTTTTCTGGATCTGGAACAACTAGTATCGGCACTGATGTTAACCTGTCTTTCAGCTACGTAATGGAACAATCGCAAGAATCAATCTATGTGTACTTCGTCCCATTCTTCGTTAGGCCCGTAAGTGGAACTTCTATGCATGAAAAGCCATGTATAAAGCATGTGTAGAAACAATCAATCCCCAAAAATCATTTTAACTCATTGATGTTCTTCAGAAGATCCTTGGAATCTAATGGTCTCACATTCATTAGGTATACTGATACTCCTATATCTGAGATAACAAGACCCAATAAGTGAATCTGGTCAATCCAAAAGTGGATTTTTGAGATATTAGAATATAACTATTGCTCTATAAGTGTACTCAATACAATTTCATAATGGATTCCATGGTCATGTCGAATGTGAGAGTAATCCCAGATAACATCCATTAGAACAACCACAACTGAGTCCAAGTATGGATGAAACACTCGGTTCATCAGTTCCATGAAATATACTAGCACGTTCGTGAGACCGAATGACATAAAAACATACCCTTATAGACATTTCCTAATCTGAAAGGATATTAAAAATATATCAAATCTTTTAACGTGAAACTATTGAAAATGAGATCTCAATTCAATCTTTGATAACACCTAGGATCCTCGAAGCTGATCAAATATATATTCAATCCTCGGAATGGGATATCATTTCTTGATTGTCAACTGGTTATGCTTCTGATAATCCATGTTATGTTTGAAGGTATCATCCACCTTCTTTGAAAACCAAACAGGAGAACCCAAAAGAGCAGTACTAGGTCAGATAAAACCCTTTTCCTTCACCTCCTCTAACTGTTTCTTCAGGTCCTATAAATCTAGTGTAGTAATCCTATAAGGAGGAATGGACATTGGTGTTTCCCATGGAAAATGATAAATAAAAAATCATACCTATTTCTCAAGAGGAATAAATAAAAGTCTTCGAGAAATACATCCATGAAATGAACCACCACTAGAGGAAAATTCTTCTTGGAAGTCTTCTGGTCATTATGATATAGACAAGAAATCTGGGTTGTAACACCTCTCAACCTATGATGCTTGGGTCTAACTCTATTCTCTTTCACATCCCTTTCATCCTTATATAGAAAAAACCAACCAATGGTGATTTGAAACTCACCCAATGATGAAATAAATCGACACAATCTAGTAAGAGAACTAACAACTCCATTCCAATAATGACGTCATAGACCATCATCTATACGACAAAACCGACCAATAAGAAGTGACACCCACCAACCTCAAGAGGCACTCCTTGAATTGACGTAGAATAGACATTAGAATTTGAATCAGAGTATCAAACATCCTGATATTAATAGAGGTGATGATACATATCCCAAGGAACTCCATAATAGGCATAGAGATAAAGCTCTAGGAAGCCCCTGTATCAAAGGTAAGAGAAGCTAAAACTAAGGCAAAGAATATCACACCTCTAACTATGGAGGGTTCGGGATCCTTCTTCTGATGGGTCTACTCTAGTGAAAAATATTTACATTCTCTGTGGCTATGTGAAGATTTTTGGGATCCCTGAGCTAATCCACCCTATGACTATTGATATCCTTGTGTCTTACCACTATTTCCATGAACACCACCTCGGCCTAAAATACATAAATAACTCCAGCCCCCATTCTGATGTGGAAACAGTGGTCCTTCACTGGTATATGAAATCAAAAATGATCCTCCCTCACTAGCTGCTAGATAGAAGGAGTTGAAATATTCTATAGATGGCCCATCTATACACATGATCAGCACTCAACTGGTTCTTCCTGGAACTGAGTATTCTTATTTATACCCTTCTTGAACAGCCAACACTCCACCTCACTACCTGATGGGAAATCCTACCTACTCGGTTCTCCATACGTAGAAGCCATTTGAACAGTTCCTATATCTGTTAGAAGAGTACGAACTCTGGATGTTGAACCATACTGACCCATATATCTAGTATAGCTCAGGTTGTGCTCATTGATCATCGCCTAGTTGACTATACAAGATTTAGAGGTTAACCAAATGATGTTAACCAAGAGACAGATATAATATTGGATCCCATCCTCAAACATCCCATACAGAAATAAATCATCCAACCTAGAATGGGTGTGAAGCCTAACAACACTTTGAAGCAAGAATAATACTCCATGGATGAGAGTGTACCCTACTCAAAACTCATAAACATTATGTCATGGTCATCTCTCAAGGAAATCATGTAGAAGTCGTCATAGAAGGTTCGTTGGAACTCATATCAAGCCCTAAAACACTTGTTTATCGACAATGACATCACATCCCACAATCACATGATGTGATCCCTAGGCATGTAAGTAGCAAGATTCACCCTACTCTTAGGAGGTTTCTCGACATGCTTGAAGATAGATAGCATGGTTTCTAACCATGATCCTTCTACCTAAGGTCCTCCATCCCCTGAGAATGTGGGAGTATGATGGTGCTAAAAAACCCATGTCAACACTTCCATAGACAAGGTAGGATGCGGTGCTCCATGTATTGTCTATATCATCCTCATAAAGCATTAATATAACTGTGTCTCAATACCTATGTCTCGAATAATAGCTAGTGCCAAGACAGGAATGATGGGTGGGTCATCTTGTAGACCCTGATTTATAGTTTCTGGTGTCTAGTCATCACACCAATCCTGGTGTAAAAATGAAGGATGTCTAAGTGGAATGGTTCCCATGGACAATCACACACTATATTTCATGATTATCAAGGATGAAAATATATATGTTCATGGAGAGAGAATGAGAAGGAATACATCACATTTAACAAAATTAGGGTTACACAACGTGTATACCATCCACATAGCGTGTTCCCACGAGTAATCTTGTTTGAATATTTTAGGATTTTTGGGTCCATGTTGCTTTTTAGGAATACCTCATGGCCCATGAAGCATACCTTGTTCCCATTACATTCCTGATATGATTGAATTATTAGACTTTTTCTACTTTTTAAAAGCATGTGATATGCATTGGAATTGTTTATACATGTAGGGATTATTGTTACATTGGGATTTATAATATCATTTTTGCACAGGGTTGTGAGAACCTGGGGGTAGTTATACCACAAGGGGAATTGACGTTGAGTGCTTCCACAGAGTGTCTATTATATTGCACACTATGAGACCACTGGGGGGATTTATGTTCAGTGCTCCCTCTGAGTGTATATAGTTTATGTTACGAGACAACAAGGGGATTTTAAATTGAGTGCTACACTAGATATTCAATAGTTTTTTAGTAAAGAAAATTGGGGGAATTGATGGGGAGTTCTTCCTTAGAGTGTCTTTTCATTCTTATTTTAATACTCTTTAGAGTGTCTCTTCCTTCTTATTTCAATACTAAGCTAGAGGGGCTAGACTATGTGAGCTACCCAAACGGTTAATGTAAACACTAAATGGTTGTGGCATGGCTTCCAAGACAAATCATAGGCTTCTATTTGGTCTTATTAGGTAGTCTTATTGGATACATTTTGTGACATTTTATTAAATTATGATCATTAAATGAAAAATGGAAACTGTTGGATTTGTTTACTTTCGGGAACTCCAAGTTTCTTTGCGGAGTTTTTATTATTTCTTTTTATATATATACTAAATGATAGTTAGGCACATATATTCTGGTGGTTTCCTATTGGGATACATATAATGCCCTGTATGGGTAATTCTATTGGATCCAAAATGATTATCTGGTTATAGGTATAGATAAGGGAAAGAATCCTTCTTCACCAGGTACTTGATTGTTGTGGAGATCTAGAGTATGGGAGCAAGATGAGGCTTGTGATTCTACTGGATTTTACTTTTTTTCTTCTTTACATTGGTTTAGTACTATATTTATAGCATCCTAATTTGTTCGGATGATTTCATAAATATATTTGACAAGCATAATTTATATATTTTCTCCAGTTTATTATTCACTTCAGTCTTCTGATGTTCTCTTGTTGTAGGTATTACTACTTATATTACATTTTATTGTTTGTTATTAGGGTTTTTATACTATCCCAATGATGGAATAGTTTACCCACTATCACACCCAAGTCCATCACTGCAAATCACCAACCTTTTACATTCGTGGAAATATGCTAGAAGCCATGTGACCAACAGGGTACTGGGTACCGTTGGCTGGCAGAAGAAACTGGGATATTACAAAGTGGTATCAGAGCCATATTTTTTCTTTTTGTTGTTAATATTTGGAGCCCATAAACTTGGATAAGAAGTAATGTGTAGTTGTCAAAATTTAGTTCTTAGATGTTGATAACCCATGTATAGGGAAAAGCAAATTTACCTCGACTATTTAAATTTTTCATGGTTTGAAACCTTTATAGTCGACATGATATCATCATTAGTTGACTCACATGATTTGTGTTATTACCATTGATATTATTGAGGTTCTATTTATAATGAAACCGGATGAGACAAGGGTATCCCATCTCAGGCATCATATAACAACATGATATTGATCACTTGATACACATTCCTCTCATTCCATTTAGGGTGCACTATAAATTTCATGTTGATGCTATATATGTTGTGCTAGATATGAATGTTGTTGTGATAGTTGTCATGATAGAATGCCTTCTATTTTGGTTTGGGTATTAGAATATTTAATGTATCATTTGGATGGATGCCCGAATATAGTCCCTACGGTGTTATGGTCCCCCTTGAATCAGAATCTATTAGATTATATTGAACTTTAACATAATTCTATTATTATATGACATAAATATGTTTCCAAACATTGATTTGCAGAGATTATAGGCTCCAAAATTCAGAATCTGGCACATTAATGATTGATTCAGTGTTTTATGGGGGTTGAGAGTAGTTTTTGAGGCTTACTATCTGAAAAAACCAAGAATACACTGCATTTGATGAATAATACATGCCATTTATCCTTCTGTTGGGGAAAAAGTTTTCTAATGTATATGTTAGGTACAATATCTACACATAATGTAGTTCATATCGATGTGACTAACTATGTGAGAAGAGATATGAGGTTGGGAAATGTTTGGTGATATACATTGAGTACATAGAGTACACGCAGTGTGGTAAGAACAGTGTATCCAGCCATGTGACCAATAACATAGGTGGATGAAACATAGGTTGTACACGCTGTGTGACATTCATTCACACCATGTAGATTCAATCGTGTCACCAATCGTGTGACTAATGACATAGCTAGTTATAACATAAGAGTTACACACCATTTCTAGGGTTAAAACAATGTGTAGAGTTTCCTAGGAAGGAGATGGGTTTTTAGCTGTGTAGATGAACTCAGATAGGTGGAAATGATTCAAGTACAAATTATAGCTTAAGGAAAACACATCGTGGGTATGGGAGTTACATGACCATGTTTGGTAGAGGAACACACCATGTTAAAAAACAAAGGGAACATGCTGTGTGGAGAGTATGCACACCATGTAACCCTATTTTTTAAAACATGATGTCTTACTTCTTCTATTCCCTTCATGAACATATATTTTTTATTACCTGCTAATATTGAAATATGGAGTGAACTTGACAATTCATAGTCCTTCCACTGTGACGTCCTCCAGTTGTACACCAGGTTCAGGGTGATGACCAGACACCAAAAACAGCAAATCACGGACTAACAGCCGACCCTCCAGTCGGTCATGTCATGGAACAAGCTATTATACCACACACTGGTGCTGAGACACAATTACCTGGAGGATTTAAGAGGATGTATAATCCCTTAAAGGGAGCATCGCATCCTTCTGTTGGGCGGAGAAGTGATGGCAAGAGGGGGGGGTGAATTGCCTTTTAAAAAATAATTAACAATTTAAAACAATTATCAAAGTGCAGTGGAAATAAAATAGGCAAGACACAAAATTGATAACGAAGTTCGGCTTAAACCCAAGCCTACGTCTCCGCTCCCAACTCAACCGTTGAGAGATTTACTACCGCTTGCTTTTTAATGGTTTTAGCAAGAAACCCACTAGACTTTAAGGTTAGTCTAGAACCTATTATAGCTTGCTTTTAATGGTTGAGCAAGAACCCACTTGCTTTTAATGGTTGAGCAATAACCCACTAGCCTTATTACAGGTGAAGGCTAGCTCACCTTTGATTGAATCCTTTTAAAAGGGAAGGCTTGACAAACCTCTTCACACCTTGAAGGTGGTGTGAAAACCCAAAGAAGATAGGATGAGAGAAATGTGGGGTTTGTAGGCACAAACCCAAATTGAAGCTCAAAATAATAAAATAATGAAAAACCGTAATGGAGAGAAGCCTTGGGCGCCAAAGGATTGATGGAGTTGATGAAGAGGGCTCCCAAGATTCTTTGGTGGTGCTCCTTGGATGTGGAAGTGTGTTGGAGCAATTGAGGTTCCTTGGAGGAATCTGCCGGAGGTTTGCCAAAATGATGAAAAATGTTCCCGTGGGCTTCCGTATGGCTTGGTTAAGTTTCCGGGGCTTCCTAGTCCTTTATTTATAGAGGGGGAACCCTCAAATGGCCTTTGGGGGGGCTTCGGAGCCGTTAGATAGGCCTTCGGAGCCGTTGGGAGTCAAGTGGACAAGTCTGGTCAAAGCCCAACGGCTAGTTTGACTGGCTCCACCCGCTGACCGGTGCAGAGCCACCGGTTGGCCGCTGCTTTGAAAAAGGGAGAGGGCTCGGGCTCAGGCACCACCGGCTGGCCGGTGATGAGGCCACCGGTTGGCCGGTGCTGAGGCAGTAGCAAACACTATTCTATCTGGGTGCCACCGGCTGGCCGGTGGTGGGACACCGGTTGGCCGGTGGTCTAGACAGAAATGATGCCTTCTGTCCAGGCTCCATCGGCTGGCCGGTGGTCTTCCACCGGTTGGCCGGTGGACTGATTTTCAGTCCACTTTGGCTTTCTTGCTTTCTTGGCCCAATTCCTTGGCAACCTGAAATCATGCCTATCATCCAAAAACACTTAAAACAAGATTAGATAAATAAGAGAGTGATTGTGATCATGAAAATTAAACCATGAGGGGTACGAGAGGTACAAAAATCTCCCCCTATTTTGATGATCACAATCACCAAAACAAACAATGTAAAAATGAAATGAAAGGCATGATTTAAAGGATAAATGGGAAAGTAAAGCAAAGTATGAGAGAAAGATTTTTCCCCCAATCAACCAAGAATTTCTCCCCCTTTGTGATTATCAAAATAGCACGGGGCATAAAACTTGATTGAGGGAAGGTTGAAAAACAAGATAGAGATTTTAAACCAATTGAAATTTTTGAAATTTGAATTGAAAGATTTGAATTGAAAATTTGGAATTGAGAATTTTGAATTGAAAGTTTTGAATCGAAAAATTTGAATTGAGAATTTTGAATTGAATGTTTTGAATAGAAAATTTTGAAATGAAAGTTTTGAAAAAAAAGTTCAAAGGCTTAAACGATCCTAACTCCCCCTAAATAAAAACAACAAATCACCGGGGAGAGGATTTTAGAATCGAGACAAATTTTGGCCCGGAGAGACTCGCTAAAAGGGATTTTTCAATCCACACTTGTCTAGTGGCGGGTCTTTTCCTAAGAAATTCATCACTAAGGGAAATGGTTTTGGGCCTTCCATACCAGGCATTTTTGCAATCGCGCTCATAAATTAAGTACCCGGGTTTTTTGCAATAGTTACAAAATTTAAATTGGGAGCTCCCCCTTACAAAAATAGTTGGAGCATGGGAAGAGGAAGCTTGCTTGGAATAGACAATCCCTTGGGTGGTTCTAGATACGCATTGGGAACCTAGCAATTTGGTCAAATTTTGATCACCTTGGGTGAACTTGGCAAGAGATTCCCTTAAATCTTTGATAGTTGATTCCATGGAATCAACATCGGGAAGATTTTGGATTTTGAGGGACAACTCTTCCTTCTCTTTGAGAAGTTGTTCCTTTTCAGAAGAAAGTTTTTTGAAATTCTTTTTTAAAGCAACAAATTTGGAAGAAAGTTCGTGAAAACCTTCCTCCAATTGATCTCTTTCATATTAGAGATCCTCATAAGATAAATGATTGAAAGAATTTGAAGAACTAGAGGATGAGGAGTCTGAAGAGGTTACCTCATGAAATGCCATTAGGCATTTTTTACCGTTGTCACTTGAGGAGGAGGAGGAGGAGGATGTGGAGCTATCACCCCATGTGGCCTTGAATGCCTTCTTCTTTTCCTTTTGCATGGCCTTTTTCTTGTTGAGTGGACAATCAGCCTTGTAATGGCCTTTCTTGCCACACCCGTAACATGTTACCTCGGGCTCGGATTTTTCGTTGGGTTGAGCCTTGCGGGATTTCTTCTTTTTGTGCTTCTTCATGAATTTGTGCATCTTGCGGGCAATATTCTCCATTTCGGAATCGCCACTTGAAGAGGAAGATGATGAGGAGGAGGAGCTTTCTTCTTGTTGAACTTTGAAGGCGATGTTCTTTGGAAATTTGATCGGTTTGCCTTCCTTTTCAGCTTGCCTCCTCATGGTGATCTCATAGGTCATGAGGGATCCGATGAGCTCTTCGACCGGCATTTCTTTTAAATTTTTCGCGTCTTGAATTGTCGTCACCTTTGGTGCCGATGTGCTTGGTAGGATCCAAAGGATATTTTTGACCATCATTTCTGCAGAAACATCATCTCCAAGAGACTTTCTACCATTGAAAACGTCAGTAAAGCGAGTAAACATTTCAGAAATTAATTCATGTGGGTGCATGGTGAAAGACTCAAAATCTTGACGGAACATATCCAATCGAGTATCCTTGACTTTGTTGGTCCCCTCATGGGTAACCTCCAATAGTTTCCAGATTTCATGTGATGAGATGCATGTGGAAACTCGATTGAATTCATTATGATCAAGGACGCAATGAAGAGCGTTCATGGCTTTGCCATCAAGCTCGAAATTTTTAATATCGGCTTGGGTCCATTTGGATTCATCGGGAGAAGAAAGAGAATAACCATGCATGACAATTTTATAAATAGGATAACCTATACTTCTAAGAAAAGTAGTCATGCGGGTTTTCCAATAGGTATAGTCGGTTCCATCAAAGAATGGAGCACGACCCAAGGAATAGCCTTCGGGGGCGAAAGAAGTTGAAGCCATCAAAAAAGGATCTTGAATTTGAAACCGGTTAGGGTATTACTCAAATTTTGCCTCTGATACCAAATGTTGGGTGGAGAAGTGATGGCAAGAGGGGGGGGGGGTTAATTGCCTTTTAAAAAATAATTAACAATTTAAAACAATTATCAAAGTGCAGCGGAAATAAAATAGGCAAGACACAAAATTGATAACAGAGTTCGGCTTAAAACCAAGCCTACGTCTTCGCTCCCAACTCAACCGTTGAGAGATTTACTACTGCTTGCTTTTTAATGGTTTTAGGAAGAAACCCACTAGACTTTAAGGTTAGTCTAGAACCTATTACAGCTTGCTTTTAATGGTTGAGCAAGAACCCACTTTCTTTTAATATTTGAGCA
This sequence comes from Viscum album, assembly GCA_963277665.1. Lineage (NCBI taxonomy): Eukaryota > Viridiplantae > Streptophyta > Magnoliopsida > Santalales > Viscaceae > Viscum > Viscum album. The sequence goes on from OY728157.1 coordinate 1,801,504,366, forward strand.
AGAACCCACTAGCCTTCTTACAGGTGAAGGCTAGCTCACCTTTGATTCAAGCCTTTTAAAAGGGAAGGCTTGACTAACCTCTTCACACCTTGAAGGTGGTGTGAAAACCCAAAGAAGAGAGGATGAGAGAAATGAGGGGTTTGTAGGCACAAACCCAAATTGAAGCTCAAAATAATAAAATAATGAAAAACCGTAATGGGGAGAAGCCTTGGGCGCCAAAGGATTGATTGAGTTGATGAAGAGCTCTCCCAAGCTTCTTTGGTGGTGCTTCTTGGATGTGAAAGTGTGTTGGAGCAATTGAGGTTCCTTGGAGGAATCCACCGGAGGTTTGCCAAAATGATGAAAAATGTTCCCGTGGGCTTCCGTATGGCTTGGTTAAGTTTCCGGGGCTTCCTAGTCCTTTATTTATAGAGGGGGAACCTTCAAATGGCCTTTGGGGGGCTTCGGAGCCGTTGGAGAGGCCTTCGGAGCCGTTGGGAGTCAAGTGGACAAGTCTGGTCAAAGCCCAACAGCTAGTTTGACTGGCTCCACCGGCTGACCGGTGCAGAGCCACCGGTTGGCCGCTGCTTTGAAAAAGGGAGAGGGCTCGGGCTCAGGCACCACCGGCTGGCCGGTGATGAGGCCACCGGTTGGCCGATGCTGAGGCAGTAGCAAACACTATTCTGTCTGGGTGCCACCGGCTGGCCAGTGGTGGGACACCGGTTGGCTGGTGGTCTGAACAGAAATGATGCCTTCTGTCCAGGCTCCATCGGTTGGCCGGTGGTCTTCCACCGGTTGGCCGGTGGACTGATTTTCAGTCCAATTTGGCTTTCTTGCTTTCTTGGCCCAATTCCTTTGCAACCTGAAATCATGCCTATCATCCAAATACACTTAAAACAAGATTAGATAAATAAGAGAGTGATTGTGATCATGAAAATTAAACCACGAGGGGTACGAGAGGTACAACACCTTCCACATCTATGTAAGTGTTGACATGGATTTCTTCAATAGTAGCATCCTTACACTTTCACAGGGGATGGACGACCTTGGGTTGGAGATTCAATGTTAGAAACCATATTGTCTATCTTCGAGCATCTCGAGACGCCTCCAAAGAGGAGGGTGAATCTTTCTATTTACATGTTTTGGGATTCTTCCACGAGATGGTGGGATGTGATATCAGTGGAAAGATGCATGTGTTTTATGGCTTGGGTTGAGTTCAATTTAACATTATATGAAAAATTATACATGTAGATCTTTTTGGATGACCGATATATAGAGTTCATGAGTATGTAGTAGGGTAATATCTCAGTCATGGAGTATTCTTCTTGCTTCATAGAGCTACATTGCACCACACCCATTCTGAGGGGTGATGGGTAATTTTTTTGGCTACGAAGTTTGAGGGTAGTCTCCAACATAACATCTGATCCTAGGTGAACATCGTCTAGTTAAATTATATATCTTCTATATTCATCCATTTGATGATAAGTGAGAACAACTTGAAGTATTATAGAGCTATGGGTCAGGACATAACAACATCCATAGACGGTAATCATCTTACTCATAACAGGAAGCATTCCAAATGAGTCTACATATGAAGACCTGAGTTGGCATTATTTTCCACTAAGTAGTGAGGTGGTGTGCTATGAGTTTCGGAAGGAAAAACATAAGAATAATCAGTTCCTATGAGACCAAGTGAGTTCCAATATTGTGGTAATATGGGGCATCATTAGAATTATTGAAACTCATTCTCTCCAGCAGCTAGTGAGGTAGGATCGTTTTGACTAATAATACTGGAGAAGGACCACCAGTCCCACATCATACTGGGATCTGGAGTTCATCAGGTCATTTAGGCCGAGGAGTTGGTCATAGAAATAGTGGTAGGACATAGGTATTTCGATATCTATAGGGTATATGAGCTCAAGGATCTTAGAAATCATCACAGTGCCGCATAGCAGGTAAATATTTTGCACTGGAGTAGACCAAGCAGGAGAAGGATCACCGACTCTACAAAATTAGAGGTGCGATCATGGTTTCCGCGGATTTAGAATTTACTCATTTCAATATAGGGGATTCCAAGAGATTTATCTATGTTCCTTTTATGGAGTGTATTGGGATTTGTATCTTCACATGTACTAATATTAGGATGTTGGACACTCTGATAGGGACTAGAATGACTACTGTACATCAGAGCAAGGAGTGCCCCTTACGGTTGGTTGGTGTCACTTTTTATGGTACATGTTTTTCATAGAGATGATGGGATATGATGTCATTTATAGAATGGATAGGTTAGTTCCCATCTAGGATTGTATCGATTTCGATCATTGTAGGGTGAATTTAAGGTCATCATAGGGAGTTTTTCTCTACATAAGGTTGAATGGGATGTCCATTCAAGCAGAGTTGGACCCAAGCATCAAGGGTTGAGAGGTGTTACATCCCAGTTTTCTAGTCTATATCTTGATGACCAGGGGACTTCCAAGAAATATTTTCCACCAATGGTGGATCATTTTAGAGAGGTATTTCTATAAAAATTTTCATGTTTTCCTATTGAGAAATAGGTAATCTTTTCTAATGATCATGTTTGATGGAAAACATCTGTGTCTATTTGTCCTTATAAAATGGCTATATCAGAGTTAAAAGACCCAATAATAATTTAGAGGGGTTGTAGGAAATGGGTTTCATCTGACTCGGTACTTCTCTTGCGGGTTTACCAATTTTGTTTGCAATTAAGGAGGAAAATACCCATAGATATTGCATGGATTATCGGATGCGTAACTAGTTGGCGGTCAAGAACCGATTACACTTCCCAAGGATTGATGATATATTTGATCATCTTTGAATATCCTAGGTCTTGTCAAAGATTTAATTGAGATTCTTTTTTCATAAATTTTTCATTAGACCATCAGATATACCTCTTACAAACATTTGGAGTAGGTACAGTTTATACGATTTTGTGTTATGTTGTTCGGTCTCACGAATGCACTAGTATTTTTCATGGCACTGATGAATAGAGTGTTCCATCTATACTTGGCCTCCTATGTGGTTTCTCTTTGTGGATGATATCTTCATGTAATCACATAGTCAACACGACCATTCCATCAATCCTGAGATTGTTTTGAGTACACTGAGAGAGAAATATTTATATGCTAATATCTCAAAATTCAACTTTTGGATGAACCCGATTAACTTCTTGGGATAGGTTATATCAGAGATAGCAGTATTAGTAGACCAAAAGAATGTGAGACCAGTATATTTCTGGGAGAAACCGATTAATTTCATTGAGGTACTGTGTCTTTTGGGGCTATATGGTTACTACATATTTTTTATACGGGTATTTTCATGGTTAGTTGGGCCACTGACAGACCTGACAAAGAAGGGGGTGAAGTACATGTGGATTGATTCCTATGATTCCGCCATTCAGGAGATGAATGAAAGGTTAACATCAGTGACAATGCTCATTTTTTAGAGCTGGGAAAGTGCTACACTATTTAATGTGATTCATAAGGTGTCGTTCTTGGATAAGTACTTATTCAAGGGGAGGGAGTCATTGTGCATTGGTCTCAGCAATTAAAGCCACACGAGTGGAATTATCCTATGCACGATCATGAGTTTTCTGTATTTGGGCATGCTTTTAACTATTGGTGATAATACCATTTGGGAGATCATTTTGTGGTGTTCACTAATAACAAAAGATCCAAGTACATATTTAGTAATTGTGACCTGAATTTGAGACAAAAAATTTTGGTTGATTACCCTCAGTATTTTTACATTGATCATGCATACACACCATGGGAAGGAAACTCAGTGGCTGATGCGTTGAGCAGGGGGACTCAGATACAGGTAGCTCAAGAGGGTAGGAGTGAGTGGTATCTTATGGATATGTTCCCTGTGATGAATTTCGAGGTTCACAAAAGATAGGGGAAGATGTTTCATTATTCTGTATCTATTACATCTACTCTACATGATCGAGTATGAATGGGAAAATTATTATATTCAGAAGGCCTAATAATATGACATTGTCTGTATGGAGAGAATCTAAATCTTGGATGGACCATAGGCAACGATGTGATATTACATTTTTATGGACACATATTGATGTAAGCTGATAAAAGTGAGGAGATGATGTGGGGTATTCATTCCTCTGTTTTGGAAGTTCATCATGGTGTCACCAAGATGTATCGAGATCTACATCCTCAGTATTGGTGGTTGGGTATGAAGATGTATGCATCTCATTTTGTTATGATATGTCCCACCTATCCACATGTAAAGGTATATCATCAGTTACTGGAAGGGAATTTATTGAAGATACCCATTCCTGAGTGGATGTTGAATGATGTCATAATGGATTTTGTGATAGGGTTACTAAGATCTCCTCGAGGAAATGATGTGGTTTGGGTGGTTATTAATTGATGCACAAAGGATTAACACTTCATACCAATTAAATATACATTCAATGTTAATGAGATTGGAAGGTTGTAAAATCTAGAGATATTACATTTTCATGGGGTTATATACTCTATTGTTTGAGTTATGGATACCCAGTTTACATCTCATGTCTAGCATGGACTACAGAGGTCATTGGGTACAAAAGTACTGCTTAGTAAATCATACCATTCCTAGACAGATGGCATGTCCAAGCACGCAATACAGGTTTTGGAGGATATTCTTCAAGTATGCATCCTATATTTTTTAGGTTCTTTGGAGAATCACACACCTATGGTTGAGTTTTCCTACATTAATAGTTTTTACGAATTTTTCTGATTGAACCTTATGAGACCTTATATGGTAGGCCATGCTGATCGCCCCTATGTTGGATGAAGATATGAGAGGAAGCTACGGTGGGACCTCATCTTTTATAGGATACCACAGAGTAGGTGGATGGTATTCGGAAGAGGATGGATACTACACAGTCACGATAGAAGTGATATGATGATCGATGGAGGTAACCTATTTGAGTTCATGGTCAGATATCAGGGTATTCTATGTGTCACACAATTGTTGGGACATATAAGTATTCTGATCAAGGGAAAACATCACTTAGATACATTGGTCCACTGGGGATTTTAGAGAGAGTTAGGATGGTTTAATATTTGTTGTAGTTACCTTACAGTTACCGGGCAATACATGACGTCTTCCATGTTTCTCAGCTCTATCGTAACTTCTCAGATCCATCTCATGTTTTTTGACATGAGGATGTTGACTTAGAGGTGGAAACATTGTTCATGGATCATCCTATACAGCTTACTAATTGAAGCTTGACGATTCTCTATGGCCAATCAATTCATCTAGTATAGGATCTATGGCAACATAGGTGAGTACTGGACAAGTCATGGTAGATGGAGACAGATGTGCAATCACAGTGTCTAGAGTTGTTCAGGGAATCTTCTTTTCCACCTTTTTAGGTAAATCCATGGATGATTTTTCATTATAGTGGATTTTTGTATGAACCTGATTTTTTTTCAGGTACAGATCCTTTTTCATGTTTTTTTACGGAAAAGGGAAGAAGGTATTTTTTTGGAGTACACATCATGTACTTTCTTGTACACATCATATACTTAGGATCCATATCCAAAACGTGTTAAGACCATGGTATAGACACATACACAGCCATGTGATGACTTGGAATGGCTGATTAAGGCAGTACCCATTGATGGTTGATACATGTCGTGTCTCTTTAAATAACACTCCATGTATTTTAGTTTTTATGTATAATAAATTGGAATGAGGTCACATCTAATCCCCAGAAACGTCTTCTCCTTACCATGTCTCATCGAAGAGCATCTACGAGTGAATTTTATTCTCTAATCCACTGATCCATCATCCATTTTCATAATCAAACTCTGTTTAGTGCGTTGCAATCCCAGTAGTGATTTAATTCTTCTTTAAGTGCATCTCATATTTATTTCTTGTCTCTCTTGAGTTATTGAATAATGAATATTTTTTTAGATCTATGATGTTCTAGATCGATTAAAAGGAGGAGGTTCAACTATACCAATTGCAGAAAATTGGAGTAGGTGGTTTGTTTCCCTTCTTTGTTTGTATTTGAGTTTTACAAGCCAAAGTTTCTATTACCCTTGTTTTGGGTATTTTTGGTTAAGGAAAATGAAAACTATTTTAACAACCATATAATGATTTATTATTTTAGTGTTGGTTAATGTGATATCATGTGAAATTAAACATTTATGGAATACTCCATCGATATCCTTGTTTGAATATGTTTGGTCTCTTTAGTCCAAGTTGCCTATGACACATACATTGTTTCCTATGAGGCATACATTGTTTCCTTTACTTTCTTGAAAGGATTGAACATTTTGACTTTTAAATAATGTTAAATTCCTGTGATATGCATTGAAATTTTTTATCCAGGTAGTATTTTAGATTACTTTGGGATTCCTAATATCATTCATGCACAATTAAATAGCATTGGGCTGTGACAATCTGGTGTTGATAGACCACCTGGAATATTGTTGTTGAGTGTTTCCTTAAAGTGTCTATTATATTTCACACTATGATACAACAAGGGGGATTCATGGTGAGTGGTCCCTTAGAGTGCCTATTGATAACATTACAAGACCACATGGGTAATTGATGTTGTGTGCTTCCCCAGAGTGTCTATTGTTATTTAGAAAATACCATAGTGGAAATTAACAGTGAGTGATTCTTTATATTGTATTTACCTTTTTATATAATTACAAAGATATAGTGGTTAGATTGTGTGAGCTGCAGAGAGGGATAATATAAATATTGAATGGTTATGATGAGTCTACCAAGAGAATGCCAAATCAAGGATTCGGTTCTATTAGGAGTCTTTTAAGATACCTGTTATGAAATTTGATTAAATGATAAACATTAAATGCTAAAGAGAAATTGTAGGATTTGGATGCTTTTGGGTATTCATAGTTTCTTTGCTGCATTTTCATTATTATTTGTGTCATATACTCACTGATAGTTAGGCATAGATATTTTGGTGGTTTGCTACAGTGATACGTCTCACAACATATTGGGATCATGATTTGGGAGCCCAACAGATATATGGTCGTGAGTGTAGATAATGGAAAGCACCCTTCATTATAAAGGACTTGATTGATTTAGAGCCGGAGAGAATGGGACCATGCTATGGCTTGAGCTGTTTTTGGAGTTTACAATTTTTTTCTTGTGTATTTTGGATTATTACTATATTTATGGAATCGTGACTTGTTTGGCTACCTTTTTTGTCAAATGTGACATGAATCATTTATATATGTTCTCTAGTATATTATTTACTTCTGTCTTAAACTGTTTTCATTTTTTTTGGTTTTACTATTTATTATTTTTTATTGTACTATGAATACTTTAACAATGAGGGTATACATTCCCCAGTATCACACTAGGCCATCATTACTCGTCGAAATCCTCCAGCTTTCTGGGAAATGCACTTGAGGCCATTAACCAAATGAGTACTGGGAACTGTTTGGTGGAACCTAGAACCATGACATTTTAATACTCTAATATAAAAATTAATTACGGGAAGGATGGGTACATATATATGTTTATAAACATTTATAAATACAACAAATATTCCCATCTATCTATTCTACCAAATTTCAAGACTCAAGTGCATCAATTAAAGTCAATCACACGATTTGCATATGGCAGGACTCCCTTCACATAAATCGATCTTCAGAAAAACCTATTTCTTGAGCCTCTCTACTTTAATCACATGATCAATTTAATCTTTGGTTCTCTATCTAGCTTTATTATGAGACTCCATCCACAAAGGAAATGCATCATTTACACTATATCATGCATTATCTGTTTCAACTAACATGGTCATGTGATTTATTCATCCATACATGATTCAACATAACATTATCACTTGAAAATTATTTTCTTTTATGATCTTGGGATCCTTATAGGTTTATGAGAACATGTTATTTGAAATTATTTCTATAAAAACCTCTTCCTTTCTATAGATTTTAATCACAAAATTTTATAAACATTTGGAAAACAATTCGGTATTCTCCAAAATAATCTATGAAAAGATTTTGAATTATTATTCTAATCATCGTCCACCATATACAATCAACATTATGATTACAAATAAAACAAATATAAAAACACAACTCATTTCCTCCAACTCAGGGTACCATGGATCCAGTAAACTACAAATCAACTCAAAACATTATCCATGTGTAGTCATTCCCCTGATACATTAGTCTATTATTTTTTCTCACTTTATTGGTTCTACATTCCTTTAAATATGTAATTATAAAAAACAACCTTATTAAAGGAAAATTAAATACACACATTATCTATCCATCATTGTTTAAGGAAAAATCCAAACTACTAGGTCTTCAAAATGGATTATTTCACTACCATTCTCAATGGATTTTTAATTTTTTTATATTTGTTTTATAATCACCATAACATGGGGTTAGAAGAATGGATGTAAGGACCTGAACCCCAGATCCCCTTGAAGATCAACCATGGAATATAGGTTCTATCTTAATTATTTTTAACGTACTTTTAATTAACCAATCAAAATGAAGAAACCACAAAATCATGTTATAAAACATATACATCTCATAAAATAGGAATATCACACTTCCATTTTTTCCACAATGAATGAAGCATAAATATACATGTTTTCATTCTATCTAACATGAAAATCACTACAATATGGTAAAATCCTAACTGAATATTACTTCATTAAGAATAGAAAATTTTATTGGATTAATGAAAAATGATTGGAAAATCATTTTGGGTTAAGTAGTATTATTTGTTTGTTGTTTTTTAATTAAAAATATAGTTCAAAAATCCATATGTGATGTTCCGTTATGGTTGTTGACAAGGTGCATTGAAAACTCTTTTAGAAGGTAGAGGCTTATATGATTTTGAAGTATTTATACAATGATATAGCATGAAAATAACAATGAATGATGAAAATTATAGTTTTAAAGATCTGGAAGGAGATTATGAAGTTGCATCTATAAGGTGGATATTATTTATTCTATTTATAAAATTATTACAAACCAAAATTCATAAGAAGTGGAATTTTCCTTTTTAATCAAATTAATTATTTTAAAACATGGTTAAAAGACTCTCGAATAGATGAATGTGTTTAAGAATTTGGGTGTGAATATTTGGGAAAACATCATCCTAATATAAAAAATTCTTGTGTGTAGTAATTTGATTTTAGTTTTTAGAAATTTTGATTTTAGAGACACATGAAAAGATGTGTAAACCATTGAAATAAGGATAGATGTTTCATGAAACTAGTGAGTTGTGTGATAAAAAAGATATCAAATCATTGAGTTTTTTTGTGTCAATAATGTTTCAACTAATTTTATTGACAAATAAATTAGATTCATGAACGGTAGGACACATCTAAAAATAGTTTTCCTACACCCTAATTTGGAGAATCTAACTCACAGAGAATATCCAGGCTCAGAAATTGAGTAAGAGATGAGTGAGGGTATTTCATGTGTGAACAAGTTCTGTAAAACATCAAATAAAAAAATAAAAAGTACTTTTTTCTATAAGATAATGAGTGGTAATGGAAAACATTATTGTAAAAATGTTTAGAGTTTAGTAAAAAACAAAATTAGTGTGATATTATTATTTTATCCAATAAATTGAAATGTTATGTTATTATTGTAGACATTATGGAAATGTTTTGAAATGGTTGGTAGAAATTGAATTTTGTATAAACTAGAAGGACTTTCATACAAATTATTTGGTAAGATGATATTCCTAAATTGGATGATATATGAGCTTACTTAAACACAAATGTGGTGTAAAAATTATTTATTCATGTAATCTATGGAGGAATTTTTTTTATTATAGACAACAACATTTGGTAAAGAGTTTAGTGAGATTCTTATCTGTAAAAGGTAGTGTAAAGAAGATGGATAGTGAGTTCTCATTGAACAATATAATTTCATTTAAATATTATTTATATTGTACATCATCAAATTTCATTTCTATTTTCAGTTTTGTCAATGAAAAACCGTATCAAATTATCATAACTTCTGCTCGTTTTCATTAATGGTCATAGATTCTCTAGGAAATATGAAGAATTTATTTTGTTTGTTATTGATGTATGATCAAAAAGTGGATTGTATCAATATTTCCTACGATTATTAAAATCCAAAAAAATAATATTAAACATATTGTGAAAAATACATTGATGATTATATCAACCCAACACAATGGATCCCATCCCAGCATGGAACTATTCCATGAGGACTACCAAAATGAATTTTAAAACTCCTCTAATAATATATAGATACTAAACCTATATCTACCTAATCCTGAAACCCGTCAAAATGGATCTCCAAAAATAAAAAAATCATTTTAAATATTGAGTCACCTAAAAATAATAAACTCACTAAAAAACTAAATATCACACCCTTGTTTCACTATTCATTAGATAAAAAATACCCCATTGACTGCAGACCTAATACATCCTCCACCATGGAATCTAGATTTTGAAATTTAGACCATATAGATTAAAAATGAACCTCTTGCCTATGAAACACATTCAAAATTCCTCTTAATGCATTCAAATTAGTGGAAAAGGAAAAATTATGGTTTGAAAAACATGTACTACAACATTGGATATACTTCATGATATATTACCTTAACGACTATATAATTGACTTGATTAACTTACCATGTATGTTTGAAACTCATTTTTCATTTATTCTTATTTTTTTATAGTGTTGAGATATTAGTAATTTTAAATCAATGAAATTAAGATATATTATTTATGTATTTGTTTTTTGTGGAATAGATGTTTGATTATATAAGTACACAGTTCTCTTTCTCACACACAACTCTTGGTTAGAGGTAGACTAGTTGAAGTGGTTTTTTAAAACCTGAGATATGATTTCCATTAAAGCATAATCTATAGAACATGTGAAATATGTGATGTGTAATTCTATATATGAATATTTTATTTTAATTTATCATTACATTATGTTACTATATATCTTATTATAGTATTTATTGAGGTAAACCACTAAGAGAGCATCACTATATATGGATACTTCCAATATATATGGTGGTTGTGCTAAAAAATGAATGAATTAATATCTAAATGTTATATAGTATTATGAAATTAACCCCTCGCTTTAGTAATATTAATGGATACATAATGTATTTTTCTGTAATCACATACTGTTTGAAAACATTTTAGGATTGTTTTAAGATTCAAATCATGATTTATTCATAAAACAACGATTTCTCCATAAATTAACAAAATTTAATTATAATTCATCCTAAATTATTTTTCATCAAAATCACATATCCTCAAGAGTATTTCCGTGAATTCCAGAGGCTTTGGAATAGAAATGATGGCCTTGGGTGTGGTAGTGGTGAATCTATTCCCTCATTGGAAGAGTATGCACAGCTAAATAATAGATAATAAATCATAACCAATGTAGTAATACCAAACAACAAGAAAATAGTGGAATATTTAATTAAATAATCAACTGAAGCACATATAAAAATTATGCACATGACATATGTCTAGGAAACCATCCAAACAAGTCATGATGCTAGAAATATAGTACTAAACCAAAATAAATAATAATATAAGTAAAATCTAGCAGAATCAGTAGCCTCATCTGTGTCTCATACTCTCTATCTCCACAACAATCAAGTACATGGTGACGAAGGGTGCTTTCCCTTATATATACATGCAACCATATAATATTTTTTGGATCAAAATAATTACCCAAATAGGGTGTGAGACATATCCTAGTAGGAATACACCATAATATTAGTGCCTAACTATCAATGATTATATATAGTACGAATCTATGCTTGTGATTTTACTTGGCAGAAATGTCACAACCATTCAATATTTACATTAACTCACCTGGTAGATCACATAGTCTAACCCCTCTAACTGAGTAACAAATTAAAAATGCAAAGACACTATAAGGAAGAACTACCCATAAATTTCTTCCATAGTTTTCCTTGAATAATGACAGTCTCAATGGGGAATCACTCAAATTAAATTACCCCTATGATCTTATAAAATAAACTACACACACTAGAAGATAGTACTTACTATCAATCCCCCCCATGGTCTCATAGTGTGAAATATAATAAACACTCTGAGGAAGCACACAACGTCAATTCCCCATATAGTCTAACTAAAATTAGTTCTCATATCTCTATGAAATAAAATCAAGTATAAATGATATTAAGAATCCCAATGTAATATCAACTACTACAAGGTTAAACAATTATAATTCATATCAAATCATTTAATAAGAAATTTTTTTCATAAAATTCAATCCTATCATGAAATGAAAGAAAACAAGGTATTCCTCAAAGGCCAAATGGTATGTCTCCTAGGAAACACAGACCAAACATCCCTAAATTATTCAAACAAGGGTACTTATGGGGGTGTCCCAAAAACGTGAAATTTAACCTGATATCACATCAACCAACCCTAAAATCAGAATTCAGTCAATGGTAGATATAACATGGTTCAATTTCTATAACCTGATATACAGAAAACATTGTAAATATACACATTGGAATATAAAACTCAAAGGGAAACAACGAAAGGAAACACAATACCCACATCGACATTGTATGATCGATATAGTTGAACCTCATCCATTTAATAAAATAAGAACACCATAGATCTAAAAAAATGTAAAAACATTCAACCATGAAAAACACGAGAAAGAAGAAATCCGGAGGAGAGGCTCTATATAAAGTAAGAACCCATCAATAGGATTTCAAGGCACCCACAAGAGTTTTATTAGAAGGATGAATGATGGATCAATGGCTTGGAAAAGAACCATTTTTGTCGGCTACTCCTAGACGATGTGAGGTTAGAAGAAGATATATTTGGTTATTATACATGACCCCGAGCCAATTTATTATCTAAAAAATAAAAATACATAGCATGTTATTTAAGGATAGATGGTGTGAATCGGGCTTTATTTGGTCCCACATTAAACGAACAGGCCATGTCATCAAACGGTCGTGTATGGTGTCGTAACATGATCCAAAAAAGGTCTAGATGTGTTTCCCAAGTACATGGTATGTAAAATAAAGTACATGATTTATTCTAAAAAAATTAATTTCTTTCTTCCATTTTTCCCAAAAAATACTTGAAATATGATCCATACTTGAAAAGAAGATTTAGGATCTTAAAAGTTTTAAGTTATTTAACAGATCTAAGAGTGATTAAATTTTTTGTTTGTGTGTGTTAGCAATGATATTAGTATTACATGTATGGGTTTCTATCAATTAGTTACCTAGTATAAGAAACTATAAAGAGTTACATAATTAATGACATGTGGCCAGAGACCTGAAACTTGATTCATAGGAATGTATTTAATAGTTCTCCTCACTATACAAGGATTATTTATATTATGTCTTGTAAAGAAGATGTGTGCCACTAGTCGTGAAAAAATGCTCCCACAATCTTGGTTAAATGCTAGTATTATTTCATAGGAGTTACTCACCCAGAGTTATGAATGTAGCATTACCATAATGTAGTTTTTCAATTTGATTATAATTTTTTAGTTTCTCCAAAAATAGTTCTTATAAATTCATATAGAAATATGTAGATGTGGTAGAAAACATAATTATTATACATTTGTATTCAGTGAATGTAACATTCAAATGACTATAATACATGTAAAATGATGTAAGAAGGGTGTCCTGTTATTCAAAGATAAAACATAACATTTAAAATTTATTGATTAACGACATAATGTATTTAAATGAACTATTTCCTTCACATAAATATATGTTTAGAGGTGAGGAAGATTTATTGACCTATGTACAAGGAGTGTTTGAACCCTAAAAAATGAAAAGATAGCATTAAATAGAAATAATGTAAATTTAAGAAATATATAATCCATGAAAACATTTGAATCATGGTCTATTTTTTCACATTTGAACATTTTTGGTGTATTATCGTTTGACAAAACCCTTTATGGTGAAACAAGTAAAATTTATTATGTTATGTGTTTACTGATTACATTTTTTTATAATTTTGAATATAAATTTTAATCATGTAGCCTTAATGAGGCCCTACCACCATGAGGACATGATTAATTATTTAAAAGTATAAATTAGACACTCTAACCCACCCACCCCACTAAAATTGTATTTGGGCTCTTTAAGTTGTATCCAAGAACTGGTTATAGAATTAAAACATTACATCAGTAGTATTTTTCTATGAATAAATCTATTAATGATTTCGGTGTTCCAATTTTTAATGTAATAAAAATTGAGATCATGAAAAATGGAAAAGAATCTCACAGAAAATCTCATAGTATCGAATTTCCCATTGCTACAATTAATTGTATTCAAATCAATGACATGGAATGCTTTTCTATGACCGATGATGATGGGAAATTACTTGATGTAAATAATAAAGTTTTTAATTATATTACTAGGGTTGTAATAAATAATATATATTATAATATTTTATGCATCACCACTATTAAAGATGTGTGAATGGAACTGGTGAATATATATGAATGGTATCGAATGGTTAATGAGGTTATGATTCCAGTGTTTTACAATAGATTTGATGATCAAATATTTATCTTGATGAATATAAAAAATGATTCCGCAACTAAATATTGGTTATTTTGTGTTATTTGAGGACTCTAATAGGATATAAAAGATATTGAAATTAATAAGAGGATCATTCATTTTATATCACTTATATATATACCAAAATTTTATTCTGTTACTGATATATAGATTCCCTCATTGTCTCTTTATAATCAAGTGAGAGGCCTGGTGGAATATAACATGTTAGTTTTTCAAAAAACATCACAAATACTCAAAAGTAAGGTCATTTATTTTTAATTCATAGAGAAACATGATATTGATAAAGTTCGTGATAATGAATGGGGCATATTTTTTGAATTAAAAAATATTGTTTCTAGAAAATCAAACATTGGAAAAAAATATTTTATTTAATTCATCCTCTGACGTGCTTCATATATAAAAGATATGGTCATAATAATATGATATTTTCATGAAAAAAATTATAAATGAGAATGTAATGAAAAATCCCTAAAAATTGTTATTTGATATATCCTCTATTCAATGACTGTTTATTTGGTCTATTTGGATGAATTTGTTTGTGGAAGTTATTTATCAAAAAATATATGATGCTGAAAAATTTATTTAGGGGGAATATGAAATTGGGTGTATGAAATATAAATTAGATGATCTTATATAGACTATATGAAAAGATAGGACCGGAAAAAAAATTGAATAGCGACCTAATGATGTAATTTATTAATAGATGTATTTTTAATAAGATCCTGAACATATTGGCATTCAAATGATGAAATATATTGTTATTTTATTATTTGTAGATGAATAAATAGAGTATGTTAACTAGATTGAAGTTGATATTTATGATTTTAATGAGGAAATTTAAAAATTATCTATAATGAATCTATAGTTGGATGAATTATTCTTATGTATAAAATAAAAAAAATGTGGTCGTTAATGACCATAATTCCACCATTATAGTGAAAAATAAAAATATTTATTCTATTAAATAATACATTTTCTATATTATAAGGTAGTTCTATTTAGTTGTCTGATCATTTTTACCATGAAATATGAAATTTGAAAATTTTATAGTTGCAAAAAATATAGAAAGTTGTCAGATATGATTCAATGGTACATAAAAAATTTTGTGTCATAAAAATCTGGAATGGTTGGTTAAAGTTGAAATTCTCCATTATTGTGTGAAATAAATTTCTAGACAAAGGAATGGATAGAATAAAAAAAGAAAACTAATGATGATGGATGTGTCATCACTTTGTAATAAGGTGTATAATTTTACACTAGTCAAACTATAGTGTATCATGGTGTTGAAAATAACCCCCAACCATCAATGAATATTCAACAATCAAGGAGGTTATAAAAGGAATAATACATGTGGATATGTGTTAGTGAAAATATATTTTCTCTAATTATGTATTAGTTATTTTGCTATCTAGGCCACATCGTGTCCAATTTTGGCATATATATGAGTTTTTAAGAGGATTTTATCTCCTAATATATTATATATGAATGAAATTACATACTAATTTTCAAATAATAATTAATTTCTAGGGATATTTTTCAATATTGTATCAATATAAACAAACCTATTGACTCCTCGGAGTATTGGTAAGAAAATAATCATCAACGGTGATATAAAACGTACCATCATGGTGGTTATATCTAAATAAATATGAGGTATCCCAACTAGAAACCATTAGATTATATGTATTCCCCATTGGATGAAAATGATGTATTTTATTACACATAATAAGAGTTAGAGGGAAAATCTATACCCTAATTTTCCTCAACAAAACAATATGTATTTTAGAAATAAAATTAGAAATAATATATGGAAATTTTAGATATAATTTATCCCAAATTTATGATTGATTGATGTTCCTAGATATCAAAAAATGTATTTTATTTCCATATGAATGAAAAAGAAATGATTCTAAAATAGAAAAAATATATGGTTGATGATAACATGTATTATGTAAATGATAAGAAGATAAAAACAAAATTAAGATGTAGTACCCAACTTGATGGAGGTTTGATTTTGATCTCCAAATTACTATTTTTTGATAGAATACACCACAAACATCTATGTAAGAGTTTACAGTAGGACTTTGGTTTTGAGTTTTTATTTGATCAAAGGGTTTTTGCATTAAATGAAAATCATGAATCTCACATATGAATGAAAAAATCAATAAAATGAAATTGCTAATATGTGTAATTTCCTAAAATATTATTTTAAACATTTAATTATTGAACAAAATTACCATTGGCATTAAACATTGAACAACATACAACAATATTTTATCAAAGTAATTCCAATTTCTGAGTCTCATTTTACATTCGAATTCATAAGAGAAAGAGGGAAAAGACATTTGATACATTCATATGTATGAAATATTTTTGAAGCCACAATGTTCCATATAAAAATGGTATCAAATTATATTTACATGGTATACAATGATGTTTGTGGTCCAATGAATGTTACTTTAATATATGTGAAAAAATATTTCATTCTTATGACAGATTACATTAGCCTGATATAATGTTCAATGTTCAAAAAAATTTAGTTAGTGTTAAGGGAATTCATGGAAAGGTATCTTAATGAAGGATGTCTAAGTGGAATGGTTCCCATGGACAATCAAACACTATATTTCATGATTATCAAGGATGAAAATATATATGTTCATGGAGAGAGAATGAGAAGGAATACATCACATTTAACAAAATTAGAGTTACACAACGTGTATACCATCCACATAGCGTGTTCCCATGAGTAATCTTGTTTGAATATTTTAGGGTTTTTTGGTCCATGTTGCTTTTTAGGAATACCTCATGGCCCATGAATCATACCTTGTTCCCATTACATTCCTGATATGATTGAATTATTAGACTTTTTCTACTTTTTAAAAGCATGTGATATGCATTGGAATTGTTTATACATGTAGGGATTATTGTTACATTGGGATTTATAATATCATTTTTTCACAGGGTTGTGAGAACCTGGGGTAGTTATACCAAAAGGGGAATTGACGTTGAGTGCTTCCACAGAGTGTCTATTATATTGCACACTATGAGACCACTGGGGGGATTTATGTTCAGTGCTCCCTCTGAGTGTATATAGTTTATGTTACGAGACAACAAGGGGATTTTAAATTGAGTGCTACACTAGATATTCAATAGTTTTTCAGTAAAGAAAATTGGGGGAATTGATGGGGAGTTCTTCCTTAGAGTGTCTTTTCATTCTTATTTTAATACTCTTTAGAGTGTCTTTTCCTTCTTATTTCAATACTAAGCTAGAGGGGCTAGACTATGTGAGCTACCCAAACGGTTAATGTAAACACTAAATGGTTGTGGCATGGCTTCCAAGACAAATCATAGGCTTCTATTTGGTCTTATTAGGTAGTCTTATTGGATACATTTTGTGACATTTTATTAAATTATGATCATTAAATGAAAAATGGAAACTGTTGGATTTGTTTACTTTCGGGAACTCCAAGTTTCTTTGCGGAGTTTTTATTATTTCTTTTTATATATATACTCAATGATAGTTAGGCACATATATTCTGGTGGTTTCCTATTGGGATACATATAACGCCCTGTATGGGTAATTCTATTGGACCCAAAATTATTATCTGGTTATAGGTATAGATAAGGGAAAGAATCCTTCTTCACCAGGTACTTGATTGTTGTGGAGATCTAGAGTATGGGAGCAAGATGAGGCTTGTGATTCTACTGGATTTTACTTTTTTTCTTATTTACATTGGTTTTGTACTATATTTATAGCATCTTGAGTTGTTCGGATGATTTCATAAATATATTTGACAAGCATAATTTATATATTTTCTCCAGTTTATTATTCACTTCAGTCTTCTGATGTTCTCTTGTTGTATGTATTACTACTTACATTACATTTTATTGTTTGTTATTAGGGTTTTCATACTATCCCAATGATGGAATAGTTTACCCTCTATCACACCAAAGTCCATCACTACAAATCACCAACCTTTTACATTCGTGGAAATACGCTAGAAGCCATGTGACCAATAGGGTACTGGGTACCGTTGGCTGGCACAAGAAACTGGGATATTACAAAGTGGTATTAGAGCCATAATTTTTCTTTTTGTTTTTAATATTTGGAGCCCATAAACATGGATAAGAAGCAATGTGTAGTTGTCAATATGTTGTTCTTGGATGTTGATAACCCATGTATAGGGAAAAGCAAATTTACCTCGACTATTTAAATTTTTCATGTTTTGAAACCTTTATAGTCGACATGATATCATCATTAGTTGACTCACATGATTTGTGTTATTACAATTGATATTATTGAGGTTCTATTTATAATGAAACCGGATGAGACAAGGGTATCCCATCTTAGGCAACATATAACAACATGATATTGATCACTTGATACACATTCCTCTCATTCCATTTAGGGTGCACTATAAATTTCATGTTGATGCTATATATGTTGTGCTAGATATGAATGTTGTTGTGATAGTTGTCATGATAGAATGCCTTCTATTTTGGTTTGGGTATTAGAATATTTAATGTATCATTTGGATGGATGCCCGAATATAGTCCCTACGGTGTTATGGTCCCCCTTGAATCAGAATCTATTAGATTATATTGAACTTTAACATAATTCCATTATTATATGACATAAAGATGTTTCCAAACATTGATTTGTAGAGATTATAGGCTCCAAAATTCAGAATCTGGCACATTAATGATTGATTCAGTGTTTTATGGGGGTTGAGAGTAGTTTTTGAGGCTTACTATCTGAAAAAACCAAGAATACATCGCGTTTGATGAATAATACATGCCATTTATCCTTCTATTGGGGAAAAAGTTTTCTAATGTATAAGTTAGGTACAATATGTACACATAATGTAGTTCATATCGATGTGACTAACTATGTGAGAAGAGATATGAGGTTGGGAAATGTTTGGTGATATACAGTGAGTACATAGAGTACACGCAGTGTGGTAAGAACAGTGTATCCAGCCATGTGACCAATAACATAGGTGGATGAAACATAGGTTGTACACGCTGTGTGCCATTCATTCACACCATGTAGATTCAATCGTGTCACCAATCGTGTGACTAATGACATAGCTAGTTATAACAAAAGAGTTACACACCATTTCTAGGGTTAAAAAAATGTGTAGAGTTTCCTAGGAAGGAACTGGGTTTTTAGCTGTGTAGATGAACTCGGATAGGTGGAAATGATTCAAGTACAAATTATAGCTTAAGGAAAACACATCGTGGGTATGGGAGTTACATGACCATGTTTGGTAGAGGAACACACCATGTTAAAAACCAAAGGGAACATGCTGTGTGGAGAGTATGCACACCGTGTAACCATATTTTTTAAAACATGATGTCTTACTTCTTCTATTCCCTTCATGCACATATATTTTTTAGTACCTACTAGTATTGAAATATAGAGTGCACTTGACAATTCATAGTCCTTCCACTGAGACGTCCTCCAGTTGTACACCAGGTTCAGGGTGATGACCAGACACCAGAAACAGCAAATCAGGGACTAACAGCCGACCCTCCAGTCGGTCATGTCATGGAACTAGCTATTATACCACACACTGGTGCTGAGACACAATTACCTGAAGGATTTAAGAGGATGTATAATCCCTTAAAGGGAGCATCGCATCCTTCCACATCTATGGAAGTGTTGACATGGATTTCTTCAATAGTAGCATCCTTCCACTTTCACAGGGGATGGACGACCTTGGGTTGGAGATTCCATGTTAGAAACCATATTGTCTATCTTCGAGCATCTCGAGACGCCTCCAAAGAGGAGGGTGAATCTTTCTATTTACATGTTTTGGGATTCTTCCACGAGATGATGGGATGTGATATCAGTGGCAAGATGCATGTGTTTTATGGCTTGGGATGAGTTCAATTTAACATTATATGAAAAATTCTACATGTAGATCTTTTTGGATGACCGATATATAGAGTTCATGAGTATGTAGTAGGGTAATATCTCAGTCATGGAGTATTCTTCTTGCTTCATAGAGCTACATTGAACCACACCCATTCTGAGGGGTGATGGGTAATTTTTTTGGCTATGAAGTTTGAGGGTAGTCTCCAACATAACATCTGATCCTAGGTTTACATCATCTAGTTGAATTATATATCTTCTATATTCATCCATTTTATGATAATTGAGAACAACTTGAAGTATTATAGAGCTATGGGTCAGGACATAACAACATCCATAGATGGTAATCATCTTACTCATAGCAGGAAGCATTCCAAATGAGTCTACATATGAAGACCCGAGTTGGCATAATTTTCCACTAGGTAGTGAGGTGGTGTGCTATGAGTTTGGGAAGGAAAAACATAAGAATAATCAGTTCCTATGAGACCAAGTGAGTTCCAATATTATGGTAATATGTGGCATCATTAGAATTATTGAAAGTCATTCTCTCCAGTAGCTAGTGAGGTAGGATCGTTTTGACTAATAATACTGGAGAAGGACCACCAGTCCCACATCATACTGGGATCTGGAGTTCATCAGGTCATTTAGGCCGAGGAGTTGGTCATAGAAATAGTGGTAGGACATAGGTATTTCGATATCTATAGGGTATATGAGCTCAAGGATATTAGAAATCATCACAGTGCTGCATAGCAGGTAAATATTTTGCACTGGAGTAGACCAAGCAGGAGAAGGATCACCGACCCTACATAATTAGAGGTGCGATCATGGTTTCTGCGGATTTAGAATTTACTCATTTCGATATAGGGGATTCCAAGAGATTTATCTATGTGCCTTTTACGGAGTGTATTGGGATTTGTATCTTCACATGTACTAATATTAGGATGTTGGACACTCTGATAGGGACTAGAATGACTACTATACATCAGAGCAAGGAGTGCCCCTTGCGGTTGGTTGGTGTCACTTTTTATGGTACATGTTTTTCATAGAGATGATGGGATATGACGTCATTTATAAAATGGATAGGTTAGTTCCCATCTAGGATTGTATCGATTTCGATCATTGTAGGGTGAATTTAAGGTCATCATGGGGAGTTTTTCTCTACATAAGGTTGAATGGGATGTCCATTCAAGCAGAGTTGGACCCAAGCATCAAGGGTTGAGAGGTGTTACATCCCAGTTTTCTAGTCTATATCTTGATGACCAGTGGACTTCCAAGAAATATTTTCCACCAATGGTGGATCATTTTAGAGAGGTATTTCTATAAAAATTTTCATGTTTTCCTATTGAGAAATAGGTAATCTTTTCTATTGATCATGTTTGATGGGAAACATCTGTGTCTATTTGTCCTTATAAAATGGCTATATCAGAGTTAAAAGACCCAAAAAGCATTTAGAGGGGTTGTAGGAAATGGGTTTCATCTGACTCGGTACTTCTCGTGGGGGTTTCCCAATTTTGTTTGCAATGAAGGAGGACAATACCCATAGATATTGCATGGATTATCGGATGCGTAACTAGTTGGCGGTCAAGAACCGATTACAATTCCCAAGGATTGATGATATATTTGATCATCTTAGAAGATCCTAGGTCTTGTCAAATATTTAATTGAGATCCTTTTTTCATAAATTTTTCATTAGACCATCAGATATACCTCTTACAAACATTTGGAGTAGGTACGGTTTATATGATTTTGTGTTATGTTGTTCGGTCTCACGAATGCACTAGTATTTTTCATGGCACTGATGAATATAGTGTTCCATCTATACTTGGCCTCCTATGTGGTTTCTCTTTGTGGATGATATCTTCATGTAATCACATAGTCAACATGACCATTCCATAAATCCTGATATTGTTTTGAGTACACTAAGAGAGAAATATTTATATGCTAATATCTCAAAATTCAACTTTTGGATGAACCCGATTAACTTCTTGGGATAGGTTATATCAGAGATAGCAGTAATAGTAGACCAAAAGAATGTGAGACCAGTATATTTCTGGGAGAAACCGATTAATTTCATTGAGGTACTGTGTCTTTTGGGGCTATATGGTTACTACATATTCTTTATACGGGTATTTTCATGGTTAGTTGGGCCACTGACAGACCTGACAAAGAAGGGGGTGAAGTACATGTGTATTGATTCCTATGATTCCGCCATTCAGGAGCTGAATGAAAGGTTAACATCAGTGACAATGCTCATTTTTTAGAGCTGGGAAAGTGCTACACTATTTAATGTGATTCATAAGGTGTCTTTCTTGGATAAGTACTTATTCAAGGGGAGGGAGTCATTGTGCATTGGTCTCAGCAATTAAATCCACACGAGTGGAATTATCCTATGCACGATCATGAGTTTTCTGTATTTGGGCATGCTTTTAACTATTGGTGATAATACCATTTGGGAGATCATTTTGTGGTGTTCACTAATAACAAAAGATCCAAGTACATATTTAGTAATTGTGACCTGAATTTGAGACAAAAAATGTTGGTTGATTACCCTCAGTATTTTTCCATTGATCATGCATACACACCATGGGAAGGAAACTCAGTGGCTGATGCGTTGAGCAGGGGGACTCAGATACAGGTAGCTCAAGAGTGCAGGAGTGAGTGGTATCTTTTGGATATGTTCCCTGTGATGAATTTCGAGGTTCACAAAAGATAGGGGAAGATGTTTCATTAGTCAGTATCTATTACATCTACTCTACATGATCGAGTATGAATGGGAAAATTATTATATTCAGAAGGCCTAATAATATGACATTTTCTGTATGGAGAGAATCCAAATCTTGGATGGACCATAGGCAACAATGTGATATTACATTTTTATGGACACATATTGATGTAAGCTGATAAACGTGAGGAGATGATGTGGGGTATTCATTCCTCTATTTTGGAAGTTCATCATGGTGTCACCAAGATGTATCGAGATCTACATCCTCAGTATTGGTGGTTGGGTATGAAGATGTATGCATCTCATTTTGTTATGATATGTCCCACCTATCCACATGTAAAGGTATATCATCAGTTACTGGAAGGGAATTTATTGAAGACACCCATTCCTGAGTGGATGTTGAATGATGTCATAATGGATTTTGTGATAGGGTTACTAAGATCTCCTCGAGGAAATTATGTGGTTTGGGTGGTTATTAATTGATGCACAATGGATGAACACTTCATAACAATTAAATATACATTCAATGTTAATGAGATTGGAAGGTTGTAAAATCTAGAGATATTACATTTTCATGGGGTTATATACTCTATCGTTTGAGTTATGGATACCCAGTTTACATCTCATGTCTAGCATGGACTACAGAGGTCATTGGGTACAAAAGTACTGCTTAGTAAATCATACCATTCCTAGACAGATGGCATGTCCAAGCACGCAATATAGGTGTTGGAGGATATTCTTCAAGTATGCATCCTATTTTTTTTAGGTTCTTTGGAGAATCACACACCTATGGTTGAGTTTTCCTACATTAATAGTTTTTAAGAATTATTCTGATTGAACCTTATGAGACCTTATATGGTAGGCCATGCTGATCGCCCCTATGTTGGATGAAGATATGAGAGGAAGCTACGGTGGGACATCATCTTTTATAGGATACCACAGAGTAGGTGGATGGTATTCGGAAGAGGATGGATACTACACAGTCACGATAGAAGTGATATGCTGATCGATGGAGGTAACCTATTTGAGTTCATGGTCAGATATCAGGGTTTTCTATGTGTCACACAATTGTTGGGACACATAAGAATTCTGAGCAAGGGAAAACATCACTTAGATACATTGGTCCACTAGGGATTTTAGAGAGAGTTAGGATGGTTTATTATTTGTTGTAGTTACCTTACAGTTACCGGGCAATACATGACGTCTTCCATGTTTCTCAGCTCTATCGTAACTTCTCAGATCCATCTCATGTTTTTTGACATGAGGATGTTGAGTTAGAGGTGGAAACATTGTTCATGTATCATCCTATATAGCTTACTAATTGAATCATGACGATTCTCTATGGCCAATATATTCATCTGGTATAGGATCTATGGCAAAATAGGTGAGTACTGGAGAAGTCATGGTAGATGGAGACAGATGTGCAATCACAGTGGCTAGAGTTGTTCAGGGAATCTTCTTTTCCACCTTTTTAGGTAAATCCATGGATGATTTTTCATTATAGTGGATTTTTGTATGAACCTGATTTTTTTCAGGTACAAATCCTTTTTCATGTTTTTTTACGGAAAAGGGAAGAAGGTATTTTTTTGGAGTACACATCATGTACTTTCTTGTACACATCATATACTTAGGAACCATATCCAAAACGTGTTAAGACCATGGTATAGACACATACACAGCCATGTGATGACTTGGAATGGCTGATTAAGGCAGTACCCATTGATGGTTGATACATGTCGTGTCTCTTTAAATAACACTCCATTTATTTTAGTTTTTTTGAATAATAAATTGGAATGAGGTCACATCTAATCACCAGAAACGTCTTCTCCTTACCATGTCTCATCGAAGAGCATCTACGAGTGAAGTTTATTCTCTAATCCACTGATCCATCATCCATTTTCATAATCAAACTCTGTTTAGTGCGTTGCAATCCCAGTAGTGATTTAATTCTTCTTTAAGTGCATCTCATCTTTATTTCTTGTCTCTCTTGAGTTATTGAATAATGAATATTTTTTTATATCTATGATGTTCTAGATCGATTAAAAGGAGGAGGTTCAACTATACCAATCGCAGAAAATTGGAGTAGGTGGTTTGTTTCCCTTCTTTGTTTGTATTTGAGTTTTACAAGCCAAAGTGTCTATTACCCTTGTTTTGGGTATTTTTGGTTAAGGAAAATGAAAACTATTTTAACAACCATATAATGATTTATTATTTTAGTGTTGGTTAATGTGATATCATGTGAAATTAAAAATTTATGGAATACTCCATCGATATCCTTGTTTGAATATGTTTGTTCTCTTTAGTCCAAGTTGCCTATGACACATACATTGTTGCGTATGAGGCATACATTGTTTCCTTTACTTTCTTGGAAGGATTGAACATTTTGACTTTTAAATCATGTTAAATTCCTGTGATATGCATTGAAATTTTTTATCCAGGTAGTATTTTAGATTACTTTGGGATTCCTAATATCAATCATGCACAATTAAATAGCATTGGGCTGTGACAATCTTGTGTTGATAGACCACCAGGAATATTGTTGTTGAGTGTTTCCTTAAAGTGTCTATTATATTTCACACTATGATACAACAAGGGGGATTCATGGTGAGCGGTCCCTTAGAGTGCCTATTGTTTACATTACAAGACCACATGGGTAATTGATGTTGTGTGCTTCCCCAGAGTGTCTATTGTTATTTAAAAAATACCATAGTGGAAATTAACAGTGAGTGATTCTTTATATTGTATTTACCTTTTTATATAATTACAAAGATATAGGGGTTAGATTGTGTGAGCTGCAGAGAGGGATAATGTAAATATTGAATGGTTATGATGAGTCTACCAAGAGAATGCAAAATCAAGGATTCGGTTCTATTAGGAGTCTTTTAAGATACCTGTTATGAAATTTGATTAAATGATAAACATAAAATGCTAAAGAGAAATTGTAGGATTTGGATACTTTTGGGTATTCATAGTTTCTTTGCTTCATTTTCATTATTATTTGTGTTATATACTCACTGATAGTTAGGCATAGATATTTTGGTGGTTTTCTACAGTGATACATCTCACAACATATTGGGATCATGATTTGGGAGCCCAACAGATATATGGTCGTGAGT
This sequence comes from Viscum album, assembly GCA_963277665.1. Taxonomy (NCBI): domain Eukaryota; kingdom Viridiplantae; phylum Streptophyta; class Magnoliopsida; order Santalales; family Viscaceae; genus Viscum; species Viscum album. Next base: position 1,801,530,638 of record OY728157.1, read on the forward strand.
GTAGATAATGGAAAACACCCTTCGTTATAAAGGACTTGATTGATTTAGATCCGGAGAGAATGGGACCATGTTATGGATTGAGATGTTTTTGGAGTTTACAATTTTTTTCTTGTGTATTTTGGATTAGTACTATATTTATGGAATCGTGACTTGTTTGGCTACTTTTTTTTGTCAAATGTGACATGAATCATTTATATATGTTCTCTTGTATATTATTTACTTCTGTCTTAAACTGTTTTCATTTTTTTTGGTTTTACTATTTATTATTTTTTATTGTACTATGAATACTTTAACAATGAGGGTATACATTCCCCAGTATCACACTAGGCCATCATTACTCATCGAAATCCTCCAGCTTTCTGGGAAATGCACTTGAGGCCATTAACCAAATGAGTACTGGGCACTGTTTGGTGGAACCTAGAACCATGACATTTTAATACTCTAATATAAAAATTAATTACGAGAAGGATGGGTACATATATATGTTTATAAACATTTATAAATACAAAAAATATTCCCATCTATCTATTCTACCAAATTTCAAGACTCAAGTGCATCAATTAAAGTCAATCACACGATTTGCATATGGCAGGACTCCCTTCACATAAATCGATCTTCAGAAAAACCTATTTCTTGAGCCTCTCAACTTTAATCACATGATCAATTTAATCTTTTGTTATCTGTCTAGCTTTATTATGAGACTCCATCCACAAAGGACATGCATCATTTACACTATATCATGCATTATCTGTTTCAACTAACATGGTCATGTGATTTATTCATCCATACATGATTCAACATAACAGTATCACTTGAAAATTATTTTCTTTTATGATCTTGGGATCCTTATAGGTTTATGAGAACATGTTATTCGAAATTATTTCTATAAAAACCTCTTCCTTTCTATAGATTTTAATCACAAAATTTTATAAACATTTGGAAAAAAATTCGGTATTCTCCAAAATAATCTATGAAAAGATTTTGAATTATTATTCTAATCATCGTCCACCATATACAATCAACATTATGATTACAAATAAAACAAATATAAAAACACAACTCATTTCCTCCAACTCAGGGTACCATGGATCCTGTAAACTACAAATCAACTCAAAACATTATCCATGTGTAGTCATTCCCCTGATACATTAGTCTATTATTTTTTCTCACTTTATTGGTTCTACATTCCTTTAAATATGTAATTATTAAAAACAACCTTATTAAAGGAAAATTAAATACACACATTATCTATCCATCATTGTTTAAGGAAAAATCCAAACTACTAGGTCTTCAAAATGGATTATTTCACTACCATTCTCAATGGATGTTTAATTTTTTTATATTTGTTTTATAATCACCATAACATGGGGTTAGAAGAATGGATGTAAGGACCTCAACCCCAGATCCCCTTGAAGATCAACCATGGAATATAGGTTATATCTTAATTATTTTTAACGTACTTTTAATTAACCAATCAAAATGAAGAAACCACAAAAGCATGTTATAAAACTTATACATCTCATAAAATAGGAATATCACACTTCCAGTTTTTCCACAATGAATGAAGCATAAATATATATGTTTCCATTCTATCTAACATGAAAATCACTACAATATGGTAAAATCCTAACTGAATATTACTTCATTAAGAATATAATATTTTATTGGATTAATGAAAAATGATTGGAAAAATCATTTTGGGATAAATAGTATTATTTGTTTGATGTTTTTTAATTAAAAATATAGTTTAAAAATCCATATGTGAAGTTTCGTTATGGTTGTTGACAATGTGCATTGAAAACTCTTTTAGAAGGTAGAGGCTTATATGATTTTGAAGTTTTTATAAAATGATATAGCATGAAAATAACAATGAATGATGAAAATTATAGTTTTAAAGATCTAGAAGGAGATTATGAAGTTGCATCTATAAGGTGGATATTATTTATTCTATTTATAAAATTATTACAAATCAAAATTCATAAGAAGTGGAATTTTCCTTTTTAATCAAATTAATTATTTTAAAACATGGTTAAAAGACTCCCGAATAGATGAATGTGTTTAAGAATTTGTGTGAAAGTGAATATTTGGGAAAACATCATCCTAATATAAAAAATTCTTGTGTGTAGTAATTTGATTTTAGTTTTTAGAAATTTTGATTTTAGAGACACATGAAAAGATGTGTAAACCATTGAAATAAGGATAGAAGTTTCATGAAACCAGTGAGTTGTGTGATAAAAAAGATATCAAATCATTGAGTTTTTGTGTGTCAATAATGTTTCAACTAATTTTATTGACAAATAAATTAGATTCATGAACGGTAGGAAACATCTAAAAATAGTTTTCCTACACCCTAATTTGGAAAATCTAACTCACAGAGAATATCCAGGCTCAGAAATTGAGTAAGAGATGAGTGAGGGTATTTTATGTGTGAACAAGTTCTGTAAAACATCAAATAAAAAAAATAAAAAGTACTTTTGTCTATAAGATAATGAGTGGTAATGGAAAACATTATTGTACAAATGTTTAGAGTTTAGTAAAAAACAAAATTAGTGTGATATTATTATTTTATCCAATAAATTGAAATGTTATGTTATTATTGTAGACATTATGGAAATGTTTTGAAATGGTTGGTAGAAATTGAATTTTGTATAAACTAGAAGGACTTTCATACAAATTATTTGGTAAGATGATATTCCTAAATTGGATGATATATGAGCTTACTTAAACACAACTGTGGTGTAAAAATTATTTATTCATGTAATCTATGGATGAATTTTTTTATTATAGACAACAACATTTGGTAAAGAGTTTAGTGAGATTCTTATCTGTAAAAGGTAGTGTAAAGAATATGGATAGTGAGTTCTCATTGAACAATATAATTTCATTTAAATATTATTTATATTGTACATCATCAAATTTCATTTCTATTTTCAGTTTGGTCAATGAAAAACCGTATCAAATTATCATAACTTCTGCTCGTTTTCATTAATGGTCATAGATTCTCTAGGAAATATGAAGAATTTGTTTTGTTTGTTATTGATGTATAATCAAAAAGTGGATTGTATCAATATTTCCTACGATTATTAAAATCCAAAAAAATAATATTAAACATATTGTGAAAAATACATTGATGATTATATCAACCCAACACAATGGATCCCATCCCACCATGGAATTATTCCATGAGGACTACCAAAATGCGTTTTAAAACTCCTCTGATAATATATAGATACTAAACCTATATCTACCTAATCCTGAAACCCGTCAAAATGGATCTCCAAAAATAAAAAAATCATTTTAAATATTGAGTCACCTAAAAATAATAAACTCACTAAAAAACTAAATATCACACCCTTGTTTCACTATTCATTAGATAAAAAATACCCCATTGACTACAGACCTAATACATCCTCCACCATGGAATCTAGATTTTGAAATTTAGACCATATAGATTAAAAATGAACCTCTTGCCTATGAAACACATTCAAAATTCCTCTTAATGCATTCAAATTAGTGGAAAAGGAAAAATTATGGTTTTAAAAACATGTACTACAACATTGGATATACTTCATGATATATTACATTAACGAATATATAATTGACTTGATTAACTTACCATGTATGTTTGAAACTCATTTTTCATTTATTCTTATTTTATTATAGTGTTGAGATATTAGTAATTTTAAATCAATGAAATTAAGATATATTATTTATGTATTTGTTTTTTGTGGAATAGATGTTTGATTATATAAGTACACAGTTCTCTTTCCCACACACAACTCTTGGTTAGAGGTAGACTAGTTGAAGTGGTTTTTTAAAACCTGAGATATGATTTCCATTAAAGCATAATCTATAGAACATGTGAAATATGTGATGTGTAATTCTATATATGAATATTTTATTTTAATTTATCATTATATTATGTTACTATATATCTTATTATGGTATTTATTGAGGTAAACCACTAAGGGAGCATCACTATATATGGATACATCCAATATATATGGTGGTTGTGCTAAAAAATGAATGAATTAATATCTAAATGTTATATAGTATTATGACATTAACCCCTCGCTTTAGTAATATTAATGGATACATAATGTATTTTTCTGTAATCACATTATGTTCGAAAACATTTTAGGATTGTTTTAAGATTCAAATCATGATTTATTCATTAAACCACGATTTCTCCATAAATTAACAAAATTTAATTATAATTCATCCTAAATTATTTTTCATCAAAATAACATATCCTCAAGAGTATTTCCTTGAATTCCAGAGGCTTTGGAATAGCAATGATGGCCTTGGGTGTGGTAGTGGTGAATCTATTCCCTCATTGGAAGAGTATGCACAGCTAAATAACAGATAATAAATCATAACCAATGTAGTAATACCAAACAACAAGAAAATAGTGGAAGATTTAATTAAATAATCAACTGAAGCACGTATAAAAATTATGCACATGATATATGTCTAGGAAACCATCCAAACAATTCATGATGCTAGAAATATAGTACTAAACCAAAATAAATAATAATATAAGTAAAATCTAGCAGAATCAGTAGCGTCATCTGTGTCTCATACTCTCTATCTCCACAACAATCAATACATGGTGACGAAGGGTGCTTTCCCTTATATATACATGCAACCATATAATATGTTTTGGATCAAAATAATTACCCAAATAGGGTGTGAGACATATCCCAGTAAGAATACACCATAATATTAGTGCCTAACTATCAATGATTATATATAGTAGGAAATAAAAAAATCAGTAAAGAAACTAGGAGTTCCCAAAAGTAACCACATCCTACAATTTTCATTTAGCATTTTATGACTATCATTTAAAAAAATATCACACTTGTTATCTTAAAAGACTACCTAATAGGAACGAATCTATGCTTGTGATTTTACTTGGCAGAAATGTCACAACCATTCAATATTTACATTAACTCACCTGGTAGATCACATAGTCTAACCCCTCTAACTGAGTAATAAATTAAAAATTCAAAGAAACTATAAGGAAGAACTCCCCATAAATTTCTTCCATAGTCTTCCTTGAATAATGACAGTCTCAATGGGGAATCACTCAAATTAAATTACCCCTATGATCTTATAAAATAAACTACACACACTAGAAGATAGTACTTACTATCAATCCCCCCCATGGTCTCATAGTGTGAAATACAATAAACACTCTGAGGAAGCACACAACGACAATTCCCCATATAGTCTAACTACAATTATTTCTCATATCCCTATGAAATACAATCAAGTATAAATGATATTAAGAATCCCAATGTAATATCAATTACTATAAGGTTAAACAATTACAATTCATATCAAATCATTTAATAAGAAATTTTTTTCATAAAATTCAATCCTATCAAGAAATGAAAGAAAACAAGGTATTCCTCAAATGCCAAATGGTATGTCTCCTAAGAAACACAGACCAAACATCCCTAAATTATTCAAACAAGGGTACTTATGGGGGTGTCCCAAAAACGTGAAATTTAACCTGATATCACATCAACCAACCCTAAAATCAGAAATCAGTCAATGGTAGATATAACATGGTTCAGTTTCTATAACCTGATATATAGAAAACATTGTAAATCTACACATTGGAATATAAAACTCAAAGGGAAACAACGAATGGAAACACAATACCCACATCGACATTGTATGATCGATATAGTTGAACCTCATCCATTTAATAAAATAAGAACATCATAGATCTAAAAAAATTTAAAAACATTCAACCATGAAAAACACGAGAAAGAAGAAATCCGGAGGAGAGGCTCTATATGAAGTAAGAACTCATCAATAGGATTTCAAGGCACCCACAAGAGTTTTATTAGAAGGATGAATGATGGATCAATGGCTTGGAAAAGAACCATTTTTGTCGGCTACTCCAAGACGATGTGAGGTTATAAGAAGATATATTTGGTTATTATACATGACCCCGAGCCAATTTATTATCTAAAAAATAAAAATACATAGCATGTTATTTAAGGATAGATGGTGTGAATCGGGCTTTATTTGGTCCCACATTAAACCAACAGGCCATGTCATCAAACGGTCGTGTATGGTGCCATAACATGATCCAAAAAAGGTCTAGATGTGTTTCCAAAGTACATGGTATGTAAAATAAAGTACATGATTTATTCTAAAAAAATTAATTTCTTTCTTCCCTTTTTTCCCAAAAAAATACTTGAAATAGGATCCATACCTGAAAAGAAGATTTAGGATCTTAAAAGTTTTAAGTTATTTAATAGATCTAAGAGTGTTTAAATTTTTTGTATGTGTGTGTTAGCAATGATATTAGTATTACATGTATGGGTTTCTATCAATTAGTTACCTAGTATAAGAAACTATAAAGAGTTACATAATTAATAACATGTGGCCAGAGACCTGAAACTTGATTCATGGGAATGTATTTAATAGTTCTCCTCACTATACAAGGATTATTTATATTATGTCTTGTAAAGAAGACGTGTGCCACTAGTCGTGAAAAAATGCTCCCACAATCTTGGTTAAATGACAGTATTATTGCATAGGAGTTACTCACCCAGAGTTATGAATGTAGCATTACCATAATGTAGTTTTTCAATTTGATTATAATTTTTTAGTTTCTCAAAAAATAGTTCATATAAATTCATATAGAAATATGTAGATGTGGTAGAAAACATAATTATTATAAATTTGTATTCAGTGAATGTAACATTCAAATGACTATAATACATGTAAAATGATGTAAGAAGGGTGTCCTGTTATTCAAAGATAAAACATAACTTTTAAAATTTATTGATTAACAACATAATGTATTTAAATGAACTATTTCCTTCACATAAATATATGTTTAGAGGTGAGGAAGATTTATTGACCTATGTACAAGGAGTGTTTGAACCCTAAAAAATGAAAAGATATCATTAAATAGAAATAATGTAAATTTAATAAATATATAATCCATGAAAACATTTGAATCATGGTCTATTTTTTCACATTTGAACATTTTTGGTGTATTATCGTTTGACAAAACCCTTTATGGTGAAAAAAGTAAAATTTATTATGTTATGTTTTTACTGATTACATTTTTTTATAATTTTGAATATAAATTTTAATCATGTAGCCTTAATGAGGCCCTACCACCATGAAGACATGATTAATTATTTAAAAGTATAAATTAGACACTCTAACCCACCCACCCCACTAAAATTGTATTTGGGCTCTTTAAGTTGTATCCAAGAACTGGTTATAGAATTAAAACATTACATCAGTAGTATTTTTCTATGAATAAATCTATTAATGATTTTGGTGTTCCAATTTTTAATGTAATAAAAATTGAGATCATGAAAAATGGAAAAGAATCTCATAGAAAATCTCATAGTATCGAATTTCCCTTTGCTACAATTAATTGTATTCAAATCAATGACATGGAATGCTTTTCTATGACCGATGATGATGGGAAATTACTTGATGTAAATAATAAAGTTTTTAATTATATTACAAGGGTTGTAATAAATAATATATATTATAATATTTTATGCATCACCATTATTAAAGATGTGTGAATGGAACTGGTGAATATATATGAATGGTATCGAATGGTTAATTAGGCTATGATTCCAGTGTTTTACAATAGATTTGATGATCAAATATTTTTCTTGATGAATATAAAAAATGATTCCACAACTAAATATTGGTTATTTTGAGTTATTTGAGGACTCTAATAGGATATAAAAGATATAGAAATTAATAAGACGATCATTCATTTTATATCACTTATATATATACCAAAATTTTATTCTGTTAATGATATATAGATTCCCTCATTGTCTCTTTATAATCAAGTGAGAGGCCTGGTGGAATATAACATGTTAGTTTTTCCAAAAACATCACAAATACTCAAAATTAAGGTCATTTATTTTTAATTCATAGAGAAACATGATATTGATAAAGTTCGTGATAATGAATGGGCATATTTTTTGAATTAAAAAATATTGTTTCTAGAAAATCAAACATTGGAAAAAAATATTTTATTTAATTCTACCTCTGACGTGCTTCATATATAAAAGATATGGTCATAATAATATGATATTTTCGTGAAAAAAATGATAAAGGAGAATGTAATGAAAAATCCCTAAAAATTGTTATTTGATATATCCTCTATTCAATGACTGTTTATTTGGTCTATTTGGATGAATTTGTTTCTGGAAGTTATTTATCAAAAAATATATGATGCTGAAAAATTTATTTAGGGGGAATATGAAATTGGGTGTATGAAATATAAATTAGATGATCTTATATAGACTATATGAAAAGATAGGACCAGAAAAAAAAATTGAATAGCGACCTAATGATGTAATTTATTAAGAGATGTATTTTTAATAAGATCCTGAACATATTGGCATTCAAATGATGAAATATATTGTTATTTTATTATTTGTAGATGAATAAATAGAGTATGTTAACTAGATTGAAGTTGATATTTATTATTTTAATGAGGAAATTTAAAAAGTATCTATAATGAATCTATAGTTGGATGAATTATTCTTATGTATAAAATCAAAAAAAATGTGGTCGTTAATGACCATAATTCCACCATTATAGTGAAAAATAAAAATATTTATTCTATTAAATAATACATTTTCTATCTTATAAGGTAGTTCTATTTAGTTGTATGATCATTTTTACCATGAAATATGAAATTTGAAAATTTTATAGTTGCAAAAAATATAGAAAGTTGTCAGATATGATTCAATGGTACATAAAAAATTTTGTGTCATAAAAATATGGAATGGTTGGATAAAATTGAAATTCTCCATTATTGTGTGAAATAAATTTCTAGACAAAGGAATGGATAGAATAAAAAAAGAAAACTAATGAAGATGGATTTGTCATCACTTTGTAATAAGGTGTATAATTTTACACTAGTCAAAATATAGTGTATCATGGTGTTGAAAATAACCCCCAACCATCAATGAATATTCAACCATCAAGGAGGTTATAAAAGGAATAATACATGTGGATAGGTGTTAGTGAAAATATATTTTCTCTAATTATGTATTAGTTATTTTGCTATCTAGGCCACATCGTGTCCAATTTTGGCATATATATGAGTTTTTAAGAGGATTTTCTCTCCTAATATATTATATATGAATGAAATTACATCCTAATTTTAAAATAATAATTAATTTCTAGGGATATTTTTCAATATTGTATCAATATAAACAAACCTATTGACTCCTCGGAGTATTGGTAAGAATATAATCATCAACGGTGATATAAAACGTACCATCATGGTGGTTATATGTAAATAAATATGAGGTATCCCAACTAGAAACCATTAGATTATATGTATTCCCCATTGGATGAAAATGATGTATTTTATTACACATAATAATTGTTAGAGGGAAAATCTATACCCTATTTTTCCTCAACAAAACAATATGTATTTTAGAAATAAAATTAGAAATAATATATGGAAATTTTAGTTATAATTTATCCCAAATTTATGATTGATTGATGTACCTAGATATCAAAAAAAATTATTTTATTTCCATATGAATGAAAATGAAATGATTCTAAAATAGAAAAAATATAAGGTTGATAATAACATGTATTATGTAAATAATAAGAAGATAAAAACAAAATTAAGATGTAGTACCCAACTTGATGGAGGTTTGATTTTGATCTCCAAATTACTATTTTTCGATAGAATACACCAAAAACATCTATGTAAGAGTTTACAGTAGGACTTTGGTTTTGAGTTTTTATTTGATCAAAGGGTTTTTGCATTAAATGAAAATCATGAATCTCACGTATGAATGAAAAAATCAATAAAATAAATTTGCTTACATGTGTAATTTCCTAAAATATTATTTTAAACATTTAATTATTGAACAAAATTACCGTTGGCATTAAACATTGAACAAAATACATCAATATTTTATCAAAATAATTCCAATTTCTAAGTCTCATTTTACATTCGAATTCATAAGAGAAAGAGGGAAAAGACATTTGATACATTCATATGTATGAAATATTTTTGAAGCCAGAATGTTCCATATAAAAATGGTATCAAATTATATTTACATGGTATACAATGATGTTTGTGGTCCAATGAATGTTACTTTAATATATGTGAAAAAATATTTCATTCTTATGACAGATTACATTAGCCTGATATAATGTTCAATGTTCAAAAAAATTTAGTTAGTGTTAAGGGAATTCATGGAAAGGTATCTTAATTGATGAAAGTAAACATTATATAAAAACATTATAATCTAACTATTGAATTGAATATATATCCATTAAATTTGAGAATTATCTCTATAATGAAATCATCAAAAATGAAGTGTCCTTAGTAATACTCTTGTAGAAAAATGGATTTGTTGAGTGGATAAATCAGATAATGAATAATATGGGAAAATATATTCTTATTAAAGGTGGAATATCTCTCATTTTTTGAAATAATAATATCAAGTTGTTATGTATATAAATGATAAAAGTTTTATAATCCCAATATAAAATTAAACAACATACAAAGTGTGGTATTCATGAAATCTAACTCAAATACATTACCAATTGTTTGGTAGGAGTTGATACATCATAAACATGATTAAAATTAAAAAATTTATGGTGATGTATCTAATTGAATAATTTTCTTTGGTGAATCATCAATCATTAAAGACTATAAATGCAACAAAAAATTCCAGTTAAGATTGTGGAAACAAATAATGGTAATGTTATTGAATAATTACAATTGAGTAATCCTAGAAGATTAAATTCTGATGTTTACTATGAAAATAATGAATAGTAATGTGAAAGAAATATAAATTCTAACATGGTGAAAGATAGGTCAAATAAAAAATCTATAATATAAAATTGGAAGAGAAAACATTAGATGATGAAAGCCTACATGAACATTAAAGATGATATTTATGTGTATAATATTATCCTTCAAATATAATAAGATAAATATCTTTACCAATAGAAGTAGGAGAATGTGAAATGTTGATCAAGAAACTATATTTTTGTATTAAAACCATTATAATTTTATGAATAAGTTTGAATATTTTTAATAGGATAAACACATGTATGAGTAATAGGATCTAATTTATTAATATAAGAGTTTAGAGTATGTTGATTGTGTAGAAAATCAAGACATCATCATAATAAAGTGGATATTGTAGAAAAAAAATTTAGAAAGGAAATATTATAAATTGCAATGAAGGACTAGTTTAAAATGGTTATGGTCAAAGTAATGGTGTTTATGTGGAAGAAATGTTTTTACAGTTGTCTTGGATAGAACTAATCAAAATATTAATGGTTATGCATATTCAAAAGGAATAAATATTCTATAAAATTGGTATAAAAATAGAATTCCTAAATATTGTTATCAAATAATAAATATTTATTGAATATCATATGGAATTACTTATTGGATTTGATGAAAAATAAATTATTTTAGTCAAGGATAGCCCAATTTGAATTATAGAAGGCATTGTGTGAATGATATGAACACCTAGATTCATATCATAATAATTTGGGGTTCCAAGGAGGTGGTGTTGATCATACTAATTTTTGTTAACATCAATGGAAGATGTTTTCATGTTGCTAATGTTTTATGATGATGTCTTCTTTTATTGAAACAAGCATAAAATAATGAAATACATTGAAAATATCCTGATCATTAGCACCACCCGACCATTAGATTTTTTTTGATTGTTCCAGTTCCTCTCTTCGATTGTTTATTTGAAGGCTAGTTTTACATTTCTGAGGATTGTTATTTTTGGTGGGTTTCAGGCTGGTACAAGGTCACCGTATAGTTAGTTATAATTGTATGCTCAGGCCTGGTGACCGTGCGACTACCCAAATAATAAAAATAAATAAATTTTATAAATTTTTATACCTTAATAGTATTATTATTATTATTATTCTGCAGATCAGAATAACATTACTAATATTAAATTTTAGTAGTTCTATTATTTCTAAACTGATATTAATAGTATTATTTTTAATTTTTTTATTAATAATAATACTATTAATGAAATTAAATAATGATATTGTTAAGATATAATTATTAATAACAATATAATAATTATTATAATATGGGTTTTATTATTACAATTATTATCATGTAATTATTTATATTGTTATAATAATGATTATTTTTAATGTAATTATTTTTATTATTAATATTATAATTATATTTATTATAAAAAGGGGAATGGATGGAAAACCCCTAGGGTATTCTCCCCCCCCCCCCACTTCTCCCATGTGCAATGCGCACCGAGGCACCCTACCACCTTGTTCCTTCCCAGCGCACCAACCTTATTCTATCTTCTCCCTCTCATGAGGTGGTATAGTTCTCTAGTCACACTTCCCTTCTCCTGAATTCACACAATAGAACCCCTTCCTTGTGTGTGCGTGAGCCCTCCAACTAATTCCCTCCAACTCATTGGGGCAAGTCCCCCTGTTCGGTGACCTTCTCCCAACCAAACTAAAATCCTTTCGTCGTACCTCCTCTTGGCGATGTGTATCGACTACACCACCTCCTTCCATTTATGGTGCTACCTAATCCTTCCCTAAAGGTTTTTTTCTAGTGACCTTGACCCCCTTTCCCATTTGGAAGTCATCCAAGGTGAATCTAAACCCCATTCGCTGCACCTCCGCCTCCTCTACGGTGCCTGGAATCCTCTCCTCTTGTGTGTCTTCAATTGAATTTGTTTTTTTCCTTAATTTTAATGAAAATATAATATCTAAGTTTTTAATTTTGTGTTTTCTTCCTAAATTAGGGCATGTGGTTTGTCCGTAGGGAGTTGATATTCCTTCGGATGAGGTATCGTCATGTTTGCATGTGTCAAGGAAGGTGTTTTCCAAATTTGTTTCATTTCTGGCATAATAATATCACTTTTTTGTTTAAAATTATTTATTAAATGTTACTCTGAACTTTATAAGCATGATATTTAACTCATTTTTGGGACATTATATTAGTTGAAATTGTTAAAAATTGTTTTGAAATAGTTTTTTTTGATTATGTGTAGGTGTTTCTAGGCATTCTTTTCTCATTTTAATCCATATGGTTATGAGGTTTTATTAATTAATATTTTCTACAACATTTTCACCAGTATTTTAATTATAATTTATCCAGAGTAGTAATTAATATTTTTAGATTTGGTTTAAAAAAATATACTTTTCTAATGATAGTCAAATTATAGCCATGTGTATTTCTAACAGATTTAGATTGACTAATTTTTTTAAAGGTGTTGTTAAAAGATTTTGGTGTATTTTTCTATAAGAAAATGTTTATGGAACTATATTGGATTATGTTGGCTTAGTTTTATGAAACATGTTATTTTTGGAAGAGATGGGTTTTGTGTTAGTGGAAGGTTATAACCTATTACGTTTTGATAAAAAAATTGTTCGTGAATTTTCGGAAAACTTGTTTGGACCTTTCATATGCGTTTTGTTTTGACATCATTTTAAGGATTCACTTTAGCACACATTGGTGAAAATGTATATTAAAGGCTAGTTTGGATAGATTAGTATAAAGTTGATGTTTTTTGTTTTGAAATTGGTTTCTATGAGTTTTAGGTAAATAGTATAATTTTGTGAACTAAAGGCTTGTTTGGCATGTTTTATGAAGTTTCTTATTTTACAAAACATGTGGAATGAATATTTGGATAGATTTTTTTTATTAAACATTATTTTTTTGTTTATTATAGAAATAATTTGTTTTCGTGAATGTCAGTAATCAGTCAGCAATTTAAAAATGTTTAATAAAATATTTATGATGTTTTTTGATGTGATGTCCCAAATGGAACCATAATGTTTTTTTGTACATATGAATATATGGGCACCATTATAGGAGGGACTTCAAATAGGGGTTGTCATATATTGGTATCCATGATTGGGTTAGGCAAGTGCATTGGGGAATGGAATGGTGGGTCACACATGTGATGGAATCCTTCTTACATACTATTACTACGACCTTGGGTTCCTAAGTGATTTTTAAATGATCATGTGATAATTACATTCTAGTAAATATTAGATGGGTTAGTAACCCCTAGAGTTATAGATAGGTCAGGTGTAATTCTCCACATGTGGGGCCCGGTAAGGGTAGCTAGTTTGTTTTTAACATTGGGGCTTTACCATACGGCGGTAGGTTGTTCCAAACGAAGTACGTTCAGGGGTCATCTATGGATTTTTAGGATCACCCATTAACATTTTCTATATTAACATATTTACATTTCCTGCTTTTAGTTTTCATCAAGTACTTTTTGTTTATTTACACACCTTCATTGTTTTTGACTGCATGGGAATTGTTTTGATTTTGAATTGGAAATGGTAATATTGTTATCAAAACAATGTAATGACATGCATTGGATACTAATAAAATTGAAATATTATGACTCCTAAATAAAAATATAAATCCATATATTTATAAAAGTATTTGAAAATAGTTTTAATGGATTGTGTTGGGAAAGGAATCACATGGATCTCAGGGTTTATCTTACATTTCCTAGTGAGCATTTTAGTGCTCATACCAATTTTTTATCATTTCAAGTTGTAGGTTACTATTTATATTTAATTACTACTTCATCTACTTGTGGTTGAGGAAGGATTTGTTTAGTGGTTTGCGGTGACCAAGTGGTCACATATAATTTTTTTTAATGTGTTTTCGTTATTAGTTTTGAAGTTTGTTTCTTTTTGTCTGGTGTATTATTTATCTAGACTAACTGTTTATTTATTTATATTTAGTTTTTGGATCTTTTTAATTTTTTGGTATATTTTATTTATTTGATTCTAGTAATTTATATTAGGCAAATATCGTTCCCACATTTATTTTTTCATTCGCAAAAGTAGTTGACAAACCATGGGTATTGTGAACTTCGTTCGGGACTTGTTGTGGACCAACTTAAGTGATCAGGTTTTGGTCGACCTGGGTTGGTTTGTGACAAAATGGTATCTGATGAAGCCCTATGTATTTTGGGTGTCTGGTAGAGGGAGATTTGGATTATTGGGTATCATGAGGTATGTCATTGGTTGGTGTCTGATCACCACTTCTTATGACAAGGCATATGTTACTAGAGGTTGTTGGGGTTTTGAGAGTTTTCCCGTAGTTTTGGATTGAGATATGACAATGGAGGTGACTCGGTTTCATATTGTGACCCTACTTGGAGTATTGACACATGTGGAACCTAGTTTCCCAGTTCATGTTTCTCATAATTTTATTTCCTAATTGAAAAATGGCTCAATACCATGTCACCGATATTGGAATGGATGCTAGTCCTTCCTTCTAATTGTTTAGTGTATGTTTTTATTCGTTCTGTTTTTGTTTGTGTAAGGGATTTTGAAAATGAAAATATTTTTGGTAATTAC
The DNA here is from genome assembly GCA_963277665.1 of Viscum album. NCBI lineage: Eukaryota > Viridiplantae > Streptophyta > Magnoliopsida > Santalales > Viscaceae > Viscum > Viscum album. Next base: position 1,801,546,028 of record OY728157.1, read on the forward strand.
TATTTTTTCTTCAAATTCATCTAAATTTGAAAAGTGGGATTAGAAAAATTAAATGAAATTAGTTTTTGGACTAATGATTCTATCTTTTAAATGGAATGGTTCAGCCCATGATATTTTGTACAAACATTTTCACATGTAGGGCATATGTGTATGGAATGTGCATGTTGTCGCGTATGAAGGGATATAGATGAACACATATCCAATAGTTAAAGGGATTTCATTGGTGTGTATCTGAAATTATATGCTTGGACTTGTATTTATAAATTTAATTGAATACAGAAATGATTTGGTGAGATTGATTTTGGTTTTAAAAATAAAATGGGTGTCCGTTTTTTTAATTGGCCTTGGAAGATTATAGTATTGAAAATAAAATGAAAATGTTACTTATGAATAATTTTTTTGGGTTTCCATATTTTTATTTCTGGATGAAGGTTCTTTTATTAATGTTTCCTCAACTTGATATTAGATTTTAATTTTTTCTCTATATGTTCATCTGAAAATGGATCCCAAAATTGAATTCAATGATGATAATGATTCATGCCTAGTTTTTGGTCCTTCTCTGAAATTTTCCATCATTATGATGATCAGGTCCATTAGAGGCAGCATTGTGGGTTGAATAAGTGGTGCACATCTTTAGGATTTTGGGAACTCCTGAGGAGGTTAGGGTTTATGCAATTCTGGGATTTATTTGAGGGTCTATATTTTCACCAATTGAAGTTGATTGTCCTATATATGATGCAAGTAGAGATAAAATGGGATGTTTTTAAATCCACCCTCCATCATAGTTTCATACCTAATGAGTTGAAGTTAATGAAGGTAGTAGAGTTGAAGAAGGTTCAGTATAGCTAGAGAATAGTAAAATCATACATTGACCACATTACAACGATGGCTTTCTTTTCATTAGAGGTTACATTTTAATACAAAATGAAATATCCTATTTTCATTTGGGTATATTGCACAGATATTTTGGAGAATTTTATCTCATCTTGCAAAACATGTCTCAAGAAGGTGGTTGATGGGGAATTCTTTGATGAGCTTGATCTTGGTTTACATCCAATGGTGGTTGGATCTCGTGATGGTTTCCCATCTAAAAAAGAAGCGCATACTAGAGAAAACTAAATATAAAGAGTCATCTACAATGGTTCTTGAATTATAGTTCCTCATATTGTTCAATGGAGATCCATATGAGTTGACATTTAAGGAATTCAAATCCATCATGTCTAAACCCTTTGAGGACGTGTCATCATTGCCCTTGTCCGGGTCATCTAGAGAAGTTTTACAAGAAGAATCACAAGAATAAGTCACTTGGACTAGAGGATTCTAGTGCCTGACATTGATTCAAGAGAAGCTTCAGTCATCAAAGCCCCAGCCACAGGTCTTAGGGTGATGCTTGTGAATAGTCAGGAGTTTCTAGGGGTGTGAAGCCTCGATCCAGGTTTTGCCTTCCATGATGTGAGTGGAAAATTTAAATCTCATTCATTCATGTCTTCCTCCTCTTATAGTTTTGAATTTTTTGTATTTTCATTATGTCATCATGATGTTCTAAGGGACTCGTTATAATATAATCGATGTATTCATGTTTTTCTCTAAATGGGTTTTTTTAATCATTCATTTTCCTTAAATGTGTGTTTTTCCCTTAAATGGGTTGACCTTAGTTTAGCTATGTTTGGTTGGAGATGTATAAACCTATAGAATAATTTATTCTTGTAATTTCTCTTCACATTCCAATTTTATGAATGGTGGTATGGTATGGTTGTGTGGGTAAATTTAAGGAGTTTGGGATGGGAGTTACCAAGTTCTCAGTAGTGGTGGTGGTGCTGTAGGGTTTTGAAACTCTAGTATGAGTTGAAACATTTTGGTGGAGACAACCCCATTATGTTCTTCAATTGTTTTTTTGTGGTAATGTTGATATCGGTTGGGTCTGACTTGGTGAAAAAAATAGTCAACCATATAATTCTATATTTCTTCTGGTTTTTCATGGGTAGAGACTCAATTTTTTACTAATATTTGTCATGGGGAATTTCTAAGGGTAAAATTTTTTGTGTTGGGATGAATTATAACACCCTAACCATTATAAATATTTTATGTTATTATTTCTTGGATCTGGGTACTCTCTTTGAGGATCGAGTTGACAGTGCCTGAGCGCCACATGGTTAGTGATAACAATGTGGTTTTACCCAGTTACTATTCGACTACCGAAACAATAAAAATAAAATAAAAATTACATGTTTTCACACATTAATAATAATATTATTATTATTGTGTAGATAATAGTAATATTATTAATAAATTTTTGAGGTACTATTATTTCTAAAATGATATTAATAATATTATTTTTAAATTTATTATTAATATTATTATTATTAATGGAATAAAATAATTATTACTAATGTGATATTATTATTATCAAGATTATTATTCTTATATTATTGGATTTATTATTACAATTATGATCATGTAAATATTTTTAGGTTCTTTGTTGTTCTTATTATTATTATTATTGTTAGTTTAATTATATTGAAAAAAAGGAAAGGAAAGAAAACCTAAGGAGGTGTCACCTACCCCCCACTTCTCCCAGGTGAAATGTGCTCCCAGACCCCCTTCCCCTTGATTCCTTAATGGTGCACCTGGACTTCTCTAGCCTTATCCCTCTCATGCATCAGTCCATCTATCCAACCACACCCCCTCCTATTGGCACATAATTGTCCCCATCCATCGTGTGGGAATGATACCTCAAGTCGGTTCCATATAGCTCGCTAGTGCGAGTCCCAGTGTCTCATGGCCTTCTCCCAAACAAACAAGAATCCACTCATTATATCTCCTCTTTTTGATACATCAAAAAATCCATGCCACCTTCCACCAGTGGCACACCCCACACCCCCTTCTCTCAGTAGCGTCTTCCGATGAACCTAAACACCCCTTGTTTTTCCAGCCAACCTATGCGAACCCAAACCCCCTTCCCAGCACCTCCACCTCCTATCCAGTTCACTTAATTCTCCCCTCTAGTGTGCCTTCCATCGAATTTATTTTCTACCTTCAATTTAACCAACCCCTAATGTAACAATTTGTAATTCGTGCATTTTTCTCATTGATTTGGGTGTGAAGTTTGTCTATAGGGTATTGATATTCTTTCTATTGAGGTTTATTCACGTTTTCATGTGTTTATGTAGGCATTTTAAGAATTTTTTTTCTATTTGGAACAACCATGGAACTTTTGGGTTTTAAATTTGTCATTAATTTTTATTTCAGCATTATAATCATGATTTTAAAATCATTGAAGTGTTTATTTAATAGTGAAATTTGATAAAAATAGTTATTAAATTGTTCTTTGATTATGTGTAGGTGTTTACTTGTATTCTTTTCAAATAATAATCAATATGATTCTTGGGTTTTATTAATTAGATTTTAAAATCTGTTTTCAGCATTATTATAATTATATAACATTTATGGTAGAATTTTCTATTTGTTTATTTGGTTAACAGAATCTTTTTGGATGTTTATTTAATTTTGTCCATTAATATTCTGAGAATATCTAGTTACAATAATGGTTTTTATTTTCAATTATTTTTCTTAAATTTTGGGGTGGTATTTGCTGTAGAAAATTTTTTATGGAACTATTTTGGTGTTTTTGTTGCTATTATTAAACTTGTTTATTTTGGAAGAGATGGATTATATGTTAGTGTAAGGTTATGACTTGTTTGGTGTTGATAAAGAGGACATTTTTCATGAAATTATGGAAACCACATTTTTCCATTTCATATACATTGTGTGTTTTAACATTGTTTTGAATATTCACTTGGGTATACATTGTTGAAAAGATGGTTTAGAGTTCATTATTACCTTGTTTGTATAAACATTATTTCTATTTCTTTTTGACGATTTTTTCTATTTTTTGTTGGTAAGTGGTTGAATGTTGTGAACTAAAGTCCCATTTGCAATGTTTTATGTGGATTCCTGTTTTTCCTAAAAATATAGAAAGAATGTTTGGTAATAATGTCTTTGGGTAAAATTGATGTTTGTGTTGATTATATAAAGAATTTATTTGGGGAAAGTGATAACCTGGTCGATGATTTAGAAATTATTACTGAAATGTTTTTTAAATTGTTTGTCATGATGGTATAGATGGAATATTAATGTTGTTTAGAATATATGGATATATGGGTAAAATTTATAAGAGGTACTTCCCTTGGGTTTTTTATATATTGGTGTCTGTGTTTGGGGTAGGTAAGTGTAGTAGTGGTAGGTAAGGTTTTTCACACATGAGAGGGCCTCAAATATACACAGTATTACTTCTATAATGGGTTCCTAGGAATCTTTTAGATGATTTAGTGATGGTTTATTTATAGCCCAGATTAGATAGTTTAGTACACCATGGGGTTATAGACAGTATATGAATGATGTTCTTCCAGTGAGGCTTTGTTAGAGAAGCTATTTAGTTATTGACATATGGGATTTACCATATGTCAGAAGGTGGTTCTGAACAATGTACATCTAGGGGTATTGTAGGGATGTTTAGGATAACCCAGGGTTATTTTCTATATCGATTGTTCTTTTTTTATTTCCGTTTTTATCCTTTACTATTTATTTATTAACATCCAATTCTATTTTTTACTACTTTTGTTTTGGTTTGAGTTCGCATTTGAAATGTCAATATTGTTTTGAAAATAAATGTATGGCATGCATTTGATTCAAAAAAAATTAATAATTTTTTTTAAAATAAATAGTGGAAGACCTATTTTTATGAATTTATTTCAAAATGGGTTTGATTGATTTTATTGGGAATGTAAATACTTGGATCTAATAGTTTATCTTAGAATTCTATTGAGAATTTTGAGGCTTAGGAATATTTTTTATCATTTCCAACTGCATGTTATTTTTCTGTATTCATGTTCGTGGTTCATCTTCTCATGGTTGGCTCAGGATTGGTTTAGTTTTTGGAGGTGACTAAGTGGAAAAATTGAGGACATGGTAGACTGGTTTCATTTTCATGTTGTCAATTTGATTCTGCTTGTATTGTGTATTAGGTTTCTTGATTAATGGTTTATTCATTTATGCTCCATTATTAGATCTTTTTACTTGTTTGGTGAAGTTTATTTATTTGATCCATATTATTTATCTTGTTCTTAACTTTTCCCCACAATTATGTTTTGATTCTTGGAAATAGTTTCCTACCTATGGAGATCGAGAATTCCCTTCGGTCCATACTGTATGCCGACTTATTTGACTTTTTTATAGTTGACCTGGGTTGGTTTGAGATTACATTTGGGTTTGAAATTTCCCTGATTACAAAATTTGTAAATTTTATTTGGATATATCATATTGAAAAAGATTCATTAAAATTAAAATAATATACTAAGTCTTCCTTATAAAATCTAATGATGTTTTACATAAATGACTAAATAGAAATTTCAACACTGATTGTAGTTAATAAAGATGGTAAAACAATGATGATGGGAAATCTATGGATCCCAACATGTAATTAAAAATAGTTTGGAGTATGTATTATTTAAGTACTAATCAGATAGTAATTATATATGAATCATTTTTAGTGGCCCATTTTAAATTCTCCCCAAAGGGAAAAAATTTGAAAATAGTGAAATGATTCTTAAGATATATTTGAGGAACTCTAGACTATAGATTGACTTATAGAACATTGAATAAAAATGAGTTGATATCTTATTCTAATGAAAATTGGAATTGAAATATATAATACCTAATGTCCTATTGTGGTGGTGAAATCTTCATTGGTGATGAATGTATTGGGTTCTAATGTATGAAATTTAAGAGAACAAGCCTTAGTACTGCAGAAGAAAAATATATTTATGTTATAAAAGATCACATGAAACATCTATAAATGATGTTAAAAATATATAATATCTATGAGATTGTGAAATATAGAATGGTGATATGATTTTATGTCAATAGTTCCATTGAAATCACAATGAATTATGTGAAACACTATCTCACCATGAATATTGATCTCAAGTATCATTTTATCATGGTTAAAGATTCTTTGAGTATGATACACATGGTTTATATATGAAAAAAATCAGAAAGTGGAAGTTATATTGACCAAGACATTAGATACATTTGTGTTTGAAAATAATAAGTTATATCTCAGTGTTCAAACTCCAAAGTCGACTTAAGGATGTCTAGTTATCACATATATTTGGTGTATATATTTTATTAACTATTTATTCACAGTTGCTGAGTTCAATCTATGTTACTTTTTTTCGAAGGGGTGTAATGTTATTTTTGAAATTAAAATTTTCATATTTTGAAATTTTATTTAGTGTGTTTCAAATATTCAACTAACACTCGTATTATAATATATTTTTTTTATGTTGATGTCAGGAAGATACATTATTCATAGTGAAGGTTCTTGATGTGGGTTCAAGACGTGCATTGTTTGTTAGCATAGAGATATGAGAGTTTCTTGATTTCCTTATGACATATAATAATATATTGAACTATTATTTATACATTGATCGTTGTTCACTATTTCTAACATTGATATATGAGATAATATTCTTATATATGGAGGATATTAAAAATTGACTTTTTTTACTTTGGATTGTAAAAAACAAAAAGTGGTTTAATATTGGAGCCAAGGTATAAGGAGATAGTGGTATTGGATTCTGAAGATTTTCAATATAGTATTGTTATTTTAATTGAGTTTTATGACTATAAAAGAAAATACTTCTAAAGAATAATAATTGATGTGTTATTGAATAAAGTTTGTGTATATGGTATTTTCTTATACTGTTAGCCAAATAGTTTATAAATAAATCTATGTAAAACAAGTGGTTTTTCAGATAAATGATTATGAATAAAATTATCTTAAAATTACCAAAAGGTCATTCTGTTACATAAATATGAAATTATAATGTGATCGAGTTAATTTTAATCATGTTTTGATGAAGGTATCATACAACCAAGTGAGTTTAATTTCATAAAGAATGATATGTTGTAAATGAGGGATTTCATTTGTGGTAGGGGTCATTAGATGAAGCTAAACTTAATTATTAATGTTAAATGGATCATTAGATTTAGAAATAGTGGATTAAAATGAATTTTCTATCACAATAGATTTTTAAAAAGGGATTCACATGTCATATGAGTCACACTATCAAAAGAAGATGATGTCCATGATTCTAAACATCGAATGAATGGATGGTTTAACATATGTATCCATGTTAATTTGATAGAAAATAGTTTTTAAATACCCATTATTTTAAGAAAAACTTAGTGGGGTTACTAGATATTGGGGTTTACTAGACATTTGAAATTTATAGGTTTTTAACGTCTTAGTAACGTGATTGGGTTTATATGTAATGGTTTCTATGGATCAGTTACATGATCAAAGAACTCTAATGATTTACTCGATAAAATTTACATAACTTGGATATTGTTAGTTTTTTCACATGGATGACTTATATAGTATTTCTTGCAATACTTGGTTTATCCTGTGATGGTTATGGAGAGTGTATATATTCCTGGCATCACATGCATAATATCTCATGACCGGGTGCACACACTAGTAGTCGCACAAGGGAGTCAAATACCCATGTTTATGTGCATGGGGATACACTACTTGATTTTTGAATTAGGTATTTTATATTTAATTTTACAATAAATGACTCTATAGAAATTAGTACTCAAACATGAATTTTATTTATAAACAAGAATTATCATGCACCCATATTTAGTGAACTAAACATTAAAAGGAGAAATAAACATGATCTATGATGTAGGAAGGATATTATGATGATGAGATACTAATATTTTCAATAAAAATATATTAAATAATACACAAATGTATTTAAACTGATAATTTAATTTAACCACAGTAGTGTATAGAGGTAACAAGGAGGGTGTTACCCGTGGATGATGAGTGATCAATCCCAAAAAATGTAAAGGTATTGTTTCTTGAATTTAGTGAATGTGCCTATGTTTTATAATCCCAAAACCATATATAGAATATTATATTTTTTCACATTAACACATTATTTGTGTTTTCTCCTTGGACACAACCCTTTGTGGGGGAGAATGTAAAATTTGTTGTGTTTTGAGATTTCATCATTAATTTTTTTTAATTTGAGAATAATTATCCTAATCTGATATGTTTAGCGAGTCCCTCTAATCATGAGGAAATTACAATTTTCTCTTAAAAAAATAACTGACAAAATTATTTACCCCTCCCTAATTTCATGATTTCCTAGAGAGATAAAGATGTGTTTCATATAGGATATTTATTATTTCTAGGGGTTTTGAAAATATTTTTGTGATGTTTGGAATTCTATATGATGTTACTATTGTGTAAAAAATATTTCTATATAGGGAGTTGATAAGAATTTTATGGTCCACACATAAGACCTTGAGTATCCAATGTATGACTATTCTATATTCAATAAGATATATAGATGGTGTGTGACTTTGTAAATAACCAACATAATACATTCATACATTGGCATTGGAATTTTCCCATCATCATACTTGGATGGTGTTTTGCACAACATTCTCAAGGGAGTTAATGTGTCTTTTAGGCTGGTGTACTAGAATTTTTCCCTAAACATATTACATCACAATATTTCAGCTTTGAATATTCTATTAGACATCAAAATTCTTTGTAAATTATAGAACAAATAAACAACATAATTATTATTATGAATTAATATAATGATGTTTCTATAATGATATTCATGAATTTATATCACAATGAAATTAAAATTAATTTTCTCAAAATTGAATTGAAAATGGAGCAAGTGGGGAAGGAAATGTGATTTTGATTATTTTTTAGATGAGTTCCACGCTATTGGAAACATGGTCTCTTAACATTTCATGAATCCATGAACTTATGGAGGGAATTTGAAAAGAATAAAATTATAGGATATTCAATGAGAAGAAATTAGAATGAAAATTTCTTATATACAATTAAGAATGGAATATTGATTATTATATATTTCTCCAATAAAGAGTGTAAAATTATTAATATAATTATTTTTTAAGTAATTTAAGTTGAGAAAAGTACTCTAGATTTAAATGTAATAATGAATTTTATAAAACCACTAAATGAGAAGTTACAAGATTATAATATTTGAAAAACTGTAATCAATTATATATAGATAAAACAACATGATAAGAAGATATAAAAGTTCTCTTACACTATTATTTAATAAAGAAATACATTGAATAAAATAGGTGATAGATTTTTAAACATTTTCCTAAAATAATGGCACCTAATTGTATTGGGAAACAAGTATAGAGATAAAAAAGATGTCATGTAATTCAACTATAATGTATAAAAATATTAATATAGTTCACATAAATTGTACTTAGGTAATGATCAAGGACAGAATGATCTACAATAATAATAAATAATAGTTGATATCCAACACAATGGTTTGGCATAATAATCTATCAAACTACCATGTGTGGAATACAATCAAATAATAATGTCTATATTGTGTAATGAAGAAAGGATAATAGTGGGAAGAAGGTAACTATGCGATGCTTTATAAAGTCACTTCATTAGTACTCTAGATCACACTGTGGTATGTGTGGTATAAAAAGTGTGAAACTATGTCATTGTACTATCTTATGTTAATATTTGATTAATCTATGGTTATAAGGAGTAACCAATCAGTTAAAGGAGTATACATTCAAATAAAAACCTTGTAAATACTTTTTTACTTATTCTATTATTTACATAATATTATGAGTGAGTTTTTGAGGCACAAATATGAGAGTATTGATTCATTTAATGATCATATAGGTTGAAGTAAGTAAAATTAATATGTGAAATGTTACAATGGATTATATGTTCCCAACCCCAACACTATGTGTTCCAATGATCCAGTAACATAAATTAGTATCAAGGATAACTTGGTATCCCTTGATTAGTACCATATTTTTTTCAATTTCTTAGAAAAGAACATGTTTTAGGAAATCCTTTGGATTACCAGATAGATAACATAATCTTCATCATTTTTGAAACTATAATGGATGTATCACCAGAAAAATTAATTAACAATATGAAATTTAGAAAATGTAATTTATTAATATCTCAATAAAAAAGGATTTATAACTACATAATATTTACCCAAGTGTTAATTTTTCAACTACTAAATATATTTTAACTGATATTTTTGAAATGGATGATCAATTTTTGGAGAGTGTGGGTGAGATGAGTCATATAAGGTAATAAAAACCGTCAAATATAAGATAAAATATGAAATTTTTATATTTCCTAATGGTGTTGTAAAATTTTAATGGTTTTTAAAAAGGAAACAATTCATGAAAATTAATTCCTTGAAGAAGAAGATAAATAAATATAAAATGTACATTCTAAGAAGTTTGGATAGTCAATTTATCTCAAAAACCATTTATAAGAAAAGGGATATGTGACAAAACTTTTCAATATAATATTGTCACTATTTGAAGGGAAATTTCAATCATATGAATGACAGAATGTAGTATTGGATATTAATATTATAGAATAATTTCTGGAATTTAAAAAATTACATATAGCCTTATTTAATGATAAATATTTCAAATTTCAGATTATATAAAATAAAAAAAACATCATGATAACACTTTTCCATAATCATGAAAAAATCGATGAGGTAAAAATTTACATGCTGAGTAAGTACTAGGAAGATAAATTGAGAACATTTGGGGATGATAATAACATCATCAATATAATGTTTCATAATCTTAAGGTGCATGTAATTAATCCAAAACCAACACAATGAAGAACTTTTTATATTACTAAAAAATTTATATATCCACAAAAGTGTTTATTTAGATATATTTATTAAAATATACATCTATTAGTGTCTAAAAATCTGGAAATAATCCTATAATAATGTTAAAATAATCTATAATAAGTAGGTTTCTTGTAACCAAAAAAACATTTCAAGTTGTAATTTTTTTCCATATGGTTTTATAAATCCTTATACAAAACTACGAATATTTATTTTGAACTGTTTATAAAAAATTACCACCTATCAATATTAAATTTCATACAATCCTAAAATAATAATCTCTCCAAAAGGATCCCAAAAAATTATTAATTTAATTAAATAATATCCAAAAAAAAATGGATAGATTACCTCAATAAGTACAATATAATGGTTTATTGGATATTTTTAATTTTTTCATAGGATTGGGAATAATGAAAACTTTTTTTTGGATAATAAATCACTCATTTTATAAAATAAAATTCTTATATCAATGTGGATAAATTGTGAGTAGTGGATACGATATTTTTAGAACAATAAGGCTATACATAAAAGGAAACAAATTCAGAAAAAACTAATTCAGAAAAAAATTTAAAATCTATGTGATTATAGAGACATGGTTGGACCCATATATTTTGAGTTCCAGTAATCACCCATAATTCATAATACACATGATAAATAATAATTAAGTGCATAAAAATTGAATTTGGGAATATTAAATCAAGATACCATGGACAACGGTGTGTGATGAATGGTGTTCAAAATAAGACAGCTATAAAAACACTCCCAATAAGATAGAGAAGAATTGTGTAAATGGTTCCTCAATAAAAATCTATTTCTTGTAATATATTTATAGGGTTTTCCCCATGAACTACTCTAATAAATCAAATAAAAATTAATATAAAGTTAAGTAAGATGAATATATGAAGGGGATCAATATAAGAGTGGATAATTGGATTTCTTTAGTGGCTAACCTCTCAAATGAAGAGTTGGAAGGGTTTTCTAAAATTTTTAAAACACCATTCGAATACTAGAGGACAAAAAAAAATTGTCTTATACATTATGACATCATTATAAAAAATATAATAGATAAATAAATGGATAATTCTAAAGAAATTACTGAATGAAAAAAATGTTAATCATTTGGAGGAAAAAATATATCCTGTGATAGGTTTTCTAAGGCTAATGACCCATGAGTTATTTAAAGAAAATGCTGCATGGGAAAAGTTTAAATAATTTTTTTAAATATTATTATTGCCACCAATACAGCTCAAATGGAAATTTTTATGATTATTAACATAAAATATAGGCCACCATTGAATGAAATTTATCTATTCATAAGTGCATACAAGTTCATTAATTAAAATTAAAATCTTGAAGATAATAAGAAGTTAATATAGTCTAATGAAGGATGGAATTGTAATAACCCAAGACGATCTACAATGTAAAGATCCCAAAATATCAAATTCATGAAATATAGGAAGATATTAGTTTAGTGTTAGTTCCCTACCATGCTTGAATTATAGATGATCTATAAAAATATCTCCTTATTCCCGTTTAATTATTTATATATACTAATATTCATGGGATTGAAGGGGTAAAAATGAAGACATGGATTAGGTTTTTCATACAATATATAACAAATTAATATTTTCTACATTATGTTTTATAACATTCCCTGATAATTGGTTTATAAGGATCTTTATTTAATATTGATGCAATATAAAGATAATTTTTTCTGAGTATAAATAATGAAGGGTAGGGTTTTTGGAAATCTCTTTAAACATGAATGTGAGTCCTTACTATTTGATTTCAATGATTAGTTTATTTTCACTAAAAATATTTATTAATGGAATGTAAATATTGATTGTATGTATGAATTTAATATGTACTTTTCTATCGTGTACATGAAATTTATATTGAATATTTTCAGAATAATTCATGATCTATATAAGTCTTGAAAAATATATCTTAAAAAACCTAAAATGAGAATGTGTAGGTTGTATCATATAATGTTTACATTAATTGAAAACATTGTTTCCGATATTTATTCAGTAATATTTTCTTCACATAGCTATCCAAAGAAGACATATAGTTTACTGTCATATAGTTCATTTTGAAAACACATTTGATGTCACCATTCACTAAAATAAGTTTAAAAAACAATAATTCTATATGAATGTGGGAGAATAATAGCTTCATGTAGATCCATTAGAGGTGGTTTAATATTAGAATACATATCCTTATATTCCATTTATTTTATTAAAAATAAGGGGAATAATAAATGATTTCAATCAAAAAATCATGTGTTAAGTGATTGATGGCATTTTAAACAAACACAAATGGGCATACCAAAGATCCCATCTGTGAATTGAATATTTTATCAACAATAAAATAATCTATACTTACTATTTTTCCTTAAATGTTTGTTATTGAAAAGATGTTATTATATGACAGGCTACTGTTTTAGAACAACACTGAGAGTTTGTAACTATATATGTTGAAAAAGATGTTCTAAGATAAATATGTTTTTGGATGACAATGGGTGGACCGATTCTTGTTACATCATCCATTGGGGATGACTATAAATATGTTTTCATGAAAAACATGAAAAGTAATGATAAATGAGAATTGATACTATATAAAATATTCATACATTGAAGGATTTAGAAAACACAATGTGGGATGATTGGATAGTTATTTAAGAGTTTTTTTCATGATGATAAGCTTACTAAATATATAAACAATCCATCCATGGACCACAGAGCATACAAATTATTTTATAAGATAAAGAATCACGAATAGATGATGTTTTATGTTTATTTAAGGTGTTTGATAATTCCATATGATGATTTGAATTGGTTTTGAAAATATATAATGGGACTACGTAATTAGGTAAGAATTTCATGTTATATAATCTGGTTTTGTTTTGATGGAATAAGACATTTCTAGTATTCACATATGACATTTAGGCCTCTACGTATGACTTTTTATCTATCCACAATACATAGGAATGAATTTTATTGAAGAACCATTAAAATACTTTCAAACATTCGCGTATTATTTTCCCTACTATTCTACATTAACCGTGATGTGTATCACTTTCTCAAATTATCTCATATGAATTTCAATCCATCATGTTTCACTATTTATTTATGTTTAATTATTCAAATATTCTTTATTTATAAAAATACATATGACATATAAAAATAAAATAAAATCTGATAAAATAATGATTATAGAATAACTATTTTGAAATAATATTATGATGTTTCTATTATGATCAATATGGATTTAAATATTTAAATTAAAGAAAAATTATTGTGATTCATAATGAGATTGATTAGGTACCATCAGCAATTGGATATGGGTTTTTGAAATGTTCATGGATGAGCTCTAGGATATGGGATACAACACAATGTTTCAATGCATCAGCCCAGGCACATGTGGAGGGATATTAAAATTTTAATTTCTTAAAATTATTTGGAATCTAATGGTTTTATTTATTCCACTAAATGTTATTCAATGTTGATAGACAGTTATTGGGAATTAATGGTGATGTAGAATGTACCCAATCATCCAAAATAAGATGTAATGTATTCCCATGTCAATTGGTAAAATAGTTTGGTGTTAACTTCCATTAACAATGATGTAGTTAAATTTTTTTTTTTTTGGAAATATAGTATAGAAGATTCAAATTATTGGTGAGTAGACTCAAAAATAAGAGAAATGATTAACTAGTCCTCATGTGAAATAATACTCCTAAATAAATAAATCTACAACATTTATCAGAACACTATAGAAAATTGATTGATGAACGTATAGAACAATATCTTATTAATAGATATAAAATCTATTATAAATAGAGATATAAAATTATTGATATATAGAGAAACAATTATTGGTTTATTGAGACTGAGGTATGCTCTATTCAATTACAGAATTCACATAGATAAAGGCTAATGTATGATGAGCTTAATGTCGATCAATTAAGGCTATGAGAAACAATTAATAAATATTGCATCTTGAGTATTAATGTACTACATAAACATGAGATTGGTCATGAGAGAGTCTAATATGGTTAGATATATTCCCAAAAGGTTTTTAAATTACATTTGAGGTTTTGAGGATATTCAAAATGTTTTTGTGAACTCTCTATGTAATGATGTGTTGATTGATTAATATGGTTTTAAAAATACTTTTATTTATGTATCTCGTATGGTTGAGATAAAAATTTTTATAAGGATCAAACATACTTGTTTTTAGTTTTATAAAAAAAGATTGTAAGGTATAAAAAATCACAATATGGTTGAATCAAAAAACATTATAAGGTCAAGAAATAGTTGGCTTTGAAAAAAAAGGGTAAGTTTGAGACATGCCAATTTGTGGTTTTAACATGTATCTATAAGGATGAGGAAGATACTTGTAAGGTATTAGCACATCATTATGCTTTATCTTGTTTAAAAATTATTGTAAATTTCAAAAAAAAAATATATTTTTTGAGAAATTAATATGGGATAATTCTTAAGATGGTATTTTTTATTCCAAACATGAAAACATAAAAATATAGAGTGTCATTAAATCAATGAATTTTTTAAGAACTAGTATTCAATATATGTAGATGATGGCCAAATAATGATAATGTTTGAAATTCATTTTCATGTCTCATCATCCGTGTTTACAGATTTTAATTATTCTGAAAAATTAATTTGATATAGTTAAAATGCTATTCATTATTTTTTTAAACATTAAAAAATTGTTTTCAATAAGTAAATGATGACTATGAAATGAAATATCGAAGAAAAATATATTTTTTGAAGCATATAAATCCTGAATATTGAAAATTACAAAACAAATTAAATCTATTAATTTGATGATTAAATACAAGTAGTATATAATAATGATACAAATATCACATATCCTTTTTTATTCAATTTATATCATTATATTATGATCTTCCTTCAATCAAAAATATGATATATCATGAATTCAAGTATACGATGATGGATTGAAATCAAAATAAATTTTTTAGTGGAAAATTATTGAAAATATATCTTCAAATTTTCAGTGATATTTATTTAATGTTCAATACAAAAATAATCACTTTCATCTGATTATGAGGTGATTTTAGCTAATATTTGTTTTGGATATTCAAGTTGTTGAGATTTCATGGATTATGTTTTGGTTCAATTATCCATTTGAAGATCCATTTTAGTATAAATATTTTGATAAAAAATATTATAGCCTCATGGTATGATTGAAAATTATAGAGTATATATTAGTTTACATAAAGGTTAATTTATGAAAATGGGAATGCCACTCAGGACACTTAACCAGAAATAAATGTTCAATTGAAATAAATGAAGAAGGTTGTGGGAGCACCCTGCATACAAAGAAATGAGAAAAAATGATAAATGATATAATTGAAAAATATTTTATAATTTATTTTTCAATAATATAAATATATAAAATATTCTCTATATTCACCTATATATAAAAGTTAAACTAATAAAGAGAGGTCAAGATGACCAATATAGAAGAAGAAACAAGTAGCAATCCGAAGTGAATAACTAGTGAGTCTCTAAACTAGTATATGAATAAGGTTTATATGATACCATAATGAATGAATTCCTGTTTTATTATTGAATGTGGAGGTGGAATAGGATCCTGTGATAGTAATTATTTTAAAATATAGATAAAAATTAACTATGGATAGACCAGTTACATTGATAATAATAATATATTTTTTCTCATGAATTTCAATGATGGATGAGTTATTGGATTATTAATGTTTAAATAAACTCATTAAGTTGAGGTATATAAGATATATAATTTGAATATTATCTATATATTTGAGATATAAAATGGAGGAAATCATAATGTATGTTCATATGCTTATTTTCTAAATTTTTTAGGCTTTATTATGATGAATAATGATATTTAATGACCATATCCCTAGTATCACAGAGTTGGTGATTACATTAGTTCATTGGAACTGACTTCATGAGTCATATAAAAAATTTAAATGTTTTATTTTTTATGTTAAACTAGATTCATATATGAATCTCCAAATAAACATGAAAGAAATTTAAAAGAGTGTGAAAGTAAGTATTATACATCCTTGAACACATTAAAATATTCCTTCTTCATATCCAAGGGAATAAAAAAATTAGTTTGATCTCATATTATTTAAACGGTTATTTATAGTGGAATGCATAAAGATTAAATATTTTATAATAAATATTTCAAGGTAAATAACTGAAAGAACATTTATTTTAATAAATAACATGATCACATAAAATAATACGGTAGGAATAAATGGTGAAAAAATAATTTCAGATAAATAATATAATGAGATTGAAACATATGCATGGATATAATAACTATTAACATAGACACATTTAAATTATTATATGATTTTATAATGATGGAATTTATAATTTATGACATAATAAACATATAATCAGGGCCTCTATCGAAGAAATCAATAAATAATTTTTATGTTTTTTGCCAAATACCAAAAAAAAATTACATCATGAGATAGATCAATGAATCGAGGGTTTATTATGTGCCCCTACCATCACTAATTAATTTCCCTATATTCCTTAAAGATTATTTCAATGATTATTTAATAATCAATATTAAATATAAATAAATATTTGTATTATGTAGAGTATATGGAATATCAATATTTTCTCGATCAATTAAATAACATTCATAGTAAAACACCATGTATAGAAATAGTTTAATATTTGGAAAAAATAATATACCTTATAATATGAGTATTTCTATTTTAGAAAAAAATAATATCTTGTGATAAATGATCCCAAGAATGTAAAAATTTTAAAAAAAGTTTAATAGAATCAATTTTAATAAGTTATAAAATAGGATTTTCAATTCATCATAAATATAAGTTTACCAACAAATTCATGTCTATTGGAGAATAAAACAAAAATCTAGTAAAAAGTTATAGTATGATATAATTAAGGATTTTTTTGACCATTGAAATTTTTTTTAGGAAGAGAAATATCATTAAATGATTTTAAAATTTGGAATTTCTTTACTATGTTAATTTAATATAATCATTCCTTTTTTACTTTTTATAAATAATGTTAAAAATGATCCAATACTAAATGTTTTTATATATTCTATTAAAACCATGTAAAAAGCCAATATTCGGTAGAAATTAAATTTCTAAATCAGTGGATAATATTAAAAACCACTACTACAAATATGGCTTATAATAGTGCTAAAAACGACCATTAACAGTGCTAAAAAAGAGCTGTTAATCTCGGCGAAGATAAAGGGGGTCCCCTTTATCACGCTAAAAATAGCGCTGATAATGGTAGTATTTATTAGTGCTATTTTCAGCGCTGATAAATGTTCAATATATCAGCGCTATTTTGAGCGCTGATAAAAACTACCTTTATCCACGCTCAAAATAGCACTGATATATTATCCATTTATGAGAGCTTAACTAGAGCTGATAAAGTCCAAAGATGCTATGCAAAACCAGAACTTGCACAGAACCTGCCCAGCACCTGCACACATTACCGCACCTGCACACATTACCGCACCTGCACAGAGCACAAACAACACCTGCACACAGCACAAACAACACCTACACACAAAGCATAGAAGAACAAAAATGATACATACATTTACTTGAAATCATGAATAAAAAACCACATGCTTTTATATACATTTCAAATAATGTTTAATTTGGTTACAATTACATTTATCAACAAACAGTTAAAAAACAATGATGTTCCATCCTTTTTGCATCCATCCGCTCTAAAAAATTGTCGTCCATGGCGGTGGTTTTTGAACAAAGTAGGAAAAAGATTTCACCTTCATAATAAAACAAATATAATGTTAGTAATACAATAATTAAATAAATAATGGGGTTACTAAATGGAATTATACTAGTGAGGCACAAAACATAAGATGAACAATTAAAGAAATTGGAGCATGGTTATGGCTAATCATCTATAATAATCAAATGGCCAAATTTTTAGTAGAACATGGGCTATTTAATGATTCGAGGGGGAATAGATAAACCCACAGTTTGGTTCTAAGGTTATGATGGTCTCACAATGATGGTTAATAGTTTGTCAAATAATGTGATGAACTTGTTTAAGGTATGAGTTTTTGAGGAAGTATCTCTATATGGTTGAATAATGGATTGTAAGCCACTCAATGAAACTATACGGATTAGAAGATTGTGTATATTGATTCCCACATTGTTGTAAAGTTATTTATTTTACCCTTAGGCCAAATAATTCACCTAATTTATGAGTGGAATTAACAAATTTTTACTATCAACCATTAAAGCGGGTCACCCTCGTATATCCCTCATTCTACTCAACAAAATCCTTTACACGCACTCTCCTCTTTCTCCCTTCCCAAATGGGATATCTCCCTTACTTTTGAGATAAATCAAATGGTACCAGTTACATTAAAAGAGTGGTGGAATA
Source organism: Viscum album (assembly GCA_963277665.1). NCBI lineage: Eukaryota > Viridiplantae > Streptophyta > Magnoliopsida > Santalales > Viscaceae > Viscum > Viscum album. The sequence goes on from OY728157.1 coordinate 1,801,565,247, forward strand.
TCCTCAACCCTATTATCCTCCTCTATATTCTTCTCCTTCTTCCCCTAACATTGGATTCAACTATTAGGGATTTTGGTCTCCATTCCACAACATCATGATGCTATTGGATAACAATGATGGGCCTTTTGAAATGACATTAAACCTTGGCTATATACCTATAGCCACGATTTAATACCATGGCTATATGTCCCCCCATTCCATAAAAAATAAGCACCCATGCCCCCTTCCCCAGCACACCCCCTACACACTGCCCACCCCCGAGCACACCCCCTACCCCAGCACACTCCATGCCCCCTGAACACCCCCTGCCCCATTCCCCAGCACACCCCTGTCCATTGTTCTTCCCCCTTCCCATTGCACACCCCCTTCCCACCCCTACATTTTTGAAAAGAACCCAGCACACCCCCTACCCCTTCCCCCTACCACTTTTCCCCCTTCCCCCTCCCCCAGAAAACCACCCCCACCCTCTCAACATGTCCCCTGCACATCATAAAGAAAATACCTTGTATGGGAATTGGGCTCAATTTACATTATACACATCATATATATCAACACATTCTCATGTACTTTCATTCATTGTAAATACACATATATAGACTCTCTACATCTCATAAGAAAACCCTCTTTAAAATTCCCGAACACATTAAATCCATTTAAAAACACCCATCACACCACTTTATCATTTATTCAAACACATTTAAAGGACTTAAGCATAAAAATCCCCAAGAAATACAACTGAATTCATTTTAAAAATTACTTTCAAGTCAATACACACCCCAAATTCCTTTGATAACACATTTTTAACCACACAAACATTTTATATAGTACACTTAGCAAGAAAATACATCATAATAAAATCATCATATAATGTAAAAGCATGTAATCACCTACATAAAGCTTGGAATCTTCCGAAATCTGCTGGAAAACAAAAAACCACACCTCCAAAATACCTTAATAAGGACTGATTAAACATTAATATTGAATATATTAATGGAAACCCATGTTTAACTTGTGGTATTCCATGTGTTTAACATCCCACAAGGATAGAGGGTCATTATTTAATGTCTTACAGAGATGTAAGACCTGGGTGGATCAAAACACTTATAAAGGTAGATCAGGTAGGTACATCTCTAGGAGGGAGCACCTTAAATGTTTACATGATAGATGGATCAAAACACCCAATGAGGTCTAACCCAAGTGTGGTGCATCCCAAAAAGGTGACTTTTCTCATTTTGAAGACTTATTCAGACGCCCCTAAGGGAAATACAAGTGGGAAAATAAGTGAAGGTGTGCCCTTGTGAGGGGGTCACCATGGTTTACCATTGGTTGGGATTTAACCTCATGAAGGCTTCCTACGTACCCTATTTAGAATACAAGGATCAAAACCCTTATATTTAAAAGAGGTATGTTGTGGGTATTACCCATGGTCATCTTCCCTTCACACTAGGAATACTCATGGTTGAATGAGTATGGGTTTTTTAGGGCTTATGCCTTGTCATATTCTCAGGTTGTTCCAAGATTAGCAATGGGATGAATGGGACATACGTGCTAAGATGGACCATGTGAATGGCGTGATCCTTTTATAGAGGCATGAGGTCGAAAAAAACATGTGGAGCTATCTGTAAACATTATTTATGGTGTCTATGAGGCTCACCAGACTCCCCATACCTTCTATACACACCTCAAAACATCACAAGGACCAGATTCTACAAGATGGTGCATCACAGGGTTGATTCGTTTGATGATGTACTGGTCGTTTGAGCTTGGATCTCATCTCAACCAGCCTTTCCCTTACTTGAATTATCTTGGGACACATATTTTGGTTCCAAAAAATTCCTCAAAGATACGGATTATCTCATGCATTTACCTAGAAATAATTTTGCAAGTCAGACAACAACACATGTGCTCAGATACCAGTTCAAACAAACGAGATATAGAAAATGGATTTTATTGATCCTTGGTGGTTTCGTCATTCACAACATATGAACTACACACCATCATGCCTTAATTCAATATTGATTTGTTCAAAGATCAATAATATGAATCCGGGGATAGAAAACATTGACTAATAAATTAATATTTCAAAACATCGGAGCATTCTCAATTCACCAAAGAAGGATGGATGATAATAAATGATCATATATAGATAACATAAGTAGTATGAAATCACCTTAATCCTATTTGTGTACAATCATCCATCAGGTATGTTGAACATTAGTTTCTAAAAACATTTATATCATCTTCTGAGTATGAGTTTTTGCAACAGATATGGTAGTACTGAAAAAATATAAATACACAAAGTATTAATAAAAATTTTAAATGAACTCGTAATTATTTTTGAAAATACCTCATTAGGGATGCTAGTTTGTTGATGAAATATGATCTCTTTCATAAATTTACAAACATAAAAACCACAGTACTTTCCGTTTTTTTGTTTTGGACACTACAAAAACATCGACATCAATAAGTAATTTGTTTTGATATGTGTTTGGATAGTGAAATGTTATTATATATACCCGGATACATTTACAGTTCTAGATCTGATAGGCGTGCTCATCCTTATGCCCTAGATTCATTCCATGCATTAAACGATATTGATGCACTGCCCTATCATAACAGCATCCTCATTAAAAGATAACATAAATTATATAAATAGATGATTTGTTTTAAAATGTTGGATCTAGTGTATTACAAATTAACAAACACCATCATGCGTGGTCTGTTTGTTGGATATCCATGCGTTGAATCCAGAAAATAAATCTTTGGAGTATCCAAATTGAATGCAATCAGCATCCAATGTTCCCTAAAAATATAAAAAGGAATAAGTAAAGAATGAAATGAAAATATAGTTGATATCATTAAATTGTAGAGTTTTACCCCTGCATCGTTGGTATTAAAAAGAGTCTGTCATTCGTAATTTCTTTTTCAATGATTTAAGCAGGGATGATATTATTGCAGCCTCTTTATCAGAATCTATTTTATCTTTTGAAGAGGTGGTGTGAGGACTAATGAGTCCAAATTTTTGTTCATGGGGAAATCCCTTCAATAGTTTTTCATATATACGTCTGCGACAAATATAAAATGTATTTACTCAAAATTATCAGAGTATATCATCATTTGTAAAATCAAATCATGAAAACATACCTCAGGTATACATTTACAACGGAGGCGCCTAGCCATTCATACTTAAGGAGTTCATTTACATTTTCAGAACTAATGAAATCTGATATTTCCTCTCCATAAATATCTTTTTTGAAATCAACTATGCCAGTACTGCTGTCTTCCACCTTTGTATCCACAAGAGCCTGCAATGATATTAACTATGGATATAGAACGGGCAGGGTGAAGGTGCTCTCAGTATACCGTTTCAATTGGTTGGTTGATCCTTGAGATAGTTTTGAGCTGATATTTCATTTCACACCATAGTCTTTGTCATTATGTAATAAAATTCATCAGTTCAGCCCTTTTTTCATTAAATGTTAATGGTCCATCTTAAAAAATAAATTGGAAATGAATACCTTTTTGATGACATGTTTTTTTACAAGAACTGTCAGCCATGTAATGAATGTTCCAACAGCTTGTTCAGCCGTATGAATGTATTCATCATCATTTAGAATAGGTATCTCGGCACTCGGATCATTAGCTACATTAATTGACACTCTAAGATGATCTTTTGGAAGATGTCTGTTGTGTAGCATGTTGTTTTGCGTATTAAACATCGTAGCCCTCACTACAAGGCGATAGGTGGGAGTTGATAAATATAAATCACAGTTATTTTCACCCTGTGGAATATTAGTACAGGAAAGGTATCAGTGTCTATGTAAATCACATTTCACAGAAACAATTATTGAAACATTTATTACCTAATATAAGTTAGGTTTTTTAGGGGAATGGCTCACCTCAAAGCCGGTGGGGGGTGGGGCGAGATCATCACACACGGGTTGTTGTTTATTTGTTTCTTCTGTTCACCTCTCCCCCATCAATTTTTCTATCATCTCTCTCTGGTATTGTAATCATTCTTGAAAAATAGATAATTGTTCTTGCATCTTTAACATTTTTTCATTTTTCTCCCCAGTGTGTTTTTGTTTTTGAAAATATGTTCGTGGTGTCACCCCAAAATCCGTACCTTTGACGTGGCCATACTTTTCTTGCTGCTTCAACGTTGTTGAAAGTATGTATGCATCTGGTGTGGTTGCTGTGGATTCTTGTGACTATTTCAGATAGAAAATATAGAAAAATAAGTAGTTATTGTAATGTAATATTGATTTAAAGCAAATAAAATTTATATTATGTCATACTTACACATGTTTCCCACACTTTTTGTGTGTTTTCATCTATCAATATCCCCTCTTTATTTACACGAGCCTCCTTCCATAGCAGATGGTGTGGAATGGATATGTCTTTCGATTTTAATTCATAAATGTGAATATAAATAGGAAAACATGGTTATGGTGTTGTTTTATGTCACACACTAGTAGTAGGGTAGATTCAAAAGATGTACCACTTTTTTCTCAAGTTCAGAATACCCCAACCTCGATTTACGGTAAGGGTATCTTGGTTCTGTTGCGCATTTTTTATTTTAAGTACTCAGTAGCTGTTTCATAAATAAAGAACTATTAATCAGAGCGATGAATACAAGGAAACGTCAAACAACGAATTACCCCACACAATTTTCCGGAAAAGTATGCTCCCCACGACGGTTTCTCAATGCATGCCATGCTCCTTGGGATATCAAGTGTGCGTAAAGAGGAGGTGGGTGCGACTTGATTTTCCCTTCTATATCTTTAAGATGATATTTCGTTAAAATTGTGCAGAAACCTCTATGAATAATTCCTGCAACTCTTAATACATATTCCTTATGCGAGACATCTACTATAAATGAACTCTGCTATGGAAGATGAAGAGTAATTCAATGTTTTGGTATTTTATTTTATTTTAATAAATTAAAAAAATGATATCATAATGTTACCATAATCTCTTCCCACATTAGTGTCTTCAGCCCAGTGACAACATGGTGCCACGACAATACATCAATCAGCATGCGTTGCCGAGTGACGATTCCAATGTAGCTATGAAAGATGGCTTTGTTGGGGTTAACTTGTTGGACTCTATTATTCCATCCCACCTCAAATTTAATACCTTTAACTTTTTCCTTAAGGATTTTGGATAACACTATCAAACTACGACGCTCTTGTTTTTTTGCACTTTCATGGTTTCATTTCCTACCATTTCCTCAGAAGTAGCATCAATATCTTCCCCCAGAGCGCTAGTATCGGTAATGGGACAAGTAGAAATAGGTTGAGAAACATGTTGTACCTCGACACTGGTACCAGCAATAATAGGTTGGGAAACCTGTTGTTGCTCTGCACTGGGACCACTAGCATCTGGTTGAGAAACCTGTGTTTGCTATGCAGTGGGACCACCGACTGCTGGTTGAGAGACATTTTGTGCCTCGGGATTGGGCGCATCAGCAGGTGCATAAGTCATTATCTGTAGAAGTGGTTTAATATTTAATTTAGATTACATAAAAACAGCATCAAACATATAATAACATAACATAACACAATGTATGTCACAATAAAAAAATAACCTGATTATTGTACTCTTTTTTTAATGGCTGATGATATTTGACTCCTATATCAACTATGTAAATTCCTTCATTGTGGTCTCCTCTAACATACAAAACATTCTATACATTGGGAATACTGCGAAATGACTGTGAAGTCACAATAAATGGGTCAACCTCCATTGAACTTTCATCTGACCCTTCAGTTGTTTTGGTTGATAACAGAACAATTGACCAATTTCGGTTTGCAGGGTATGGAACATAAAATACTTGTACTACCTATGATGCCATTATAAATGGTTCTTCTTTCTCCCCTTCCTTACTGAAATCAACTTTCACGAATCATATTTCATCTACTTTAATATCACTTCTATTATCAACCCACTTGCGTTGAAAAATTGAAACTTTGAATTTCATATAATCCAACTCCCATATTCGTTTGATGATGCCAATGTATGACATATTTGCATAAATTGTATTTTTGTCCTTAGCACCGGAAACATGCATCGCCTCAGCCACAAGTGTAACCCCACTATTCTGCATTGTACTGTCTTCATCGTGTTCATTAGTATAGAATGTATAATCATTATCTGCATAAGCATTTTAAGATAATACATACACACTTACTCATCAGGTCAACCATCGAAGTCTTTCTAAAATTGAGTCTATATTTTCATCTAACTGCTTAAAAATATGGTCTCGAAACCATCCTATAAACTGTCGTTTATGTGTATCTGATATCCATTTTTTAGCTCTAGAAGGATTCAAATGCCTAAGAATTTCATTGTGGGTTTGAACATATAGGTCAACGTCGAAACTGTTATGCAAAATATAAAGGTGGGCCTACTCATGATCTGTAATATTGATTGTGACAACCTCTTTTCTAGAAATTCCTTCACCCTCAAGCTGCTTAGTGTGACGAGATTTCGGTAGGCCAACGATTTTCACACCAGACAGGTATTCAGTACAAAATTCAACAGCTCCATCAATAATATATTGCTCCACAATACAACCCTCTAGCTGACATCAGTTTTTGGCATGCCCTTTCAAAATCATCATATACCGTTCAATGGGGTACATCACTCTATAATGTATAATACCACATAGTCGAATCTCTCTCACCATATGAACCATCAAATAAACCATCATATCGAAAAATGTCGGCAGGAAGAACATTTCCAATTCACATAATTTGACAGAAATTTCTCTTTCCATAGTTGGCAATTTTTCCGGGTCTATAACATTGCCGCATATAGCTTTGAAGAAGAAATAGAGCTTCGTTAATGTATGTCAGACATTCTTGGAAAAAATGCAACGTAAAACTATAGGAATTAGATCTTACATCAAAACATGGCAGTCATGTGATTTCAAACCCTTTAATTTTAAATCACCCATTGACATGATGTTCTTGATATTTGATGAATACCCCTCTGGAACCTTTACGTCATTCAAGAAGTTGCAAAATTGATATCTCCCCTGCCTGGAAAGAGTGTAAGAAGTAGGAGGAAGAAATGTTCGTTTTTCTCCCTTCACTGGTGCTAACTCTTCTTGTATTCCCATCTCAACCAAGCCTAATCTATCCTTAATTCCGTCCTTTGTTTTACTGGGTTCATTTAGCAATGTGACGATGACACTATTACATACATTTTTTTCAACATGCATAACATCAAGAAAATGTCTGACATACAATCAATTCTTGTATGGTAATTCAAAAAGACTGATCTCTTTTTCCAACAAGTTTTCGTATGTTTTTCGAAAATAGTTTACCAAAAGTAGTGTCCACATATTTTACTTTCTCAAATAATTGATCACCTGTTAGTGGAGACGGTGTTGTAGGTTCCTCTGAACTTCCGTCAAATGATGTCGTCTAAGATCGGTACTTATGTCGTTGGGTTAGAAATTTGTGATATCCAAGAAACATGGTTTTTTATTAATGTTTCAACCTAATTGAATGTGTAACTTGTTCGCAAACAAGACACCCTTGAGTTCCTTTAATGCTATATCCTAACAAATTTCCATAAGTAGGAAAGTCATTTATCGTCTTGTACAACATGGCTTTCAAATTGAATTGTTCATTTTTGTAAGAATCATACATCGTAACACCTCAATCCCACAATATTTTCAAATCCTCGATCAATGGGGCCAAATGAACAAAAATATCATTACCTGGTTGTTTTGGTCCTGATATAATCATAGATAACATGATGTATTTTTGTTTCATGCATAACCATGGTGGTAAGTTTTAATTTACCAACATAACCGGCCATGTACTGTGACTGCTGCTTTGAAAACCAAAAGGATTCACCCCATCTGTAGATAACGCCAGACGAAGGTTTATCGGCTCATTCCCAAATTCAGGATACTCGTGATCAATTCTCTTCCACTGAGGAGAGTCTGCCGAGTGACATAGTTTCCCATCTTTAATACATGTATCTGAATGCCATGTCAATTGTCTTGTAGTCTCCTCACATCCATATAGACGTCTAAACCTAGGAATGATTGGAAAGTACCATACAACATTCGTAGCACTAGAATCATCTTTTTTGTATCCGGATGCACCACACATTGGGCATTCTTTAAGTGAACTGTATTCCTTGAGAAACAATATACAGTCATTCAAGAATTCATGTATTCTTTCAGAGATCATACCCATCGATCGTAGCATTCTTTTGGCATCGTATGTTCGTCTTGGGAGTTCATTATCTTCTGGGAGCATGTCATTCAGAAGAGCAAGTAGTTCCGTAAAACTGGCGTCACTCCATCTATTGCCTGCTTTCAAATTATATAGTTTCAGTACGGTAGAAAATGCTTTATATTTAGTGCAACCAGCATACAATGGCGTTTTTGCACAACTCTTTAACTTCTCAACCAATTTTGGGCAATCACAATGTTCATCTTAAACTATTCTTGTCATTTCCTCAATATGATCTTCATCATCGTTCACATCTGTAATCACACCCTCCATACGATCATAGTCATTGTTCACATTTCTAATCGTATTAGATGATCTATAAAATGTTGTTTTCTCTGAGTCACTACCTACATTGGTTTTTGTCCCATGTTTATTCCAACATCTATAACATTGATCTATTCCGTGACAGATCAGGTGTTCTTCCAACTCATCTAGACTAATTTTTCTTTAATAACAACAACGTAAAAATGGACAAAATATTTGAGAAGGGTCACATGCATGATCTTCTGCAAACTTGATAAACTCTTTCATGCCATCTTCATACTTTTTTGTCAACCGATTGTCATTAATCCATTCTTTATTCATATCCATCGTCTTTATGGGTTCGATATCGAGAACATACCTAATATTTTGTTTTAATTAATCAGGTACCATTGTTTGGGTTTTATAAAAACAAATCATGGTTCAAATTCCTTTAAATACATGTGAAATCCATATACAGGGTGTGTCCAGTAGGGTGAACATCATGTATGTATAATATTTCTGATTTAATCTGACATATATTAAATTTCTTCCAAGTTACTCTTACAAAGACTGAATGATGCCTTTGAAAATACATGACATTTAGAATAACTTGAGATAAAGGCGTGTACTTTAGATACATATTGAGTCAACTCACTAGCTATGCATCACATTTTTGTGGAATACACGATATGTAGTCCATACATGACCACTAGGGGTGTATAATCTATACACATCAAGTCTCTATAATATCTATACATGGTGTGAGTGAAGTAAAACACATGTCATCCTGGGGTGTTCATTCATAAGTCAAGTATACGTATATTAATAATTTATATATTCCATTTTTCAACAGGAACATACAAACATTAAATTCATTTAGTGCGCAAACAAGGACCACCAATGGCCACAATTTTCAGTGGGGCATTTAGCCCATACATTTCACATTATAACCAACAATATCAAAAAGTAATAACATGCGAACCAGAGGAAACCAATGAGTAACAGAAGAAAACAGTAATAAATATGGTGTTATCTCAATGTACTCAAGGTGATGATAACATGTTGGTCAAGATCAACAATGGGTTGGTAGTACACTAATATTTAATTGAAAAAAACTACTAAAAACTGATCCAGAAAAGGATGAAATATCTTATTCATCAAGTCCATTAATACAACCAATACATTAGTTAAACCAAATATCTTTGCTAAAAATTCATACATGCCATAACTAATCCAAAAAACAGTCCATGGTAGGTCCATCGATGTCGAACTCATCTAATGGTATCCTAATGTCAAATCTATATTGGAGAATATCATAGAACCTCATAGATGATCAATGTAACTCTCAATGTGTGGATGAGGATACATATTCATGACTCTCATCAGGTTTAATCTCCAATAGTCCAACAAAAGAATAAATACCAATCAACCATCTATTTTAGAGAACTATAAAACCCCATGGTAAAGTACTATGCCATATGAAACCATTATATTCTATATCATCAAATTGAAATTCAAACAACTGATTCTCTTTTGGTGTTATTTTTGAAATTGTGATAGAAACTTAATTTTCTACCAAAACTAACTAGATTATAATGTTTATCTCTTTATTAAGAAGTAAATTTTAAACCTCATCTGTGAAAACATCCTAAAAATGTTCTACCATTGGGGAAAAAGAATCCTACAACATTCAAGGAACATCTACAATATTCCTGACTATTTGAGCCATGAGAAAATACAATATAGATTGAATTGGTTCTACATGACCAGATTGAAGATTCCACTCATCCAAGTGAAAATAACTCTGTCTATTTTGGAGATAAAAAGGTAACTCTCATCTGGGAACAAATGATTTTGGATTGTTATAAAACAAACTAATCCATAACAAAACTAAAATAATATATTATCATATAAAGCATGGGTGGTTCAGAAAATAAATGATAACCACTAATATCTAGAGATCATTCCTTGCAACATGTTATATTATTGGACTATAATACCAATAGTGTGTCGATGGTGATAACACTATCCAAGATTTACACCTCCAAGCCTAAAACATTTACAAAAAGTGTGAAAAAAGGAATGTGATTCTCTGTTATGAAAAATAAAATAAAGGGTATATGATATAGGAATTATACCATTGACAGTAGATGATCAAGAATCCACAATATCCATAGTAGGCTATATAACATGCATATAACCGTCCCCTAAACCCTAGTCTTGAGCCAAACTCCCTATGTTATATAATCTTCCTTATTCATTCATCCTGGCATGGTGGTACAACATCCCCCTCTCTTGACCAAAACATCCAGTAGGACTCTAGCTACCATTTATCAGAGGAGTGTTTGAGTCCTTCCCAATCTCTGGTTCCATTCATGTTCCCCTTCAATGGATCTATTGTTCCATGACCCTAAAAAAACACATTAGGTGGACGAATATTTTATAAGCATGACACCTCAAACGCAACACCATACAAACCAAACAATCAAAATTTTAGATTTTATAAAGAATCCCTTATTCAATTTTGTTTATTAATTCAGGTGTTATCACAGAAGTTTTATCATCCTAGGGTGTTCATTCATAAGTAATTTATATGCATATTACCAATTTATATATTCCAATGTTCAACAAGAACCAACCAACATTCAATTCATTTAGTGTGCAAAGAAGGACCACCAACGACCACGATTTTCATCGGGGTGTTTAGCCCGTACATTTCACATTATAAACATCAATATCAAAGAGTAATAACAATCGAAGAAGAGGAAACCTATGAGTAACAGGAGAAAACTCACAGCGAAGGTGTCGTTAAGCACATGGTAGAGGTGCGTACGTGGAAGAGGAGAGGCACACAACAGAGGAGATTTCCAACTGAAAATAAAACATTAAATAGGGGAAACCCATGAGAATAAAATAATCTAAAACTGAGTACACCATTTACCATATCCCACAAACCCCAAAAGACAATGCATGCAAATAAATTTAAATTTATTGATAGAAATCACTATCTGATCACTAATTTTTATTCAAACCATAGGTGCAAACAAATCCAAATAGGAATTATAAGGATCACATACCTCGAGAAAATGAATCCAACCATAATTGTGATCAAGCATTGAATAATGTGAACTAGATGGAACTCCAGATGGGGAGTAAGCCATCATGTAATAACTCTAAGAAATTTGTGTGGTGAAAAAATCCCAACATCCTATTAGTATTTGTGGTGCGATATGTTATACTCAACACCTGATGTAAGGGAGTGTGATTTTCCTATATTCTCAACAATTACCTTACCATCTCATGTTATCCTCTATAAAAGTGTATATTAATTTTATCTATAATGGGGAATTACCTCCCGTCCATCAATTTAATTAAGGCCATTTGTACAAGTAAGGCATTATTCACATTCATATTTATATTACAAAACCTGAAGAAAAACATCTCATATGTTCCATTATCCTCTTACAATTTCATTCAACGAAATGAAATACACAATTATCATTCAATATAACATGCAGTAGATGGTGGTCCCTTTCATCCTATTATAGATCATTTAAAATCATTTAATTAATTTATTAAATTAAAAAAATCCATCATATAAAATTCACTCCTAATTATTATTACACATTCAATTTTACCAAGAATGGAAAATTCACTAATAAGGCTCAAAAGGTCTTAAAAATGGGCCATAATAAACATGGAAATTTCCTACATGGTAAATTACATTAAGAATCTAGGCCAAAAACCTATAATGTGTCTTCAATTCCATTTATATACCCTTGTATGAAGGGAAACCTCATTTAAAATCTTTGACATAAGATAAATAGGTGTTCAGGGCAGTTAATAATTTGAAATTAAAGGGATAATTTTACTTAGCACACTCAAGGGGTGTCCATAAAAGAGTTCACGAACATCTAACCCATGAAACAAGATTCAATAGGTGTTTATTTAGTTGCATGGATAAAATAAAGAACTCAATAATATCAATAATACATTGACACTTGCAATAAAACCTTAAATCATGATTTCACACATTCAATTCAAGAAGTAGAAAAAAATTTACCAGAAAATGAATATCAATAATGGTTGCGGCGGCGGCAGAGGCAGCGCCGTAGGTGGAGGCGGTGGCGGCGGCAAGGCGGCGGTGGCAGAAAAGGCGGAGGCGGTGCCGACAGCAGAGGCGGTGGCGGTAACGGCAGCGGGGGTGGAGGCGACAGAGGTAGTGGCGGTCGGGGTAGCATGGGCAGGGGTAGAGGCGGTGGTGGCAGCGGAGAAGGAGGAGGATGAGGAGGGGGGAGGAGGAGGAAGAGGAGGACGAGGGCACATCGGCGAGGGTCCTGGTTCAGCTTCCGCGAGAGCTTGACCGCGTGCAATCGAGGATGGCCTGTTAGGGTTATGAAATAAAAACTGACAGAACCTTTATCAGCGCTCATTAAAAGCGTTGATTAAGGTATGTTTTATCAGTTCTAAAATAAAAGCGCTGATAAAACATTAATTTATAATCACTTTTTTAGCACTGATAAAGGGCTATCTTTATCAGCGCTTTTAGATAGCACTGATAAAGGCATACCCATTTTATCAGCGCTTTATGTTTAGCGCTGATAAAGTGCAGCACTTCCCTTGCCCTTTTTTGTGGTAGTGATCATTTCTAAATAAATTTAAAAAAAATATTGAAAAGTGACAAAAATATACCGGTCTGAAAATAATCAATGTTGGTTTTCCATAAAATCAATATTTTACGATCTTGAAGACCTAAGAGATAAAAAAAGATGGAAACATGTAATTTTTAGAAATAAACATATAAGAAATTTATAATTTTTTTAATATATAATTATCTAATAATTCCCCTAGTGGAGGCTTAAACATAAACAATCCCTCATAATGATGATATAGTGAAATTTACTTGTACCACATTACTAACTTTCAAATAAATACCTAATGATGTTTAGAAGCATATATGGATTTATAAATCCAAAAAATATTCCTAAAAATCATTATAATATACATTCATGGTTATGAAATTGACCACATGTAGGAAACTACTAGTGAATAAGGAATGTGTCTCACAGAAGTAAATGTGAGACAAAAATGCAAACCTCTTGCGTGAATTTATTTATAAATGAATTTAAAAACTTTTATATAAATTTAAAATATATTATAATTCTATAAAAAAATAATTTACATAATTTTAGTATCGTATATGATCCACTTATAATATTTACACATCCATTTATTAACAATTCTATTAAAATCATCTTTTATGAGTGTTAACTCGTTCATTTTTCATCGAGGATTGGGTTTTGTAGTTTTTGTTCATGTATATTAATCATAGATATATCATATATATAATTATAATCATGAAATAAATATCATATATTAATTATATATATATATATTCATACATTAGTATTATGTATAGTTAAATTAATTACACCATTCATAGGGATAATAGGTCGTACACACACATGAATGCTATTTTTACTTTTCAACTTGTGGAATAAGGGAAATGTAAATAATAACTAACCATTATTAAAAAATTATTATATCATATAAATAATATATTTCCATAAAATGTGTCCTTATTATGTTAATAAAAAAATGAAAAATTAATCATATAACTTTGAAGAAGAGCTAGTCCACATGTACATATGAACGATGTTATCATTTTTTAATGGATAGAAAGAGAATAAGTTAAATCATAAATTTTAATTCCAAATACATTAATATGTCAAAAAATATCATATAGAATCATTATTTTCATCAATATATCCATTCATGTAATATTGTTGTCAAAACAAATTTACACCACTACACGTATATGGTAAGTCTTATGTATGAAGGAGCGATGTTTTCACTTTTTATAGGATGAAAAATATATGGAAAATTATTTTCCCACTATCAAGATAATATATAAGTATATTTAATATATTATATTTATTAATATAGGATTATTAAACAGATTTAGAGGAAGTATGATAAGAAATAATCATGAATGAGTCGATAAATATGGTTTCATATTATTCATTAGACATCCTTTAGATCATTTACTAAGGACCCTTGGAATTGTATTTTAAGATGAAATATATATTTAATTTATTACTATTTAATTTTATTAGATAAATTTTTATTATTTTTCTAAAATTTTTTGCTCAAAGGTATGTAAAGAATAGAGGTGTGGGTGTCCTTTTATAATTGAGGTGAGTGAATAGTTCTAATTATTCCTATTTAAAAAATAATAATGTCAGTTTCTTTGAAAAATATGTAAAAATGAATCATGATAAATTTTGTTAAATATATAGTTTACATTAAATCATACAATGAGTTTTAAGCATCTTTATAAGACCCTTATGTTTTGGTATAACCCTTTTATTAAACATTTTTAACCTTAAACACAACAATAAATATTTCAATATTAATGTTTTATAATTTTACATATATGATTAAAAATTTATAATAAATTTATAGGTTATAAAATATAAAATAATTTTCATCCTACATGTCTTCTTTTAATGTCTTTTTTATTTTTAAATAATATTAAAAAAAATATTTTAAAAAAAAATATCATTAATGAAATTTTTTAAAACAAATCATTTACATAGATTTTAATGACATAAAAATAACATGTTTTTTCTGATATAAACTGTTAAATAATTATTAATAAAATATAATTGACCATAAATTTCATTTGAATCCCTAATTAACTGCAAAAATAAATCTTATTATATTTTTAGAATCATTTATATTGATTTTTCTACAGCTTGCACAAGATGTGTGTCATCATTGTATATGTTTTAATGTAATTATATTATAACATAAAATTAGAAATAAATTAACATCATGAAAGTAAATTAATTATCCTTTCAATAACTTTAAATATTAATTTAAAATTTATTTTTGTCCATATGAAATAATATAAAAGGAATTAAAAACAATAGAGTTAAATTTTGTAATTTTTTTACTTAAAATAATATAAATGTCATTAACAAGGGAAAATGGAACAAAAATGAAATATCTTAGAATTTTATATGGGTTTGGTTTATTTAATCCCATAAAATGAAATAATGTACTATTTTGGGTTTATTTTGACAACATATCTCATATTATTAGCCTAATTTGTCAATTTTACCCTTGCCAAGGTGACAAATACTTACCACATTTACTATTCATAACGAACAAAGATAAAAGGGGGTTATTTACAAAAATGTGTTCTTTAAAATTTGTTATATGGTATATAATTATCATTATTCAATCAGAAAATGTACATGAAATAACTTTTTGTGTAAATGTGTAAATCTTAAAAATAATCTGTTTTGAGAAAAAATGTGTTTTTAAGAATAAAAATTAAATTAAATTAAAATCATGAATAATGGTGCTTCAAATTTAATTAATTATAAAAATATAAAAAAATTAATTACATTAATATTTAATTCCAAATCCAAAATATAATGATATTTAAAAAAATAATGAAAATTATGTAATGTATTTAATAAATCAGAACTTATCATTTTTACTGAAAAAAATAATTTCATTGAAATAAAAATATTTCACCTCAAAAACAATTTTTATATTATGATTTAAATAAAATATTCAATTTATATAATAAAATTTATAATGTTGAGGAATTTAATTATAATTTCCTTTCACAAAATTTAATAAAATCTTTTGTAATTATAAATTTATTTTTTAAACAACAATTGAGGTTGCAAAAAAATAAAATTTTTTATAAATAAGTAATTAATTTATTTAAAAATAGTATGAACATTTTAAATTTATTCCATAATTTATTTACTCATATTCATGCCAATAATTTTAATTTTATGTGTTTCATTTAAATATTAATATTTTTATAATATATCTCAATTTTCATAACGATTAGTGTTGTAGGTTAAGCAAGCAATTGAGATTTTTATTCTTTTAAACTAAAATTTAAGGTTGTTACCATTTCTCCCCACAGCCAAAAATATATTAAACCCTCTCAATTTTATCCTCATTATCAACTGTTAAATATTATAAACTATATATGTTTAAATGCCATATCATAAAGAGGTATGATATAGCTACTATTATAAAGGGGAATTTAGAAGAATAAGTGTTACCTATAATATATGATAATTGAGTTCCCAGATAAGAAGGTGGCTACAGGTATATAAAAATATGTGTGTTGTGGAGAAAAAAATCATCCAATAACTTCAATCATGTGAAATAGAACATACTCATGGGAAATTTAATTACAACAAGACCATAAAACATTCAGGGTAAAAAAGATAATTAATTCAATGTAAATTAAGGTAAAGGATAATATTTTTAAGTCAATATTGTTTTATTAAAGCTAAGGTATTCATTTTCTGTCAATATATAGAACATAATAAAATCCACATTCATGATATATTTCCATTTCATATGCACAATTTCATCCATTTTTTCTCTTTCATCAATATTCACCCTCTCTAACTATATGAAATTAATATTCAAGATGAATTTATCTTGAATGAATCACTAATGTTTACATTTAACGGATCATAAGACAGATTAATCCTTACTTTTTCCTATATATATTTAACAAATAGAATAGGGTTATAACTTGTTATCCAATATAATAGATTAATATCTAAAACCTAGAAAATAACCCAAAAATTTCAACCTAATCCACTCAAAAAGTAGTTAAACTGAAGACTCTTCTGAAATTAGGTCTATCCAAATTAAAAAACCAAAAACCAAAAATATATTATATCATTTTTATATTATCAACCTAAATATTATCTCTAAATAGTTTTTACATACTATCAGGTCATATGTTAAAAATTTATACACAATATTCATAAACTCAATATAATATGAAAATCGTTTCCATAAGAAAATTAATAACCATTAAGTCATAATAAAATCCTATATGATTCCATAAATTCACTCAATAATAATTCATTATATTATGTTTACTTTAATAATTTATAATTTCAAATATTTTATGCTTCATCAAAAATTATAATCAGCACATATTCCCCAAATCAAATTTCATCCCCATGGTTATAAGTATGATAAAATTATATTCCTAAAATACACTAAATATTTTATCCCAATCAACAATAATTACCAAAACCTAAGGTATAATATTAACCATAAAGGTTATAAATAAAATTAAACTTTTTCCCCAATAATATCAATGAATCACTCCTCAAACTTAATTTTTACTAAACACATAATAAATCAAGGGGTTATATTCTAATAAATATCTCTAAAAATATCCTTTTTATTCTAAATCACCGATCACATTAAACCTCAAAATGGGTATCTATGACAATAATGTTATGATCATCCATTGACTTATCAAACTATGACACATTATGTTTATCTTATATTGCATTGAAATATCATATTTTTTACAGGAAAATTTTATAATTCATCAAAATAGTTCATAAATAAAAATTGAATTAAGTGAATAATACTCCCAATGAGTGTCAAACAGGATACATAGTAAGGGAAAACCCACCATGAAATAGAATTATTCTAGAGATATATTTATGAAATTCATTTTTGGTTTATTAAATCTAGATATTTAATTTTAAAACCCACATACAGATTTAGTATCCAAACAGAAATATACTACCAAAAAATAAACATAATATATATCTTTCCAAAAAATAATATTTTACTATAATTAAACATATCCAAAAATTATTTCAATGTGTTATGTTCCATAATAAAGATTTTACGATATATATTTCCTATTATTTATCATATAACTTCTCTGATTCCAAATTTAAATACTTAGACACTAGTATACCAATGTTGGTGATTAATTTATTATAATAAAACTAGTTACAAGTTATCATATCCTGAAGGACCGACTATTTTAGTAGTCTTAGTTAACTAGATAAAAACATGAAAATAACATTATATTATAGTTAAAATTTAAATCATAATGAAAATAAATATTCAATATAATTTAACTTATTTTAATATTTTTTTAAATATCATTGGGAAAGGAAATAAAATAAGAGTGAGATCAGATGCTCAAAAAGGGTTATCAACATCAGATCTATATTGACTAAGTAAGGCATGATAAATATGGAAATGTAAATAACTAAAAACACATTCTATTAAATCAGTAACATAAGCATGATGAATAACTTAGTAGAATAAATGATTATCAAAATATTTCAATATAAATAAAAACCTAAGATTGAAACATAAAATTACAAATCATTGCTAGTAAAATAATAACATTGATATCAATAAATAATTGAAAGATGATGGAATTAATAATTTATGAAATATTAACATTATTGTAGAGGCCTATTTCTAAAAAATCTTATGTAAATCGGTATAACACCATCAAAATTCCAAAACAATTTTATCTAATGAAAAATACAAATTCCTCGAGTGGCTATAATGGACACCAAAAATCACTAAGTCCAATCCATTCTTAAAAAATTCAATGATTATTTTAATTCATAAACAATACCCATCATTAATAAATACCTATATTGAGTAAATGGTATAAAAAATCATGATTGCTCAGTCAATCAAATATTTTTTTATAGTAAAAAACTATATATAAAAAAATAAAATTATTTGGACAACAAGAATATCTATGATACAAAGAATATATAAAATGAACAGAAACTTAATTACCAATTAAAAAATAACATGAAATTGAAGGGTTCAAGATAATTTTAATTATTATAAAATTATTATACGATAAAATATCACTATATATCATCACAAATATAGGTTTTGTAACAAAATCAGGTCTTTTGAAAAGTAAAAAAATTGGAGAGAACAATAAAATAATTTTTCAATAAATATATTTACTTGAATACCCATTTAAAAATTATAGAATAATCTAAATATCATAAAATTATTTTGGAATTGGAATGGTCTTTTAACACTGTATGTGATAACAATAAATGTTTCTATTTACTTTTTGAAATGAATGACGTAAATGAATTTTTCTAAAACATTTGAATGATTAATTTTAAAAAAATTAAATTGTAAAAAAAGGGTATAAATTATTTCAATAAATCATTGATGGATATTGAAAACAATAATTAAATTATTTTAAAGAAGATATAGAAATAAAATAATAATATTCTCAACCAAAAAATATAAGATGAAATTTCCATAAAAACCCATTATTTATATCTTTTACGTACTAAATATTGGCAAATAGAATAGAAAAAATAATTTATAAAAATTAATAATGGATATAAAAAAATATCTATTATGTTAAAAAGAATAAATAATAACCATATATGATACATAAACACAAAAAATTCCCTAATAATGATGAGATTTTGAAATACACCCTTAACAATATGGTAACTATTGATTCAAAACATCATGACATAGAAAACCATATATGGAAATGAAAATCCTTAAAACAAATTTGTATAAAAATGAAAAAATACATTCATGGGTATTATATATTCCACATAAATTAAATTACTGGTTAATATGGAATATGTCTCACTGAAATTAATGTGAGATAAATATAACAGACCTAATTCCTAACTTATTTCATAATATTGTTAAACCACATATCTACTAAAAGTATAATTTATTAAAAATCTATACCAGAATAATTTTCATACTTATAATATCATATATGATCATCTTATAATATTTCAAACTATATTAATTAATAATTCCCTTAAATTCCCTTTGTTAAGGGTTTAATATTTAATTTTTCATGGAATATTTAGTGGGGATGTTCAAATTTATCACCTGAGCCAAAATTATAATAATTTAAAATTTTCTTTTTAGAAACCTAAAAAATATTAAAATATTAATATTTATTAGAACAAAAATTCGAATTTGATAATATGAATAAACGTTTTTATCATACTTGTTCAAAATAATCACATAATGATTTTTTTGAAAATTTGTTATAGAAATAAAACATAGAATCAATCCTCGAAAAAATATTTATACACATTATAGAGGTACTGGTATCACCAAAATTTCAACCTTAGGGTCCATAATATTACATCTAAAGTAGGTTCTTCTAAGTGAAAGTATTTCTCTTCATCGAGCACTTTCTTTTTTACATCAAAATTAATCACCATCAATTACGTTTAAAAAATTAAAACATGAAAAAAAACTATAACTTCTATATAGTAATATTGTATTATGTTAATGTAATAGTATTTAAGAATCCCATCCTCTATCAAATGGGACACAAAATCATTACCCATGTGTATGGTGGACTACTTCCCCATGATCTGATATAATTTTATTCATAACTGAATCAAATTGATTGTTACGATGATGAAAATAATGAATATATATAATAAGTATTGGATTATATTATTTCCATAAAACTAATATATATTTTACACTTCCTAACCGTTTTATCACATAATGGTAAAGATATCATCACTCTTATATACGTACATCCAACCGTATTTATAAGGAGAAGTTATTAATTATCAATATAAAACATTAAATAATTATTATAAACATTTATATAATGGAAAAATATTATATTTATAATGATAATATAATTATGTAGATAATTTATCTATATGTGTTTTTCAAGAACTTTAACATCCATGAATAAACATGCATGGGAAAACAATGTAATTACCACTCAAATCAATGGTAGTAATGAAATATTAGCATCAATTGGGTACCGTGATGTCATATGGTGATATTAAGTATTTTTATAAATATTAATATGATTCTGGTATATATTAGTGTCATGATTAAAACTATTATACAAGTTTTTAAATACTTTTTAACAATAAGTAAGAATGTGGTAACGTATTTAATATTAAATTCCATTATATAAAGACATCTTTTGTTACTATATACATATTAGATTTTAAGTTGTCGTTATACTTACTCATTGAAGTATTTAACCTCCATAAATATATATTCATTATTATTAATGATTCAATTATTTTATACTTATTAAATGGGTAAAAATTTAAATGTATCCAAAGATAAAAGAATCCAATTTGGAATCTAACTTTATTTAGGATTTATTTTATTTTCACTAAACGAATCGTATAATTTATCATTAATAATATCAAAATAATTTCATATAAACATGATATTTATGTATTTTTTATATTTTATCATAATACATCCAAAATATTTTACTTCAATCAATAAAATAATAGTTTAAAAGAATAATTTATTTTATTTATCTTGTAATCAGATATATTTTTCTTCAAGGTCAACGTTTTTAAAAATCATATTACTAATGTACTTTTATTTACTCAGTTTATCAATTAATGAAATTTTATTTTATCCTTGAACTAAAAAAATTCAGAAGAATATTTGTAATGTTTAATAAAAGGTATATTTTTTATATTCATTAAAAACGTCAAAATGTAGGTTCTTAAAGTATACCCCTATAATAGAATTCCCCACATCCATAACTATTTAATAAAATTTTTCTTCTTATAGTCCTTTTTTAATGATTTTATAATGAAAAATATTTAATGAAATCTTTTTTCGATATATTACTTACATTATCTTTATGCTTCTAAAGGAACAAAATTTAATATAAAACCTATATTCTCAATGAACCAATTGTCATTTATTATCTCTTATTAATGTTCTGGTTGTTATGATACTCTTGAAACATTCAAAATCATTTGATCATTTTAATCTTCATTTCCATTATAAAATATTATTAATTTATTATAAATATTATTCTTTATTAAAAAAATATGTCATTTTTATATGTAGTGTCTTACTTCAAAATTTATTTGATTCAGTTGGAAAATATGGAAAATATGTATTATTTAATCAATATAGATATTTACTGATAGTTATTTTTTTATGTGAATTAAATCTATTATGTTATATATGAAGAATTCATTAGACATGTAGTGATGGGTGTGTCTCATAATTATAGGGAATCATGGTGAATTGATATGTCTTATGAGAAAAATAAGTTGAAAAAATTATATTGCCTTTACCCATAGTTTCAAACTATCTTTAGCTAAGGTCTTGATGGTATTGATATCATAATGTATGAGATCATGATATTGAGTATTTATTATTTACTTCTTTTAGAATTTCTATATTATTATTAATGAGAATAAGTCTTTAATATTATCCATGGATGAATTTAATGATCATGTTATTGATTAGATTGACTGTGTTGTCAAGTATTAACATTTATAAATGGAAAAAGATTTATTTACACATGATATATTAAATTTTACTTGAACCAAAATTATCATTTGAGATCACAAAAATTTTATTCCTTTCCACATTATATGAAGATGATTTTTTTGAATGACTTTCATGGGTGTCATGTATTTTCTATTGTTATATTTTATATTATATTCCCAATATTAAATGGGTATCCTGAATGTATCCGGTTCACTATGAAAACTGAATTTAAAGGTCCTTCTGTATTATAAATTAGAACCTATAAAAATGTACAAATATTGGACACTAGAACTAGGATACTTGATTCATGGTTATTAAAATTTGTATGATGAATGTTTAGTCGAAATATTAGGAACTAGATTTTGGAAACCGTATATTTTGGAACAAAACTGAATGATTGAATTTGTTAATAAGTGTTGAAGAACATTATAATATTTAATTAAAGAATAAAATATTTAGTTATTCTTAATTATAAATCCATACTTAGATACTAATATTTGATGTAGTTCTTTCATAGTTGTACCAAAGGGTAATAACTATGAATTGTACATGTTAGGGATTTACATTAATGTTACCCAGATAATAAAAATGAGCCATATTATGAACTCAGTTTGACAATATCATGGGATTAACTTGTGATAAATCATATTTACATTAGAAACCATTTACATGTAATTGAAAATAATTTTATTATTTTAAGACATTCCTGACATTTTTTTAAGAATATAAGATAAAAATGTGTAAATTTTATATTTATGATGAGTTTCATACATGATTATGAATTTTATGTTATGATTTAAAATTCATAATTTCATGATCTCATCCTTTATATACCATTTTTTAGAAACAGATTGTAGATGTAACAATTGTGTAAACAATGTAGGTTAATTTAAATATTTCTCTAATAAGAAATACATTATATCTAGTACTGAAACAGTGTAGATAATGGCTATATTAGGGTTATATAATCAGGTTATGACAAATAAACATACCTGAATGGGAATACTATTATTCCATAATGTGATTATATTATCTTAGAGACATTTATCTTTCTGGAAGCCCCATATTTTAGCAGGACTACTAATTATGTTGTACCTGAGTATTGGAATAAATCTCGCAAAAATATTTTTTAGTCCATGATATTTGATGAAAATGAAGAAATTATATTGGATATATAGTTTGGAAAGGGTGATGTTGATAAATTGATGTTTTTAATCCAGTATAGATGGGAGGAATAGGAAATAGGACACCTGGAATATATACATTTTAATGGATCATTTTTAAACATATATTTCCCTCATGTGAAATATTCATAAAGGAAGAGAATTTTCATCATCATAGAGTAAAATGAGGAATAAATTTGGGTGGGGTATGAGGATGTCTCTAGATGGCTACATTGGTATTCTATTGATTTTATATTCCATAAGAAATAGATCATTGAGTATTTTTTTATTACAATTAGGACATTTCTCTAAAGGGCACTCACTTCTCATATTTCTCAACATATGATTAAATAGTTTTATCTACAATCAAGAAAAAGAATGGATTTTCTAGATCCAATATATTCTGGGTAAATTAATAGAATAATATTCCATATAAAGATAATGAAAAATAGAACATGTCAATGAATAATATATAAATAAATCAATTTCCATCATTCAAGAATTTTGGGAGGAAAAATTTTGTGGACTGTTTGAGGGGAATCATTGTTTCATACAAGAGAAGAGATAAGTATATGATCTACAAAATTTTATATATGAATTTTTATCCTCTTTAAGAACCATTTTCCACATTTTTTTATTATAACATTGGGGGGTTTTTTCTGGGATTCTGTGGTGAAATATTGAGATGTATTTTTGAAATGGATTAGTACGTGGTATGGGAACAATTTTCCAAAACTGTGTACCTACCCCCAGAATGCCTTCATCCCCAAAAAGAGGGGTATTTCATGGTTATTTCATTGTTTTTAAAACAATTTTCCATTTAGGGAGAAACTATTTTCCCCAATGGAGAGCCACACAATTATGATTAATGTAATGGAAATCCATGTTCCCCCAAAAGGAAATTTTTTATGTAGGATTTAATCCATTGAAAAAATATCAAAAACTATCGTATCCCTAATAGTAATCCTTAATGACACCATATATAAAATTTCCCTTTTCTGTGATTTTTGAAGCTTTTTTCCGGATTCTAAGCCTCCGTGAAACTCGTTACTGGTGAATAGAAGATCCACATAAAGGATCACCTCTCCATTGGTATGTTTTTTTGTTTCCAATTGGATTCATCCCTCTCTCATGACCCATTCTAGTTGAAGAATAATGTTTTACCAACCAATAGTGAGTGGTTAAATCTAGGTTATAATGGAACTTATTTCATTTGAAATTGTTTAGAGAATTTGGTCCCATATATTTTTGTCCATTGATATCTTGATCAATCTGCTTCAATTTGGGGTTTTAATTGTAAAATTTTCATCAATAAGCATGATTAATGTTGTCCAATTATCAATTAGAATAGTCTTGATTATAATTTAATATATTTATTTGATAAATTTTAGTTTTCATTTAGGAAAATTTCATTTAATACTGAATTGATTAAATTAGTTTCCATGTGATTATTGATTGGGTTGAATATTAGAGAATTAATTTTTTAAGTATCATTTTGAAATTTATGATAATTTTGATTTTGATTTTATTGATAATGTTATTTAATGTATTGTTTAATTAACCATTATGGGTTAATTTTTTATTATTTATGTTTAATAACTAGTTTAATTGTGGACAATTCATATTATTTCATTTGATTAATAAAATAAACCACGATTGTTTCAGAAAATTGAAATGGTGAACTGTGATTTATGTAATAAAAAGAATTAATGATTATTGACCTCGATAAATATCATATATGAGATATATGAGATTCATTGATAACGAGTGTGGGATAATTAGTAATTCTTAAAATACCCATATGTGATTGATTGATAAAAGAGTTTGGGACACAAAGTGATGTAACATATACCAATAAGTGATGGAAAAATATGGGGTGTGGGAAAATGATTCATGCTCCAAATATTAATAAGGTTCTATACATGACATTATAGGAATAGAAAGTTTCATTAAACTATTGTTCTAAGTATCAATGATATGAATTTTAAATTAATTGGTTAATTCAAGACCATGATATAATAAATTTTAATTCAATATGTGATGTTGTTTAGACACCATCTTGGGCCCATGGAGGTAATAATAGATTGTGTGTTATCATGAAACAGATGAATTATGTTTTGAATTAAATAATAATGAATAATGAATTTTTTTCTTATTGTATTGTAATTTATTTGTTAAATAACTTCATACATATTTATAAAATGGTTATTTTATTACATGCCATTAGTGATGTCTTACTATGTCGTAGTCTCACCCTACTCGAGCTACCTGATCCATACACGAAAAGACTTATTGGTTGTAGGGGATGAAATTGGAAAGAACCATATATTATATTTCTATGTTATGATGGGTCATAGATTAGGGAACAATAAATTTTAGTTGGGAATCACTTAAGAGAATCTTTGTGTATTTATTATGGGTTTTAATTTGATTCCTAACATGGATATTGGCATGAAATATCTATTGCTTTAGTTTTGGATATTGTTTTCTTGTTCTAGTTAATCTTGTGCTATTAGTCTGTATGGGTTATTTAATTATTCATGTTATTGTTTATGTCATTTGTATATTGATTATTTGTCTTCCTTTAGTTATTCTTATTTGATAAAATATATATATTATATTAATGTCACATATTAAACCCTCATTGTAAGTAAGAAGGATCTAGAGGACAGGGACGCACATCGGAGGTCATGTGGCCAATTATGACTAGTCACTAGTGATTCTCACACAAGTTTTAACCTTATAATAAGATACATAATAGTAATGAATTATATTATAAGAAACAAATAAATTATTTTTATTTATTTAAATATAGATAAATGTTTAATTTATAACTTTAAATCACCATGTGTTAAGGGAACATACTGTATATGAGACTGAGGGGATATGGACATTCTTAATTAACCAATACAACTAATGTTGATGTACCAAATGATTTGGAGGTAGTAAATTTTATCATATTCACAAATTTATCCAATTCTATATCTAATTATAGATCTTCACACTTTTTTATATCATCCATGTTTTCCATGAAAATTAAAAATTTACCTAGAACCTAATGAAGGGATTTCCAAGTAAAAAATCCTAGTATAAATATCATAATGGAAAGGATGTGTCATGAGTTTACCATCA
This sequence comes from Viscum album, assembly GCA_963277665.1. Classification (NCBI taxonomy): domain Eukaryota; kingdom Viridiplantae; phylum Streptophyta; class Magnoliopsida; order Santalales; family Viscaceae; genus Viscum; species Viscum album. The sequence goes on from OY728157.1 coordinate 1,801,592,173, forward strand.
TAAACTATTATAATTCACTATTTTCAGTCATTATTATCATTCTAATATTTGAATTTGATATACTTCAGGTTATAGATTTTATTTTAAAATAAAACGCACAAATTCATTTTATATATAAGTAAATAAGGATTTTTTACAGAGACATGGAATACTATAACATTAGATAAGATACATAATCATCATATTCATTTCTAGACAAACATTTAGTAGCTCTTATGATTGAAATTCCTAAGGTTGATGAGAAAAAAATAATTTATGGATGTAAATGGTAATATTGTAATTGAGGAGGTACATATTGTAAAATTATAAATTTATGTGTTTCATAATAAATAAACTAGACATCCACATGAGTGTGAAGTTATGATATATATTAATTTAATCTCCAATTAAACACCTATATCAGAGAGTCCATATAGAATATAAACGTTTGAGTTATTTTTATTTGAAAAACAAACTAGATGAGTTCTATGATAAGGGATTTATTTTCCTAAGAGTTTCACAACTAGATAATGGATTCATGAAGCTTTTTCTTTGTTATAGAGAAATAAATAATTATATTAAAAAGATAATATATCCTCTTATTACGTTAATGACTGATTGGATAAATGTTAGAGAGATCAATATTTTTCAATTATTTTCTCTTGTTTTAGTATCACAATATTTAGAAAAGTAGGACCACGTTCTGAACATATAATTATAAATGATGTAAGAACATTATTATAGTACAATAATTTAATTTGGATTAAATAATTCACCATCTATTTTTAGGGATATAATGATAATATTATTCAAGAAATATGTTCATAATTTCATTATGGTATTCCTATGTGATATATTGTAGTATCATAATATCTTTTTAGATTATGATACTCACATGTAGATCATTATTGAGGCTCTTTGAAGGAAAGTGTTATATGGTAAATTTATCATGTTGGAATGTTGGTTTTCAGATTTTTCCTTTTCTTATCCATATTGTCTCTATGGATGGAATCTGATTTAACTATCTAAAAACAAATATAGCCATATAATTTTTTACATAATTGAGTATAATAGAAGTGTGTAGATTCATTGGTTTAATAGGTTACAATTGGGGAATTTTTATGAAAATTTTATAATTAGATAACCCTTCATCCAAAATTTCCCATAAAGTGGTCATGTTCATATATAAAATTGAATTTAAATATGTTTTTGAAGATTTCAAGAGAATATTAGTCAATGAAAAAATTTTGACTCAACCATTAGTAAATAATGGATTTGTGATATATATTGGTTCTCAAACAAGGTATTTGGTTCTGTCCATATGAAAATTGATAAAGTTATTACATATGCATCATAAAAGATAAATAATCATTAATACAATAATAAAACCCATGATATTGAGGAGGTATCCAAAATATTTTCATTGAATATATAGCCAGATTATCTCTATGTTGAAATATGTGACCTATGTATAGTCTATAAGATCCTAAAATACATATTTTTTCAAAAGTGATCAATATGTGGAAAAGGGGATTTATTGAGATACTCATGGATTAAAATTTATTAATAAAATACCACTTATATAAGGAATATAATGTAGATTATCCATAGATTCTTGGTACTCTTACACTTATTGAGTATATCAGCTCACCCCTTTTATATTTTATATTGTCCTCAAGATACCATGAAGGGTTTTTAGATTGATATATAGGGATACTATATGGTGAATAATGTTGTTCTCAAACAAAATACTTTTTGTATATTATATTTTTAATTATAATAATAAATCAATGTATATATCTAGTTTAGTAAGACTACTAGGCTATTTGGTCCTTCAGGATGTGATTCCATTATTATTCATCCAATCTAAATATGTAGACACCTACTCTAGGCTACAGGTTTTGGGGAGCCACACATTAAGACATACGATCTATAGAATTCCATGGGGTGTAGTTTCATAAAAAGATCCACAATTGACATGTTCCCCTAGGGATGATATGGTTTTTCTCTTACATAGATTACAACAGAATGTATATCCTACAGTAATTGATCCATCTCTAATAAAAATATTCAATTCCAATTCAAACCATTCCATGTTTTTAATTCAATATGATATCATCCCTTTGGTGTAATCCTACTTCATCTTCCACATTTCCATTGTGGAAGAAAATTTTAATAGATATAGTTTAAAATAATAAACATTGTAATCATAACATGATATATTTTTTGAACATAAAATTAATGTAAAATATAAATAATTGTATTCTATTATGTTTATCCTAACCGCTAATGTTGTTTGGACATTATTTTGATAATAATTGAATGGACCCAACCATAGAAATTATATAATTTTGTTTCTTTATAATTTATTTCATTTTATTTCTTTGAAAAATATGTTTTCAGTTTAAAGATTTAGATAGTAATGAAATACACCATTCATATCAATCCAAATATTATAAAGTGAAAAATTCTAAATAATATACATTTTTTAAAGTATAATACTTTTAAATGAAAACATGATTTCCTTTCAAGATAAAATATTATGACGATCAACATGACTTCATCTGTTCCCTCACCCCTCCACAAACACGGTGAAAAACATTACGAACTATGGTATAAGAAAAAATTTCTAATAACTGGATTGAAATGAAATAAAAAAAACTATTAGTCAATTAATAAATAAAAAAAATAATTTATTAAGTTAAAATTGAAAAAATTAGGCATTTTCGAACCCAACAAATAACTTCCACCAAAATAATTATAAAAAACAATTCAAATTAAATCTTAATGGTCAAACTAAAACTCTTAATGATTTATTTAAAATTAAAAAAAACTCATGATAACCATTAGAAAAATTTATAATTTATAACAATAAAAATATCATATACTTTACTTTAAATATATGATCAGTATAATATATAGAGAAATAATTATAATATATATATAAACCCATAAAAATCTTGTATAAACCATGTTTGAGACTTGAGACATCATGTTCATATAAATCTTAATTAATCGAGTAACCCTCACTGTTACACATGGAATAATTATCATGGTTATAACTAGAGTAACCATAATGATTACACATTAAATAAACATCGTAGTTATACCAGGAATCTACATCAATGTATATATGTATAATATCTTAGGATAAATCTAATTTGTTATCTCTTTCCCTTTACCGAATGCATTAGAGAGCTATAATGAGTTCACGCAACTATATTTTATCATGGAACTAACCTTCCATAGTTAATGAATTAATTTCCCATCATTATAAAAAATTTAAAATAACAATAAAAATTATATGACATAAAAAATATTGAATCACAAAATCATTCTATTCCCTTATATGAAAGAACATTATAATACTGATATATCATATTTTCATTTAAATCTAATTAATAATAAAAATTACATAGAATAAAGGTAAAAATAACTTTAATTTGAATAAAACAAGGAACCTACTAAAATAATTCAAAACATAAAATAATTTTTAGGATCGACTGACAATTTAGTGTCTTCGTATATATAAAAACGGAAAATTATTTTCTTCATTTTGTAAATTCTGTAAAAACATTAAATAAAAAATTTTAAAATCAACGAATGAATGTAAAATCAGTGACAAAAAATTCCATTATATACCATTCATTTCCATATGAAAATATCTATATAATAAAATTATATATATATATATATATGTAAATTATAGTTTTAATGGAAAGATTAAAAGATGATTCTAAAAAATAAAACTTTTTTCCTTAGCTATGACAAATCATTTAGGTTCATTTTCGTCCTAAACAACAAACTTATGTTCATTAATTACTTTTTTGTTAATACTTTTCAATTTTTTATTCATTTCATATAAATTATTGCCATGTTATAATAATTACATCATAATTTAATTACACATTATGTGTTTTGGGAATAATCAAATCATACATCAAAATAAGCTTCAGTTGGATGACTATGATCAAATAAGTTATTATTATATCATCTCCATAATAATAACCATAAAATAATTTTCATTTTTATTCATCAATTATGCTTTTAATTACAATATTGAAATAAGATTATGTTAATGAACTATATTACAATCATAAAGATGGATGGTCATACAAACAAATTAGTAATATATTCATTTTCTGAAAACCATTGTTTAAAGAATGATCACATTATATTATATTTAAAAATGATAAAAATATCATATATATCATATTATTTATTTAAAAATAATTATATATATCATCAAAGTTTATCAATGAAAAAATAATAATTACATCCCTTCAAAGAAGCGGTAACATTATCATTTTTTGGTTAATGAAATGAAAATAACGAAAATGATATATTATATTTTAAGAATTATATATTATTTTATATAAATTAAAGTAATAATTATAATTTTTCTTTTGATATGGTTATATTTACAAGATCATAGTTCATTGTACTAACAAATGAGGAATTTCTTTAACATTTTACGGGGTTTGGAGATGGATATATGTTATGAAATTAATATGGTAACAACAAATTATATTTTGGATACATTAATTTGTATTAAATAATGGGTTATGAATATTTTCAACAGGTGTAAGAAAAATTAAAATTAAAATGTAGTTAAAAACTGTACCAATTCATTGGAATGTCTCATTCTATTAACACATTAAGACCTCTAAGTTTAGAATAATTTAAAAAAAATTGAAATGTTCTGAGGGATTATAGGCTGGTTTTTTAAGATATTTTTTTGATTTAAATTGGGTTTTACATGATAATAAATGATAGGAAGTGGTTCCCTTATGCAAGAAAGGGGGGCTCTTGGTAATTATGAAAATATTCATTTAATATATATTTAATTTTTTTCCAAATGTACCTATATTCATCATAATAGAAGATAATATGATTATAGGTCTATCTGCAGTAATTAAATAATAATTTTACAATTTTGGTTCACCTTTTTACCCTTATTTTTGCTTTAACCCTTTGTTAACCTTTTTTAAAATTATCATAATATTAAAGTTTATTAAATTTAAAGGTTAATAATGTTAAAAAAAATTAAAAAAAGCACAAAAATAGACCCTGGTTGACTGAGCTAACCATATCTTACCCATATATACAAAACATTTATTTTTTTAATTTTTTTCATTAAATATATCATTATCTATTAAAAATATCATTAATTCCAATTTTATAAATATTTATTTACATTATAATTAATAACATGAATACAATAGATCAATTCATATAAAATGTTTCAAAACCTAAACAATATTTTAATTTTATCAATTAAATTATTCAGTCTCATTATACCTTTAAAATGATAATACTTTTAATATTTTTATTTTTATTTATTTTATTTTTCAATTAACTGAATAATTACTATGTTAGTGTTTTTCATGGATTAAATATAATTATATATTCAATATAATTAAAAAAATAAGCTGATAAAGATAAATAATTAACATTTCAATCTATTATTTATAATAGAATATATAATTTATTTTTATTTATGTTAAAAATATTATAGTTATTACATACAAGTGTGGGTGGTTTTGGACATATCCTTACAAATAAAGTTATAATGGTTAATATCACATAAGAATGTAAAAATTTCGGTATAACTGAATAATGGATGTGTATTTAAGAGATAGACTAATATTTTAATATTTATTATTGTTTTAGGGTCATTTCATAGTCCTTATAATTTTATATTTTAACTTTAATTACCTAGTTTACCCATAATCATGGTAAAAAATACTATTGCTGTTACTATTTATATTGACCAAACATAAAATGTTTCTAATTAATAAATAAACACACACTAAATAAAAATATGGAACCCATTTTAAAAATTTCAAAAAAATTATGTTTTAGAAGAATATTTTATCTTAAACTGGAATAATATATTGAAAAAAATATTCAGAAAAAATGCATATTTTTATTAAAACAATTTCAAAAAAATTCAACTTTATTTTTCATTAAAAAAATAAATAATTTATTTTTTAAATAATAATTAAATTTTATACTTTTAAAAAATCCATGATTTAATTAGAATTTAATAATCCATTAAAATAAAATACATCTTTCAATAAAAATCACAATTTCTTACTACTCATTGAAAACATAACCATTTCAAAGAACTAAAAAAATTAAACTCAAGATAATTATGAAATGATGAATTCATAATTTTTGTTCATTTTCTCATGATAAAATTAAATAATTTAGAAATTAATATGTTAAATAAAACCATAGAAATTGTATGTACATATTTATTTTTCATTTCTTACCAAAAAGATTTATAATATTTTTGAAATGAATAAATTCAAACTACTTAATATATGAAAACAATTATGTCAAAATAACCTAGCTTTTTAAATATAATGATGGAAATAATGAAAACATATGATTCATGTGATATTATTTTAATTATGGAAATTAATATATTATAATATTCCATAACATTTATCCAAATAAGGGAATGATATTGTTTCTCCTCTTTAGGTGTGTCATATCATGTCTGTGAAGTAACAAAATTTATTTCCCATGTCCAAATTTCAATAATTATTCTAAATATGTGCATAATGAGTGAATATGATATTTATTACATTGATATCATTAAATAAATTATGAACTTATATCCAATAAAAAACCCTTAGAACATCCACAAAAAAATTGATTGAGAAAATTCAAGCAGTTAACACCCATAAAAAAATAAATAAGATAATATTATTAATGTACATATATTGAGATGTTAAAACGTGATAATATAAGATATTAAAAATATAAATATGGATATAAACATTCATTAAACCTTTATATTTTATATTAAATCATTATTAAAAGAAAGAATGAGGTAATGTATTTCATCTCAAATTAAATTCTTATTATGATGTAATTGTTATTATAATACTATTTGATTTTATGTGGTGTATATACTGTCCAATTGATGTATTTAAAATTTATAAAATTTTATTAATGATTATTAATGTTTAGTTCAAGTCTATTCTTTATGTGGGTTATCATTTAACATTTACCAAATATGTAAGGATATATTTTATGATCTCACTTTATTTTGGAATTTATTTTATTATATTTGAGAGAATATTATCATTTATCCTTCATAATATACAATAAATTTCTTATTCACTCAATATTTTAGGATTTTCTGTATTTTATATCAACCATTCCACTAATCAATACATGAATCAATAATGGAAAATTTTAAAAGAAAACATAACTTTATTTCACATTTAATCGAATATATTTTTTACCTTTACATGTTATTCTCAATTGTTTAGGAAATATTATTTTATTTACTCTAATGGTTGATGAGGGTAATTTGTTGAAATATATTTTTTCAATTTTTTTTATAGAAATTTGAAAGTTATTATTTTAATGTATTTAGGCAATCAAAGACTTTCTTACACCTATAACCATTTAACAAAATTAATCTTTTTCCTAATGTTATAATTTTTTTAAAAGAAACCCTTTTGGGAATCTTTATTTTAATATTTTACGTTTACTTGCTTTATTCATCCAAGGGGAATTATTTTATTACAAAACCTATATTACCGATGAACCTATTTTTGACTCATATCTCTTATTAATTTTTTTTCATTAAATTTATTTTGATACATTCACTTTATTTGGATATTTATACATTATATTTCCTTTAATATCAATTCACATTATCCTGAATATGCTTCTTTCTTAAATTATATTGAATTTGGATATAGTCTTTTTTTACATGGAATGTTATTTGATTGACTCGAGTAATATTAATAGTCAATATTATTTAATCAATGTTCATATTTCAATATAACAAGTATTGTTCATGAATTAAATTAATTATTTAATATATGACGAATGCACTAGAAATGTAGTGATGGGTGGGTCCCAGAATTATATATCCCCTAAATGAATTTAATAGTATTATTGGAAAAAATGATGGAAACATAAAATGTGTTTTACCAAAAAAAATTAACTATCTTATCACATAGTCTTTATGTCTTAGGTATCATGATGTATGAGATCACGAGGCCAAATATTTTTTGTTTCCTTCATTGAGAATTCAGTTATTTTTATACATAAGATAATTTTGATGGTATGATCGATGGATGAATTTTTTTTATCAATTTAATTGTTAAATGGAATGTGATTTTATTTATATACCATTCCATATTTATTATCCCTTATATAATCATGATATATTAGATCTTATAAAACCATTTATGAGAATTTGAGATCAACATTTTTGTGTTTCCTTTCCCTTGGATATAAGGATAAATTTTTTAAAATATTTCGATTATGTTAATCATTCTATTTAGTTAATTTTTATTTAATATAAAAAAATTAAATTGGTTATCATGTAAATATTTTGTTCTCCATTAATAATAAAAGTATTGAATTTTATGAATATAATCTTGTATCTACGTTAATGTTATAATGTTTACTATAGCATAGGGTTAATGAAGTTTGGGTGGTTATATATAGTACATATACATTGATTAAGTATTCATCATCACTATAACTACAATTCCAATATAAATATCATCTATATTCATTATATATATATAATCATCTATCAAATGTATATATAGAAAAATGGATTACACAATTCTTGGAGGTGGAAGACATATGTATAAATGAACACAATTTTAGCATACTACTGGAAGAAAACAAATATGTAAATAATTATTTATATTTATAAAATAATTGTTATAAAATATATGTTCATTAAATATGTCCTTATTATCATCTTTGTATAGTGGAAACAGAAAATGAATCACATCACATCATTGAGGTGGTATTCCACAAATACGCATGGGTAATGTTATCATTTTATAATGGATGGATGTGTAAGAAGGTAAATGTTATATTATATTTATAAAAACATATTTATTTCATAAATATCATAAATATTTATTATTTTCAAATTTATAACCATCCTTGTAAAAAGATGATGAAAAGTAAATTACACTACTACATAGAGACTGAAAGTTGTACAATTGTACGAGTGATGTTTTCAAATTTCTTAATATGGAAAATAGATGGAATATGGTTTTCCCAGAATCATAATAAATATCAGTATAGTTATGATTATGGAGTAATAATTTTATTATAGATAAAATAGATTTAATGTAAATATAATTGGAAATAAACGTAAAAGAGCCTATAAAGGTGATTACCTCATCTTCTCTAAAATCGTTTTATTCCTATATAAGGACCCTTAAAATGGTCATTTAATAGGAACAAATATTTTATTCATGGATATATAAGTCTATTAAATATTTTGGTAGGTTATATTGTATCTTTATTTCTCCATGTGATGTATTGGAGAGACGAGGTGGTGTCCTTTTAAAATTGAGGTCAGAACACACTTGTAATTTTTAAAATGTATAAAATACTAATAATTATATTTATTGATAAAATTAATCCTAAATGAATCATATTAAAATTTAAAATGTTATTATGAAAATAAAATAATAAAATGGGTTTTAAAAAAGTGTTTATTCCTTTTTAATCCCTATAATTTTTGTTATCCATATAATTGAAATTTTTTATCTTTAACCACGGTATCATCTTTTTCAATATACAAATGTTATAATATTAATTATAATTTAAAAAAAATTATCATAGATGAAAGAGATATGAAATTATAGACCATTTATTATCCAAAATTTCCACTTTCATTATTTTTATAATTTAAAATAATTTAATAAAATATTATTTTTTATATAATATGACTTATAAAATTTTTAACACCATTAAATTTATTTCAATTTGAATACATGATATTATAAATGGAATTAAAATATATTCTATTTAACGATATGTTATATATTATTAATATAAATAAAATTACTATTACAAAGTAATTTATTTAAAAACTTATTACTTTTGTGGTTTTAAAATCATTTACATTGATTATTCTACTACATGCACTAGAACAATATTAATTTTGTATTAGAAAATAAGGTAAATATATATTCATGTACAACAAGAAATGAATTATAATCATGAATATAAATATACTATTTGATTGATAACAATTAATATTATTCAAAAAAATTGTTTTTCATTGTATTATATCATAAAAATGAAATTAAAGTGTGAGAGTGACATTTTGGAATTTTCTTAACATAAAATTTTAAATATGTAACTTTCAAGTGATTTTGGAATTATAATTACATATATTATTATTTATTATATATATATATATATATATTTGGTATTTATCAATTATAATTAAATAATCAATGTTTTTGGGTTGTGTTTGCGAACTTATTTCCAAATTTTTCCGATGTTTTATCCATTTTACCCTAACAAATGTAAAAATATTTATTGTTGTACATACTAAATATATAAATGGATTTTTTTAAATATTAGGACCTCCTAATTACATTTATTTTATTCAATTCTAAATATTTTGTCATTACCCGTCACCTGGGACCCGTGTCGTGACTACCCCAAGCCCACCTTTCATAGGTCAGGCACTGGCGACTAGCACCAAAGGAATAAATCCCTAAAACTGTGAAGAGATTGGATTTATAAACTAGAATAACAAACTATTGAGTTCGATGGAAGAAAAACACTAAGTAAAACTGTATACAGAAGGAGTGCTAAAAAGTTAAGGGGCCGGAAATACATTCCCAATTGTAGAGTACAAGAAAACAGATAACATGTACAATTGAAGAAAGGTAAAGAAATGAAAGGGTAAAAGCATCTCCAGGAACATCCACCATATATCCTACCTGAAGTGTAGGTACAGATAGCCTCCTCAGCAGTCCACATCCATCAGTATCCTTTGTTTACTGACTCATCGTAAGGTCTACCTCCGAGTACCGTCCAGTCCTGGTGCTATCAACCTCTTTCAGCGTTGTTCGTCATCTGCATCCAACACAACGAGATGTGGGAATTTCCCGTGCATGGTTGAGTATAACGATACTCAATAGGGACCCCAACACCACCATGGTCTCTCAAAATCCACCAACGAATAACCAATGAGTAAAAAAATAAATGGATAACCATTACTTAGATATATACCCAAACATATACCAACAATATCAAGTAACCCATCTCAATCATGAGGAAAAAAAGAAGACACTGACTCGGCTCACATAGGTATTCAAAATTTATAGAGAGATAGAAACGATCAGATGAATCCATGAATCATCTATGCTGTCAGACCCACATAGGATCCAAGACCAGTTGTTAGAACTGTCAGAGCAAAACATTATCCAGGGAAAGATATTCTGTTGGACCGACACATGATACCGGATAATCTATTTCTTCAGACAAACACATGATCTTGGAACAGAAGTCAGAACTGTCGGACCAACACATGATCCAGGAACAGTCATTAGTGCACAACCATCCACATGGTTTCCATAATGGATGCTTGATTCCGGTAGGGCCTGCTCCTTAAGCCAAGTTTTGATACATCAACTTCCACGAAGTACCACGTTGATGTATCACAAAGTTCCTCCTCATCATAGGGGTCTCAATGCAATTGACGACGCGTCAATCAGACACCCAGTCTATGAGTTATAATCCTTTTTGTCCCGGGGGCCTGGTTAGATTCGTGTACGATCAACCCTGACCGTATCTCAACATTACCCCGAACATAGTGGGGTATACTCAAAGGGACTGTCATGCTCCTGGAAATCCAGTGCCACTGATAGTTCATCAATCAGTTGCCTGGTGCCAATGATATGGCTGAAGAAAGTAACAGGGTCGGTAATGGGCCTAGGCCCAGTCCCACCTGGTCGGACTAAACTACCCCAACCCAGACTGGGTCGACCCGGTCAGACCCGCTGGTTCTGACCTGGCCCATTGGGTGGGTCCCCCCTCTAGGTTCATCCCAACCCACTAGGCCTGGCCTAATGGACTGTAGGGGTGGTTTATCCAGAAGGTTGCTGCATAGAATTCTCAGATTGAAGGCTCGTCCTGGTTCGGCCAGAACCACGTGGGGTGCAGCTTGGGCGGCTCAGCCCTACATGTCAAGCCGGTTCGCCTAGAGACACCGCGAAGGATGTCGCGGGCCGACTCGAGAGGCCCGCGCAGCTCGGGCAGTTCCGCTGAAAGTCAGGGTGCGGGAAGGCCGCGTGGGGCGCTGGGAAGGTAGCGCACAGGCTGCTCCAGGTGCAAGTAGGTCGTTGGGTAGGGCACAGACAGGCCGTGCGGGGCGTGTGTAGGGCACAGACAGGCCGTGCGAGGGAGGGTAGCCCGTCGGGGTGTCAAGAAGCGCAGGAGAGTCCGGAGTGGCACGCGGGCAGCGCGCGGGCAAACCACGGGGTGCGCGGGTAGTATGCGGGCAGGTCGTCGAGTGCCGGGCAACGGGCGGGTAGGCTGGTGAGGCACCGGAAAGTGAGCGAGTAGGCCGGCATGGTGCGGGCAGTGCGCAGGAAGGCCAGAAGGGCGCAGGTAGCACATGAGGATTCCGGCAGTGGTGTAGGACACCACGGGGACATAACGGTTCACAAAGACAGCGAGTAGCGTGGCCCATGCCATTGCCATCTCTGTCTCCTTGTCGTTGTTAGGTCGCCATTCCGAAGAACGTCACAAGAAGGAAAAATGACAGAGGATGTCGGGCCATGATAGGTTGGCTAGAACCCTCCACGTTTAGGGAGTTAACAATTGGATCAACAAGATATGAAGCTCGTCATTAATACATCTGCAACAAAACCTTTCTATCTGATGAAGATGATAGAAATGTTTTAACATCATCAAGATAGAAACCTCCTACCACTGATCATTTCTCGACGATGAAGTCGGAGGAAGAAAATGATGTTGTCATCATTTGTCGTGTCCACCACACACTTCAAATCCAAGCTCGTAATTTAGTTCGTTGACGATGAGGAGGAGGGAAGATCGGTCGAAGACGTCCCACATCGAATGGGGTTCTAAGGAAGGAAGCATTCTTCGTTGGGATCCTTCCCCCAATATTTCTCCCAAGTTCATTCTTTCTCTCTACTCCACCCAAAATGAAATATTATCCAAATAATAGATTAGGATCTTTTATGTTCATTGGCGTAAATTCAAATTTAATGATTTAATTAAATGAGTTGACTCCGTTAATTAATGCGGGGGAGTTTGCATAACGTTTCAAAATATAGAATTAATTAATTAACTCATCTCCCCTAATTAATTCTTGAGAGGTGGCACAAATTAAATTAAAGGGGAGTTGACTCTATTAAGGTGGAGAAGTTCAAGGGGTATCTCCCCATTTAATGGGGATTTGATGAGGTTTTACCAGCCTCCATTAATATGGGTTAAGCCTTGTGTGGTCGCCACGTAATAACCTCTTAGGGGAGGTTATGCTTGGGTGGGACCCACCACCATAACCTATGAAGGGAGGTTAAGGTGTGGTGGTCCCACCTCCAACTCTAATGAGGAGGTTTTAACCACCCAACCTCCACGTGGCATTTAAAAATAAAATAATGTGAGCTTACTTTATTTTATTACATCACATGAAAACCCAAAAACTATATTTTATCCACGACTCACTACTATCAAAGTGAAAGTCTTCTGAAGTGAATACCAGCATTGTGAGTTCAATGGGGCTCTTGGATTTTAATTCCGAACACCAATTCAAACGATATAAACACCTGCTGATACATTTACTTAACATACCCGAACAAAACTTCAAAAGTTGATTTTAGGCACACCGGGCCTCAAAATCAAGCACTGTAAACTTTCAAGAACACGTAATAATACCATGTATAAAAAGGATTTTCCATGGGATTTCTGGGTATTTACATTCTCCCCACCTTAGGGCTTTATGTCCTCATAATCTACAACTCGAACTAAGGAAAAAATGGGGATACTGATCATGCATCTGAGCCTCCCGCTCCTATGTGCTCGCCTAGAGGTTCCTGTGCTTCCAGTGAACACGCACCAAAGGTATCAGCCATCCACATAGGACTTAATCCTATCGATTCTAAATCTCCACTGAAACCTCCGTTAATGTCACCCCGTCATCGATGTCTAGCTAACCATGGTCGATGATGTGAGTAGGGATGTGCACATATCTCATCAGTTGAGATACGTGGAAAACATCATGCATCCTGTGTAATTTAGGTGGAAGAGATAAGCAGTAAGCCACATGGCCAACTATACTGAGGACCTAAAAAGGTCCAATTAATCTCCGAGATAACTTTCTGCCTCTTCCAAATCTCTGTAGTCCTCTTCGAGATGAGACCCTTATAAAGATGTGGTCACCATCCTCGAACTCTAGAGGCATCTATCTCCTTTCATATTACGACTTCTGACTGCTCTATGAAGTCTTCATCCACTCCTGGATGATCTGCACATTCTCAGTGGTAGGTTTTACCATCTCTAGTCCCACTAGTACTGACTCCCTTGGGACAGTCCAGCCCAAGGGTGATCTGTAAGGTCACCAGGACAAGGACTTAAAAGGTTCCATCCCTATGGTGGAGTGATAGCTGTTTTTGTATGCAAACTCCACCAATGGAAAGTGATCCTCCCTGCTGCAACCGAAGTCAAGGACACATGCACGTAGAATTTCTTCGAGGGTCTGAATGGTCCTCTTATTATGGCCATCTACCTAAGGAGGGAATGTGGTTCTCAGATGTAGCTGCATCCCAAAAGCCTCATGCGACCTCTTCCATAGTTGGGAAGTAAACCATGCATCATGATTGGATACAATAGAAGTATTTACACCATGTAGCCACACAATCTCCTGTATGTAGAGGTTTCCCAAGATCTCTACTAAACCCTACTCTCTGATTGGTAGGAATTGGGCCGACTTGGTGAGTCATTAAACAATTACCCAAATCGAGTCGTGACCCCTATATGTACGTGGAATACCCGTCACTAAGTCCATGGATATACCATCCCATTTCAACTCTCGGACCTCTAAAGGTATAACCTAGCCTACTGGTACCTAGTGATCTGCCTTCAATAGCTGAAAAGTGAGCCATCGCGAGGCATGCTCTACTGCCTCCTTCTTTATACCTGGCAACCATTGTTGTCGCTAAAGGTCCTCGTACATCCTCTCCACTCCTGAATATACTGCTAAAAGGGGATTTCTGAAACTACCTCAAAACTTCCTTATAAAGTTCTACGGGTACCCAGGTACGTCTTATAAAGAGGATGATGTGCTCCCCACCTTTAGAAAATTATTCAGCTACCTGCCCTATGGATATTTCAGCACGTCGTGTCTCATAGTCAGCTTCCTCATGTTGTGCCTCCCTGACTTACTGAAGAAGTGGGGGAGTGACTATAAGAGACTGTAGAAAGGCTGTTCCGTCTCTATCCAAAAGAGATAACTGTAATCCACTTAACTACTCTATTGCCTCGCCTAACAGCTGTATACGAGATCTCCTACAGAGTGCATCTACAACAATGTTCCCCTTCATAGGAATATATACTATCTCGAAGTCATAGTCCTAGAGGAACTCAAGACAACATTGCTATCTCAGGTTAAGGTCCTTTTGAGAGAAGACATATATGAGACTCTTATGATCATAGTATACGGTAAAATATATGCCTATAATATAGTGTCTCCATATCTTCAAGGCGAAGCCCACTATAGCTAACTCCAAGTCATAGGTAGCGTAGTTCTTCTTGTGTCGTCTTAGCTATTGAGAACCATACGTGATCACTTCTTGGTCCTGCATCAGGACACACCCGAGTCTGTTCCCTGATGCAGCATAGTAAACAACGTACCTTACGACTTCCTCTAGAAGCCTCAAGATAGGGACACTAGTCAGCCTCTGCCTAATCTCCTGGAATCTCTACTAGCATCTCTCTTACCACAAGAAGGGTTTCCACTTCTACTTCAAGGCTGATAGTGGTGCTGCCACTCTGGAGAAGTCTGGTATGAACCCCTGGTAGTAACCAGAAAATCCCAGGAAACTTTGTTCCTCCATAACATTCCTAGGTGGCCCCCAAGAAAGTACAACCTCAATATTCGATGGATCCTCCCCAACTCAAGCCTCCGAGATGACATGTCCCAGAATGTGAACCTCTCAAATCCCAAACTGGCACTTCATAGAAAGTGGGTAAATATTGTTTAAATATATGTTCTGATTAAATTGGAAAGGAAAAATTTTATATTGAATAATAATAATATTATACTTTCATTAGTTTTTTAGGAGATGAATCATATTGTATCTATGAATTAATATAATATAATGATTACTTTTATTTCCGCAGGGATATCAGATCTGGAAAGCTAAAAAATGTATGTTTGAAACTATATAAACATAATATAACCTCTATGAAATGATTTTTCAGGTTGAGAAATAATTATATTCCAAAGGAATAAAACTTAGGTGTATAATGAGACCCACCCTATTCTCAAACTTATTATTCTATATATCCTGAATTATATGTTGAAGGTAAAGCACAAAATAGGGAATCACTTGGACGATTTTATTCTCATAAAATCAAATAATAATCCATCATGGTACATTATAATTTCAATTATTGTAAATATCCAATAGATATCATACCACAATTGGTATCATGAATTCATAGTGTATGTTTTTAATTACTATGTTGAATATGTATGGAAATCCTCCATCGAGTGGGATCTATCAATAGTATTATGCAACCAAATATGCTAATTTTCATTGCAAAAATAAAATCTAGAAAACGATAATAATAATTAATGTTTTAGGAAAAAAATTCACTCTATTGAGATATTTATGGTTTTTTCATATTAAAATGACCATAAATAGTGATTATCTATAAATGGGGAATGAAACCGACATTCACATAAATGTTTTATTTTGTTTTGTGAAATTAATTTTTGGTTCATATAACTTCTTTAAAATTTATTTTATAACCCCTGAAAATATAATTCCAATGTTTGTACCAAATTTAGTAATTTATATGGAAAACATTAATTAATTGGTAAATTCATAATTGATTTCTACACCACGTTATCCCATATATACCTCGTGTTGACTTACCTAAGTCTCAATTCGAATACATTTAGGTGTTTCGTCATTCTACCCAGAAAGAAGGATAACGTATGTTTTTGGTATTTTTTTTTATAACAACCATTAATTTTCATTAATTGTTATTACATTAGAATTGAAGTATATTTATTACAATATATAACAAAGTCATGACAGGATAGTATAACTATAGTGTCCTTAGAAACTAGAAAACATAAATAACTGATTCATATAACATATATGTTTTCTCTCATTTATTTCATCAAAATATGACTCATTTTTGGAATATCATATTTAATACCCTTCTCTCTGACATGGGGAAAAGAAACATACAAAATAGTGAGCTTAAATGCACAATATGGTTAAATAAAGGAAATATCAATCATATCATATTAATAAGAACATAACATTCAAAAATATTTTCATGCATAATAGATCATAGTATAATGTCTGAGATAAATTATAGAAGTGATATTTAATCCCAACAATCAGAACATAAGACATAAAATATTATTGAATACACACATAATCATATAAAATCATTTCATATTAGTCAAGGCTTTTTTCCAATATCATCATAGCAGACAAACTCCATTAAAGCCTCGAGTTATCTATTTGTTCCATCCATGTATCACTGAACCATATTAACATTACGTTCCATCCCTATACTTTGCATGAGATATAAATCTTTAACCAATGAATTGGAGATAGATATAGGTCCAACCCATCACATAATGAAACAATTATTATGTGTTCCAAAAAAACACAAATCATACATTATAGCATAACCCGTGTAATAAAATGGTATTCTTAATAATTATGCCATCATAACATAATCCTTATAAGATATGTCGGCTTCATAAAAAAATTCCATGTTAAATTAATAAAATAAAAGTAATAATATGTATAAAAACATAACAATATATAATCAATGATTGAAAATAATTTTGATAAAATAATTGAATTTAGTTTTCGAAGAAAATAACCTTTCATCTTCAAAAACATATTCTTTCTCAATATTTCATGCTATTTTAAAAGAAAAGATGTTAACTAAAAATAAAAATTAAAACATGTTGATGAAAATTGCTGGAAATAATTCTCCATTAAAGCATAAAAATCCATTCATGTCATATAAGTTAAAGAAAACATTATCCTCATACGTTTGCAAGGAATGTCAAATAGGGCAACATAGGGTAAAAAAGAATGATTACTTTTATACCATTTTGTAAAAGTAAAAATGGGTAAAAATGAAATTAAACATACATATAATAATATTGTGAATTTTATGAGAATATTTTTAGAGAACATGGGCATGGATGATAAATATATACCCAGTAGATACTTACAAATAAACAATCTCAAATAAAATGATATTTGACAATTTATCTCTTACTGTAGGTCCGATAAGATTTATATGTATCTGATCATCCTATATAACAATTTAAATAATGTTATGGATTTATTCCTGAATCATAATCAATTTTATGATAACATTTATGATAATATTTGTTTTCTGTATTTTCGTATAATTTCATTGTTACTTGTTATTCGTGTTTTAACAACTTTCTGTTCATACATATGTTTTGTCAGATAAGCTCTTGTTACTCATTTTAGGTTATATTTATATCATTTAAAACATGTTATTATAATAATATATATCTTATTTACTCATTAAATTCATTTATATAACCACAGTTTAATGAATATAATGTATAATGAATCACATTGCACAGTGGAGACGGTAAGTCGTACATACACATGAGCGATGATATCGTTGTTATAATTGTTGTATGGTACTGAAGTATATGGTTTATAGTATCTCAATATATGTATACTGATATATAATTTACAGATTTTTTTTTATTTTCCCCATTATACCCATCCATGTTTGGTGGTGGTGAAAAAAAAATACACCACGTCGTGGAGGTGGTAAGCCGTGCGTACAACCGCGTGGTGATTTTGTTTTTTTTTTGTAGGATGGATAAAAGTTAAAATCGGGTTTATTCATATTTATAATAAAATATTATTAAATGAGTGGAATTTTAATTATTATTATATCATGAAAAAACTAAAAAGAATGATGTTGAAGAAGGAATAAACTTGAAACAATCGGTATAAAAGATACCTCTTCCACATCGTGCATCCTTTGAATTTTTACATAGGGAACTAGTGGTTGCCCTTTGAGAAGACCAGAACCTCAAGAATGTCAGAAGGGATGTTTAGAAGAGTAATGGTTAGGGTGTGGATAATATTGATTACTAAAAATCAAGTGAAGAGGAGAGGAAGAAGGTACCCTTTTATAAGAGAGAAGGTCACTTTATAAAACTCCCAAAAATATTTATTTATAATAAAATCAATCCCTTCCGAAGAACCTCAAAAGTGACCTCAATTAAAACATTAGATGAGATACAGCTGTCATCTCAGAAACCAGTAAATTTTGGATAATTTATTTTTTCAATTTTTACCATATCATTTTAATTGACCCTTGGTTATTCTATTAATTTTTAATTTTTGTAATAAAATTATAAATATTTAATTGTAATTGATATTTACTTATGTAGTGTTAACTGATAATAAATGGATACTTTATGTTATTTCCGTCCTTATAATTTTCACATTGTAATTTTTAATTATATTTATGATTTTTAAATAATTTGATAATATGTTTTGTTTATAAATATGAATAGTGTCAATTTTGACAGTATTCATTTATTAAACATTAAATAAAAAACCATAATTAAGAAAAATTAGATCCATTTATTAAAAAAACTACTAAAATGTCATACTCACCTATAAAATTCATGGAGAACATTAATTAGTTCATATGATATTTCTTTTATCATCTTTAACCCATTTATTTGTTATTTATAAAAAATAAATAATTTCCACATTACTATAGTCTCATCCTTAATTGTAATTATTTAATCTCGTAAAATTATAAATAAATTTTTATAATGTTTTTATTTATTTTATAATTCCATAGGAAATCTATTGTCGATTTTAGCTTCTATTTATACATATATTAAAATTAATACACTTATATAAAAAGAGATTTTGACACTTTGTCCATTTCAATAGTTCTTATTTCATTCATTTCATTATCATAGGTATTTTGCAATAAAAAAGATTCCATTTTGAAAAATATATTATAAGGGTCACATTTTAATCATTTAATTGAATTATTATAGGTGTTATGGTAAATTTATAATATCATTTTTACCCCTAATTACCTGATTCACGTTTAACAATGGAAATAAAAATAATTATCAATGTTTCAATTCATAATTCCCAAAAATAAAAGTATCATATTAACATTATTTGAACCTAATTATTCGAAATATGTAATCCATTTTTCAAAATTAAAAACTTAAGAGTTGCATTATTAATTTAAAATTAATCCTATTTTTGAGAAAACACGTTTTAAAAGTTAAAACATTTCAAAAGATTGAAATGTTTTTACCTATGAATTCAATGTAAAATTTATTATAATAACATAAAATATATTAAATGGTAAAAATATATTCTATTTATAAATTAAATACAATGAATATTATAATTTAACAATATAAATTATCGGAATGAAAAAGTTTTTTTAAATTGAAATTTAATATAATTTAGTGAATCATCAAAATATAAATGTTATCAAAAAATATATAAAAAATTTGTCCAATGTAAATTTTAATACCATGCTTAAAAATAACATGTTTTTGTTTTCATATAAAAATCACTAATGTTTCAATGTCATAATTTAATATGGTTATTTCATTCAAAGGTGTAAAATTGCCCTTTTTAAAATACCTAAAATAAGTATTTATTCATTACCAATTACTAAAATATTCCATGAATGAATATCAAAAATATTTTATTAAGTATATGACACATATATATTATATTAATTTCATTAGAAAAAATAAATCACTCTAAAATAAAAAATATCTAATTGATTTAAATTTTCCAAAATGCATTTTCATATGTTAGTTATAATTATTCCTACTAAACAAATGGGTTTTCTATAATTATAATTTTATATTAATGGAATATCATAGTTTTTTGAAATGACAATCTCAATAATAGAAATCTACTAAATAATAATTTTTTTTAAATATTTCATAAAAACATACGGGTGTTACACTCAACCCCCCTTATATTGAATTTTTCGCGTGAAATGCATCACTTAGAAAACAAAAAATGAGGATTCCTCAACATTATCATATACTAAAGTTCCCATATAGATTCCTTAAATTGATGGTTCCTCTATAAAATATTAACAAATTTAGTGGTCTTGTTTCATAGAACTTTTTCACTGTGATCCATAATTACGATCATTTGTTCTTCAAAAGAAATATCTAGCTCCAGTGGTAAAACTTTTAAGGTTTGTAAATGTGAAGGATCAGGTATGTAATTTATTAGTAGATATAAATGGAAGACATCATGAACTTGAGAGTGATTCAGGGGAAGCACCGATCGATAATCTACCTTCCCAACATAATCCAGAATTTCAAAAAGGACTGATATTCCTATGGATGAACTTTCCATTCTTTCCAAATATAATTACTCTATTCTAAGGAGATATTCATAAGAACAACTTATCACCCACATCAAACTCTAGGTCTTTTCATATGTTGTTATCATATATTTTTTGTCAACTCTATGATGCTCTTATATGTTGTTGAATAGGTCTGACATTTTCTACTATTTCCGAAAATGATCAATTCCTAATATATTTTTCCCCATATTCATTCCAGCATGATGGAGTTGTGAATTTCATTCCATATATGGGTTCATAAGGAGCCATCTGAATACTAGGGAAAAAGCTGTTGGTATAAGAAAATTAAACTAATGGTAGGTGATGATAAATACCACCTTTGAACTCTATAGATCAATCTCTCAACATGTCTTCCAAAGTTGAAATTTTCCTCTAAGACTGACTGTCTATATGAGGATAATAAGCAGTGATGAAACATAACCCTGTATATAGATCATGCTGAAAACTTTGCTAGAACATCGAGTTAAACAGTGGATCCTTATCAGTTATAATATAAAGTGGTACTCCATGAAATATTACCACTTCTTATATATATAACCAAGAAACCTGATCTAGAGAGTAATCCATTCTAATAATAATTATGTGTACTGACTTCATAATATGATCAACAATAACCCATATAGAATTATTGCATTTGGATGTTTTGATAATTCCATTGATAAATTCAATAGTGATGTTTTACCTTTTCTATTTTGGTATAGGTAATAGTTGTAACAACCCCTTAGACTTTTGTCTTTCATCAAAAACATGCTGAAAAACCAAACATCGATAGTCATTTTTTGTGATATATCATTTCATGCCATCCCACCAGATTTACACTTTTAGGTCCATATACATCTTTATTCTTCCAGGGTGAATAGAGAATGAATAACTATTAGCCTCATCCAATATTTCTTTCATTAACTCTAGTATGGTAGGAATAAAAATCTGGTTCATTAACCCTATTATTTCATGACAATAAAGGTTTAATTAATGAATATTTATCACCTTCTTTTGTAAATCTCTATCTTCCTTTTGTGCCTCTTTAATCTTCACATTTATAGATGGTAAAACATTAATTTCTGAAAGATAATATTACCCCCCTTCCATTATAATTTCGTGGTCCATACTTAGTAAATCCATAAATATTTTATCTTTTGTGATCCTCATAATAGATAAGTTAGCATGGAATTTTCGACTCATAGCATATGCCACTATTTTCACTTTCCCAGGGTGATAATATATTGATTAGTTGTAATATTTAATCAATTACAACCCTGTTTTTTATGAATATTTTGATCCTTTTCAATGAAAATATATTTTAACCTTTTAAGATCTATATAAATGTCCATCCTTTGATCATAAAGATAATGCCTCCATATTTTTATTATAAAGATTATCACATCTAACTCCAAATCATGAGTTGGGTAATTTTTCACCTGGATTTTCAATTATCATGATGAAAAAGCTATAACCATATAATTTTTATGAGAACATGCCCCAACCCCTTTCTGGATGTATCCCTATAGATCAAAAACCTTTCTCCTGACAAGGTAGTGTGAGCATATGTGCACTGGCTAACATACTTTTAATCTCTTTAAAATTATCTTCAGATTCTTTCATCCAAATGAACATAACTCCTTTATCAGCCAACTTGGTGGGTGGATTAGATAATAATGAAAAATATTTCACAAAACGTCAATAATATCAATCCAAACAATGAAAAAATCGAATATCAGTTACAGTTGTTGGTCTCGAACAACCTTTAATGACATCTGTTTTGCTGGATCCACAAATATCACTACTATTGAGATTATGTGTCCCAAAAATGATTATTTTTTAAGACAAAATTCAAAATTGTTATATTTTGAATAAATTTTATCCTTTCTCAGTGTCTTCAAAAAAATTCTCAAGTGATATTCAGGATCATACATTTTCTTTAAATAGACAAGAACATCTTCTATAAATACTAACACAAACTGATCAGCATAGTATCAAAAGACTCTGTTAATTAAATCCATGAATATAATAGGGGAATTATTAAGAAAAAATAACATCAATATAAAGATATAGTGGCCATTCCTTTTAGTGAATTCAATATTTAAAATATCCTCATTTTGGACCCTTAATTGATGACATCCAGAACACAGATCAATCTTGGAAAAGTATGGAGCTCCACATAGTTTGTCAATTAATTCACCAATGAGTGGGAGATGATATTTGTTATTTATTTTTATATTAATAAGTTTATAAAATCAACGTAAAGTCTCATTGATCTATCTCTCTTCTGAATAAAAATAATAGGTTCTTACTAAGGTGATGCACTAGGGAATATGAAACCCTTATCAAGATTCTCTTGGAGTTGCTTCTTCAATTCATGAAACTCAATTAGATCCATTCTATATTTTGTCTTCAAAATATGCGTTGAATCCAATATTATTTCTATTGAAAACTCAACATCACGTTTTGGTATAATACCTTACAAAGACTCTGGAAATACATCATCAAACTCTCGTACAATGGGTGTATTCTTATTCGTGAGTTTCTTGCCAATTAATTTAGATAAATAACCTTCATTGATTGGAATCAAGACCCATAATATGGATGAAATTTATACATAAAAATTATATTCATCCATGCATTGATAGATGATTGTAGATTGATCTAGAATATGATATCTGACTACCTTTTTTGGAAATTTATATGATCTCCATATAAAGAAATCCAATCCATATAAAAAATTTCATCAAATTTTACTATAAGAAGGATCAAAATATTATCAAGAAGAAATTTCCCATAATCTTCAATCAAAGAAGAATTGTATACTTTTTATGCCACAATTGTTTTATTAAGAGTTTTCACATCTAATTCAATATCTAATTGTTTATGTAATACAGTGATACCCTTAGAAAAATTTTCAGAAATAATATAGTGGAGGATACAAAATCAAATAAATTATTTGCTACTTTATTGTGAATAGTATGTGTACCTTTCACCACATCATTATCATACTCCACATCACCAATAATAATTGCATATGGATTTCCTTTTTTCATTTGACATAAGAGTTGTATTATGTTGATCATTATAAAAAACCCTTGTATTAGAGAATTTATTGGCATGATGCCCAATTTCCTTGCACTTGTAACATTGATGTGTAAGTGTTGCATTATGTGAAATCTTTTATTTGTTTGCATCATTAGATATCTTTTTTCCATAACATCAGTATTCAATTGACCGATTACATTCTTTTCCATATATAAAATATTACTAGTCCCAATCAGTCAATTCCCTCCATGTTTATTTCAAGACATTGAGCATAAGGTAAAAATAATCTTCATTTTAGTGTGGTATTTTGATTTTCCTTTTAATTCCATTTTCCTCTTCTTATCAATACTTTTTTACTGATGGGTTACTCAAATCACATTCTCATCATGGAGAGATCATAGAACTATTTCTTTATTTTTATTGATTACCCATATGGATAATATCCTTTGGAGTCGTGATTTTAAGCCACTAAATAATCGATCTATATTAATATCATGTTGGATAATAATTTCAAAAGCGTACCTTGAAAGTATTGTAAAATTTATTCATAGTTACCAACTGATTCATCATCCCTTTTCATTAGTTAGAGAAACAACTTCTCTATCATTTTTCTATGAATATGTAGTACGTACTTATTTGAAAATAATTTTGTCAACTTTTCCTATTCCATATACTCAATTTCATCTCTTTGTATTGTATTCTTGATAGGATTCCATGATTGATCATCTTCACATTCAGAATGATATACTTTTAAGATGAATTTATCATGTTCAAGACTTTGTAGAACTGAAAATATATTTTCAGTGGTACTGATTCATTGTTCATCAACAAATGGATCAGAAGACCTATTGATTGAAGGTGGATGATGCCTCATGAAAGATTCAACAGAGTGTGTCTCCCTCATTTTTTCGTTTGGAAGTCTAGCATGGTTCATAACTTGAGAAATATATGTGAACATAGATGATGGATTTTTCATTCCATATCGTAGTTCATTTGGTTTCTCAGGGGGAAAATCATTTCATTTTCCATCTTATTCTGCATTAACGCGGTTCCTTCGAGTTCAAATCATTTACGAAAATCACGAGGCATAGTGTTTGCAACACTAATAGTAGGAATACCACATAATCATGAATTGATTTTAAAATTAGGACACGTTAAGTTTTATCGTAGATTACTCCGGGTAAATTATGGAAGACTAGGACTATATCATATACTTAGACATATCTTTAGGGTTCATACTAAGGCTTTCAAATCCTAGTTTCCAATGGTAAACTATACCATTCCTCTAATACCAACTATAACAACCCACACTTCACATACATTGTTATTACTTAAAAATTGTAGTATATTTATTACAAAAAATAACAAAACCATGATAAAACCATACATGTATAGTGTCTTTAGGAACTGGGAAAAAAAATGGTTCATAAAACATCTACATTATCTCCAATTAATTTCATCATAACTAGACTACTTTTTGGAAAATTATATTTAATAACCTTATTCGTAACCTTGGGAAAATAATCGTACAAAAGGATGAGCTCAAATTCTCATTATGTGTAAACAAAAGAAATATCAGTAATATTATATTCATAGGAACATAAAATTTAAAAATATTATCCTAAATAAGAGATGAAAATATCATGCCAGGGGATAAATCATAGAATTGAAATGTAATCCTAATATTCACAAAATAAGACATGAAACATTTTTTAATACACACATTAGCATAGAAAATCATTTAATATTAGTCAATGCTCTTTTACATGACCATCATAGTGGATAATGTCCATTACTGAACTGAGTTCTCTCTTCATTCCATCCATGTCTCACTGAACTAGATTAACTAGATGTTCTATCCAAGTCTATTTCATGAGATATAAATCTTACCCAATTAATTGGAGGGATAGTTAGGTTCCACCCATCCCATAATTATACCTTTTTTATGTGTGAAACATAAACATAAACCATACATCATAGCATAACCTACGAAATAAAATGGGATTCTTAAACATAATTCCATCACAACATAATCCATATAAGAACTATGGACTTAATAAAAATAATTCCATCATAATCTAATCAAATTGAACTAATAAAAAAATATAAACATATCCCTATATCATTTTATATGGAAAATAATTTTGATAAAAGACTAGAATTTAGTTCTTGAGGATAATATCATTTCTTCTTCTGAAACATTTTCTTTTCTCAATATGTCATGAAATTTGAAAATAACTAAAGTTTATTGGAAAAATTTTATAACATTTACTGTAAAAATCATGTATATAATGATTTATGAAATCCTAAAAATTTCATTCATGTTGTAAAATATAAAAAAACATCAGCCTTTTACTTTTTCTAGAAAAGTCAAAAAGTTCCTCGTATGATAAAAAAAATGATTCCTTCCAAATCTTGAAGTGAAAGTACAAATTGAAAAAAATTGACTATAAAAAACATTTAGTAATAGTACACATGTTATCTGAATATTTTTGGGTAACTAGTGCATGGATGTTTAATATATACCCAATAGATACTTATTGATAAACACTCTCTGATAAAACGACATTGGAATAGTTATCATTTACCTTAGGTCTGATATGCTTCATATATATCTGAAACTAATGTATAATGATTTAAATAATGTTAAAATTTTATTCCAGAATCAAAATCATTTTTATGATAACATATAGTATCATCAATTCATCAATTTTTTTATAACATATAATTGTTACTCATTATTCGTGTATTAACTGTTTTATGTTGTTATGTATATTCTGTCAGATAAGTTCGTTTTCCTATTTTAATGTTATATTTATATCATTTAAAAAATGATATTAGTATAATATATAAAATATATATTCATTAAATTCATTTATATAATCATGGTCTAATGAAGATCATGTTGAATAAATCATATCGTACTATGGAGATGGTAAGTCATACGTACCTACGAGCGACGATATCGTTCACATAATTGATTAATGGGGTTGAAGTGGATGGTGCATTGTATCTTGTAATTAATAAAATGTTATATAATTAATATATAGCTATTATTTAAACTATTATACCCATACAAGTAAAATGGTGGTTAAAAATAGATTACACTATGACGTGGAGACGATATGTCGTGCGTCCACAAGCGTGGTACTTTTTTATAGGATATATAGATGGTGAAATATGGGGTTTTTCATATTTATAATAACATATCAAAATATTATTGATACTAAATTTATTATTTTATAATGATAAAAATAATGAAGTGTAATAATAAGAAATAATCTTGAAATAATATTTAGAAGAGATTACCTCTTCCTCAACGTACCTCCTTTTAATTTCTATGTAGTGCAATACAGTTTCCCTTTTGAGAATTCCAAAATCTCAATAATGTTAATATGGAAGATGATAAGATTAATGGTCAGTTGTTGGATTAGATTGAAGGCTAAAAATGGAGTGAATAAGAGAGGGAGGAGGTTTCCTTATATAAGAGAAGAGTGGGGGACTTTAGGAAACTCTCAAAAATATTAATTTATAATAAAATCAAACCATTCCACAAAACCTCTAAAGTGTCTCAAATTTATAGATAACATAGTGTTTTTATAATTTCACCCTATAAATTTTGGGAAAAATATTTTGTCAATTTACACATAATATTTTTAATTGACCATTAGTTGTTCTAATAAAGTTTGATTTTGGAAACAATATTCTAAATATTTAATGGAACTGAATATTTAATTATGTGGTGTTAATTGACCATATGTAGATACTGTATAATATTTTAGACCTTATAAATATCACTTGTAAATTTTTAAATATTTTTATGATTTTTAAATAATTTAATAAATGATATGTTTATAAAATATCAATAGTGTCCATTTGGACACTATTCATTTATTTGACTTTAAATATATTTCAAACAAAATATAAAATAGAGAAAAAATATTAATACACACATAAATTGTCATAGTCACCTATAAAATTCATGGATAAATTTAATTAGTTTATTTGATATTTCATATAAAAATTTTAAAACCATTTATTTAATATTTCTATTAATAAAATAATTTCTACATCACTATTTTGTCATCATTAATTGTAATTATGTAATCTCTAAAAATTGTAAATAATATTTTATGATTTGTGTATTTATATTAGCTTTACAGATACTATAAATAGTCGATTTTATCTTCTAGTTATCTATATATTAAAATTAATACACTTATATAAAAAGTTATCAGGACAGATTGTCCATTTCATTAGTTTTTATTTCATTCATGTCATTTTCATAGGTAAGTGAAAATAAAAGGTTTATATTTCGAACAATATATGATAAATGTATAATTTTAATCATCCAATATTATTTTGATTATGTTTAAGGTAAATTTATAATATTATTATTACCCTTAATTACCAGATTCACCTTTATCCATGGTAATAAAAATAATTTACATTGTTAATATTCATAATGACCAAAAATAAAACTATCATATTAACCTAATTTGGACCAAATGATTCAAAATATTAAATCCATTATTACAAATTCATAACATAGACGTTTCTTTAATTAAATTAAAATTAATATCGTTGTTGATATAATGAGTTTTAAAAGTAAAAACATTACAAAAGATTAAAATATTTTTAACCATGAATTCAATGAAAAAATAATGATAATGAAATAAATTATATTAAATGGTAAAAATATATTCTATTTATACATTAAAACCATTAAATATAATAATTGTCCATATAAATTATCTCAATAAAAAAATATAATTTTAATTATAATTTTGCTTATTTTTACTATTCATCGAAATATTAAAGTTAATTGAAAAATACACGAAATTTATCAAATATAAATTGTTATTTCCAAATTAAAAATAAAATGTTCTTTCTCTCATATATAATTCATTAATGTGTCAAAGTTTAAATTTAAAATGGGTTCCCCATTCAAAGGTGTAAAATTAACCTTTTTTATATACATGAAATAATTTTTTTTCATAACCAATGACTAAAATATTCATGGAATGAATATAAAAAATATATTATTAAGTATATAACACATTTATATCTTATTAATTTCATTAAAAAAATAATTCCATCAATAATTCAAATATCCAATTGATTTATATTTTTTATAATGATTTTTCATATGATAGTTATAATTATTTCGGCTAACCCAACGACTAGGATATTAACAATCAGGGGGATAATAGTGTCATTTAATATTGATATAATTAGTTATTGATAACAAATCCAATTTGGGAGTTTTATGTTCCCAATTAGTGTAAGAATATAATCGGTAAATCTCAATCAATTTGTTTGTTTAAAATATGAAATTTAATATGTCTGAATGATGATAGATCATGTAAGTTTTCATGCATCCAAAATAAGAAATAATGAGTTCATTTATTAATGGATAAAAGAGTTTATAGTATGATTTCCTTGATCATGAAAGGGGGAAATAGTGTTATTTTAGAAATAGAGATTGAAATACATGTATATTTTCATTAAAACCAAATATAATAGATGATTAATTGAGTTGGCCCTCATTTAGGAAAAATGGAATGAAGATCCAAGTATTGTCTACAATATTTAGTATAATTGTAAAGAATATGGTTGGGTGAAGATATTAAGGAATTCAAAATTAATAGAGTAAAAATATATATTAATAGGGGACATTGATGTTTTTTGATATAGAGAATCCATATAATGTTTATTAAAATTAATGGATAATGAAATTAGTATGAAAATTAACTTAGATAATGGAATATGTTGGATGAGTTGATAATAATATGATTAATAAAGTGATCTAAAATGAGAAAAAATATATCATGAGTATTAATATCCTATAATACCATAGTAATATTTTTGAGTAAGTTTAATATTGTTTAAATGTTATTAAATGATGTTATAAGATTATTATTATCACAGAAAATATTTTTAGATGGTTTGTGAAAATCTATATGAGGAACTATATTGATTGATAAATATATATAAGTTTTTACCTCATATGGTTAGAAAACCATAATCGAATGGTTCAAAAATACTAGTCATATGGTTGATTGAAACAAAAAAAATAATGTATTGTAATTTCATCACAGGATTATGAGAAAAACTATTCTTTTATATAGATTTATCATTGTATTGATGAGATAGGGGACTTTAAAGTTCATAAAACTCCACATATAGTTCATATAGATAACGCAAGATTAAGACAACCCCTAGTGTATGTTTGAGATAGTTGTTGTGTATATTCGTATAGTTACTTTTTATGGTACATACACGAACTTAATAAGGTGTATACAGAGTATTATATGGTTCTCTAATTATAAAAAAATCTACTAATTTTATAAATGAGAAATAGTAGTTTCCAAATTGATTTTCTGAAGAAGAAATAATATATCAGATTACATAACAAATGTTAATAATTATTATACTTATTAATTTAATATTTTTTTAATTTTCTATATAATAATTTATTTTCACTACATTGAGATGGATGAATTATATGACCTATAGTACAACAATATAATAGTATTTTGCTGAATGGAAAAATTCTATAAAAAATATTTGAACCAAATGCACTGAAATAACCCATCCTTGGCGCATTTATCACTTTTGTTCCTAGATCTCCACAGAATGAGGAATTCAGCATATACTTTCCCCAATAAATTCACATGGGGACTAAAACAAATGTTGTGCCCATTTTTTCCCTTGATATTTTTGGGCTATTTTATCTCCATCTATTGATTACTAAGACACTTCTCTATTATACTAATTCTACTCTAGTATAGTTGAACAATCCAAAATTACTAGTCTAGCGGCCCAGGGGCCTAATGTCCCAATATATTATATAAAATCCTAATATGGTTGAATAATACCTCATCTATAGTGACAATATATAGAGCCTATTATATTACCAATGCTGATATAGTGTTAGAGTCCTACTATAGTACCCCCAAAAATCAACTCCCATGAGGTTTTCAACATAGGATTCATGATGAGTTATAGGGAGACTTTACAAATTTTGTAAACCCAAAACATCTACATCATTCTTAAAAATGACATATTTTTTTATTTATAAATATTATACTAAGAAATATAATAACATAAAATTATGTGTTTCATAGAAATAAATTATTTCTAGAGTTAAAATTTCAAATATAATAAATCATAGAATTAATTGTGACTATATTTATTTTGAATTTAAGTGGTTATAATTATCATAAAATCTGATAGGATTGAACCTATAAATAGAGATGATCAAGATAATATTTTATCTTTTAAATATATATTTATGTATTTAGTTTACATACTATTAATTAAATACTATCATGATTATATGATGAGCAAATTCATAACTGCTGTTATTGTATATTATAGAGATGAGACTCATATTTTGAGGCAAATATTATGATATTATTTTAAGAAGAAAATGAATATGAACATAATAACACATGATGTATCTAGAAAATCAATTAATCTATGAGTAATGAAAAAGAGAAAGAGGAATATATGGGAACTCATGTCATTTAAGAGGAAAAATCCATTATAGGGAAAAAAATAGGATTATTTTTGGATATCACCATCATATAATAGAAATGAGAAAAAATAATGTGGATTACATTACTGAAATTTTTATGAGATTTTCAATATTCTAATCATATAAAAAATTATTGCTGGTTAATTATGTATAAAATAATAAATGATCAATGGATATCGGTGTAATAAATAAAATAACCAAGATCCTGATATAGCTGTGAAGATCTTAGAAATATCTATGATGAAGAACAAAGTTATGTTATTAATGTTCTACTAAAGTGAATATTGAGTGGGTATTGATGTTGAAGGATGAAAAAGTCCCTTCAGTATCCATTTTTATAGATTTTTGAGATGATGAAAACATAGAATGACTAAATGTGTTTTTTAATATGAAAGTGATGAACCATTAAAAGTGTATGGAGTATTTATATTAATGATTATTTCAAGACTCATATGAGTTGAAAAATCAAGATCAGTAGGATCTATATAATATCTATTTTTTAAAATTCAAATAGAGAATAAGTTACATGTATTACTTTTAATGATATTTTTTATCTAATAATAAATTTTTTAAGAGAATATGATGTATTATAATGATGAAATGACATACCAATGTTGACCCAAGATCATATACATAATGGGATAAAACAAATCACATCTACATACTTGGTGGGACATTGTGAAACCAGTTTGAATCATGGTGTGCAATGAGATCATAGTGTGACTCTGTGATTCTAGTGACAATATGGATAAATTAAGGTCATTTTGAGAATTAGTGTGACTATGAAAAGAATTATTAGTATAATAAGACTCATTTTATTCACTCGGGTTTGTAGTGTTTATGGAAATCCATTATTGGGGTGAATAATAAAGCATATAAAGGTGTTCAGTTTCCACGTTAAGCTGAAACTTATAAAAAATATTTTCATTATCCTTTACTATATTTTTGGAATTAAATTTTTTTTAGGTTATTGGTAAAATAATTAAAACCTCTATTATTCCAATAGGTAACTAAGGTATAATTTTGATGGGTGTAAATACTTAAAGTGATATATTGGAATTTGGTAAAAAAATTGGAAGTCTTGATTCACAACCATGTATCTTCACTCGATCTAAAGATCATTTTAAAATTATTTAAAATAATATTAATCTGAGATATTTAGTGAAATATGTTTTTCAAATAAATTTTATATTTTTGAAATATCATGTTACAGGCATCGATGAGGTTAAACGAAACATGGAATATGATTTAATTTTTTGCATGTGATAGTAAGCACCTGACCATTAAAATTGTTGGTACAAATTGGATTAATTATATTACGGAAATATATGATTTATACATGTATATCATGTAATTATTTACTGGCCAATTAATTATAAATGATAATTAAAATTGGTTTTAAAATAATGATTTTTTTGAAAAGCAATATTTATGAAAAAATGTGCTCTACATCAAAAAATAAAAAACCAATTGTGGTAAATGATTTTAAATACATATATATATTATATAATCAATAATATTTTTAACTTTAATATTATTTTTTTCTACATATTATATTATAATAAATCGTAATTTTTTTAAAAATGTAGTATTTTTCGAAAAATAATTGTGTCGCCTTTTGCAAAATATTTTTAAAAAAAATGTTTTGAAACATATAGTAAATTATTTTTAAACCATAATGCTCGTTTTTTATATATACATTGACAAAATTCCTTGCAGATAGTTTAAATTAATCATATGATAATATACATTTTTCAATGAATAGTGAAAAATAATATTATTTATTCAAAATTATAATTCATTTTAAAGCATTGAAAAGAATCAAAATTATTTTACAAAGGTTTTAAAATAAAAAATAGTAAAATTATATATCTATATATATATTAATATTATTTATTTAATTGTAATAATTTTCATATTGAAAATTGATTTAATATATTTTTATGTTTCTGAACATTTTCTCTTTGAAAACATGTTTTCTCTCAATGTCTATGTGATTAATTTTAAATTATATTTTTTCACTTATTTTAATTTAATATGGGAAAATTTATTCAAAATTTAGATTTTACAAAAATCATATAATATAATAATATCGAATTTATATTTCACCATAATTATTCTTGAAACCAATAAAATTTATTTATTGCAGTTAATGTAAAAATTTCCTTACCGAGGGTTAAACTAAAACTATACATGTTTAAAATGACCCATAACATGTAAAACAAAACTTTTCAGAAATTACTGATACCTTATACAATATAATATTTTTGTTGGCCCATTTGGGATCCTTTTGGAATTTGAATAACATGGGTACACCTTTTCTATTTGAAAAGTCAAAAGTGGTATACTCACCTCTATTATAAAAGGTCAACCCTCTCCAATCCTCTTCACACATAAAAAACTGATTTTTATGGAAAATAAATTAAATAAATACATAATAATATATTGGATGAATTATTTTTTTAAGAAATAAAACCTATGAATCTTTATAGTTAAAACCCAAAAAATTATGTCGAAATAAGCGATAACCCCCATAACAAAGTGTTTTATTTTATTTGTTTTTTCACCTCCTTGAATTAACATTGATACATTATAATATGATCAAATATGTATCATACAATTAATTATATATTATAATTTTGTATAATAACTTAAATCAATTTCTGCATCTATAAAATGGGTTACAATATCATCATTAATGTGTACGCAATACTATCACCTCATGAACAAATGTCATTTTATATTCCATTACCACCTCCCAAACCTTGTTATAATGATTGGATAAATGTTTATATATTAAATTTATGATGATATGATAATTATTGAATAGTTATATCAAATATTAATTCTTATATTACATTCTATGGGAATATGATAACATCACTTGTTTGTATGGTGAACTACTGCCTCGCGAAGCGATGTGATTAATTTAGGCATTACATGGATGGTAATAAGGATTGGTTAAACTGAAAATATGTGATATATATGAAATAAAAATGTTTCAGGAATGGAAATATATTATTTATCTTCATTTATTTCTTTTTTTGGGAAAATTGAAAAAATGTTCTTGAATATGTATGGCCTTCCATCTCTATTAACTATATATTTCATTTTGTGTATATAAATATTTTGGATAACTAAAAATATATATTGTAATATATATTATATTTTCATAATAATTAAAATTTAATATAGTTTTTATGCCATGATCAATTTAATATGACCTAAAAAATTTAACAAATCATAAGATACACTAAAAACAAAGCACCTATTGCGCGACTGTGACTTAAATAATGAAATGTTAATAAACACATAATAAATGTCATAATTATATGATATATGATATATATATATATATAGAATTATTTTTCTACAATAGATTTTTGAAAAACCTATATTTGTTACACCGGAGGATTTATTGTTTATTTTGGATATTGGGACATAAGGTATGGGATATCAAATATCTCCTTTATTTCTCAGACACATATTCAAATTCACCATTCATTTATTTTTTTGGGGTGTAAATAATTATTTATTTAAATTTTATACCATGAATATCATGATTTTATCTATGTTTGATATTTCATTTTTTTCATTCATTATTTCAGATTATGATTCAAAATACTACTAATGATGTAGAAGAGTTATTTCTCAAATTTTATTTTTCTAAGACACATTCCACATTCACTAATTATTTATTTTTTGTGGTGTATATAATACGCATGAAATTATTATATTGTTATTATCCTATGAATTATTTGATTTTATCTTTTTATTTTAGAATCTATCATTCATGGGGTTTATGATATAAGAGTAACAAAATGGTAAGGTATTTTTGTCTCAATTTTCCTTCCTTGAGACGTATGTTACATTATTCACCTATATTATTTTTTATTTTTTATAAACAAAAAAATTGAAATGTAAAAACCCAAAAAAATTTATTCTCTTGATATTTTAGGTTTCATTTAAATATATAATTTCATGGGTCTTATTATTCAATGACACCAATGTGGTAAGATTTTTATGTCAAAATCTCCTCATTTTTCTAGTTTTCAATTGATTATGTTTCAAATGATAAAATATTATAATCTCTCCCTGATTAATCTAAATAAATTTAATATACAATATTAATATCATAATAGTACCCAATTCTCCTTCATTTTCATATCTTTATATAATTTTGTGTTCAAAATAATTCTTTTATGAAAATCATCTTTCTTATATGTTGAGTCAAAAACCCTTTTACCAATAAAATATTGTTTTCTAAAATTGTTTCAAAAATTGTTTTTACCATTCTCAAAATGATTTATAAAATTAATTTTTACTAATTAATGAATTTAACAAAATTGATAGGAAACTTCATGTAATTTTCCAATCAAATAAATTTTGTCTTTAACAAAAAATGTGAATGGAGCTTTCGTTTTAATATGTATGGTAAGAACCTAATTTCAATTCATCATGAAATATATTTTTCTTTGATAATTCATTTATAAGATTCTGTGGTTTTTTCAAAGAAATTAACTTTCAAAATATTATTTTTTTTAAACATTCTTTTCAAGTAGAATTGATATTTCACTGAAGAAATATTTTAAAAAGTTTTTGAGCCTTCTGTAATTTTTTTTGAATGTAACATTCAATGAAATAGTTTTCAAAAATATTTTATGAATTTTCAATTTTAAAATGATATTTTAAAAGACTGTTTATTTTCCTTAATAATTGTAACAAGTGATATTTCAAAACCAATTTTTAATTAATATGTAATCCTTTGATATCACATTTTCATTTTTGGGGATATGATCCAAGAATACATTTCTTATTCATTCTCTAAATATTATTTGTTTATGATAAAAATATATTGATGAAACCAATTTTTCATCAATAGGTTATACCATGATAAACTTATTATGAATCCTTCTTCATTTTATAGGGTATACTATTATGAAATGATGAAATCATTATAAAACTTGTCTCCTTTTCATAGGTGAGGATATGATGAAATTATATTGAAAATCATTTCATTTCATAGATTGTGATATGATGAGTTTATTATAATATTGTGTAAAACATATATAAAAATCTCCTTACATGATGGGTTGAACCTATATCTCCCTCAAATACATCAGTTAACAATTTATAATTCAATATATTTATTGTACTCGAATGGTGACTAAACCATGTTCCGAATTGGAAATTTTCTTTTATGATGTTCTTGGCAGTTAACAATAACTATGATGATAGTTTGGGGGGTGAACTAAATCAACTATGATTGTTTGTGATCCATGATTACTGTGTAAATGGTTTTCTTTTCTTATGTTTATGCTACAAGTCTTTTAATTTTTACAATGTTATGCTATCATATATGGTGTTTTTTGATTCTATCAGATTATTTTCTTATGAAAAACAATTAATTATGAATTTACATTATCTTATTATATTTTATATACAAGGTATGGTTTTAAAATGTTATTCCCATACTGTAATACCCTTAAGATCATGTTATGCCTACTTTCCTCCCTTGTTTACCATTATTGAGAAATTTAGTTCACTCTTTGTTATGATTTCTCTTCCATAGGATATGAGGAAATGTTTTATGTATGATATTTATAAGGAGAGTGATTTTTAATAAAAACAAATTGGTAGATGATATATTACACCTATGAGCTAGTTGTTTATGTTTTCAATATTCAAAAAGTAATATAATTTTATAATTCCAATAATTGTGTTTGTATAATATAATGAATATTCATATAAAATATATAATACATATGTATTATTTTTTGGGTCATAGTCGTTTGTATTAAAATATAAGTTTATTTATCCTTTTGAAACTACTATATATAAGATTAACAGGGAAATGTGAGGGTCTTCCTAAGGATAAATTGAAAGAGGATTCAATGTAAATGAATATGTACAATAATTATATTAAATAAAAGAGTTAGTGGTTTAGAAATATTACATACATCTATAGATAATACATGCATATGTGGTTCTAACAAAATTGTTCCTTGGGAAAATCATTCTGAAACTGGTTCATTGTGATTGACATTATTGTCTCGTTGTGTACAAAAATGGGCCTTGCTTCACAATAGGTTTTACACTCCATGGGATATGTTTTAGAAATTCAAAAACACTTTGTAAACCATTATGAAAGATTAAATATTTGATGATAATTAATGGACTAGGATATTTCGTAGTTTCCATACATTTTAAATAAGATTCCAGGATTTACAAATGTTTTTAATTTATTTTTCCGGATTCTGTTGTGTCCCAAAATTATTATTGTTTCTTACTCAATAGTTTTTGGTTTAGTAAATAAATAATACCTAAAGGAACTATGATAATGTTGAGTTTTTTTAAAAAGAAATTATTATCTTCTTAAAAATAAAAAAATAATGACATATGGAATGAAAATTATCATTCCTATTCTCACACATGTTTCTAAATATATTAATCATATGAGGATTCTCATAGAGTATAAGAGGGAATAAAATTATGTTGAATCCTTCACGAGGAATGTAACATCCTGGCTCCGGGTGCCAACCAACGGGTGCCCCGAACCCGTTTCGCCACATGACCTCAAGCACATTTCCCCAAAGGCCAGTGGCTGCCGACTAGCAGCAAGGGCCCATGTCTGATAGTGGGGAAAATATACCTTCATTTGTCAAAGTGTAGTGCAGTGGAATATAATATAAACATACAATAATAGCGGAAGCAATAACAGTACACGTAACTGAAATGGATAACTGATAAAAAAAGGGAAACCAGCAGTCATACATATATAAAGATGCAGCATGTCACTATTCTATAAAACAACAAGAACATGTTACACTACAATACAATACATTACAATTGATGTACAAGTACAGAAAAGAAAAATAGAACAGCCAGCGGCATCATGATCCTAGGCTCGGTCCCATGCCCTCCTACTCCTCAGCAACAATCAAGTACCTTTATAGGGACTCTTTCCCCTATCCACAATAGCAACAATATAATATGTTTGGGCCGAAAAGCATGACCCAAACCGGGTGTGAGAAATAAATCCTAGTAGGCATCCACCAAAGGCCCATGCCCAACTGTGTGTCAACATGCAACAACAATGTGCAGTAGTAAAATGCAATAATGTAAGAAATACTGTAAAGTAACTAACTTAACCAGTTATATTTCCATTTAAATAACCATTTAATAATTTAATTTAAAATATCACCACCATGAATATTCTAAGTAAATAGACAATGTTCTCATAAACATAAACCCTTACCCGCAAGTAATCAGAAATGTAACCCACAGGTAATTGCCCACAGGCATAACAGATATTGCCCTTAGGCATACAAAGTGTCGCCCTTAGGCATAGAGTCTATTGCCCACAGGCACGGAAGAAGTTTCCCTCAGGCTAAAAGATGCACTGCCCTCATGCTAAGTAAAATAATTCCATCGAGCTAAACAAGTAACCGGGCCATTCCAAATATTTAAATAAGTAGTACACATAAAATTCCTCTCAAGGCAGAAGTAATGTGCAAAATTAACATGGCATACCCTCTGATATCCTGACCAAATGTCTAAATAGAGAAACACATCCCCAGGGTGGTCCTAGATCCATGCAGCGATCCCAAATAGCAATTTAATATCACATTTAATTACCTATACAATTATATTTATTAAAAAAGCTACATCCTCAGCCACACGACACCCCAACATGGGTTTGTGGCACAATAATTCTCATAAATGAACAACAGTTGAAAAAATTAACACCAAGCCACCTACCATTATCACCCACGAATGATATATGAGAAAGACGATCCTCGATTCATCCTAGAACGATGTAGATCTGAGGTGAAAGAAAACCAAGTTCAATGATAAGTAACTTACCTACAAAAAATAATTGGTATGAACTACTCTTGGAGAAGGTAGAACTCACCCGTCTGGTTCTAGGGAGATCGACAGTGCAGAAAACGGATTCCCGACGTGCGCTGAGCGGGACTTTAAAGCTCTAGCCTCCCTCTTCTTCCCCTTCTCCCCATTCTAGGCCCTCCATGTGAACAGTGGAGGCTACTGCCAATTTTTAGAGAAAACAAAAATGTACACAATGTGTATTTCCATGCACACAACATGTAATTCTCATTTTATTTAACTGTTACTCTGTCGGTTTCCCGCCAGCGTGGTACTATTCATCTGCTGACATGACTGCACGACGTGTATTTTTGAGTACAAGGCATGTTCTGTCTCACAGCTGGCCCCCACCTTACTATTCACATTTCGACTGACTACACAGCGTGTAAAGGACCTCTACATGGCGTGTAGTCAGTTTCTGCACCCTTTATCGCCGACATGGCCACACGCCCAGTGTACTCATTCCACATGACCAAAAGTACATGACTTGTGGAAAATTACACGGAATGTACTTCTAAAATTTAGTATTTTCCCCATTTGTCCTTATTTTCTGATAAAAAAACATAAGGAAAAGAGAAAAGAAGAAACCTGCACCTCAAAACTAAGAACTGAGTTCTTTCAAACTTCCCCCCTTAACTCAATTCATCCCCGAATTTCCCATCCAAGGGTGGTGAAGATATAGCCGTGAATAACTCCGACCACTAAGCACGTACATCGGTCTCCCACTCCCAGGCTTCATCCTGCACTCGGCCATGTTTTCATAGCACCAGTACGAAATAAACTGACCGGCCTCGGAGAACCATCGTGCTCCTGTCAATGATATGGATCAAATGATCCTCAAAGGATGCATCATCCTCTAGTTCAACCTCCACTAGTTGAAAGATGTGAGATGGGTCTAAATGATAGCGGCGCAGCTGAGATACATGGAAGATGTTGTTCATGGCTCAGTACTTCTGTGTTAACTGAAACCCATAGGCGACTGGCCCGACTCTATCTAGAATCTAAAATGGCCCTACATACCTCGGTGAATGTTTACCCTATCTCCTAATCCGCTTGTGTCCTAATTTCGGTGAAACACGTAGGAAAACCTGATCCCTGACCACGAACTCCAAAGGTCATCTGCGGCGATCAGCATCAGACTTCTGACGAGACTGTGCGGTAGCCATCCATTTTGAATCAACTAGACCTGCTCAGAAGTCTCCTGCACGAGACGTAGTCCTAGTAAATCTGCCTCACCTGCCTCTAACCAGCACAAAGGTGATCGGCATGGCCTACCATAAATATCCTTGTAAGGTTCCATCTGGATAGTTTCCTAGAAACTATTATTATAGGAAAACTCATCTAGGGGTATATGCTTCTCCGAAGAGCCCCCAAAGTCTAGGACGCATGCACAATGCATGTCCTCGAGCACCTATATCATACGTTCTGACTGGACATCAGTCTGAGGATGGTCAGCTGTTCTAAGAAGCACCTATGTACCCAATGCCCTCTAAAAGCTCTTCCAGAAATGAGACGTAAAACGGGCGTCCCTATCCAAAACGATAGAACGAGGGACCCCAGGAATAAGTACGACCTCACGGATATACAACATTCTGAGCTCGTCAACACCGAAGGTCTCCATGATCGGTAAGAAGTGAGCTACCTTCGTGAGACTGTCCACAAAAAACCACACGACATCATTGCCTCTAGGTGACCTCATCAACCCAGTAATGAAATCCCTTGTTACATCAT
Organism: Viscum album; assembly: GCA_963277665.1. Lineage (NCBI taxonomy): Eukaryota > Viridiplantae > Streptophyta > Magnoliopsida > Santalales > Viscaceae > Viscum > Viscum album. Next base: position 1,801,633,808 of record OY728157.1, read on the forward strand.
CCCATTTCTACATTGGAACGGGTAACTGCTCTAATAGTCTGGCTGGCCTCTGATGCTCCACCTTCACCTGCTGACAGGTGGAACACCTCGTAACAAAACCAGATACCTCACTCTTCATACCCGGCCTCCAGTACTGACGTCTCGATTCTCGGTATATCTTGTTAACCCCGGGATGAACTGCCCAAGCTGAATCATGAAACTCCCACATCAGCTCCTCGCATATATCCCCTGGAACCCAAACTCATCATTGGAAACACAGAACCTCATCCTCGCCTATCGTCCAACCAGGAGGAGGGTCCTCACTTTCCACTGACTCCCATATAACAAGGCCTTCAATATCAGGTTGTTGTCTCATCCTCAAACTATCCAGGAAGGTATAAGTCACAGTTAATGATGAAAGATAAGTTTTCCCCGGACTGTCATGCACCTCTAGATGCATCTCCACGAACAAAACCATTAGCTTCCATTCACCACTGGCCTCCTGCACTGCATGTATCTAAGTCTTCATGTTCAAGGCATAAACTACTATATTACCTTCGCCAGGTGTATAGGAAAGCTCAAAATCGAAGGACTGAAGGTTTTCAGCCCACTTTCACTGCATCAGATTCAAGTTATATTGAGTAAAGATATACTTGAGACTTTTGTGGTCTGTGAAAACCACGAAATATTCCCCTAATAGATAATGTCTCCAACAGCGCAATGCATGCACAACTGCAGCTGACTCGAGATCATGCATCAAGTAATTACTCTCATGTGGCCTCAATTGCCGAGACCCGTACGAAACAACTCAATTGACATCCATAAACACTACTCCCAGCCCAATACCTGATGCATCATAGTAAACTATATATCTCTTCCCCTATATTGGGAGTATCACGATCATTGTAGATGTTGACTTTACTTTCAGGTCCTGAAATGAAATCTCACAAGCTTCCAACCATACAAACTTCACACACTTCTTAGTCAAACTCGTCAATGGTGTTGCTAAGTGAGTGAATTCAAGGATGAATCATCTGTAGTAACCATTCTTCTCTAAGAAACTCCGTATCTCAAACACGTTCTTAGGCTACTCCCAGGAAACTACTGCCCTCAGCATCTCAAGGTCTACTGCAACTCCTGCCTCTGAGATGATATGGCCCAAGAAGTGAATATGGTTCATCCAAAAGTGGCACTTGGAGAGCTTAACATATAGTCTATGCTCTCTCAGTGTAATCAATATGATCTCAAGATGGGTGGCATGGTCGTGTTGAGTGTTAAAGTACACCATGATATCATCCATGAATACTACCACAAAAGAATCTAGATAGGGATGGAACACACGATTCATCAGAACCATAAAAATTACAGGAGCGTTCGTGAGTCCAAACAACATAACCGTACACTCATATAGACCATACCTGCTCCTGAATGCCGTGAAAGGTATATGAGATGGTCTAACGCACAACTGATGATATCCTGATCTCAAATCAATCTTCGAGATCACTCGCCATCCCCAAATTTTATCAAAAAGATCATCTATCCTCGACAAGGGATATCGGTTCTTAACCGTCAACTGGTTCAGATTCCGGTAATCCACACAGAGTCTGAGGGTACCATCCTCCATCTTCACAAAGAGGACCAGAGAAACCCAAGGAGAAGTACTGGGTTGGATATGACCCTTTGAATGTAACACCTCTAACTACTTCTTGAGCCCCTACAACTCAGGCGTGGCTATCCTAAAAGGAGGAATGGACATCGGTGCTTCTCCTTTCAAAATTTCAATTGAGAAATCCATCTCATTCTCTGGAGGAAAACCTGAAAAGTTTTCCGGGAAGACATCCCTGAAACGATCAATAACTGGAGGGAAATCTGTCTGACAAGTCCCTTGAAAATCAAGATATAAACTCGCAATCTAGGCTTTCACGCCACCTTGATCACGATGCTCGGATCCAGATCGGCTCGCCTGGACATCCCACTCGCCCTTGTATAGAAACTCTATGCCCTCTGGTGACGTGAAACTGACCCTACGATGAGAACATTCTACAAAGGATCTAAAGGGAACCAACCAGTTCATCGCAAGAATGATGTCATATGATGTCATCACTAAGACATAGAGGTCTCACAGAAAGTGACACCCACCAACCTCATGGGGGAACTCCTTGCACTGACATACACAAGCTGTTCTAGTCCAAAACGAAGTTTCTAGCATCATGATATTAGAATAAGTAGAAACACAGAGTCCAAGGCTCTCCACAACTGGTACAGATATGAAACTATGTGTAGCACCCATATCATAAAGTACTGAAGATAAGACAGAAGCTACTAGAATAGTACCTCTGACAGTAGAAGGTCTGAGATCCTGCTCTTGCTGGGTCTGTTGCACTGCATATGCCTGCCCAGTGTCGCGACCCTTCGACACAGCCTGGCTACTCTAAGTTGTCCCGCCCTGCTGCCTCTAAGATCTTGGTGTCTGGCTACCATGGCCATGACCACCATCTCTCCCGACACGCCCTGACGTATTCCAGTTCCCTGACAAGTAAGAAGCCACTGGTCCCGCTCCCGCATGCGGAGTCTACACAGAACCCCTCTCACTATCGATTAGTGGAAATTCCCTGCAATAGCGCTGCAGATGACCCATTTTCTCGCAATCTCAGCACTCCACTGGGTCTCATGGACACTGTGGCCTCTTGTGCCCCTCTCTACCACACTAGTTGCACATGGCCTGGCTAGCTGAAGCATTCTTCTGGCTAGTACTGCCACCTTGAGATAAGTCCATCTATCTCTTCCTCTTACCAGTATGAATAGTAACAGAAACTGGTGTTGAACAACCCTGGCCCACACTACTAGCATCTCGCAGTTTCCTCTCTATAATCAGTGCCTAATTCACAATATAATGTACTGAAGGCAACCTAAAAACATTCACCAGCTCTCGGATGTCATACTGAAGACCATCCTCAAAGCGCCTGGCCCTCAATGTCTCATCACCCACCAGAACTGGTGAAAAACGTTGAAGCTCGGAAAAATTAGCAGAATAATCCATCACCGACATAGTGCCCTGCTGCAGGTTCATGAACTCTCGAGCTTTATCTACCCTCAGCGTCTCTATGAAAAATAAGTCATAGAAGGCTATCTGGAAATCTTCCCACACCATGTATCTATGATGATCTGTCTGGGCGGTAACATCCCACCACCTCTTGGCGGAATCACGCAGCATATATGTTGCGAACATGACCCTCCTCCCTGTAAGCATCTCAAGATGCTCGAAAATAGTCTACATCGATCCAATCTAAGACTCCACAGCCTATGGTCCGCCATCCCCTGAAAACATAGGTGGATGCTACAGCTGGAAGATATGAGTCAGCCCAGCAATAGATGTGGCAGCCTGTGGTGCTCCCTGAAAGGTATGAATGAACCACATAAAGCCTTCACGGAACTGCGCATCTGCGCCTATGTCCAGTATAACGGTTGGTGCCACATCTAGCACTACTGGAGGATCAACTTTTAGCCCATGGACCACCATTACAGGATTATAGTCGTTGCCGCTCTCTAGGCGAACAACGTGTGGTCGTCTCGGCAGCATGACACTATGAGGTCAAATGCACATCTTAGAACAAGATTATCAAAGATCTAAAATGAAGAAACTCTAAAGGGAACAGAAGGAAGACGACATTAAGAATTTTCAAAACAGGACTACACAGCCTGTATACTGGCTACACAGTGTGTACGTGACTTCTCTTCCCCAGCACGGATCCCTCTACAAGGGTAAGACACACGGCTCCCATTGAACAAAACTACAAGGTGTGTATATCATCTACACGGTGTGTACGGTGTAATTTCCAACTACCCGTGTCATTTGTGACATGGCCGACTACTCAGATTGATACCACACGGCGTGTACAATACCCTGTTTCCAAGCCATATGGCTATGTCCACACGGTCTATCCTTGGAAAAGACTACACGGCATGTCCCATAGGTACACGACGTGTACTAGACAAGCTCTGCTGACCGGTGTTGTTAGTTACATAGCCGGATACACGGCTCAAACTACAAGGCGTGTTCTATATACACACAACATATACACAAAAGGATTACCCCAACCCGTGTTGTTAGTTACACGACCGGGTCCCCAGGTTACACTACACGATGTGTTCTTAATTGACAGGGCATGTTCAAAAAATGGTTACACCGGCCCGTGTTTGTTAGTTACACGACCGGGTCTCCGGGTCAACACTACACAGTGTGTACATCAGGTACATGGTGAGTTTTACCCCATTCCTTTCCTTCCCCGTGTCTTCGACCCCACGGTGTGTGACATGCGAAGAAACTACACGGCATGTACTCAGGGTACACGACGTGTACTAAAAAAGCCTTCTTTTCTTCCTGAAAAGAAGAACATACATGGCGTGTTAAGGTACTACACGACGTGTATACTGGGTTTTCGGATAGAATGCCTCACATACATCCCCAGAACCCAAAAAATACTAAAAAAACACCGAAGTGTCAAATTCCAATCCGTGAGGGCCCATAATCACCACGAATTAAATATTGACAACTTATCTGTGTTATAACAAATTAGACAGCTAATGATCCACCAAATTCAAGTCAATGGGGGCCCATACTCCCCAAAAATTAAAGATTGGTGTCCATTCAACAAATAGGATCACACAATAATACCCTATCAAAAAACATGTATATATACAAGAAGCCATCACAACATCATACTTTTACTATCACAACATCTATCAGAACAACATGAGATTTCTAATCCACCTACATGGCATGGAAACTATGCATGGCATGTGATTTCTATCATGTTCCTAAATGATGCATGATATGTAATACCCTCATCTCATCAAGTTGCAACTAAATAGAACCCATGAATAAAATATAAATAGCACAGTCACAAGTGTTTCACCCTTTGGTGAAATCAAATCAACTGTATAATGGAAAAATCTGTAAAATTGCAATACGAGGTAAATTGGATTTTCCATGTACACGAGTTAGCTACTCCCGAGCACAGCTTATTACTAACTACTCTTCCCATCCTATCCCTAAATAAGGCTCCAAATAGTATGTCAAAGAAAATAACCCCTCTGATACCACTTTGTAACGTCCCGACTCCAGGTACCAACCAACGGGTGCCTCGAACCCGGTTTGCCACATGACCTCAAGCGCATTTCCCCAAACGCCAGAGTCTGCCGACTAGCAGTGAGGTCCCAGTTCTGATTGTGGGGAAACAATGCCCTCATTTTTCAAAGTGTAGCACAGTGGAATATAATATAAACATACAACAACAGCGAAAGTAGTATCAGTACATGTAATTGAAATGGATAACTGATAAAAAAGGGAAACCATCAGTCATACATATATGAAGATGGTGCATGTCACTATTCTATAAAATAGCCAGAACATGTTACACTGCATTATAATACATTACAACTGAAGTACAAGTACAGAAAAACAAAACATAATATTTAACGGCATCATGAACCTAGGCCTGGTCCCATGCCCTCTTACTCCTCAGCAACAATCAAGTACGTGTATTGGGACTCTTTCCCCTATCCACACCAGCAACAATATAATCTGTTTGGTCCGAAAAGCTTCTCCCAAAAAAGGTGTGAGAAATAAATCCTAGTAGACATCCACCAAAGGTCCGTGCCCAACTAGGTGTCAACATGCAACAACAGTGTGCAGTACTAAAATGCAATAAGGTAAGAAATACTGAAAAGTAACTAACATAACAATTTATATTTCCATTGAAATATCCATTTAATCATTTAATTTAAAATATCAACATAGTAAATATTCTACGTAAATAGCCAATTTACTGAAACACGCAAACCCTTACCCTCAGGTAATCAGAAACGTAACCCGCAGGTAATTGCCCATAGGTATAACAGATATTGCCCTCAAGAATACAAAGTGTCGCCCTTAAGCACAGAGTCTATTGACCATAGGCACGGAAGAGGTTGCCCTTAGGGTAAAATATGAACTGCCCTCAGGCTAAGTAAAACAACTCCCTTGGGATAAACATGTAACCAGGCCATGCACAAAATTTAAATAAGTATTACACATACAATTCCTCTAAAGGAAAAATTAATGCGCAAAATTAACATGGCATACACTCAGGTATCCTAGCCAAACGGCTAAACAGAGGACCGCACCCCCGGGGTGGTCCTAGATCCAAGCAGTGATCCCAAACAACATTTTAATATCACATTTAATTACCTATACAATTGTAGGTATTTAAACATCTACGACATCAGCCACACGACACCCCAACATGGGTTCGTGGCACAATAATTGTCACAAATGCAAAATAGTTGGAAAAATTAACACCAAGCCACCTACCATTATCACCCATGAATGATATACACGAATGACAATCCTCGATTCATCCTAGAATGATGTAGATATGAGGTGAAATAAAACCTCATTCAAATTTATGTAACATCCCTATGGAAAAGAATTGGTAAGAACTACTCCAGGATAAGGGAGAACTCACCCGTACGGTTCCAGGGAAATCGACTTTGGACGAAAATGGATTCCTGATGTGTGCTTGGCAGGCCTTCAAACCTCCGGCCTCCCTCTTCCACTCCTCCCCATTCTAAGCCTTCTCTGTGAATATGGGAGGTTACTTCCCATTTAATGAAAAAAAACAAAGTACACAGTGTGTATTTCCAAGTACACGATGTGTACTTCCCATTTTTTTAACTGTTCCTCTGGAAGTTTCCCGCCAGCGTGGCACTGTTCTTCTGCCGACATGACTACACGACTTGTCTTCTTGAGTACACAGCGTGTTCTGTCGCAAAGCTGGCCACTGCCTTACTATTTTCCTGCCGACTGACTACACGGACTGTAAAGGACCACTACACGGCGTGTAGTTAGTTTCTACACCCTTCATCACCAACATGTCCACACGCCCTATGTACTCATCCCACATAGCCAAAAGTACACGACCTGTTGAAAAGTACATGGTGTGTACTTCTAAAATTTAGGATTTTTCCCCATTTTTCCTTATTTTCTAAAAAACACTTAAGGAAATGAGAAAAGAAGAAACCCGTACCTCAAAACATAGAACCAGAATCTTACAAGGAAATCAACACCTTTTTAGTGGGTCTTTTGGTCCACTACTTGATGAATAATGGATCAGAGACACTGAAAATATATTTTCTTTACATTTGTGGTTGAAGTATGTCAATGTAAATTTGATTTTTGGAATGTGAAGCAGATCAATAGGGGTCACTTATCTATAATATGGGAGAAATTTTTAAATTAACAATGTTTATTGGGAGTAGTTTAGGTACTCATTTTTCAATAATTACCTTTCTCATATTAATTTTATGAAAATATACTAGGTTTTTATTAAAAAAAATAAAAAAGATGAATAATCCATTGGTACAGATGAAGTAAATTTTAAAAAACTTTGGAGGTATACTTTTGGTATTATCATCCAACATAAAAGTAAGGTTGATCAATTTCATAATGTCTTAAACTGATATCTGTGAATGTCATTATCCATAAGATACATTAGTGGCTATCTAGAAATTTTGTGGTATTCAATCAAGATAGAAATTGAGGTTGTGGTTTTGTATAAATTTAATGGTTTTTATAAAAAGAGAAAAATGGGGCTCAAAGGGGAATTAAAAAACTATAGAGAGAGGACGATAATATATTCATTCTGGAAAAATTATGTGAAGAAACCTAAAGGAAATTTTACTAACAAAACTAGTGAATGTTTTATGTGTGGAAGGGATGGTCAATGGGAAATTGATTTCCAATGTTATGGGAAAAACATGCATATTATGAAAATAAAGGGAAATATACATAAAATGCACCCCCACACTTTAGTGTATTAAATCCATGTAGTATGGGAATTATGTTAATCTATTCCATAGTCTAAGGGTAAATGTGAATTAAAAAGAAAAAACCACATAATAGAAGTGAAAATGTTAAATATTTTTCAATCCTAAAAATTTAATTTATCATGATAATTATGGAGCAATTATCATCCACTTCCTAGTAGGGAATTTCATATATGATTTTCTATAAATGATCCCTTTGAAAATAATTTTGTTCATCTATTTTTAACATTTCATATGATTTTGAGCAATGATTATGTCACTTTTCATGAATTATAAAATAATGAAATCACATTTGATACTATATCATACCAAGTTTGAAGACAATGTTCACATGAAAATGTTTTTGTATAAGATAATATATTATACCAGGAATAAAGGGTAAATTTTTATTTGGAATCATATATGTGAAATAGTAATATTAACATATGTGTTATGGATACCACCATGTATGGGGGTGATCATAAGATTAAATTCATTAAGACCCTTTTTAAGGTTCATGTGATGAATTTTTTTAGGATTTATGATATTTTAAGATACATTTACAGGAATAAACCCCTTTAGTTATTTATGCTTTTGTGAAAAAAGTTTTTTGAGGAGGGATACCTTTATCCTTTTTTGAATATATTATTAATGATATATGTAAAAATTTATGGTTTTATCTTTTCTATGATGTTGGGGAAATTAAGGGTTTAGTTTATCACCTTATGAAGATAGTACACATCATTGCTATTAGAGAATATATCTCTTTGGATTGACATTCAAAAATATACATTAAAAAAGTGGTAATGATTCATGGGGTACCACATTCAATAGTATTTTATCCAGATCCCATGATTACCTCAATGATTTGGAGATGTCATTATGAATAAATTGATTATGTGTTGTGTTTTAGCACTACGTATCATCACTAAATAGATTTTCATTCTAGGAGAATAATTCAAGATATAGAGGATATTAAAAAATTTGTTTTTTGTATTTAAATGGTGGTTCAAATTAGCGCATTCTTTTAAATGAGTATTATTGCAAAAATGGTCACTCAACATTGATATGGTTTCTTATAAATCACATAATGGAATGAAGTGTGAAACTCTAATTTAATATAATTAAATTGAAGAAATTATTTTATTGGGACCTATGAAAGCTGATCAGATGGCATAGAAGGATATACATATTAAGAAACCTGTATAGACATTTGAATGTTGAATAAAATGTTATGATGATAATCATTGATGTTATATAGAATTTGATATTACTATAAAGCAATTTCAATGATTTTATTTAGGAAATAAATAAGAGTAAAATAATCCATAGGTATATTGGTCAATTTTAAATAATTTATTGTATCATGATAGTATATTATTATTTGGAGCTTCCATTGAAACAATATAATGTTCGCAATGTGTTCCATGTACCTATCTATAGGATCTACATACCTCATACTTCATATATACTGAACTCAATATTCATACATCTATAGAATCATCTTTCATATAAGGAAAAATTAGTTGAGATTCTGGGTACATAAAAAGATGTCTATTAAAGAAGACAACTCACATAGTCATTGTTTTGTGGTGAAAATACTAGATTGATTAAGTTATGTGGGAAACTAAGGATGTAATTTTGTAAAAGTATCCTCAGTTTTTCGTACAAAATTGATTGATTTCAAGGTGAAAATTTGTTTAAATGAGATTAAATATATGACCAATATATTGTTGGAAATATGATTTTTAAATTAGTCTAATTTTTTTTATTTCACATTACACGCAACACCGAGTATTAAATTAACATGAAATATTATTAAAATGTTTTTATTTAATAGGCTATTAATCACAATGTCACATGAATCAGGGTATGAATATGATAAACTAAATTATTAAAATATATGGTTTAAACATGTATATAATGTGAATTATATGGATACTACATAATTAGAAATGAAATTAAAAAACTAATTCATAATAAATAAAATATTTTCCCGAAAATTTGTTTTATGAAAACAACTTCATTTAACATGAAAAAATTATGAAACCCACTCTTATTGAATTATTTGAATGAATTTAATTTATTATAAATTAAATGATATTTTCACCATTCATATTATGTGTTTTATATATAATAGGCTAGAATAAATACAACATTACACTTAAAAACAATATTTATCTAAAAAGTAGTTTTATCATCTTTTCAACAATTATTTTGATACTAATATTTTACACTTGTGTAGAATTTAATTGAAAATATATGGTTTATTTTTTAAATATACATATAATACTTATAATGTAGTGAATTTTTGATAATTTTATGAAATAAAATTCTTTTTAGTGAATGGTGGAAAATAATCATTTTTATTAATAATTATCATTTAATTTAATGAATTTAAAAACATCCTTATTATGTTAGTATAGTATTAAAATATGTATGTTTTCAATTATTTATATATTATCCTATCTAATCTGTTATTATATTTTATAATTTTAATTTTATTATAAATATATTAATACTACAATTTATTTTCCCTCTGAAAACCTACTTTTTCATTGCTTATATGATATAAATATGAAAATAAATTTCCACTTACAAGAATGTAATTTGAAAAAATGAACTCAATTTTTATGTATCTTCATTATATATATTATATAATATAGTTAACTTATTTTTTCACCATAATTTATAGAAAAAACTGTAAAAACAATTACTGATATTATGGTTAAAATGGGTTTACCAATAATTAAGATAAAAAGGTAAGGGTTAAAAATTACCCAAATATTTACAAGGGCCATTTTATGGCCATATTTCAACCTTATGTATTCTAAAATCTATATTATACCCTTTTGGATCCTTATTCCATAAGAAAAACATTTGTACACATTTTCTTTTCAAAAATTACAAGTGCATCCCCCACCTCACATATAAAAAGGAAACCCCTCTCCTATCCGCATCACACATACAATTACCATTGTTCTGGGTAATAAATATACAAAACAATTCCTTAATTATATATTATAATCCTTGATTCTTTATTTTTTTCGTAAATCCATCCTCAAAACTCGTTTGATGAAAACCCAGATAAAGTTGTTTGAAAAATAGATAACACCCCTAACCGATAGTTTGTTTATTTTTTTCTATACATACATTAATTATCATAAAAACATTCAAATATAATAAACATAGTATCTTCAATATAATTATATTTTATAAATTACATAAATAATATAATAATATAAAAAATAATTCACTCCCATTAAATGTGAAACTAAATAATATATCTTTTGAAAGGGGAACAAATGTCTCACGAACCGATGACATTTTTATTATATTATAAACTCTAAATAGTGGATATCATAATGGATTAAATAATTATTTTTTATATTTATTATATTCTTCTTCTTCTTTAATAATGATATAACTTATTCCATATTATATTCCATTCTATGGGAATACGATAATGTGGCACATATTTACCATAGACTACAGCCTCACGATGTGATGTGATCCATTCTTGCTTCAAAATGGAAGGTAATTTGGATGGATTTAATGAAAATATATGATATATATGTCATTTAAATTATTATATAATTTTAATATATTATTTATATTTCTTTATTTCTTTCCATCTAGAATATGGAAACAACATTCATACAGACACACGACCTACCTTCCCCTTGATTTTTGTATTTTGTTTTTCATGTCTAAATAATATGGATTACTATAAATAAATATTTATATAATATTTGACATATTTATATAATATAAATATTTGGTAGAATATGTATCACCAATCAATGTAAAAGGAAAAAAGAACAATAAACAACATACATGAAAAACCAAACAGTAATTTCCCAGATGTTACCATAACAACGAATACTGAATAAATGATTAATAAAATGACATATTTAAATAATAGGAAAATATATATATATATTTATATATATTATTTTTATTAATAATTTATATTTATTAGACATGATTTTTAAATGTGTATAATAGATTTTGAGAAATTACTTATGGGATCTGAAGACTCTCATTTATTTCTGGGAGACGTATGAAAATTCACCAATTTTTGTGGGTGTATATACTAACAAGATGACATTATATATAATTAATATCAGAATTTTAATTATAATTAATTCTTAATTTTATGTTCTAATTTATTTCTTATTACATTTCAAATTATTACTAATACAGTAACGAGTTTACTTCTCATAATTTACATCAGTCAGACACAATCAAAATTCACCACCTGTTTCATTTATGTGGTGTATATGAATTCGATGAATTTATTTTATCATTATTATACTTATATTCATTGGGATATACTTATCCATTTTATAATATCTCTTTCATGAGGTTTATGGATGAATGTTTACCAAAGTGTTAAGGGTTTTTTTATCATGTTTTTTCCTTGAGACATATGTCATATTATGAACATAAATTATTTTAAAAAGTGTATATACAGTCCATTTGACATGTAATATCATGAATAAATTTATTATATGGATATTTTCAGTTTCATTTATCTTTATTTTTTATTTTGGATTATTAGGTAATGTTTCCAATGTGGTAAGGTTTTTATGTTGAATCTCACATTTTCTCAGGATTTCTCTGGATTTTATTTCCGATGATAAAACATGTTCTTCAATCACTGAAGAAAAATAAGAATTTAATTCTACAACAGCTATGCAATGATAATAATTATATTCCCTTTATTTCCTCTATTTATATAATCATGTGTTCAAAGGATCTTTTTTAAGGAAAAAACATAATTTCTCTATATAGTAGAAATCCATTATTCCTTTAAAACCATGTCTCCTCAAAATATTTCAGAATTCTATTTTAAAATTTCAAAAAAGACTTATTTAAGGAATTTTTAAACATTTTTTTGTTTTAAAATATTTTAATTGAATATTCATTTTATTTTCCAATATATTCTCATTTGGGTTTTACAAATAATGTGAATCAAATAAATATTTCAACATGAACATCATAAATATATTTTCCTACAACCATGAACATTATTCTCATTGAGGCATCATTTATAAATTTTCAATTTCTATATCAATTAATAATATTTAAAAAATTCATGTTTTGAAAAAACAATTTCAATGAAAAAATTATATTTTCCACAAAAAATGTTTTCAATTATTTATAAATATTATTTGAATACTTTTCCATTGTTTTTATAGAAATATAATTTCAAACTCTATTATGAATTTTTAGATTTAAGAATTTATTTTTAAATAAAATATATATTCATATTTTAATATTCCATGTAAATTTTAATACCATTTTTAATCTAAGATGATATCATTCAGTGTTACTTATTCTTTATTAAGGATATTATATAAGGTTTTCATTTTTATTGATTTTATTAATTGTTTAGTTTTATAATTAAAAGAATTTTATTAAACCATTTTCTCTTCCATGGAATATATCATGATAAATTATTATATAACCTACATCTTTTAGGGGTTATACTATGATTAAGTGATGAAATTATTATGAAGCATATCTATCTTATATATTTTATGATATCAAGACAAGAATATGAAACCCATTTCATTTCATGGGGTATGATATATATAATTTTTTCTGATCTTGTGGAACTCATATGCTTGATTTCTATTATATAACGGTTGGGACCGATATATACCTCTAATGCATTGGTTAACTATTTATATATCATGATATAGATAGGAATTTAATGGGGAGTGAACCTAGTTCATAAAGGGACTTTGTCAACAATGATGGTATTGGGAGTTAATCTTCACTATTATGATGGTTTATGGAGTGAAACTATTCAATTGTGATGGTCATAGATGTGAGAATTTCTTATTATGGAACTGATTTTATATTTTTATGTGCATTAAAAAAATAAAATTATTCTTCTTATTTAATTTATTAATGTATCATGTTATTTGGTTCCTATATAATTCATGTTTTATGAACTACCAATATTTATTCCATGAATCAATATAATGATTTTTAATATTAATGGTATAGTTTTACAATGATATGATATTTGTTTGTTACCCATATATTCATGTTATACTTATCAATATTCTTTTTTTACCGTTAGTAAGAATATAATCTCACAATTTGTTATATTTCCATTACCCATGTTATGAGGAAATGTATTATGTATTATTTGTATAAGAAGGGTGATAGTTTATAATAACACATTTGTAGATGATGAAGTTCACCTATGAAATTGTTTTTTATGTTTCCATGTTTCCAACGGCACTATACCTTTACTATACTTAGGTATGTTCATTTGTAATGAAATAAATATTCATAACGAAATAAGTAATATATATGTATGAGTATATTGTTAATTATAATTTTATTGGATTATGTTCAATATATATATTAAAATATTTTAAATATCATATTATAAAATAAATTCTATGTCTTAATTTTGTTTGGAATGGGATACCTTACTCTATTTACATGACTAATTTTTTAGGTAATTGAATGAAAAAAATACTTCCTATATTTGAATGAAAATGGGGTTCACAAAAATCGAATAAAGTGGGAGTTTCTAAAATAATATATTAAAATAAATATTTAAAAATTATATAATTATTAAAAGAAAAAAATTAATAAGAAAAAAATTGACAATAAATTTACATAGGAAGCACATCCACTCAAATAAGTGATAGAACTTATTATTCAACCTATAATAATAAAACCATATATTATAAAGGAAGAAGAGTTGTTACCCAGAATTCAACTAATGTGGAAAATATTGTATTTTATACTCTTACTATAGATTCAATGTCATAATGTCATCTCTAATAATGTCTATCCCAGAAAAATAAACACCAAGATTGTATGTGGAAGGATTTCGGAAAAAAATTAAATTGAACTGTTATATCATTTTATTAAAAAAAGAAAATGTTACCACCTCATAATTGGATATTATTTATAAATGGAACTACATTTTTATCCTTCTATAATATCCACACTTGATTTATGAATCAATTAGTGCATCTAATATCATATTTTTGGTGTTTCCATGTATTAAAAATGATCATTTTAACCACAAAACAACCACCACTATATTGTGCAATCAATCTATAAAAAGAGAACATGTATTTATATCATGAAACATTATCCTTATCTCACCATGATGTGATAACAATTATATAGAATTTATAAAATTATTTGGAGGTATAATACATTGAATTTGATCTCACTCTGACTTAAATAGTTTGGATTAATAATAATACTAATTTCATTATGACAATGAATATATATTTTGCAATAAATAATATATAAATGAAATCATATGACCTTATAATTGCATCAAAAAGTTTATTTCTATTTTAACCACATACTCAAAATATTATAAATACATGACCAGATAAAATAAAAGCTTTTTACATCACTTTTTTCTCCCCGAAATATCAATTAAACCATAAATATAATTATATTATTTCATAAAATAGTTTTTTATATATGCATGAAATTATATGATAATACAATAAATAAATAAAATTCATACTATTAATTTTAGACTTTAATAATTTCATTTAAATTTTATCTTGGTGGTCATTCCAACTCGGAAATTCCCATATCATATTCTGTGGCCATAATTTTTTAAACTAATATTAAATATAACAAGACAAACATTTGAATATTCTATGTGTGTGAAAATTTAGTCCATTATCTTGATATTAGTGAATACAACCCACAAACCAAGGGAGGTGACATAAAAAACACTCCCAATAAGACACAAGATGAAATATAATATCTTTATCTAAAAATATCTAATAAATAAGGATAAAACCATATGTTGTAATCCTTTCTTACATTATATATTATTAACTATACATGATGAGTATAAACAATTATTACATCAAAATGTTTTTAGATAATTTACTATTTACATACTCAACTATTCAATGATATAAATTTCATTCTAAGGTGACAAATCAGGTGTTGACCCATCAATCAATTCATTACACCAATGATTAACCCAACACATGCAAACACACAAAAATAAAATTTACATTACATTAATATTTAATCAAGTACCGAATAAAATGGTACAAACTAATAATAATATCATGTAAATATTCTATGTAGGTGACACCAATGTCACCTGCCACGTGTGGTGTTTCTGTTGGAGGTTTAGTCCTTAATATCGAATTAATTAAATATCACCATGTGCGAACATCATGAGATGGAGTCTCAAATCTAATAATCCCCAAAAAAATTAGACATCATATATGTCTTGTTTTATTAATATACCTTGACCATGTGGTATATTTTTACGATTATTTTCATTATATCTCAATGTTATCATTATATCTTGAAGTTATTATATCATTTTGATACCACATGTAATCAAAAGACATTTAAAATTATATATTAAATGTATATTTAATGTTACTATTATGGTTAGAGAGTGGTAAATTTATAAAACATACCATATATTTATGCTTCGGTAATCAATGTATATTTAGTTGTTGATTCTAAGGAACCCACTCACAACATGATGATGTAGGAGAAAGAAGAGGGAAATTTTTTATAACTATACTATATACGGTGATTAACTAATTGTTTTTGAAATAAAATTAGATGAAGAGAATGAATATAATGTTCCATAATAGAAATACATATCAATGAAAGTTCAACTCAGTTATTCATGAAAGGATCTATTTATTTTTTATTTGTGGTATTCAGTTTATTAATGAGTAATAAGATATGTGTAAGGACAAGACCATATTACATTAAAAATAATGAATTTTATACAAGACCATACATTATTACACAATTTGGATCTCTTCAGGTTTATAGTTTTAAATAATTAGGATATCTTACATACATGACATACCACATTCATACAAAAGGATACTACTAAAATAAAATCCATTTGTTTTCAAAATTTAAATCATTAAAATATATAACATGATTTATTTAACAACATTGCATGTCAAACATCATGACTCCCTTATTTCTCTTACCCATTCCTATATCATGTGAAAAACATTTTAAAAACTACATATGAGTATAAAACTTAGTAAAGGATATAATGAAAGAAATTGTTAGTCACGTGACAATAAAAAAAACCATAATCTGAAAAACTCATATGCAAAGAAACATAATGTAGTTTACTTGGTACATAATTTCCATATCACTCTTTTATTAACCCTAACACATGAAATATCATTTTGGTCAACTTCCATCTCTGGAGTACCCAATGCATTATAGAGCTATAATGGTGACCACATGTCATATCATGAGCTATAATGGGATCAACCCAACAGACATTTCTTTATAATGGGATCAAACCTACATCAATAATGTCCATGTAATATATCGTGTTAATAACGTTTCTTAAGAACATGATAATCCACTCATGCAATATACTTATAAAAGTAACAATCCATTTGAAATTTTTTAAAGAGAGTATTAAATAGATTTTAAAAAGAATGACCCATAAAATATTATGGGATTGAGAATTAATATATTGGAATAGTTATGTGTATAAAATTTAAATAAAAAGGGTAAAACATAATATAAAAAATAATCACACCAATAATCATAAATCCACATAACGAATAAAGAAGAAGGTTAACCCAAAGAATGCAAATTGGGTTAATAATTCCCTTACCTAGTGTTCTACTTAGATAAAAAGTGATTAAAAATATTGTATAATTATTTAAAGAGTGTTATTTATATCTTAATGAAACATATAAATGTTTATAACACCTTATATGATAATTTTAAAAAATAATTCATCCCATTTATCAGTAATATATTTTTATTTACATTAGGTCGGGTGCATTCTTTATATGGTTTCCAGGATCGGTTCATGATAGATATTAACATCAATAGGAAGTGAAAATACAAAATTGGAATGGAATGGTATTTACATAATTCCAAAACCATATATTTTACCATTTATCATCTTGAATTTTTAAATTAGGATGACTAATTATATAAATAATTATTGATATTTTTTGGTCCTTTTCGTGATTTGTCGATTGTAATGAACTCATTTTGAATTATAAATTTATAACATGTGAATAAAATGATTCCCAAACCTTATATAAGATATTATAAATAAATTATAATATAGTTCAATCATATAAATTGTATCATGTTCTGTCTTGAATAAATTAAATGAAATTAAAATCTCATCGTCCACGATGTAAGTAAATCGACACTTCAGAGAAGGTGTTTTAATTTCTTGAATGAGTGGGAGAAGAAAAGAAATGTAATGGTGTGTATTACATAAACCTAATGAAATATATAATATATCATATACTAGATCATATATTTCTCTCAGATAAGGGGGTGAGGGAAGAAAAAAAATAAGGGAATCTCAAAATAAAAGAAATATTGAGAAATCCCTTATGAAAATTTGGCAGCCTAACGACGTCACATAAAATTAATAAAATAGTTTTATGAGATAAAAATGGTCTCTCATAATTCATACAGAATATTTTACAATATTTGGAATAGAAGGACATATATTAATATAAGAAAAGGGAAAAAAGGAATAACAAAAAATAAAATAAATTAAAGAAAACAAAAGAGGATGTTAACCTCTTGATATCTTCACCTTGAGATCTTTCTTAAGGACATGGGTTTTGGAATTTTGGTGATACTAACATCTAAAGGATGTGGGGAAGAGTATATGAATGATTATTGGGAATATCTTAGGTAATCATCAAGGTTTTAAAGGTTTTCGAAGAAAAGGAGTATGAGGGATGTATTTATAGTGTAGAAGGGGAGATATTTTCATTATGTTAATCATTATTATATTATTTTTGCCCAAGACTATAAATAGTATTAATTTTTTTGAATCTAAATAGTAATAATGTAATTTGAGTTCGAGCCAAGTGGTATTACATCACTTATGTGGTCATAAATAGTGTATTTTATTGATAATTTGAATATACGACATTTTACAGTATTTAACTATTTATAAAAAATTCAATAATTCTAAAAAATAAAAAAAATTCACCCTATACATTTTTTGATTTTTAAAATGAAAAAATAAACTACATTTTTAAAAAAAATTCTAAATATTATTAATTTAATTTTTAAATAAAATCCTACTTAATTAAAAAATTAATTATTTTAATTCCATAACTGCTTTTATATCACCTTGAAAAATTAATCACTTAGTCATTATCTTAAATCCTTTGGAGAATAAAAAAAATATTACAATTTACTATTAAATAGGTTCATATTTGTATTCATATGGTTATGTTACTAATAAAAAAACTACTTGGTTCAATGTGACTCCAAATATTATATTGAACAAAATTATATATGACTGTTTTTAGAAATTCAAAACATTGCAGAAGGATAAATATAATCAAAGGATAATGATAAATATCTACTGAAAGTAATGTTTCATGCATTTCAATTTTTATTAAAAAATGGGGTGTTACATTATTTCCACCTTCTATAAATTGTGTTCTCACAATTTTATTTACTCATTAAAAAAGTGAGGGTACCATTCCATCATAGCATTTTTAGATTCCCATGTTTCTTCATCAAATATGTGGTTCTCCAAAAAAATATTACCAAATGGATTAACTTCTTCCATAATACATGTTCCATTCGATCATGAATTTGATCCAGTTTCTCTTCATATGAAACGTTCACTTCTAGGTGAACTGCTTTTGGGCTCAAGAAAAGAGATAAATATAGCACATACTTCCTCAACATCGAAACTTGAAAAACATTATGTACATGAAATTAACATGAATTCGAAGATACTCAGTAAAAAAATAGTCAATATTTCACGAGGATTTGAAAAGGACCAATGAATCACAGACTTAGCATTCCATTCATACCAAAACAGGTCAGTCTTTTCCAAGGAGAGATTTTATGGAAAACATGGTCACCTACCAATAAAAAAATCCTTTACTTCTATTATCTTCATAACTTTTCACCCTGCTCTGATATTTCCTAATGTGATTCAAGATCAACATCACTTTCTCACCCACTTTTTCTTCTAATCCTGGTCCCATCAACTCCCTTTCCCTGACATCATTCCAATAATCTAGAGTTTTTCACCACTTCCCATAAAATTCCTCAAAAGGTCTATCTATACTCTTGAATGGGAAATGTTATTATAGGAAAACTCAAATAAAGAAATATTTTGATCCCAAAATCACGAGTAGTCTATTGATCAAGACCAAATAATATCCTCCAAATTCTGAATCATTCATTCTGACTGCCCATCTAATTAAAGATGAAAAGTTGTACAGAAATTTAATTCTATGGTAAACGACTTCTAAAGCCCCTTCCAAAAGGTAGAAGAGATCCATGCATCTCGATCAGATACACTAGAAAGAGGAACTCCATGTAAGCAGACAATATCCTTGATGTACATTAGTGAAAGCTGATTCAATGATAATATATCTCGAATAGAATGTAAATTATTAGATTTTATCTACTGATAACCAATAAACCAAATCTCATTGTTTCATAGATATTTCTTAGTTTGTCCCACCACGATGTCCATTGATATATTATTCAATTTCCTCTATGTCACTGGGAAATGATGAATCATCCCCTTAGATAACTACTTCTTTTCATTAACCTGTTAACATGTCAAACATTTAATAGTGAAATTAGCAATATCACTTTCCATTCCATATAACTAATAATATTCCCAAGTTATCTGTACATATTCATACTTTCTGGATGAACTGAAAATAGAGATCTATGAGCTTTAGATAATAAATCATTCATTAACTGGTAATTACAACAAACAATTTTTTTTTCCAAATCTTATAACACAATCATTATCATGGTTAAATTTCAGAAACTTATACATTGTAACACCCCGAGATTTTATGAAAAATATTCTTTTTAATATCATTGATTTCTTATGTTGTACGCTACACCAAAAGGAGGTTTCACTACATGCATCCCTGATTTGGATTTCATTACACACAATTGTGACCTTCCACGATAGCGTGTGTTGTACGCAATACAGAGTTTCACTAAAAAATGATATGTTATTAAAATATTATATAAACTACCCGTTATGAATAGTAATACCCACTTTTTGAAATTTTATTTTTCAAAATGGACTTCACTTTATGATTCAGAATATCAAAATTATCCTAGGGTGTATTTTCGAAATTTTTCTGAAAACAATAAATTTTTTTTGAATAGTGAAAACACTGGGTTACTATTTTAAAACCGAATTTTTATATAAAAAATAATTTATTTTAATTTAATTTATTTTCTATAAAAATTGATAAATAATACATATATAAGTTCAATATAATTCATTAGATTCATTTTATAATAATTTTAGTCATATAAAAATTTTATTGATATTTTCACTGTCTTTTACCAACCTCCCTAGATAGTTTGAAAATTTACATAAATCAAAATTGTATAGCATCAGTGAGTGTAATTTCGAAAATCTAACAGAGCGGTTAATATGAAGAAGTAAAATGTGTTTCAATAAGATAAAAATAATTTTTGGTGAATAGTAACTTTTTACTTTTATTTACCACTGTTACAAGTAAATAAGATAACTAAAGGAAAAATGATATTATTATTACCCTAAAACGAGTCCTAATTCTATTGGATAAGTTTAATTTGACCAAAAACAACCTTAGGAATAAAATATTACCCTTTAGGTCCACATGGTATAGATTAGGACACTTATAATTATTTTAATTAAAGAAGATTTAAAATAGTTAAAATCAATGTTTAATAACAAAAACATTTTTAATATAGGGTTATACATAAGATAAATTAGACTATAAATATTCATTAGAAAGATAAAAATATTTCATACATAATGGTATGTTATTTATAATTTTTAGACATTAAATATTTTAATTTATTTATTACACAAGGATGATGCAGTAATTACTTTATTAATGAAATATTAACATAATTGATGTTATAAATACCCAAATAAATGTAATTTTATACTTTTATGAATTCCACTAATTTTATAGGTTAATATGACATGTTAAAATTGATTTAATTAACTTTTTTAGAACTAATCATGCTGTTATGATTTTCAAAAAAAATCATGTACCAAATAGTGTCAAAATTGACATAAAATAGTTTTTAAAACAAATATTATATTATTAATTATTATTTTATTACTAAAAATCTATGGTTCAATAAAATGACTTATATAAAGGTATATATATTAATAATTAACCACTTGGGTTTAGTTTGGTTTTTTATATTATGTTTACTAACCATATAGTGGAGGAAAACAAAAAGACACGGTAAAAGTTAAATTATTTAACATAGAGTTAAATCTAAATGATAAGGATAAAATTGTAACCTATACGTGTCTAAAACATAGTTATTGAGAGTATTTCTACCCATACCTGCCTTATTTGCTAAATAAATCAAATTTTAGCTATTAAAACTAGAATATGACTTTATTATAAAATAATATTTTAAGTTTTCATAAGGTGCCCCTCTCCTCCCTTATAAAGAGGGCACAACTTCCCTCTTCTCTTCACACCCTTTTGAGCTTTGAAGGTCGGCCAAACCCAACCAATTACTCTTATCAACCTCTCTAGTTATATCATACAGGTTTTGGTGTTCTCAAAAGGCCAACTCTAGTGCCTAAATAAGAAGTTTAAATGAGGTGTGTTGAAGAAGAGGTAATCTCTTCTAACGATTCATTCAAGTTTCTTTCTTCTTCAACTTCTTCTTATATAGTTGTTTAATTATAAAGAAATAACATCAGTATTAATTATATACTGATATTTTATTATAAATATGAAACAACCTCATTTCACATTCTATCCATCCTACGGAAAATGATATAACCGCGCGTGCATACGTACGGAATACCGTCTCCACCTCGTGGTGTAATCAAGTTTTCAACCACCACCTAATTTGGATGTGTATAATGGTGTAAATAATAACTATATATGATTATTATTACATCATAATGATTATACTATATTATATCATCCACTCCAATTCCATTCAATAAATATGGGAACAATATCAACGCTCGTGCGTATGTACGGATTACCGTCTCCATGACGCGATGAGATTCATTTTCCATGTTGACAATTCAAGAATGATTATAAAGTATAAATAATAAGTAATAATGAAATATATGACATACTAATTCTACTGGATTTATGTATATATATTTATGTCATCTAATTAATTTCATTCAAGTCAATAAGGAAGGAAAAATAGTGTTCATGCGTATGTACGGCCTACCGTCTCCGTGAACGGTGTATTTCATTTCATTCATCTATCTATTATATATATATATATTGAATATATATGATATATAAATCATGATTTAAATTATTTAAGTATTTAAATCATGATATAAGTGATAATAATATCAATAATGACAAATCGAAACACATACGATAAATGAAACAATTTTACCCAAAACACTGCTTTAACCTAGAATTTATAAAAGAAAGGGTATTTTAAAGTCATAATTGAACCATATATGATATCATAACAATGGATATGATTCTGTAATAAGTAAATAAAATTATTGAAATCATTATACAACATGTCCAGGTACATACACAGCATATCAGATATAAGGTAAGGGATAATTTTGCAAATCTCATTTTTATTCGAGATTGCTTATATGTAAGTATTTACTGGGGTAATATTTTTCATCCAAGCCCATTAAATGTTTATCATAAAGAGTTTAATATTATTCCATTTATGTTTAATGTCATTTTTATCCCTCTTTGACTTTTACTTTGTGTTAGGGAAGGAATCTTTCTTTTGTTTACCAAACGAGGAACTTTTCGACTTCTCCGAAAAAAGTACGAAAGAATGTTATTTTTATCTTATACGGTGTGAATGGATTTTTATGATTTCATAACGACTTCTTTAAATAAAGTTTATTCTACAAAATTTTATGACTGTTTTCATCAAAATACTTTTCTTTAAATATTGCATGGAATTATGTGAAAAGAAAATGATTTTGAAGAAGAAATAATATTTTCCTCTAGAATTCATTTCAAGTGTTTTATCAAAATCATTTTCCACCTAAGATGACATTATTTAATTTGTGTATGTTTCAAGTATAATTTATCTATGATTTAAATGGTTTTACTTATCTTATGATGAAATTATATCCATTTTTTATATGGATTATGTTATGATGGGATGGTGTTTATGAAACCCATTTTATTCTTTGGGTTATGATGAATATTTTAAGTTTATTTTGTGGAACAAGTAAGAATGATTTCATTATGAGATCGGAGTGACCTATATCTCCCTCCAATTAATTGGGTATAGAATTATATCTCATGGGATAGAAATGGCTATAATGGTAAGTTAATCCGATTCAGTGTTACAAGACTGAAACGCGGACTGAAATCGATTCAGAAAGGGGATTTGTCCACTAAGATGGTCTTGGCAGTAATGCCTTGGCTACTGTGTTAATCATATCATGTGATTAATGGTTTCACATAATTAAATGTTTTATTCCCATGATATGTTTTCATTATTGATGTTCCCTTGTGATATATTCCTTATATAATTCCAATATTAATGTCTTTGTTCATGATTTTGATGTTTATATTTTGTATTCAAGTTTTTGCATTCAAATGTTTAGGGATTGTTTTATGTTTTCTATGTTTACCCTTACTGGGCATTTGAGCTCACCCTTTCTTATGTATTTTTTTCCCCGGGATATAAATAATGGTTTTATGAATGAAAATAATAGGGGAAGATCTTTATGGGAGATGTTGAAGATCTTTCACCAAGATTAGAAGATTATATTCCGAGTTTCCAAAGACAGTAAACTATTACGGTCCTTTGGTGTCTATTTTTTTATGTATTAAGTATTCTAAAAAAGTATTGTAATGACCATGTATGTCAATACTTGGGTTTCTATAGTTGGTATCATTGGAAAGGATTAGTTAACCTTTGTAAACTAGGATGCGAAAACTCTAGTGAGAGCCCTAGAGATATTTCTAAGTTATGTCTAGGGATATCCCTAAGGTTAAGTATAAGTATAGGTTATAGTCCTAGAATTATGGTAACGATCTTAGAAATATACCTAATATGTTATATATTGAATTTACTCCCCCTCTATTATGTTGTTTTCATAGCATGTTTTTTCCTCTCACACTATTCATTTTGGGTTTTAGACGATGGCTGGAACCCGAAGGAATCGTGTTGATCAATGTAATGGACAATGCAATGATTGTCCTCTTGAACAAACCAATGTTATGGGAGATGGAGTGGAAAATCGTATTGCTATACTTACACAAGCTATGAATCATTCTGGACTTCCCAATGAGAAGAGAAGGGAACAATATTCTATTGAGTCCTTTATGAGGCAACGCCCACCTTGTTTTAGTGAGTCTTCTGATCCACTTGTTACTGAACAATGGATCAGTACCATTGAAAAGATATTTTCCATTCAACGATGTTCATAACATGGAAAAGTCATTCTGGATATTTACCATTTAGAAGGTGAAGAAGATCAATGGTGGACTCTAATTAAGAATACGAGGCCCAGAGATTAAATTGAATCCATGGAATAGGACGAGTTCATGAACTTATTTTTCAATAAGTACTTCCAACGGATTATTCAAACATAGATGGAAAAGGATTTCCTTGAGCTTATCGAAAATGATGATGAATCTGTTGGTATATACGAAGCAAATTTTACAAGGCTTGAATGGTATGCATCTGGCTTTATCATCCAACATGAAAGTAGAGTTGATCTATTATTTAGTGGCTTAAAACCAAGAATTCGAAGAGCATTAGCTATAAGAGATTTCAGTAGATATGAAGAAATTGTGCATTGTGCAATGAAGGTAGAAATGGAAGTTGGTGTTACATATCCATCACATGGTTTTGACAAGAAACAAATGACGGTGTTCAAGTAGAAATCTCATAATAATGGTGAAAAAAAGATAAATGTTTCTTTATGTTCAAATTGTGGAAAGAAGCATGATAGGGATTGTCTTAAAGGGACTAGAAAATGTTTTAAGTGTGTAAAAGAAGGTCATCAAGCAGCTGAGTGCCGAAGTAATGGAAAAAGGTTTGCTAATGATGTGAATAAAGAAATGACTATAGAGAACGCACCACCAACACTTCAATGCTTCAAGTGTAAGGAAATGGGGCATTATGCTAATCAATTCCCTAATCCAAGGTTTAATGATGATCAACATGAGAAACCTCTTATGGCAAAGGACAAAGGGAAGTCACATGCGATCACTATTAGAAATGTTGAGTATGATAATGATGTGGTGGAATGATTATGGGTTTATGTAATGGGATTCCAAAATAATGATGTGGAATATCATTTACAGTATTGTGGAACATTTCAATATCTATGTAATGGTCTATTTTGGTTTTCGGTAATTATATGGTATCGGTAACCATGAAAAGTGATTCAAATATTTTGGAAAGTAGATGATATGTGCATAAAGAAGGGATAAGAAGATAATGAAATGATTGATAGTATTAATGAGCTCGTGACTAATATAAATATCATGGTTTGAGTATACAGAATTTTTGGGATTTTGGTATATGGAAAGAGTTACCTTTTGACAAAATTCTTGTTTTCACTATGGTTTTAAAGAATACATGATTAAGGTATTCAAATGTTTGGAATGAGACCAACAAGATATATCGTATGATATATGGGAGATAAATAATGGTATTCACATGCTCGATAGATGACATTTCTAGTAATTGTTTTCTTTATACTATGATCTTGGACAGAAGTATTTTGTATAAGCCTAATGATAAGAATGAATTATGTTAGACATAAGATTGTATTTTTTTTATTGCAGGAATGTTATTATAATGTAGTTTAAGAAGAAGTGATAACCTACATGATGGGAGACAACCCGTCGCGTCGGACAAGGTTGTCAGAATCGAACCCACAACTGAAGTGAGACATGCCTTTATCACCTACCACTGGCCTACAGGAAGTCCCTGGTTAATAGAAACTAGTTTTTTTATATTAAACAGTATGATAGATGAAGTATAAGTCCATTTTTGGAATCATATACGATTAACCTCACCATAGATGGACTTATGTATATTTGATAATTTTTCTAAACTTTTGTTTGAGACAAATGGAATGACCCATAATTATATCACATGATCTGATAACACCTCACGAATGAAAAATTCAACTTTATTTCCATAAGAGATGAAGTGGAAATTGTTCAAGGCACAAATAACGGTGAGATTATACCGAAATAAAGTAAGTATTTCTTCTAATTAAAATTCATCAACTTTGGGGAAATGATATTGAAACCCAAAAATGGTTTCCTACTACCCTTATATCCAATGAATCAGATGGTACCTTAGATCATCACAAATTTATGGATTTGTGATTGTTGGCTTTTTCATAACCATGTTCTCTTCCACTCACCATCCGAAAACGATTGTTATATTTCTCTTCCATATCCGTATTTTCACCTATGTTCTCATATGTGGAAACCCAGGGATTATTTATTTTGGGTAACCATTATGTTTCATACATTAGTTTTTAAAGATAAGTTTTGGTATTCCTTTTTATGATGTGGTTTTCTATTAAAGAAACATTGACGTAGTAAACCATATATTACCCCGACGAATTTCAAAGGAGAAATTTATTTTTTGGGGGGTAGAATGTAACACCCCGAGATTTTTAGAAAAATATTCCTCTTAATTTCATTGATGTCTTGTGTTGTATGCTAAACCAAAAGGAGCTTGCGCTACACGCATCCCTGACTTCGATTGCATTACACGCAATTGCAACCTTCCACGGTAGTGTGTGTTGTATGCAATATTGAGTTTCACTAAACAACGATATGTTATTAAAATATTATATAAACCAGCCGTTATGAATAGTAATACCCACTTTTTGAAATTTTATTTTTCAAAATGGACTTCATTTTTGGATTCGGAAAATCAAAATTAGTCTAGGGTGTGTAGAGTCCCCAAACATGACATACATGGACATTACATTACTTTTGCGGAATACTTAATACATAATAAAAACAAACACACAATGACCGTAATAGTTTAGTGTCTTCGAAAACTCGGAACGTAATCTTCTAATCATGGTGAAAGATCTTCAAAATCTCCAATAAAGATATTCCCCTTTTGGGTTTTTACCTAAAAAATTTCTTTAAATCCTGGGGAAAAGAAAACATATAAAGGGTGAGCTCAAATTCTCAGTAAGTGTAAGCATGGATAAAATAAAATAAAATCATAAATATTTTAACTTAAAAACATGAACATAATGTTTAAACATCAAAATCTTGGGCAATGACATAAAACATGGTAGTACATAAGGCATAGATCATAAAGAAACATTAATCATGATAAAATATCCTGGGAATAAAACATGTGATTGTGGAAACCATTAAGAACATGATATGATTTTCATAGTAGCCAAGGCATTGCTGGCAAGACCATCTTAGTGGACAAAGTCCCTTTTTGAATCGAGTTCACTCCTCGTTCCAGTCCTGTAACTCTGAACCGGAATAACATATAGTTCCAGCCATGTCTATCTCATGAGATATAAATCTTTACCCAATGCATTGGAGGGAGATATATGTCCCACCAATCTCATAATAAAATCATTCTTTCGTGTGCCACAAAATCATAAATCATACATCATAGCATAACACATGTATTAGAATGGGATTCTTAAACAGCATTCCATCATAACATAATCCATATAAAAAGTGGACCTCATTTCATCATAAGAATAATCAAACCATTTAAATAACGGAGACATTATACTTGAAACATGTTAAATAATTTCATTTTAGATTTAAAATAATTTTTATAAAACACGTAAAATGATTTCTTTGGGAAAATATCATTTCTAATTCAAAATAATTTTCTTTTTGAAAAATGCCATGAAATTTTAAAAGAAAAGGGTCTTGTTGAAAATAATCATGCAATATTGTATAGTAAGATTCATGAAAATGAGGCGTTATGAAACAGTAAAAATCTGTTGACGCCATATAAGTTAAAAATAACATTCTCCTCGTACTTTTGTCGGAAAAGTCAAAAAGTACCTCATATGGTAGGAAAAAGATTCCTTACATACCATGTAGTAAAAGTCTAAAATGGTTAAAAAGGACTTTAAACATACATTAAACCATTTTTAGGAAACATGGAAATGGATGATAACAATAACCCTAGTAAATACTTACGAATAAACAATCTCGGATAAGAACGAGATTGGAATAGTAATCCCTTACCTTAGGTCCAATATGCTTCGTACGTATCCAAAAATCCTGTATAATGATCTAAATATTGTCAATGACTTATTACATAATCATATTCACTGTTATGATATCATATATAGTTCATTTATGACTTTATATTACCTGTTTTTTTTCTAAATTCCATGTTTAAGCAGCGTTTTGGGTAAAATCGTTTTATTTATCGTACGTGTTTGGACTTGTTGTTATTTATACCATTATTACTTATATCATGGTTCAATTACATCCAGAATTTAAATAATTATTTTTATATCATATATATTCAGTATATATATATATAATAGATAGATAAATGAAATGAAATACACCGTTCATGGAGACGATAGGCCGTACGTACGCATGAACAATGTTTTCTTTTCATTATTGACTTGAATGGTGTAAGTTGATGACATATATAAATATATACATAAATGAATTATCTATATCATGTCATATACCTCATTATTATTAGTTATATATACTTTATAATCATTCATGAATGGTTAACATGGAGAATGAATCTCATCGCGCCATGGAGACGGTAATCCGTACGTACGCACGAGCGATGATATCGTTCCCATATTTATTGAATGAAATTGGAGTGGATGATATAATAACATAGAATAATTATGATGTTATAATAACTATATATAGTTTTTCTTTACACCATTATACCCATCCATGTAAGGTGGTGGTGGAAAACAGATTACACCACGGCGTGGAGATGGTATTCCGGGCGTACGCACGCGCGGTGATTTCGTTTTCCGTAGGATTGATAGAAGATGAAATAGGGTTTTTTCATATTTATAATAACATATCAGTATATTAGTTATATTTATGTTATTACATTATAATGAAACAAAAAAAGAAGAATAACTTGAAGAAGAAAGAATCTTGAAAGAATTGGTAGAAGAGATTGCATCTTCTTCGACGCACCTCTTTTATAATTTTTTAGGGCACTAGAGTAGGTATTTTATGAAGAAAAGAACCTATATGATATAAATGGAGAGGTGGAGAAGTGTAATTGGTAGTGTTTGGCTGGGCTTCAAGGCTAAAAAGGGTGTGAAGCGAAGATGGAAGTGGTTTCATTTTTATACGGGAGGAGAGGGGCACCTTTGGATAAACTCAAAATATTATTTTATAATAAAGTTATACTCGGTTTATAATAGGTCAAAATTGATATATTTCAAAGATAAAGTGGGGATGGGTCGAAATCCTCTCAACCAATAGCTTTTAGACAAGTTTAGGTTACTATTTTAACCTTATCATTTAGATTTAACTCTAAGTTAAATAATTTAACTTTTACCGTGTCTTCTTGTTTTCTAACACTATATGGTTAATAAACATACAATAACAAGTCAAACGAACCCCAAGTGGTTAATTATTAATATATATATTCTTATATAAGTCATTTATCCAAACCTTATATTTTTATTAATATAATAACAATAAATAATATAATATTTGTTTTAAAAACTATTTTATGTAAATTTTGACACTATTTGGTAATTTATTTTTGTAAAAATCATAACAGAATGATTAGTTTGAAAAACGTTAATTTAAGCAATAGTAACATGTCATATTAACCTATAAAATTACTGTAATTCATAAAAAGTCTCAAATTATATTTATTTGGGTATTTATAATATCAATTATTTTAATATTTTATTAATAAAATAATTACTGCATCATCATTGTGTTATAAATAAATTAAATTATGTAATGTCTAAAAATTATAAATAAAATACCATTATGTAGGAAATAATTTATCTTTCTAATGAATATCTATAGTTTAATTTATCTTATGTATAACCCTATATTAAAAATTATTTAGTTATTAAATTTTGATTTTAACTATTTTAACCCTTCTTTAAATAAATTAATAATAAATGTCCTAATCTAATCCAAGTGGAACTAAAGGGTCATAGTTTCTTCCTAAGGTTGTTTTTGATCTATTTACAGTTATCCAATAGAATTAGGACATGTTTTAGGGTAATGATAATATAATTTTTACCCTTAATTACCCTATTTACTTTTAATCGTGGTAAATAAAAGTAAAAAGTTACTATTCACAAAAAAGTAATTTCATTTCATTGAATCACATTTTATTTCATAATATTAATTGTGTCTCTCGGATTTTGGAAATTCCACTCACAGAATCGGTAAAATTATGTTTTATATAAGTTTGCAAAAAGCTCGTAGGAGGTAGGTAAAAGACAGTGAAAAGTTCTGTACAATTTTTATATATCAAAAATTATTATAAAATGACTCCAATGATATACATTGAACTTATCGAGGTATTACGTATCAATTTTGACCTAAAATAAAATAAGATTAAATAAATAATTATTTAAATAAAAAGTCGGTTTTTAAATAGTAACCTAGTGTTTTCACTATTCATCAAATATTGAATGTTTTCAGAAAAAAACCAAAAATTCACCCTAGGCTAATTTCTATATTCCATATCCAAAAATGATGTAAAATTTGAAAGATAAAATTTATAATATTTCATAAAGTGGGTATTACTATTCATAACGGCTAGTTCATAATAATATTATAATAATATCTTGTTTAGTGAAACATGGTATTGCGTACAACACACACTATCATGGAAGGTCACGATTTCATGTAATGTAAGCCAAGTCATGGTTGTGTGTAGTGCAAGACTCCTTTGTTGTTGTGTATAACAGAATCCAACCATATTTCATTTATACATTGAATATATATATATATATATATATACACACACTCAATGTTGTGTAGAATAACTACTATCATACGAACTTGAAATTTTGTGTAACACGATCCAAAAATAGTGTTGCGTATACTGCATACTAATATGGTCTTGCGTATAGTGCAAGATAGTCTTCGTGTAGCGTACAACAGATTATATGATAGAAATTAAAAAGAATAAATCTCATAGAATCTCAGGGTGTTACATTTACCCCCCATAAAATGGATTTCTCCCTCAAAATTCATCGGGGTTATAAATGGTTTATTAGTTGGGAATTTCATTCATCTTAAATACGAAAACTAGAACTTACTTTTAAAAAACTGAACGTTAGCAACAAAATCGATCCCTAAAGTAACTCATCACTTTGGTTCCGACATCGGAGATCATAGGTGAAAATATGGATATGGAAGAGAAATCTTACCGTCATGTTCTGGTGGAGAGTGGTAGAGAACATGGCTATTAAAAATCCAACAGTCACAAATCCATAAAAATGTGACGATCTAAGGTACCATTTGATTAATCAGATATGAGAGCAATATGACAACATTTTTGGTTTTCAAGATCATTTCCCTACGGTTGAATAATTGTTGTATTAAAAGAAATACTTACTTGATTTTGGTACAATCTCACCGTTGCTCGTGCCTCAAAAAATTTCCACTTCATCTCATAAAGAAATAAAGTTGAATTTGTCTTTTTTTAAGTGATAGCATATTTTGCGATAGAATGATAGGTCATTCCCTCTATTTCTATTGCAAAAAGTTTAGCACAATTTATTAAATATACAGAAGTCCTTCTATGTTGAGATTAATCGTATATGGTTGCTAAAATGGACTTATACTTTATCTATCATCGCACTTAATAAAACAAAACTACTTTCTACTGACCAGGATCTTCATTTAGGATAGTGGTAAGCGATAAAGGCCTGTCGCACTTTGGTTGTGGGTTCGATTCTCGCATCGTTGTCCGACGCGATGGGTTGTCACTCGTCCTGCAGGTTGTCCTTTTTCTAAAACTACATTATTATAACATTCCATTAATAATATCGAAAAATTTATAGCCTTAATCAATACTAATTTAGATCCAACATAATCCATTACAATCTTTAGGATTATCCAAAATACTTCTTGTCCAATCTTATAGTATAAAGAAAATGATTACTATAAATGTCATCTACTGAGCATGCGAATACCATCATTTACCCCCCATATAAGATATATCTTGTTGGTCACATTCCAAACATGTGAATACCTTAATCATGTATTTCATGAAAAATGAATACCCATTG
Organism: Viscum album; assembly: GCA_963277665.1. Taxonomy (NCBI): domain Eukaryota; kingdom Viridiplantae; phylum Streptophyta; class Magnoliopsida; order Santalales; family Viscaceae; genus Viscum; species Viscum album. The sequence continues at coordinate 1,801,666,863 of OY728157.1, forward strand.
AATCTTAGTGAAAACATGAATGTTGTCAAAATTTAACTCTTTCCACATACCAAATTCCAAAAATTCTATACTCAAACCCTGATAAAACTTTATCCTTATATTAGTCATAGGCTCGTGAATACTATCAAACATTTCATTTTCTCCTTATCCCTTCATTATGCACATATCATCTTCTTTCCAAAAATATCTCAATCACATTCCATGGTTACTGGTAGAATAAAATTATTGAAAACCACAATAGACCAATACATAAATATTCTTAATATTCCATGATACTAAATACAACATTATTTTGGAATCCCATTACATAAACACATAATCATTCCACCACATTATTGTCATATTCAACATTTCCAATAGTGATGTTATGTGACATACCTTTGTCCTTTTCCTTAAGTGGTTGCTCATGTCAATCATCATTAACCCTTGGATTAGGTCGTTGATTAGCATAATGCCCCATTTATTTCACTTGAAGCATTGAATTGTTGGTGGTGCATTCTCTACATTATTTTCTTTATTCACATCATTAGAAACCCTTTTTCCATTACTTCGACACTTGGCTTCTCGATGACCTTCTTTTCCACACTTAAAATATTTTCTAGTACCGTTAAGACAATCTCCATCATGATTCTTTCCACACATTGAGCATAAAGCAACACTGATCTTCTTTTCACCATTGTTCTGAGATATCTCCTTGAACTCCATCTTTTGTTTCTTGTCCAAACCATGAGATGGATATGTAACAACAACTTACATTTGTACCATGATATCACACCGCACAATTTCTTCATAGCTACTGAAGCCTCTTATAGCTAATTCACTTGGAAGACTTGGTTTTAGGCCACTAAATAATCAATCAACTTTACATTAAGGATTGATGACAAAGAGAGATTCGTACCTTGAAAGCCTTGTAAAATTCACTTTGTATATACCAACATATTCATCATCATTTTCCTTAAGCTCATGGAATTCTTTTTCTATATTTGTTCGAAGAATACAAGGTAAGTACTTATTGAAAAATAAGTTCTTGAACTCGTCCCATTCCATGGATTCAATTTCATCTCGGGGCCTCATATTCTTAATTAGAGTCCACCATTGATCTGCTTCACTTTCTAAATGATAAATATCCATAATTAATTTTTCATGTTCTGAAGAGCGAAGTGTGGAAAATATCTTTTCCATGGTACTAATCCATTGTTCAGCAACTAGTGGATCAGAAGACCCACTTAACGAAGGTGGACATTGTCTCATGAAGGACTCAATAGAATATTGTTCCCTTCTATGCTCATTTGGAAGTCCACAATGATTCATAGCTTTTGTAAGTATAAAAATATTATTTTTCACTCCATCTCCAATAACATTGTTTTTTCAGGAGGACAATCATTGTATTGTCCATTACAATGATCAACATGGTTCTGTCGGATTCCAGTCATCATCTAAAACCCAAAAATAATAGTGTGAGAGGAAAAAATCATGCTAGGGAAAACAACTTAATAAATGGGGAGTACCTTTGATATATAACATCTTAGGTTTAATTCTAATATCGTTTCCATAATTCTAGGACTATAGCCTATACATATACTTAACCTTAGGGACATCCCTAGAAATACCATAGAAATTTCTCTAGGGATCTCACTAAAGTTTTCGCATCCTAGTTTCCAAAGGTTAACTAAACCTTTCCTCTCATACCAACTGTAGAGAACCCAAACTTTACATACATGGACATTACATTACTTTTGTGAAATACATAATACATAACAAAAACAAACACACAAGGACCGTAATAGTTTATTGTCTTTAATAACTCGGAACGTAATATTCTAATCATGGCGAGAGATCTTCAACATCTCCCATAAAGATCTTCCTCTTTTGGTTTTTTACCTAAAAACTTTCTTGAAATCCTAGGGAAAATAAAACATATAATGGGTGAGATCAAATGCTCAGTAAGGGTAAGCGTGGATAAAATAAAACAAATCATATACATTTGAACTTAAAAACATGAACATACTGTTTAAACATCAAAATCTTGGTCAATGAAATAACACATGGATGTACATAAGGTATAGATCAGAAATAAACATTAATCATGATAAAATAGAATGGTAATAAAACATATGATTTTGGCATCCATTAATCACATGATATGATTTCCATAGTAGCCAAGGAATTGCTACCAATACCATCTTAGTGGACAAAGTCCCTTTCTGAATCGAGTTCACTCCTCGTTCTAGTCCTGTAACACCGAACCAGATTAACATACCATTCCAGCCATGTCTATCTCATGAGATATAAATCATTACCCAATTCATTTGAGGGAGATATAGGTCCCACCCATCTCGTAATGAAATCAATCTTTCATGTGCCACAAAATCATAAATCATACATCATATCATAACCCATGTAATAGAATAGGATTCTGAAACATCATTCCATCATAACATAATCCATATAAAAAATGGATACCATTTCATCATAAGAAGAATCAAACCATGTAAATAATTGAGGCATTATACTTGAAACATATTAAATAATTTCATTTTAGATGGATAATCGTTTTCATAAAACACTTGAAATGAATTCTTGAGGAAAATATCCTTTCTTCATCAAAATCATTTTCTTTTCAAAAAATTCCATGCATTTTTAAAATAAATGGGTTTTGTTGAAAATAATAATGCAATATTGTATAAGAAGCTTCATGAAAATGAGGCGTTATGAAACCGTAAAAATCTATTAACTTTGTATAAGTAAAAAATAACATTCTCCTCATACTTTTGTCGGAATAGTTAAAAAGTACCTCATATGGTAAAAAATGATTCCTTACATATCATGTAGTAAAAAAAATGGTTAAAAAGGACTTTAAACATACATGACACCATTTTTAGGAAACATGGAAATGGAAGATAACAATAACCCCAGTAAATACTTACGAATAAACAATCTCAGATAAGATCAAGATTGGAATAGTTATCCCTTAACTTATGTCCGATATGCTTCGTATGTATCCAAACCTCCTGTATAATGATTTAAATATTGTAATTGACTTATTATAGAATCATATTCATTGTTATGATATCATATGTGGTTAATGTATGACATTATATTACCTGTTCTTTTGTAAATTCCATGTTAAAGCAGCGTTTTGGGTAAAATCGTTTTATTTATCGTATGTGTTTGGACTTATTGTTCTTGATACCATTATTACTTATACAATGATTTAATTACTTAAATAATGTAAATAATTATTTATATATCATATATATTCAGTATATATATATATTATATATAATAGATAGATAAATAAAATGGAATACACCGTTCATGGAGACAGTAGGTCATACGTACGCATGAACGCTGTTTTATTTTCATTATTGACTTGAACTGACGTAAGTTAATGAAATATATATATATATATATACATAAATAAAATAGCTTTATCATGTCATGTATATCATTATTATTCATTATATATACTTTATAATCATTCATGAATGGTTAACATGGAGAATGAATCTCATCGCGTTGTGGAGACCATAATCCGTACGTACGCACGAGCGATGATATCGTTCCCATATTTATTAAATGGAACTGCAGTGGATGATATAATATCATATAATCAGAATGTTATTATAATAACTATATATAGTTTTTCTTTACACCATTATCCCATCCAAGTAAGGTGGTAGGGGAAAAACAGATTAGACCACGGCGTGGAGACGGTATTCCGTACGTACGCACGCGCGATGATTTCATTTTCCGTAGGATGGATAGAAAATGAAATAGGTCTGTTTAATATTTATAATAACATATCAGTATATTAGTGATACTTATGTTATAACTTTATAATGAAACTAAAAAATAATAAGAAGTTGAAGAAGAAAGAAACTTGGAAGAATCGGTAGAATAGATTACCTCTTCTTCGACACACCACTTTTAAACTTCTTCTTAGAGCACTAGAGTTGGTATTTAGAGAAGACCAGAACCTCTATGATATAACTGAAGAGGTTGAGAAGTGTAACTGGCAGGGTTTTTCCGAGTTTCAGGGCTCAACTGGGTGTCAAGTGAATTGGGAATGGTGCCCTTTTTACAATAGAGGAGAGGGGCACCTTTAGAAAAAATCCAAATATTATTTTATAATAAAGTCATATTCGGTTTATAATAGCTCCAAACTGACTTATTTCGAAGCTAAAGTGGGGATGGGTCGAAATACGCTTAACCAATAGGTTTTAGATAAGTTTAGGTTACTATTTTAACCATATCATTTAGATTTAACTCTAAGGTAAATAATTTAACCTTTACTGCATCTTCTTGTTTTCTTACACTATATGGTTTATAAACTTATTATAACAAGGAAAACGAACCCCAAGTGGTTAATTATTAATATATATATACCAGTATCTATGTGATTTGGTCGAACCGTAGATTTTTAGAAATATAATAATAATTAATAATATAATATTTGTTTTAAAAACTATTTTCTGTAAATTTTGACAGTATTCGGTAATTTATTTTTTTAAAAATATTAACAGAATGATTACTTCTAAAAAAGTTAATTAAAGAAATACTGACATGTCATATTAACCTAGAAAATTAGGTTAATTCATAAAAAGTCTAAAATTATATTTATTTGGGTATTTATAATATCAATTATTTTAATATTTCATTAATAAGATAATTATTGTATCATCATAGTGTCATAAATAAATTAAATTATTTAATGTTTAAATATTATAAATAAAAAAGCCTTTATGTAGGAAATATTTTTATCTTTCTAATTAATATCTATAGTTGAATTTATCTTATGTGTAACCCTATATTAAAAATTATTTAGTTATTAAACATTGATTTTTACTATTTTAACCATTCTTTAAATAAATTACTAATAAATGTCCTAATCTAATCGATGTGGACCTAAATGGTCATATATTATTCCTAAGATGGGTTTTATCCGAATTACACTTGTCCAATAGAATTAGGACATGTGATAAGGTAATAATAATATCATTTTTACCCTTAATTACCCTATTTACTTTTAACCAAGGTAAATAAAAGTAAAAAGTTACTATTAACCAAATATTATTTTCGTCTCATTGAACCACATTTTAGTCCTTGATATTAATTGTGTCTCTCGAATTTTCGAAATTCCACTCACAAAAGCGGTAAAATTATGTTTTTTGTAATTTTGAAAAAAGCTCCTAGTAGGTAGGTAAAAGACGGTGAAAAGTTCAATAAAATTTTTATATATCGAAAATTATTATAAAATGATTCCAATGAATTACATTAAACTTATACAGACATTTTGTATCAATTTTTTCCTAAAATAAATTTAAATAAAATAAATAATTATTTAAATAAAAACTCTGTTTTTAAATAGTAACCTAGTGTTTTCACTATTCATCAAAAATTGAAAGTTTTCAGAAAAATACCAAAAATTCACCCTAGGATAATTTTGATATTCCAATTAAAAAAATGAAGTCCATTTTGAAAGATAAAATTTATAAAATTTTTAAAAGTGGGTATTACTATTCATAACAGCTAGTTCATAATAATATTATAATACTATATCGTTTAGTTAAACTTGGTATTGCGTACAACACACGCTATCGCGGAAGGTCACGATTTCATGTAATGTAAGCCAAGTCAGGGTTGCGTGTAGTGCAAGACTCCTTTATTGTTATGTATAACAGAATCCAACCATATTTCATTTATACATTGAATATATATATATATATAGATACACTCAATGTTGTGTAGAATAACTACTATCAACCGAACTTGAAATTGTGTGTAACACGATCTAAGAATAGTGTTGTGTATACTGCAAGCTAATACAGTCTTGCGTATAGTGAAAGATAATCGTGGTGTAGCGTACAATACAATATATGAATGAAATTAAGAAGAATAAATCTCACAAAGTCTCGGGGTGTTACAAGATGAATTTTTGGTATTTTTCTGAAAACATTCAATTTTTTATGAATAGTGAAACCACTGGGTTACTATTTAAAAACCGACTTTTTATGAAAATAAGTATTTATTTTATTTTAATTTATTTTAGGTCAAAATTGATAAATAATACCTATACAAATTCAATGTAATTCATTAGAGTCATTTTATAATAATTCTAGACATATAAAAATTTTATTGAACTTTTCACTGTCTTTTACCCACCTCCTAGGAGAGTATGAAAATTTACATAAAACAGAATTTTACCGCTTCTGTGAGTGGAATTTCGAAAATCCTAGAGACATGATTAATAACAAGGACTGAAATGTGGTTCAATAAGATAAAAATAATTTTTCGTGAATAGTAACTTTTTACTTTTATTAACCATGGTTAAAAGTAAATAGGGTATTTAAGGGTAAAAATGATATTATTATTACCCTAAAACATGTCCTAATTCTATTGGATAGGTGTAATTCGACCAAAAACAACCTTAGGAATAAAATATTACCCTTTAGGTCCACTTGGATTAGATTAGGACATTTATTATTATTTTATTTAAAGAAGAATTAAACTAGTTAAAAACAATGATTAATAACTAAACCATTTTTAATATAGGTTTATACATAAGATAAATTCGACTATAAATATTCATTATAAATCTAAAAAGATTTCATATATAATGGTATTTTATTTATCATTTTTAGACATTAAATAAAATAATAATTTTTGACACAATGATGATGTAGTAATTACCTTATTAATTAAATATAAACATAATTGATGTTATAAATACCCAAATAAATGTAATTTTAGACTTTTTATGAATTAATATAATTTTCCATGTTAATATGACATTTTAAAATTGATTTAATTAACTTTTTGCGAACTAAGAATGCTATTATGGTTTTTAAAAAAACAAGTACCAAATAGTGTCACAATTGACATAAAATAGTGTTTAAAACAAATATTATATTATTAATTATTATTATATTCCTAAAAATCTACGGTTCTTCAAAATGACTTAGGTAAGGATATATATAAATAATTAACCACTTGGGGTTCGTTTGGCTTGTTATAGTATGTTTATTAACCACATAGTGTAAGAAAACAAAAAGACACGGTAAAAGTTAAAATATTTAACATAGAGTTATATCTAAATGATAATGACAAAATAGTAACCTAAACTTGTATAAAACCTATTGTTTGAGTGTATTTCTACCCATACCTACCTTAGCTTCTAAATAAATCAATTTGGAGCAATTAAAGACCGAATATGACTTTATTATAAAATAATATTTTAAGTTTTCCGAAGGTGCCCCTCAACTCCCTTATAAAAAGGGCACCACTTCCCTCTTCTCTTCACACCATTTTGAGCCTCGAATCTCCAAAAACCCCTGAAAAATCCGATTCAAAACCTCTCTAGTTATATCATAGAGGTTCTGGTATTCTCAAAAGACCAACTCTAGTGCACTAAGAAGAAGATTAAAGGAGGTGCGTTGAAGAAGAACTAATCTCTTCTAACGAATCATTCAAGTTTCTTTCTTCTTCAACTTCTTCTACTTTAGTTGTTTCATTATAAATAAATAACATCAGTATTACTTATATACTGATATGTTATTATAAATATTAAACAACCCAATTTCACCGTCTATCCATCCTATGGAGAACGATATCAACGAGCGTGCGTACATAAGGAATAATGTCTCCAAGCCGTGGTGTAATCTGTTTTTCCACCACCACCTTACTTGGATGGAATAATGGTGTAAAGAATAACTATATATGATTATTATAACATCATACTGTTTCTATTATATTATATCATCCACTCCAATTCCATTCAATAAATATGGGAACGATATCATCGCTCGTGCGTACGTATGGATTACCGTCTCCAAGATGAAATGAGATTCATTTTCCTTTTTTACAATTCAAGAATGATTATAAAGTATATATAATAAGTAATCATGAAATATATGACATAATAATTCTACAGGATTTATGTATATATATATATGTATGTCATCTAATTATTTCCATTCATGTCAACAAGGAATGGAAAACAGAGTTCATGAGTAGGTACGACCTACCGTCTCCATGAATGGTGTATTTCATTTCATTCATCTATCTATATATATATATATATATACTAAATATATATTATAAATATATCATGATTTAAATTTTGGATGTAAGTAAATCATGATATAAGTAATAATAATATCATGAAAAAACAAATCAAAACACGTACGATAAATGAAACGATTTTACCCAAAACATTGCTTTAACATGGAATTTATAAATGAACGGGTATTATAAAGTCATAATTGAACCATATAAGATATCAAAACAATGAATATGATTCTTTAATAAGTAAATAACATTATTTAAATCATTATACAGGATTTCCGGATACATACGAATCATATCAGACATAAGGTAATGTTTATTTTTGCAAATCTCATTTTTATCTGAGATTGCTTATACATAAGTATTTACTGGGGTTATATTTTTCGTCCATGCCCATAAAATGTTTTTCATAAAGTTTATAATATTATTCCATGTATTTTTAATGTCATTTTTACCCCTCTTTGACTTTTAATTTGTGTTATGGGTGGAAAATTTCTTTTTTTACCATACGAGGAACTTTTTTACTTTTCCAACAAAAGTATGAGAATTATTTTATTTTTAACTTATATGGCATGGATGGATTTTTACAGTTTCATAATGACTTATTTCAATGAAGTTTCCTATACAAAATATTATGGATATTTTCAACAATATAAATTTCTTTTAATATTTCATGTAAATTTGTTAAAAGAAAATGATTTTGAAGAAGAAAGGATATTTTCCTCAAGAACTCATTTCAAGTGTTTTATCAAGACCATTTTCCATCTAAGATGAAATTATTTCATATGTGTATGTTTCATGTATAATGTCTCTATGATTTACATGATTTTACTTCTCTTATGATTTAATTTTATCCATTTGTTTTATATGGATTATGTTATGATGGGATGATGTTTATGAAACCCATTTTATTCATTGGGTTATGATGAATGTTTTAAGTTTATTTTGTGGCACAAGTAAGAATTATTTCATTATGGGATTGGTGGGACCTATATCTCCTTCCAATTAATTGGGTAAAGATTTATATCTCATGAGATAGACATGGATATAATGGTAAGTTAATCTATTTCAGTGTTTTAGGACTGAATTGAGGAGTGAACTCGAATCAAAAAGGGACTTTGTCCACTAAGATGGTCTTGGCAGTAATGCCTTGGATACTATGGAAATCATATCATGTGCTAAATAGTTTTCCCCAATTTCATGTTTTATTCCCATTTTATTTTAGCATGATTGATGTTCCCTTGTGATATATGCCTTAAGTACTTAAAATATTGATTTCTTTGCTCAAAATTTTGATGTTTAGATTGTATATTCACATTTTTGCATTCAAATGTTTATGGATTGTTTTATATTATATATGTTTACCCATATTGGGAATTTGAGCTCACCCTTTTTTATGTTTTCTTTTTCCCAGGATTTTTAGAAAGGTTTTAGGTTAGAAAATAAAATGGGAAGATCTTTATGGGAGATGTTGAAGATATTTCACCAAGATTAGAATATTATATTCCAAGCTTCAAAAGACACTAAACTATTACGGTCCTTTGGTGTGTCTTTTTGTTATGTATTAAGTATTCCTCAAAAGTAATCTAATGTCCATGTATGTCAAGATTTGGGTCTCTACATACATTTTAACAAATTATACCTTATTATGTAACTCATAGACTTTCTTCTCTGATTGCATAATTTTGCCTCATAACAATGACTACACTGAAACCTGAAACAAAACAGATGTATTCCCTACATCGACAAATTCTATCCCAAAATTCATCAAATCATTAATAATGGGATCATGGTCCAAATGCAACTTAGTTAATGATGCATGATGTTTTCGTCTCAATGAATCCACTACAATGATTGATTTTTTAGGATTATAATTGATAGTGGTGTCATGTTCCATTATCATTTGAATCCATATATTTTCCTCCTGTTTTATTCCTTCTGGGAGAATATATAATTTATAATTTTATAGTTAGTATATATTTGGCATTTGGTTTCGTATAAATGGTGCCACCAGATTTTAAAATAAAAACCTAGAGTTGCCAATTCCAAATAATGTGTGGGATAATTTAACTCATGAGGTTTTAGTTTAATTTAAAAATAAGAAATTTAACAATTAGTTTTCATTATAATACAACCAAATCCATTTAATGAAGCATCATTGTAGAAAAAAACTCACCATTTCAAGATGGAAAGGCTAAAACTAGAGTATTCACCATTATCTTCTTCAGTTCTAGAAAACAAACATCAAATTCTTCTGTCCAAAAAAATTTAAAAACATTTTGTGTTAAAATAGTTAGTGAGATAGATAAACAAGTAATCTTTTTAAAAAAATTTCCATAATTACATTCTAATGAAAGAAAACTAAGAATTTATCTAACATTTGTAGGAATTTTCCATTCATCAACCACTTTTCGGTTGGCAGGATCAACTATTATTCCATCTATTGTCAGTTTCATAGACCCCTAATATGTTATTAATGGTATGGGTTCATTCATGTACACAAACTAATATTTTTTCCTGAAAAAACATATTTTTCTCTACAATATATTTTTCCATTATAAATAGAAATCCATTCCAAACCTAGCATATCATCAAACTCTACTAGAGGAAAAAAACATGGTTTTCTAGTAAAATTTTTCCAAAGATAAGGATATGTAGATTCAAAAAAAGTTTTGACCCAATATTCCCCCCAAGTTTTTTGACCATGATATTTTGTTTCATTTCAAAATGTTTAATTCCCAATATTTCTGAATATTTCACAGAAATGAAGGAATGTGTAGACCCTGAATCAAACAACACATTGGAGAAATCTCTTAAAACAAGAAATGCACTTGATACGACCTAATTTTAATGCCAAAAAATTACTGATATAGTTGAAAAATATTTTACTAAACCTTTATTCTTCCAATCCTTTTGATTCCCTGGTTGAGTAACTGGCTTCAGTCAAACATTAGAAAAATGACCAAATTCATAGCATTTAAAGATTCTCTCCTACAACTTCCCATTTCTTTTTGGATGATTTTCTATTCACTCACTAGACATGATTACATAAAATCCACATCAACATCATTTACTATAATTTACAATACATTCACTAGGATTCCATTAACCACATATTTCATAATAAGGAAAATTCATTTTCTTACCTCTGGTCATCTATGACTAGTTCTTCTCCACTTCTTGCAATCATGACCACTTAATTTTCATGTCATTAGAAGGAACATATGTATCTCACCCTCAATCATAACATTTTTTGAACAAAGAGAAATATTTTCAAATATTTTAAACTCATGTGAATCCAATTCTCTTCAAAATAATAGTTTCAACCTAGAGTAAAATATTTTAATTTGACATTAAAAATATATACTAAAATCGGGTACGTACCTGGCCAGTCTTGTAAAATTGGATTTATATATTTTTCAAAATAATCATCATCTTTCTGCTTCATTTCCAATATTTTTTTCTCCTTTCTGAGTTGAAATTTTTTGCAAAAAAAAATTCCAGGAAAACGTATATTAAAATCAACCCATTCCAGACTATCAAGAACATCGATTTCTCTCATATTCTTAACCAAAACTATGATTGATCAGCTTAAAATTCCAAAAGATATATGGCTAGTATTTCCTTTTGATATTATGAACATCCCATGACATCAAATATATTTTATAGAGAATTGATATATCCTTCGGTTATCATGGGATATACTGTTCCACTGAATGCTAGAGGAAGTGTCCTCATAAAATTATCCATAGAATACATGTTTCATAGTGATAGATAATGTTATTATATATCATGGATACAAAAAAAATTTATTGCATGAGTCAAATATGCAATTTCTATCACAAACTGCTCGGCTCTGATTCCCACCTTTCCGGGGTACTGATTTGGACAAGCATCAGCCTATTGGTTCCTTCCAACATCAGCTTCCCTATTTCTTGTATGAAAAAAAATTCTATAAAAACATAAAATAGATTATGAAACATGGTAATAATTAAAGTATATAACATTTAAAATTACCAAAGTGTAATAATTAGTTATAGTATTCTTTAAATATCATCCCAACCCCTAATGATATCTAAACCATCCTCTAATATACACTATAAATACTCAACCATTTTGCATTACATAATATTTTATTTTATAGAAGAACATAAATTATTACACATTTAGTAAAATTTTAGGTTTATAGTTTTGAAGAATTAATATATCTTACATACATGACATTCCACATTCATACAAGAGAAAACTACTAAAAAAATATCCATTTTTCTCAAAATGAAAAACATTACAACTAAAAGCATGATTTCTTTAATAACACTACATATAAAAATTCATGACTCCCTTTTTTCTCTTAAAAATACTTATATCCTTTTAAAATACATTTTAAATACATGGGATGAGTATAAAACATATAAAGGGATATAAAGATAGAAATATTTTTTCAATGGATAACATAAAAACCAATAAAACCCATAATCATAAAAACTTATATGCATAGAAACTTCATGTAGATTCTATGGGACATATTTCCCATATCAATCATACATTCAAACATACATATGGAATAAAATTTTTCTTCCACTTACATCTCTAGAGTACCCAATTCATTAGAGGGATATAGTGGTGCTATCCTGTCATGTCTTGATCTATAATTGGATCATCCTAACATATCACTAAATATAATTGGATCAAACCCGCATACCATGAGTCATAATGGGTTCAGAAAAGATTTAATAATTTTTGACGACATATTATGGCTATAAAGTATCATTAAAATAATAGAAACTACTCATTCCATATACATATAAATGAAATTACCCATTCAAAATTTATTAAAGAGAATTTAAAAAGGGAATGAAAAAGTAATCCCCTTAAAATATAATTGGAGTGATAATTAAAAGAATGGAGTGGATATGTGAATTGAATGTAAATAAAAATAGTGAAACATAATATAATATAAATAATCACACATGTAATCCTAATACCACATAATGAATAAAAAAAATGTCAACCCAATGAATTGAGATTGGGTTAATAATTCACTTTCCATTTGTAATTCTTACATCAAATGTGTTTACACCTCCATTATAATGTTTAAAATAATTTTATTAACATCATAATGAAACATATTAATGTTTATAACACCTTATATGATCATTTTACAACATCATTCGACATATTTAATAGTAATATTTTTTTATTTTCATTGTGTTAGGTGCAGTCTTTAAATGGTTTCCATTATCAGTTCATGATGGATATTCATGTAGATTGAAAGTAAAACACAAATATTTTAATGGAATGGTATTTAAATATTTATAAAACCATAATTTATACAATTTATGATTTTTAATTATAAAATGAGGATGATTCATGAGTTAAAATATTATTTATATTTGTTTAGGTCATTTTAGAGATACTTCAATCGTAATAAACACATTTTGTATTTTAATGTAATAACATGTGTATAAAATTATTCCTGTACCTTATATAAGATATAATACATAAATTACAACCTATTATATATATATAAATTGTTTCAGGAAATATATTATAGAAATTAAATGAAATTTAAATCACCTCGTCCACGATGTTTGTAAATCGACACATCACATATGGTGTTTTAATTTCATGAATGAGTGGGAGAGGAGAAAAAATGTAAATATGAGTATTATATAAACATGAATAATTACATAATATAAAATATATTGGATCATTCATTCCTCTTTGATAAGGGCAGGTGGGTAAGGAAAAATAAAATAAAACAATCTCAAAATAAAATAAAAATTGAGAAACCCCTTACAAAAATTTGGCATCCCAACAGCATCGCTTAAAATTACATAAAATATATTGATGAGAGAAAATTGGACTATAATAATTATTACATAATATGGGAATTATGGGGTATATATAATTACATATCCCAAAATAAAATAGAGTAAAATAAAAAATAATAACATAAAATGAAAGAAAATAAAAAAAATAAAAAGAGGATGTTTACCTCTTGATCTATTCTCCTTGGGATCCTTATTAAGGCCTTTGGTTATGGAAATTTGCTGAATCCAAAATCTATAGGATGAGGGTGAGAGTCTTGGGATGAGTATTTTTTAGAACATAGTTATTTCTCAAGGCTTGAGATGCGTGGGAGGAAGATGAGAATGAGGGTGGTATTTATAGTGGAGGAGAGGAGATGTTTTTCATTATTTTAATCAGTATTATAAAATTTTTCATCACAACTATGTGTATTCTCAATTAATGAGACCCAAAATAGGAATTATGGAATTTGAGTTTGAAAATTGTTGTCTTACATCACTTATTAGATCATAAGTAGTGTATTTAATAGATAATTTTAATATACGATATTTTAGGATATTTCACTACTCATCAAATATTCAAGAATTTCAAAAAAATCCCAAAAATTTTCCCTAACCATTTTTTGACTTGTTGAATTCCAAAATAAACTACACAATTTTGAAAATAATTTTTTAAAATTTTTTAATTAACTTTCTAAATAAAATCAGACTTATTTGGAAAATTACCAATTTTAATTCTATAAATGCATTTATATCACATTTAAAAATTAACCAATATTTCTTTATCTTAAAGCCTTTTTAGAATAAAATATTAATACAATTTACTATTCATTACAGTTATATTAATATTAATATTAATATTAATAAGGGTATGTTACTATTCACCAAAAAAATCATGTTGGTTCCATCAAAATAAAAATAAATTACTAAACACAATTATAGATAACCATTTTTCACAATTAAAAACATTGAAGCTACAAAATTATGTTTGAAGGATGGTAAAAGATATATTCTTAACACAAACGTTCATTAATTTAATTTATTTATTGAAACTGAGGGGTGTTACACTATGAAAGGCAGAAAGAAGACTGGTGGGATATTGATAACCATATAATATTGTATAAAGAAACATTTTTAGGAATCTGTAGAACAAGGTCAGATACAATGTAATTATAGTGTGTGTCCATCCCATTTTAATAGCATTCGTTTAATGTATAATAATATTTGGTTTGATGGGAATAAAATTTCCCAAAAAAATTATTTCAATATTACACCATATAAATACCTGTCTTCATAGGATAGTTTAGATAAATGTACAACAGATTCACCCCCCCCCCACCCTCTTTGGTGTCAAAAAATTCAGGAACTTCAAAAACTATAATGGCCCTTTTGGGATCCCTTAAACTGCATTGGAGTTTTTATAATTTTCTCAATAAATAGGGGTAGACCTTTCTCTTAGGTTAAATTTTATATCCCTCTCTTAATCACAAGCTGATCCCAAAGCCCCTTTTTGATTTCTTTTTCATCCCATGAGTATCCAAAACATTGATTCACACTCTTAATCATTCATTAATTAGATTTTTCGTTATTTATCTCAATATATCCTTTACCTCCTAGTATTACAGTTTTACACTATTTTAAAAAGATATGAAAGTATGTTCCTTTAATCTTCAGTGTAATTTAGATTAGTTAATTATTAATGATTTTTACAGTTATATTCCATTGTGAGTCTTTTGTTACACTATGGGGGTCGATACAAAACTAATTCATTTATTTATTAGTGCATCATTAAATCATTATATATGGTAGGGGATATCAAATATTTCTTTTTCTATTACCTGAAATAACAGATTTCTTGACATATCTAGTTATCATTTAATAAGTCATTGTCAACCCAAAATCACTTTTTTTTCTATTTATATTTTTACATTTTCCGTATATCGAATTTCCTTAATGTAATCACAGAATTCCATTTTACCTTTATTCCGAAATTCTAGTATTTATTTCCATATGATATAACCCTTTTTATATAACTATTTCCTTAGGTTACCAAAACATATCTAATTTCCTTATATGAATTTTGATATAGAATTTTCATTATATTCCATCATGCATCATCTAATATGGTTTGGTCTACATTAATATGTTGATATTTTTTTAAGTATTTGATTATTATACTCATACCTCAAACTATTTATTATTGTTTATGTTTTATAGGAGCGGTTATTTTATATTTTATTTCCATTTATTAGACTCTTCTCTAGGGATATTTTTTTACGTATTTTTCAAATAAGAGGGGATATTGAATTTTCCCTATTTCAATATTATTTTAGATTTATTATTCCATCTTTTTTTATAATATTTTTTTTATTTCATTAAATTTTTAACCTGTATTATGTTATTATGTACATATATTCTACCCATTATGAAAGATCTATTAAATTATTTATGATCATTATTAGATTATGAATAAGAAAATTTTACAATTTTTTGTGAATATGTTGGATTTCATATTATTTGTAATAATCAAGAGATATATGTGTGTTTTCAGCACTTTTTTATTTATATATGTAATTCTAATTATATTAAAAATGGAAAAAATAACACTATAGAAATTAATGGGGATGATCATGGTAAATGAATGAGTCATGGAAAAGTTGGGGTTTCATGATTTGAGATTTCATTAACTTTATTATCATATCTACGGTCTAAAGAAATTAGATACACAAAGTGGTGGTTTGTGATTAGATTTTATATTCTTTCTTTTAATTTTAGTAGCTAATATATGGATAGAAATAATAATTATTTAAGCTATGTACTTATGTTTTTCTTTCTTTTATTGAGGTCACAACCATTTGAGACAAATTAAAATAATTTCTGAAGTTGGGGGTATAATGGATTGAATTTTGGATTCCATTATATGAGGAGGTATAGTTTTTCTTATTATGGTGTTTTAACTACTTTCCATTAATGGATTTTTTGTGTAATATGGTGGACTTGAAAAATGTAGTTTATGAGTTTTATTTTGAGGTCTGGGTATGTTTATGTGATGGAGATGGAAGGTTATATATATATATGACATGATCGATTAATTATTTTTAATTAACATGCTATGTTGGATTGTATATTTTAAATGATGATATTTTGGTCATTGATTTTTTTGTGACAACAAGATAATTTATGAGGTTATAATTGTTAAAATAATTCATTTGATCATTTTAATTAATCTATATGTGTATATGACTATAATTATTAAATAAAATGGATTATTAATATAACATTTTTACAAATTAAATTTATAATTTAGTTACTCAAAATAATTTTTAAATATAGTAATATAAAAAGCTAATGATGCCATTACAAAGATGATAATTATAATTTTTCTAATGATTATTACATCGGTTGTGATATATTGAGTGGTATAATGATAATTTCTATTTCTATTTTATGACTATGTAGTTTAATTATAATGTATTTTTTATCCATGGTCATAATATTTGTATCATTTATAGAGGTTTTATTTGATATTATGATTCTTGATCTTATGGGTAGGGATTATATAAAAGTGTTTCATAGATGCACAATTTATATGAAATGTATTCACTGATGTCATGATTGGTTAATTTTTAGATTTATATATTTGATGTTTATAATGAATTAAAGTAAAATTTCATGATTACACGGGTGATTTAGTTATAATTATGTTGTTATGGGTATTGCATGGTGGTTTTGTGTTGGTTATATGAAATTGTATAATGGGATTTAACGTATTTTATTGATTGTTTTTGTTTCCTTCTCAGCTTCCTGAGAAGTTGGTGAGGGGTTCTCCTATCGACTAACTACCAATTTGTTTTAAAATATCCTACAAATAAAAAAGTGAAAGTGGTGATTGATTTTCTAGTCCTCTTATCTTATTATATTAGAATAAATTTTCATTTCATGATTTATTTCTTTATTTTACATCTATAAAGAGATTGATTGTTGAATTGAAGTTAGGAAATGATATTTCCTTATATTTAGATGTTATATTATCACATAATCATGATTACATATAAAAAAACCTATTCTAGTTTCTAGGTATACCTTTTATTACTGATTTCACATATTTCTTCCTCGATAATCTTATATTGTGTGGATACTGAATTATTTAGAATTATGATATGACTGATTTCTACTATGTTCTCACCCATCAAAATTTCTCGTGATTTATTTTATATGATTTTTTAGGGATATTTTGGATATTTATATTTATGTAGCTAGAGTGGAATTCTAGAAAGATGGAATTAAATTATCCATGGGTTTATTGTATATTTGTGCGTGTGTACATACTTTGGGTATGGAATTTTTTTATCTTTTTAGTTAATATATATGTATTTGGCAAGTTGGTTCCATTATATTTTTGATAAATTAGATGGTGGAGACTCATATTCATGTAATTGATACCCTAATATCTATTCTCCAAATAATACCCAATTGGAGGTAGAATTTAGTGTTAATACACATCTTTATTTTTATCTCATTAGAAGTTTTAAGGTTTCCATGTTATAATATTATGGAATCATATATCTTGGTTGAGGGATTTGATAGTGTCTGATGTTTATCACAGGTGAGGATATAGTGGTTCCAGTATAAAAATATTTAAATTTAACATTAACAAGTGTCATAGAGAGAGGAGTCCAATAATGAATTTGAATTTGAGGCCCCATGGGATCCAAAATAAAAACCTAATAGTATACAACACATATTTACGTGAAACTACATTGATTATAGTGTAGAAAGAATGTAAGGGTTCATGTGTCATCATCATAGGTTGCATTGAAATTATTTTTAAATTATATAAATATAAATTATATAAATTATATTGATATATATTGATTTGGTTATATTGATAAAATATATACATTTCTAAAATTTTCTTCTATATATTATCATATGTTGTTTAGGTTTCATTAATTTTAATTAATGAAAAAAAATTTAAATAATATCAAAAGAATTTAATATTATTATATTATATTTTACATGTTCACAATATTTTGTATTAATAGTTAGACATTTATATAGGATTATTCTTATTATATATATGAATTAAATTTTAAATAGAGTGGTTAATTATTAATTCCCTATATTATTGATTATTTATAGTGTCTTCACGCACTATTTTAATTCAAATGTTTCTTAATATGGGATATTATGAAACATGTTGAACAAAACCATTACTGTATGAAATATTCTTAAGATATATTTCACAATGACTATAAATTATAACATGTTAATAATGATGATTTCAAGCTATAAATTATATTTAATTACATAATATAATATTTATTAGATGTTTAGTTTTAGTATGAATAATTTATTCGAATTATTTTTTGATAATGTGGTGGTTTAATGATACTTTATATGATTTTATTATCAAATTACTATAATAAAATTATTATAACTCATTATACTTAATAGAATAAAGAATATGATTAAATCATGAGTCCCCCATATAATTATATAGGTAATTCTATATGACTATTTCATGTTATATTGGTGTTCATTTTCTCGATTCATTATATTTTGATAATATGTTTATATTAATGATTATTGTTTTGGTAACCGTGTAAAATATTAATTATATATTGGTAAATTTGTGTGACCTGAATTATTATGACATTATTTTTTCTATCGTTGACATGATTTTGATTTGATTATTTATTGTGAATATAGTTAATATTGAGGAATGAATATTATACGGTATGAAATTATGGTGAAATATATGATTATTGGTTATTCATGTGGGTGAGGATGTGGATATGTTATGTAAATTACGTATCAGTTTGATGGGGTGATGGTGATAGATGTTCATTTCTTGTTGACGATAAATTAAATATATTCCCTTTAAACATCATCAAATTTTTACGCAATAGAATGAGAAAGAGGGATCTTGGGATATAGCATTATAAATGTTTTAGTAGATATAAGTTCTTATGTTATTTATTAGAGCATCAAACCATGAGTCAAATGAATGGTTAGATGATGTTGTTGTTCCCATTAAGTTAATAAAGAATGAATATGTATTTTTATATTCATGAGTGTTAGTTAGGTCAACATAGTCAAATACCCTGAGGGGGGGGGGTTAATCAGGGGATGATAGATTTAAATTTAGTCCCCTTTGGATATTGTTTTGTTGTTATACAAAACTCTCATCTCTCTCATTATTTCTACAAAGAATGAACATAATTTAAATCAAACATGAGACATAGCAATTTTAATGTGGTTCACCCTCACTAGGCTACCTTCAAGGAGTATACAATAGAAGTGTGTTGATGTGACAACATCATTAAGGATCACAACAAAAAATGAGTACAATGTTCAGGAATGATGTTTTAGGCCTAGAATCACTACGTTTATTTGTTTTATGTTCTTCTCATTTCATTCTCTATGGTCACACCCTATGACTCTTTCACTGGCACACTACTAGTAGAAAATGTCACTGTCTTCCTTTTCCTTCACCCACTGCTATTGGAAAATAATACCCTCATAGAATATAGACTTATTGGTCAAATATAATTTATTGATAGATAGGTCTCTTCACTTGCATGAATCTCGCACCATCAACTATAGTTAGATTCTCATTTGAAGTACCATTTTCACTCGTAGAGTAAATCCACCTTTCTGTGTATAGTTAGTTAATAGAAACGACATTGAAAAAATAAATTGAAGCTTATTTCAGATTCCATGTGTGATCTAGGAACCACATTCTACTTCCACATATTGTTTCTTAGGTATGGTATGGAGAACACATCCTCCGTGTATCCCTACTTCTTTCATGAACTGCCTTTCATATGTGTACTCCACTTCCTTCATTGTCGCCTACTGCCTCCACATACCAACTTCGCCAACCACCTATATAAACCACCATATGTTAGTGAACTGTTCTTTATTCACTAGCTGCAATCACTTTTGTGTATGAAATCTCCCCCTTCACGTACTGAGTTCTTCTTCTACAAACTATTCTTCCTTTTTGAACTAAAATGTTCCACAAAAATACTCTCATGAACTGTTCTGCGATCTTCTTTAGCCTTTATGGAATCACTTCGTGCAAACAACTTCTGTACATCACTAAATTTTCAGAGAAATGATACATCCTCTAATGATATTTTTTCTCGCTTCTTATTAGAGGGATTATCTGTCCTTCTATGGGAAAAGATATCTGCAAAATTCATGAATCCATGATTTACAAAATATTTTATTCGGTATAGCCTCCACTACATGCCAATCCTCGTGGCATGAACCACACCTACTCCATGAACCACTTTTCCACAGAGGTCTGTGTACTGCTATTTATTTTATTAGGAGCTATTTCCTGGTTTTATTCCATGAACTATCTTGCCTTACACATACCGTACACCCTTCGTCGAAAAACGTCACCACAAACCATTTTCGGTTCTGCAAACCGCTCATGTGTACCATTCACAATGTGAGGTATGCATCTGTGACCCTATCCAATACATGGAACAAGGTTCTTGTCATGAGATCCACATTCCACTTTCTTTTCCCATTTTATTCAATGTTTATGATACCATTCAGTCCAATAAAGAAAACCTAACATTTCAAGAAACACTGGGAAACTGCACAACAATAAAGGCCTATTTTTCAAAAAAAGAAACCATACTGACTCTCTGTTATCTAAATTTTTCAAAAACAACTATAACACTTGAAACATACCATGAGGATTCCTTAAGGTATTTTTCCAACAATATCTCTCTTTGGTTTTGTTGAAAACTCTTCTCATAATAATTAATTATATTTTGATACATCATTAACAATCTGTCATTTTTAAATCAATATCCTCTTCATGTTACTCAGATAAGGATCACATATTAACTCAATAAATACTCTAATCCCACATAATCCATGCTCAATTTTAGAAACAGGATTATAATGAAAATTTCATCAATGAATCACTTAATTATTGTCTTTAACTCTCGACACCAATCATCTTATTTCATCACGAACCCCAACTATCATGATATGCAATCTTTGAAAAATAAATTCAAGAATCATTAGATTTAATGCCCCATATCATGATGCATATCCAAATAGATTTAGTTGAGCTGCACCTCCCCCTATCTCACCGCTCCACTTAAAAGCTTCTCCCCATGTCTTTTCTCCCCCTTAACAATAAAAACATTCCCCCCATTATCCGTGAAACGAAAGGGCACTTCAAGTATGTCTGTAATAGGTTAAAGAGAATATATTAATATATTAGGGAAAAAACATCATACCTTGGGGAGTGTGGGTCCCACATCCACACATTTTCTAGTGCATGGAGTTTACTAGAATCCTAGAACCAGTCGACGCCTTTAAAATTCTTCTTTGGGTAAGGCCTTTGTAGGAATATCTATAACATGTCAATTTTTTGGGACACATACTCTAACATCACATGCCCGTGATCCACATTCTCCTTGATAAAATGATAATTTATTTAAATTTTATTTTAACATGAGTGTTTTAATATATTTTTACACATATTTATAGAAATTGATTTATTATAATGGATTCCAATCAAGTAATTATCTTCAACTCCTATATCATCATGATACTTGTTCGTCCACAATAATCGTATGTATGCTTGAGTGGCCCCAATGTACTCAGATACTGTTAACCTTAATTAAATGCAATCTTGTTTATTTCTCATCCAAGAAATAGACAATGCACCAAGATAGAAGGAAACTTTGGACATTGATTTCCAATAATATAATGATCTAACCTAATAGGTATCAATATATCCTAATAACTCCGACTGAGAATTTTCATTATACATAAATCCAAAATCCATTATTTCCATTATTTATTGAAGTATTTTTTTCACTAAAATAATTCATCTATACTTGGAATTACATGGATACCTCACTTCTTGACATGTGGAAAATACAATATCCTGACTTGTTAATGCCTGTTACAATTAACATCCTATGATTTGCCTATATTCTATGATATTAACTGAAGATCCATTATCATCCTATGATGGTTTCAACTTGGTAAAAACTGGACTCTTCATATCTTAAAATTTATCCATTCCAATCCTTTTCAAACTCTCCTTAGAAAATTTATATTAATAAATAAAACATCAAATCATTCCTTTATTCACCAAGAAGCCATGGAAAAATGTCATCTCCCTAATCATTGAAATTTTGAACTCACTGTTATTTATTTTAGAAAGTGTATAAATTGTGCTTCATCTGATTCACCAAGGATTATGTCGTCAAGTTAAACTAGGACCATCATCCTTTATAAACATATACTGATGAAATATATATTTCAATGAAATCCATTATGCTAGAAACTAATATATTTAAAAAATTGGTCAATAATTGAATACCATTCTCTAGGTGGTTTCTTAGAAACCATATAAATATTTTTTTAACCAAAAAACACTATTCTCATCTTCATGAATAAAAAAACCCTAATGATTTTTACTATAAACATCTACTTCTAGTTATCCATTTAGTTATGTTGAATTGATGTCCATCTGGAAAAAATTGAACATTATTTGCAATACTATGGCCATGAATAATATTATTGTATATACCCTCAAAATAGGGGGAAATGATTCATCAATGTATATACCCAATTAACGGGATTACCCTTTTCCAAAAATTCATGCATTATTTTTAGTCCTAACGCCATCATCGTTCATTTTGTTGTGGAAGACCCATTTTGTCCCTTTGAAATTATTCTCTTCTGGTCTCGAAACAATATCGTATATCTAATTTCCCTCAATTTGGTCAATATATTCATTCATTCATGGACCCAATTCTCACATCCCGATGCTTTATCAAAGCATTTTTGATCCACTTGTGATAAGTATGATTCATGTCATAGAGACTTTATCCACCTTTTCTTCACCCGTACAATCTGATCAGTATTTATGTTTTGATTATCAATTTTTGTTCTTCTTATTGGTCTATATAAAAACATTTATTCATTATCATCACTCAAATCACATAATTCTTTTTTGAAATCAATCTCTAGAAAAAGGGAATCTCCTGATCAACTTATCTCTTTATCACTATACTTTTGAGTTTGATCATGTATTTTATGAAGATTCTTCTCATTTTCCACTATTGTTCCATCATGTATTTCAACAATCTTACCTAGAAACTTATTAAATATTTTATATGATTTTTTCTTCTTTGAGTAGCTGAGAAATATCCCTTTATCTTTATAAGATTCATTCTTCTTATTTTTATCTTTATTGAGAATGATACACATACTTCTGAAGACTCAAAAGTATTTCAATGATAACTAATTTGAATACCATATCTCATATAGAGTCTTCTATTCTTTTGGGCCCAATAAGTCTCTATTTGATGTGTAAATTAATTTCATCATTTCTTCTTTCTGGAAAATCTCTGGAAGGTCTTTCTCAATGAGTATTATTTTAACCAGGTTGTTCATAATCTAATTTTTACTCTCAACTACTGCATTCTATAGAGGAGTTATTAACATCTATACATGATTAATTATCACTAGTTTCTCAATATAATCCTTTATTTGGATATTTATGTACTATGTTCCATTATCAAATAGAACTTTCCGGATTTTCTGACCAAGCATCATTTCACATTCTTGACGATATCTTGTATTCCAACAAAAAATTTTAGATTACTGGGAGATAATTGAAACTGATGAAATTATACTATAATAATCAATGATGAAAACATAATATCTCCTCCAATCAATATCCCTTGGAAAAATTGCCCCACTCACACAAATACGTTCCAAATTAACAAATCTTGTTAACGTTTTCTCATATGGCTTATATTCCATTTGAATGATCATCCCTTATTGGCAGTCATCACAAGTATGATTTTGATCACATGATAACATAGTGATATTTAAGGCATCATTATATTTAACCTAATCATACAAGGATTCTTGGATTTTGTGGCCAAGATTCTTATTACATAACTTTTTATTTTCATCCATTCATAGAAGTCACATACTTTTTTCTCTCATCATGTTGTAGAGATTCCCAGTTGTACGCTTTCTTTTGGACACAATAGAAGCATTATTTTCCTTGATGATAAAAAAATTATTTATAAACTTATGCCACGCCCTCAGTCACACAATATAATAACCCTACAAAATTTGTGACTATTCACATCAATAACCATGACATCCTCTCATTTCATGGATTTTAGTCCAAACACAAACATTCTTAAACCAATAATTTACAGGCCCTCATCATTACAAAATCTTATGATACCTTTTTTATAATACCTGATTCTTGCCACATGATCATTATTTCCTATCATATGGTAAGTGAATCCATTATTAATGATCTATATCTCGCAGATATCTGATTCCTTGAACAAAATTTTTGATACCAGTGCCTGCTCAGCCCTTTTCTTTTTTATCTAGGTATTTTACTTCATACACGGCAATGAATTGTAATCTTTTTTTCCTCGGTATATGATGGACCAGCTTCAACTTACAGAAATGAAAATCATTTTTTAAATTTCATCTCTTTTGATGATACATTTGGGTGCTTCTTATGAACAAATTTTGTTTTTCTCATTATATTCCTCAGTAATGTTGATGTGTAATATCTTACCATATGGTCAACTCCATTACACCTGAAACAAAGTCCATAAAATGATAACCTGTAATATTGAGCTCTTTACAACAACCTTTGTGGATCTTCTTTACATTGGATGCTCTTTTCTATGGAACATTCATTTTTATAGTGTCCCAAATTACCACAACAATAGAATCTTATGTGATGTACATTCATGTTTTTCAGTGATGCACCATTTGTTGCACTATGGGTTCTTTTAATCTTATGATTATGATTCTTATCAAAATAAATATTTAATATTTATGTGTGTGGTTCAAGTATCACTTGAACCGTAACTTTATTCTCTTTTATATCATGCCTGATACCAGCCTTTGCATTCATATTTTATTGTTACCTATATTCTGGTGGACCACTCTTATAAAATTTTATAGTCTCTATTATTGGAATAATATTATTTCCTGATCTTGAACCAATAGATAATAGTTTCTAATAATATTTTATTGTTCATAAAAGACTGATGTATTCCTCCATTATATTGTTGATATATTTTATTTTCTCTTTTCTAGTATCAGTCAAATTATCAATTTCTAATTTCTATTCTCCAATTTTGAAGTTGTAGGAAACAAAGTTTTCCAAGAATTATATCATCAATGACCCCATATTTTTCATTTCTAAATTAATCTAATAATTCTTTTCTTCCTTCTACTTTATATAGAGTTTGGCATCAAAAACAAACTTTTTAGATTTTCTTTTTCTTGCTCTCAAAATATCCATCTCCTCAATAGTGGCTTTTAATTCAGACTCAAGATCAACTCTTACCTAAATTTATCCTTATTCATTGTCACATTTATCTATTTTTAAACAATTTCCGAAAACTACGACCAACGCATCTAATTTTTGATCCTTACATTTCTCTAACTATTTTGCCTCAGATTCATCTGAAATTTCATAATCTTTTGAAACAGAATCTTCTTTTGAAGAAATTTTTCTTAGTATATCTCTTACCTTTCACATTTGATGAATTCTGATTTTGGGGAGTGTCATCATTTAATTATTTTTAACTATCAAACATCATAGGAAATTTCACTCCAAAATTCCCAGTATTTCTGCATCGAAATCATGAAAATGGATGTTTACCTTTGAACGTCCCTTTTCCCCTTTTCAAATTTGGGGATAGAAATGACATGAAAACATCCAAATTTTCCTCTTCATGGCTATCTTCGACAAAATGATTCTTCAAACCCATAAATGAGACTTATTTGGACTTCTAATTTTCCACTACATCATTATCTCTATTTCTCATTTCATTTGATACAAGGGTACTATGTAGGTTATCTAGTGTCATGTATTTCGTGTCATTGTATTCCAAAACAGAATCGTTCAGATTGAATCGTGGTTGGTGTTTCCTCAATAAACATTTCACAATCTTAATATCAGTAATGAATTTTCCAAGAACATGAATGTCTTCCACAATAAAATTTTCCATACAAATGAATACATCAACAATCCCATTGGGTTTCATTCTGAGATCCTCATACATGTTCCACAAAACCAGCAGCTTTGCTATATGACTTTTGGATCTCCCTCAAAAATGTTCAAAATAATTTCCCACATAGGATATGATGTTTTACATAAAATAACCTTCATATAAATGGTATTTGTTACGGATACCCCTATAGAATGGATTCATTTTCATCAATAACCAATTCCCTTCTTTCATCTTCTGATGAGGAACCAATATTGATGTCACCTGATATTATATGAATTGCTGCTATGAAGACATCATTCTTAATTATCAGAAGTAGTGTTTCATATGATTCATTCATATTTGAAAATTATTTCTTTCAATGTTTGTAATTCCCTTCTAATTGACAACCTATATTTCATCTTCTAAGATAAATACCCACTGGCATTCATCCTTTCACACTAAACACAAATGTTTGGTCCATTAGGTTGAATACACTGAGAGGCTAATGGGCGAATCGCGGTGTGAAATATTAAAATCTATTCCCATTTGGATATTTTTTTCATAATTAAACAATATTATCTACTCTTTAATTTTCATTGAAACAAAAGTAAAAAAATCAAAATCTTACATGAGGAACGTCATTTTTTACTTAGTTTTCCATCACCAGGATATGTTTGGGGATCATAAAACAAAGGAGTGTCAGTGTACCAAATTCACTAAAACTCACTACCAATAGTGATTAAAATGATCGAGATAGATCTTATAATCCTAGTCTCGCATCCTTTACATCGTTTAGGGTATAATCAATGCATTCTCAAGGGTCATTCCCATTTCCACTTTCTATGGAACACTACCGATTGAATGGGACAATGTATTCCTCTTCCTCCACTCACAGCTCTCAAAAAGGAATCCACTCACAGATATATATACTTGTAGGTCAAAAAAAGTATATATAAAAATAGGTCCTTTAGTTTTATTTAATTATGCACCCTCAACTATAGGATGGTCTTTTTATGTCCCTTTTTTCACTTGTAGAAGAAATACCCCTTTCTGTGAACTATATGGTAACATAATTAACTTTATCAAACTGAATTAAATATTTTTCAAGCATCATTGAGTTTTCTACGAACCACCAAATCCTCCCATGAACGGTGTACTGGGTATGGGATGCGGAAAACCTCCCAAACATACCTCATATTCTTCCACGAACCACCATTCATCCACAGACTTCTCATCCTTCATTTTCATGAAAGCCTCTGTGTACCGATATTGCAAACATTTTCTTTGAACCACCCTCTATATAAAAATTGTTCTTTATTAATGGAAATACTTACCTTAATAATACCATAGATCCAATTTACTGTATTGAGTTCTTCATTCATAGGAAATTATTCTTTTTAGAACTATAATGTTCCACAATATCACTTTCACAAACTGTTCCGCAAACTTCTTATGCCTTTGTGGAATCGCTTCCCACAAACCACTTTCGAACATCACCACAGTCCAAGGGAAATGATATGGTCTCTAATAATATTGTCTATCAATTCTAATAATTTTTATTAATTATCATTATACTTGAAAATAAATCCGCATAATCATGTAATCAAATATTTACAAAATCATTGATTTGGTACAGCCTATAATGCATACTGATCCTCATACTACGAACCACACCTATTCCATGAACCACATTTCCATTGCATTATAAGTACATACATTTCTTCTTTATTTCACCACTCTCTACTTCCATCCCAAAAAATAACAACCATTTCACATATTTCATTCCCTTCACCACAAACCATCACTATAAACTATTTTCGGTTCTGTAAACTGCTCCCATGTACGGTTCCCGTAGTATGGTACACAACCACAAACCCTTCCCAGACATGGTACGAGGTCCATGTCCCGAGATTCATGTTCCTATTACTTTGAAGATTTTATTCACTATTATTCACACCATTCAGTCTTAGGAAGAATACCATACATTTCAAAATAGAAATTCCCAATTTTGATGCCAAATAATTTGTCGGACACTGGGAAACTACCTCACCTACAAAATATATCTTCATAAAACACCAATGATACTCATTCACAATTTTCTAGCAATTTCAATCAACAAAATCACACCAAAAACATATCTATATGATTCATTGATGTCTTTTTTTCCCAATACAGGAAGACTTTTTTTGGAAAGTATCACGAATTTGGGAGAGAGGTCACCTGGATATGATTTCATGCATAAATATTCAAGGTATATTAAAGAAATATATTATTTATGATGTCTATATAGATCATAATATTATTGATTTTAATGATATTAAGTAGGAGGATTATATTTTTCTCAACAATGGAAATCATTTCTGGGGTCTGATAAGTCAGTTCATGTGCCTCCTATCTTGGAAAGAAGAACATGTGTATTATTTCAAGTTTTTCATAATGGTTAAAATTCATAAATTTGTTGAAACTATTCTTTTGGAGTCTATGAAATTGTAAAATGAAACATGATATGATATTTTAATATATTATTCTTTATTAAATTTTATTATTTCAATAACATGCTTGACACACAACACTAAATGTTGACAAAATGTGGCACATTATGACCATTATATCCTTGCCATTAGATTTTCATGTTTGAGATGGAGTAATCTCATTATGCTATAGATATAGTGGAATAGATATCAAATTTTCTTTGTATAAATTTATAGATGAATAGTAAATAAGCACTCAATTTTCAGTAATATAATTTTAGGATTAAAAATTTCATTATTTTTCAAAAAGTGTTTTTATGGTATTTGGTATGTAAATATTATAATGAATTTATCCTAAATTTTGAAAATTATTTTGATAAAATTAACAAATAGTTTTAAAATTTTACCTCAATATTATCTTATAATGAAAATTATGGATTTCTCGTAAATGGTTGATTTATTGTTGAATAGTGAAAATATTATTTTTACACAAACCCTAACTTTTATGACACCATTATGATGTTGTATTAACATTAAAATTTATAAAAACTCTGGATTGAGGAAATATGTATTTATGGAAAAATATAATTCTATTAAAATTTATTTTCAATATGAGAACTCATGGTTGACTTTTATGAGAATAAGATATATTTTATTTAAATTAAATTTTTTTTTTTGATATTTTCATTTAATGATGTAATAGGATGGTTTCAGTCAATTTTGGAGTAATATTAATAACTAAATAATATAATTTTTTTTATTTTACCGAAAAATCAAGGAAATCAACTTTATACATTATTTTATTATAATATTATTTTTAAACATTAATCATGTCTTTTTTTTAAAACATATTTTTATTGTCTTTTGGGAATTTATATTAAAAATAAATTCATTCCATTATATAAAATGAATATATAAAAATTGATTCCATATTTTTAATAAAATGTATAAAATTTGGTAAATAGTGTTGTTTTACTTTTAGTGATTCATAATAGTAAGAATGGTACATATTTGTGACCTCTAAAAGGTTAAAACATGTTAAATATGATTTAAACTAAAGAAAAAAAAGTCAAAGTGTCCAAAAACATGAAAATATCATATTTTATGAGTGTATCATGATCATACTCTTACATATGTAATGTCCCAACCGAACTCACCACTATGATGCCAGCCAGAGCAATTGGTCACATGGCCTCAAGTGCACATCCCCGTATGCTAGAATCTACCGACTAGCAGTGAGGGTCTCAGGAGGTGATAATGGGGTTACTATACACACATACCATTATATCACATGGATATTTAAATAAGAAACAACATCATATGAAATATCCTAAAATAAAGAAAGATAAGAAAAAGAATAATATGAAATTGTATACATTGAATGGCCAACACCAATATACAACGGATACATACATGTCTTAATGTTGATACAAAATAGAAAACATATAGCATTTTATAAGATATAATATAGAACAAGATTGAAAATAATTTAAAACCCCCTTTGTATATATCCATGAGAATATCGATCCCATGCATAATCATGTGGTCCTAACTCCTAGGTACAAGCATAACAATAGATGAAATCAACCAAGGTCCTATAAATATATTGTATACTCAAGAAGCCCAGTTCAATGGAGGCCAGATAAAGCTGATTGATAATAATCTGAGTATGTTCCCACCAATGGTTTCTATTAATCAAACCAATCTATAAGAATAAGATGTGTAATAGGCTGTAGGTATAATAAGTATAATGAAAAGAAGTGCTAATATAAATAAAACACAAACCACTCAGGTTCCCTAGGGACACCTCGTATCTATACCTACCACATCTCATAGCCAGAATACATGTATGATTAGGAAATATATATATATATACAGTAATGATTATATACATATAGTTTAGTTATATATTTCATCCACCTATATGAACCAAGAGCATTTAGATGCCTAATGTCCATACGCCAATAATATTAGTTAATGGTAGGACTGAGGCGTAACTCATACCTCCACATTTTCTCTAACGAGGCTAAAATATCATGAAACATGGGACATTTCTTACTTAATAATAGAGTATGATATGTCCGTCTACATCACTCAGGATGGAGAGTGAGCCTCCATAGAAACACTCTATCAGGGAATGTCTCATGTAAAGACCATAAATCAAATAGAATCACTGGTGTGAGACATCATGCACAACACCATGTGTATGGGAGAATTATGCACCATGCTCAACTGAACACATACAATCATTCAACAACCTATGTATAAGGTGTAATCATATTTATAATAAATTTCCATGACGCAATACCGCTCATTCTTATCATTAAATATGCCCATATAAAGGAATCATCGTATTTTTAAAATACATCATCAAGAAATCATTGCATTATTTCCATTTATTTAACCCATTGTAGTAAAGGTAATTCCATTTATAACATTTCACATAATAATATACTAATCATAAATAATATGTGTGACCTAAACAAAATTATAAACCATTGTAAGGAGGTGATTTCATTTAAACCATTTATATTCATTTAGGGTAAAAATATATTTATTTCATATGATATCCCATTTAAATACTTGACATTTCATTAAAAAGGAATGGAAAATCAATCATCAAGGCACAAGAAGCACTTCATAGGTTCCAAGGATAACTATACAACTACCTATGTGGGAAATTCCATTTACAAATCATGTAATCAACTTTAGAGGTGTTATGGTTCCATTTTACATTTATAAAATGAGAGAAATTCAATTTTAGATAAATATGAGAGGTTATGTACTAAAAATTAGTCATAACTAAAATTGACTTCAATCCTGTTGATAAACCTAAATATCAATCCAAGCGCATTTTATATCACTATTAAATAATTTTTTAGTTTATAGGACCACCAACCTCAGTCAAGGGGTTTTAATATGAAAAAATGGAATTTTTCATAAAAATTTTATTTTTCACAATTATAAACATAACTCTAATGATTTATAATTCCATTTTCATTAATTAAAATTTTTAGGAAAACTACCCAACATGAAAATTAAATCTATAAAGGTTAAAACTGAATGTTTATGGAATTGTTGCCATTTAGACAGTTACACACCACGAGAAAATCATAATTAATCCAATATGAATGCTTAGAAGGTGTTATATACTTTTAAAACATTTAATAATAATGGTAAATCCATTCAGGAACATTTATGGTGTCTTTGGGGTTTAGGTTGAAATTTTATATGGACATAAAAATTCCCAATGGGTGCAACACAAGGTGTGTGGATCAATTTATCATGAAAGAATCCAGTATAATAAATCACATTGAAAAGGCCCACATGCGGAGTAATAGTTCCCTTTATAGATAATATAATTTTTAATGATATTTTTTAGATAAACCGCCATAGGATTAGGATGTGCCAATAATCTAATAATGTTCATTTATTTGATATAGATTGGATTAAATTCACCAAACAAACATTTTTTTTATAATAGGGAAAATGAGCTCACAAAAAAAACAAAAAATAGAGAATACATTAAAAAAAGAAATATTCAAAAGGACTCTATAGCTTACCGACATGTATCTATCGAGACAAATGACACATGATTCAAAAAATTGTTGGAGTAATTACATTATTGACTAGACTGGAGAGGGGGTGGGTTCATCATGCGAAGGGAGGAGCTACAAATAATTGGAGGAAGAATAAAAGAAAGAGGGATTTAGTCTTAATTATTTTGTAAGGGATACGTGTAATTTCATAGTAAAAACTAGGTTGCACTATTTGGCCACATGGCTTAGCTCAACTATTCACCAACCATGCGACACCCCTTCTTAATAAATTGACTCACACATTTTGTATAGCACGATTAGCCTAATTGTGTGCCAACCATGAAATGAATAGTTCTTAAGAACTACATATTCTAGCGCTAACATTTTTTATTAGGTTAATATTTTGGGAAAACTAAGCACAACTCTTGGAAGGCACACCGTTTACCCCTCTATAGCTACCCAGTTTTCTAATGGGTGATCCACGATTTCAGACAAACTGTACGCCCTTGGCTGACACTCAAAAATTGAAATTTCAATCCCTAACGGACATGAAACTCAGATAATCCTACAAGGGACCTCTAGGGACTTCAACCATGAATAAAAAAATGTTGATGTTCATGAACTCTTATAATATCATTACGAATATCATAATGAAAATCAACCCATCTAGTAAACGCAAAACAAAAAATTCCATTGGATTTTTAATTTTTAAAAAATTCAGGTCCTTACAACCACTCCATCATAGAACATCTCATCCCTAGGATTTCTTTTGAAACAATTTAAACATCGACGAACGTACAAGGGTCAAGAATATTCATTCAAATATTCGCATTGTGATTCCAAACACCCAACTCACCTCTAATCATTCATTTATGTAGATGATACTAAAGTCTTAAAAAATTGATTTGACACTCATTTTGAAACTAAAAAGCATAAATGGAACATATATGATCCCTATTATCTAAATAAACAATCACATCATCGCCATCTTAAACATTTTGACAATGGTACTCCCCATCATAGGATTTATTACCAGAAGGGGCCAATTTCGAACCACGATACCTCTAATGTATAAATTTCCTATGAAGTACTCCTCAATAATTATATTGTTTATCTAAGTGTGTTTTCATTAATAGGGTGGAAATGATGAAATTTTAGGTCATAATGGAGCCCTCTCCAAATGAAACATTCAAATTATATTCAACCAATCTGAAACTTGTCACTCGTTCTTTCCTCGATATACACAATAGACCTTTAAACCACAACCACCCTAACATGATGACATGGTTAATGTAGTTTTTCTCTAACTAAAATCTATTAAAAGGAAAAAAAACATTTCAATCCAACTCTGAATGAATATTCTAGACACACTCAACTTAGATATCCTATGCCTCATAAAAAATCAGAGTTCCTTCTTCCATGGAATCCTTTGTTTACAACAAACATATTCACAAAATTCCATATGTTACTTAAAATGATGTCAACTCCTAAAAACTATAACCTTGTTATTTAAACCATAATTCCTGATAAAAAATGAGGGTGAAATTCAGAAATAGTATCTGGTCTGTAAAATATGACTGAGATAATGTTGGATTTAATGAGTGGGAGTCCAAGGAACTATCCCACGGTCTTCCATAATCCATATTTAAAAAAAGACATTAGTAGAAGGCAAAAATTTCCACATCTGATAATTAAATCAAACCTACATGGCATTATTTGGGTGATCAAGTAAATAAATAATTTTTATTATCCAAGATTCTGCTCAAAGTGATCCTATAAAAGAAACCCAAGGGTCACCCCAGTCTAATCGTGCCTCGATATGAACCATGTGTCCATCGTGTGACACCGATAAAACCACCCAAAAATTCCAATGGATTATAAATATTTATCAAACTATAAGAATCATGTTTTTCAGTGCATCAAGATGATGTTAAGATAGGGGAGAGACGCATCTCTTTCAAAATTTCACACTAAGATGAGTTTAAATATTACTATGAAGATCATTCGAACCACTCATGGTCGACCTCTTGGAAGAATCTCATCTTCAACTTCTTATACACCACCATTTAGTAACCATGATTCCATCACCATCCAAGTATGCCCTTATTTGTTCACAATTTTACAATATAATTCCATCCAAGTCCAACAATTTATTTCTAGAGATTTCATACACAACCAACCACTCTATCATTATGTTGTCGATAAAGAACCGATAAAATTGAAAACATGTATGCTTCATAGGAATTTAAGAAAGGGAGACCACCTCAAAATGATCATCAACGGTTGAGTTCCTTATACATAGGACGACACATATTCACCAGAACTAACATATACCAATTGAACATAGGAGTATCCTCATTGTTTAAAGAAGAATCAGACCATACACACATAAGCACACAAGATAAAAACAATCTCAAACAAATGTGTGTCACTCCTTCATGTTGTTATCACTAAATCAAATCATATGGCATGAAATTTGGAAGATAAGTTATCCATTTGTCAAAACACCTTATCCTCTAAGAATTTAATGTTATGCATTGGAATGAACATGACACCTTTAACACCCCAGTCACCCTACTGCATAGATAACCCAAGAACATGCTCAATAGCCCAAGACGTAATGATTTAACCGAACTCAAACAGTTATTTACAACATTAAGCACTCAATGGTAACCTTGTACAAGAATTTATAATACCATTAGGTTTTGGAAGAAAATGGAACATCCTATATAATACCTATAGGCTCTTTGTATGATGAATTCAACTATCATATGGTCCATAAAAGTTATTTAACCCAGTGATGTTTTTATCATATGACCATTTAGATGGATGATGAAGTACCTGGTAATCCATCATATTGAAAAAGAATCTATCAAATAAACTATGAATTATTGGACCAACACCTTTTCTTTTCAAAACTACTACAACTAAGCATTATAGAGAATTCATTCCAATAATAATGTCAAGGATACCATATTCATCCATCCAAACAAGGTCGTCATTCAAAAACTAGGAGTCCTAAGATGGACCGCAACACCCAAACAACACTAAACGCCTAATAAAGTCATAGAATTCTGAATGAATTTAACACTATGAGGGTTCTAACTAACATTGAAGATACTATTATTAAAGAACAAGCATAAATCAAATAACATTATCTGACGTACTATGGTCTAGTTCTGAATTTAATAATTTGTTCATAAGACATAATAAATTCTACCAATTTCATTTTGGATTAAAATTAAACAGACTTTTCCTTTAAGAACATTACAATATATATAATGTTCATAAAAATAATTGTTTGATTACATGTATTTCCCTTGAAATAATCATTAAACCTCCCATTCACTTTATAGACCATAGTCTTTCTCCCATTTAATTAAATCTGATTCATTTCATAATATAACGGCTCATATACAATAGATTAGTTTTATGGATGGCCAACTACCAAACTATAAAATTCAAATACACATTAAATTTTGTAATTTGGCTTCGAATAATCAATATAAATTCAATTTATCCATTATGATTTATCATCCTTTAATATTTTAACAATAATTTATATACATGTATAATGCTAAAGTATGGTATGAGTATACAATCATTGTTTCCCAATTATAAGGTTCTCATATATCATAGAACGTAAAATTGGATATAATTTAGTAAAAAACATTTAATATTACCCATGAAATAAATTAAATCACAAAAAAACTAGAATTATATCATAAGTGGTAACCACTAAAAAAGATAATAAATGTTGAATCATATAAAATAATCAAGACAAGATAAATAAACAGCTAGAACATGGTAAATAATCAACAAATAATGTCACTAAAAAATCATGGAATATAAAAAGAATGAAATTTAGTCAATGGAATGACATATAAATCATGGGATATAATTTAAGTCATCAATCAATTATAAAAATACAACAACATGGCAAGGCATATTCATTAAAATTCAATTTCTATGTGCCTATTATGATGCATTAATGGCTTCATCCATTCTGTTTTTTGGATAAGGGAAAATTTCGTAGACTCATACATGAATATACAGTATAATGTACACTAATATATCATGGTGAAATCAAAATCAACTGTAATAGAAAAAAACATGAACATCAATTCCTAGCCCTACCACGTGGTCATTTCCCAATGGGTAGGGCGATCAATCCCATTCATGTCTTTTTACAAATTTCTTACACTATTTTATTCTATTATATAACAACCCATAATATTATTATAATAGAAGTTAAACCATATGATACCAGTTTGTTCCATCTCGCATTGAATCATCACTAAGATGGTGGTCAGACTTGTGGGTCACGTTGCCTCATGCATTACTCCATGTAATCCATAGGATGTTGAATTGTACTGAGGATCTCAGTTAGTGATATTGGGGAGAAATTATTACCATATCAAGGTAGAACATTGGTAAAGTAAATAAGAATAAATAGAATAATAATTATTTTAATATAAAGATTGAGTAACAAAAGAATAATATGAGACTGTATATAATGAATGGCCAATGAGAATATTCAACTGATGCATTCATTTATTAAAGACGATGAAGAAATATAAAACATAAAACATACTACAAAATTCAGTATAGAATAAGAAATAATACAAAATAATAATAATTAAGAGATCTACATGAGAATCCCAAGCTCTTGATCGGTCCTATTATTCTATCTCCTAGGTATAAGCTAAAAATCAAAAGAAATCAACCAAGGTACTACAAATATAAGGTCAACTCAAGAAACCTAGTGAAAAAGGGGACCGATAAAGAAATTTGATAGTAATACTGGTATGTTTAAACACATGGTGTCTATAAATAAATACATTATATAAAAATATAATATAATTTCGTGTCCATGTATAATAGGATAATGATAAGTTGTGCTGGTATAAATAAACAACTACCCACCCAACTTCCTACAGGTCACCTGGGGACTATAACTCCTCCAGACCATATCCAGAATAAATTTATGATAAATAAATATAAATATATATATTAATCATTATATATATTGTTTAGTTATATATTGAATCCACCTATATGAACCAAGTGCATGGAAATTCCTGATGACCATGTACTTGGAATAACAGTAATTGGATTGAGAGGGGAATGACTAAGTCATCCATGACCAATCTAATAATCCCAATAGCTCATGAAATGATGTACAATCCATATATCCCAATATTGTGAGATATTCCATGCAACAACACTCAAGATGGTGACTGATCCACCATGAAAACACACTATCATAGAATGCATCACATAATTCCATATGTCGACTGTTGGATTTGGTGGTCTAGAACCAACTACTTTGTACATTATTCATTAAATAAAAGCCTTATCACATATTGATTTTTCATCTACGTGACATGTCATGTGATATTTTTCTATGGACATCTGTTGCATTAAAGGGCCGTAGCAGATCCCTGCTATAATGAGAACTCAGAAGTTCCATAACATTGTTCATGAATGTATGTTCTATGGCTGGATGATATTATATGAGGGACACAAATAATACAGGTCATTAGGGGTGAGGACTCATAAATCGTTGAGGCACCTTCTCAGGGTGTGCACCCATGGTAATATCCAGGAGGATAATATGAGAACGAGACCCGCCAGTAGGAAATCCACATTTCATAGTGTCATTAGATGTTCCTATCTGCGGATGTGTGTATTGGTCCTTAGTCTTTATGATTATTATTAATGGGTATTATAACTCGCGCACATAGATGTATTGATGAAAACTGTGATGACACACTATTCGCAGCGAGGTAGGATATGTTGGGTGTGTCACGAGTAATACCGCATTAATAGATAATGCGAGAAAGGATTTGTCCCTTCCGTTCCATAACGGGAGTATATATCTCAGGCCATTTGATGGAATTGATATAGCCTAAATAAATCCATGTCCATGGTAAGGTATGGGAATGTTCAATTCCAGGAAGTCAAAGAAAGAATAATCAAGCACATGGGTTGATGGGACTAACTTGCAACCCGCTTGATTGGAGATATCGAGACAAAGGGATTATATTACATGGTAAGCATTCGTAGGAGGTGACACGTCATTGCGGCGTTAACCTCTTTCTCTATGGGTGCCTTGGCGTGTTGCTAGACACTAACCTTGGACTTTAGGCAGGCATAGCCTAATTTCACTGAGAAAGAAGCCTAGAGGGTCACACACTAAGTTTGTCCTTGTATCTCAGTTAAATATTAATTTAACAAGTTAAATAAATATTATTCCCGACTGTGGTTTAATAATTATTTAAGGATGTCTGATCGCATTTATTTTGACACTAGTTATTCGAGAGAATATATTGTGGATGAAATAATATATTTATTAGCGTGTAATGCAGTTAAAATTATTTAATAAATAAATAGTCATTACTCAACATCTAATAAATGTGGTGGGGAAAATGGAAAATAAAAGTACACACCGTGTATATTAAATATACACTCCGTGTAGTTTTATAGAAAACAAGTACATGTCGTGTATTAATTATTACATGCCATGTAGTTTTTCCAGTTGGGATTTTGAGGATTTAATATTGTTTTATTAAATTATATTTATTATAATCACTGTGGGCGCATCTAAAGGAATTAATATTTCGACATGGGGGTTTTCAATAAGAGTTAATGAAATAAATAAAACACATAACATGTTTATTTATTGTCACAACTCTATTATCATCAAGCCCGATTATAAATATCCTCGCAACCCCAACATTTTGAAGAGCCATTATTGTGCACAATGGATTTGGAAATACATTCAAGACAAGAGAGAATTCCCTTTCCACCAAGAGAGCCCTCGAGTTTCGAGAGCAAGATCCTCCACCAGATCAAGGTGGTCAAAGGCAGACATCGCAAGCGAAGATTCTTCTGCGCTAGAACCCAAAGATCCCTTTGTCGACGTCCGGAGATACATGACACGCGTGTGGATCACCGCTAGAGGAATCCTACACTTGGATTCTACGACGCAACGACGGATCACCGAATTGTGACTGGACACATCAACGAAGAAATAATTCCAACGAGGTAATTCTTATTCATTAATTAAATTAATTATAATCAATATATGATGATCCTCCTCAAGGGTTTCAGGACTCTTCTTTCCTTTTCGTTCTTCGTTCTATTCTGAAGAATCGGCATTTTATATCGTGACAGATCTCGTATTGAATGTTGTTTAACATTAAAATTAATGTTGGGTAAACCCACCAACGTGATTCCGCTACGCTCGGAACCTACATGTGGTATCAGAGGGGGTCATATCGTTGATTATAATTATTAATTTTTTCGTTGGTAATTTACGCATTTAATAATTTAGTTATTTCAGTTCAAGTTTAATCATTCTGGAAATCTGAATATCGAGATCTATTCCTCCTCCCTCGTTTCTCGTTCACCTCATAGAAACGAATTTTTCTTTGAATCTTGATTAAAATAAAATAGAAGAACTCATCCGGAGGAGACAAACGTTTCTGGCCGTATAACACCAAAATACACGGTGTGTATTCGGAAGTACATGCAGTGTACTCTATGTTCAATGCATTGACTAATCCGCCAAATCAGGCCGTGTATTGGATTCTTTCTATGAATTTAAGACAAAGTGTGTTGACCAGAAACTGGTGGTACACAGTTTCTAGAATACATTCTGTGTGGTCCAATTAACACGGCGTGTAGTCCCTTCGGGTTAGGGTTGGGTCGTGTACTCCGTACACGGCCTGCCCGTCTAGAAACCTTGTAACGCGAAAACTACACGGCGTGTGACCCACTGTACACACCATGTACTATGAAAATTCTGATGTACATTAACCTACCATGTCCCTGGGCATGTAATTCGGATGGACGATGAAGAAAACTACATGACGTGTAGTTAGAACTACATGCCATGTACTCAACCAAATTATACAGATTTATTAAAATTTATTATTATATTATAAATATCCTTGAGACGTGTACCATGGTGCAGGCGTAAAGCTGAGGCACAACACGTGATAGGTGTTTTATATATATGTGTTTAATTTAACATCTGAGTAATAAATGGGAATTTACCGGGTTGCCTCCAAGGTACAAGTTACGTACAAGGATAAATTTAAATGAATTTATTTGTTTAAAATTATGATTGATGAGAATCTCAAGGAAATTCAGAAAAGGGATTTAAGTTAAAAAGATTGATTAATTAAAGATAATTAATTGATTTGAGCATGATTTATCTTAAACAAGAATGATTAAAGAATTGAATGATAGTTTTATTTATGCGTAAATATCGTTGCATGTATGGATGATCACGAGCTAGACTGGGACCTTTGTATGTGAATGGTTTCTTTTAATTTATTTATTTAAATTAAATTTGTTGGCCTGTGAGACATCTCCTCATTAATATGTAGGACATGCATGTGCAAGGATTACTTTATGTAAAAACCCCTTTTTTCCCCTCACCTGCGTGTGAGATAAATGCATATGTAATGGATGGAGATCCCAAGATAGTTGAGGCGGCTCAAGTCAGGAGCCAAGGTGAAACCACTCCAAAGAGATAAAAAGGTGGATAGGTGGAATGTTGTAAACACAAACCCAAAAGGTTCAAGGTGTTTCTCTCCTAGGTCTTGGGTTATTTTATCAACCGCTAGATAAAATAACTAATAGAAAAGCTCATTTTCATACCATTTATTTTATTTCTGTCAGTTTCATGGTTTATTTATTGTGGGTGTGTTTTCACGATCACACGATTAATTAATTAAACGAGCATGCAAGATGGAACTAAAATAAAACCAGTTTATACGTAAATATTATCTTAGACATGGTTAATCACATAAGTATATCCTGCTTAATATTAACAAGCATGTAATCAAAGATAAGAAAATGAAAATTTACGTATAAGGATAAAATCCTTCAAAATAAATATTAAGTCGGCATATCCTTCCATAATCTTGGTTAGAATCGAACCATAGTTCAAAGTGCTTGACCAACCCTACTTGCGATGTTTTCAATTATTGGGGAATTCTAATTCAAGGTTTTGGGTTGACTTGACTTGGTTCGCATCAAGGGATGACTGCCACAACAAGACTTGGTGTGACTAAGAGGCAAAGGTTTAGGAAATCCTAAAACGATTTCAAGATTGGGGAGTCCACTCAGTGGATCAAGGAGCTGCGAGTTAATGCAGTTGGAATTTGGAATGCCTACCTAAAACCCTTAAAGTTTCTTGACCAACCCTAGTTGGGGTAATGAGAAGGGAAATACAGATCCTTTCCACTAGAATATTCATGCAACATAATATTTGGAAGTCAATGGTGAGGGCTATTGGATTTCAATAAAATAACGGGAGACTAATAATTATTAATTTATTTATTTGTCTCAATTTTTGTAATAAAGTAATAATCATTTACTCATCTTAATTTGTAGAAACAGCAAGAAAATGAATTCAAACATATCATTGTGCACCATACTCGAAAAAGAAGACCTTCTCACTGGAACCAATTTCCATGAGTGGCAGAGGCGTTTACACGTCGTCCTTCGCCACGAAAGGAAATTATATGTGCTGGAAGAGCCTACTCCAGTGGTGCCTGGGAAAGAGTCTTATGATGAGGAATTATCTCTATAAATGAAGCACATGGATGATTCCACAGATGTCTAGTGTTTCATGCTATCGGCCATGTCTAATGAGCTCTTGAAGAAACATGAAAACATGGACGTGTATAGCATGATGTCTCACTTAAAAGAACTCTACCAAGAGAAGGTGAGACATGAGAGGTTTGAGATCTCCAATGATTTTTTTACCACGAAGCTTGGAGAGTCTGCTTTGCTTGGCCTCATGTAGTCAAGCTTATTGGCTACATTGAACACCTGGACATCTTTAGGGATTAAATTCCCGGATGAGTTGCGTACAAATCTCATCCTATCATCACTGCCCAAGACCTTATATAGATTCATTCTCAACTATAACATGATCGGCAATGAGAAGAGTCTATCGGAGCTTCTGACCTTGATTCGCCAGGTAGATAAGGACATGGGATGTTACAAACCCACGACCCTTATGGTGAACAAGAAAAGGAAGGACAAGGCAAAGGGGACAAAGACTTATAAATGGTCTGAAGCCCTCGAGCACTGTCCCTCTAAGAAGGGGATGATCCAGAGGCAGGGAAAGGAATGGGAGGCAGTGTGTTTTTCATGTGGCAAGAAGGGCCACTGGAAGAGGAACGACACCCAGAAGCGTGGGGACACTAAAGGTGCATTTGTTATCGTGTGCAATCTTTCTATTTCTACACATTGGGTATTAGATACAGCCTGTGGGGCTCACATCTTTATTCAAATGCATGAACCAATTAGATTTAGAAAGATAACTAGAGGATAGGTGGATCTTCGAGCTGCCAAATGGTGCAAGGCTGGCTGTGTCGGCTATTGGCGACTACCACCTCACATTGCGACTGAGATGATTTTGGTTTTACATAACTATTATTATGTGCCTACTGTTTCCAAGAACATAATTTCTGTATCTTGTTTGGATATGGATGGATTTGTTTTCAAATTTGGAAATAAGGGTAGTCTCTTTTATAAGAACAACATATGTTATGGTATGGAACATTTAAATAATTGTTTATATGTATTGAATTACGAAAACCAAGTGTTGGAAATCGATAAAGAAACAAACTCACATGACTCATACATCACCTAGTTATGGAATCATCGCCTTGGTCATATGAACAAGAAGCGTTTGACAAAGCTCTGCCAATATGGTTATTTAGAATCTACTAATATAAAACCACTTGATAGATGTC
Organism: Viscum album; assembly: GCA_963277665.1. Taxonomy (NCBI): domain Eukaryota; kingdom Viridiplantae; phylum Streptophyta; class Magnoliopsida; order Santalales; family Viscaceae; genus Viscum; species Viscum album. Next base: position 1,801,710,574 of record OY728157.1, read on the forward strand.
ACGCTTGTTTACAAGAAAAAATGACCAAGCCGCCTTTTGGTGGACAAGGTGAAAGGGCCACATAGCTTCTAGGATTGGTACACACAGATGTTTGTGGACCATTTCTAGTAGAAGCTAGAGGTGGATATTCTTACTTCATTACTTTTACTGATGATTTGAATAGATATGGAAATGTCTACTTAATGAGGTATAAGTCATAGTCCTTAGAGAAATTTAAGGAATTCAATAATGAAGTACAGAATCCGCTTGGTAAGAAGATAAAGAAGCTTCGATCGGATCGAGGTGGAGAATATCTAAACCAATAGTTCATCAATCTTCTACGGGAGTCTGGGATTCTATCTCATCTCACTCCTCCTTATACACCATAGTGTAATGGTGTTAGTGAAAGGAGGAACTGCACCTTGTTGGACATGGTGAGGTCGATGATGAGTCATGCAGATCTTCCATTATCCTTTTGGGGATATGCATTACAAACTGCAGCATAAATATTAAACCAAGTACCAACTAAGGCCGCAAATGGAATTCCATCCGAGTTATGGAATGGAAGGAAACCCACTTTGTCGCACACATGTGTATGGGGATGCGAGGAGTTTGTTAAGGGATTCTCAAGCAACAAACTAGCACCCCGGGGCATGAAGTGTATCTTTATAGGATATCCCAAGGAAACAAAAGGATATTACCTATATAACCCTCAAGACAAGAAAGTGAATGTCGCCAGAAAACCCATCTTTCTTGAGAGGGAGCACATCCTCAAAAGGATAGTGGGAGCAAGATTGACTTCGATAAAGTTGATGCTCATGATACAGAGGAGTTGGTACAGGAACAAGTTCCATAGGTCCCTGTGGAAGAGGTTCCAGAAACACAAGTACTTTGTAAGAGCTCAAGAGAGGTAAGGAAACCAGAGAGATTTAGTTTCCTAGTCACCGAGGATGGCGATTCAATATTGTTGGACAGTGATGAAACTCTCTCCTACAAGGAAGCAGTAGAAAGATCAGAAGATGAAAGATGGCTAGAAGATATGAATTCTGAGATGGATTCCAGGTATCAGAACCAAGTTTGGGTTTTGGTCGATGATCCAATTGATGTAAAGCCTGTTGGATGCAAATGGGTATTCAAAAAAAAAGCTGGACATGGAAGGTCATGTTAACACCAATAAAGCAAGGCTAGTGGATAAAGGATTAAGATAGCGTTAAGGAATTGACTATGATGAATCCTTATTGCTAGTTTCCATGTTTAAATCCATAAGAATCATACTTGCCATAGTAACTTACCATGACTACGAGATTTGGTAGATGGATGTCAAAACATAATTCCTTAAAGGGAACCTTCAGGATGATGTCTACATGACACAACCAGAAGGGTTTGTGACACCAGGTGAATCCAAACAGGTTTGCAAGTTACATAAATCCATTTATGGATTGAAGAAAGCATCCAGGTCATGGAACATTCGATTTGATGAATCCATAAAATATTTGGTTTCATTAAGAAAAAATGTGAGCCATGTGTTTATAAGTGGTTTAATGGGAATGTGGTCGTCATCCTAGTGGTATATGTTGATGAAATATTGCTTATTGGAAACGAAGTACCAGCCATACAATCAGTTAATGATTGAGTGAACAACTATTTATCCATGAAGGACTTAGGAGAAGCAGCCTATATTCTAGGGATCAAGATCATTCGTGACAGATCCAAGAGGCTGCATGGACTATGTCAGGGTACATACATTGACCAGATACTAAAGAGATTTAGTATGAAAAAATCCATGAGGGGATTAGTTCTAGTGTCATATGCCTTACATCTTTCTAAGAAAATGTGTCCCCAAACACAACATGAGAAAGATAGGATGAGAAATATCCCAAACGCTTCGGCTATAGGATCCATCATGTATTCCATGTTATGTACCAGGTTTGATGTTGCCTATACACTGATCATGGTAGCCAGATATCAAGAAGATCCAGGAGAAAAGCATTGGACTGCTGTTAAGACTATCCTTAAGTATTTGAGAAGAACTAAGGATATGTTCCTGGAGTATGGAGGAGACGAGGAGCTTGTCATCATAGGGTATGCGGATGCTGGTTTCCAAACAGATCAGAATGATCTGAAGTTACAATATGGATATGATTTCTGTCTCAATGGAGGAGCTGTGAGATGGAAGAGTTCAAAGTATCCAGTTGTCGCCGATTCTACATCAGAGTCCGAGTATATAGCTACTTCTGATGCAGCCAAGGAAGACGTATGGATTCAGAACATTGTCCAGAAGCATGATGTGGTTCCTAGAAGTAAATATACCATTACATTGTATTGTGATAATAATACAGCTGTGGATCTTGCAAAAGAACCAAGGTCACATCAACGGATAATGCACATACTCCGAAAGTATCACCTCTTGAGGGATTTCTATCAAAGGGGTGAAGTTGCAGTGAGCAGAGAGTCCACGGAAGAGAATGTGGTGGACCCCATGACTAAATGCATATCTCAGCAGAAGCATGAATATCATGTGAGAGCTAGCGGGTTAAAGTAATTTAGCATTTGGCTCAAGTCCAAGTGGGAGTCTGTTGGAGTTGGTGGTCTAGAACTAACTACTTTGTACTTTGTTCATTAAATAAAAGCCTTATCACATCTTGATTATTCTTCTGCGTGACATGTCATGTGATAATGTTCTAAGGAAAGATGTTGCATTAAAGGGTCGTAGCGGATCCCTACTATGATGAGAACACAGAAATTCCATAACACTGTTCTTGAATGTATGTTCTATGGCAGGATGATATTATTTGAGGGACACAAATAATACAGGTCATTAGGCGTGAGAACCCATAAATCATTGAGGCAACTTCTCATGGTGTGCGGCCTTGGTAATATCTAAGAGGATATTATGAGAACGAGACCCGCCAGTAGGAAATCCACATTTCATAGTGTGATTGGATGTTCCTATATGCGGATGTGTGTATTGGTCCTCAGACTTTAAGATTATTATTAATGGGTATTAAAACTCATGCACTTAAATTTATTGATAAAAACTGTGACGACACACTGTTCGCAGTGAGGAAGGATACGTTGGGTGTGTCACGAGTAATACCGCATTAATAGATAATGTGAGAAAGGATTTGTCCCTTCTGTTCCATAACAGAAGTAGATATCGCAGGCCCTTTGATGGAATTGATATAGCCTAAATAAATCCATGGCCATGGTAAGGTATGGGCAAGTTCAATTCTGAGAATTCAAAGAAAGAATAATCAAGCACACGGGTTGATGGCACTAGCATGAAACACGCTTGATTGAAGATATCGAGGCAAAGAGATTATATTACACAGTAAGCGTTCGTAGGAGGTGACACGTCATTGCGACGTTAACTTCTTTCTCTATGGGTGCCTTGTCATGTTTCTAGATGCTATCCTTGGACTTTAGCAGGCTCAACCTAATTCCACTGATAAAGAGGCCTAGAGGGTCACACACAAAGTGTGTCCATGTATGTCAGTTAAATATTAATTTAACAAGTTAAATAAATATTATTCCCGACTGTGGTTTAATAATTATTTTAGGATGTCTCATCGCATTTATTTTGACACTAGTTATTCGAGAGAATATATTGTGGATGAAATAATATATTTATTATCAAGTAATTCAGTTACATTTATTTATGAAATAAATAGTCATTACTCAAGGTCTAATAAATGTGGTGGAGAAAAATGGAAAATAAAAGTACACACCGTGTATATTAAATATACACGCCGTGTGGTTTTATGGAAAACAGGTACACATCGTGTATTAATTATTACACGCCGTGTAGTTTTTTCACTTGGGATTTTGAGGATTTAATATTTTTTTATTAAATGATATTTATTATTATCAGTGTGGGCGCATCTCAAGGAATTAATAATTCGACATGGAGGTTTTCAATAAGAGTTAATGAAATAAATAAAACGCGTAATGTGTTTATTTATTTTCATAAATATATTAACCTCAAACCCGATTATAAATATCTTTGCAAGCCCAACATTTTGAAGATCTATTGTTGTGCACAAAAGATTTGGAAATACTCTCAAGCCAAGAGAGAATTCCCTTTCCAGCAAGAACACCCTCATGTTACGAGAGCGAGATCCTCTACCAGATCAAGGCGGTTGAAGGCGAACATCGCAAGCGAAGGTTCTTCGGTGCTAGAACCCAGTGATCCCTTCGGTGACGTCCAGAGATACATGAAACACGTGTGGATCACCGCTAGAGGAATCCTACAGTTGGATTTAACGACGCAACGACGGATCACCAAATCATGACCGGACACATCAATGAAGAAAGAATTCCAACGAGGTAATTGTTATGCATTAATTAAATTAATTATAATCAACATATGATGTTCCTCATCAAGGGTTCCAGGACTCTTATTTTCTTTTCGTTCTTCATTCTATTCCGAAGATTCTGCCTTTTATATCGTGACGGATCTCGGATTGAACAGTGTTTAACGTTAAAATTAAAGTTGGGAAAACCCAACAACAGATGGATTTATTCAAACCCATGGTGTCTATGAATAAATAAATTATATAAAAATATAATATAATGTCGTATCCATGTATAATAGGATAATGATAAGTTGTTCTGGTATAAATAAACAACTACCCACCCAACTTCCTACAGGTCACTTGGTGACTATAACTACTCCAGATCATATCCAAAATAAATTTATGATAAATAAATATAAATATATATATTAATCATTATATATATTTTTTAGTTATATATTGAATCCACATATATGAACCAAGTTCATGGAAATTCTTGATGACCATGTACATGGAATAACAATAATTGGATTGAGAAGGGAATGACTAAGTCATCCACGGCCAATCTAGTAATCCCAACAGCTCATGAAATGATGTACAATCCATATATCCCAATATTGTGAGATATTCCATGCTACAACACTCAATATGGTGACTGAGCCGCCATGAAAACACACTATCATTTAATGCATCACATAATTCCATATGTCAATATAGTATCCCCCATGTGAGACGTCATGGTCAACACTCGATAAAAGGGTACCTGATTTTTGGTGATCAATTGATCCCTTAACATCATTCCCCAGCCTATGTATAATTCAAAATCATATTTATCATACAAGATTATTTCATAATAACTCTCGTTCATATCATTTATTAAGACCATATAAATTCATTGTCATATTTTTTATACAATCCATATAAAAATACCTATCCGGATTTTCATTTATATAACTCATTATAATCAAGGTAATTCTATTTATAATGATTAAGATAATAATTTACAAAGTACAGTAAATATATTTTTCTTTACCACCCATATAAACCATTACAAGGGAGTCATTTCATTTAAACCATTTTAGATTATTCATGGAAATTAAATAATCACTCATATGATATCAAATTTTAGTACCTAAAATTTTGTTACAAATCCTAAAAATTCCATCATATAGAATCCCTATGGATATATTAGTACCATGGATACTTGGGAAATTACCATGGTGGGTTATCCAATTTACTAATAATGTCAAGCACTTAGGATGTTCTATGGTTCTATTTAACATTTAAATAATGATGGAATTACATTTTAGAATAATAAGAGATGACATGTACTAAAAATAAGTCATAAATAAAATTGAAATCAAGAAATTAGATAAACCAAAACATTAAGTCAACAAGTATTTATATCACTAAAATATACTACCTTGTTAAAAAGAAAACACACCTCCATAGAGGGGTTTTATTTAAAAACATGAAATTTTTCATAAGAATATTATTTACCACAATTATAGAAATAAAAATCATGATCTATAATTTAATTTTCATAAATTAAACATCTTAGAAAAACTAACCAACATGTAAATAAAATTTTTAATGTTTCAAATTACATTTAAGGGCAACACAATAATTTAAAGAGTTACAAAAAAAGAAAAAATAATTATTAATCAATGATTATCAATTAAAAGGTGTTATAGGCATTTATAACATTTAATTATAATGGTAAATATTTATCGACACGCCCCTGGGGTGTTTAGGGTTGAGGTTACTATTAAATATTGACATAAAAATGCTTAATGGGTATAACATAAGGTTAGTAGATTAATATAACATGAATAAAACAACTATAAATAATCGAGTGGAAAAGGATACCATGAGGTTAATGAGTGATATTTATAACTCTTAAAAAATTGTAGTAAAAATCTGAGACCACCTACCTTATTCTTATGATTCACCACTCATCACATATCAAGATATAATTTCATGAGTTTTGGATGAAATCTACTAAACAAGATTTTCCCTAAAATGTGAAAATGGTCTCACACAAAAAATAGTAAAATTGAGAGGAGATTAATAGAATAATGATACCCAAGGACCTGAAATATTAATGATGTGGATCCATAGAGACATATGACACTTGGTTCGGACAACCAGTGCATGAGTTACACCAAAGCCTGTATTGGAGAGGAGGTGGATTCATCGTTGGAAGGGAGGATCTGCACAACACTATATGAAGAAAAAATTAGGGAATAAGTTTTATGTATCATTAAGAGAAAAAAAATGTAATTTCACCCTAAACACCTTATCTCACATTTTGGCCTCACTGCATGGCCAAACTGTGCACTAACCGTGCGACACCACTAACTTAAGAAACCTACTCACACGGTTTTTGTTTCATGGTTACCCAAACTGTTCACCAACCGTGTGATGAATATTTATTATAAAAATTCAAATTTGGATCTGACCATGTGGGATATGTGCATGGTTTTGGTAAAGTATATGCAGCTTGTGCGGGGGATCATTTTCTCTACCTCAACAGCTGAATGGTTTTCTTTTGGGGCCACTGGGTTTCAGAAAAAAACACTCACTTTCTTTTTTCCATTTCTCAAGGAATTTTTTGAGACCTCAAAATCTATTCATACTCAAATTATGGTAGATTATTCTATCTAGAGTTAGTTTTCAAACTAAAATAAAAATTCATATATATCAGATAAAACTGCTGGGGATGATTCAAAATATATCATAAAAACATTATGTTTCTGATTCTAGTTGTGATGTTTAAAAATATCCAATCAAATGGAACATATGCCATAATAATAATTGTATTTTTCAAGATGACCATGAAGGAACACCTACGAAGTGGTAAATTGGTTGTGAAAAAATTATATTACCAATAAAATATTCTTTTTTAACTTAACCCCTTAAGAATTTCAACCCTTGTTGATGGTTAAAGAATGTGTGTGTTGAGGCTAAGATGTTTTGAATTTTTTTAAACAAATATAATGATTGATATTTGTCTTATTTTATTTTTATATAAAACACTTCAAAAAATTTATTCTCTTTGATAATTATTACAGACACAATGTCTTGGAAATTGAAATATGAGGCTAGAGGATGGAGGTGATATGGCATAGCCTAGAATACTAAGGTAGATATATGGTACCAAGTATAAAAAGGTGATCATACTAATTCTATTGGATAGAGCTTGTTCAAAATAGGGGAGAGCATAAACATGAGTCTTTCTAGAAATATATTATAATAAAAATTAAGTTTGTATAAAATTATTTTATATAGCGATTTGGGAAATCATTTTTTAGATAATTTGATGTAGGAATGTCTGTGATTCCACAAGATAAAGTCCATATGAAGATGAATATTTTTGAAGGAATTGGAAAATGAATTTCTGAATGATGTAACAGGATAACATTTTATGAGTTAACCCATTAGGTGTAGCCTCCCATGGATAATCATTGAATAGTAGTTTTGGAGGAATTTCCTTACACAAAAGTTTTCATGTGAGTAAATTGGATAGAAGTTTCTAAACAAAGTCATTAGATAGAGGTTTTCTCAATGAAGTTCATCAATGAAAATATTATGATCTATGTTTAATCAGATATGAGGTACCCAGATAGCAATAGGTAGAGGAAACATAAAAAGTATTAGTGGAGTGATAAATAAGAACATTACCATGTGGATAGAAAATGGATAAAGCATAAACATATCATGTTATACCAGATAGAGAATTAGAAAGCAAACAATTTCCTAAAATGGTGTAATATGTGAAGTGTTTTTAGTAATTATAATTTTTTTTAAAAATCATACATTATAATAACAGTAACCTACACATTCAATATCTCAATAATCATAAGAATGGATCAGAAGTATAGCTGATATTTTAGAATGTTTTTAAGATCTTTGACATCAACATTTATGGAATATTCCTATAATTAATTTTGACTAAAAATTATATAGTCATTTGGATGAAGAAGACAAAAAAATACTGAAGTAGGAATTTAAATTTGGAAATAGGAAAATTAAATTTTATGTTTGAAATCCCCCCATATCTATTTGTGAAATGATTCTAATATAAAGAGAAGTATGAGCACTATAAAGTGTTATTTTATTTTTTGTAGTTGTATGTGAACTGAGACATTGACAAAAGTTCTTGAGATATCTTTTCATCAATGTATAAGGTGAAGAAGAGACAAAAAGAGTAATATCAAATAAATGGTGTTAGATTGAGTGGTATAAGACTGCAAATAATAGATATATAGGTATTAGATAGACATGGTGTTTAATAGAGGTAACTGAATAGAAAATTACCGAACACATATGTTATCTAATAGGAAGTTTCATACTAATATGTCCACAAATAAATTCATGATTTTGACCAAAAAATAAATCATAGAGGAATTACAATATCTTACCTAAATGTCTGTGTGAATTACTCATGTATCGTATAGAAGATGAGTTGAAACTAGTTGGTGGTGGTTAAATTTTAAAAAAAACTTTTCTATAATATTATAAGTGATAGAAGTACATTACTATCAATGAACACTCGTGTAATTTATGTTATGGAAAATCACTATTTCATGGAAAATGATTTTTTTCCTATTGGTTAAGTGGTCTTGGATAATTTACAAACCATTCCAAGGACTATCATGTATTATTTATTAGTTAACTATGTAAATGTTTCTCTTTATGATTCATTACATTGTGTTTTTTGTGGATTTAATTATCTTTTTCGAAAGGTAAAGGTTGAATTATTTTTTCTATAATAATTTATTGTGGGTAGGTCTGGTAGATTCCATAAGATTCATATTTATGGGTGTATTCTTTATAGGAGAAATACATTTAAGTATGATGAAAATGAATCATATTTGAGTTACTAAGAGTACATCATAAGATAAATATTCAGGTTCCATTAAAGATAAAACTCAATTAATGTGGATGATGACACAGTAAGAATATTTTCTGGATAGTGTGAACATAACTCTTCTCTTCGGGTGTTATAGTTAATGTGTTATATATATCACAAAGAATTAAGTGAAACATTAAATATCTAATATCATTGATATTATATATAACTTTATCAAAGAAGATATGGAAATAAATAAACTAATTATGTAAATTGTACCTATAATAAAGCTACTAGTTCATATCTTCACTGAATAGTTATCAAATGACACATTTCAGAAGTAGAGTATGATTATGGGAATTTAACCTCACTCTCATAAAGGATAGTGTATGTAAACATTATCCCCTCTCCCATCTTCTGTTTGTATATTTTTTTCAAAGTGGGAGAAATATAGAAATTTCCATTGATATTTTATTTACCAATGTATAGAGAGTATGTATTTAAGTTGAGTTTTTATGAGTTGTATTTTATCATTTCAGTCTATATGAACTATTTCAATATTTTGTTAAAGTTTATTCATGAAAATTTTGAATCCTTTTTTGGTTAATGGGGATAAAGTTTTTATTTTTTAATGAATGTTAGAAATAATTGTTATTCACTGATTTATAGAAATTGTGACTTTTATGAAGTATTCTTATTCCATACATGAAGATATCTCATTTAGAAATATAATTTTTGGATAGTGACATATTTATTGGATTTCATGGATTTAAAGATTTATGTTTATTAGATGAAAGAAAATTCAATGGGGGATATTGTTGATTCCAATAGGTGTCGAATCGTTTATAAACCATAAATTGATTGATTTTTTTTCATGATTTTCTATCAGTACATAAATCAAAAATAAATGAGGATCCTTAATTATATGATTTCTTGATGTAATGTTCTAGATTGTTAAATATGAGGCTAGAGGAAAGAGTTAATTGATTATATCCCTCAGACTTAGGTGATCATCAAAAATCTAGTGTATAAATGAGATCACATGGAGGTTAATAGACTATGTTTTTTCAACAAAAGGATGTGTAGAAACATGATTCATTGGATAGAGATTTAATATGATAGTTAATAGTTTTTGGAATTTTCAAATAGGGAATGAATGGTGGACATTTATCAGTTTATAAGTCAGAGGAATGTTTGTGAGTCCACTAGAAATACTCCACTAGACAAGGAATGTTCATAAAAGGAATAGATAGAAGATTGTATGTGATGTCATCATATATAAGCTCCTATGTGAACTCATTAGATAGATATTTAAGATGAAGTAAATAATAAATATGTATTATAGAAAATTAATCAAGTATAAATTTATGAAAAATGTTATTGGATAAGGGTTTTCTGAATGAAGTTCATCAGAAAAAGGTTTCTAAATAAAGTTTCATCAGACCTAGGTCCCTTGATATCACTAGATAGAGGAAACCTATAATGCTTAGTGGGTGGAAAACTAATAATACTAGACAATAGAGAGGAACCATAGAATGAAGACACATAGTATGTTATATATTATAGATAATTATCAGAAAGAGGATTTCATATGTATATGTACCATGTGAAGTATTGAGAACCATTACATTGATTTTTTATTTTTATACATTGTTATGAATCATAGAATAAAATTCAATAACTCATAAATATGGAATGAAATATAAATATTCTAGCTATGATTTTGGCATGTTATTAGGATCACGTATATAAAGATTTATGAAAAGTTACTATGATTATTTTTTAGTCAATTTTATTTGAATATTCGAAGGTGGTAAATTTAAGATAGGCATGAGATAGGGAATTCAAATTTTTTTTTTGGAAATTAAAATTAATAGAAAACAAGTATCCCGTATTTTTTAGATAAATGATTCCAATATACATTGGAGAAGAAGCACAGTGAAGTTTTTATTTATACTATGTTAATTTTTGAATATGCTTTGTGATGAATGGGGATCTTGTGATTTATTTTGTCTAAATAATTGGAAGAAAAGGTATCGGACAAAGTGACCCAAGTCATAGGGTATTCGATATAGAAATACTAGGTAGGGGTTATGGAATAAAGAGGTATTGGAAAGATAGAGTATGTAACAGATCATACTAGATGAGTATAAACTAAACAAAGTAGTCATTATATAGAAATGTTTGGATAAAGTACTTTATACAGATGTTCATACTCACTATTGTGTAAGAAATCTTTGATGAATAAGATGAATTTTCAAGATGGAATGTGTGAAGAACTCACGGAGCACATTGATAATGTGTTAAATCATATTGGTGAAGGATTTTTCTATTAAAATATATGATATTAGCTATGATGTAATAATATACACTATAAAAGGACAATAGTGTTATAATGGTGATTGATATACTCTGCCTTCTTTTAAACCACAATGGATTGTTATGCTGTGAATGTGTGGTCTTGGATTATTTTCAAACCATTAAAAATTCTATACACAATTATTAAAATGTGATCCCTAAAAATTAATGCATTCATATAGGTGTTGTTTGTGTTGTTTTTCAAGAAATTCAATTATCTATAAATATAGGTGATGTTTTTTGAGAAGAATATCTTAAAAAGAACGACCATGGATACATTCCCCTGAGCGGTGACACAAATCCTGGTCGATCAATTTATTATGGTTCTTTTCATTTTTTTGCATTAGGGGTCAAATATATGTAATGAAATTATTTAAAAAAATATTAAAATTCATTATTTTGTTCAGCTTCATCCCTGAAGTGAAAAAACTACCCCTACAATGTTAACTCATATTGAGCCACATTTTCTCTACCAAAATAGAACCACCAATTACAATAGGTCTCTAAGGATTTTATTAATTATTATTTCATAATATTACATAAGTAAGGTCACTACATTGAAAAATTAACATGACTCTAGTATATAATAAATTTGAAGGGGTATTTTTAGTGCATTTAAAATTATTCATCTCATAATAGTCATATTCTTCCTTTATCCTTATAAAGTAGATCAAAAAATTTATCCAAGGATTTCACTACATCCAAAATAAATTATTTGTTTCATAAACTAATACAATATTTGATTACCTGGTTGTACATAGACTGATGTCTTGAAACTATACATATTACATTGACCATGGCTTTTAATTATTCACAGAAACTATTGCTAGAATCAAAAATAATATCATTTCTTATTCTTCCAAACCCAGGAGGTTTAATTACCTCAGAGATATCACATATTCTTATTTTAAAAGAGTTATAATGTCTCTTTGTTTATCTTCTTATTCAATACCAGGTATTGAAGATTATTGTATTTAACTACATCTTCTGATTTCTTCTTAGTTACTCACAATTTACACACACCAATAAATAGTGGTTGCTTCATTCTTTTTCCATTTCCTACTCTATAATCTTCTCATCAAATGTCAGACAAGTGATGATTCGTTAAATGGATCCTTAAATTTCAAATATCCATCATTACAATATCATGTTATATTTTTAATTCCTACCAAAAGTCATGATTACTAAATACTAATTTTTTTCCCTCTCTATTTCATGGATTCTTATTTCTATTTAAGGGATACTCATTGAATACCCTTTAAAAAAGATTCTCGATTTTGATGCTCGATCATAATGATTGTCAAAAAATATCAAAATTAGGCTCAATTGTTTCTTCCTAAGATATTTCAAAATTGGAACCAACACATTATAAATCTCCATGCATGTAAAAAATTATTCACTAAGCATATCTATGGTGTGGAAACTTCTTCCTATGGCTTATGAAATTCCAATAAAATAGAAATGTATTTAATTTCATATCAATATATAGAATCATCCCTTCATCCCTTCCAATATATATATTTTTAATCACAAGTGTTTTATAATATTTAATCCATATAAAAATCATCACTAGAAAATACTATTTATTTTATTTCCATATTTAAGAAATCTAGAAGAATTATCACATTCCGGGCTTTAAAAATTGTCATCATTCAATCTAAGTTCCACTTCAACACTCAAATAACCTTGAATCATGATTTTCTAAACCAAATTGTATAACATGATTTATGATGTATTTTTTTTGTACTTCATAAATGACAAGTTAGGTTTTCAAGAATGAGATTTTTTTGGAGTCTTCATCTATATTAATCTTGAAAACATGAAAACATCTTATTATTTATCAACGAATAAATGAAATGGAACTTCTACATCAATTATCATAAAAAATGATCATATAACCACTTGTGTAATATTAATGATATTCTATAATCAAAAACACACCCTAAATATCTTCATATTATTCTTTCCTTAGAATTAATAAATTTTTGGAAGTCACTTTTTCTTATTGATTTGATATTCCCTTTCTATAGATGAAGATAAACTTGATTATTTATTCTCATTATTGAATTCTATACCCATTTAAGTATTTTTTGTGTTTACATTATGATCGAAGAGCTCTTCCATCATCCAATGTTATCATTTTTTCACTAATTAAATATGAAAACTATATTTATCCTCATTTAACAAACACAATTATCTGCTATTTTTTTAATTTATACACGGATTCCATTAAAGTTTAACATTATATAAGGATATATATTAATAACTTAAGTTTAGTTGTAGAAGACATAATTTTATCCTAAATGGACCAAAGGCCTTATTATTTATGTATTTATTGATATTCCATATTTCAGGAGTTGAGGGGGAACCCTTACATGGATTGTAGGGTTAGTGGATTGCATGACCAAAAGGTCTTAGAGGGATTCATCCAGGACATAGATACATGGGAATACCCATTCCTAGTGTCTTGAGGATGAAGTTAGATTCCCACTGTTATATTTCCTGTTCAGTTAGAAATTCCAATGAAAGGGTGCACATGCGTAGTCCCAATGTCAATTTCCACACCCTCACATTCTTCCAAATATAGATAGCTTTATTCTAGTGAAACTGCCTACTATGTGACATGATCTAGATCTAGATCCTTTGGTCAGTATGGTAGAACTTAAACATCATTATCCGAATGAGGTGGGCCAAAATCCTTAACTGGTTGGAATACCATGGGTGGCACAATGTTCTTTAAACACATCATGCCCAAACCAGTGGCCTGATAGAGAATAGATTCGGTTGCTACAATATCGAATTGAAACTTCTAGGGTACCAACTACATTCCTATTATAAAAACCTGAAAATATTCCTCTACCCATATTTGAACCTGGGTCTCATAGATGCACTTGAAGATTCCTCACCAAAAGAGCAAGCTTCATGTACAAAAGATAGAAGCTTATATATATAAGACATACACTCAATTACTCTTCAAAAACATACCCCATAACAAAGATAGACATTTATTGAAGTGATATGATTATCTAAAATACTGTCCAAGAATATTATGATTAACACATACTATGGGTATGATTTCAAATAATCGTTCCTTTTTCAATTTTTAGTAGCCTCTAAATCCATATGATGTGTAGAAGGGTCACACCATAATATTTTATTGTTGTTGGAGGCTTACATTCTACACCTAAATACTTACATTCACTATGAAGTTATCTGATCTAGTATGATATGAATTATTTTCCAAACATATCCATTTTTCTATGAAAACCAAATTTCAAAATTTATACAAATGGATTCATATATACTTCATATTTCTCCACGAGGCTTCAACCTCATCGAATCATCTAAAAACAAACTCAGATTAATATTATTGTTCTTAAAATATTTCTAAAATACTTCAAGAATAGTTCCAATATATTACAACATAATAAATACACATATTATTGTATTTGAGTGAACATATCTCTGATCTCAAGTGAAACTTTTCTAAAATCAGTATTCAGATATCATTAATCACATGTACCATAATCCAAGTGTTTTATAGCCCAAATTGTTGCAACCAACATACTAGGTAGCTCAATGATGGGCTATTCTTCTTTTATCATCACTTCTACACACTGTGAATATGATTTACATATGGCGTCGACATCTATAATGATTTTTCAATAGAACTCTACTACATAATCATGAATATTGAGTAGTACCCTTTATTGCTGCAAAACATCACAGATAAGGTTGGTGGTTTTATTAGTGGTAGATTAAAGAATTGATAAATGCTAACTTTAACAGCATCAACGTTTATTTTTAGCCCAGATAAAGGTTACATATATTAGTTTTTTGATCCTATACTAATAAGGCTGACATTTATCAATGTGTATTTTAGATCTAATAAAAGGTATTCATCTTATAAACATTCACATGTTATAAAAATATAAAATGAAATATAGAAAAATATTTATATTGATATATATAACTATAAATTAGTATTTATAGATAATATTTCATATATTTTGTTGAAAATTGTTTATAAGTTAACAAAAAATTTATCATAATTAGAAATATTTGTATATTATTATAAGTGAAAATTTAATATCATTTTTTATAACAATTTAATGTTATTAAAAATTTAATATAAATCGAACATGTATATATATACATAAATTTCAAATGTACATATATGAAATTAATTTATTTTTATATTTAAATGTAGAAACAAAAATAATAAAATATTAATATTATCATTTTATATAATTTTTTATTAAAATTAAATATAAATTATTTCTAATTGAAAAATTTATTTAATTTTCAATTTTTATTTAATATATTCTATTTATTAGTTTTTAATATGTATATATTATAATTTATTAAATATTTATGATTTTTTCCAAAAATAAATTATTTATTTTGTTTTAATTTATAATTTTTTAATATTTATTAATAGATATTTATTGATTAATATTTAGTGTTTTTAATATGGTATTAATTTACCAAATTAATATAATGATTCATTTACATTCTCAAATATATTATTTTATTTTTTTTAAAATTTTATATGATTAATAACTCTTAATTTTTTTTTAAATATTTTTTCAATTTATTCATTTTTTTAATTAAATTTCACTCATTTTTAATATTCATTCAATTAAAATTATTTTCTCATTTATAATGTAAATTATTATTTACTATTTTTGTAATGAATTACTTTCGAATATTTATTCATTTAAAAAAAATTTCCCATGTAACGCTCCACACTGTGTGTACCCCTCTTGCTCTGGTAATGTGAGAAGAGAGATAATGACCCCCAAGTCCTACATGTAGTCAGCCATGGGATGAAGACTAGCACCGAGGGTATGGTGAGCACTAAGATGAGAGGTATTACCCTCTAAGAGATCAAATGTAGTAGAGAGAGATAAGATAAAAACCAACCGACTCTTACTCAGACAATGATATATTATTAAATGTAAATGAACATATATAATTTCATTAAAAACTAATTCAACTGAATGGGAAGACCAAATGTACAAAAATAATATAAAATTCCAACAACCAAAAATCCCAAATAGCTCTAGAAAGACCTACAAGATAATTGTAACCAGTATAATCTCCAAACATCATTAAGTGACCTAAAAATAGATTATTTTTTGTGGGGTGAGTATAATATTATTCCCAATAATATCGTTCCCGAATCCTCTCATACAAAACAAATGAATTCATAGTAAAGCACAATGAACAAAAAGTGAAACTATCTCATAACCTAAACATATATACTACGTTCCCAGCCACACTATGGACACTCTCACCAAGTATTTCAAACAGTTTTATATAATATAATAATTAATATCAATGGTACCCTACTACCACATCACCACTAGTTTTTTGATTTTTCCTAACATTGAATGTCTTAATAATATCTCTAGAAAATGCATTCCCACAGACAGATGGGCGAAGAACCACAACATGCTTCTCGTACAACTCACCACCACCACAACACAACTGAAAGTAACTAGTTTGTTTTTGGGAGCCACCAAAACTCGTATATATTTTTTCCTATATTGGGTATTATACCAAAAGCAATTACATACCGTACACCACATAAGGATCTTCAAACCATCACAACATATACATGTTGTAGCTATAGTAGTCCTTTGGAAACTATATCCATGATATAAGTGTGTCAAATAACCATAGGACACTACATCCCTCTACACACAAATATGTGTGAAAATAACCATCTCACATACCAGCAGATATATCTAAAAAGAGAATATAGTGGGTCCAATGGGGGTACTAATCCATCCATCCTCCCACCAGAATATTGGTGAAAACACCACCCCTCAGGGCTCAGAATCCCTAGGGTGTTAGTCTCTCTAACAGATAGGGTAGAGTAGAGTATAAAAGAACCAGAATTATAGGATATAATATATCTCAAAACCACACTATGGTAAGTAACTATTTTAGACTCAATACATCTATCATATCCACAACTCCCGGCAACCACTACTAATACTAGATATCCTAGAAGTGCCAAATCATTTAAAGATATATAATAAGTTTTTATCCCTTTTTATTAGTTTCAATTTATTTTAATTAATTAATTAACGATAAATTATCCATTATCCTTTTCCACATCACATTTCATTAGCATC
Source organism: Viscum album (assembly GCA_963277665.1). Classification (NCBI taxonomy): domain Eukaryota; kingdom Viridiplantae; phylum Streptophyta; class Magnoliopsida; order Santalales; family Viscaceae; genus Viscum; species Viscum album. The sequence goes on from OY728157.1 coordinate 1,801,728,207, forward strand.
ACCACCATGTTCCATGACCTCCTAGAATATCCCAACTGAGTGCACAACTCCTTAAAAATAATAACCTCGGCACTACATCCCAACATTCTCCAACCCAAAGGATTTAACATCATTTATTTATTTATTTAACAACCTTATGATTTTACATATTTATAGGAGTTTTAGAAAATCATTATATGATACCAAATTCAAGGGGATCAACAAGGGGACTAGATGAGATTTATATGGATTCATTTCCACATATAAAACGAGTGTAGTACCATCTTTCCTCTAGAAGATAAACATGAAAAGAACATAGAATATACTAAACATATTCACCTCTTTTTGAATGACTATAATCATGAAAATATTCCTCATGTTGTGGGGAAATTAAAAAAAGATAAACAAACAACAGATTCAACACCAACCACTATATCATCAATGGTTAAACCAAATGTCAACCTTTTGAATCTTCCATAGTTTCCTCCCCAACACCTACAAGAATTAAAATATGCAACTTGACACTCTCGGAAACAACTACATCCATAACAATTGGGAATTACTCTCCCCACATAACCCAACATCCCTCAAGATTCATCTATCCTAAGGTCATGTAACATTTTCACCTCCCAAACCCCAAAATCTCACATCTTGTATCAAGAGCACATCACAAGTAGAAAAAACTAACCTAGAAAAGGGATCTTGGCCCTAAAGCAAGGAATTCATCCTTCACACACAATGATATATCATTAAACCAGAGCACATGCACTATACCATTAGATGAATGTAGGAATGTCATGCCCAATAATGCATTAACATTATCACAACACTAGTTCTAATTCCATATTGAATTAACTAATTGAATATACCTGGGTTCCAAATATAAAAAACCTACGAAAAAAGTTATCACGAAATTAATTAAACAATTAATTTAACATTCCTTTAACTCTTATATCAATAAGAATCAACATGATTTAGATTCATCAACTAATTCAATTAAACATGCTCACATGAATCTACTTGATTATCATCAAAATAAAACAACAACATGATTCATTTAACACGCCTCATTATATTTTATCAAATTAATTACTAATTAATTCAGGATATAAGTTCATTACCAATTTCATTTATGAAAAATATGATGACCAAGAAAATCATAGAGTTCACACTATCTAGAAAATCAAGAGGAAAGTTGTTGTCATGGATTAAAAAAACAACATCACAATGTGATCGTTACCAATTTTATTAATCTAGTCCATATAATTATTATTTCAATTTAAATTCAAATGAAATGGATAAATAATTCTGTATCTACAATCTCATGAATGTAAATATATAATCATCAAATTCCCTACCACAAAAGGTTTCAAATGTTTTTTTCACGATAACGGTCCAACAAAATGGATCACGATCACCTCTTCCTCATTGACTACGTCCACCTGAGGACACCGTGGCATGACTACATGAACCAAAAATTAAGGAAACTCCATTATAAAATAGTAGATAGAACACAATCACATGTATAATAGAAACATGGGGAACCATATTGATAAAACTTGAGAACCGAGGTATATCATACATTATATCGAAGACAGATTTATACGGATCAAACAAGGGGGTGAGGGATCATTCCATGACGAATAAATTACCAAAACGATGAGGAGAGGGTCTTTGGGTTTCATGGAGTCGAGGGAGAGCTTCTACAACCATAGTATTGAAAACAACATGAAGTTGGATATTATTTCAAATCATGGAGTGTCGTGCAATTAATTGATGTGTAATCCCATTTTAATGTCGTGTAATTCCTTATAGTGGAGTTCTACCAAAAATAGAATCACCTCAATGATTTATTTAATTTTTCGGACCCTGAAATACTTCATTCCAACAACATATATTTCACTTTATAAAACAACCTATGAAACAATATGTCACATTATATATCGTAGTTACACATTGTGTAATCCACTCCTTTTTAGTTTTACGTAATTGAACATCTCTAATATTTTTATAAGCCACCTATGAGCAATTCAATCACTGAAAACACACATAAGTTTGATCCACATCGATCAAGGACCTTACATCATATACCTCTCAAACCATTTTCATCCTCATTAATAAAAAACATACATAGATTGGAAATATTATGGATTCATCTAAACAGCCACCCCATGAAACACCTCAAAAGGAACTCTCCATAAGAATAGTTTAACATATTCTCTAGAGGAACCAGCACAAAACCATGCAACAACCACAACTAGATCCTAAACACTCTCCCAGGGGAGATACCTCTCAAAAGATAGAATTCAACAACAAGAATCAACATAAACCCATATCATAAATAGAAATGGCCTAAAACTACCAAAAGAACAGTGTTACAAGATATGATCTAAACATCAAATAGATTAAGGCATTGAGAACATATATAAGACTCATGTTCCCAAGTAATCTCCTCCAATCTTCCATGCCTCCGCAAGACATGATGAAATGGGCTAGCACACCCACTCAACACCATCTCTTTGAATTCCTAGATCTCTAAATGCCGCTCCTCAAAGGACGCATCATTGTCAACACTGATCTCACCCTAATCGATATTGTGAGTCATCATGAATATAACAATGGAGTGGTAACATGGGAATATCATCATGAATCCATCTCAATTTTGGTGGTTTTGCTACGAGATATGTTTCTGCTTCTACATGAACAGACACTTTGAAAGTCCCTACAATGTGGCAATAAATATTACTCCCACAAGCAATCCATTGCTTCTGATGATGGGGGGAGAAATTCTAAAACATGTGATCCTCAATGTAAAACTACAATGGTCTCTAAAAATGATCAAAAATTTAACTTTGACAATCATGTGCTTCCTTCATCCTCTCATGCTTCACATGAACCATATCTACAGTATTCTGAAGCAGTTTCAGCCTGAGAGTTACTAACTCTCCGACCCCAATCCAGAACAATGTAGAAATTCATGGTCATCCATACAAGTCTTCAAATGGTTCCATACTAATGGTGGAGTGGATACTATTTTTATAACTAAACTCTACCAAGGGTAGGTGCGTCATCCACAAACCTTCAAAATATAGGAATCATGGGGGAACATTTTTTCTAGAGTTTTGATATTTTGTTTCATTTGACCATTCATATGTCGATGAAAAATACGGCAATGTCATAGCTGATAATCATAACCATGATGGAGACCTCTCCACATCCTTGAGGTAAAATGAGGTTATTGATCAAAAATGAGTTTCCATGGGAAGTTGTGGAGTCTCATTACCACCTCCAGATATTTCTTTGAAAAAACATCTACTGAGATCAACTCCATGATCATTATAAAGTGGGTTGATTTTTTCAAATGACACACTGCCACATGTATGGCATCATAAACTCCTCGATCTCGATGTAAAATTGTAACAATGACCATAGATATTCCCTCCCTCTTCCCCTGAGTAAAATATAATGGGTAGAGAAATCCAAGAGGAACCTGGTGCTCGACCTTAACCTTCTAGAAGACCAAGCATCAAGAATAAAACACTTCAATTGCATGCTTCAAACCAGGACACCAAAACTAAATCAACAATGCTTGGAATATATTTTTTATTCTAGGATGTATTGATAAGGGAGAAGTGTGGAACCCTCTGAGAACCACCTCACACATTACCAAGGGATCAAAATTACATCCATGAAACAACACCTATTGTTTATCATCCTCAGACCAATCATCCGGGGCCCCACTATAAACAACTAGGTCTCTCCAGACCACTATCTAAAGAACCCCTGTCTAGGAAACTTCCACCTAGTGCCCCAAAGATAAATTCCTCATCATATGAAGAGGACAACTTATTCCCCCCCCGCATCTCCCATATCTAGATGCAACTCTGAATGTTCTTCCATAACCCTCTAAAAATAACATGATTCACACACTATATCACTAAATGACTTCCTAAATAGTGCATCAACTAAAACATACCTCATAAAATATGTATACAAAAATTTTATGTCATAATCTTATAAGAACTCCATCGACATACTCTATCACAAGTTCAAGTCACACTAGGAGAATAAATACCTTAAGATATTATGATCAGTGACGACCAAGAAACACTTACTAATGAGGTAATGACTCCACAACATCCAAGAAAACAATACTACCAAAATATTGATATTATCAGTGGAATAGTTCCATTCATGGGGATGTGAATGTTGGGACCCATAATAAATGATTGATCACTACTACTTGAGAACACATCATAACCCCGGATTCAAATCATCCTATAAAAAATCTAATTGAACTCCTTATACTGAAAAAAAGAACAATAGCACTGACCAGCATCTGCATCATATACTCAAAAGAAATCAAACACAGATTAGTCCAAACAATTTCCTAATCCATTTATGACAATGTTTTCAATGTATTTTGAACCTAAGATAAATTTTCAACTATCCTCCTATAATATCATGCTATTACAAGGAATCTTCAAGCATTTCCCAATGTCTTAGGGGTCTCCCAAGACAAAACTGCTTCAATTTTCAATGGATCCATAGCTACTCCCTACTGGGATACAACATGACAAACGAACTATATTTTGATCAAAAAACTCACACATTGAAAACATCCCAAAAAGATGTTTTTGATGAAGATCTCCCAAAATAGACCCAAGAGGATCTTCATTATCTACATCAGACCTAAATTCAATAAGGATTTAATCAAATAAAACAAAATGAAATTATCCCAAAAATCACAAAACATAGCATTCATACACCCCATGAAATAATATAGAGTATTCATCCAACTGAATGGAATCACAATGAACTCATAATTACCATGAGGAAAACAAAAATCAGTATTGAAGATATCCTCATCTTTCACACACATAAAATGATATCATGACCACAAAATGATCAAGAGAACCTTCATGAAAAATTTATTTGATTAAATAAATCAAAAATCCACATAAGATAATAGAGGTTATTCACTATAACCTCGGTCAATAAAGGATAATAATTACAAAACCACAAAATACTGTCCTCCTTCTTCACAAAAAAATTGGTCACCCGAAAGTGACAAGCTTCACTAAACTAAAACTCACTAAAATTTACCATCAAGATATATTCCTAGATCCCATAAGTAATAAGGCATTATCCTATATGGTGAATCAAATATAGAAAACATGCCTGGCTATAGTTTGATCTTGAACTCTATCTATCGTCGATGGAGTAACACTATAACCATTTGTAGAAAGGCTTCTCTATACTCTTCTACGACCATGGGAAAATCCATTTTTCGGAGATATGACTAACTCAAAATTATCTTATCCATCAAGGATGATAAGTACAGAATACACCTCTAACCCATCTGTGTGTCTTAGTTACCAAGAAACATTGTTGGCTCTCCATCATCATTGAAGAACAACACGTGGCCGTTGAAGTAATCTAGGAGAGACAACACTGAATTTAACCAATCCATGGAAATTATGACATCATATCATTTTATTTTCAAACAAATAAAATCTCCGTAAGAGTGGTGTAGACCCATCACTAACTCATAGTCTCTACATACTTTAAACAAGTCATCTCGACCACCAACTAGCGTAGTCAACTCCAAGGGAACTAGAAGCCTCTTGAACACAGGTCTTAATGAATGGAAAAGGGAAGGTTATGTGAAGGAGTGTGTCACTCCGGAATCAAATTGTAACACCCCAGGTTTCAACGGTATGTTTCCATTTGAATAATGCAATGGTGTGCATTGTACGCAACTTCGAGATTCTAACACACCACAACCAATCAAATTAGCCGTTATGAATAGTAATACATACTTTTTAAAATTTTATAAATTCTATCTCTCAAAATGGACTTCATTTTTGGATTCGTAATATCGAAATTCTCTTACGGTGAAATTTTGGTACTTTTCGGATAACTTTCATATTTTAATGAATAGTCAAAATTACTAGATTTTAATTAAAAACAAATATTTTAATCGGAATAATTAATATTGATAAATTATGAATTTGAGTGGTTTTAAAGTATATTTAGAATATATTTTTACCATTTAATTAAATTTTTGTCATTGGACATAATTTTACAACTAAACCAGACATAAACAAGTGCCAATCTTTTGATAGTTATTATCTCTTAAAAAAACGCTTTTTGTTTTGACAGTGGGAATTAATTTTAAATTAATTTCTGCCACTTCTTTGTTTGGAATTTGGAAAAATGGATTACATATTTGGAATCAGGATGTTCAAATTGTGTAAATAGGTAACATTTATTTTTAGATATTTTGAATAATTACTTCGGTAAATATTTTATTTACCATGGTTAAAGGGTAAATCCGGTAAATAAGGGTTAAACAATAATATTATAATAATAACAAATTACCCAAAAACGTGTCCTAACATTATTGGTTGATACATTTCCGATCATGGGCATCTTTGGGTCGATTTTGGGACCCCATAGTGCCACTTGTAAGTGATAGGGACACTTTATTTTAATTAAGTTAAAATGAATACAAAAATGACACAAGCATATATCTTTTAGGAAAAAAACTTTTACATAAGGTTATATATGTTGGATTTTCGACTATAAATATTCATTACAAAGATAAAAAGATTTAATACAGAGTGGTATTTTATTTATAAATTTTAGAAATTAAATAATTTAATTTATTTATGACACAATGGTGATGCAGTAATTACCATAATAGTGAAAAAATTAAAATGATTGATGTTGTAGATACCCAAATAAATATAATTTGAGAATTTTTAGGAATTGAACTAATTTTATAGGTTAATATTAAATTTTACGAATGATGTATTTTAACTTTTTTCAAAGTAATCATTCTGTTATGATTTTTTACAAAAATCAATTATTGAATAGTGTCAAAATTGACATAAAAGAGTTTTTAAAACAAATATTATATTATTAATTGATATTAAATTCCTAAAAATATAAGGTTCGGCCAAGAGACTTATATCATGATAGGTGTATCATTAATGGACCACTTGGGGGTCTCTTGGATGAATATAGTAAGTTTAGTAACCATATAATATAAAAATACAAAGAGACATTGTAAAAGTGAAACTAATTTACAAAGAGTTAATACTTAATGATAAGGTTAATATAATGACCCAAACCTATCTAAATTCTATTGGTTGAGTTATTTTATAGCTATCCCAACTGTAACTTTTAAATAATCCACTTTGGAGCCATTATAAACTGAATATGAATTTATTATAAGATAATATTTTTAGCTTTTCCAAAGGTGCCCCTCACCCCTCTTATAAAAGGGCACTCCCCCTTCTCATTACTTTACACAATCAAATCCTTTTGGCTCAGCCAAACCCTTCCCAAATAATCATTAAACTTCCCTCACTACAACCTAGAGGCCTTAGTTTGATCAGAAAGCCAACCTATGGAGCCCTTTTGATCAAATCAAAAGGAAGAACCCGAAGAAGAGGTAATGTTTTTACCACCATTTTTCAAATTCATTTCTTCTTCAACTTCATCTTCCTTTGTTATTACCATTATAAATTAATTAATCTAGGATCTCATATATAATGTAATGTTATTATAAATATAGTACAACCATATTCAGTATTCTATCCACCCTTTGAATGACATGTCGCCATACATGCGTACGTACGACTTACCGTCTCCACGTCGTGGTGTAATTGTCATTCAATAAATTATTATTTGGATGGGTATAATAATGATATTTAATTTATGTAAATAATAAATATAACATGATAATTATTATTTATATATGATATACCATCCAATTATATATTATTTTAACATCAAAATAATGATATTGTCGCTCGTGCGTACGTACGGACTACCGTCTCCACGAACGTGATTAGATTCATTCTCCATCGTATCCATTCAAGTATAATTTCATTTTATTATTTAAAAATAATTTTTAAGGACATGATATCATTCTGGATATGAATCATATACAACCTATCAATGAAAAACATGGCTTACATAACCAAACATATAAAAGAAAACGAGTAAGTTAACACCCGAAACAACGATAATACTAAGATATTATTAATAAATCAATGTTAAAAGATCATATATGATATCATATTAATGTAAATGATTCTTGTATAATTCAATAACAATTATTTCACCATTATACAGGAGGTTATTCTACCGTATACAAAGGAAAAAGTACATTGTAAGGGGTTTCTTATCTCACTTTTAATTCCGTGAGAATTCCATTGTTCACCACTTATTTATTGCATGTGGTGTGTGTACTGACCATGATTGTATTCATTGTGTAATATAATTTAATTTATGGATATTTAAACCAATATTTTATTATCCTTATTTTATGGGTGCATGTTTCATAAGTTACCAAATCAATAAGGGAATTTGAAATTTTAATTTCCACTCATTCGGCTTTACGCATACTTCATTGATTATTTTACTCCTAGATTATGTGTGAAATCACTATTCATTTGATTATTTTATAATTACCACTCCCCTTTCTGTGGATATACTTTTTATACACATATTCACTCCATTGATAAATTCTCAAGTCATCGGTATGAACTTGATAAGAGTGATTTTTACTCAATCTTGATTTGTTGAGATAAACATCCAATTCATTGGTGTTGTTTTTACAAGAATATGTGTGAATGTCCTTTGATTGTTTTACACTGAATATCCAATCATATTGAGTGTATTTATATTTTTCACACATAATTATGTCGTTGATTTATCCTAGCCTAAGGATACAACCTTTATGAGAGATTTCATCTCAATTTACATTCCATTGAGACTTCTTTGTTGTTATACACCAAATCAATTTTATGTGGTGTATATAATATACTTTGACATAGTATATAATGAATACCTTTATTCTAATGACATTAAAATGTTTTAATTACCTCAATTATTTTTATTTAAGTGTATCTCTTTCAGTTAGAAACTCTAACTAAAATACATTTTTAATTGTTTTAAATATTTATTATTCAAAATATTTCTCATTAATGTCCATGATTTAAAAATGATTTTAAGAATTTTTTTTATATGGACATTAAAGATTTCAAATCAAAATTACATTTAAAAGTTTCAAAGTGGTATGGGACACTTTGATTCAAAAATCTATTTTAAATTGAATCTTGATAGATAGAGTGACTTTTAAATGTTTACAAGAAAAAGGGGGATATTTCTCTCAATAGTTTTGATGATTATTTTTATCTATGTCAATATCCTTCACCATTCTCGATTGAGAATAATTTGATACAATACAATCTTCCATATTGTATCGAATGAGTTATGTTTGACTGTGGATGTGCTATTTAATACCATTCATGGTTTTCAGTTAAAGTATTGACATTTCATATGCTAGTTTTAATACGAATGTTTATGTTATGTTTAAACCTGTTCATCTGAGGAATGCATTGGACTTAGTAAGTGATGGGTAGAGCCTGCTATAGCTCCTCAATGCATCAGTAGGTCTCATGAGACAAACTAGTGTCTTGGCACAAGGCCTTTGCAAAATCTTATTTGTTGTCTTGGCACGAGTCCTTGGCTATGTGGTTATGATAGTCTAGAATTATGCATTCCATCATTATGAAAGTGGTTATTGATATTTCATGTGATTGTTCGACTAGTAGAATATCCATGTTAATAAGTAAATGGAATTATTTCATTTTATCATTGCAATATTATGTTGAAGTTCATGTTTAAAAGGCTTTTGTTTTAGTTATATATTGCTTTAAGTGTTTATTCTTATCTACGAAAGCTTCTGCTATATTGTTATCCTTACTGAGCATCTAAGCTCACCCCTTTAAATGTTTTATCTTTTCCCAGGATGTGAAGAAGTAATTTATGAATGGCCTATAGGGATAGTATGAGGGGATATGAAGACAAGATGTTGTTGTAGTTTTTTTACCTTATGATGTAATGTAAGACATATGAATATATCTAGTTTTTCCAACACTATTAAACTAATCAGTCTTTCGAGAGTTGATCCTTTGTGATAATGCCAATGTTATGTAATAATGCACCAACTCTGGGGATCTAGGGTCGGGGTGTTAGAGTTGGTATTAGAGGAAGTTTAGTACAAACCTTGGAAGCTAGATTTAGATAAACTATGATTAGAGAATGTAGACCTAAGATGAACTTTGAGGATTAGTATATAAGAAATTCCTAAAATTTTGGTATTGTAGAGATTTTGTGAGTTTTCCAAGCAATACATCCCTATCTGGATACGAGTAGGTAGAGGTGGCTCCGGCACAGATGTATCTACGGGTAAAACCCAAAAACACCTCTTTGAGCTAGACTCGAACGGGAACTGGTGCACGACAACGGGCCTTTCTGCACTCTTGGTTACGAAACTCCCTGGGGATATGCTTAGGATAATTTACATTTTCTTTACAAACTGATTTGAAGTATTATATATAACATGAGAGTAAATGACCTTGGTTAATCCTAATGTGTTTGAAATTGAGAATATGGTGACAAGTTAATCTCTAAATGATTTTATGACTATGTTACTCACACAACGCTTTCTGGTTTTAGTCAATGGCGGGATTCCACGGAAGTCATAGTGACTTTGAGAATAATGTACAAGGTGGGAATGGTGGTGGAAATGAGCAACAAAATATAATGTTGATAGGCGTAAAAGATATTGCCTTTATGCCAAATCAATTTTCCAAAAATATGATCAATAATATATATATTAACCAATCCCCAGACTCAACAAACAAGAGAAAGGTGATTAATAATAAGAGCTCCAACAGTGGAGACCATGGAGAAAGGAATCCTCAATTTCCATCTTGCTAGAAATGTGGAAGGATACATCCAGGAAAGTGTCTCAATGGGAAAAAAAATTATTTACGTGCGGGAAGGAAGGACATAAAGTGAAGAATTGCTGGAACAAAATGAATAGTACTATGGAAGAAGATAAAAGTTGTCCCAAGAGTCCATTTACAGTCATTTGCCGTAAATGTAGGGGACCTGGCCATTACCTGAGTTAATGACCTATTCGATAGGATAGTTTCTTGGTCAAACAAGAATCTATGTGGAAATAAATGGTTGGAGAAATGTTTAAAAAGTATTAGTGCTCCTTGTTGATGGGTTTGCTTTGGAATACTTTTCTCCTGTATTTGTAACCCCGCATTTTTCCATTTGAGAATGATATTTGAGGATGAATTATCTCTTCTCTTGTAGATATTGGTATAAATAACGATTTGGTTTTATATGATCATTGGGGTTTGAGAGAATTATAAGTTATTATAATTTGGGATGAAAATGCAAGGTATGATATAACATATTTGGTTAAATTATGTTATGGTATTTTGAGTAATTTATCTCATTTTGGTAATGTTATAAAATATAGTTTTTAAAAAAGGACAACATGTAGACAGTGTGACAACTCGTCGCGTCGGACAAAGCTGTGGGAATCAAACCCACAACCAAAGTGTGATTGGGATTTATCGCCTAACACTAGACTATGTGAAGCCCCTGGTCAGTGTGACTATTATTTTTAGTTAAATGATTTTATTGATCAATAATAATTTGATTTTGGATCTTATGTCTTATCAAATGAATACCCTTAGAATAGGAAAATGATTTGGTGATTAAGTGATAAATGTTATTTTAGAAGTTGTTCACTTTGTTGTGAAGACTTTACGCCCAAGAAAAATAGAATAGTATGGGATTTCATTTGAGGAGTAATGATGGATTTTTATCTATGTTTTTATTGTGGATTTATAGTGATTTGGGTTATTTATGGAAATGATTAGGTTAATTACTTTTAAGTATGTGACTTTAAGAGTAATTAATGTCATTTGGAGATACAATTTAATGTGGATGACTACATTCTTATATGTTTTCGGTTTCAATATTAGTTTGGATTATATTGAAGGATTTTAAGGACATTTGATTATTTAATGGTATTTATTTAACATTGGGGTATTGATGGTTAAATTTTAGAAATTAAGATTAGTTTTTTTTCTCTATTGGAATATCCATTTTTGGGATCATTAGATATTATAATAACCATTTTGGTTTTGATTAATCTCTAAAGACAAGGTAAATATATAGTTTATCCTATGTGGATCATGTATTTTTATAGAAGTTTATTATAGCTCTTCCATTGTGACCAAGTCTTCATGAATACTCATTGTTCAAAAAAACGAGTTAGTGGTAAAAATTTATTAAAGAATGAAACTCTACATAAAAAGTATGTATATGTCTTTATGTTCTTAGTCAATGAATTCATTTTCCTTATGTAATGTAACTTAAAACAAAAAATGTTGTCCATTTACTTTTCATACTAGGAGACTAATGATAGTTTGTACAAACACAAGTTTGTGATTTTCTTATTGTTAACATTCTCTTGATCATGTTTTCTATCCCTCTCCATCAGAACTGAACACTTAGTTTATCGTCCATATACATGTTTTCCTACATGGAATCCTAGTATGGGTTATCTTGGGTGACACTTATACCTCTCTTCCTTTCTTTTAAAGTGATAGTTTTATTGACTCTTTTTCCGATGTGGGAATTTTCATTATATTCTCAATCCCAATATTAAAAAAATTGTGAGGACGCAATTTATTGAAGGAGGGGTGAATGTAACACCCCAAGCGTCCACGGTACGTTTCCCTTTGAATAATGCAATGGTGTGCATTGTACACAACTTCGAGATTCTAACACACCACAACCAATCAAACTAGATGTTATTAATAGTAATACCTACTTTTTAAAATTTTATAAATTATATCTCTCAAAATGGACTTCATTTTTGGATTCATAATTCTAAATTATCCTAGGGTGAAATTTTGGTACTTTTCGGATAACTTTTATATTTTGATGAATAGTGAAAATTTCTAGATTTTAATTAAAAACAACTTTTTTAATCGAAATAATTAATATTGATAATTTATGAATTTGAGTGGTTTTAAAGTATATTTAGAATATATTTTTACCATTTAATTCAATTTTTTTCATTGGACATAATTTCACAATTATACCAGACATAAACAAGTGTCAATCTTTTGATAGTTATTATCTCTTAAAACACGCTTTCTGTTTTGACAGCAAGAATTAATTTTAAATTAATTTCTGCCACTTCTGTGTTTGGAATTTGGAAAAATGGATTCCATATTTGGAATCAGGATTTTCAAATTGTGTAAATAGGTAACTTTTATTTTTAGACATTTTGAATAATTACTATAGTAAATATTTTATTTACGATGGTTAAAGGGTAAATCCGGTAAATAAGGGTTAAACAATAACATTATAATAATAAAAAATTACCCAAAAACGTGTCCTAACCTTATTGGTTGATACATGTCCGACCATGGGCATCTTTGGGTCGATTTTGGGACCCCATAATGCCACTTGTAAGTGATAGGGACACTTTATTTTAATTAAGTTAAAATGAATACAAAAATGACACAAGCATATATCTTTTAGAAAAACAATTTTTACATAGATATATGTTGGATTTAGACTCTAAATATTCATTAAAAAGATAAAATGATTTACTACATAATATTATTTTATTTATAAATTTTAGAAATTAAATAATTTAATTTATTTATGACACAATGGTGATGCAATAATTACCATAATAGTGAAAAAATTAAAATGATTGATATTGTAGATACCAAAATAAATATAATTTGAGACTTTTTATGAATTACACTAATTTTATAGGTTAATATTACTTTTTAGTAATGATTTAAGTATCCTTTTTCGAAGTAATCTTTCTGTTATGATTTTTACAAAAATCAATTATTGAATAGTGTCAAAATTGACATAAAAGAGTTTTTAAAACAAATATTATATTATTAATTGATATTAAATTCCTAAAAATCTAAGGTTCATCCAAGAGACTTATATCATGATATTTGTATCATTAATGAACCACTTTGGGGTCTCTTGGATGTATATAGTAAGTTTATTAACCATATAATATAAAAATACAAAGAGACATTGTAAAAGTGAAACTTATTAACTAAGAGTTAATACTTAATGATAAGGTTAATATAATGACCCAAACCTGTCAAAATTATATTGGTTGAGTGTTTTTCTACCTATCCCCACCTTAACCTTTAAATAATCCACTTTGGAGCCATTAGAATCCGAATATGAATTTATTAGAAAATAATATTTTTGGCTTTTCCAAAGGTGCCCCTCACCCCTCTTATAAAAGGGCACTCCCCCTTCTCATTACTTCACACCTTCAAATCATTTTGGTTCGGCCAAAACCTGCACGAATACTCTTTCAAATTCCCTCACTACAACCTATAGGCCTTAGCTTCATCAGAAAGCCAACCGAAGGAGCCCTTTTGATCAAATCAAAAAGAAGAACCCGAAGAAGAGGTAATGTCTTTACCACCCTTTTTCAAATTCTTTTCTTCTACAACTTCTTATTTCTTTTTTATTCCCATTATACATTAATGAATCCATTATCTCATATATACTGTAATATTATTATAAATATATTACAGCCATATTCAGTATTCTATCCATCCATTGAATGACATGTCACCATACGTGCGTACGTACGGCTTACCGTCTCCACGTCGTGGTGTAATTGTCATTCAATAAATTATTATTTTCATGGGTATAATAATTATTTTTAATTCATATAAATAATAAATATAACATGATAATTATTCTGTCTATATGATATACCATCCAATTATATATTATTTTAACATCAAAATAATGATATTGTCGCTCGTGCGTACGTACGGACTACCATCTCCACGAACGTGATGAGATTCATTCTCCAGCGTACCCATTCAAGTATAATTATCATTTTATTATTTAAAAATAATGTTTAAGGTATTGATAGCATTCTGGATATGAATAAGATACATCCTATCATTGAAAAACATGGCTTACGTAACAAAACATATAAAAGAAAACGAGTAAGTTAACACCCAAAACAACGATAATCCTAAGATATTATTAACAAATCAATGTAAAAAGATCATATATGATATCATATTAATGTAAATGATTCTTTTATAATTCAATAAAATTTATTTCACCATTATACAGGTGGTTATCCCACCGTCGACCAAGGAAAAAGTACAAAGTAAGGGGTTTCTTATCTCACATTTAATTCCGTGAGAATTACATTGTTCACCACTTATTTATTGCATGTGGTGTGTGTACTGCCCATGATTGTATTAATTGTGTAATATAATATAATTTATGGATATTTACACCAATATTGTGTTATCCTTCTTTCATGGGAGCATGATTCATAAGTTACCAAATCAATAAGGGAATTTGAAATTTCAAGTTCCACTCATTCGACTTTACGCATACTTCATTGATTATTTTTCTACAAGATTATGTGTGGAATCGCTATTCATTTGATTATGTCATAATATCCACTCCCCTTTCTATGGATATACTTTTTATATACATATTCACTACATTGATAAATTCTCAAGTCATCGGTATGAACTTGATAAGAGTGAATTTTACTCAATCTCGATTTGTTGAGATAAACATCCAATTCATTGGTGTTGTTTTTACAAGAATATGTGTGAATGTACATTTATTGTTTTACACTGAATATCCAATCATATTGAGTGTATTTATATTTGTCACACATAATTATGTCGTTGATTTATCCTTAGCCTAAGGATACATCCTTTATGAGAGATTTTATCTCAATTTACATTCCATTGAGACTTCTTTTTTGTTAAACACCAAATCACTTTTATGTGGTGTATATAATGTACTTTGACATAGTATATCATGAATCCCTTTATTATCATGATATTACAATGTTTTAGTTACCTCAATTATTTGTATTCAAGTGTCTCTCTTCTGGTTAGAAACTCTAACTAAAATATATTTTATATTGTTTTAATCATTTATTATTCAAAATCTTTCTCATTAATGTTCATGTTTTAAAAATGGTTATAAGAATTTTTTTATATGGTCATTAAAGTTTTCAAATCATAATTCATTTAAAATGTTTCAAAGTGGTATGGGACACATTGATTCAAAAATCTATTTTAAATGGTATCTTGACAGATAGAGTGACTTTTAAATGTTTTCAATAAAAAAGGGGATATTTTTTCTCAATAGTTTTGATGATTATTTTCATCTATGTCAATATCCTTCATCGTTATCGATTGAGGATATTTTGATACAATACAATATTCAATATTGTATCGAATGAGTTATGTTTGACTGTGGATGTGCAATTTTATACCACTCATGGTTTGCGGTTAAAGTATTGACATTTCGTATGCTAGTTTTAATACGAATGTTTATGTTATGTTTAAACATGTTCATGTGAGGAATGCATTGGACTTAGTAAGTGACGAGTGGAGCCTGCTATAGGTCCACGATGCATCAGTAGGTCTCATGAGACAAACTAGTGTCTTGGCACAAGGCTTTGGCAAAATTTTATTTGTAGTCTTGGCACGAGGCCTTGGCTATGTGGTTATAATAGTCTGGCATTATGCATTCCATCATTATGAAAGTGGTTATTGATATTGCATGTGATTGTTCGACTAGTATAATATCCATGTAAATAAGTAAATGTAATTATTTCATTTTATCTTTGCCATATTATGCTGAAGTTCAAGTTTAAAAGGCTTTTGTTTTAGTTATAAATTGCTTTAAGTGTTTATCCTTATCTACGAAAGATTCTGCTATATTGTTATCCTTACTGAGTATCTGAGCTCACCCCTCTCAATGTTTTATCTTTTCCTAGGATGTGAAGAAGTAATTTATGAATGACCTATAGGGATAGTATGAGGGGATATGAAGACAAGATGTTGTTGTAGTATTTTTACCTTATGATGTAATGTAAGACTTATGAATATATCTAGTGTTTCCAAGACTACTAATCTAATCGGTCATTCGAGACATGATCCATTGGGATCATGCCAATGTTATGTAATAATTCACCAACTCTGGATATCTAGGGTCGGGGCGTTACAAAAATAAGGAATGATTCCATGTATTAAATAAGAAAGGGGTACCTATGACAACCCTACTTTTATTACATACTTAGACATGATTTATTACATAAACTATTCACATGATACAAAATGGATGATCGAGTGTTCTAGTGTCTTTGGGGCTTAGGATCATTACATAACAACTTAAAACATTATATACAACATCTTTATTGAAAACAACCTTTACATGACCACTACATTCACTCGTACTTAGCATTGCATGGGATAACCTGAGGACATGCAAAAGAAAAGGGGTGAGCTATAAAGACCAGTAAGGGAATAAACATGGAATACATGAGGAGTACAATACATGTTGGACAATAGGCATATCAGTAGAGGACAAGAGAAACATGAACTTAAAGGAATGATAAAGCAAGATAATCATAACATAGAAAATGTGGCGACAACACTTAACATGGAATTAGCATGAGCCAAGGCTCATTGCACATGGAGCATGAGTAAATCCTCACTTCACATGAAGCATGAGTAAACCATAATTCAACTTGAATAATAATGAGTCAATACACATTTCACATGAAGTATATTGATACTATACTTTACCTAATGCATTAGAGCTCTATAAGGGCTCACCTTTCTTAAACATTTCATTTCATGCATAAGTGTGCCACATGGATCATAAAACATGGATTCATAAAACATATTTATTTAATCCACGATAAAGTATTGTTGAATTCATACATGAAACGTTATAATCAATAAGTAAATGTGCATAAAGGTGATTACCCTTGATAGAAAATTGGCATGGTATTAACTACACAATGGCATTGGCTTAGAAAATCGGTGGGATTTCGGCAGCTTAACAGCATGACATAAGAATTCATAAAAATGGTTAATGAAAGATAAAGGGGTTCCTAATAATATTCACATGTAATGGAATGTAAGGAGGTCATATAGATACATTTTCAAACAATTTTAATGGAATTTTGATTCATGATACCAAAGTATTGCTTGAATGTAAATGAGGATAGAGAAGTTCCTTTAGGAATTTCAGTATAGTAACAGGTGTACATGGGAGGCATTTAATGAAAGAGAATTGGGTACCCCATCATTAAAAAATAAATAAATAAGTATGAGGTAGGTGTGAAACTATAACCCAACATTCATAATTGAAATTAAAAGGGAAAACAACTTAATAAAAATTGGACAAAAAAGGGAAAGGATGAAAAAAACCCTTACTTGGAAGTGTGCTTCCAAAGGCTTGAGAGAGGCTTGAGAGAGGATTATTGGGAGATTGGGGCACCTTGGGAGGATTCTATAGAGAGTTGGGCAGAGGTTGGACGAACTCCAAAGGCTTTGATTGGGGAGGAATTGGGAGATTGGTTGGGTTTATATAGGAAAGGTGAGTGAATTCTTTATTATTTAGGTTTGGGACCCCTTACATTAAACTAATCCAAACCACAAATCAGCTCATGGTTTTTGCCCATGGTTTTTGGAAAAGGGGATAGGAAATCAATATTTTATAAGGTCAAAGGTATATCTTCTTTAAATAATGGGGTTTCTTATGTGGAGGTGAGTCACACTCCCATGGAAATTAATTTAAAAAGACAGGATGTTTAATAAGTCTTGAGGGGTCCATTAATGTAGTGAAAAGTAAGTAAAACAAACCCTAAATCACATTATATTAATGGTAAAACTTATATTGGCCGAATATAAATCTCATAGTATTTTATTACATCACTATTGGGTCATTATGATGTCATAAACACATTATATATTTAAACAATATTTTATTTTTACCCAAAAAATTCACTGCCTCAGATTATAATAAAAAATTCACCGTTGAATAATCTCAACATCCTGATTCCTGAAATATCATATATTTTATTTAAATAATTTTCTAAATATGATAATTTTCACTTTTAAAATAAAAACCGACATATCGAAAATTCACGGGTTTTGACAGAAATAGATTTCAAACCTTGATAAAAATATAATTGCATTCATAAAATTATAAGATCATTTATATTTAATAAAAATTAATTTAATAATATTACTAATAATATTTTATTAAAATATTATTTAATTCAAAATTCCCTATTTAATAAAATATAATTCTGTATTAAATAATTACTAAACCACTATTTGTAGTTTAAAAACTATTTAAAATGTATCGATAATGACAAGAAAGTATATTCATTATTATATACAAAAATAATGTACATGAACATAAAACTAGCAGTTTGTTATATAGCCCCTTAAAACAGCTGCATAAGACCTAAGGGTAAGGTGTGCTATGGTGACAGACTATTGGGGTGGCTCAGATAACATCGCTTGACTGGTAATCTCAATCAACTACCACTTTTCCCGTAGACGGCCCCATTCAAGATTGACATGATGAAGCTCATCTTGGGCTTGGTCAAGAGCGAAGCCCAAGGACGCCACCTCTTTTAGGAGCTCCAAAAAATGGGATTTGTATGGATCAATTCAACTGGATGAGGCCATCGCTTCTTTTGTCTGTGTAAATTGGGTTTGTTAAAGTCTTATATTTATACTAATCATGTGATCACTATTCAACGGCTATAAAATCAATGGACATAATTCATAACAAAAAACCAAACAAGTTGAAATTTTATATAATCATTTTACATAAAGAGACAATTAATTAGATCATGATGGATTTCCATTAATGAAACTTTGGGTCGTTACAATATTCCCCCTTAGAAAATATCTCCATCAAAATTTCCTTTTCCCACAGTAAAACAAAGCTGGGTAACTCAGCTTCATTATTTCCTCCAATTCCCAAGTCGCTTCTTCAAACATGTGGTTTCACCACAACAACTTGATAAGGGGCATTTCCTTATTTCGTAGAACTTTTTCTCTATGATCTAAGATCTTCACTAGTTGCTCCTCATAAAAAAGATCATCCTCCAACTGTACCACCTCAGATGAGAGTACATGTGAAGGGTCCGGTAAATACTTCCTTAAGAGGGATACATGCAAAAAATCATGTACTTTGACCATTGTTGGTGGATGTACTAGTCGATAGGCCACAACCCTGACATGATCAAGAGTCTCGAAGGGGCCGATGTACCTTGGACTTAACTTCCCTTTCATTCCAAACCTGATGACCTTATTCCACATAGATATGCGTTGAAAAACCATGTCTCCAAATTTAAACTAAAGGCCTCATCAACGATTATCTATATAACTCTTCTGTCGACTCTAGGATGCCTTGATATGTTTTATAATGGTTTTTACCTTCTCTACCATTTCATCAACCATTTTTGTTTCAAGGAGCTTACGTTCACCGACCTCATCCCAACATGCTGGTGTTCTACACCTTTTCCCATATATGGCTTAATAATGTTCCATTTGGATGCTCGAGTGGAAACTATTATTATAAGAGATATAAACTAGAAGAATATGTTGATCTCATCCTCCTTTAAAGTCCATTGAGAACTCTCTCAACATGTACTCAAGTGTTTGGATAGTCCGCTCAGATTGGCCATCAGTTTCAGGATGATCGGTCGTACTGAAGTTCAGTTCAGTATTCAGATCATGTTGAAGACTCTTCCAAAACATAGAGTTGAATCTTGGATCTCGGTCAGACACAATAGATAGTGGCACTCCATGTAGCCTTACAACTTCCCTGATATATATCTGTGCCAATTGATACAATGAGAAATACTCCCAAATTGAAATGAAGTGTGCAACCATTGTAAGACGATCCACCACAACCCAGATTGTATTGCTGCCTTTAGATGTCCTCGGATGTCCAGTGAAAAAGTCCATAGTGATGTTCTCCCATTTCCATTCTAGTAAGGGCAATGGTTGCATCATCCCCTTAGACTTCTACCTTTATGCCTTCACTTTCTGGCACACCAGACACTTTGATGTATATTCAGCGATCTCCTTTTTCATATTATCCCACCAAAAGTATTCTCAGAGATCTCGATACATCATTGTGCTCCCTAGGTGAATAGAGAAATTTCAACTATGTGCATCATCCAAAAGTTCCTTCTACAGCTGCAGACATGATGGAACAAATATTCTTTTCCCAAATCGCACAATTTCTTCCTTATTAACATTGAACTCCGAGGATTTCCCTTTTTTGATAGCTTCCACTTTGTCCTGAATTCCCACATCATCCTTTTGACCATCCTTTAACCTTTCCAAAAGAGATGGTTGAGTAATCATTTGTGAAATGATTGATGATGTTCCCTTCTTTAAGATTCCCATGTCTATCTTCATCAATTCTAAGATGATTGGATCCTTCACAATTCTCGTCATTGATAGAATCGTTGGGCCTTTTCTACTTAGTGCATCTGCCAGCTTATTCTCTTTTCTAGGGTAGAAATGTATTGAACATTCATAATCCTTGATGAGATCTATCCATATTCTTCAGTGCCTATTAAGCTCTTTCTATGTGAATATATATTTAAGACTCTTGTGGTCAGTATATATCACACATTTCTCCCCATAAAGATAATGTCGCCATATTTTCAAGGCAAAGATCACCGCCGCCAACACAAGATCATGCGTTGGATAGTTTCACTCATAGATTTTCAATTGCCTTGAGGCATAGGATATCACTTTATCATTCTGCATCAGCACACATCCTAAGTAATTTTTTCAAAGAATCACTGAATACCACAAAACATTCCCCACTTATGGGTAATGTGAGCACAAGAGCAGTGATAAGCCTCATTTTCAACTCCTTGAAGCTTTGTTCACATTCTTCACTCCATTAAATCTTTACTCCCTTTAGAGTTATCTTGGAAAGAGGGTTGGACAATCTTGAAAAATTTCTCACAAATCGTCAATAAAATCCAGCTAACCCCAAAAAGCTACGGATATCTGTTACCGATGTTGGCCTCGGTCATCCCTCAACTGCATCTGTTTTGGAGGGATCCATAGATATCCCATTTCTTGTGATGATATGGCCCACGAATGAGACCTCCATCAACCAGAACTCACACTTTCTGTACTTTTCATAGAGCTTCTCCTTGTGAAAACTCTCTAGTACAGTTCTTACATGCTCCTCATAATCCTCATTGTTTTTGGATTATATTAGAATATCATCTATAAAGACTACCACAAATTTGTCTACGTAATCTCAAAAGACTCTATTTATCATGTCCATGAATATTGATAGAGAATTAGTGAGTCTGAAAGGCATTATTATGAATTCATAGTGCCCGTATCTTGTATGAAATGTTGTCTTGGGGGCATCTTCCTTCTTCACCCATACATAATAATATCCCGACCGCAAATCTATTTTGGAGAAGTATTGTGATTTACATAGCTGACGAAACAAGTAATCAATTCTTAGGAGATGATACTTGTTCTTTATCGTGACGTTGTTGAGCTCACGATAATCGATGCAAAGGCGCATTGACCCATCATTATTCTTGACGAAGGGGACTTGTGCACCCCAAGGTGAAACACTTGGGCGTATAAACCCTTTATCCAGATTCTCCTGTAGTTGTTTCTTTAGCTCTTCAAGGTCCATTACAGTGATTCTATATGGAGTCTTCAATATTGGTAGAGCCTCTGGTATAAGTACAATTGTGAATTCAACATTTCTTCTAGGAGGAAGACCACACAATTCCTCAAGAAACACTTCAGCGAATTTCCTCACAATATGCATTTATTTAAATATTGTTTCTTCCCTGGAATCAATCATCTAATCCAGGTACGTGTGCTAATAGGGCAGAAATATCCATTCTTGAGATGATGGAGCTAAATTAGATTCATCTTCCTCATTACACTTGTAATTAATCGGGGGTCGATTCTCCATATGGAGTGTGATTTCCCTCTCTCAACAATTTCTGTTGGCTCTATATAAGTAAATCCAATCCATGCCAATAATTGTATCAAAATACACCAGAGAGAGTATGACGAGGTTCTCCAAGAAATTCAATCCACATATTATGAAAGGAGAGGACTTATATTCATGGGATGCAATGATTGCCCCATTTTTCGTACACACTGACATCTTCACTTCCTTGATTTGTGGTGGTTTTTGGATTGTTCTACTAAACTTTTGGGATTTAAAAGAATGTGTAGAACCTGAATCAAATAGTACGTTCTCTATTCTTGAGTGAATAACTAGCATACCTATCACCACTTCATTGTCGGGGTTCACTTCGGCATAAGTTATGGCAAAATCTCTTCCTTGCTACCTTGGATGTTGTTGATTTCCTCAAAAAACCCTTAGATTAGGGAACTGATTTGGAAAATTCACCGTTTCATTGCAGCTGTAGCAATGAAAAACGTGTTTAGGTTCGAACAGAGCATTCCTCTCATCTGTCGCAGCAACAGGTCTTTCATGGTGACAGTTAACAACTAGGTTCCCTTCTTTTCCACAACTAAATCATTTCCTCATCCCCTTGAGGCAATTTCTAGGGTGCTTCTTTCTGAACGTTTGGAATGTGGGGTGCTAGATCTTCTTAGCACCATTGGATTTATCCATCGGGCTACCAGAATTGATTTCCACCTTACGCTTCTTGTCCCCATGATACCCCTATGATTCCCCAATCTCCATTTCTACCTTGAGGGCATATCAGACAATTCCATCATAGCTGTCGAAGTCACGGATTGCTAATGCTTTCCACAGGCTAGGGTTTAGCCCACCAAAGAAGCAGTCAACCTTGTATTCGGGGGTAACGACAAAGCCAGAAGCGTATCGTGCATGTCTTGTGAAGATTTCCTCATACTCTCCATCATATTCTTCTTCGTTTTTCTTGAGAGAAAAGAATTCTCTTTCCATATTATGTCGTAGGGTGCACGAAAAATATTTATCAAAAAACATATTCTAGAAATTCTTCCATTCCAACGCCTCGATCTCCTCCTCAGGATTCGTATTTTTGATCAACGTCCACCATTGATCAGCTTCACCATCCATATGATAATCCGCTAGGAGAACCTTTTCTTATTCAGAACATTGAAGGATGGAGAAGATCTCTTCAATGGAGTTGATCCATTGTTCAACGATCATGGGATTAGATGATCCACTAAAATTAGGAGGCATTTGTCTCATGAAGCTCTCAATAGCGACTTTTTCCTTCTTAGGGGGGTTTGGAAGTTCCTCTTAACCTGTGTTTCTATTCAAATATTGAGATAGCTAAGAGAGAAGTGTGACAAAGTTCTCAATTCCGTCTCCCATTAGATTGGGCATCTCATTAGTACAGTCATCACACTGATATTCACATCGTTTGTTAGCCTGAGTCCTCTTATTATTGGCCATTGGATAGAATAAAAAAATTAGGGGGTAACACATAATGGGTAATCCAAAGACAAAATTTGATAACTTATAAATAAACTTTTGTTTCCTTAACTCAAGAGTCTAAAGGCTTCAATCTAGGCTTTTCATGATCTACATTCTAACATATATTCTTAGGGCCATTTTTTTAATTCCCTATATAAGGGTTCATACTATGCTTGTGAATTTATCAAAACATATCCCACGGGAGTTTTGTAGCCAATAGTGCAGCAAGGACTGTTTTTGTCCACCAACTCCCATTCGAGTCTTTCTCAAAGTGGTGTTTTCGTGTTTTACCCTTAGGATACATCTGTGTCAGAGCCACCTGTACGTGCTTCTATCCAGACATGGATTTATTTTCTTGATAAACTACTCACTCTGTTCTTACCAAAACTCAGGGATGTTTTTATTATACTTATTCTTTTCTATATGTATTTATTGTGGGTTTTTATCATAATCCAAAAATTAACTAAACCTATCCTCTGATACCAACTATGACAACCCTGCTTTTATTACAAACTTAAACATGATTTATTACATAAACTATTCACTTGATACAACATATTTGATCGATATGTCTAGTGTCTTTAGGGAATATGATCATTACATAACAACTTAAAACATTAAATACAACATATTTATTGAAAACTTCCTTTACATGACCACTACATTCCCTCGTACTTAGCATTTCATGGGATAACTTGAGGAAATTAATAAGAAAAGGGGTGAGCTATAAAGCCCAGTAAGGGAATAAACTTGGAATACATGGGGAGTACAATACATGTTACACAATAGGGATATAAATAGAGCATAAGAGAAACATGAACATAAAGGCATGATAAAGCATGATAATCATAACATGGAAAATGTGGCAACAACATTTAACATGGAATTAGCATGAGCGAAGGCTCATTACACATAGAGCATGAGTAAATACTCATTGAACTTGAAGCACGAGTAAACCCTCGTTGCACATGAATTAGAATGAGTCAGCACACATTTCACATGACGTATCATGATACTATACTTTACCCAATGCATTGGAGCGCAATAAGGGTGAACCATTCTTAAACATTTTATTTCATGCTTAAGTGTGCCACATGGATCATAAAACATGGATTCATAAAACATAAACATTTACTCCATGATAAAGGAATGTGTAATTCATACATGAAACATTATAATCAATAAGTAAATTTGCATAAAGGTGAATACCATTGATAGAGAAATGGGCATGGTATTCACTACACAATGGCATTGGCTTAGAAAATATGTGCGATTTCGGCAGCATAACGGCGTGACATAAGAATTCATAAAAATGGTTAATGAGGGAGAAAGGGGTCCCTCATCATATTTACATGTAATGGACAGTAAGGAGGACATATAGAAACATGTACCAACAATTTTAATGGAATTTTGATTCATGATACAAAATTATTGCTTGAATGTAAATGAGGAGAGAGAAGTTCCTTTTGGAATTTTGGCTAGTAACTGGTTTACATGGGAGGCATTTAATGATAAAGAAAGGGGACTCCCATTATTCAAACCTAAAGAGGGCAGTATGAGGGAAGCGCAAAACCATACCCCAACATTCATAATTGAAATTAAAAGAGATAAACAACTTTAAAAATTGGACAAAAAAAGAGAAAGGAAGAAAAAAACCCTTACTTGGAAGTGTGCTTCCATAGACTTGAGAGAGGATTCTTGGGAGTTTGGGGAACCTTGGTAGGATTCAAGAGAGAGTAGGGCAGAGTATGGACAAACTCCAAATGCTTTGAGTGAGAAGGAAGTGGGAGCTTGGGTGGGTTTATATAGGAATGGTGAGTGAATTCTTTATTATTTAGGTTTGGGACACCTTACATTAAACTAATCCAAACCACAAATCAGCTCATGGTTTTTGCACATGGTTTTTTGGAAAAGGGGAGAGGAAAAAAATATTTTATAAGGCCAAAGTCTGAACTTCTTAAAACAATGGGGTTGCTTATGTGGAGGTGAGCCACACTCTCATGGAAAATAATTTAAAAAGACAAGATTTTTAATAAGTCTTGAGGGGTCTATTAATGCTTTGAAAAGTAAGTCAAACAAACCCAAAATCCAATTTTATTAATGGTAAAACATATATTATCCGAACATTAAGCTTATATTATTTTATTACATCACTATTAGGTCATTATGATGTCATAAAACACATTATAAATTTAAACGGTATTTAATTTTTACCCAAACATTTGACTGCCTTAGAAAATTATGAAAAATTTATCATTAGATAATTTTGACCCCCTGATTCCAGAAATATCATTTATTTTATTTAAATAATTTTATAAATAAGTTAGTTTTCACTTTTAAAATAGAAACTGAAATTTATCGAAAATTCATGGGTTTTGACAGAAATGACTTTCAAAACTTAATAAAAATTATAATTGCATTCATAAAATTATAAGATCATTTATATTTACTAAAAATTAATTTAAT
The DNA here is from genome assembly GCA_963277665.1 of Viscum album. Classification (NCBI taxonomy): domain Eukaryota; kingdom Viridiplantae; phylum Streptophyta; class Magnoliopsida; order Santalales; family Viscaceae; genus Viscum; species Viscum album. The sequence continues at coordinate 1,801,754,856 of OY728157.1, forward strand.
AATAATAATAATTTATTATAATATTATTTAATTAAAAAATCCCTTAATTTAATAAAATATAATTCTTAATTAAATAATAACTAAAAACACTATTTATACTTTAAAAACTATTTACAATGTATCAATAATGACAAGAAAGTATATTCATTATTATATAAAAAAATAATGTACATGAACATAGTACTAGTGATTTGTTACATAACCCCTTAAAAAAGCCGCATAAGACCTAAGGGTAATGTCTGTGATGGTGACAGAGTCTTGGGGTGGCTCGGATAACATCGCTTTAGTGGTAATCTCTATGAACTTCCACTTTTCTCGTAGATGATCTCGTTCGAGCTTGACATGATGAAGCTCATCTTGGGCTTGGTCAATAGAGAAGCCCAAGGACATAACTGCTTTTCCGATCACCGACAAATGGTCTTCGTATAGATAAATTCTTCTGGATGAGGTCATCCCTTCTTTTGTTTGAGTAAGTTGGGTTTGTTAAAGACTTATATTTATACTAATAATATGATCACTGTTCAATGGATATAAAATAAATGGTCACAATTATTAACATAAATCCAAGGAATTTGACATTTTATATAAACATTTTACATAAAGAAACATTTAATTATATCAAGATCGATTTCCATTAATGAAACTTTGGGTCGTTAAAGTACCTCAGGCAATGTCCATCTCACCTGGCATTGGAAATGTAAATGCATGAAGACATCGACAACCTAATACAATCCCTCCCTAACCCTAATAGAGACCACCTCCCTGGTATTTATCTTCCGTATGAGGAAAAGGAAAATCCCAGAGGTTTATACTACATGTCCCATCATCTCGATGAAGATCCAAAACTACTGTAACTTGCTATTGTTTCTTCAACTAGAACTACCTCAATGGATGAACCTAAAGTGGAACACCTGATGAAAATAAAATGATCTGAATGGTCAACCTATCTTATTGCTGATGACCTCAGCCTCTAAATTAAAAAAAAATTATAATTCATTGGAAAATCTTTGAGTGACACCTCCCACACGGAAATGATATATTGGGGACCAAGACAAACCCCCGACTGAATGGAATCTATTCTTCCATGAAAACAATGTACCCCAGAACACTTCTCTACTTCGTGAAAAATCTTTATGAGTACCATCTCCTGATGATCTGGTTTTTATTAACAATCTCTCAATAACTTATGCCCTCTTCAGCACCAATATATATGTATTAATCATAAATGGAGTGAATTGGCACTAGATATTTGGATGCAAAGCCTCATCAATATTTCTCTCCATGTGCTAATCATCTGGTAAAAGGTCTAATGTAAATCAAAAATGGATCTAGAAACATATTATAATCTCTCACACACTAAATTTCCCTATTAATGGGTAAACATCTCAAAGAGACTAGTTACCTTCCTGGTCAAATATTGAAACTCATCTTTGAATAGATCTCAGAATTCCTCCCACAAGACTGTTGAATCTTTCTGATATATGTGTAATAAGAACAACCACTACCATTTTACCCCATGTAGTATCACTGTAACCAATGACCACTAGTGCTCCTTCTAAGCACCAATCGAGCTAAGAGCTATCTTAACTAACTCCAACCAGTCTTCTGTGACCGCATGTGAAATAGATCTCTCATACTTCTACATACTCTGGCACTCAAACTCTTAGAGTGTCCTCCCCTAACTATCATCTTCTCCAACCTCTGCTATATGGTGATATAATGATGTGAATTTATTAATATCTTCTATGTGGACCTGATGAGGACATATACCTAGCGCCATATCAATAATAATTCAAACAATTATATCTTATTAACATTCTATATAGGACTTTAACATTAATTAATTGTTTTATTTTTTTTCATTTTTTGAAAACACCACCCAATGTCTACCCCATAGAACACAAGACCAAAGAATAATGATGCATGATCATTTCATAGGTCTCTACCCTAAAACCAGTATCACCTCATTTAGTAGCCACTGTAAACATAATGGTCAGTGCATCAAATCACATGGGGCCACAAATACCTATGTCTCACCCAGTCTCTAGAGATTTCAACCCTTTTTAACCATGGCTAACACCATTTAATTAACAACCCATGAAACCACACTTCTGTCAAAATCTATAATCAATCTTATCCCTCATCCAAACCTCTAACACCACTCTTTCACAACCCCTCACAAAATGTGTACCATTCATTAGACGGTAATGTGTGAAAAGTGATAATGACCCTCATTCCCACATTTAGTAGGCCTCAAGTTAGCTAGTTGCTTAAAGGGTATGGTAAAAACACAGATGGGAGGAATTACCTTTTATAAGAACACATGTATGAGAGAGATATAAAATATACACCAACCAAATATCATTAAAAACACTATATAAAAAAATAGATGTCCACATATGTAATTCCATGAAAAACTACTACAACTAAAAGGGAAAACTACATTACCAAAAGAGAGTAAAACTACAGTGACCACAAATCCAGAATAACTCCTAAAAAACCCATAATCTATAACTAACCATCAAGATCTCCAACATAATCCATGTGACAGAAAAACAATATATATAAACTTGGTTGAGTATAACAGTATAATTATTCAGTTCGTCTTTAGATCCTCACCTAAAAATGTAAATAAATCATGCTAAAACATAGAGAACAACATCTGAAACTATAAGGTCACCTAAAAAGGTATTCTATATCCTTAACCATACCAAAAGTACTCTCACAAGGTATCAAATACAAGATTATATAGTATAATAATGAATATCAAGGGCACCCCTCTAACACATACCCACTAGTTTCCCACTTTTCACAAACATCACACACCCTAAGCATCTCTCTCCAAAAATGGATTTCCCAAATACACCTGGGAGAGGCACCATAACATGAACCTCATTAAAAACACCACCATAACTACACAACCCAATGTTACGAAGTATTTTTTGAGAGCACCCATAACTCAAATTTCATATATCATACATTGAGTATTACAATGTTATCCATTATGCATATACACTGACTAAGGATCCTAAATCCATCACAGCCAATACATGTTACACCTATTGTAGTTCGTATGAAAATATATCTAAGATTTATGTATGTGAAATAACCACAAGACACTATAGCCCACTACACAGATATAGGGTAAAATATAATTTTCGTTCATACTAGTACAAATAACAACTAAGAGAATAGAGTGGAAAAAAATGGGGTAGTTAGACATCCATCCTCCCACTAGGATGCTAGGGAAAACACCCCCCAGAGCTCAGAATCCCAAGGGTGTTAGTCCCCCAAACCGACAATATGGATTATCAAATATATGCAGAAAAATTATAGGATATGATATAGACCACAACCACACTATAAGAACAAACTTTTCATAGACTCAACTATAGATAACATCTCTTAGACTCCCTACCACCACTGCTAAGACTAGATATTGTGTAATCACACAACCATTTAAAAGCTACATTATGTCACATTATCCTTTTTTTCAGTTTCACATTACATTAATTAATTTATTAACCAATAATTAACCATTATCATTTTACACATCACATTTCACTATCATCACAAAAATGTTCCATTTCCTCCAGGAATAACCCAACCAAGTCCACAGCTTCTCAAATACAATAAACTCAACAAAAATTCCCCGAAAACATCTACCCCACATGTTAATCCTCATTTATTCATTTATATTAGAACATTACCATCTTCTGTATTACTATGAATTTTAGAAAATTATTCTAAGCTACCAAATGCAAGGGGAATGACACGTTGAGTAGATGAGCTACCCATGAAGTCTTTTCCACCTATAATAGAAGCATAAACCCATCCAACCTCTTGAATGTATGCACATAACGCACATGCAATACCATCTGTGTCTTCAATATTTGGGAAGGAAGGTAACAAAGACCATGTGCCTGAAACGATGGTGAAGGTAAAGACAATACAAAAATATATTCAACAACAACTACTTTCACATCAATGTGTCTACCCAAATTCGACATGTTCCATCACACCCAGTGGCCTCTAAGACCCCAACATGCATATATTGATGCATATCTCCATTATAGACATCAATTTTGGCCACAACCATTGGTAATCAAAACCCCCACATACCACAAAACCCCTCAATGACAATTCATACTAGGATCACATCACATCTAGGCCTCCCTACCCCCATAACAACATGTCTTGTGTATAGATCTCATCACAAGAAGCATGAAAAAAAACATCGAAACAGGACGTCAACCCAGAATCCAGGCTTGAAGGCTTCACACATAATGATCTATCACAAATAGAAATCACATACACTCCTCATTTACTTGAATGTGGGAAAATCTGACACTAGTAGGAATAAACATTATTACACAACCGGTTCATTTTTCTTCACGAATTAATGAATTAATTATTCATTATTTCCAACTACGGATAACCTAAGAAACAAGCTATCACAAGATATCACCAAATTACTTAAAAAGTTAATTAATAATTACACTAAAAATTTGATCAACAAGAATCAAAATTCATTCGGTTTACCAACCAATTAAATTAAGCATTCTCAATTGCATCAATTTTATTATTCTTAAATTACAACATAAAAAAACCAGATTCATTAAGCATGAATCTTTTTCGTTTAGCCCATTAATTATCAATTAATTATATCATTAAATTATTTACCAACTTCCATTAAGAAAAATATTCTGAGAAAGCACATCATAGATATCACTCTATATAAAAAATCAAGAAGAAAACTATTTTCCTGGTATAAGAAAAAAAAACATTGCAACGCAACAGATACAAATTTCTTTAATGATGTTCATAGAATTATTTGGTCATTTTTATTACAAAATAAAAGGATAAATCAAGATAACTCTATTATTTCATTTATGTAAATAGAGAAGCATTGAATTCCATACATAAAAAGGTTTCCAATGTTCTTTGTAAAGGAACGGACCCACACAATATATCAGGATCACTTCTCCCACAATAATTGCATCCACCTAAGGACATAATTGAACATTCACATCAACCAACAACTAAGGGTAATCTATTAGAAACATGGAGATCATGTTCCATCACATTGAAAAATAGAAACATGAAGAAATAGGTTGAATAGCCTCAAGAACATAGGTAGATCATACATTATATCATGAGTGGATCTTCACGGATCGAATAAGGGAGTGAGGCACCATTCTTGGATGATGGAATGCCAAAAATGATTAGGAGAGGGTCTCTGAGTCTCATGGAGTCAAGGATGAGTAGCTTTATCCATTGGTTTGATAACCACAATTAGATGGAAATGTTCTCAAAACATGAAGCATCAGGGCATTACCCAATGTGTAATTCTCATTTCACGTCGTGTAATACCTCGAGGTCATGTTCCGCCTAAAAACGTGACGGCTCAAAGCATATTTTATGTTTTATACCCCGAAATACTTCGCGCTATGAACCCATCTTCCACATCTTGATAAAACTTGTGAAATAAGATGTCACAATGCTTAATTTTGTTACGCGATATTTAATCCTTCACTTTTCAGTTTTACTTAAGTGAACTTCTCCAAACATCTTCTAAGCCACCTCTATGCACTTATATCATTGAAAACATGCAAAGGATTGATCCATGTGGATATGGACCCAGAAATTAATAATTTATTCATATTATCTTTTTTTATTCGTAGTTACTCATTCAAAAATCAAAACGTTTTAACATAGAATCATATATTTATATTTATATTTTTTTATTGATATATATATATTATTTCCTGAAATATGATTTATTGAATACAGAAAAATTATTTAAACATAATAATCTATATATTTTGTGAAAAAATGGTTTATAAAATAAATAAAAATTATTATTACATAAAAAATATAGACTAAGTAGAATCGAGTAATATGTGTCGATAAAATATCATGTAAATGTCATTTTTCTATTTGACATGTATGAAACATATTTTTTATATATATACATTAATTACACACTCATATATATATATATATATATATATATGAAATTCACAAAACTTTATAAATAAAGAAACACATACATAATATTTAAATAATTCATTCAATTTTTAAAAATCAATTTATAATTTTATTTACCAATATTCAATATTTAATATATCATGTTTTTAGAAGGAAAATTTTATTGAGTTTTTTATATTTTTATTTAATATATACAATTTATTATGATAATATTTCTCTTCTTTTTTTTGATTTTATATTTTACTTATTCATTAATAATATTATTTTTTTAATACATTTTCAATTAATTCATTTTTATTCTAAATTTCTAAATCTCATTGTTATTTTAACCTTTTTAAAATTTATTTATTCTTATTTATTCATTAATATTAACTTTTTTAATATGTTAGTAATTTTTATAATTAAAATGCATTCATTTTCATTTAATTTATATTCATTTTTAATTTCTTTAATAATATGTATAATTAATAACAAGTGTTCATTATTTTATATTTTTTGTGATGTATTTATTTTTTTTAATAATTTAATTTCATGATTTTTAACATTATTCATTTAATATTAGTTTTTCATTATTTATTCGAATTAATTAAGATTTTTTTAAAATTTATTAATTTTTAATACTTATTCATTTATTATTTTTTCTAATTAAATCATTTTTAATATTAATATATAAATATTTATACAATTATATTTAATTTTTTTAATATTGTTATCATCTACATTACTAATATGTATTCATTTTCATTTTAATATATATTCATTTTTGTTTATTAAATAAATTATAAAATTAATAAAAATTAATCATTTGTTTAAAATTGTTTATGTCTTCTAATTTGTAATATTAAATTTCCCTACTTTTTAACATTCATGCATTTATAGTCATTTATTCATCAATAATGAAAATTATTTTTAAAATTTTTCTTATATATTTAGTTATAATATTCATTATTTTACATTTTTTAATTTATTATAAATTGTATTTATGAGGTCCTTTTCGAAAGAACTGATAAAACCTTTTATAGTATTATAATGTCATCCTTAATAGAAACTACACTCACTCATGCCATTCAAACTCTTGTGGATCTCTAATTCTATCACCAATCCCCTTTGAATATCTCAAACTAATAGACCATCCCAAAATAGATGTCATTTGATTCTTTATATTTATTTTTAATCAATCTTACTATATTTCATTCTTTTTAGTATGTCTTCCCCTATAGTTGATCTCTAAACCCATAGATTTAATCACCCCTTTTAAAAAAATATTTTTTCAATGTGTTTTTATAAATTATATTACACGATCCAAGGGTTCATAACATTGGATCTCTAGGGATGTAACAAAATGACCTGAATACCAACTCAAATTGGTACCTTACTCGATTCGCCACATACATTAAGGGAATTCCATACCCCAACATGATGGATACTAGAACCCAGCCAAATAACAATAATTAGAGGGAATAATCTCACCCAACCTAAAGAAATGATATTTAATATATATTAAATAGAGACATCAAAAAAAAAGATAAATATATTCCGTAAATGTAAAAAGAAGAAGTAAAATAAAAAAATCACGGGTTAAAAAAACCTCCATGTTTACGTCCATCAATAATGGACTACCAAAATAGGAACACTAACTACTGCATGGGATATTATGGGAATATTACCACCATCTCACCACAATATACCCAACTTAATAGATAGAAAACTTTACTGTATCACTTTGGAACCTTTCAATTATCTACATCGAATGACACACATTTCTATAAAAAATTTTTTAAGGGGTACAACAAGTGTGTTCTAAATGTTTTCATGAGACCCCACACAGGTTTTCCATATCAAGTATCTAAAAAATAATCCAAGAATTACCTACTTCAATGAAAATAAGAAATGGTAATTGTTTAACAGTATTTATATCCAAAGTGTGAAAGACCCATTTAATATCCTTATTTCCACATCTTCAAATAAATCACAAAAATAAATTTTTTCACTTTTCATATTCATATATCTCAATAGATATATCATTTCACAAAAAAAATCATGCATCACATTTTATAACAAAACCAAGGTCGTATAATCAAAATAAAAAAAATGAAATCATCCCAAAATGTCCAAAAGAACATAAAACATTGTGAAAACCATAATATTTATCAATATAAGTTCCCTTTTTATAAATATGTCATATGGTATAAAACTCATATATAGAATTGATATACCAATAAAAAAATATTTTCATGAATTAAGAATGAATTATATGGTATTTATAGAAATTAATGAACATATACCAATGGAATAGCTACATTTCTATTGTAAAAGTAATGTGACCCACTGAAATAGTAATACATCCAATAGAATAGTATCCTCACCTATAAATGTAAAAGATAAAATTTCGGCATCTTATAAATCATAATATAATATCATAGCATGAGTAAATAATAGTTTTTAAATTAGAAATTTCTATGTTGGTTATTTTATAAAACATAAATATTTATTTAAAATTTTTAATTAATATAATGACTCAAATAAAAATTTATTTTTAAAAAATAGATTCATTAATGGTTATTTTGTTAGCTTATTATTTTAAGATAATTTTATGTCACCTTAATTATTTTTTCAAGGAGACATAAAATAAACTATAATTTTAAAATTGTTAATTTTCAAGTAAATGGATATTTAAATTACAAATTAAATATAAAATATTTAGAAAATGGTATTCATACAATGGTGATAATTGTTTTCTACATAATGAATAAAAATTTCCTCAATTTTTATGATTTTTCTAAAATGTTGAATTTTTTATAAATAATGAAATAAGATAATTTAAGCTATATGGTTTTATAATTTAAATTCAATCATTCATGAGTCATTGATGATACAAGAATAATAATCTCAAACTCAACATATTTGTTTACTTTATTTACTCATGGTAATAGAAACTATTAATAGTTTTTTGGCCAAACTATAATCTATTGAATAAAATAACCAAAAATTCCCCTCTCCTCCCTTATAAATAATACCCCTCATCACCTCTTCTCCTCACAACATCAATCCTTTAAGGATTTTAAAAATTCATCCCAATACACTTCCCAAGACCATCCCCTTGCCTAAGTTCATTTTTCCTCAACAAAATACAAAATCGAATTATCCTACGGAGGTTCTCAAGGAAAATAACTCAAGAGGTAAAATACTCTATCATTTTCATCTAATTTCTTTTCATTTTCTGTTCGTTTATTATTCTATCCCCGCCTCTCCTTGTCCATGTTTGATGATAAATCCATTATATTATATATAATTGAATTATATATTATAATGTAATATTCCATCATCAAAACTCTTCTATAATCCCTTTTATTATAAAAACTGAAAACATTATAGGTGAGTTATTGATTTATTGCCTTCAAGGAGGACTTGTTTTCATTTTCCTTTTATGAATTTATGTCTAGTAATAATGCCATTATAGTGACATAAAATTATATAAAATTTATTTTATAAACTTTTTTATAATATATAACTAACATATTTACTTAATATTAAAATAATAAAACGAAACTAGATAACGATGATCGCAAAACCACCAAATTAATCATAATCATTATCATTAATGTTTTTCACAATGAATCATATTAATATATGAATAAATATAAGTCTGTATTACCATATGTAATTTTATTTATAGCATATATTTTCAATTATGGATAATTATTCTTAGTTTACCCAATCATCCATGCATGTATAAAAGTGAGCCGATTAGGACAACCAAAAAAATTAGCACTCTAGAATGATTAAAGTAGACATTATAACTCATAGAAGTGGTTATAAAAAACCTTTTAAAATAATAATGAATCAAATAAATGTGTAATAATTTCTTGATTTAGTTATTATTTAATAAAATTTGATAATCCATGATATTAAAGTGATGAAGTCAATCAAAATTAAGGCAAACAGATTCTCAATCCCAATATCCATTCTTCATGTTATTCCGCTTTCATGACAATTGTTTGGTGGGTATTATTTTAATATTTATGAAATATAATTTCTTCTTTATTACCTTTTTTTAGTAAATAAATTTTTCTAATCTTGTTTTTTGATAAATAAAAATATTTTCTAAAAGAACCCTTCTTACATAAGAAATATTTTACATATCGTTATATTGTTTCTTCTTCACTAATGATTGATAACTCTAATACCAACTAGGTTATTACTGTTTTATTTTGGGAACCCAATATATTTTTTATAAATATACGATTTATTAAATTTTCATAAAACATATTTATTTTCCATGGGTTATTTTATGACTAACATTGTTATATGTATCTTGTGGCATGCAAGATTATGTAAATTTTAAGATATAATGAGTGCACTCGAAATTATATAGTGCCCCTGTAACGCCCCGACCCTAGATACCCAGAGTCGGTGCATTATTACATAACATTGGCATGATCACAAGAAAGATCAAATCTTGAAAGACCGATTGGTTTAGTAGCCTTGGAAACACTAGATATATTCATAAGTTTTACATTACATCATAAAGTGAAAAACTATTACGACAACATAATGTCTCCATAGTCCACACTATTATCTCCTCATAATATCCCTGCAGGTCATTCATAACTTACTTCTTCACATCCTGGGAAAAATAAAACATAGAAAAGGGGTGAGCTCAAATTCCCAGTAAGGATAAAAATATATCAGATCATTCAAAAATAAGCATAAACATTTAAGGCAATGCATTACTAAAACAAAAGCCTTTTAAACTTGAACATCAACATAGTATGGAAAAAGTAAAATGAAATAATGTAATTTAATTATTCAAATCGATATTCTACTAATCAAATAATCACATGCAATATCAACAACCACATTCATAATGTCAGAATGCATAATGATGAACTTTAATATCTTTGTCAAGGCCTCGTCCCAGGACCTAGGGGCTAACTGTAACCAGAACCCAACCTGGAGTGCCTCTAATAACCGGACACCAACCCAGAGTGCCTCTAATAACCAGACACCAACCCGGAGTTCCTCTAATAACCGGAGACCAAACCGGAGTTCCTCTAATAACCGGAGACCAAACTGGAGGGCTTAATTTTACCGGTCCCCAACCCGGAACATACTTGTCTAACACATTCATCTGAATGAAAGGTCGAAATATAACATAAACATTCGGATTGCAAATAACTTATGAAATGTCAATACTCTAAACAAAAACCATGAGTGAAATAAGAATAACTTATCAATAGTCAAAAGTATCACAAAACCTTCAATAAAATATGGATGTTTTGTATCATAATAAATCAACTTCAAATAAGCTTAAAATCCATCAAAGGATGTTGACATAGATGAAATAAAGACTATTTTAGAGAAATATCTCTTTTTTTAAATCATTTTAAAAGTAACATAATTATAAAATAATACATTCAATTTGAACATATTCTTATAATCTTGTAAGGGATGCTTTGACGATTTTATTACGGCGGTAAATAGCCACACCCGCCGTATAAGTTAAAAAAAACATTCTTACCATAGATTTATCGAAAAGGTTAAAAGTGCCTTGTTTGGAAAACGACGGAAAGATTCCTTTCGAAACACATAAGGGTATAAATGACTTTAACCCATATTTTGTAAATAGTAAAAATGTTTTGAAATACATTATTAAGAAACATGGATGTGGATGATAAAGAGATCCCAGTAGATTATTACGTATAAACAACCTCAGATAATGAAGAGATTGTGAAATAACCCTTACCAATTTGGTAACTTATGAAACATACAACCCATGAAAGAGGTATCATACAATGAATATGTAAATACACATAAATTAGAGTGTATTACACAAAGAATATAATTATGGGCAGTACATACACCACACAAAAGGTAATGGTGGCAATATGGCATTAATCTCACGGGAATAAGGAGTGAGATGAAAACCCCTTACCTTGTACTTTTCCTTGGTTGGGGTAGGTTAACCTCCTCTTCTTCGGGTTCTTCCTTTTTATTTGATCAAAAGGGATCCTTAGGTTGGCTTTCTGATCAAACTAAGGCCTCTAGGTTATAGTGAGGGAAGTTGGGAGAGTATTTGGGCAGAGTTTTGCCGAACCAAAAGGGTTTGAAGGTGTGAAGAAATGAGAAGGAGGAGTGCCCTTTTATAAGAGGGGTGAGGGGCACCTTTGGAAAAGCTAGAAATATTAGTTTATAATAAATACATATTCGGTATCTAATGGATCCAAAGTTGATTATTTAAATGTTAAGGTATGGATGGGTCGAAAACAACTCAACCAATAGAATTTAGACAGGTTTGGGTACTTATATTAACCATATCTTTAAGTATTGACTCTAAGTTAATTAGTTTCACTTTTACAATGTCTCTTTGTATTTTTATATAATATGGTTAATAAACATACTATATACATCTAAGCGACCCACAAGTGGTCCATTAATGATGAACCTATCATGATATAAGTCTCTTGGACGAACCTTATATTTTTAGGAATTTAATATCAATTAATAATATAATATTTGTTTTAAGAACTCTTTTATGTCAATTTTGACACTATTCAATTGTTGATTTGTGTGAAACTCATAACAGATTGATTACTTCGAACAAAGTCAATTAAATCAATTCTAATATATCATATGATCCTAAAAAATTAGTTTACTTCATTAAAAGTGTCATATTATATTTATTTGGGTATTTATAATATCAATTATTTTTATTTTTCACTATTATAGTAATTACTGCATCATCATTGTGTCATAAATACCTTAAAATATTTAATGTCTAAAATTTATAAATAAAATATCATTATGTAGTAACTCTTTTTATCTTTATAATGAATATTTATAATCTAAAAGCCAACATATATAACCTTATATAAAAATTGTTTTTCTAAAATATATATGCTTGTGTCATTTTTGTATTCATTTTAACTTAATTATAATAAAGTGTCCCTATCACCTACAAGTGGCACCATGGGGTCCCAAAATCGACCCAAATATGCCTATGTCCGAACATGTATCAACAAATAAGGCTAGGACACGTTTTAGGGTAATTTAGTATTATTATAATATTATTTTTTAACCCTTATTTACCGGATTTACCCTTAACCACTGTAAATAAAATATTTACCGCAGTAATTATTCAAAATGTCTAAAAATAAAAGTTACCTATTTACACAATTTGAACATCCTGATTCCAAATATGGAATCCATTTTTCTAAATTAAAAACATAGAAGTGGCTGAAATCAATTTAAAATTAATTCCCGCTGTCAAAAGAAAAAGTGTGTTTTTAAGAGATAATAACTATCAAAAGATTGACACTTGTTTATGTTCGGTTTAATTGTAAAATTATGTACAATGACCAACATTATATTAAATGGTAAAAATAAATTCTAAATATACTTTAAAACCACTCAAATTAATAATTTATCACTATTAATTATGTGATTAAAAACGTTGTTTTTAATTAAAATTTAGTACTTTTGACTATTCATCAAAATATGAAAGTTATTCGAAAAGTACCAAAATTTCACCTTAGGATAAATTCGATATTACGAATCCAAAAATGAAGTTCATTTTGAAATATAAAATATATATAATTTCAAAAAGTAGGTATTACTATTCATAACGGCTAGTTTGATTGGTTGTGGTGTGTGTTAAAACTCAAAGTTGCGTACAACACACGCTACTGTATTATTCAAATAAAGCGTACCGTGGAAGCTTGGGATGTTTCATTTTAAAATTTTGATGTCCCCATTTAGTCAAAAAGTTTAAAATATTGTATTTCAAAAGGTTTCACTATTAAAAGTTGATAAAAGTGCAATACTGAAAATGAATTAGTTCTTGCATTATATCTAAGATACTCATAATATGGATTCTAAAATTATAAGGATTATATAAAGATTAAAATTTAGTTAATACTATTCATAACCTCTTTTGAATGGATTTTTGGTAAGCCATGGTTCAATTTAACTCAGTGTTGCGTGTAGTGCAATTTATTGAATTATTTTGATGAAATAACACACTATGAATTCTTGGGGTGTTACATTCTCCCCTCCTTCAATAAATTGCGTCCTCGCAATTTGAAATTGTTCTTCGAAAATAATAGGTTGAAAATAGAAAATATATTTATGGGAAAACCCACATCGGAAATTGGGTTACTAAAATTTAGTCTTAATATGAGAAAAAGAGAAATCAAAGGGTCACCACCAAATTATGATCTCAATTAGAAGAACATTGGTTGCAATTAGAGACATATAATTGGAGGAAAAACGTAAATATTTATAGGTAGTGATTGAGGTCATAAATCACAAACAAGTGTAAAATTGATGTCCTTAAATTCATCAATCTATGATGATTTGAAATACCATCAGTTCAACAAAACATAGGGTATTAGGATAACACATTTTTGACGTTTCAAAATATCTTAGTTGAAATCCCACATCGAAAAATGAATTAATGAGGCCTCTATTTAAAATAAAGAGTGGAAAGTATAAAGATTACCGAAAATAACACATACTAGGGTTCCATGTAGGAAAATATGGATATGGAAGAAAAATCTAACCATCAATTATCTGATGGAGAGTGGTAGAGAACATGGCTATGAAAAGGCCAACAATCCCAAATCCATAAATTAGTGATGATTTAAGGTACCATCTAGGACAAAAATTTTATTCTAAGTTCCTTTTATTAATGTTGATGAATTTATTTATGAGATTGGCTAAGATCATAAGGAGATATACTTACTTGATAATTAAAGTTTTATCCATTAATAAATTTCTACCACAAACTCATCTTTCACTCTAAAAGATAATAGAACGTTAAAAAAATTCTATTTATACTATTCGTACAGGGTTCCAAAATAAATGAATTTATAATTCATCTACCAGATCTTTTAAAAAAACTACATTATTTAATCCAGGACATCTCATGGGCCAGTGGTAGGTGATACACCCTTTTCGCCCTTCGGTTGTGGGTTCAAGTATCGCAGCCTTGCCGGACGTGACGGGTTGCCGCCCGACCTCCGGGTAGTCCTTTTATGGCAATCCATAATAATCCAAACTAGAACTATCCAAAATACTTCTGTCCAAACTCAGAGTCCAACATTTATAAGGAAGGTAAACATAATGTAGATCCCTTTTACCCCGTAATAGCATATGAATACCTTCATCATGTATTCTTTTAATACACTGAAACATCCTGAATTATCATATTCCTTATTGATTACATTCACTCTCACTTATTGCATATAGAATGCTGGATATACTTCATGAATCCAAAATTGTTTTAAACCCCAAAAATGATGGAATATACAAATCATTAATTAGTTCCAAGGTAGTCACGAATATCCAATATAATTTATCCAAAAAAAATCACGTATTATTCCAAAATCACTAACTCAGTATCAGAACTATATTATGGTTTATCATTCTCTCAACCATATATTTTCCAAAAATTTATCCTACTATTGAGTCACTTTTCTTTGTTCCACACAATCTCAAGTCCTTAAAGAAATAGTACTGCAGTACAATCCTTATATACTCCATAATTATTATAACAAGTACATTGTTGATACAACACTCAATTGACATAATCAACATGAGAACTCTAGTCATTCCTCTTCATCTGTGGTAGTATCATAACTTGATTATTATCCAATAGCATCATTTGCAGCATAGTCTGATGACTGGGACATAGGTTCACGTAGTGTCCAAACTCCTTACAAAAGAAGCATTGTACATTTGAAACCATTTTCTTACCCTTGCAGTCACGTACTTTGTGCCCTTTTCCTCCACACTTATAACAAACTCTCATTCCTTTCAGGCAAGTTCCAGGGTGTTTCTTTCCACAGTTATCACATATGGGAAAATTATTCTTTTCCCTCTTCCCTTTATCCATCTTTCTCTCTTCCATCATTTTCTTCTCTTGCTTCCCTTCAAAGCCATAAGACTCAGTAAACTCTTTACTTATCTTATCAACACATGATATTATTTCTTCATATGAAGATAATACATGCGAGACTATTTCTCTTGTAAATTATGGCTTAAGACCATAAAATTTATGATCCTTCTTTCTCTTTGTATCATGTGCATTGCTAGAGTTCTCATTCCTTCTACTGGGCGCCATTTCTAAACAATGGCATACTTTAGATTATTTTATGAATAACAATACCTAATCCCAAACTTGTAAAACACATAACATAAATTAAATAGTTTATGGATATAATCCATAATCATAAAAATGTCTCCTTTGAGGAAGTATATACACATAAACCGTTCATAATGATTTGTAAAGAAAATGAGAGTTATCCTAAGCATATCCCCCGGGAGTGTCGTAACCAAGAGTGCAGTAAGGCCCGTTGTCGTGCACCAGTTCCCATTCGAGTCTAGCTCAAAGCGGTGTTTTTGGGTTTTACCCCTAGGTACATCTGTGCCAGAGCCGCCTCTACCTGCTCGTATCCAGACAGGGATGTATTTCTCAAAAAACTCACAAAATCTCTACAATACCAAAATTCGAAGAAGTTCTTCTATACTAATACTCAAAATTCATATTAAATCTATGTGCTCTAATCAAAGTTTATCTAAATCTAGCTTCCAAGGTTTGTACTAAACTTCCTCTGATACCAACTATAACGCCCCGACCCTAGTTACCCAGAGTCAGTGCATTATTACATAACATTGGCATGATCACAAGAAATATCAAATCTCCAAAGACCGATTGGTTTAGTAGCCTTGGAAACACTAGATATATTCATAAGTTTTTCATTACATCATAAAGTGAAAAACTACTACGACAACATAATGTATCCATAGTCCACACTATTATCCCCTCATAATATCCCTGCAGGTCATTCATAACTTACTTCTTCACATCCTGGGAAAAATAAAACATAGAAATGGGGTGAGCTCAAATGCCCAGTAAGGATAACAATATAGCATAACATTTAAAAATAAGCATAAACATTTAAGGCAACGCATTACTAAAACAAAAGCCTTTTAAACTTGAACTTCAACATAGTATGGAAAAAGTAAAATGAAATAATTCCATTTACTTATTCACATGGATATTCTACTAATCGAATAATCACATGCAATATCAATAACCACTTTTATAATGTCGGAATGCATAATGCTGAACTTTAATTTCTTTGTCAAGGCCTCGTCCTGTAACACCCCAAGATTTCATAGTGTGTTATTTCTTCAAAATAATACAATAACTTGCACTACAAGCAACACCGAGTTCAAGCACACCATGACTTACCAAACAAGCCGTTCAAAAGAGGTTATGAATTGTATTAACTAAATTTTAAACTTTATATAATCCTTATAATTTTAGAATCCATATTACGAGTTTATTAGACATAATGTAAGAACAAATTCATTTTCAGTATTGCACTTTTACCAACTTTTAATAGTGAACCCATCTTAAAAACAATATTTTAAACTTTTTGAGTAAAGGGGGACATCAAAAAATTTAAAATGAAACATCCCAAGCTTCCACGGTACGCTTTCCTTTGAATAATACAGTAGCATGTGTTGTACGCAACTTCGAGTTATAACACACGCCACAACCAATCAAACTAGCCGTTATGAATAGTAATACCTACTTTTTGAAATTATATATATTTTATATTTCAAAATGGACTTCATTTTTGGATTCGGAATATCGAATTTAGCCTAAGGTGAAATTTTGGTACATTTCGGATAACTTTCATATTTTGATGAATAGTGAAAATTACTAATTTTTAATTAAAAAAAACTTTTTTAATCAAAATAATTAATAGTGATAAATTATTATTTTGAGTGGTTTTAAAGTATATTTATAATATATTTTTACAATTTAATATAATTTTGGTCATTGGACATAATTTTACAATTAAACCGAACATAAAGAATTGTCAATCTTTTGATAGTTATTATCTCTTAAAAACACGCTTTTTCTTTTGACAGCGGGAATTAATTTTAAATTAATTTCTACCACTTATGTGTTTTGAATTTAGAAAAATGGATTCCATATTTGGAATCAGAATGTTCAAATTGTGTAAATAGGTAACTTTTATTTTTAGACATTTTGAATAATTAATGCGGTAAATATTTTATTTACAATGGTTAAGGGTAAATCCGGTAAATAAGGGTTAAAAAATAATATTATAATAACACTAAATTACCCTAAACGTCTCCTAGCCTTATTGGTTGATACATGTTCGACCATAGGCATCTTTGAGTCGATTTTGGGACCCCATGGTGCCACTTGTAGGTGATAGGGACACTTTATTTTAATTAAGTTAAAATGAATACAAAAATGACACAAGCATATATCTTTTAGAAAAACAATTTTTACATAGGGTTATATAAGTTGGATTTTAAATTATAAATATTCATTAGAAAGATAAAAAGATTTCCTAAATATTGATATTTAATTTATAATTTGTAGACATTAAATAATTCAATTTATTTGTGACACAATGATGATGAATTAATTACTATAATGGTAAAAAATTAAAATAATTAATATTATAAATACCGAAATAAATATAATATGAAACTTTTAATGAATTAAACTAATTTTCTAGGATAATATGATATATTAGGATTTATTTAATTGACTTTTTTTGCAATAATCAATCTGTTACGAGTTTCACAAAATCAACTATTGAATACTGTCAAAATTGACATAAAAGCGTTCTTAAAACAAATATTATATTATTAATTGATATTAAATTCCTAAAAATTTAAGGATCGGCCAAGAGACATATATCATGATAGGCTCATCATTAATGGACCACTTGGGGGTCGCTTGTATGTATATAGTAAGTTTATTAACCATATTATATAAAAATACAAAGAGGCATTTAAAAAGTGAAACTAATTAACATAGAGTTAATACTTAAAGAAAAGGTTAATATAAGTACCCAAACCTTTATAAATTCTATTGGTTGAGTGGTTTTCGACCTATCCCCACCTTAACCTTTTAATAATCAACTTTGGAGCCATTAGAAACCGAATATGAATTTATTATAAATTAATATTTATAGCTTTTCCAAAGGTGCCCCTCACCCCTCTTATAAAAGGGCACTCCTCCTTCTCATTTCTTCACACATTCAAATCCTTTTGGTT
The DNA here is from genome assembly GCA_963277665.1 of Viscum album. Classification (NCBI taxonomy): domain Eukaryota; kingdom Viridiplantae; phylum Streptophyta; class Magnoliopsida; order Santalales; family Viscaceae; genus Viscum; species Viscum album. The sequence goes on from OY728157.1 coordinate 1,801,773,960, forward strand.
CGTCCAAACTCTGACCAAATACTCTCCCAACTTCCCTCACTACAACCTAGAGGCCTTAGTTTGATCAGAAAGCCAACCTAAGGAGCCCTTTTGATCAAATCAAAAGGAAGAACCCGAAGAAGAGGTAATGTTTTCACCACCCCTTTTCAAGTTCCTTTCTTCTTCCACTTCTTCTTTCTTTGTTATTACCATTCTACAATAATAACTCCAGTATCGTATATATACTGTGATTTTATTATAAATATGGTACAACCATATTCATTATTCTATCCACCCTTTGAATAACATGTCACCATACGTGCGTACGTACGGCTTACCGTCTCCACGTCGTGGTGTAATTGTTATTCAATATATTATTATTTGGATGGGTATAATAATGATGAGTAACTCATGTAAATAATAAATCTAACATGTTAATGATTCTGTATATATGATATAACATCCATTTATATATTATTTTAATATCAAAAGAATGATATTGTCGCTCGTGCGTACGTACGGACTACCGTCTCCACGAACGCGATGAGATTCATTCTTCATCATATCCATTCAAGTATAATTATCATTTTCTGATTTAAGAATGATGTTTAAGGACTTGATATCATTATGGATATGAATAATATACAACCTAACCATTACAAACATGGATTACGTAATAAAACATATAAAAGAAAACGAGTAAGTTAACACCCGAAACAACGATAATACTAAGATATTATTAACAAAGCAAAGTTAAAAGATCATATATGATATCATATTAATATATATGATTCTTGTATAATTTAATAACAATTATTTCACTATTATACAGGAGGTTAACCTACCCCAACCAAGTAAAAGTACAAGGTAAGGGGTTTTCATCTCACTCCTTATTCCCGTGAGATTCATGCCATATTGCCACCATTACCTTTTGTGTGGTGTATGTACTGCCCATAATTATGTTATTTGTGTAATACAATCTAATTTATGTGAATTTACATATTCATTGTATGATACCTCATTAATGGGTTGTATGTTTCATAAGTTACCAAATTGGTAAGGGTTATTTCACAATCTCTTCATTATCCGAGGTTGTTTATACGTAATAATCTACTGGGATGTCTTTACCATCCACATCAATGTTTCTTCGAAATGTATTTCAAAACATTTTTACTATTTACTAGATTATGGGTTAAAGTCATTTATACCCTTTTTTGACTTTTTATAAGAGGTTTATAAAGGAATCTTTCCATCATTTTCCAAACAAGGTGCTTTTTAACCTTTTCCACAGAATTAAGGTAAGAATGTTTTTTTAACTTATACGGCGGGTGCAGTTATTTTCCACCGTTATAAAATCGTCAAAGATTACCTTACCAGATTATAAGAATATTTTCAAATAAAATGTTTTATTTTATAAATATATGACTCTTAAATGATTTCAAAAATATAAAGAGATATTTCTATAAAATAGTTTTGATTTCATCTATGTCAACATCCTTTAATGTCTTATAAGCTTATTTGAAGTTGATTTATTATGATACAAAACATCCATATTTTATTGAAGGTTATATGATATTTTTGACTATGGATAAGTTATTTTTATGTCAATCATGTTTTTTTTAAAGTATTGAAATTTCATAAGTTATTTTAAACTTGAATGTTTATGTTATATTTCAACCTTTCATTCAGATGAATGTGTTAGACAAGTATGTTCCGGGTTGGGGACCGGTAAAAGTAAGCCCTCCGGTTTGGTCTCTGGTTATTAGAGGAACTGCGGTTTGGTCTCCGGTTATTAGAGGAACTCCGGTTTGGTCTCCGGTTATTAGAGGAACTCTGGGTTGGTGTCCGGTTATTAGAGGCACTCCGGGTTGGTGTCCGGTTATTAGAGGCACTCCGGGTTGGGTTCCGGTTACAGTTAGCCCCAAGGTCCTGGGACGAGGCCTTGACAAAGAAATTAAAATTCAGCATTATGCATTCCATCATTATGAAAGTGGTTATTGATTTTTCATGTGATTATTCGATTAGTAGAATATCCATGTGAATAAGTAAATGGCATTATTTCATTTTACTTTTTCCATACTATGTTGAAGTTCAAGTTTAAAAGGCTTTTGTTTTAGTAATGCATTGCCTTAAAAGTTTATGCTTATTTGAATGTTCCGCTATATTGTTATCCTTACTGGGCATTTGAGCTCACCCCTTTTCTATGTTTTATTTTTCCCAGGATGTGAAGAAGTAAATTATGAATGACCTGTAGGGATATTATGAGGGGATAATAGTGTGGATTATAGAGACAATATGTTGTTGTAGTATTTTTTCACTTCATGATGTAATGTAAAACGTTATGAATATATCTATTGTTTTCAAGGATACTAAACCAATCGGTCTTTTGAGATTTGATCTTTCTTGTGATCATGCCAATGTTATGTAATAATGCACCGACTCTGGGTAACTGGGGTCGTGGCGTTACAGTTGGTATCAGAGGAAGTTTAGTACAAACCTTGGAAGCTAGATTTAGATAAACACTGATTAGAGCACATAGATTTAAGATGAATTTTGAGGATTAGTATAGAAGAACTTCCTAGAATTTTGGTATTGTAGAGATTTTGTGAGTTTTCCGAGCAATACATCCCTGTCTGGATACGAGAAGCTAGAGGCGGCTCTGGCACAGATGTACCTAGGGGTAAAACCCGAAAACACCGCTTTGAGCTAGACTCGAAGGGGAACTGGTGCACGACAACGGGCCTTGCTGCACTCTTGGTTACGACACTCCCGGGGGATATTCTTAGGATAATTGTCATTTTCTTTAAAAACCATTATGAAGGGTTTATGTGGATTTACTTCCTCAAAGGAGAAATTTATATGATTATGGATTATATCCATAAACTATTTAATTTATGTTTTGTGTCTTACAAGTTTGGGATTAGGTATTGTTATTCATAAACTAATCTAGTGTATGCCATTGTTTAGAAATGGCGCCCAGTAGAAGGAATGAGAACTCCAGCAATGCACATGATCCAAAGAGAAAGAAGGATCATATCTTTCATGGCCTTAAGCCAGAATTTATAAGAGAAATAGTCTCCCATGTATTATCATCATATGAAGAAATAATATCATGTGTTGATAAGATTAGTAAAGATTTTACTGAGTCCTATGGCTTTGAAGGGAAGCAAGAGAAGAAAAGGATGGAAGAGAGAAAGATGGATAAAGGAAAGAGGGAAAAGAAGAATTTTCCCATATGTGATAACTGTGGGAAGAAACACCCTGGAACTTGCGTGAAAGGAATGGGAGTTTGTTATAAGTGTGGATGAAAAGGGCACAAAGTACGTGACTACAAGGGTAAGAAAATGGTTTCAAATGTACAATGCTTCATTTGCAAAGAGTTTGGGCATTACGCGAACCTATGTCCCAGTCATCAGACTATGCCGCAAATGATGGTATTGGATAATAATCAAGTTATGATACTTCCAAAGATGAAGAGGAATGATTAGAGTTCTTATGTTGATTATGTCATTTGAGTGTTGTATCAACAATGTAATTGTTATAATAATTATGGAGTATATAAGGATTGTACTGCAGTACTATTTCATTTAGGACTTGAGATTGTGTAGAACAAAAAAAGTGACTCAATAGCAGGATAAATTTTTGGAAAATATATGGTTGAGAGAATGATAAACCGTAATATAGTTCTGATACCGAGGTAGTGATTTTGGAATAATACATGATTGTTTTGGATAAATTATATTGGATATTCTTGACTACCATGAAACTGATTAATGATTTGTATATTCCATCATTGTTGGGGTTTAAAACATTTTTGGATTGATGAAGTACATCCATCATTCTATATGGCATAAGGGAGCATGAATGTAATCAATAAGGAATATGTTAATTCAGGATGTTTCAGTGTTTTAAAAGAATACATGATGAAGGTATTCATATGCTATTACAAGGTAAAAAGGATCTACATTATGTTTACCTTCCTTATAAATGTTGGACTATGAGTTTGGATAGAATTATTTTGGATAGTTCTAGTTTGGATTATTTTGGATTTCCATAAAAGGACCACCCAGAGGTCGGGCGGCAACCCGTCGCGTCCGGCAAGGCCGTGAGACTTGAACCCGCAACCGAAGGGCGAAAAAGGTGTATCACCTACAACTGGCCCATGAGATGTCCTGGATTAAATAATGTAGTTTTTTTAAAAGATCTGGTAGATGAATTATAAATTCATTTATTTTGGAACCCTGTACGAATAGTACAAATAGAAATTTTTTTACGTTCTATAATCTTTTAGAGTGAAAGACGATTTTGTGGTAGAAATTTATTAATGGATAAAACTCTAATTATAAAGTAAGTATATCTCCTTATGATATTAGCCAATCTCATAAATAAATTCCTCAACATTAATAAAAGGAACTTAGAACAAAAATGTTGTCCTAGATGGTACCTTAAATCATCACTAATTTTTGGCTTTGGGATTGTTGGCCTTTTCATAGCCATGTTCTCTACCACTCTCCATCAGATAATTGATGGTTAGATTTCTCTTCCATATCCATATTTTCCTACATGGAACCCTAGTATGTGATATTTTCGGTAATCTTCATACTTTCCACTCTTTATTTTAAATAGAGGCCTCATTAATTAATTTTTCGATGTGGGATTTCAACTAAGATATTTTGAAACGACAAAAATGTGTTATCACAATACCCTATGTTTTGTTGAACCGATGGTATTTCAAATCATCATAAATTGATGAGTTTAAGGACCTCATTTTTATACTTGTTTGTGATTGATGACCTCAATCACTACCTATAAATATTTACATTTTTCCTCCAATTATATGTCTCTAATTGCCACCAATGTTCTCCTAATCGAGATCATAATTTGGTGGTGACCCTTTCATTTCATTTTTCCTCATATTAAGACTAAATTTTAGTAACCCAATTTCCGATGTGGGTTTTCCCACAAAGATATTTTTTATTTTCAACCTTTTATTCTCTAAGAACAATTTGAAATTTCGAGGACACAATTTATTGAAGGAGGGGAGAATGTAACACCCCAAGATTTCATAGTGTGTTATTTCTTCAAAATAATACAATAACTTGCACTACACGCAACACCGAGTTCAAGCACACCATGACTTACCAAACAAGCCATTAAAAAGAGGTTATGAATAGTATTAAATAAATTTTAAACTTTATATAATCCTTATAATTTTAGAATCCATATTATGAGTTTCTTAGACATAATGTAAGAACAAATTCATTTTCAGTATTGCACTTTTACCAACTTTTAATAGTGAACCCATTTTAAATACAATATTTTAAACTTTTTGAGTAAAGGGGGACATCAAAAAATTTAAAATGAAACATCCCAAGCTTCCACGGTACGCTTTCCTTTGAATAATACAGTAGTGTGTGTTGTACGCAACTTCGAGTTCTAACACACGCCACAACCAATCAAACTAGCCGTTATGAATAGTAATACATACTTTTTGAAATTATATATATTTTATATTTAAAAATGGACTTAATTTTTGAATTTGGAATATCGAATTTAGCCTAAGGTGAAATTTTGGTACATTTCGGATAACATTCATATTTTGATGAATAGTGAAAATTACTAAATTTTAATTTAAAACAACTTTTTTAATCAAAATAATTAATAGTGATAAATTATGAATTTGAGTGGTTTTAAAGTATATTTAGAATATATTTTTACCATTTAATATAATTTTGGTCATTTGACATAATTTTACAATTAAACCGAACATAAAGTGTCAATCTTTTGATAGTTATTATCTCTTAAAAACACGCTTTTTGTTTTGACAGCGGAAATTAATTTTAAATTAATTTCTGCCACTTCTGTGTTTTGAATTTAGAAAAATGGATTCCATATTTAAAATCAGGATGTTCAAATTGTGTAAATAGGTAACTTTTATTTTTAGACATTTTGAATAATTAATGCGGTAAATATTTTATTTACCATGGTTAAGGGTAAATCCGGTAAATAAGGGTTAAAACATAATATTATAATAATACTAAATTACCCTAAAACGTGTCCTAGCCTTATTGGTTGATACATGTTCGACCATAGGCATCTTTGGGTCGATTTTGGGACCCCATGGTGCCACTTGTAGGTGATAGGGACACTTTATTTTAATTAAGTTAAAATGAATACAAAAATGACACAAGCATATATCTTTTAGAAAAACAATTTTTACATAGGGTTATATATGTTGGATTTTAAATTATAAATATTCATTAGAAATATAAAATAATTTTCTACATATTGATATTTTATTTATAATTTTTAGACATTAAATAATTTAATTTATTTGTGACACAATGATGATGAATTAATTACTATAATAGTAAAAAATTAAAATAATTGATATTATAAATACCCAAATAAATATAATATGAAACTTTTAATGAATTAAACTAATTTTCTAGGATAATATGATATATTAGGATTGATTTAATTGACTTTTTTCGAAGTAATCAATCTGTTATGAGTTTCACAAAAATCAACTATTGAATAGTGTCAAAATTGACATAAAAGCGTTCTTAAAACAAATATTATATTATTAATTGATATTAAATTCCTAAAAATCTATAGTTAGGCCAAGAGACTTATATCATGATATTTTCATCATTAATGGACCACTTGGGGGTCTCTTGGATGTATATAGTAAGTTTATTAACCATATTATATAAAAATACAAAGAGACATTTTAAAAGTGAAACTAATTAACTTAGAGTTAATACTTAAAGATAAGGTTAATATAAGTACCCAAACCTCTCTAAATTTATCTGTTTGATTGTTTTGCGACCTATCCCCACCTTAAAATTTGAATAATCAACTTTGGAGCCATTAGACACCGAATATGAATTTATTATAAATTAATATTTCTAGTTTTTCCAAAGGTGCCCCTCACCTCTCTTATAAAAGGGAACTCCTCCTTCTCATTTATTCACACCTTCAAAGCCTTTTGGTTCCGCCAAACTCTGACAAAATACTCTCCCAACATCCCTCACTACAACCTAGAGGCCTTAGTTTGTTTAGAAAGCCAACCTAAGGAGCCCTTTTGATCAAATCAAAAGGAAGAACCCGAAGAAGAGGTAATGTTTTCACCAACCCTTTTCAAGTTCCTTTCTTCTTCCACTTGTTCTTTCTTTGTTATTACCATTCTAAAATAATAACTCCAGTATATTATATATACTGTGATGTTATTATAAATATGGAACAACCATATTCAGTATTCTATCCACCCTTTGAATAACATGTCACCATACTTGCGTACGTACGGCTTACCGTCTCCACATCATGGTGTAATTGTTATTCAATATATTATTATTTGGATGGGTATAATAATGATGTGTAACTCATGTAAATAATAAATATAACATGTTAATGATTCTGTATATATGATATAACATCCATTTATATATTATTTTAATATCAAAAGAATGATATTGTCCCTCGTGCGTACATACGGACTACCGTCTCCACGAACGTGATGAGAATCATTCTCCATCATATCCATTCAAGTATAATTATCATTTGCTGATTTAAAAATGATGTTTAAGGACTTGATATCATTATGTATATGAATAATATACAACCTATCCATTACAAACGTGTCTTACGTAATAAAACATATAAAATAAAACGAGTAAGTTAACACCCGAAACAATGATAATACTAAGATATTATTAACAAAGCAAAGTTAAAAGATCATATATGATATCGTATTAATATATATGATTCTTGTATAATTTAATAACAATTATTTCACTATTATACAGGAGCTTAACCTACCCCAACCAATTAAAAGTACAAGGTAAGGGGTTTTCATCTCACTCCTTATTCCCGTGAGATTCATGCCATATTGCCACCATTACCTTTTGTGTGGTTTATGTACTGCCCATAATTATATTCTTTGTGTAATACACTGTAATTTATGTATATTTACATATTCATTGTATGATACCTCTTTCATGGTTTGTATTTTTCATAAGTTACCAAATTGGTAAGGGTTATTTCACAATCTCTTCATTATCCGAGGTTGTTTATACGTAATAATCTACTGGGATATCTTTATCATCCACATCAATGTTTCTTCTAAATGTATTTCAAAACATTTTTACTATTTACTAGAGTATGGGTTAAATTCATTTATACTCTTGTTTGACTTTTTATAAGAGGTTTATAAAGGAATCTTTCCATCGTTTTCCAAACAAGGTGCTTTTTAACCTTTTCGAAAGAATTAAGGTAAGAATGTTTTTTTTAACTTATACGGCAGGTGCGGTTATTTTCCGCCGTTATAAAATCGTCAAAGCTTACCTTACCAGCTTATAAGAATATTTTCAAAGAAAATGTTTTATTTTATAAATATATGACTCTTAAATGATTTCAAAAATATAAAGAGATATTTCTCTAAAATAGTTTTGATTTCATCTATGTCAACATCCTTTGATGGCTTTTAAGCTTATTTGAAGATGATTTATTATGATACAAAACATCCATATTTTATTGAAGGTTATCTGATATTTTTGACTGTGGATAAGCTATTCTTATGTCACTCATTTTTTTAAAGTATTGACATTACATAAGTTATTTTTAATCTGAATGTTTATGTTATATTTCA